>CP125976.1:49196767-50425911 GCA_030063025.1 Avena longiglumis | reverse complement strand
TACTTGTAGGCCCCAAGAAATAAGATATGACTTAAAAGCTCGCTAGGGGGGATTCATGGTATCCTAACAGCCGGATAGTACCGTAATATTCAAAGAACAAGTATCAAGTACTCGGGGTCTCTACTAGACACAAGTGGACTCCAAGTTAAAACCAAATAACATCTATTGCCCAATTGTACGCCGTGTCTCCATTATTTACCTACTTCAATTTTAATTCATGTTAAACGATTAAGTAAAGCCATGATCATCTCCAACATTAAACATGCGGCATTCTTCCAATAATCGTGGTACTTGATTTACACGCAATAGCACTCGAGCAAGCGACTACGCATACACAAGTCCAACTATCTACCAAATAACAGTAATAGGATGTGTCCAAGGCAATATAAGGTGCAAGGGATATCACGACGAAAACTAGAGCATCGCAATACGAGATAGCAATAGATCAGAGGAAGTAAAGACTAGAAATTTAAAATAGGTAGAAAGGGGAGAATTGCTCCCTTGAAAACATTGCAAGAAGGAATTCATCCAAGGTCGGGTCGACACTCGCATCAACTCATCGGCCTAATCCGTGAAGAAGCAAAGCATTCTAGAAGAAACACCGGATGCACTATTTAATACTACGACAAAAGATCGAGCATGATGTATGGCATGGCAAGGATGCGATGCAATTAGGCAACATTAAGAGGAACCAGGGTCCCGACAATTAATTATGTGGTTTATGTTGTTTAGATACCCTGCAATTTAAATGTTGTCCTAACAAGGCAAAATATTTCACCGGTTCGCTACACAAATTTAAATGGGGCCAAAATAAGGCTAGATTCGCCCACATATGGTCTCCATATTTAATTTATTAGGTGAATCGACAAAATGCCCCAAATCCACAAAAATATGTATGCGATATGAAGGATTTAATGCAACAAGATATATAGTTGGCAATTTATGAAATATGGGCTCGGAAAAGGTCACACACTTAGGATCAAGATCTTGGAGGCTTTCCGGAGGGCACGGGGATTGGTATCGACACATTGGCCTTCGGATCGCATTACGTGAAGAAGACCTTGCGTCAGGATCCCGGAGTTCCATGAGGCGGTTTTGGCGTCTGGGATTCACGTGTCATATGGACGGCCTTGGGGTTCCGGCTTCAAAGTCGTAGGACTCATGTTTCAGTTGCCGAGGATTGCTGGCGAACTTGAATGGTGTCCGAGGCTCCTCGGGATACCTTGGTGGCAACACGATGTCCTTGGGGGTTGCGGATCATCTCGGTGCATAGTCATCGTCTCGGTCTTGGTCTTCGGCACCGGAGGCGGGATGCTGTCTATCTTGTCTTGGAGAACCGATAGCAATGGAACCAAGATGAATTTCAGCGTCGAGATGATAGACCACGACCAAAAAAAGGATCTCGGTGCAATGGCTAGATCTGTTGAACACAAGGCTGGAAAAGGTGCACACAAGTAGGAGGCGGTGATGGAGGCGCGTGGCCGGGGATGCTTGAGGCGCAGGGCTAAGTGCTGGCCAGGAGGCGAGGTGGTAGCCCTGCTAACGGAGCGGAGGGCCCTAGCAGGAGATTTCCCGCAAGTGCACGGTGGAGCTTCAGGCCGGGGAACATTTGGCGGCCATGGTGAAGATGAGGGAAGGATATCGGGATGAGGCGGATGCGGTCGGCTGAGCTCGTCAGGGAAGAGGCGGCGTAGCGGTGGTCGCGAGAGGAAGCACGAAGGCGGCAGGGGCGACACGGAGGTGTCAGCGGCGAATGGGATCGAGGAGGTAGGGCTCGGCCTGGCGGGCGGGATCACAGGTCGATGGGAAGCGGGACGGGAGGTGGGCGCGAGGGCGACGGCGGTGTTGCGGAGGAGGTCGGCTTGGCACCGGCGGAGGTGGCTCTGAGGGGCGAGGCAGGGCGAGGCAGGGTTGGGGAAGAGAGAGGAGCGGGGTGGGCTCGTCACGGCGGTGGGTGGGTCCGGAGAGAGAGGCGGGGAGTGCATTGGGTGTACATAACCGAGGCGGCGGGTGTGTCTTGGCGTGGTTGGTTAGTGTCGGGTGTGTCCCAGTGGGGTGGCGGTGGGTGAGGGTGGGAGGGATTAGGTAGGGTAGATTTAGGGTTTGACTAGTTGGGTAGATGGGCTAGGGTTTGGTCTAGGCTAGAATGGAGGTGGCGGTGGGCCAAATTTGGCCTGTTTGCTGCCCCATAAAATAAAGTATATAATTTCTTGTTATTGTTTTTTTAACATTTGAAAATACTTTTGAACAAATGATTTGATCAGGATAACAAAGTTTTTATATGAAAGAATTGAGGGAAGTAATTTAGAAATAGAGATAGGGTTTTAATGAAAATACTTTTAGGCACAAAAACATGCATGATGACATGATGATGCAAAGACGGAATTATTAGGCGATTTCTAGTAGTGGTTTTACCCGGGGTGCTACACATGTGCAAGGGGTACCCCGTTGGCGGTTCTCAATGATATGCAAATACTTACAATGACAAGAATTTACCTGGACCCAAAGTTGAGTATGCATGAGGTGTGTCCCTTGTATTCAAGGGACTTGAGATTGCCAACTTATAATTTGACAAGCATATACTCCATCTTTGCCACTTTAACCTTAACCACTTCAAGATGCTTATGGTAGGGGCAATGAGGGCTGAAAGCTAACAAGTACCATAATTTTGTTGGAGATATTCCCTAGAGGCAATAATAAAAGTAGTTATTATTATATCTTTGTGTTTATGATAAATGTTTACATTCATGCTATAATAGTATTAAACGGAAACATTAATACTTGTGTGATTTGTAAACTAAATTAGAGTCCCTGGTAAAGCCTCTTTATAATACTAGCTTGTTGATTAATAGATGATCGGGGTTTCCTGATCATGAACATAGAGATGTTATTAACAACAGGGTCATATCATTAGGAGAATGATGTGATGGACATACTCCTATAGATAAGCGTAGCATAAAGATCAAGTCATTTAATATAGTTCATTTGCTATAAGCTTTCTGATACATAGTAACCTAATTCATTCGACCATGAGATCATGTTAATCACCATCACCGGAAGGATGCTTTGATGACATCAAACACACCGTGCTGGGTGTCTATAAAGGTGGCATTGAGTGTTCGAGAGTATGTGTTGAGGCACATGGATCAAGAGTGGGATTTGTCCATCCATATGAGATAGATATACTCTGGGCCTCTCGTGGAATGCCATCCAATTATCTTGCAAGCATGTATTTGGCTCTGAGGATCACATATCATGAGAGCGAGAAAAGTGTACTTATCGTGTAACGAGGTTGAACTAGGTATGCGAGATACTGACGATCAAAACCTCTGAAGGATACAGATGTAAGCCTAGAGGGGTGAATAGGCGATTAAAACTTTCCTAGAGTGGTTTAATAAAGGCGGAATAAAACTAGTGTTTACTTTGTAAAGCACAACCTAGAAAGAACTAAGATTTACCTATGTGCACCAACAACTTATGCTAAGCAATACAAGCAACAAAGTGATAGCAAGATATATTACTTCAAACGCGAAGGCTATCACAATGTAAATTGCATAAGTAAAGAGCTCGTATAGAGATAACCCGAGGCAGGGGACACCGATATTTTACGAGTTCCTCCCAACATGGAGTACGTCTCGTTTGGAGAGGGTGGTATCAAACCACCAGCATACAAAATGCCTCCCTTATTCTCCGGTGAATCTCACCCCAATGGGATCGATCCATGCTTCCACTATCGATTGCACTTGTGGGTGTGGCGGGAACCTCTCACAAGGTTGGGGCACAACTCCACAACTTAATTGAGGCTCCCAACAAACGCCACAAAAGGCCTCAACAAATGCCACCAAGGATACAATGCCACCAAGGCCACAAAACCGTCTAGGGTTCCAAGAACCCAAGAGGGACAAGCTCCAATGAGCAATTCAACCCAAATCCTCCGAGGAGAACTCAAACCGATGCAACAAATGCAAATGGCAAGAACACCACAAAGATGCTCAAATCGCTCACTCAAGTTCCAACAAAGCTACTAAAGCTATTGGGGAACAAAAGAGGAGGAATCAAAGAGACAAAATCCCCAAAATCTAGATCCCAAAGATACACTCACAAAGAGATGTTTTGGTTTGGTCAAGAAAAGGAGGAAGAAGTAACCCTAAATGAAAATGGACAAAAGACTTATATAGGTCTAGCCAAAATATGGCCGTTGGGGTATTTTACGGACGGACGGTAGTACGAATCGGCGTACTCTGGGACCGATTAAATCAAATGGGTCGAGGCAAAAGGAGCTAGGCGGAAGAGGAAAAAGCGGTGAAGGCCTGCGGCGCCTTGGCAGCCATGTCCTTGCAGCCGGTCGGCAGCCACAACTGCATCTGGCAGCAACGGCGATCTGGCGCCAATGACAGCGGGGCATCAGGCTGGCGGCAAGCGGCGGACATGCATCTGTACGGCAGGCTGGCGCCAGTATGACTAGCGGCCTTGTGGCCTGCCAATGACACGATGACCAAGCAAAAGGTAGCGGGTGAAGCGACATCTGAAGGGTGAGGCGGGCGGCGGCAGCATGTCAGCCAGCGGAGTAGATCGAGGTTGATCTGGATCGAAAATATGTAATCTGGGCATTTTTCTGGGCGGTAGGAAGTGGTGCGCTAAGCGAGAATGAAACGCAGCGCGAGGGCCGATCTTGGGCTGCGGTAACCGCTCGCCCAGTTATCTTTTCTTTTTCATTTAACGGCAAATATTCAAGCGGTCATAACTTTTAAGCGGTAGCTTTGATTGACCGATTCCAATTGCATTGGATAAAGGAAATATTGATTATCACCAAGTGAGAAAGTATCAAGTAGAATAATGTGAGATACCTCACTTGGTGAGAAACCGAAAAGCCGCATACATCAAAATCGCAACAAGATATATATGGGAGATCCAATTTTGATGAACAAGATCTTGTTATGGAGATTACCACAAGCTCTAAATCCTCACATGGATAAGACCAAATAACAACCAAATACGATGATGAAAGTATGCAAAGGTTTGAGCTTTCTCCGAATGATGTGACGAATTACTCATATGAGAGCCCTCTTGATAATGCGGTTATCTATCCTAAACCCGGTCTCCTACACAACAAGAGACCGACAAAAGGGAAAACCTATCAATATTATACCTTTGCCTTGAGCATTCCACTTGAGCTCGATGTAGACGATCTTGCCCTTCTCAAGATGGAACGCCTTCCTTAAATCCCCATCATCGACCTCGCATATTGAGCTTGCCCAACAAATCTTCTTTGCATTTCATTGACCTTGAAGCCAACACATGCTCCAAGCGATACTAATGGACAAATCCTACAAGTACAACTTAATACACACATTAGTCCATAAAGATTGTCATTAATTACCAAAACCACACATGGGGGCCCAACATGTTGTTTCAATCTCCCCCATTTTGGTAATTGATGACAATCCCATTAAGAGGGTTTATATAAGGAATATTAATGAATAAAACGGTAATACCAATATCAAATACTACAAAAGTATGTGATATTGGTACCATCACCATATATAGAGCAAACTCCCCCACGATCTATGCATGTGTGATGAACTTGAATTTCATTGCATATATTGCCGATTATCATTGGTGGAGTTTTCTCTATATATCACATGCTAAGCAACAACAAAGATGCAAGAGCATGAAAGGTAAATGCTTAAGAACCAACTCAATGCATAGCCAACTTCCCTTAAACCCTCTAAAACTTCTCCCCCATTGGCATCGATTGCCGAAATGGGTGACAAGTTCTAGAAGGTAAATATAGTAATAATTCCTCCAAAGGTGTGCCTTCGCACATATCCAATGATGAATACTTGGGAGGGAGTAGAACTATATCGAGGACCCAAAGATTGCTAAAATAAGGTCAAATGATGCAAGCAACTACAAGGTCCGACAAACCAATTTGAAAACAACAAATGAGTCCAAATGAAAACTACAAGATATTATGATATGAGCAAGAGAGTGCTTTAAATAACAAATAGAGAAGCTCCCCAAGATTTGTGCACTATTCAACATAAATGCATTGGAATACATAATGCACAAATATGGAATCCTTGCTCCCCCATAAGCATTTAAGGCACAATAAATGAGAAAGAAGACAAATGTGCATTATTAGATGAATTAGATGAGCTCCCCAAAGATAATGCACCAATTATGATAATTGTATTTGGAATCAAGGTGCATAATCATGTAATCCTCACTCATCCAAGTTCATTTAACAATACAAGGCATGAGAGAATAAATATGAGTGCCCAAAGATGCAAACAATAGGAACAAGCACTCATAGGCAATTAAATTTGGAAGCCACCGAAGAATTAAAAGGAATAGAAAGGTGGTCTCCAAGGATTTAAAAATCAACTAAAATTATCTTCTCATATGTGTATATGTCTCTAAGTGGATGACATCACAAAGACATATGCCCATAAGGAAACAAGCACATACAAGGAAGATATACAATAAAGCACATGGAAGAAAAAATGAAGTCACAACATATACCAATAAGATTTTAGCTTCAAAGCATGGCCAAAGGCTCACATATATCTTATTGTACATAATGGACTTCAAAAACAAACACACTACATATATTACAACTATCACCAAGGGAAAAGGAGAAAGTTGAAATATATGAAGAAAGGCAACAAGTATCATAATAGAAAATAGGCTAGCAAAATCTCACTATTGTATATGAGAGAAGTTGAGGAAATGATAGGCAATAAAATTGCTAGATTGACATATTTGGGATTGGAGGATCATGTGCATGATTTTGTATAGTCCCAACTACATGTACTCATCTCAACTTAAACACATATACACTAGAGAGTCCTCTTAAAACCATGGCTAGAATTACAACAATTACAAATACATTAATTCATGCTAGAAGGCAACCGCGAAACGGTTGGAATCAAGATATGTGAGCATGAGAAAGAGATACTTGTTACCGAGATATAATTGGTAGGATGTAGAGGATATCAATTCGTTGATCATCCTATAGCTTGCCTAAAATTTTATTCTAAGCATCACTTTTTCAAAATTGAGAGACAAGCGTCCAATATATCTCTAATGTACCTAAAACACATTTAAGTACAAAATGGTCCCCAAACTTATTGGGTCCAATGTTGTTAGTGCAACTACAATACATAGGAGAGACTCCACTTAAATATGTGCATATTAATGTGAAATTGAATTTCATGCACAACTTAGCCGATGGGATTTGGTGGAGTTTCCCCAATATATTGGATCAAATAAAGCAAGCATGCCATAATATAAACATATAGTAAATATGCATGCATAAAGCTTTCAAGAACCAAAAATGAGATACAATTTGAACACAAACACCAAGTAAACCGAGATGGCACACACAAGAGTGTGGCAAGACAAGCGGTGTCCAAATTATATCAAAGAACCAATTCAACACATGAAAGATCACAAGTTCAACAAATGAACTAGGCAGAAGCCAAGGAGCAAAAGATAGATAGAAATAAAAATTCTCAAGGATTTATCTCATTCTAAAATGGTCAAATCAAGAAACAAGGAATGAGACAAAACCAACTCCCAAAAAGAGCAAGGTTCCAACAAGAAACCAAACTCCCCAAACTTCACATGATGGCACAAGTACCAAAATGAAAATATTGAGGTTCCAAGCACATAAAACATGATATGGATCAAAACAAAGAAGCATAAATATGAGTGTTCTAAGTAATATAGGATAGCTCCCCCATGGATAGTGCATTTTGTAGGATTTTCCTTTTAAATGCAAAATGCACACAAATGGGATCATCACAAGTACCTATAATAAGTAAAACACAAGAGGATATCAATAAAATAAGAAGATCCACAAGAAGCAAGGAAGGCTTGGGAGACAACACAAAACATTTTCTTGGCCAAAGATAGGATAAAATTAAGCAAGGGCCAAAGTGAATATGATCAATAAATTCTACCATAAGTTGGGTACTCATTGTCCAGGGACAAGAAATAGAATAATTTTCCCAAGGTAGCTTGCATGGATATCCAAGATCATAGTCACAACAAGAAGCATATAACTAAATATAAGAAATTGAGCATGATACTTCGAACAAGATTCTTGGTAGCTTCCCAAGTCACACAATCACTAGTGAATAGAGTAACTTGAAGCAAATGGTTTCCATGAGGATATATATATCTAAATATGAGGAAACGCATACCAAGAAACACTCTCATATACAAGATCCAAAATAAGATCAATAAAGCCATTCATGCAAATTGGAACTTGTATGAGCCAATGTGTCACATAGGCGCTAGATAATTATCACTATCAATTCTAAGTGACACAACCTCGAATATTCACATTTTCTAGGATTGTGATATGCACTAAGCATATGACTCCCCCATAATGTGATACTACCATAAAAACAACGAGGCAAAAGGATACAAATAGAGATAATTAATGGACATTATAAACTTAAATTTCTCATGAGACTTGTACCACATAGAGACTTGACAATAATCCAATATAAACACTAGGTGGTATTCCTCATGTACACACAATTTTAGGATTGTGGAATTCCCAAGCATAACACTCCCCCAAAATGGGATAATCCATTAATCTCTCACAAGAGACAAATAAGATATCAAATATAATCAATTAAGGCTCAAACACAAGAAACACACATACATGTTGTGCCACTTAATCATGCACACATATGATTGATATCTCAAGATAATTAAGTGGAAAGCACAACTTGTACAAAAGCATGGAAGATACAAAACCAACACATGCACAAGGGGGCGAGTAACTTTCAATGAAATGAGTTAAGCATATGTTACCACAAGGAGGAACATTGGAAATATAATAGGAGCAATATAATCCACATGACTTGGCTTTGACAAAAATAATAATGAAGATCCCTTAATTCTTCATGATGTATCCAAGTCTCCAATGCCCTCCAATAATACCTATTGATCAAGTTTTGGCTTGTTGGTCCCCAACCAAGTTGGGTCCTAAGAGGTTAGTCACAATAGGCTTGGAAACCCAAATGGTTCTTTTCTTGACACCACATTGGGCACCAACAAATTTGGCAAACACATTGAACCAACCTCATCCTTACAAAGAGAATAAGAATCATCAATCAAGATAGGATGGGATGAGGATTTACCAATAGTGCATGCGGAAGAAATGTGCCCCTTCTCACGGAATATATAGCAAGTTCTACTCTTGCTATATTTCTTTTTGGATGAAGAAACAACTTGAGGAAGAGATTGAGTCTTCTTGGGAGGAGGCCCATCTCTAACAAGATGTAGAGCTTGAGGCCGCTTCCCTTGTTGCTTCTTACCAAGGGACTTCTTCTTTAATGGGCAATGTTTGACATGATGCCCTTCTTCCTTGCACTTGAAGCAAACAATGTTGGCCGGATTCTTGACTTGATCTTGGCCATTCTTCTTGTTATCCTTGTGCTTCAACTTGATAGTGGACTTGTTCTTGGCATTGGAGTTGAATCAAGCCACTCTTGTCATTGGGGATTTTTGCACACTCAAGATTTTGTTGAGTGCGGCCTTCCTTGATGACACTTTTCAAGTCATTCTTCAAAGAAGTGACTTGGGCCTTGAGCTCTTTGATTTCCTCTACATGGTTAGTTTCAACAAAAGTACTAGAGGAAGTAGATGCTACATTGTTAGAGCAACAAGGCATGGAATGTAATTCATCACGAGATATAGCATGGTTGTGAGAGGATGAATTACAAGGACTAGCACATGGCAATATAACATTTGAAGTAGATGTAGTGCTAGTATCCACATGAGGCCCACTAGATGTTACCTTTGACACGATGGCCTCATGAGCTAACTTTAGCATACCATGGGAGACTAGAAGTTCCTCATGCGAGATCGAGAGCTTAACATGACTTTCTTCTAATTTCCCATAGTTGCTAGTTAGCAAAGCAAGTTGAGCCTTTAGCTCAACATTCTCCTTCAAAATATATGCTTCACAAGAAATAGAGTTAGTAGCACAAGCATCATCACTATTTGCAAGAGGTGAGGGCAACTTGTCAAGATCTTTTGAACATGAGGCTTTAAGTTGCTCATGTGACTCAGTGAGTTTGATGAGCTCACCCTTTATGACCCTAGAGCCATTTTTGAGGTGCTCAAAATCCTCAAGGAGTTTAGCATAAGCAACTTGAGTCTCATCATTTTTATGTTTGAGATCACTTGCCACCTCAAGATCTCTACCATGAGATTCCTTTACTCTAGATAGCTCTAAAGCAAAGGTCTCCTCAAGATATTCCTTGGTGGTTTGTTCCTCTTCAAGAGCTTTATTTAGGTTTGCAATTATATTAGCATACTCACGCTCAAGACTACACATTTTATCAACGTTGCTATCATGCACCTCAATTTGTGTTTCTAACTTATCAATATGTTCTTTGCTCTTAATAGCAAAGTCCAAGACTTCAACAAAGTTAGAACAAGCAATATCCTTTTTAACAAGGGCACGATAAACAATTTCACCCTTCTCATATAAATCATCAATATCAAGCTCTTCTTCCACATTATCCACATCCTCCTCATCACAAGAGGTAATGGGTTCCAAATTAGAAGTTACCTTACAATCCCTAGCCATAAGGCATAGGTGGGTACCGGAAGAAGTTGAAGATGAGATTGCATTTGTGGCTTCATTCAAAACCATGTCTTGGCCCATAGAATCTTCGGTTTCCTCTACATGGTTAGCAACACAAGCACTAGAGGAAATGGAAGCATTTTTATCATGGCAACAAGACAACACAAGCATATCATCATGAGATTTATTCAAGTCATTTCTACATGATATGCAAGGACTATTAACACAAGCCTGTAAGGAGTTTGTAGTGCTAGAAGTGTTAAAGTCCAAAGATAGATCATTGCAACTCGATAGGGATGATAGATTACAAATAGTAAGCACACTATCCAAATTGCAATTTCTATCACCACTCACCATATCATTACCTTGTGAAAAGTCACATGTTGGTGAAGTGGTAGAGGATGAGAACTCATCTCGACCGGAAGTGGAAGCAACACAATCATCCTCAATAATGTTGGACACAACATATTTATCTTGAAGTTTTGTCCATAACTCATGAGCGCTCCAAAAAGGAATGATTGAAGAAGTAACTACATAGCTCAAAGCATTAATAAGCACATTAGAAGCTTGAGCATCGAGATATAAGTTTTTCTCATCCTCACTAGATAGATTTTTGAAATCCATTGGAGGAGAAAAAACTATATCTACAATCGCTCAAATTTGGGTCCATGTCCCGAAAATGAATGAGCATGCGATTTTTCCATATATCATAATTTGTGCCATCGAATGTGAACATGTCATTGTGCACTAATCCTCTAACCAACATCTTTACTCTCAAGGCGGTGAAGCCTAAAATGAGAGACCGGGCTCTGATACCAATTGAAAGGATACAGATGTCGCCTAGAGGGGGGGGTGAATAGGCGATTAAAACTTTTCCTAGAGTGGCTTAACAAAGGCGGAATAAAACTAGTGTTTACTTTGTAAAGCACAACCTAGAAAGAACTAAGGTTTACCTATGTGCACCAACAACTTATGCTAAGCAATACAAGCAACAAAGTGATAGCAAGATATATATTACTTCAAGCACGAAGGCTATCACAATGTAAATTGCATAAGTAAAGATCTCGGGTATAGAGATAACCGAGGCACGCGGGGACACCGATATTTTACCGAGTTCCTCCCAACATGGAGTACGTCTCATTTGGAGAGGGGGTGGTATAAAACCACCAACGCCACAAAAGGCCTCCCTTATTCTCCGGTGAATCTCACCCCAATGGGATCGATCCACGCTTCCACTATCGGTGCACTTGTCGGTGGCAACCGGAACCTCTCACAAGGTTGGGGCACAACTCCACAACTTAATTGGAGGCTCCCAACAAACGCCACAAAAGGCCTCAACAAATTCCACCAAGGCTACAATGCCACCAAGGCCACAAAACCGTCTAGGGTTCCAAGAACCCAAGAGGGACAAGCTCCAATGAGCAATTCAAACCAAATCCTCCGAGGAGAACTCAAACCAATGCAACAAATGCAAATGGCAAGAACACCACAAAGATGCTCAAATCTCTCACTCTCAAGTTCCAACAAAGCTACTAAAGCTACTGGGGGAACAAGAGAGGAGGAATCAAAGAGAGACACAAAATCCCCCAAAACCACACATGGGGGCCCAACATGTTCTTTCAACCTCGGATAAGTAAACTATCGTGACACAAAGGGAAATTGGTATCGTATGTAAGTGGTTCATTCGATCGCAAAGTAATCGTAGAAATATGTGGGAGCCATATGAATTTCCAGATTCCTCTATTGGTTATTGATCGGAGAAGTGTCTCGGTCATGTCCGCGTAATTCACGAACCGTAGGGAGAACACTTAAGGATTCGATGTTGTTTAGTAGATGAGGAATGTTAGTAGGGATACCTAATGTTGTTCGGAGTCTCGGATGGGATCCGGGATATCACGAGGAGATCCGGAATGGTCCGGATAATAAGATTCATATAAGGAAAGTCCTATTTGAGATGCAGGGAAAGGTTAGATGATTTCATCGGAGAGGTTCTAGAAGGGTCTAGAAGGTTCACCGGTCTGGAAGGGGAATGGTCCATGAATGTGTCATGGATATGTGGAATGATTGGATCATATCCTAGGTCACTTGGTGCTGATGTTTGCAAGAGATAAATAAAGCTCTAAATTGGAAGTCAAACGGGAAGTTTGAAAAGTCAAAC
This sequence comes from Avena longiglumis, assembly GCA_030063025.1. NCBI lineage: Eukaryota > Viridiplantae > Streptophyta > Magnoliopsida > Poales > Poaceae > Avena > Avena longiglumis. Next base: position 50,413,138 of record CP125976.1, on the reverse strand, counting down.
TGGAACAATGGTTTCCTAGTGGGAGAAGAAACAAGTCCTTCTCTCAATCCAACTTGGGTTTGGGTTTGGATTCAAACCCACCCCTCCCAAGGCTGCCCCTCCCTCTCATAAATAGAGGGGGAGGGCTGCCCCAACACCACAAGAGCCAAGCCCTCCCCACACACACGCGCTGCCGCCTCATGCCGCCGCCGGTTCGTCGTCGCCGCACTAGCCGCCGCCGACACCTCCTCCTCCTGGACTTCTAAATCCTAGATCTCCGGGAAACCCTAATCCACCATAACTCGCATCCGGCTTAGGCGAAGCCCTGCGGGATCTTCCCTCTACTTCCGACACCACGTCATCGTGTTGCCGGAATCGCGAGGGGAGAACTACAACCTCCATTTTCTTTGGAACAAGGAGAGGAAGGTCTTCATCGAAAATTAACGTGTGACCGAATGCGGAATTGCTGCCGGAACGCAGCGCCGGAAGGATCGTCTATGCGATCTTGAGATCGGCAAGTGTACGACTACATCACCCACAAGAATCTGCTCTCGTTAACCGCTTTGGAATCTTCGAGGGTGAGTGCTTCTATCGACTCGTTGCTACAATCTAGTAGATAGATCTTGGCTTGTTTCTGTGCATGCGGTAGAAATTTTTGTTTTCCATGCTACGAACCCCTACAGTGGTATCAGAGCCGTGTATATTTGTAGATCTGTTGCACGAGTAGAACACAATGGTCATTGTGGGCGGTGGTGCTTTTATTATCAATTGCTTTTTATGTACTTTTCATCTTGCGGTATGATGGGATGAAGCGAACCGGGCTAACCTTACATGACATCGTACATGAGACTTGCTCCACGCTTAACATGCAACTTGTATTGCATAAGTGGCTTTGCGGGTGTCTGTCTCTCCCATCATAGTATAGATTCAATTTACAACGGGCACTTGATAGTTCAAGCATCAACGTTGTGGTTCTTGTTCGTAAGTTAGAACGACACTTATTGAAAGCCCCAAACCACGTAAAATATTCAAAGAAAATTAGAGGCGTCTAACTTTGTTTTGCAGGGGTGTGCTGTGATGTGATATGGCCATGATTGTGATTATACATGATGTATGCAATGTTCCTTATTGTAAGTTGGCACCCGACAGGAGCCATATGGTTGTCTTTTAAATTCCGTTAAGACCTGCGTGTCTATTCAAAGTAGTTGTAATAGTTGATGCTGGTGGATGACAACCATGAAGCGGCGCCATTGACCTTGACGCCAAACCGGTGATGATGGAGATCATGTTCGTGCTTGAAGATGGAGATCGGAAGCACAAGAAGAAAGGTCATATCATATCACATATTATGAATTACATGTGATGTTAATCCTTTTATGCATCTTGTATTGCTTAGTTCACGATGGTAGCATTATAAGATGATCCCTCAAGCACAAAATTTCAAGTTTTAAAGTGTTCATCTTTAGTAAGCACCGTTGCTAAAGCTCGTTGTTTCGAAGCACCACGTGATGATCGGGTGTGTTAGATTCTACGAGTGTATACAACATGAGCAAGCCAGATTTGCTCATGCGGAAGCTAAGGTTTGATCTTGACGAGCCTAGCATGTACAAACATGGTCTCGGAACACGGATCACCGAAAGGTAAAGCATGAGTCATATAGAAGATATGATGAACATGTTGATTGTTCGCCATTGAAGCTACATCAACTCTCGTGATGATCGGTTTTGATGTGGTGGATTTGGTTCGTGTGATCACTAAAACAATTTGAGGGATATTGTTTTGAGTGGGATTTCACCTAGATTAATTTAACTATTAATTAGAACTCAATTTGTCATAAACTTAGTCTAAACTATTGCAAATATGTTGTAGATCAATGGCGGCCCCTACCATCAATTTTAATGCGTTCCTAGAGAAAGAAAAGTTGAAAACAATGGAAGCAACTTTGCGGATTGGTTCCGCAATTTGAGGATTGTCCTCAATGAGGGTAATTTGACCTATGTGCTGGATGCACCGCTGGGTGACCCGCCTGCAGCTAATGCTACCGATGAGGTAAAGAATGTTTTCCTCGCTCGGAAGAATCAGTACTCCATAGTTCAGTGTGCTATCTTGTATGGTTTGGAATCGGAGCTTCAGAAAAGGTTTGAGAACCATGACCCACATGATATTTTCCGTGAACTCAGAATAATATTTGAGGCTCACGCGGCAGTTGAGAGTTATGAGGCTTCTGAAAAGTTCTTTAACTGCAAGATGGAAGAGGGCAGCTCCGTCAGTGAGCGCGTGCTTAAGATGTCTGGGCACGCAAGTAAACTCCAAATCTTGGGTATAGTGATTCCTAATGCTTTGGGGATTCACCATGTCCTCCAATCACTACCACCAAGTAACAAGAACTTTGTGATGAACTACAATATGCAAAACATGGACAAGTCGTTGCCCGAACTCTTCTCCATGTTGAAGTCTGCAGAAGTGGAGATCAAGAAAGAGCATCAAGTGTTGTTGGTCAATAAGACCACCAAATTCAAGAAGCAAGGCAAGTCTAAGAAAAAGGGAAACTTCAAGAAGGGCGGTAAGAAAGTTACATGGCAAGTGAAAAGACCAAGGCTAGGCCTAAGGTTGATCTTGAGTGCTTTTCTTTGCAAGGAGAGGGTCCTTTGGGCGGAATTTCCCAAAGTACTTGGAGAATTTGAAGAACGGCAACATGAAGAATAAAGGTATATCCGATATACATGTTATTGATGTGTATATCACTAGTACTCGTAGTAGTGCCTAGGTATTTGATACTGGTTCGGTTGCTCATATTTGTAACTCGAAACTGGTGCTATAGAATAAACGGAATCTAGCGAAGAACGAGTTGACAATGCACGTTGGAAATGGATCAAAGGTTGATGTGTTTTATACTTAAATAATTGTTATTTGGTGCCTGCGTTGAGCATGAACATTATATCCGGATCATGTTTATTGCGAGATGGTTACTTGTTTAAGTCAGAGAATAATGGTTGTTCGATTTATATGAGTAATATGTTTTATGCACATGCACCTTTGATAGATGGTCTATTCTTATTGAATCTCGATTGTAGTAATACACACATTAATAACATTGAAGCTAAACGTTTGAAATTGAGTGATAACTCGACCTATATGTAACCATCGTATTGGTCATATTGGAGTGAAGCATATGAAGAAACTCCATTCCGATGGACTTCTTGAATCACTTGATTTTGAATCACTTGAAAGATGCGAAGCATGTCTGATGGGTAAAATGACTAAGACTCCATTTTCTGGTATGATGGAGCGAGCTACGGACTTATTGGAAATCATACATATCGATGTGTGTGGCCCAATGAGTGTAGCATCGCGCGGTGGTTATTGTTATGTTCTTACCTTCACGGATGACTTGATTAGATATGGGTATATCTATTTCATGAAACATAAGTCCGAAACTTTTGAGAAGTTTAAGGAATTTCAAAGTGAGGTAGAGAATCAACGTAACAAGAGGATTAAATTTCTACGATCTGATCGTGGAGGTGAATATCTGAGTTACGAGTTTGGCGAGCATTTGAAGAAATGCGGAATACTTTCACAATTGACACCGCCGGGAACACCACGGCGTAATGGTGTGTCCGAACGTCGTAATCGAACTCTCTTAGATATGGTTCATTCTATGATGTCACTTACAGATTTACCGCTATCGTTTTGGCGTTATGCATTAGAAACAGCCGCATTCACTTTAAGTAGGCACCATCTAAATCCATTGAAACGACACCGTATGAATTGTGGTTTGGAAAGAAACCTAAATTGTCACTCCTTAAAGTTTGGGGTTGTGAAGCTTATGTAAAGAAGTTACAGCCAGACAAGCTTGGACCCAAAGCGGAAAAATGCGTATTCATAGGATACCTGAAGGAAACTATTGGTTATACCTTATATCATAGATCCGAGGGAAAAATATTTGTTGCCAAGAATGGATCCTTTCTAGATAAGGAGTTTCTCTCGAAAGAAGTGATTGGAAGGAAAGTAGAACTCGACGAGGTTGTTGAACCTTCTCTCGAACTTGCGAGTAGTGCAGCACCGGAAGTGGTTCCTGTGGCGCCTACACCAATAAGAGAGGAAGCTAATGATGTTGATCATGAAACTTCGGTTGAAGTTACTACAGAACCTCGTAGGTCAACGAGAACTCGTACCACTCCTGATTGGTATGATCCCATTATGAGTGTCATGTTGGTGGATAACACCGATGACCCTGTGACATATGAGGAAGCGATGATGAGCCCAGATTCCAATAAATGGCAAGAAGCCATGAAATCCGAGATTGGATCCATGTATGAAAACCAAGTATGGACTTTGGTGGACTTACCGGATGGCCGGAAGGCTGTCGAGAACCAATGGATTTTCAAGAAGAAAACATATGCTTGAATACGCAAGAAGCCATGATATCCGAGATTGAAGCAAGCATCCCGAAGTTGGAATCAACATTTGATAAGGTAATCAAAAGTTTTGGTTTTGTACAAACTTATGGAGAAGCTTGTATTTACAAGAAAGTGAGTGGGAGCTCTGTAGCATTCTTAATACTATATGTAGATGACATATTGTTGATTGGGAATGATGTAGACCTCCTAATAGTGTCAAGGATTATTTGAATAATAGTTTTTCAATGAAAGATCTTGGCGAGGCAGCTTACATATTAGGCATAAAGATTTATAGAGATAGATCGAGACGCCTAATATCATTGTCACAGAGTACATATTTGGACAAAGTTCTAAAGAGGTTTGGAATGAAAGATAGCAAGAAAGGGTTCTTGCCCATGTTTCCCAATACAACCTTGAGTAAAACTCAAAGTCCTGCAACGGCAAAACATAGAGAAAGGATGAGTAAGACTCCCTATACCTCAGCCATAGGATCTCTTATGTATGCCATGCTATGTACTAGACCCGACATTGCATATGCTGTTAGTTTGACTAGCAGATATCAAAGTGATCTAGGACTGGATCATTGGACAGCGGTAAAAAACATCCTTAAGTACTTGAGAAGAACTAAAGATATGGTTCTTTCTTATGGAGGTGATGAACAACTCGTTGTTAATAGTTACACCGACGCTAGTTGGAACACCGATCCGGATGATTCTAAATCTCAATCTAGATACATATTTACTTTGAATGGTGCAACAGTTAACTGGAGGAGTGCAAAGCAAAGCATTGTGGCAAGATCTTCAACTGAATCGGAATACATAGCTGCTTCGGAGGCTTCACAACAGGCGATATGGATGAAGGAGTTCATTACAGAGCTCGTTGTGGTTCCAAGTGCGCTGGACCCAATGTCTATCTATTGTGATAACATGGGCGCCATAGCCAATGCGCAAGAACCAAGGTCACACAAGAAGCTGAAGCACATCAAGCTATGTTTTCATGCTATTAGAGAACATGTCCAAGATGGAGACATAAAGATTTGCAAAGTACACACAGATCTGAATGTGGCGGATCCGTTGACTAAACCTCTCCCGAGGGCAAAACATGACCAGCACCAAACCGCCATGGGTGTTCGGTATATTACCATGTAATCTAGATTAGTTGACTCTAGTGCAAGTGGGAGACTATTGGAGATATGACCTAGAGGCAATAATAAAAGTAGTTATTATTATAACTTTGTGTTTATGATAAATGTTTACATTCATGCTATAATAGTATTAACCGGAAACATTAATACTTGTGTGATTTGTAAACTAAATTAGAGTCCCTGGTAAAGCCTCTTTATAATACTATCTTGTTGATTAATAGATGATCGTGGTTTCTCGATCATGAACATTGAGATGTTATTAATAACAAGATCATATCATTAGGATAATGGTATGATGGACATACTCCTATAGATAAGTGTAGCATTAAGATCAAGTCATTTCAATAGTTCGTTTGCTATAAACTTTCTGATACATAGTAACCTAATTCCTTCGACCATGAGATCATGTTAATCACCATCATCGGAAGGATGCTTTGATGACATCAAACACCGCACTGTAACTGGGTGGCTATAAAGGTGGAATTGAGTGTTCGGAAAGTATGGGTTGAGGCACATGGATCAAGAGTGGGATTTGTCCATCCATATGACGGATAGATATACTCTAGGCCCTCTCAGTGGAATGTCATACAATTAGCTTGGAAGCATGTGACTATCTCACATGGTATCACATATCACGGAACAAGAAAAGATTACTTATCGGTAAAGAGGTTGAACTAGGTATGCAGAGATACCGACGATCAAAACCTCGGATAAGTAAACTATCGTGAGACAAAGGGAAATTGGTATCGTATGTAAGTGGTTCATTCAATCGCAAAGTAATCGTAGAAATATGTGGGAGCCATATGAATTTCCAGAATCCTCTATTGGTTATTGATCGGAGAAGTGTCTCGGTTATGTCCGCGTAATTCACGAACCGTAGGGAGACACACTTAAGGATTCGATGTTGTTTAGTAGATATGGAATGTTAATAGGGATATCGAATGTTGTTCAGAGTCTCGTATGGGATCCGAGATATCATGAGGAGATCCAAAATGGTCCGGAGAATAAGATTCATATAAGGAAAGTCCTATTTCGGAGTTCAGGAAAGTTTCTGATGATTTCATCGGAGAGGTTCTAGAAGGGTCTAGAAGGTTCACCGGTCCGGAAGGGGAATGGTCCATGAATGTGTCATGGATATGTGGAATGATTGGATCATATCCTAGGTCACTTGGTGTTGACATTTGCAAGGGATAAATAAAGCTCTAAATTGGAAGTCAAACGGGAAGTTTGAAAAGTCAAACTGGAACAATGGTTTCCTAGTGGGGGAAGAAACAAGTCCTTCTCTCAATCCAACTTGGGTTTGGGTTTGGGTTTGGATTCAAACCCACCCCTACCAAGGCTGCCCCTCCCACTCATAAATAGGGAGGCTTCCCTAACACCACAAGCCCTCCCCACACATGCGTGGCCGCCCAAGCCTTCGCCGCCCGCCGCCGCCTCGCGCCGCGGCCGGTTCGTCGCCCCCATCCTAGCCGTTGCCGACACGTCCTCCTCCTCCCGGACTTCTAAACCCTATATCTCCAGGAAACCCTAATCCACCATAACTCGCATCTAGCTTAGGCGAAGCCCTACGGGATCTTCCCTCTACTTCCGACACCACGCCGTCGTCTTTGCTTCGCGAGGAGAACTACAACCTCCGCTTCTTTGGAACAAGGGAGAGGAAGGTCTTCATCGAGTATCTGCAACGTGTGACCGACTACGAAGTGCTTAACGCAGCCTTGGGAAGGATCGTCTACGCGATCTTGAGATCGGCAAGTGTACGACTACATCACCCACGAGAATCTGCTCTCGTTAACCGCTTTGGAATCTTTGAGGGTGAGTGCTTCTATCGACTCGTTGCTACAATCTAGTAGATAGATCTTGGCTTGTTTGTGTGCATGCGGTAGAATTTTTTTGTTTTCCATGCTACGAACCCCTACAAATTTTTGGAAGCTCTTTTTGAATCTTGTAATCCCTGCTTCCTTTATAAAAAAGGCCTTTCTTCCACCACTATTGAGTCTCCATCTTCTACCTTTAGGCACCATTAAGAGAGCATAGTTGTCATTCTGTGTGCAGTGTTCCAAAGCTTATTGATTGATGCATATTGTGATATTACTTGTTCTTGTGCTATTTGTTTATAGTCACCCTTGTGAACTTTGAAGGTGTCCTATGCATATATTTGCTACTCTATGAGGGACAAGATGATTGCCACTATGCCATGTTTTCTGTATGTGAAACAAACAAATGTTTTTCAATGCATGTTATTCATGATCTTTGTTTGTAGCTTGCCATGTTGCATGCATAGTTACTATGTCCTATTGTTAGAACTCCATATTTCATGCACATGTTTAGAGTTCTTTGATCCCAGTTTTCAATGCTTGCAAATGGTTGGATCTTTATTGTGAGGGTGCATGTCACCTCAAAAATTATTCTTTTATCACTTACCTACTTGAGAACGAGCAGGAGTTAAGCTCGGGATGTTGATACGTTGGAAACGTATCTATAATTTTTGATGATCCATGCTTGTTTAGTATCTACTTTGCTTTACTTGTCTACACTTTGAGGTGGTTTTTACTTGTTTTTGGTACTAACCTACTAACAAGTTGCAACAGTGTCAGATGCCTGTTTTCTGCTGTTTTTGGTTTTAGAAAAGTTAGTAAAGAAATATTCTCGGAATTGGACGAGACAAACGTCAAAGTCAATTACTTTCCGTGGGGAACAAGAAGTCCAAAGGGGAGCGGAGGGCCGGAGGCGTGAAAACCCCATCTTGTGGCTAGGGGTGGGACGCGCCTGGCTAGGGTTTGCCCCCCTGGTCGCATCCTCGGCCTCCCCCTTCGCCTATAATAAGCCTCCGACCCAAAAACCCTAAAGAATCGAGAAGAAATCCACAAAAACCTCCGTAGCGCCGCCGCCACCGAAAGGGAGATTTGGGGGACAGAAAGTCTCTGTTTCGGCACCCTGCTGGGACGGGGAAGTGCCCGCGGAGCCATCTCCATCACCATTGTTAATTCCCATGATGAGGAGGGAGTAGTTCTTCCTCGGGGCTAAGGGCTCTACCGATAGCTATGTGTTCATCTCTCTCTATGCATGATCTTGTTGTGGTCATGAGCTTTGTAATCAAGTAGATCTACCTTGCTACTCAAGTGCTTCAATAGATCTCTGCTCTACCCATGTGTGTGAAAGTGACAACGTGCATGCCATGGTGGCACTTAGGTTTGAGTCTACATAAATACTCTTTGTGCTTTAATATATATATGTTTTTCCCCACGTGTGTTAAAGTTGACAGCGTGCATACCGTGTGTGGCACTTTGGCTAGATTGAATATTTGTTATGACTTATATTTGGAGTTGTATGTCTCTATGAAATTGTGGTGTTTGTTGGAACCATCTAGCGCTCAAGGTGATAGTGTGGGGTTATCTAGATTGGGGAAGGTGTAGGGTTTCGTAGCATGGAAAACAAAAAAATTCTACCGCATACAAACAAACAAGCCAAGATCTATCTACTAGATTGTAGCAACGAGTCGATGGAATAACTCACCCTCGAAGATTCCAAAGTGTTTAACGAGAGCGGATTCTCGTGGGTGATGTAGTCGTACTCTTCCCGATCTCAAGATCGCGTAGACGATCCTTCCTGGCCATGCGTTCAGCTAGCGCTCCCAGATCGGTCATGCGTTCGATACTGACGAAGACCTTCCTCTCCCTTGTTCCAAAGGCAATGGAGGTTGTAGCACTCTCCTCGCGATTCGGCAAGTGGCGTGGTACCGGAAGTAGAGGGGAGATCTCGCAGGGCTTCGCCTTAAGCCGGAGCGAGTATGGTAGAGTATGAGAGAGTCCTTCGACGATCTAGGGTTTAGACACGCCGAGGAGGGGGCAAGGCCGGCGGCTAGGGTTGCTAGGCGGCGGCGGTGGTTTGCCCTAGGGCGGCGGCGGCGGCAGCAGGTGGCGGCGCCGGCGGCTTAGGGTTTGGAGGCGGGGATCTTGTGTGTCTAGGAGGGGAGCCCTGCCCCTCCTTTTATAGGTGGAGGGGGCCGGCCAAGGGGAGGGTAGTCCCTCCCCAACTCGGCTTGGTGGTGCGCCGGCAGTGGGAGGAGGAACTCCTCCCCCAAGTCGGTTTCCACCTCCCTCTCCACTTCCCAAAACTAGCCGTTTGACTTTCAAACTTGGCGTTTGACTTTTCAAACTAGGATTTGAATAAACCCTCTATTTTGTTCAGCGATGACACCGAGTACATAATGCAATCATACCAACTTGATATAACACATTCATGTACCCTTCCCCTCCGGAGTGCCGGACATTCTAGAACCTTCTAGAACATTCCCGATGAAAACACCGGAACCATTCTCCAACTCCGAAACGGGACTTTCCTTATATGAATCTTATTATACGGACCATTCCGGATCTCCTCGTGATATCCCGAATCCCATTCGAGACTCCGAACAACATTCGGAATCTTTCTCATCATTCCATAACTACTCAAACAACGTCGAATCCTTAAGTGTGTCTCCCTACGGTTCGTGAATTATGCGGACATGATCGAGACACTTCTCCGATCAATAACCAATAGAGGAATCTGTAAATTCATATGGCTCCCACATATTTCTATGATTACTTTGCGATCGAATGAACCACTTACATACGATATCAATTTCCCTTTGTCTCACGATAGTTTACTTATCCGAGGTTATGATCGTCGGTATCTCTGCATACCTAGTTCAACCTCGTTACTGATAAGTACTCTTTTCTCGTTCCCGTGATATGTGATCCCTTGTGAGCCAGTCACATGCTTGCAAGCTAATTGGATGACATTTCACCGAGAGGGCCTAGAGTATATCTATCTGTCATATGGATGGACAAATCCCATTCTTGATCCATGTGTCTCAACCAATACTTTCCGAACGCTCAATGCCACCTTTATAGCCACCCAGTTACGTTGTGGTGTTTGATGTCATCAAAGCATCCATCCGGTAAAGGTGATATGCATGATCTCATGGTCGAAGGAATTAGATTACTATGTATCAGAAAACATATAACAATTGAACTATTAAAATGACTTGATCTTTATGCTACGCTTATCTATAGGAGTATGTCCACCATATCATTCTCCTAACGATATGATCTTGTTGTTAATAACATCTCAATGTTCATGATAGGGAAACCACAATCATCTATTAACCAACAAGCTAGTATTATATAGAGGCTTTACTAGGGACTCTTATTTTAGTCTACAAATCACACAAGTATTAATGTTTCCTTGTTAATACTATTATAGCATGAATGTAAACATTTATCATAAACACAAAGATATAATAATAACTATATTTATTATTGCCTCTAGGGCATATCTCCAACAGAAGGCCCTACCATGGATTAGAGTGTCCAACCGGAGAGTAGTTAAGAGTAGTATCATGAAGAGAGGATATTTATATGAGAGAGTATTCACTAGTGAAAGTATGATCCCTAGGCCTTGTTTCTAAACATTGAAACACCGTTTGCATCTAGATCTATTGCATGTTTGCTTGTTTTAGTATTTACCTCACAGTCAAGCTATTTTCTAGCACCGTTACAACTTATATTTCACTATCTCTTCGCCGAACTAGTGCACCTATACACCTTACAAGTGTATTGGGTGTGTTGGGGACACAAGAGACTTATTGTATCTTGATTGCAGGGTTGCTTGAGAGGGAATACCTTTGACCACTTCCTCCCTGAGTTCGATAAACCTTGGGTAATCCACTTAAAGGAAACTTGTTGCTGTTTTACAAACCTCTGCACTTGGAGGCCCAACAACTGTCTACAAGAATAGAAGCGCGTAGACATCACCAATCGGCAGATGGAGAGGACGTTGTCCATAAAAGATGTGCACGCTCCCTGGACGACACGGATGGTGACGGGTCATGTTGGGTCAACCTTGGATCTGGGATGAGGGCGACAAAGTACACATGGAAGTTCAAAGAGGAGCAAGTGTGGATAAATACCCTCTTTCCCTTTGATGTCGAGGTTTGCCATGGTGCTGGAACTAGGCATGAAGAATTGCCAATTATATGTTAGCGACGGTTTCATCCATACGACGAGCCTTCCATCTCTCTCAAACATCCTTCCTACCAGGATGAGCTCCAATCCAAGTAGAGAGATCCATGAGTCTTCCTCAGTAGCCATGAGAAAGATCTAGGTATGTTCTCCTTGTTGGGTTTCGTACATGCAAAAAAATCCGACACGAACAACTAAGATCCAACTATGAAGATGTAAACGAGATTGGATCTGAATTACACTAACCAACATTGGTGTGGAAGCATTAACGTTGGTGTAAATTTCAATGAAGAACACGCCGATCCCAGCAGCTAGGTATATCCCTCTCAGCCGTGAGGAGAAGATCCACTCAATGTTAGGATTGAATGGACCGTCCCACCGCAGGTTGCACGTGTACCTCCATATGATCCGTTAGTGTTCCGCCATCCAGAACTTCGTGCTAACGGTAGTGGTTTTGCAGCCTCCCGACATACGTATGCGGGAGAGAGAGAGAGCGAGAGAGAGAGAGAGAGAGAGAGAGTGAGAGCTCCGATACACGAAGGAAAGAACTTGTCTGGTGTGTTTTGGAAGAACCCCTATAGAGGTATATCTAGTGGGAGGGGAGGCAGATTGGCTTGGAGGAGGGAAATATGGGGGGGCAACCGCCGGCCCTAGGGTTTGGCTACCGGCCAAAGGGGCCCCCAAGGGCCTAGCGCCTGGCCCTCAAGGCCCATGCGGCGAGCCTTAGGGTGGGCCCTTCATCCTTCCTAATTTCCCTAAATCAAATCTCAATGATTTTTTATTTTTCTAAAATCATAAATCAACTCCTTCCATTTAGGCATGCATATATGGAAAATTTCTTCCTCTCTTATTTCTTTCAAATAAAGACTGGATCTTCGAATGACATCGAACCAACGTATACTCTAGATCGTCTCTGGATTCTCTTCAATATTTAATCATCTTGGAATAATTTCGATGAACCTTTAAACATATTTTACGACTTTGGAAACCACCTTTCTAAATTAGGTTATATCAGCGAAACTATTCTAATTTCTTTCAAAGTGATTCCAACGAATCCCGGAACTATTCATGTGTGTCTGAAAACTTTTCTGGACAACTCTCTCAACTATCAACCATAAAGGTGAGTAGCAAAACTTGATCAGTGAACCTTAAGCGTGTGACCCATTCAAATTTCGTAGTAAGTAGACATGACTACTAGTGGCTGGGTGATCTCCAGCCCGCCCAAAGCTCCTCACGGCGCGGGAAAGAAAGCCTGCCGACGGCGGCCGAAGAGATAGAGGGAAAAGTGAGGGAGGGAAGGGTCGGAGCTGTGATGGCTGTTACCCGGGCTATAGACCGGCCGAGCAAATCAGCCATTCAGGTATTCAGCTGAGATAATTCTAACGGTGAATAGCAACCCACAAACTGTCGAAGCTCCCTTGCCTCACGCCAGAGATAAGCCGCAGGCCTGCTCTAGCGCTCCTGCTTGCCTCATTTTTCTTTTCCCTCGCTGTCTCCCTAGGTAATTTTGAAAATATGAACATGTATACTCGTTTAAAAAAAATATGAACATGTACGCTCGTTTTTAAAAAAAATGAACATGTACTAGGACAACTAATAGTGAATGCATTTATTATTCTAATTAGACAATGGATAGCGGCATATTGAATAGAAACAACCCAAAATTGTTGTCAATTGTTACAAAATTGAGTACTAGAGACAATGTATGCAGTGGCCACGTAGCTTTAATAAGGTGTATTAAGGAATTTTCCTATGCTATAAGTTAGCACCTCTCTTGTATCATTACCGGCTCCGCCACTGGGGCGAACTAGGGCTAGCTCCGCCCTTGTCGTACGGGGGCAACCAAGAACTAAGTCCACAAGTCTTAAAACCTAAAGGCCAACATAAATCCTTAGCAAAAAAAGGCTAACATAAATTGCAACAAATATTGGTTCAAAAACAATTTGCAACAAATACACGCGCGGTGCACGCTGGCTGAGGGAAGACCGGAAGAGGGAAGGAGGGGGAGGTTAGTGTTCTGCCCCTGGTCGCGCAGGGGCGACTGAGGACTAACTTTACAAGTCTTAACACCCAAAAGACCAACATAAACCATTCGCAAAAAATCCAACACAAATCGCCACAAATTCACCCGCGGCGCATTCACTAAGCTAGTTGCAGGGAACCCAGCGCGTCGCAGATATCGAAAGCCGCAGCTCCTCCGCCACGCTCAGGCTCTACCATCCGGGTGCCGTCAGAAACGGCCGGGGAGACGCCCATGCCATCGTTCCATTCGAAGAAGCACCGACGCTCCACGGCGTCCTGGACCAGCTCTCCCCAGATCGAACCGCTGCTGCTCAGCGTCGTCGCGTTGCCAAGAACCCAGAGGCAGTGCCTGCAAACAAAAGAAGCATAAAATGCATCAGGTTATACTTAACCATGTCAAGTTCAGGTACTTTCAGTTCTATAGCTCTGATCCAGATCGCGGCGTACCTTGCCCTGGTCAAGGCGACGTTGGCGCGTCGCCGGTTGGACAGGAAGCTGATGGACCCATTGCCGTTGGACCTGACGGTGGAGAGGATGATGACATCTTCTTCGCTGCCTTGGAACCCATCCACGGAGTTGACGCGAAGAACTAGGGGGCGCATGGACTTCACGTCTCCGATCTTCCCCTGGATCGCCTCCACCTGGGCAGCGTACGGGCATATCACGCCCACGCTGACCACTTGCCCCGCTCGAATACAAGCTGAATGGATCATGGATGGTTAACCAATAACCACAAGATATTCGAAGATCAACAGCAAAAGGAAACAAGTTCAGGGACATATTGTTCAGGCCATGCAGACGAACCTTGTTTGAGACTACGCAGGATCTCCAGGATGGCGGCTACCTCGGCCATGTTCCTCTTGCTGCGGCCACGGTCTTCCCTGCCGTCGATGTTGATAAACGAGTACGGCCCGTACATTGCGCCTGGAAGGTACTCACGCTCGTGCCCCGCCTGCGTGACGTTCGGGCCATCCAAGATTTGCTTGTCGTAGAAGCTGAGGTTGGGGAAGATGCTTATGGATGGGTGCATCCTGTACTGCATGTTCAGGAGGTGTTTCTTGTGTCCCAGCAGACTTAGTCTTTCGAACAGGCTCCTACCCAGCAACGCATTGTTTGAAACCTGCAGGAAAGAAAATTGGTCAAGTCTGTCCAGAAACTTAAAATCTTTTGTTTCTCGGGAGTAAGTACGTGAAAAAAAAAGTTCAGGTATTTTCATTCTAAATAAAGTTCAGGCATTTCATTCTAGAAAATAAGTTCAGGCATTTCTGAAGAATAAATTGAAAGGACAGTTAGTAAACTGGACCTTGCTTTTCACTGTTGCTGGCAATTGACACTCATCACCGATAAGAACTGCATGCCTCAGGCCGGCGACTTGCAATGGGATGAGGGATTCGCACTCCTTCAACTGTGCAGCCTCGTCGATCAGAAGCAAATCCATCTTCTGCCCGTTCAGCTTAGCCGATCCTGACACTGTGCAGAAAATAAGGGAGGCACTATGAAGGCAGAACTTCTTGATCTCGAAATCATCGCTTGTGACAGGAAGCTTCAGATCTTTCATCAGGGTTCTCGTCACGCCTAGGATCGCCACAATGTTTTGCCTCAGGTTGTGAACTGTTTCTGAATACAGAACAGCATCAAGTCGTGCTGAACCATCGTGTTTGTGTTCCGTCGTATCCATGAAGACCTCCAGTACCACTTCCTTCGCGACACTCTTGTTGCCGAGCAGCTTGCCGAAGTCGTGGAGCATCTTGTTGAGCGAAGCAATGTTCTGGCAATTCTTCTCGGGGATGCGATCTTTTGCCACCTGCGACATGATTGTTCTGAAGCACGCGCTAAGCTTCTGCGAAGTGACGTGGAACCTTGACCTGACGAAGGACGACTCGAGTAGATTTTTGCCCTTTTTCCCTTTGCGTGCTTCCTTATACTGGTACCGCAGTGCTTTCGGGTTGCTCAGAAAAACTTCCAGCGAACGGAGGCACGGCTTCCAGCCCTTGGCCGGCGAGAAGCACCTCTTTAGCCGCTCGACACGAGTGTCCAGGAAGATCTCGTCGAGGTCCTTGTCGACGGCCATGCGTTGCTTATTGCCGAACAGCAGCAGACCGCCGTAGCACCCTCCGGCGCCGGCGTCGGCGTGCTGCTTCCTCAGCGACAGGAGGCGGGAGGCGACCTGGGAGATGGCGGTGTTGGTCGGCGCGCACGTCAGGACCCGGAATTTGCTCTGGCTCTTCGTCATCACCTCCAGCAGAAGCACGCTGATGGTCTTGGTTTTGCCCGTGCCGGGCGGCCCCCAGATGAGGCTGAACTTGTTGCTGCTCGCGCCAGAGCACTGCACTGCCGAGATGCAGCTCATTATGGCGCCAGACTGCGAGTGGTTGAGCCCGAACGCAGACAGCGCGCCAGCCGTTAGCAGAACGCCGCCACCGCCGGTCAGGCTTGTGCTCTGCATGGCGACCACGAGCATCAGTCAGATGAGAATCGAACACCCAATGCATGTTCAATGATGCAAAGAAAGCTTACGTGTAGTTGGTTATTACCTGCGCGGTGTCGCCGGCGACAACCTTGACGAGGGCTGCATTTCTCTCGACGGCAGCTTCGTACCGGAGACACCTCCAGATGCGAGAGTAGGGAATGAAGCTGAGCAAACTAACAACGAAGCCGTAGCAGCTCACGTCCTCTATTCTCTTGGACGTTCTGACCACAAAGCTGCACCCCTTGACATCGACGACGTGGGCGAGGCAGTACGTGCTGCCGCCGGTCGCAATGTCGGACGGCCGAAGCGGCATCGCTCGCGAGAGCAGGACGATGTCGCAGATGCATGGGGCGCAAGCTCCACGGCGGCCGGAGACGGTGAGGCGATAAAAAGGAGCGACCCGCACGCCCTTGAGTCCCTTGGGAGCCAGGTCAACCATCGACCGTATCCGCGCGGGCTTGGAGCAGTTGGTCCGTAGCTCCTCCAATGTTGAGCTCATCTCTGCTCGGATTTCCTCTAGCAGCGGAAACCTGAATGAATCCAGGTAGCTCTTCAGGCCGAAGAACCTGTCAGGTATGGTGTTCACCTGCGAGAAAGATGCACATTCACGGTCATGTCCTTTTCGGGGGAGAATCATGCATGGTCAAGTACTCTGCATGCTGGCATGATTCAGCTTGGAAAAATGGTGAGTGTGTGCAAGTTGGTCGAGCGAAGTTACCTTGTCTCTGAAGAGGTCCTGGTTCGCGACATCTTGGAGGGACCAAGAGAAGATGAGGCTGACGAGCTCGGCGTCCGCCTGCTCGTTCGCCGTCATCCTTCCTCTTCCTTTCTTCCCCATCTTCGGAACCCAGACCTGTCGAGAGTGCGATGTGTCCTCAGTGATCAGTCACTCCGACCCATATGTAACCATATTCTTCAGAATGAATGAACATGGACGGGCTCTCGGTACACGATGTACAGTATTCATTGATCACGCATCGTTTGCTGTGCGTGCAGCCGCCGCCAATCGCATGGCCTGCGCGAAGATAGTGCGGAGCACGCGTTTGATCGTCTCTTGCGGTTTCGAGGCCGGAGTGGCTGCAGCTGCAGCTGCTGGGCTTCCGCTCTCGATTGACGCCACGTGAACATGTACACCGTGCTCTCTCTCTCTCTCTCTCTCTCTCTCTCTCTCTCTCTCTCTCTCTCTCTCTCTCTCTCTCTCTCTCTCTCTCTCTAACCGAACGCCACCATCTCCTTTTTATGAACTGTACGAAATTTTTTGTGAGGCAAGGAACAAAAGCAGATATCGAAGCTACGTCCAGTTCTTGTGCAAAATCATGTGGATTTTTTTATAAAGAAAGTTTTATTATTTAAAATATTTTAAACATTATTACAACCGGTCTCTACATAATTAGTACTATGCACATAGGCAACACAAGTCCAAAGTCTCAAAAAGAAAAAAATAATGGATTACATATCACAATTAGAAATTATAAAAACGCCTACGATGGTGGAGGGTCAATCCAAATACTATGTTGCCATCTATAATGGGAATAAAGTCCCTCGTCACATCCTCCAGTCATTGACACGCCCCTATAAACAGGTCTCAATACTCGACACGTTATAGAAACGATCATAATCGGACCATACCAGAGATAACCTACAAGAGAGAATAATTTTTTATCATTAAACATTTTGTTATTTTTATATAGCCAGAGCGACCAAAAAATAGCAACTGCTCCCATCCTAAGAAAGAATTTAGAACATGTGATCTATGTCATGTCAGGTAATAAATTCTCAAAAGTATTGGCAACACTAAGCGGTAGGGACATGTTTAAAACTACTTGGACGATTGACCGTATAGAACGGACGAAATTATATTGAAAGAACAAATGTTTAATTGTTCCATCATGGTAATATAAAATATATTTTATACTCCTATGATAATTCCACCTAACAAGGTTAGGATAGCCCCAAGACGAAGATACCACATTTTTTTAATCTTCAAAGTTATCTTCATCTTACGTATTTTTCTATTATTATCAGTCGGTATTGGTGGCTGTACTAATGCCTTGTACATAGAATCCACCATGAATATGGCACTCTCATGTAGATTCCATAGAAATTCATCAGTCTCGAGCGTTAATTGGACAACTTCCAAGCGCTAAAGCAATATGGTCCATGAAGCAAGCCTTTGGTCCAAGCAGGGACGGAGACAAGGGGGATGAGCAGGGGCGACGCCCCCCCCTATGCTCATGATTTCCTTAGAAATATTAGCCATGGTAGGTCGTTATTTGTGACAGATTTTCTAGCTCAGCCCCTCTCAATCAAATCACACGCACACCTTGCCCCCCTTGAGCTCAAACCCTTGCTCCGTCCTGGGTCCAAGTAAATCTTTTCTGAACGTCACATTTGGAGGAGAAGACTCCAAAATCATGTCGATTGTATAACCCTTATGATGAATGACATCATACAGAGTATGATAACAACGTGATATCTTCGTTAATTAAAAAAAGATCCAAAGCGGTATACTTCAAGTAAGTTACTTGAAGAGCCATTTACTAAGAAGCAATGTATTCTTGACCTCAAGATTATGAATACCTGGCCCACCCTGGTCATTAGGGAAGAAAACAGACACTCCACTGAGCCAACCGATTTTTCTTTTTCTCACTATCACCTTACGAAAAGAATCTTGACAG
This sequence comes from Avena longiglumis, assembly GCA_030063025.1. NCBI lineage: Eukaryota > Viridiplantae > Streptophyta > Magnoliopsida > Poales > Poaceae > Avena > Avena longiglumis. The sequence goes on along the minus strand of CP125976.1, from coordinate 50,394,443 downwards.
GAAGTAATCCAATCATTTTAAGACTCCTTTTCGTAATTGGAATAAGGATATCATATACAATATCATGTTACTTAGCACTAAGTTAATAAGAACCAATCTTTATCCAAGTATAACAGTTTACCTTTTCAACTTATTGATCTTAATTGTAGACATTCCTCAAGGAATATTCATTCAGCATTTGTAAGTATATGATAATGTAATTTCGAATCACCCAAAAGATATGTATTGTATATATTTTGGTATCTAGATATTTATTGATTGATGAATACAACACATATAAGTCACTATAATAGATCGAAGCAGCACACATTATTTTGTATATAGATGTGATTTTCACCTTTTATGCTTTGTTTATATTTGACGGATTCAGTTCACAAAATCTACCAAACTAATATTTTTAAATTAACCTATTTTCCATATTAGAGTTCCAACTTAGAAATTGTAATATTTAGCACTCGTGTTATATAGTAGATGAGATTGAGATTTAATTTTACCAATAATTATATCATAAATGTTAGATATAATGGAAGAACACGTCCTTACAATTGTTTGCTAAATTTCGAATGATCCAAAGTCTGTTAAATTAGTGAAAGTGAGTGTACAAAAGTAAAAGTATTTAGTATAAATAGCTAGTATTTTTTAGGGAAAGAAAAATCTTTATAACGCAATGTTCTAGGCAGAATCTCCCATTACAACAACATTGGCACACAAAGTCACGTCATACTCCCACGACGTAGTAGAGTTTACATGGCATTTAGCACCAGATTGTGTAAGTTCATGGGCTACTCTATTTGTATGCCTTTTACTAAACCTGACGGAGCAAGACGAGAATCAAGTGTGGCTCTGAACCTTCAGATCCTCGATGATCGGTGCTTCACTCGAAAAGTCTGTCGTCCTGGAAGATAAGGCCATTGCAAGTAGTTGTGCATTCGTCTCAAACTCAGCTCTAATTATTCCTAGTTATGCTGCAAGATTAAAAGATTCCTTGATAGCCCTAAGTTCTGCAGATAATGCATTATGGGTTGCATCAGAAACATCCAGCTCTAGCTGCAATAATCCCACCGTCAGCTCCTCTTGCAACCACTCCCTAGCCACCATTAGGATTTCCATCAATAAAAGCCCCGTCCATATTAATTTTCACAACGCCATCAGTCGGAGCCTGCCATCTCCCCAGCACAGGCCTAATTTGGCTAGCTTCCTTCCCGAAACAGTCTATGTATTCTGCAAACAAACACTTCACACGATGGGCCAAGTCGATGATCTACATAGGCATTTCTCCTTCTCTAATTCTATTGCGTCCCTGCCACCATAGCCACCACATGGTAGTGATCTGTGTTCTCTGTTTGGTTGTTAGCTTTCAGATTTCATCCATCATTTCATCAATGGTGCTTGTATTCTGAAGCTTCTGATGGGGCCTCTCAAAACCTAGTTCTCTCCATAAGGGTTTAACCTCCTTGCATTTGACGAATAAATGACATTCATCATCCTGTGAGCGGTTGCAGAACAAACACTTGGGGATATTCAATTTTAATGCTGCGTCTCATCAGATTGTCCCGAGTAGCTAGCGAATTATGTGCACATCTCCACCAAAAATGTTTAATTTTATTGGGGCATGCAAGCTTCCAAATCCTCCACCATTTGTTCTTGCCCCATCCTCCCAGGACTTCTGAAAAATCATTATTACGTCCATTATCCCTCCCCTCAGCTTGCTGCACTCCTTCCATGTACAACATGGAAGCGATCTAACTGAATGTATCCCCTTAAGATCAAAGTGCCAAGCTAGGATATCGGTAGCCCCTTCCCTCAAGGGCATATTCAAGATCATGCAAGCCTCTTGGGAAGACAAAGTATCCATCACTAGTTGCGTGTCCCAGTCCAGTAACCGGGCTAATAAGTTTAGAAACTTTTATTAGCATATTATCATCCTTCTATGTTAGAACTGTCCTATACCGAACTCTAGGAATCCACGGATCTTGCCAAATGTTTACCCGCTCACCATCACCGATCCGCCACACCACCCCTTTCTTCACAAGCTCTAGACCATGAAGAATAGTACGCCATGTGTAAAATATGTTATCACACTGTTTGGCTTCAAGGATATGGCACTTAGGAAAGTATTTTGCCTTAAGAATTATCGCACGCAAACTGTCAGGGTTTTTAATAAAGTGCCATGCCTGTCGAGAGAGCGTGGCCACATTAAACCCATGGATATCTTAGAATCCCAATCCTCCCTGGCCTTTTGATTTGACCATTGTCTTCCAGCTTAGCCGATGATTTTTATTCTCCTCCTGTTGGATCCACCAGTATTTTGCGATTATGGCACTCAACTCATCACAAAACCCCTTTGTTAGGTAAAAGCAGGACATCAAGAAAGCTGGAATAGCTTGTGAAACAGCTTTTATCAAAACTTCTTTTCCCGCCTTGGAGAGTAGCTTCACCTTCCATCCTTAGATAATTTTCCAAATATTATCCGTGATATATGCAAACGATTTCCTCTTGGAACGACCAATGTACACCGGCATCCCCAAATATCTGCCATTCCAATTCTCACTATCAATCCCCAATTCACCTTTGACCATATTCTTCACATGTTGTTTGGAATTTGCACTGAACAACGAGGAAGATTTCTCTGTATTGATGCATTGTCCTGAGTAGTTCTCATACAACAGGAGTATCTCCTTCAATGCCCTTGCTTTCTCTCTTTTAGCTTTCAGCAATATGACTGAATCATCGACAAAGAATATGTGGGTAAGGCTAGGGGCTCCCTTACAGATCCTTATCCCATTTAATCTTCCCCGACTTTCAGCTTTCCTCAATACCGCAGTCAATCCTTCCGCGCAAATGAAGAACATATAGGGTGACAATGGATCCCCTTGATGGTGACCCTTTGTTGGATTGAATTTTTTCGTGTCCTGTCCATTGACCTTTATTTGATATGAAACTGTTGTCACAGAGCGCATCACCACTTACTATTTACCTCGGCTCATCAAATGCCCACAAAGTGATATAATGACACAAGATAATGAAGATATATTATAAAAGGAATTTGCACGTCATTTTTTCCAACAAAGCCTACATGGATATCATGAACATCATGCCTGTACAACAAAGATGTGCAGAGTGTGCACACGGATAGGGGGTCCAATTTATTAGGCCTAAAATTTTTCCTAAATACCCATATGTTAGGATTAATCAAGAGTATGTGCCATCATTATAAGAATTTTGCGTTATATCCTACGAACCAGGCAACAAATTTTCCACGCCTAAGGAACTGAACCAGGCAACAAATTTCTCACGCCTACTCACATATATCTCAACTTGAGTAATATTTTAGGGCTTATTTTCAATCAATAGGTACTACTTCCTCAACTATTAAAAATAAACAGGTAGATACTACTTCCTCTATTCAATAGAATAGTAACTTTTTGAATCCTATCACCCTCTCCATACTAAAATTTAGGCCATTTTGTTACTAAAGAGATATTGTCATCAATATCACTTGACAAATCCATAAATAAAAGTCAAATATTATCCCCTAAAAATATAAATGATACTATGTATCCTTTGATATCATCTATCTTCAAAACAGAGGTAGTTATTCCAGGAGAAAAATATTACATGCTCACGCTCAGATGAATTTGATCCAATAATCAAAAAGAATGTCATTTATATGAACAGTGAGGAGAAATCTGCAAAACCGTGGTGATTGTATCACCCTTATGACGGACAATATTGTACAAAGTTGGATATTGTTCTTGGAGTGTGGCATTATCTAGCCACTTGTCCTCACATAAACGAATCTACAATCCATCCTTAATTGAAAACATTCTGAAGCAGAAGAAATATTTCTTCATCGCCATTAGACCAACCTAGAAATGTGAGCCCTAGGTTTCCAGTAAACTTGGGACAATGCATTTAATCCCACATATTTTATTTTAAGGAGAGTTTTCCACACCCCTTCTTTATTCAATAACTTGGAGAGCCATTTACCAAGTTGGTTTGTATTTTTTACCTCAAGATCATGAATACTTAGCACACCCTGTTCTTTGGGGCGACAAACTACACTCCACTTAGCCAACCAATACTTATTTTTTTCACTATCACCTTGATGAAAGAATCCTCATCAGGAATAATCCAACCGTTTTAGGACTCCTTTTGGGAGATGGAAGAAGAATATCATGTGCAGTACTATATTAGTGAGTATTAAGTTAATGAGAACAAATCTTCCAATCAAGTATGATAGTTTCTATTTTCAATTATTTAATTATAATTGCAATCTCTCCTCCACGGTTTTCCATTCATCATTCGTGACTTTGCATTAAGAATTGGAACATCCAAATACTTAATTGGAAGTCGGCCTTGTCCGCATCCGAATAACTCAGCATACATATTAGCCTCGTCTAGTGCCTTTATGAAGCAAAACTATTAACTCTTATGGAAATTGATTTTTAGACCTGATAGTTGCTCGAAAGCAGACAAAATTAACTTCAGACCTAATAGTATCCGGTCTCACTTACTTCTGCATCTACATTGTGACTACCATCATGCTTAAAGTTATCTATCTTGTTATATCTTGATGTCTCATCGTTGCTCATATCTTGTTTTAGCATAAGTTTTTGGTGCACATAGTTGAGCCTAGCATATATAGATATTATGCTTCTTAAATTAAATGTTTATTTTATTCTATATTTGCTCAAGTCAAAATCACAACTGTTTTAAATCGCATATCCCCCTAGGTGACACCTAGATCCTTTCAAACAGTTTAAACAATTTAAACTTTGATGCAAAGGCAGTTGGTTGAGGCACCCTATGAAAGTACCACACATATATCCACAAAATAACGGTTGTATTCATTATCTTACCAATATACATGTCTCTATTATTACGCCTCACGTTTATGATAGGTTCCAAGTGAAGTTGATACAATTATTATTATTAATCACGAGTTCTCTCATTTATGCAAGTATCTTCTATCGTGTTAATCACTTCTAAGGATGGTAATGGGGTGGGTTTTGGTGGGTAGACCAAAACCAGATCCATGGGCCTATATATGGACACAAATCCAAACCCACCTGATACCTGGGTATCCTAGGATATCCATGGTGTTAGGTACTATGCACACCAACAACACAGTATTTATACATAACAACATCATTTGAGTATAATTTTAGCACTACAATAACACATATACATCAATATGAGCACTACAATAGCATCTCCGCCTCCTCTCCTAACAAAGAAGGAGCTTGGCAGGCAGGGCGCGGCGCAGCGCCGTGCCGATGACGATGTTGTTGGGTGGTGCCTACGACTGCGGCTGTCTCGATGGTGTGTTCGGCTCTGTGGGAACGAAATGGACCAGTGTGGTCGTGGGGGTGTGGTTGTGTTGGGTGTCTTGTGTAAATCATGTTAGGGGTAGGGAAGGTTGGGTCTTTTAGTATGGTACAGGTAAATGGGCAGCAATAAAATATGTCACTAACATGTGGGCTGCATGTCATACAGATATCTATTGGATATACGTGGGGCAAAATTTGCCTGTGCCTACCCCATGAGTTAGCGTCCACACCGGGTTACGTGGATAAAACTGTCATCCTTAATCACTTTGTGCTATTCTTTATAGAACAACAAATGGGTTACATGAAATGTCATGTTCGACAACACCATTGGGCACCTTTTGACTACAACAGATTCAATAACGTCGGTATTTTCTCCTTTGATATTTCCATACCCTAGGTCACTATAAAAAGGGGTCATACACGATCTATCATGGTGGCTGCACCGAACACAAAACACCCCCTCTTCCACTAGCAACAAAGAGGCAATTCTAGGACACCCCACACCTCCGTGGGCACGCAACTGCAACCACTACTCATGAGGCTGACAAACCTCCAGCAGCGTTGCGAAGGGAAGAAACACACCCAACGACGACCCACTTTGAGCATAGGTTTTATTCCCTCTCCTATATGTGTCGATAACTATAGGAAGTTGATAACAGCCATGTCCTGTCGCCGTCCACCACACGGATATTTGTCTAGAGTTCGTAATGACGAGGTTTCGACTCGTCAATACCCATTGTTATGAGCTTGGGTTTTGGAGAAGATGGGGGTGCTGGAGATCGCAGAACGGTTAACAGACAAGCAACCAGGGGACACGAGATTTACCCAGCTTCAGGCCCCTGGAGGGAAAACCCTACTCCTGCTTGTCTGCTCTTGATTACGGGGGAACCGAAGGTTACAGCGGTGCGCAGATGTGATCTGGCGTGGAGGTGTGTATGCGATGGAAAATATTGGCCCTCCTCGTCGTGCCCTCCTAGCCTTTATATAGAGTTAGGAAGGTCTCGGGCACAGATCGAATCGGTTACAAGTTTAGGGTTTGCCCCCTTTTGAATATTCTATCTATTCTAGTCTTGCTCTCCAAGGATCCGAAGATGTCATGGGCTTGGGCCACCCGAAAATCTCCATAGGCCACGTGCGTTCTTGTGGGCCTTCCTTGGGCTGGACCAGGTATGCTAATGTCATGTACCCATAGGGTATAACCATGTCAGTAGCCCCCGAGTGTTCAGTCGAATCACAGATTCGGCTGAGGATTCTTTAATCTTTCGAGTGAAGATGTTTCTATTCATCAAACAAACGAACGATTTTAGTGTGCAGGGATTGTTGATGCGTGTGCGTGACTCTCCTGACTGATCAGGGTCAGTTAACTGTCTTAGGACAAAACAACACGATCTTCTTCAGATTTGAGTCCCTAGACTCGAACCCGGAATAGATGCTGGCGTAATTCGACTCAGGCCATTGAGGTCTTATAGGAGTCGAATCCCAGTAGTTTTCGAACGATATACCCAACGCGTCCGTCGGGATTTTCATCGCGCCTGTTGGCACGGATTTTTACTGGTAGAGCGCAGTCAGGTGCGTTACCAGGCCATCAGATGATATCTGTAGGTCTTATCTTTGCCTCGTAGACACAACATCCAAAAGTTTATCACCACGGAGGTGTTTCAGGTGGCCAAGGAGGATGTTACTCACTTAGCATTGGTTGGGGGAAAGTTGCCAAAAAGTTTTTTACATTTTGATCTGAAGGATCGAAGTCGAAGAATTCATAGGGTGCGCGACCAACACTCCCTATAGGAGTAGCCCCCGAGTGTCTGTTCGAGTCGTAGACTCGAGCAAAGACTTTAATTCAACCGTTGTTAACTTCAGGTCCATAGGACACATTTTTTCGGATGCTTGAATCAATCCTCCCTATGGAAGTATCCCCCGAGTCCGTAGTGGAGTCGCAGACTCGACGTAGGACTCGAAGAATAGATCATTGGTATAGTACCTTATTCGTGCCTCAGGTGCGCGGTCAGCACTCCTGATAGGAGTAGCCCCGAGTGAGTACTTTTAGGTGTCAGCCGAAAATTTCTAACCGTTTATAGTGTGGTTTGATGACGTCAGTGCTGACGATCGGTGACCTCAACCGTCTGCGACGCCAGAGGTGACGTGACTGGACGAGTGTGGGTCCCACTTTCTGACTTTGAGTTGACTGGCCATGCGCGACGTGGCGAAAATTACGGCGTCTCCTCGGTTTCCGTGCGTAGTGGACGGCGTGCGAGAGACGGTTCACTGCTGTGTTGACACGTGGACAGTAGGATCTGATCCCGGCGTTAGGGCTTCCAGATGAACGGTCCCTGTTCATCATCCTCGTCGTTATAACTGTTGGGAAAACTGTAGTTTGTTTTCACCTTAGCCATTTACTTTCTAATTCCTCCATTTTCTTGATCTTTTTCCTTTGTGCGCTGGACGTTCTCTGATCGTTCCCTTCCTCGTTCTTTTGCGCACACCGCCGCCGTCGACGCGCCGCGATGGGGAAATCGAAGAAGGCCTCCACCGGGGTAGGGACTAGTGCTGCTGCAGGCGGCAAGAAGGGCACCGCCACCGCCCGTGTCACCGAATGTGGGTGGCGGCGCTCGGAGACGCGCGAAGGCGACCTACGCAAGTTGCGTGAGGCGGGTTTGATCCCGCAGGACAAGGACGCCGGCAGGGTCCCCGGCGATGAGGTAACTCCCCAGTCGGGTGATGTTTGTTGATTTTGTCCTTCGCGGCCTCTCGCTCCCAGTCCACGATTTTCTTCGTGGATTGTTGTTCTTCTATGGCATCCAACTCCACCATCTTTCGCCCAATTCTCTTCTCCACATCGCCTGCTTCATTGCTTTTTGCGAGTGCTGGCTCGGTATCGAGCCGCACTTTGGCCTCTTCCGGAAGCTCTATTTCGTGAAGAGGCAATCCGGCTCCGACGGAGTTTATCTGATCGGCGGCTGCATCATTTCTCTTTGATCTACTGTTCTTTTCTTCTCTTTCTATATGTTTGAGTCCGTCTAACACTGGCGGAGGAAGTGGTTTCATATTCGTGACTCCACAGTGGACGGGCAAAACTTCGGCCTTGCCCCTTTCGACTCCACCCAGGAGATCTTGAAGAAGAGATCCTGGAAGAATCATATCCTGGAGGGCGAGGTGGAGGAGATAGAGGAGCTTTACCGTCGGGTGGAGGCCCTCCAGGTGGTTTCGGAGATGGAGGTGAACGGTGTGGATATCATCCACACCTTCCTCAAACGTCGGGTGCAACCACTCCAGGCTAGGGCGCATCCGATGTTCCTTTATTCTGGCCGCCACGACCCGACGAGAGTTTCGTCAGAAGAGCGCTCCAGGGGGGACCTCGACAGAGTTCTTCGGCCACTGCTGAAGTACAAGTCTGACGAGGACCTTCCCGGGAAGTCGCTGACGCCCCCGTTCAGTGCCACGAGACTGGTTCCGCGGGTGTAGATTTGAGACGTGCGTGTAGCGCATTTTTTTGAGTGCTTTTCCTTGTGATTTCTTGTTCTGAAAGTTTATTTATTCATTGTGAAGGATGGTGCCTCCACAACTCGAAAGGTTTCTAGATGCGCCGGACAGCGAAGTTGTGGACTCTGAGTTCGAGCTTCCCCCGGCGCAGTCGCCGACTGAGGAAGCCCCCGAGACGAGCGAGGGGTAGACCCGAAAGCGGGCACGGAGCTCGAGCGAATCTTCGGATGCCTCGACGTTACCGACGCCTAGGGACCCGCCATTCCGCGCAGAGCTCGAGCGAATCTTCGAATGCCTCGACATCGCCGACGCCTAGGGACCCGCCATTCCTTGTCCGCCACAGTGGAGGTGACGGTGCTTCTTCCTAGCCTATCCCGGTCGTGCCTGTGCGGGCTATGGCGCCGCAGCCGCCGGCCAAGAGGGAGAAGGAAGAGAAGAAAGGGAAGAGGGCGCTGCCCGTTTTTTACTTGAGCGACATGGATTCGTAAGTATCTTCGAATGCCTTTCGCTACTTTCTTGTCTTCTTGCTTTTGATTGGTGCTTTCCTTGCAGCCACTCCTACGAGGGCTCTTTCAGTGAGGCCACTCAGGAAGCCGTGGGGGAGTCGAAACTGACGCCCCCTCCCTCTCAGACGGTGGCCATCTCTAGGGGCGCTGCTCTGAACCCCTCTCCGCAGGAGGCTCGAGTGATCGTCTCCTAGAAGACTGCACCGGGACCTTCGGAGTCTCCGTCTGAGCATGTAAGTTGTTTCCTCTCTTGCTATAGGGGGAGCCCCCGATCCTTATTTTCGGATGATCTGCTGATCTTGCTTCCTTTCTGCGTGTCCCGGGGGGAGCCCCCGAGCATTTTTCATGTGTTTTTGGTTGTTTGTTCTCGCAGCCTTTTGTGCACAGTGTGAACCTGCTTGTGCAGCAGCACCTGGCACTGGAGGCCAGCATGCGGCAGCTTCAAGGTACAGCTTCAAGGTACATGCTGAACTGATCCTATTCTTTTTCGTTTGCTTGCTAGCTTGTGTATCTCATGTATGTTTTTGTTGCTTTTGCAGATGAGAATAATACTGCCCTCCGCGAGCTTGATGCTCTCAAAAAGAGCCTTGGGCGAGCGGAGAAGAAGGCCGAGGATGCCGTTGGGGCGAAGGAGCGCCTCGAGCAGGAGTTAGCTGACACATCCGTGGCCAAGGAGCGCCTGTAGCAGGAAGCTACAGATCGTGAGGAGGAGCTCGCCACTTCTATGGTTGAGCTTGAGAAGGAGGTGGCCGAGAAGCTGATGGCTACTGCCAAGGCCATTTCGGGTCTGTGTTTTTTGCCTGTCTTTTCTTTTTCGACTCCTTTATCTTCCTGCCCTTATTCGATTCCTGCTTTGTATTTTCTCCAGATGCCTCAGGCATTGAGTTCGATCGCAGTGCCTTGGAGCATGGGAGTGCTCTAGACGATGCTGCCACGACGGTCGAAGACCTCTGCGGTACTGCCGATGGCTCCCTTGCCAAGGCCAAGGAGATCCTCAGGCACTTCTACAAGGAGCTCGTTCCCAAGGGTGCTTCCCTTGAGGATGTAAATTATTTGGCGGATGCGCTGTCAGCGGATGCGCCTGCGGCCTACAAGCACAAGCAGAAGGGCATCGGTGCTTCCATGGTCCTGGCTATGGCCCTGGTGTTCGGGGTGGATCTGGATCTTCATCAGGTCACCTCCCAGATGCCAACGTCTCCCGACAGTTCCGAGGTAGCCTTTGCTCTCTACGCTTCTCGCTATAAGTGCTATGGGCCAAAGCTCATTGACCTTCTGGCGGAGTATGCGGCGAAGCAGCAGGACGAGGTCAAGAGCAGGCACTCTGGCTCCAAGGCCACTCAGGATGCGGCTGCGTAGGCTTCGTCATTGTAGTTGTAGGATAGTTGGCTTCTTCTTTTGTTGTAATATTTGACGAACAATTTCTGTACGCCACGCAGTGGCCTTTTGTTGTATATAAATGATCCTTCGAGCTATTGCTCAGTCATGTGTTGTTCATACCCTTATCTGTTTTCCTTTAGGGACCTTGGGGTGAGGACCCTGTCGATACTTCGCCTGCTCCGCAGCCGCGACCATCTTTGGATGATGCCTCGCAGCTTGTTTTTCTTTGTGACCGCGTCCGCCGTATTGAGAAGGCGATACTTGGCGTCTGAGGCCATGCGGATGTATGGAAATCAAAGGCGGAGCGAGCTACCACCAGGGAGGAGTATTTGATGGGGGAGCTGTGGCAGTTGGTCGAGCAGCTGCAGTGTAAGTTTCTTCGAGCTGCTGCTCATTTTTGGATGCGCCTAGTTAGCGAGTGTAGGTGCCAACCTTGTTCCGAGGGAGGAGAAGGAGCACGTTGCAGTTCGGATCAACTGCTTGACCCAGCAGGATATGGAAGCCAGAGGCTTTTTCTGGATGGACCACGACCATGCCACAGTCCTTGCGACTATGCAGGATCGTGCTCATCAGGTGTCGCGAGTGCTAAGACAAATGAAGAATTCTCTGGCGTCGATTCTGCATGTCATGTTTCCCCTTGATGAAGCGTCGTTGACTCTCTGGAGTTTGTTGGAGAAGTTTTGAGACATGTGTCACGTCAGGGAGTTGGTGCGGCACCAGTTGGTTGCGGGGGTGAAGGCCGCCCTTTCCGTCGTGCGGCTGCATCGCCCTGATGTTAATCTTGCGGCTGTGGCGGCTGGGCCACCTTCTTGGCCAGATGGTGGCCCATGGGACATGCGCCCGCACTACGCGGCTGTTCGGCAGTATGTCGAGGAGGTTGTAGATCTTTTTGAGCATCGTGCGCAGGTGATCCTTCACAATAGGTAGGTCCTGTAAAAAAGATAGACGTAAAACTTGTATGTATTTAGACTGAGCGTGTTGTGCCCTTAGTTGTAGAGGTTAATTGTATTAGCATGTGGTGCTTGGTTGTATGCATGCCCTTTTCGTTAGCCTGACGTGATCAGCTACTCAGGTGTACATGCGTTATCCTCAGTTGACGAAGTCATGAGGTGAGGGGGAGCCCCCGAGTATGTTGTAACATAAAGAAATGTGAGGAAAAGATAAATTTTTGGGCGAGACACTTAGCTTTATTCATATCGTAATGAGGAGGTACATTGTTCGGCTGAGTAGCCTTGGAAGAGTAGCCTTATTGAAAGTAAAGGGGGATAGCTAGGGGTAGAAGCGTCGCAATTATGCGACGTTCCATGGGTTGGAGTATGCGACTCCAGACTCCACATGCTTGAGGCGGTAGGCGCCACCTGGGATGACTTCGGTGACGATGTAGGGTCCTTTCCCGGGTGACTTGAGCTTTTTCGTCCGCTCTTGTTTGAGTTGTAGGACTATGTCTCCTTCGACGAAGGACCTTGGGCACAGCCGACAGTTGTGGTAGTTGCGGAGGCTCTGCTGGCAGACTGCCGAGCGAGCCGTGGCGATGTCGCGTGCCTCGTCGAGTGTGTCGATGGCGTCTTCGAGTGCGGTCGTCGATTCGAATTTGCTGTAGGAGACGACCCATGGGGCCTTATGGCGTACTTCTGCAGGTAATACGGCTTCGGCTCCGTGCACCATGAACAAGGGTGTGTAGCCAGTTGAGATGTTTGGCGTTGTGCGCAAGCTCCAGAGGACGGAGGGTAGCTCTTCTGCCCAGGCTTCTGCAACCCGTTCAAGTGGGTTGAGTAGGCGTTTCTTGATTCCGCCTCCTACGAGGCCGTTGGCCTTTTCGACCTGCCCGTTGGTTTGCGGGTGCGCCACGGAGGCATATGATATGTTGATCCCGAGGCCTTCGCAGAAGTCCTGAAATTCTTTGGAGACGAAGTTCGACCCGTTGTCCGTGATGATGTTGTGCGGCACGCCGATCCTGTAGACTATGGATTCCAAGAACTTCACAGCCGTTTTTCCCTTTTGGTTGGTAACGGGCATGACTTTGATCCACTTGGTTAATTTCTCGACTGCGACCAGGAGGTAGACGTGGCCTCCTTTCGAGGACTTGGGCAGTTTGCCGATCATGTCGAGGCCCCATTGGGCGAAGGGCCAGGCCAGGGATATGGGCCTGAGCTCCGATCCTAGTGCGTGTGGTTTATCTGCAAACCTCTGGCAGCCGTTGCACCTTCGTACGATGTCCTTGGCATCGTTCATGGCCGTTGGCCAGTAGAACCCAGCTCATAGAGCTTTGGCGACGAGGGCGCGGCTGCCCGCGTGATGGCCGCAGATGCCCTCGTGGATGTCTTGGAGCATGGTTTTGCCGTCACCGATGGTGACGCACCTTTGGAGTACACCCGAAATGTTGCACTTGTACAGCTCGCCATTGATGATGGTGAAGGCCTTGGACCGGCGAGATATGCGTCGGGCATCTGTTGGGTCGTCAGGCGGTTACCTGTTTATCAGGTACTGAAGGTACGGTTGCGTTCATGTTTCCTCGATTGCCATGACCTACATCAGGTTGACCAACGCGACCTCTGTGTCGAGTTTTTTGGGTCCTTCATGTCCTTCGGGTAGCGCAGCCCCCGAGTGCTCTGCTTCTTCGGGTGATCCCTTGGGGAATTTCCTTTTGCTGGAAGGTACGCAGATTTGTTCGAGGAACACACCTGGTGGCACCCGTGCACAGGTGGAGCCAATGTTGGCGAGTCTGTCAGCTTCCTCGTTGCTTTCCCTTCCTACGTGTCGAAGCTCGCAGCCGTCGAAGTCTCCTTCAAGTGAGTTGTAGAGCGCGCGGTATGCGATCATGTTAGCGGCGTGTGCGTCGCACTCGTTCATCGTCTGTTGGACGACAAGGTTTGAGTCACCGTAGATGACAAGGCGTGTTGCGCTGCAGATATTGGCCATCTTCATGCCGTGGATGAGGGCCTCGTATTCGTCTTCGTTGTTGGAAGCTCAAAATTTCATTCGGAGGACGTATTTCATCTTATCACCTTGCGGGGACATCAGTATGACGCTGGCCCCTACTCCAGCCTCGCGTTTGGAGCCGTCAAAGTGCATCGTCCATGATTGCGTCATATCCGGTGTGTCCGACAGCTATAGCTCCATCCAGTGGACGAGGAAGTCCGGAAGGACCTGGGATTTAATCGCATGGCGCTTCTCGTAGACTATGTCTAGAGGGGACAGCTCGATGCCCCACGGGGCTACGCGTCCTGTAGCTTCGGGGTTATTCAGGATGATGTTCAGTGGCGCCTCATTGACGACCATCACCTGATGCTCCTGGAAGTAGTGGCTCAGCCGACGAGCCGTCATGAACACGCCGTAGGCAAATTTCTGGTAGTGAGGGTACCTCTATTTTGTTGGCGTCAATACCTCCCTGAGGTAGTAGATTGGGCATTGGACCCCATTGGTTTTGCCATCTTCGGGTTGTTCAACCACGAGCACGGTGCTTACCACATGATGCGTGCCTGCTATGTATAGCAGTAGGGGCTCGCGTTCCCTTGGCGTGACCAAGACGGGTGAGGTAGAGAGCAACCGCTTCAGATCTTCGAATGCGTCATCGGCTTCAGGTGTCCACTCGAATTTTTCTGCTTTGCGTAGCAGATGGTAGAAAGGCAGGGCCTTCTCACCTATGCGGCTGATGAATCTGCTTAGCGCCGCGATGCGCCCAGCTAGGTGCTGGACACCTTTGAGGTTCTTCGGTTTCTCCATGGCCAGTATGGCCCGGATTTTCTTCGGGTTCGCCTCAATTCCTCGCTGGGAGATGAAGTAGCCAAGCAGTTGGCCAGATGGGACGCCGAAGTCGCACTTTTCTGGGTTTAGCTTGATCTTGTAGTGATCAAGGTTGTCAAACGTCTCGCGGAGGTTGTCGATCAATGTCTTGGCCTCCTTGTCTTGACTACTATGTTGTCGACTTAGACCTGTATATTGCGGACGATCTGTCTCTTCAGGCATGCTTCCATGCACCGTTGGTACATGGCACATGCGTTCTTCAGCCCGAAGGGCATTGTGTTGTAGCAGAATACTCCGAACGGCGTGATGAACATCGTTTTTTCCTGGTCTTCGACCTTCAGTCGAATCTGACTGTAGCCTGAGTAGGCATCGAGGAAGGAGAGTTCTCACATCCTTGAGTCGAATCGATGATCTGATCGATCCGAGGGAGAGGTAAGTGATCCTTCGGGCAGTGCTTGTTGAGCGATGTGAAGTCCACACACATCCGCAGGATGTCCGTGTCCTTTTTAGGGACCAGCACAGTGTTGGCCAGCCACTCGCTTTCCTTGATCTCCCTGATGAAATCAGCATCGAGCAGTCTGTTGAATTTGACTCTGACGGCTTCAGCCCGTGGCTCGGACAATCGTCGGATGGATTGTTTGACGGGCTTGGCATCTGGAAACACGTTGAGTGCATGCTCGGCAAATTCCCTGGGAACTCCTGGCATGTCCGCAGGACACCAGGAAAAGATTTCCCAGCGCTCACAGAGGAATTCGACGAGCGCGCTTTCCTATGCGAGGCTGAGATCGTTGGCGATCAACGCCGTCTTGGAGGCGTCCGTCGGGTGGACCTGCACCTTTTTCGTGTTAACTGTTGAGTCGAATGACATGTCGGGTGCGTTTTTCCTCGAGACTGGGGGTGCCCCGTTGTCTGTCACCTCTTGAAGTCTTGTGAGCTCCTCTTGCATGCCGAACGACTGGGAGATTCTGTTGAAGTCCCTGTCGCAATGGTCGGATCGGGTGAAGCTATCCTGGATAGTGATGGCGCCCTTAGGTCATGGCATATTGAGTAGCAGGTACGCGTAGTGCGGTACTGCCAGGAATCTTGCGAATGCCACGCGCCCGAGGATGGCATGGTATTGTGATGGCCTGCCCACTACTTCGAACTCGAGCCGCTCACACCGAAAATTGTCGGGTTTGCCGAAGATGACATCGAGCCATATTTTTTCCAGGGAAAATATGTCCTTCCTTGGGACTATGCCGTGGAACATTGTGTCGAATTGTTCCAGGCTATACAGTGGGATCCGCATTTCTGCTAGGGTGCTAGCAAACATCAGGTTGATGCCGCTGCCACCGTCCATTAAGACGCGGCTCATCTCAAAACCTCCGATCTGCGCCTCGAGCACCAGGGCGGCATGACCTGGGCGAGGGATCTGGCGGGGGTGATCTGAACGACTGAATGTGATGTAGGAATCCGAACCGCTGAGGTACTCAGGGATGGCGGGTGGAGCGGTCACAGCCAAGCTGACCTGGCGGCTGATCTTCTTTTGCACCCTGTTTGTTGGGCGCCAGTTTTGGGTCATGAATGACCCTTTCGGCGCGGGGTACCCATTTACGTCGTTGTTCTACATGGGTGCGATCGGGTGATTCGAAGGTCCCTCGGGTGGTGGCGGAGGAGCTCCGTGGGCGATGTCGCCTGGTGCAGATGCGTGTCCGAACCCAGGGTTCGGGATCTGCTGTCTCATCTGTGCCAGCCCTCGCTGAGTTTTTGGAACTCGCGGCAGTCCTTGAGCATATGGTTGGCCTTATTTTTGCCATCCTTCTTGTCGATGTAGAAGTGGATGGTGCATGGGCCCGACAACTTGTCATATGCTGAGGGTTCGTCGTCGTGGTTGCGGCGTTGTGTGGCATCCCGCAAAACCACTACTAGAAAATCGCGTTGAATTTGTGCATTGCATCGTCATCATCATGTGTTGTTTGTATAAAACTATTTCGCAAAGCCCGGTTTTGTTTTCCAAACGCCCCATCTTAATTCAAATGCAAAGCCCGGGTCTCCGGATTATTTTTGCTTTGTTGCTACCGGATTGCAAACGGTCCATTTAAAATAAATAAAATTTTTATTTGTTTTAGTGAGGCAATCGAGCAGGCGACCGACGAGCGACCACCCCCAGGTTTTACAAACGGTCCGCCGATAATCCTATAGCAACCTAAACTCTACCTCCCCTCCCGCCACCTCACCCTCCAATCACTGGTTGACATCACTCTCCCCTCTACCAATCCTATCCCCGCCACCTCCCCGCTAATCTCTCTCCCTCTCTCTCTCCCAAACTCCCCACCAAACCCCAACACACTCCACCCCGCCAAAGACACACACCCACTCGCCCCCCACCCCAAGAGCCCCACCTCTGGCGCACACACGCCGCCACACGCACCTGCAGACCGCCCACGCAAGAACCGCCTGGTCCCTGTCCCTGGGCCCCGCCCTTCCGGCCCCTCACTAACCCCCAGACGCATCCCCGCTCATCTTCCTCCTCCTCCTCCTCCCTCTCCTCCTCACCGCCCTCCCCTCGCTTCGCGCCATCGCCGCCCGCGCCTCAGCCGCGCCTCGCCTCCCTCCGGCCACATCATGCACCCTCGCCATGCTGCTGCTCCGTCCGGCGCTCCTCCTGGCGCGCCCTCGTCCGCCTCCGACCTCCACTGCCGCGCCTCGCTGCCCCCGCCGCCTTCCGCGCCTCCTCCAGCCCATGGCGGCCCGCGGCCGCGCCCGGCGGTTCCCGACCCGCGCCTCCCACGAGCGCGGCAGCCTTCTCTCCGCCGGTGCGTCTCCGTCGAGCCAGCGCCTCCATCCCTCAAGCCGCCCACCGCTCCTCCGCTGCCCCGCCTCCGCTGCTGCCGCCTCCGAGAACCTCGCCTCGGGCCTCTCCTCCGCCCGGCGCGGCCCGCCTGCCGCGTCGCCAAGACCACTCGCCCACGCCTCGCGTCCCGTCGAGCCACCGCGCCCCACACTCGCCCCGGCAGCGCGTTAAAGGCCTGCGTCCCTCTCCATGGGGTCCGGTCGACCTTCTGCTGCGCTCCTGCGAGCCGAGGTCGCGCTTAAACCCCGAGCCCTGTCTGCGCCTCGGGGCCCCCGCCTGCGACCCGCTTCATGCGTCTCCACCGTCTTGCCCTTCAAGCCGACCCAAGCCGGAGTCGCCGTGCTCGTCCTGCGTCTTGCAAGACGCTCGATGTGTTGCTTAGTATATGGCTCGTCCCGGATCTTGCCAAGATCTCAAGGCCACACCTACGCAAGTTGGATGCGACAAGGCCTCCTCGGCGACATGAAACCCGAGTCCGACATCGACAACGAAGACGGGACCATCAGACCTTCGCCATAGAACGCCAAGATCGCCGATGCGAATACACCAAGTCGTTTACCCCGAACACCGTGCGACAAGACCATCACGAACCCGAAGACACATGTGCGACAAGTACTCTTTTCCCGAAGGCGCCAAGACCCCGAGACCCCCAAGATCCACGCTAAGGCACGACAAGGTCTACCTCATGGACACCGAGGACTTCTCGAACGCCACGACCGTCGACACGGCGAGACCCCGCGACAAGAACTACCCGATCCGAGACCCTAACCGGGCAAGAGAACGTTCCGTCGAACCTCGGACCGAGACCGAACCTCAACCCCGGAACCCCAAGATCGTGAGCCCCTCTAATGTGTGAACCCCTTCGAAACCCTATTTTATAACATCATAACAACTTGTTGCATATTGAATCATTCATCTCGCATGCATATCGTGGTTTGGGGGCCTTATGCCGATTCACCTAATAATTAAATATGGGGCCCATATGCGGGCAAATCTAGTCTCATATCGGCCTCATTTAAATTTGTGTAGTGAACCCGGGGCTATCCTCTGTCATGTTAAGACAACATTTAATTGCGGGGGGGCTAAATAACTTGCACCATCTAATTAATTGTGGGACCCGGTTCCACTTAATATGACCTAATTGCATCGCACCTTTGCCTTGTCATCCATCATGCATGCATCATGCCGATCTTCTGTCGCTGTATTAAATATCGCATCCGGTGTTTCTTCTAGTTTTTGCTTCTTCGCGGATAAGGCCGATTGAGTTGATGTGAGCTTCGCCCCGATCTTCGGGGAAAACCTTCGACAATGTTTTCAGGCGAGCATCTCCCTCTTTCTACCTATCTTACTTTTATAGTCTTTATTCCCTCCTGTTGATCTTTTGCTATCTGTGTTGCGATGCTTTAGTTTCCGTACCTGTGATATACCGTGCATCCCTATATTGCCTTGGACACATCCTATTACCTGTTGTTTGGAAGATAGTTGGACTTGCGCGTCGTAGTCGCTTGCTCAAGTCTTTGTGGTCGTCAAATGCCACAATTGATGATGTATTGCCGCATGTTGATGTTGGGGATGATTCTAGTTTTACTTATCGTCACTTTAATTTCTGCTTAACAACTAAAATTGAAATAAGCGAGGCATCGGTGGGTGATAGATAATATTTGGTTTCGAGCCCACTTGTGTCCCGTGAAGACCCCGAGTACTTGATACTTGTTCCTTGTTTTATCGCTATCCACATATGGGAGTATGGGCCCCCAGCGAGCTTGATTCCGTCTTATTTCTTGGGGCCACAAAGTAGTTTGAGGCTTTATTACTATCCTGTACTTATGCCATGCTTTACTGCTTTATTTACTATTGTGCGAGGAGCACCTTTGTCTTGTTAGGTAAGCGGATGTTTTCGTGTATCGACAGGTCCCGATTGGGGACTTCGTCGTTCTGACCATCGACGCAAACCTTGAGTCCGTCTCGGAGCTTGCTTACTTCGTTGCGGGTAGCTTAATGGGGTGGCCCCCTGAAA
Source organism: Avena longiglumis (assembly GCA_030063025.1). NCBI lineage: Eukaryota > Viridiplantae > Streptophyta > Magnoliopsida > Poales > Poaceae > Avena > Avena longiglumis. The sequence continues at coordinate 50,375,153 of CP125976.1, read as the reverse complement.
TATTTCTGAATCTTGTGATTGCTCTGTCGTGAGACCTCGTTGGGTTTTGATTTGGTTTTTCCGAGGTTGATCGTGTGTGTGTTGCTATTGGTGCACCCCGGCCGGGTTAAAACTTTCTGAAAGCCGTGTCCGCGGTTATGGACGACTTGGAGCACAGTATCTCGATCATAGACAAGCATAACTAAAGTTTATTGTTATAAATTTGACTTATAATGACTAGTAATCAGCTTCACTATAATGGAATGGCTAATTAATACTGCCCACAACTGTTTGTTTGGAGTGTCGCTTGCGACCATTGTACCTGACTAGTAAGTATGGCAACTACAACGGAATTGGCTGATTAAAAGTACCAACAACTGCTGGGTTTCGGGATTACGTCATGCTATCTGAATTTGATTAGTAATTGCTGCAACTACAACGGAATGGTTAATTAAAAGGGCCCACTGCTTATTTTATCAGGACAATTATCTACACCGGACTAGTAAAGTGCCGCAACTATAACTGAATAAATAAAACGCCAGTGTGAGTTCCTCGGTTGACTTCCTCGTTCGGTCTCGAGAAACGCCAGATGGGTTTGTTTGATGATAGAATCAGGTTGGTTCCGAATAGGTCCTTCTTACCCTCTCGCTTGGCCAGTATCGAGTCTCTATAGGTTGTTTAGCGCATCTTTGCCCGCTTGATCCACCATACCTATGTAGGCGAGGACCGAATTCTAGCCTCGCTGTCTTGGCCTCGATCGACGCCTCCTTCTTTTCCTTTGCCCTTTCGGCACCCTTTTGTTTAAGCAGGTTTTGAGAACGACGCCGTTAGGTGGTTACCCTTCCGCTTGGCTGGCGGGTTATGGACGCCATTGGTTATTCTTGGGCTCTTAGCCTCATTTGCATCTTGTCCAGCTGGATGCCCTATCGCTTTCAAGGTGATTTGGATCTTTGTATAATACATCTCTTCTTGACTCTTTGAGTCATTTATATATATATCTGTTCCAGGTCCCATCGAGGACTGTTGTGTAATGTTATTACTTCGTTATCCACCGCGAAAGTGCCTGGTGGGCACCTTTGAATCGTTTCTATGCGGGTTTGGCGAATTTTGCTCAAACTTGCATAGGTCCGATTCTGAGGGTGTTACAGAGTGGTATCAGAGCTCAGCAGTTGCGATACCCCACAAGTCCAGCCTGTAGGATAACCTAGCTAACGGCCGAAGTAGAGTGTCAAAACTATTTTTGCAAAATCGGTTGGATAGTTCTGGTTAGGTCTGATTTTACTCCTTACCCCTCTGCTGCTCTCCTCTCACCTCTGCGTGTTTTGGATCTGCTCTCTTCTCGTTCTTCGAGTCCAGGAAATTCTCGTGGTTGGGGTTTCCGTCGTACCTTTAGGGTTTCGCTTCCTTCTTTGCTAACGGTGATCTATCATCCGGTGTTCAAGATGCCTGAGGAATCCGTCTTCCGTGGAACCATTCTTTATTCCTTGTTTGTTCCTTCCGGTGTTTTCTGACGCGACGACATCCTCTACGCCAGATCCGATGCAGATTTCGCATCACTCCTTTGTTTCCGAACCTCGCTTGTCGAGATCTTCAGTCCAACTCCGAGAATGGTTGCACGCTCTTCTACTGATTGTGCGGAGTAATAGTTTGGGTGCGTGATGGATTGGCCCCCATGCCGACTACCCCTTCTATTCGCTTTTGTACATTGAAGTGGATGAGAATGCATCGGTTCCCTCCTTCCATCGAAGCTAGGGGTGGCCTTATCGTTTGATGCCTCTATCTTCGTCCTTTGTTTCTCCGGAGTGTTCCCTCGACGATCAGGAACAACGACCCTTTGTTGGTGGTGTCGCCGATTTCAAGATGGAGGATGAACCCTCGTTAGTGGTGTCGCGAGGATCTACACAAAGCGAGAAGACGGAGAACGCCGACCTTTCCTTCCGGTACCATGAGGCGGATCTCGAGGGCGAGATCCATTGTTAGTGGTGTCGAATTGTGGCATCCCGCAAAACCACTACTAGAAAATCGCGTTGAATTTGTGCATTGCATCGTCATCATCATGTGTTGTTTGTATAAAACTATTTCGCAAAGCCGGTTTTGTTTTCCAAACGCCCCATCTTAATTCAAATGCAAAGCCCGGGTCTCCGGATTATTTTTGCTTTGTTGCTACCGGATTGCAAACGGTCCATTTAAAATAAATAAAAATTTTATTTGTTTTAGTGGGGTCAGTCGAACGGGCCGACCGACGACCACCCCAGTTTTACAAACGGTCCGCCAGATAATCCTATAGCAACCTAAACTCTACCCTCCTCCCTGCCACCTCACCCTCCAATCACTGGTTGACACATCACCTCTCCCCTCTACCAATCCTATCCTGCCACCTCCCCCACCTAATCTCTCTCCCTCTCTCTCTCCCCAAACTCCCCCCACCAAACCCCAACACACTCCACCCCTGGCCAAAGACACACCTCTCGTCATTGCCCCACACCCCAAAGAGCTGCACCTCGCACGCCACGCCCACGCACTTGAACCGCCTGGTCCCTGTGGGCCCCGCCCACTTCCCCCTCCACCAACCCTCAAGCGTCCCTGCTCATCTTCCTCGCTGGCTCTCCTCCTCCTCTAGCCCCTCGCCTCACTCACTGCCGCCGCCCTCCTCATCGCCTTCTTCCGCCGGCCGCCTCCGCTCTCCTCGGCCTCGCCATCGGCACCCTCGCCAAAGCTGCTCCCTCCGCCCGGCGCTCCTCCTGGCGCGCCTGCGCTCCCGCCTGACCTCCACTGCCAAGCTGCTGGCGTCCGCCTCCGACCTCCACTGGCCGCCACTGCGCCCGCCTCGGCCTTCCGCCTCCTCCAGCCCAGCTGAACGGCTGCGCCATGCCCCGGCGGTTCCGACCCGACGCCTCTCCCCAGGCCACGGCGCCTCTTCTCTCCCGCTGTGTCTCCGTCGATCCTGCGCCTCCACCCCTTCCACCACCGCCTCCTCCGCGCTCGCCCGCCGCCTCCGCGCCGCCTCCAGAACCTCGCCTCGGCCCCTCTCCTCCGCCTGCTCCGGCTGTCAGCCTCGGCCTCCACTCGCCCCGCCTCGCGTCCCGTCGAGCCATGGCCGCCCTCGCCCCGGCACAAGGTTGGGCCAGCTGCCCTCCTCCGCTGGGTCGTCGACCCTCTGCTGCAGCCTCGCGAGCCCGGTCAGCCTCCCCCGAGCCCTGTCCGCAGCGCCTCCCTGGGCCCGCCTGGACCCGCTGCCCGCGATGCCTCCACCGTCAGCCCTTCAAGCCGACCAAGCCGAGTCGCTCGTGCTCGCCCTGTCGTCTTGCAAAACAGCCTTCAGGTGTTGCTTAGTATATGGCTCGCCCCGGATCTTGCCAAGATCTCTCAAGGCCACACCTACGCAAGTTGATGCGACAAGGCCTCCTCGACGACATGAAACCCGAGTCCGACATCGACAACAAAGACGGGACCATCAGACCTTCGTCAGAATGCCAAGATCGCCGATGCGAATACACCAAGTCGTCTACCCGAACACCGCGACAAGACCATCACGGAACCCGAAGACACATGCGACAAGTACTCTTTTCCCAAGGCGCCAAGACCCCGAGACCCCCAAGATCTACGCTTAAGGCACGAAGGTCTACCTCATGGACACCGAGGACTTCCCCGAACGCCACGACCGTCGACACGACCGAGACCCGATGCGACAAGAACTACCCGATCCGAGACCCTAACCTCGGGCCCGAGAACGTCTACGAACCTCGAACCCGGAACCCCCAAGATCGTCGAGCCCCTCTAATGTGTGAACCCCTTCTCGAAACCCTATTTTATAACATCATAACAACTTGTTGCATATTGAATCATTCATCTCGCATGCATATCTGTGGTTTGGGGGCCTTATGCCGATTCACCTAATAATTAAATATGGGGCCCATATGCGGGCAAATCTAGTCTCATATCGGCCTCATTTAAATTTGTGTAGTGAACCCGGTGCTATCCTCTGTCATGTTAAGACAACATTTAATTGCGGGGGTTCTAAATAACTTGCACCATCTAATTAATTGTCGGGACCCCGGTTCCACTTAATATGACCTAATTGCATCGCACCTTTGCCTTGTCATCCATCATGCATGCATCATGCCGATCTTCTGTCGCTGTATTAAATATCGCATCCGGTGTTTCTTCTAGTTTTTGCTTCTTCGCGGATAAGGCCGATTGAGTTGATGTGAGCTTCGCCCCGATCTTCGGGGAAAACCTTCGACAATGTTTTCAGGCGAGCATCTCCCTCTTTCTACCTATCTTACTTTTATAGTCTTTATTCCCTCCTGTTGATCTTTTGCTATCTGTGTTGCGATGCTTTAGTTTCCGTACCTGTGATATACCGTGCATCCCTATATTGCCTTGGACACATCCTATTACCTGTTGTTTGGAAGATAGTTGGACTTGCGCGTCGTAGTCGCTTGCTCAAGTGCTGTTGCGTGTCGTCAAATGCCACAATTGATGATGTATTGCCGCATGTTGATGTTGGGGATGATTCTAGTTTTACTTATCGTCACTTTAATTTCTGTTTAACAACTAAAATTGAAATAAGCAGAGGCATCGGTGGGTGATAGATAATATTTGGTTTCCGAACGCCCACTTGTGTCCCGTAAGACCCCGAGTACTTGATACCTGTTCCTTGTTTTATCGCGCTATCCACATATGGGGAGTATGGGCCCCCCTTAGCCAGAGCTTGATTCCGTCTTATTTCTTGGGGCCACAAAGTAGTTTGAGGCTTTATTACTATCCTGTACTTATGCCATGCTTTACTGCTTTATTTACTATTGTGCGAGGAGCACCTTTGTCATGTTAGGTAAGCTGGATGTTTTTAGTATCGACTTCCCCGATTGGGGACCTCTGTCATTTACAGCCATCGACGCAAACCTTGAGTCCGTCTCGAGCTTGCTTACTTGCTATGGTAGCTTAATGGGGTGGCCCCTCAAATATTTCTCAATCTTGTGATTGCTCGTCGTGAGACCTCGTTGGGTTTTGATTTGGTTTTTCCGAGGTTGATCGTGTGTGTGTTGCTATTGGTGCACCCCGGTTAAAACTTTCAAAGCCGTGTCGCGGTTATGGACGACTTGGAGCACAAGATTCTCGATCATAGACAAGCATAACTAAAGTTTATTGTTATAAATTTGACTTATAATGACTAGTAATCAGCTTCACTATAATGGAATGGCTAATTAATACTGCCCACAACTGCTTGTTTGGAGTGTAAACTTGCGACCATTGTACCGACTAGTAAGTATGGCAACTACAACGAATTGGCCGATTAAAAGTACCAACAACTGCTGGGTTTCGGATTACGCCATGCTATCTCAATTTGATTAGTAATTCTGCAACTACAACGGAATGGTTAATTAAAAGGGCCCACTGCTTATTTTATCAGGACAATTATCTACACCGGACTAGTAAAGTGCCGCAACTATAACTGAATAAATAAAACTGCCAACTGTGTGAGTTCCTCGGTTGACTTCCTCGTTCGGTCTCGAGGGGGAAACGCCAGGATGGGTTTGTTTGATGATAGAATCAGGTTGGTTCCGAATAGGTCCTTCTTACCCCCTCTGTTTGACGCCAGTGTATCGAGTCTCTATAGGTTGTTTAGCATGTCGCTGCCGCTGATCCACCATACCTATGTAGGCGAGGACCGCCAATTCTAGCCTCGCTGCATCGCCTCGATCGACGCTCCTTTCTTTTTCCTTTGCCCTTTGTCGGCACCCCTTTTGTTTAAGCAGGTTTTGAGAACGACGCCGTTAGCAGGGTTACCCTTCCGGCTTGGCCTGGGCAGGGTTATGGACGCCATTGGTTATTCTTCAGGGCTCTTAGCCTCATTTGCATCTTGTCCGTAGCTGGATGCCCTATCGTTTTCAAGGTGATTTGGATCTTTGTATAATACATCTGTCTTCTTGACTCTTTGAGTCGCTGTTATATATATCTGTTCTGTGGGTCCCATCGAGGACTGTTGTGTAATGTTATTACTTCGTTATCCACCCGCACGAAAGTGCCTGGTGGGCACCTTTGAATCGTTTCTATGCGGGTTTGGCGAATTTTGCTCAAACTTGCATAGGTCCGATTCTGAGGGTGTTACACGTTGCCACGTTTGTGTTGGGCGTCCTCCATCGCGGAAGTTGTTTCCACGGTATCCGCCGCTATTGCGGTTGCTTTCGTTGCGGTGGTCGGTGTAGCCATCCGTGACCATGTCGGGTCCATCGCGATCGTCGTAGACGCGCGATCTTCGCTTGCTACGGCGTTTGCGTCAGTGGCCGTAGTCATGTTCCTCATCCAAGTGTGCTCGGTGGACGGAGTCCTCACCATCTGCCCACCTGTTGGCGATGTCCATGAGGTGGTCGAGTGTCTTGGGTTTGACGCGCCCAAGTTCTTCCTTGAAGTCCTGGTGCTTGACAACATCTTTGAAAGCGTCGATCGTTCTCTCCTCGGAGATGTGTGTAGTGGAGTTCTTGATGTTGGACCAACGTAGTATGTACGAGCGAATGGATTCGCCCGTTCGTTGAGTCAGGCTCGCAGCTCTTCGATCGAGGCTGGCCTCTTACTGGTACCCTTAAAGTTTCGGATGAAGTCAGAGGCCGTTCCTCCCAAATGGATGGATCCCGAGGACAGTCCGAGCGGATCCGGTCGCACCATGCCATGAAGGCATTGCAGAGCGATGTTTTTGTTTCCGCCATGTAGTTTGACGGCGATAGGTGGTCGCTGAGCCACGCCTTAGGGTCCTGCGTGCCGTCGAACTTCGGAGTGTCCGAAGGAATCTTGAAGTTTCTCGGCATTCGTGTCCGCCAAACAGATCTGCTAAAGCATCAAGCTCCGCAGAGTTCTACTTCGTCATCATCCTCTTCGGATTCGGATGAGCACACGCGTTTGGCGCGTGCCTTGTCGACCTTGCGCTGAGCGAGGTCTCTTAGAGCGTCGTAGTCGCGGCTGCGACGTCGTGGTCTCTTGCATCGTCGAGGTAGGTCATGCCCGTCCTCGTCGGATGAGGGTGTGGGGCTGCGGTTGAATCTGACCGCAACTTTCTTTTTCGGCTCCGCAGGAGCCTCCTCGTGGAGCGCAGCTCCAACAAGTCTGAGTCCGGCTAGTGCGTACTTGTGCATAGCTCTCTTGGGGACCCCTACCGGAGGTGTATGGGACGCGAGATATGTGGTGGCTGCCATGATCGCAGCTTGCGGCGTCTTCGGGATGACGTTGCCGTTGGCGTCCATCTCCATGAAGGACGTGTTGAGGGTTCGAGTCCCCTCGCGACGTGTAGCGGGATCCATGTTATCCGTGCGAGAGCGATGCTTGTTGGCTTGATCTTCGTGCGAGATGGAGCCGCCAGCGGCGGAGAGCGTATCTCACCGCGCTCTAGACTCTGAGGTCGCTTGCTTGCGTTTATCGAGCACCTCTTGCATCTTCACCTGCTTTTTGTGCTCTTCGATGAGGAGCAGGTGGTATGCCATTAGCAGGTCCCGTGAGGCACCCACATGCAGGATCTTGTTGCCCGCCACGGCTTTGCGTTCCTGGTTCCATCCTTCCTCGCTGAGGTGGATTATTCGATTGGCATCGGGGTCGTCCTCGCTGGCGGGAGGGGGGGGATGGCTGCCTCCTGTTTTCGCCGTTTCTACCCTGTGGGTTGGGTGGCGATACTTGTGCACCCGAACCTGGTGGTTATTGCTCCACGTCGCTTTGGATGACCACGGCGCATTGGTAGCGTCCGCGGATTGGATCGCTGCTGCCTCAGCTTTCGGATCGACCGTAGGCCCCTTCATCCGCCAGGGGATCGCACAGATCTGAGTTGCAGCAGCTGCTGTCGTATGACTCATCTGTCGATGTTGACGTGCATAGCACGCTGGGATACGGGGCCCACGAGGCGGGCTTGATCGATGGTAGTGGCACCCGCTCTGGGAGACGGAGAGTGCTAGTCTGTCCCACCTGGAAGCAAAATCTCCCGAACAAGATCTCGAGCCCGTCGCCTACGGGCTCGAAGTCCTTCATGGTGGCTGGCGAGTGGGCGCTGAAGTCGAAAGCACCAAAGAGGATATGGCTCTCCGTCGCCAAGGAGTTGTAGATCGCTTTGGTCGGGACTGTCACGATCGCACAATCAGCGCCCTGTTCCCCACAGACGACGCCAATTGATGAGTTTTTGACTCATCAATGCCCATTGTTATGAGCTTGGGTTTTGGAGAAGATGGGGGTGCTGGAGATCGCGGAACGGTTAACAAACAAGCAACCGGGGGACACGAGATTTACCCAGGTTCAGGCCCCCGAAGGGAAAACCCTATTCCTGCTTGTCTGCTCTTGATTACGACAGAACCGAAGGTTACAGGGGTGCGCAGATGTGATCTGGCATGGAAGGTGTGTATGCGGTGGAAAAGTTTGGCCCTCCTCGTCGTGCCCTCCTAGCCTTTATATAGAGTTAGGCAGGTCTCAGGCACAGATCGAGTCGGTTACAAGTTTAGGGTTTTCCCCCTTTTGAATATTCTATATGTTCTAGTCTTGCTCTCCAAGGATCCGAAGATGTTATGGGCTTGGGACACCTGAAAATCTCCACAGGCCACGTGCGTTCTTGTGGGCCTTCCTTGGGCTGGACCAGGTATGCTAATGTCGTGTACCCGTAGGGTATAACCATGTCACTTAAGGTAAAGTGGGAGGAGAGATGGTGGCGGGGGCAGAGAGGGAATCACCATCCCGTCACCCTAAGATAGTGACTTGGGGACTAGTTTTCACAAGAATAAGAGCAACTCTAGCAAAAGAGGAAAAACGCTCAAAATAACCGCCGATTTACCGTTAACAAAAAAATAATCAGCACCAATCAGTACCCGTAAAACACGTTCAGCCCGAAAATAATTTTACTGTCCCTGCGGAAAATCGAGCGTCGAACCCTACATACAAGGGTTTCCCGGCCAAACCGTGCGAGGACTATACTGCTACACAAGTTTGCGTGTGACGAACATTTAAGCTCCTCCATTTCCCGCTTCCACGCTGCCGTCGCCGATCTCCCACCGCCTCGCTTTTCGGTGCCGCCACACACCAGATTTGTGAGAATAGACCCCACAGACCATGCACCGGCCGCCGGGGAGCTCACCTAGCGTCCAATCGCACCAGCCGCTGGATTAGCCGTCGGATCCCTCGCAGCTAGATTTGGCACCGGCGCCCCCTCCCTGGGTTCTGTTGCTGATGCGATAGCCGCGAGCATCACGACCACGAAGAGGAAGCGGTTGGGAACCCCCATAGTCCCTACAGCACCGCAGGTGGGCACTGCCGTCGCCCCCAAGCCCACTCCCCTTTAGCGCATGCATGCGGCCAGGAACGGGAAGAAGGCGAAGAATATGGTGAACCGACGCTTCGCGTCGCCTTCACCTATGGTGACGTCTCCTAGCCACGTCTCTGCCCCAGCCCATCGCGCCGCCGCAACCATCGGCCAACTTCATCAACAACGGAGCCGCAAGGTATGAACTCCGTTCCCCTCGCCATGTCGTGCACGAATTAGGTAGATGCCTACCAATATTTTATCTCGCGATGTAGCTATGATCCTCACGCGGCCACCGAGTTCTTCTCCAATCTTCTAAATGAGAGCTCGGTCGCATCACCGGGCAGCGCCTTTAGTTTGGAGACGAGAAGGACATAGCCGAGGAGGAGACCGAATTAGAGGAGATAGAGGAGGAGGTATTTGATGTTGCCCAATCACAGACGACAAATAAGAAGCGAGCGGTGAACTACACCGATATTAAAGATGTTTGTTTGGTTCGGGAATGGGTGAGAGTGTCTTTGGACGCGGTGACCGGCACGGACCTTATCGACAAGCTCTACTAGCAGCGCATCAAAGACAACTTCTTCAAACTCATGCCTCGTGTTGCCCAACCTGTTGCCCGCTCCTATCGATCTCTTCAAGGATAGTGGGACGTGATCTAACCGGCGTGCAGTCGTTTGTCCGCTGCTATGGACCAAGTGCGCAACAATCCTCCAAGTGGTGTTGGCATTGACGAATATGTGAGTGCTTTGTTCATATTATTAACATTTTATGTAGTTCATCTTGTGAACATCTTGCTTATGCAATTTTAGGAGCGCATTGCCGGGGAACAGTACAAGTATATGAAGGGCCGCAACAAGAAAAGTTTTGCTTTTCAACATTGTTTTAAGTTGCTTGAGCACATGTCGAAGTGGACGTTGAGATACCAAGATGCACCACCAAAGAGATCACTGAAGGACATGGATGACGATAGTGAAGATGAGGATGGAGGACGGAACGAAGGGAAACTAGAAGGAAAAAAGAAGGCGAAGGAGAGGATCGAGCTTGAGGGAGAATCATCATTGTTGAGGTACAAGATTGATGACATGGTGAAATCTAAGGAGAAGTTGATGACAAAGACATTGGAGGTGAAGATGAAGATGCAGAGACAAGAAGATGGAGATGAAGCATTCTAGGTGGGAGCAAATCCGCAACGATGCCATGTACAAGGCTCAACTCGAGGAGAGGAGGATCAAGATGGAGGAGGGAAACATGGAGAAGGACCTCATGATGATGGATACCTCCAAAATGAGTGCGCAACAATTGGAGTTGCATGTGGTTATGCTTGCAGACATCTTGGATAGGAGGAGGTTGGCGCATCGATGTGATGAGTCTCCGGTGAGTGGTGGTGAAGGTCGTGTGCACAATGAGCTCAACGGCGATGACATTGCTTGATTCCCTTGCATATATCTCGCTAGTATGTGCATTCTTTTGGTGGCTGTGTTTGAACATTGCCCAATAACAAATTGGGTCCTTGTGATCATGGCGATTTAATGTACAACTATAAACTATTGCATCATTGGATTCAACAATGATCATGTTTGTGTAAAATTTGTGATACATCGCGATGTTTACATGCCAAAAATACGCGTGATGTTCATAAGTGTTTTCAACACGTCGTTATATTCCTTTTAACGGCCGAAGCACGATCTCATGCGTTTCGAACAGTAAAATGCAAGCCTGTACTTGTGTTTTACAGTTCCGCGTTTTACCGTTTGTGCTAGAGTTGCTCTAACTATGCTATCACATTTATATTATTCCTAGTTCGACGCATATTACGTGGCATTTATGATTTCCTTCTCGTTTAAGATCCCATCAGTCGTTCAAATTATTGACCCCATATCGCTTCACATTTATCTGGTTGTCGAGTCGCCAGAACATTGGCAGAAACTTGTGGCTATCGTAAGTGGCTGCAGCTTGTGATGTTTTCATTGAAAAGAAGTCAAGTACCACAAGTCCAGTTTTGCCTTGGACAATAGCTTTCGTGATGTCTTGGCCCCCAAATTCGCCTGCCAACACTTCAGATCTGCGGCATCACAAGTTAACTGGTGGATGTCCAGTGGGCAAGATCTACGTGGACCAATCCCCTCCAGAGGCCAAATGAGGCCGTGGTTTCCCCCCAAAATCTGAGCTTCTTTCACTTGCCAGGTAACTACACCTCCACGTCATGGATCTCCTGGAGTTTCTACGGGAACTCACGTGGCCAGATCCCACCCGTCCGAAACACACTTTCCACTGGGAAGATGCACGTAAAAAAACAGCGACACGGAATCTCCTCCATCGCAGGATAAGGTGCCTTCGTCCCGAACATCGTCGTTCTTCCATTCCCAACCTCCAGTTCCCATTCCGTCGTGATGGCAGCCAAATGCTACTCAGATTGGCCTCCCCTGCCTCCTCTCCACCCATCGAGACGAACATCGCCCAACACCTCCCTCTGCACGATCAAGCGGCAGCTCGCAACTTTCGTCCTGCACTGCTCCAGGTCCTGCGCTTCCCCTGTTCTTGAGCCCAAGAATTTGTCCGGTGATTTCCATGTTTTGTCTGCTCCGTCGCCGGCGGCGCCGGCGCCCGTACCGCCGGCTCGGGAAGCTCCGAAGCTCGGCATCTCCAACAAGTTCATCCGAGGGCTCTGCAGCGACCGGCAGACCGAGCAGCTCGCCTTCGAGTGCTACAGGAGGGCCCTGCAGCAGCCGGAGTTCCGGCCTGACAAGAAGACGATGAACGCGCTGGCGGTGCAGCTGCTCAGGGCCAGGCAGTGGACCTCGCTGGAGCATCTGGTCGAAGACCTCAGGGCCTATGGCGTGCTCCCGGAGAGACGGACCTGCGCGCGGCTCGTGGCGAGCTGCGTCAGGGCGAGGAAGTTCGGTCTCGCCGACGTGGTGCTCGGGGTCCTCGAAGGGAAGAAGGGCCCAGCCGCCGCCGTGTGCTTCAGCTCGGCGATGCAGGCGTACAACAAGCTGCACATGTACCGGAGCACGGTGCTGCTGTACGAGCGGATGAAGGCGGCCTGCCTGTCGGTGAACGCCGACGCCTACCGCGCCGTGATGGCGGCGTTCGGAGCGCTGGGCGAGCCGGACCTGGTGGCATCGCTGTTCAAGCAGTACAAGTCCCGGAAATGGTACCCCTCCGAAACCTGCCTCGAGACGTACACCATCGCCTGCGACGCGCTGGGACGCGCAGGCAGGGCCTTGGAGGCGCTCAAGTGCCTGCGAGAGATGGAGGCAGACGGCATCTCGCCGAACGCCGCGATCTACTCTTCCGTCATCGGATCCTTGGCAACCGCCAGAGAGACGGCGTCGTCGGAGGACGTGTACCACGAGGCGTGGAGGAAAGAGATGCTGCGAGACCCGGACATGTTCCTGAAGGTGATCATCATGCAGGTCGAGGCTGGGCTGCTGGAGGACACGCTCGGCGTTGCCAAGGACATGAGGGAGATCGGTTTGAGGGTCACCGACTGCATCATGTCCACGATTGTCAATGGCTTCGTGAAGAGGAGAGGCCTCAAGCCAGCCATCAGAGCTTATGACAAGCTGATGAGCTTAGGCTGCGAGCCTGGTCAGGTCACCTACGCCTCGGCGATCAACGTGTACTGCCGGCTCGGCCGGAGCGACAGGGCGGAGTCCGTCTTCTCCGAGATGATCGACCGGGGCTTTGACAAGTGCGTGGTGGCATATGGCAACATGATCTCCATGTACGGGCAGATCAGGAGAGCGTCGGACGCCATGAGGCTGCTTGCGCTGATGAAGCAGAAGGGGTGCGAGCCCAATGTCTGGGTGTACAACTCCCTCCTGGACATGCGTGGCAAGCTCGGAGATTCCAGGCAGGCTGAGAAGATCTGGAAGGAGATGATGCGGCGCAAGATCCAGCCTGACCGGGTGAGCTACACGGCCATCATCGGCGCGTTCAACCGGGCGGGGGAGCTTGACCGGTGCATTGAGTTTTACCAGGAGTTCAGGGAGGCAGGGGGGAAGCTCGACAAGACCCTGGCTGGTCTAATGGTAGGGGTGTTCTGCAAAACCAGCCGGTTCAACGAGCTCATCCAGCTGCTGAGGGACATGAAACTGGAGGACACCAAGCTGGACAGGAGGTTGTACATGATCGTCCTCAACAGCCTCCGAGAAGCCGGACTGGAGGTCCATGTGAGGTGGCTCCAAACTTATTTCAGTTCAGTGGAGGAGAAAACTTGATGTCACGCACCAGGAGTGGGTTCCTGATGTTTGTCTTCAGCAACGGGGCATGGCGATTAGGTGTCCGGAGAAGGCAATGCTTTGGTAAATATTTGCTTGCCTCAATGCTCCTTTAAACTACATGCTTGTCTTGCTCAATTCCATCCTACTACCTTGAATCATGAAAAATTGACCGTGTAAATGTATTTTAGAAGGCACCACCTTTGTATCATCAAAATTATCTGATTTCCAGGTTTCTTGGATAAGATGTATAGCTCAATAATTTATTCCGGGTTAATCCCGAATGTAATGATACTCTTGTACAGATGTACTATAGCCCACTGTCGCGGCAGATGTAACTTTGTATCCATACTTAACTTTTCACATATGCTCACATTGGGATTTTTATATTATTAACTTTTTATTTGAATTGTAATGGAGCAATATGAAGTGACAGCATTGTATAGGCCGGATTATGAATATATTACACATATGTGTTATCCTTTGGCTATACCTTGGAGCCAAGCATAAAAAAACAGTGATATTCAGTAGCCTAGCCAGCCAGGAGTCACCCCCTGGGCCAACTGCACAGCTACAGTCTTCAAAAGTGTCAATCATTGTAAATATTGCTTACCCAAGGCCAAGGCCCTTGTTGCCTAGGGCCTGGCTACGCGCCTGGTGCTACTCCCTCCGTTTTTATTTACTTCGCGTTCTGAGAATAGTCAAAGTCAAACCTTTTGAAGTTTACCAAGAATATAGCAAAAATTATTAATAAATGTAATATCAAATGTATATAATATGAAAATATACTTTATGATAATTCTCATACTATAAATTTTATATTATAAATGTTAATATTTTTTTTCTAAATAATTGGTCAAACTTTACAAAATTTGACTTTGACTAAACCCATAATGCGAAGTATTTGTGAACGGAGGGAGTATTGATTTCTAAATTTTAAGAAAATCGGTACATATTTGCTTGTCCCAATGCTTCTTGTAACTACATGCTCGTGTTGCTTGATTCCGACTTTCCCTGAACAGTTGATCCATATTTTTTCTGCGAGATTCATTGATATTAACCAGAGAACTTACAGATCAAACCAAAGAACAAGGAAAAGTACAACCAAGATCTGCAAGAACACAAGAACGCCGTCGTCAAAGAAGACGTACCGCGGCGCGCCGCCTCTCCACCACTGTCGCCTTGGATCGATAGGTGTCCCCTGGCGGATGGGAAGTCGACAGAACTCGGCTCAGAAGAGCCTCCACCTTGCGTCGACGCCGCCATCCTCGATCTGGTCGCCATCAACTTCACCTTCAAAAGCTTCATGCCGAAGTCGATTTTACAAGAAGTTGTCACCTTTGTATCATCAAATGATCATCTCAAATGAAGTGTACAATAATTTGGCATTTTTGTATAATTTCACTATACACTTGTTCAATTGTACTATAGCCTAGTGTGACGGCCATAACTCCATATCATTATTGAACTTTTTGCATGAGCACAAGTTTTTCATATTCTTCATATTTGATTTGTGCCGGAGAAATATCAAGCCACATAAACATATATTTTGAGAAACTATGTACATGCCAAATAAAGATAAAGTCATCCACGTGCTACACTTTGCAGCGAACCATCCCACGATTATCATAGTTTACAATATAATAAATAAATTGTGTTTTATTTGTTTATACTTGGAGATTGTGTAAGGTAGAATATGAACATTGAAAATATGGACAAAACTCCAAATTTTCATCCACAAAAAAGAAAAGGAGGGCGGGTCAAGTAAGAAATACAAATGGTTGTATGTGTTGTCGTCACCAAAGAATAAAAGAATTTGTCAACTAAAAATGAATTACCTAGTAGGATACAAACTAACTAAACATCGTTACAAGTTGTGTTAGTGCAATTCTCAAAATGCCAGGTATGTTTACAGCATCAACATACAACATCAATGCACTGTTGTCGACCTTCTCCTCATTATATATGTTGATTATCTTGTGGGTATGTGATGAGCCAGAGTAAATGGTTGTTAGTTATTTATACTAAATATTTTTACTTTTGTGCGCGTACTTTCACCAAATCTAACAGAATTTAGGATACAACATTTATACAACAATCGTAAGAACATTATTTTTCACTATATTAAACATTTATGACATAATTATTGGTAGAATTAAATCTCAAATTTAACTATTATACAACTTGAGTTGAAAATATTACAAATCTAAGTTGGAACTCTATTTTATCATGGAAAATGAGTTGCTTTTAAAATAATACATTGGTAGATTTTCATAAATAAATCCATGTAAATCTAAACAAAAGCATAAAAAGGTGAAATTCACATCCATATATAAAATAATGCGTGCCACTTCGATCTATTACAATGTTTTATGTGTGTTGTATCTATCTTAGTATCTACATATTTATTAACTCATGTTGTACACCGCACGAGATAACAAAATATTCTAAAATAGGTTCTTAAAATATTATTTTCTACCTTAGAATTAAGTAAAATGAATTCTAGAGTGTATGAGGTGGCAATCTTTGGGTTCCCTCTTCTAGCCCTCACTAATTGGCTTTGCTTTTTTTCCCTTTCATAGCCAAGTCTTAAAATGCTCAGTAGGAAACCAAACAAGCCATTTCTTGTTTGATAACCCTACTACACTTGACTTAAGTTAGTTTGTGTATTATTTTGGTTTCATATGTCCCAAGGGGTGCCAAGAAACTTTGTTGCATGTCAATTTCCTAGTATTGTAATGATATAAAATTGTATCTAGGAGCACTAATGTAATGAGTACTAGTTGATTCATAACTCAATGAAGATCTTTCATATTTATTTAGTGTTTCAAGCTTGGGTCAAATTGTAAAAGGTTTACCCCAAAAATGACAAAATTGATGCATCCTTGAAAATTTAATCTACTAATTTATTTTGAATCATTTTTATGCCATGCTATCAAAAGGAGTAGTTGAATAGAATGAGAAACTAAATTTTTGTTGATCTCTCAAATAAACTCCTCCTTGATTCAACTTCAAATCTCTCTTTTATCACAAAATTAGAAAGCCCAAGATAACTAGACCAGTCGGTCGGTACCTACGAACATGAGAGAAAGAGAGATGACTAGGATGGTATAACCAATACAGTATTGTACCTTGTGTCTATTGTTTTTGTATCTTCTAGCTAATACCAACAAGTTTAGTGGGATAGTGTGTAAAACCTTTTGATAAATAAGAGTATCGAACACAATGAGGAGCAAGAAGGAATGGATATATGCTTCAAAAAAAGAAGGAATGGATATGCATCGATATAGCAAGGAATATAACTGTAAAATGGTGGAAATGATAATTGAGAAGTATTTCTTTTGTGAAACTATAAATAAGGTAAATAACATTAGAGGTAGATAGGTGACAGAGATGACCCGATCCTCAACACTAAATCGTAGATAATTTGGTGGTTGTATTGAATGAGACCAGATGTTCTCGAGGACAAAGTGATAGTTCCCAATTAATTGATTCCCTATTAGTTTCTTTTTCTATACATGGTTTGTTTCACTAGTGGAAAAAGGACCTATAGTCCCGGATCGTAAGGGCATTTAGTCCCGGTTTTGCACTCATGACTG
The DNA here is from genome assembly GCA_030063025.1 of Avena longiglumis. Lineage (NCBI taxonomy): Eukaryota > Viridiplantae > Streptophyta > Magnoliopsida > Poales > Poaceae > Avena > Avena longiglumis. The sequence continues at coordinate 50,358,084 of CP125976.1, read as the reverse complement.
CGAAATCGGGAATAAATGCCCCTACCTCTAGTCTCGGTTTGCTACAACCCGGGACTAGAGGCCACCACATGGCCGTTTCTGCAGCGGGAGGGGGGGAGGGCCTTTAGTCCCGGTCGTAATATGGCCCGATACTAGAGATTTTTTCCCATTTTTTTGAATTTATTTTTTGATTTTTTCGAACTTTTGAATTGTTTGACTCGTTTAATCCTCTCACTTGGAACATTTTTAACACTAATTATACTTAATCTTAGGTCAAATTACACTTGTGGTCAAACTTTTCGGTCGATCACTCATTCTAGCACTACTTCACCCTAGCACGCTTAACTTCTCTATTCTATCAGGATGTCCTTGCGTGAAGACAATTTGTACCTTGTTGTCAACACTATCATATCAATCCTATTAGCCTATATCAATATGTCATACATTTTTATGTTTAAAAATTACAAACAACTATTTAAGTAAACAACAATAAATAAGTATTGATAATATTTTAATCCAATGAAAGTAAGAAACTAATTAAAATAATATTTTTTTTGCCATTTATTCATTTAATATGGCATACATTATTATCAGAAAAATGTGAGAAATCCAAATATGGCATAAAAATAAAATTAATTTTTTAAATATATTTTTTCCTTTTCGAATTTTTAAAATCTAAAAGAATCCGAAACGGCCTAAGGAGGTCGAAATCGAACTCAAAAAAAATATTCCGCACATTTTGATAGGTCGTAATTTTTTCTGACACCGTAAGCAGAAGTTATAGCCATTTGAAGTTTTTATGACAGTTTTTGGCAAATTATGTCAAAATTCATATTTTTAAATTTTCGTGACAACTAAATCACTTAATATCACTACAGTTTGAAAGATTTTATTTTTAGAATTTTTTATAATTTTGTGACATGCTTTTGAAATTAGAAAAGGCGATCTCGGGGGGGGGGGGGGGCAAAAATGTCTTGCCGCAGCAGGATTTTTGCCCGTTTTCCTATCGTGGTAGAACCCACCAAACAAAAATTGCCAGATTTTTTTAATCCTGGTTTATGTCTCGACCCGAGACTATAGGGTGTTGCTTTAGTCACGAACCAGGACTAAAGGTCCGAAACGACCCGTGACTAGAGCTTCTTCGGACTCCTGGACGCTAAAAATGGTATGAACCAGGACTAGTGTGAGCACTAGTCCCGTCCCGTAACAAACCGGGACTAGTGTTGGACTCTGGACCGAACCGAAGCCCCCTTTCCTACTAGTGTTTGTTATTATGTGAACAGGACCAATGTCTTGTATACCCTAGTATCCATTGTGAGAAATGTAAGTGCTAGGGTCAAATTTGTCAAGGATAAATAGTGGAGATCTTACGGCCTTGCGAGCGTAGCCATGAAAGTATGTGATTTGTTTCATTGTGGAGATGCCTAAATCACCATATTTTATGAGGGACTTGATTTACCCAGGTTTTGAACCCCTTGTGTTGGTAAAAAGTCCTACATCTGTTATGGATTGTATTACATGTGGAAGTACACATTAGAATGGTTGTGAATTTATTGGTTCATTGGTAAGGCCTCGAGTCCTCTTTATATATTGTGGTGGCGAGCCATCCTTTCTTCTTGTCTAAGTTGAGTGTCTTCTTTTTCTCTAAGCTTTTCCTTTTTCTTTAGAGTGCTTCTAGAGGCTTCCATCCTATGTACATGCACACCTAGCCTATAGGGATCATACAACGTAGGACAAAGATTAAACTATATGTCGTCAAGCCTCCGATCAGTATATGGAGTAAAGTTGTGATCTTAAACACAAAGATAACTCGAGATAGGGGTAAACTCCCAACTCGGAATTTCCCCAAGCTTGAAGTAGTAGATCCCTTTGTTGGAATTATGCCCTAGAGGCAATAATAAAGATGTTATTATTATAATTCTTGTTCATGATAATGTTTATATTCCATGCTAGAATTGTATTAAGCGAAAACTTTAATACTTGTGTGGTTTGTGAACAACACCGTGTCCCTAAATGCGCCTCTATGGACTAGCTCATTGATTAATGATGGTTAAGGTTTCCTAACCATGGACATGAGTTGTCGATTAATAATGAGATCATATCATTGGGAGAATGATATGATGGACAGACCCAAACTAAGCGAAGCAATTAGATCGTGTCATCGTGTTCATCTTTGAGAAGCTTTTCTTATGTCAAATATTGTATTCCTTAGACCATGAGATAATACAACTCCCTGGTATCGGAAGAAAGCTTTGAGGTCATCAAACGTCATCCTATGAGAGGGTGATCATAAAGGTGTCTCTCAGGTGATCGGAAAGTATCTGTTGGGTTGTATGTATCGAGATGGGATTTGTCCCTCCCAAGTCGGAGAGATATACTTCGGTCCCACTCGGTAATCGATATCAACAACGCTTGCAAGAATGTGGTTAAGGAGTTGATCACAAAGTGATATCGGATTACGGAACGAGTAAAGTACTTGTTGTGAACGAGATTGAACTAGGTATGACGGTACCTACGATCAAATCTCGGGCAAGTAAAATATCGCGAGACGAAGGGAATATATATGGGATTGATTGAATCCTGGCATCGTGGTTCATCCGATATGATCATCGATGAATGTGTGGGAGTCAATATGGGTTTCCAGACCCCGATGTTGATTATTGATAGAAGATCATGTCCGCATATTCTCGAACCCGAAGGGTCACACACTTAACGTGTCTCGACGCTAGGATAGATTGGATAATTGGTTTATGAGTTTTTTTTTGGAGTCTCGGATGGGATCCGGGACATCACGAGAGGTTCCGGAATGGTCCGGAGAATAAGATTCATATAAGGCAGTGCAGTTTTTGGAGTTCGGAATTGTTCCCGGTTAATCGGTATTGTACCGGAAGCTTCTAGAACCTTCCGGAAGGGGGCCAACGTGGTCCCTCCTATCGGGAGGGGGCATGGTCCTATGAGGGAGTTCCCTGGCCGTATTGGGTCAGGGACACAATGCCCCATAGGGCCCAGCCGGCCAACCAAGGGATAAACCCTAATTGGAGCTTCTAGAAGGGGGGGTTTCCTTGCCCCCACTCCTCCCTCCTTTGGCCGCCGGCCTAGGGCTTGGGGGAGGGGTTAGTGCTGGGGCGCACCACCCCTCTATATATAGAGGGCTGGGGCGCACCACCCCCCCCCACACCTTCCCCTCAAGCCTATTCGCCATGTTGCCCTCCTCTCTCCCATTGCGTGTGGCGAAGCCTCTGTAAACTCTCCACCAATTGCACCGCGCCATCGCGTTGTAGATCCAATCCATCTCTCCACCACACTTGCTGGACCAAGGAAGTAGGAGACGTCGAGGTGCTGCACGTGTGCATCTCACGGAGGCATCGCCACTTGCGGTGCTAGATCGGATCGGATCGCGAGGAGGAGAAGCGAGTACGACTACATCACCAACGTTCCGACGAACGATCCGCTGTGCGAATCTTCAAGGGTATGAAGATCTAATACAATCTCTCTCGTTGTTTGCATCTCCTAGATTAGATCTTGGCTTCCCTCTGTTCGCATCCGTAGAAAATTTTGATTTACTATGCCGCAAACCCTTGAGGGTATCGAGCTAGATCTATGCGTAGATGTGTTTCACGAGTAGAGCATAACATGGTTGTTGCGGCGTTGATGTTTTCTGTTGCAAGCCTCTTGTTTGTGTTCTTCTTATGGCGGGATAGTGAGATTGAAGCGGTCCAGCCAACCTTCTGACGTCGTCATGAGACCGCTCCGCACTTGACGTGTGGCTTGTTCCACACATGCGGCTGGTGGATGTCAGTTTCTCTCACTATAGTTGTCATGGGATTTACACCGGAGTTTGGCAACCATAATATCACCATTGTGGCTTTCCGTAGGTAAGAATCGTTCTTAGCATGCTACTCCCATAAGCCACGTAAAACATGCAACAACAAAGTAGATGCGTCTAACTTGTTTTTGCAGGGAGTGTTTTCTGTGATATGGTATGGCCCAAGATGTGATGTGTATAATGTATGTGATGATCATGTTTTGTAATGTTTCACGACTTGCATGTCGATGAGTACACAACCGGCAGGAGCCATATGGTTGTCTTTATAATTGTGTATGACCTGTGTGTCAACTTCTTATACGCCATGTAATAGTTTCACTTTATCGCTAAGTAGTTAGCAATAGGTGTAGTTGCTATTCGTGGTGGAGGCAATCATGGTGGAGTGATGGAGATCATGCCTAACGCACAAGATGGAGATCATTCTTGAAGATTGGCTATACCATGTCACATAAAGTTATATGCATGTGATGTTTATCCTTTTATGTATCTTATTATGCTTAGATCGTGACGGTAGCATTATAAGATGATTCCTCACTTAAAGATCAAGATAAAAACTGTGTTCTTCCCAAGTATGCACCATTGCGAAAGTTCGTCGTGTCCAAGCATCACATGATGATCGGGTTCTATAGACTCTACGCTCACATACAACGGGTGCAAGCCAGTTTTGCACACGCGGAAATACTTGGGTCTAACTTGACGAGCCTAGCATGTACAGACATGGCCTCGGAACACATGAACCGAAAGGTTAAGCATGAGTCATATGAATGATATGATCGACACTTCGTTGTCCACCATTGAAACCACATCTCTTCTCGTGAAGATCGGATTAGGTGTGGTGAATTTGGATCGTGTTCACTAAACAACTTGAGGGATGTTGAATTTAGTGGGAGTTCATCTAGTAATTTGATTAAAAGTTGAACTAGTTATCATGAACATAGTCTAATTTGTACTTGCAAATATTGTAGATCAAATGGCTAAGTCCAACTTCAACTTCAACGTTTTTGTTGAGAAGGAAAAGCTTAAAAACAATGGGTCTAACTTCACCAACTAGTTCCGCAATCTGAGAATCATTCTCTCTGGCGGTCAATAGGACTATGTACTTGAGAATGCGTTAGGTGACGCCTAACGCTTTGCCATCGGTACCGATGAGAAAGTCGCTATCGCCAAGAAAGATGATTATGGTGTGATTAAGAGCACCATGTTGTTTGCTATGGAATCGACCTTCAAAATCGTTTTGAAGACTATCCCGCCTTTTGAGATTCTCGAGAGCGAAACCATGTTTCGCACTCAGCCCGCTCGAGAGATATGAGATCTCTGAGAAGTTCTTTAACTGCAAGGTGGAGGAAGGGAGTTCCGTTAGTGAGCACGCCATTAAGATGTCGGGCTACACTCAACGCCTTGAGCAACTTGAGTTCAAGATTCCAGAGGAGCTCAAGATTGACAGGGTTCTGCAATCACTCCCTCCCAGCTGCAAAAGTTTTGTAGTGACTCACAATCAGATTGGTTCCACTGATACGATCACCGAGCTCTTCGCAGAGCTGAAGGTTGCGGAGGTGGACATCAAAAAGGATTATCATGTGTTGATGGTCAACAAGCCCCCTATCTTCAAGAAAGGTAAGGGTGCAAAGAAGCCCTTCAAGAAAGGCGGCGCAAGCTGCTTCGCCGGGAAAAAGCTCAGTCCGTCCTAAGCCGACAATCGAGTGCTTCTATTGCAAGGACAAGGGTCACCGAAGCGCAGAATCGTCCAAGTACTTAGCGACAAGAAGGCGGCACCATCAAAGGTATATTTGATATACATGTTATTGATGTTTTCCTTACTAGCCCTTGTAGTGCCCGGGTATTTGATCTTGGTTCGGTTGCTAATATTTGTAACTCGAAACAGAGCTACGGAATAGACGGCTTGAGGGATAAGGTGACGATGCGTTGGCAACAGATCAAGAGTTGATGTGATGGCCGTCCACGCCTCTCCTTAGTTTTACCTTCGGGATTAGTTTTAAACCTCAATAAATGTTATTATGTGCCTGCGTTGAGCATGAACATTATTTCTGGATCTTGTTTATTGCAAGACGGATATTCATTTAAATCGGAGAATAATGGTTGTTCTATTTATATGAGTAACATCTTTTATGGTCATGCACCTATTGTGAATGGTTTATTTCTTCTAAATCTCGAAAGGTATGAAACACACATCCATAACATTGAGGCTAAGAGATGCAAAGTAGATAGTGATAATACTACTTATTTGTGGCACTGTCGTCTAGGTCATATTGGTGTAAAACGCATGAAGAAACTCCATTCCGATGGACTTTTGGAGTCTCTTGATTTTGAATCATTTGACACATGCGAACCATGCCTCATGGGCAAGATGATCAAAACCTCGGTCTCCGGTATGATGGAGCGAGCAACGGGCTTGTTGGAAATCATACATACCGATGTGTGGGGACCGATGAGTGTTTCGACGCGCGGTGGATATCGGTATTTTCTCACTTTTACCGATGACTTAAGTAGATACGGGTATATCTATTTAATGAAACATAAATCTGAAACATTTGAAAAGTTCAAGGAATTTCAGAATGAAGTGGAGAACCATCGTAACAGAAAGATTAAGTTTCTACGATCTGATCGTGGAGGTGAATATTTGAGTTATGATTTTATCACGCATCTTAAAGTAAGCGGAATCGTTTCACAACTCACGACACCCGGAACACCACAGCGCAATGGTGTGTGAACGCCGGAACCGAACCCTATTAGATATGGTCCGATCGATGATGTCTCTTACTGATTTTTCGTTATCATTTTGGGGTTATGCATTAGAAACCGCTGCATTCACTTTAAATAGGGCTCCATCTAAATCCGCTGAGACGACACCGTATGAACTGTGGTTTGGTGCTAAACCTAAGTTGTCGTTTCTTAAAGTTTAGGGATGCGAAGCTTACGTCAAGAAGTTGATGTCGGACAAGCTCGAACCCAAAGCGGAGAAATGCGTCTTCATAGGATACCCTAAGGAAACTATTGGGTATACCTTCTATCACAGAACCGAAGGCAAAGTGTTTGTCGCAAAGAACGGTTCCTTTCTTGTGAAGGAGTTTCTCTCGAAAGAAGTGAGTGGAAGGAAAGTAGAGCTAGACGAGGTTGTTGAACCTTCTCTTGAATTGGAGAGTAGCGCAAGACCAAATTGTTCCAGGTCACCGCACCAACAATAGAGGAAGCTAATGACAAGGATCATGAAGCTTGGACGATGTCACATCGAACGTCGCAGTCGACAAGGTCGCTTCCCTTCCGAGTGGTACGTCAACCTGTCTTGTTGACCGCCTTGTTGGTAGAAGACAAAGGAACCTCACGAACTATGAGGAAGCGATGATGAGCCTGCACTCGAGAAATGGATAGAAGCCATGAACCGAATTGGGATCCATGAGCGAAAACCAAGTATGGACTTTGGTGGACCTCCTAGCGGCCGAAAGGCCGTTGAGTGCAAATGGATCTTCAAGAAGAAGACGGACGTGGATGGTAATGTTACCGCCTATAAAGCACGGCTTGTCACGAAAGGTTTTCGCAAGTTCAAGGTGTTGACTACGATGAGACTTTCTCTCCGTAGCGATGTTTAAGTCCATTCGGATTTTATTAGCAATTGTTGCTTTCATGATTATGAAATATGGCGATGGATGTCAAGACTGCTTCCTCAATGGCAACATTGATGAAGAGTTGTATATGATGCAACCCAAGGTTTGTCGATCCTAAGGATGCTGATAAAGTGTGCAAACTTCAGCGTTCTATTTATGGACTGAAGCAAGCATCTCGGAGTTGGAACCTTCGTTTTGATCAAGTGATCAAGAGCTTTGGATTTGTTCCAAATTGCTACGAAGCTTGTATCTATAAGAAAGTGAGTGGGAGCTCAGTGACATTTCTGGTACTATATGTGGATGACATATTGATTATTGGAAATGACATTAACATGCTTAACGATGTGAAGAGTTATTTGAACAAGTGTTTTCAATGAAAGACCTAGGTGAAGCTTATATATTGGGCATCAAAATCTATAGAGATAGACAAAGACTGATAGCTTTAAGCTAGAGTACATACCTAGACAAAGTTCAAAAGGTTCGTAATGGATAAGGCAAAGAAAGGTTCAAGGCCTATGTTGTCGTAAGATATTGAGCAAGGCTCGGTGTCCACCACGGTAAATGATAGGAAGCTATGAGCGAGTGCCTTATGCCTCGGCCATAGGTTCTATCATGTATGCCATGTGTACTAGATCGATGTGTCCAATGCTCTTAGTTTGACGAGCAGATATCAAAGTGATCCAGAGTGGAACATCGACAGCCGTGAAGAACATCCTAAAGTACCTAAATAGGACTAAAGAAATGTTCTTAGTCTATGGGGTGATGAGCATTCGTCAGAAAAGGTTACGTCGATGCTAGTTTTGACACCGACAAGGATGATTCTAAATCTCGAGCATGGATACGTGTATATTTTGAATGGAGGAGTGAGTCGGAGAAGCATAAGCAAAGCGTTATCGCGGGATCTACTGAGAAGCGGAATACATGGTCCGCAGAAGGCCAAGTGAAGGAGTTTGGATCAGAACTTCATCATCGATCTTGGCGTGGTTCCAAGTTCATTGGACCCACTAGAGATATTGTGTGACAACACCGGCGCCATAGCACTCGCTAAGGAACCAAGATATCATCCAAAGACCAAGCATATCAACTGAAGTTTCATATAATCGAGATTATATAGCGATGGAGATCTAAAGATTAGCAAAGTACATACGGATCTCGAATGTCGCAGATCCATTGACTAAACCTCTTCCACGTGTAAAACATGATCAAGACCTCGATTGCCATGGGTGTGAGATTGTTGCCAAATGTAAACTAGATTATTGACTCTAGTGCAAGTGGGAGACTGTTGGAATTATGCCCTAGAGGCAATAATAAAGATGTTATTATTATAATTCTTGTTCATGATAATGTTGATATTCCATGCTAGAATTGTATTAAGCGGAAACTTTAATACTTGCGTGGTTTGTGAACAACACCGTGTCCCTAGTAAGCCTCTATGTACTAGCTCATTGATTAATGATGGTTAAGGTTTCCTAACCATGGACATGAGTTGTCGATTAATAATGAGATCATATCATTGGGAGAATGATATGATGGACAAACCCAAACTAAGCGAAGCAATTAGATCGGGTCATCGTGTTCATCTTTGCGAAGCTTTTCTTATGTCAAATATTGTATTCCTTAGACCATGAGATAATACAACTCCCTGGTATCGGAAGAAAGCTTTGAGGTCATCAAACGTCATCCTATGAGAGGGTGATCATAAAGGTGTCTCTCAGGTGATCGGAAAGTATCTGTTGGGTTGTATGTATCGAGATGGGATTTGTCCCTCCCAAGTCGGAGAGATATACTTCGGGCCCACTCGGTAATCGATATCAACAACACTTGCAAGCATGTGGTTAAGGAGTTGATCACAAAGTGATATCGGATTACGGAACGAGTAAAGTACTTGTTGTGAACGAGATTGAACTAGGTATGAAGGTACCGACGATCAAATCTCGGGCAAGTAAAATATCGCGAGACGAAGGGAATATATATATGGGATTGATTGAATCCTGGCATCGTGGTTCATCCGATATGATCATCGATGATTGTGTGGGAGTCAATATGGGTTTCCAGACCCCGCTGTTGATTATTGATAGAAGATCATGTCCGCATATTCTCGAACCCGAAGGGTCACACACTTAACGTGTCTCGACGCTAGCATAGATTGGATAATTGGTTTATGAGTTTTTCTTCGGAGTCTCGGATGGGATCCGGGACATCACGAGAGGTTCCGGAATGGTCCGGAGAATAAGATTCATATAAGGCGAGGTAATTTCGAGTTCGAATTGTTCCAAGTTAATCGGTATTGTCTAAGCTTCTAGAACCTTCGGAAGGGGTCCAATGTGGTCCCACCTGTTGGGAGGGGCATGGGCCTATGAGGGAGTGCCTCAGCATTGTGCCAGGGCACAAGGCCCCATAGGGCCAGCCGCCAACCAAGGGATAAACCCTAATGAGCTTCTAGAAGGGGTTTGCCCCCACTCCTCCCTCCCTTGGCCGGCCTAGGGCTTGGGAGGGTTAGGGCGCCCACCCTCTATATATAGAGGGTCAGCGCACCCCCACACCTTCCCTCAAGCCTAGTCGCCTGCCACCTCCTCTCTCTCCCTCCCGATCGCGTGTAGGTGAAGCCCCGTCAGAGAAACTCCACCAATTGCACCGCTACCGCTATGTAGATCCAATCCATCTCTCCACCATACTTGCTGGACCGAGGAAGGAGGAGACGTCGAGGTGCTGCACGTGTGCATCTCACGGAGACATAGCCACTTGCGGTGCTAGATCGGATCGGATCGCAAGGAGGAGAAGCGAGTACGACTACATCACCAACGTTCCGACGAACGATCCGCTGTGCGAATCTTCAAGGGTATGAAGATCTAATCCAATCTATCTCGTTGTTTGCATCTCCTAGATTAGATCTTGGCTTCCCTTTGTTCGCATCCGTAGAAAATTTTGATTTACTATGCCGCGAAACCCTTCACCCTTGCTAGTGGAATATGGTGTTTCTCTCTATCATTAGTGAAGTCATAGACTTTAACCAATTTAAAATCATTTATTTGCATATCCTCGACTTCGTTAGTGAAGTCGCGAATGACTTCCACTTCCACGACCCCCTCGAGCCCCCCTTAAAAAAATTCTTCCTTGAATTTACTTTATTTTGATTCCTTTTTTGAAATCCAACCACCGTTGATTCAACACAAGAGTCACTTTAATTATCATTTTATTTAATTTCTATCTTCTGTCTTTCCCTATTTCACCTCATAAACTTCCACACTCGCAGTTTGGTCAATAAAGTTAGACCTAATCCAACAAACAAGACAAGTATTAATTACAAACCTTGATTATTCAAAGAATTTATTCCATTGAAATTCTTTAACTTTAAAGGGAAAGATTGGATTGGAACAAAACTTTTAACTAAAAGGATAGGTTTCACATATACTTGTCCTTATATTGTGTTGGTATGATAATATTTGTCCTAAATTCTCTGTCCAGACCTATTGATCATTAACTTAGATTTTTCAAGATTTGGCCGCTATTATGAATTATTCTACTATTCTGAAATCAATGAAAGTAAGTAAGACCTCAAAAAATGGCGAGTTTTCTATTGATGTCATGAATAACATATAGCTTACCTATAGACAAAGAATAAAAATGAGAGAAAAGGAATTATGTTTCGGGACCAAGAAAAAACAGATTGTTATGCCATAGGAAGGATAGATATACTAATTAGGTATAATCAAAATACACCTTTGATACAAAATTGACAATCTCACAAGGATGGATATCAGTAATTTTCTTTACAAAATTGACAATCCCATACTTTACGGAATCAATTCCTTTTTTGATTGTACAAAAATTTGCGGAGATCAACATGTCTGTAAGAACGGGAGAACATTCTTTTGCTGATATTATTACCAGTATTCGATATTGGGTTATTCATAGAATTACTACACCTTCCCTATTCATTGCGGGTTGGTTATTTGTCAGTATAGGTTTAGCTTATGATGTATTTGGAAGTTTTTGGGCAAACAATTACTTGACGGAAAGATGAAAAGGAATTACGTTAATAACCGACCATTTTGATTCTCTAGAACAACTTGATGAATTTAGTAGATCCTTTTAGGAGGCCCTCGATGACCATAAATCGAACCTATCATATTTTTATAGTGCGATGGTTGGTCATTTACGGACTACCTCTGCCTACTATTTTTTTTCTTGTGATCAATATCATCAATGCACTTCATTTAACAATAAACCAAGTTCCAACTATAGAACTACGACACAATCAAACCCCAATGGAGAAAACGTTGAATTGAATCATACGAGTCTATACTGGGATATATTACTCTTTTTTGTACTTACTGTTTTATTTTCCAACTACTTCTTGAATTGAGAGAAAGAAAGAGAGTAATAAGAATTATCTTATCCCATTAGTAAGGATATCGTTCATATAACTATCCATGAATGTTTTTGTCTCTAGCATGAGCACTTGATAAAATATGGAGGAAAGTAGGGGAAATGGCCGATACTACTAGAAGAATTCCTCTTTGTCTGATAAGTACCGGTATTCCTATGATTGGTTTAGTAGGTATTTTCTTTTATTGTTCATATTCTGGATTGGGTTCATCTCTATAGTAATTGGAGGGACTAGATTGTAAACATGAAAAGGTAGGAGCTTAGCTAGTCCTTGCCCACTTTATCTGATTAGAGCAGAAAGGACCCGCAGAATTATTACTCTTATAATACGTCTTTAATCTATTTGATTCACTCTTCTGAAGCAACAAGAAAAATAGATTACCCGAGGATCCAATATTTTATTCCATGAAGGGAGTATCCTGAAAATTCTTGATTTAACTTCGAGTAATGAACTAATAAAACCTTAATCAAAACTACTCAACTGGCCTAAAAATAAAAACCGCCCTTCAATGGAAGAGTTTTTTTTTCAAAATTTCTACCAAGGTACCACCCCAAGTTGGATGCTTAGACTAACAGAGTTGATCATAACCTACAAGCATATTTTTGGTGCGTTACTTTCAGCGAATCCAAGAAGTAGATATCATGGTCGTTATGTCATGATTTCTCATACAATACCACTTTCTATACACTCACACCATTTATAGGGCTCTATAGTTTCCCTCCCCACCCCACCCTGTTGGGAAATGCAAGATTACAAAATTGTTCTATAAGCAACACAAGATATGATATATAATCTCAATAAAAATCCAACACAACTTCGCTCAAGAATGAAGTATGCAAATCAAAATAGAGTGAAAAGGATCATGTAAATCTGAGAAATGATATGCCTTAAGATGCAACAAAGTGGTTCCATTAAACTCATAACAAGTTTTATGTCCATTTAAGATGCGGGCATATGAGCATATAAATCTACTACTTCTACCAAAGGGAGTTTAAATAAAGGGAAAATTTGCTAGAGGACACCGTTATTTTTTGGCGTTTGCCAAAACACACCGCTGGAATGTGTCTTTGCTGAGTACCATTATAATTTCGTGGCACATTTGCCAAGACACACTGCATGCCGCAAATGGAAAGTTTGACTAATTTTATTGGGATGACCATCATATGTCTGGTTTGAACACTTTTTTCTCTAATTCAAATTCACCAAATCCAGCATGTGCATATACCGAACATGAATTAAAAACTATACGTAAGTTCACATCAAGTTGGAACATCCATAAGTCGCCATCCATTGCAAAGATGCAAAGATCGGTTAAGAAAAAATCAACGAGGAATTGGGAAAAAGCTGGATAGTTTTTCTATCTCAAACATCGTGTATTTCAATTAAAATTCTAGACATATTTGCAACAAGGTAAAAGGTAATCTAAAACGTCAAACTTTTGGGCAAGACAAAGTGTGTTCTAGCAAACTGTCACGAAATAATAATGGTACTGGGCAAAGTCACATTCCAACAGTGTGTTTTAGCAAACGCCGGAAAATAACAGTGTCCTCTAGCAAATTTTCTCTTAAATAAATCGCTTATTTCATGTTAGCAATTAAAGAAACGAATTGGACCCACCGCATCTCTAACCCAAACTTACAACTGGTAATAGAAGAATTGCAAGATTCACACAGCTGCATCATGTGATGGAACAAGTCAAATACCCCGCAACAATGTACTTGCTGATCAGTGGTTGATCCAATGGGAAAAACTATCTATTGAGTGAGCTACTAGGGAAGTTGAGAAAGTTTCTTTTCTTTTTCATCGAAGCATGGCTCGCTTCGGACCCACTTCGTTGAGGACAAGGAATTACCTAACAAGGGGGAAATTGTTACCATGCTAAAAATTGCGTTCATATCTGAAGAGGCCGAAGTGTCACCGAAGTTCAGCTATCGCACGGCCATTAACATTCCATATACTATTCGAGATTGAAGTGTCGTCAATCAAGTTACAGTCCATTGTTTGACCTCCCCTGTTTTCACTGTTTTGTTCAGTAGTTGTTAAGAAAAATGATTGGCCATACGGGAAAGAAACCTACGATAGAGATAATTGTGTGTACAACCCGAGTTTGCAAGGGAGTCTCCAACGCCGGCGGGCGAGGCCATATCATCACGACCTAGCCATCTGGGTATGCTCGGTTCACTCAAGTTCAGTATTTGTTGATCCGTTGTAACTTTTAAGGAGATATAAGCCCCATTGTCAGGTGAAACGAGGCATCGATCTGTTTCAACGATTGCAAACCCAAAACAAACATGTATGCACTATAGCAACATTTTGGAGGTTTTCCCTTTACGCTTTCTGGTCGATCTCATCAAGAATCTGACACACCGTGGAAGATCAGCCGGCGGCTCTAAAGAAAAAACTGTGGTACGCCGTGTCAGTCAGTCTTCACATCTCTCCCTTGCGGCCTTGACCATAAACCGAGATGACCCTGGCGTGTCCGTGGCGGGAACTTGACAGAATCAGATGGAGTAGAAACTTGGAACAGCATGGCCACTTTACCTTTTTGATGGTATATGTTGAGTTGTGAACGATACAATCCACTTCTTTTGAGATATACTAATAATCATCTAAGACGATATATACGTGTAGCAAAGATCCCTGCATGACTATTCCTAAAAGTGTGCTGAACATCGATGTACATGAGCATGTCCCTCTGCAGGTTAATTTGCAGTGAAGAAAGTATGCTAGAGGTCAACCTTGCTCTGAAATCTGACGAGGTTATAGTGTGTCGGCGATGAAACTGAAAGCAACAAGAAAGAAGTTGTAGAGCGTGTTCTTTGTTTCTCATTTTGTGTACTCTATTTACATAAACATATCGACGACCATCTAGTACAAGATGGCACCCTAATCTACCGCACTTCCCCTGATCGTTACGGTGTCAAAATCCACGTAACAACCGCACCCACCGCTCTCGGAACACGCCACAACCGACACTGCGGGCGAACCTCCTACCTAAGCAAACAGCAGAGCTCCTCGCCCGGGCAACCCCTGTGGCCTCGCCGTGACCGGCCGGAGCGTCAGCTTGGTGGTGGGCGCCTTGCCGAGCACGGAGAGGCGTCCCTTGGCCACCTTCTTGAAGGCCGCGGCATTGCGGCGCGCGAAGCGGCTGCGGTGCGCGGCGTCCTGCAGCGCGACCTCGCAGCTCCGCGACGCCTTGAGCCTCTTGCTCGGCGGCTTGGCCAGGTCCTCCAGGCTCCCGGCCGCCGCCAGCGACGCGAAGGACTGCGACTTGCCGTCGAAGAACTTTGACAGCCCCCTCCTGCGCAAAAAGAAAGAACTCCATGTTAGATCACAGCTTCAAGATCCGTTGAGGCTGTAACTTGTAAGGAAACGCGGTGTCCGGGAGATCACGAGAGGCACGTACTTGAGCGGGAGCTGCGCCATGAGCGAAGACATCTCGAAGCTTTCCGTCGATCCCGAGCTGGAGCTGGAGGTGGCGTCGTCCTCGAGCTCCTCCCCCGACCCTGACGAGGACAGCATGGAGTCCGTCGCCGACATCTCGGACTCGGACGGGCATCCGATGTCCTCCTCCTGCTCCTCCTCGCGGCTGGCCTCCCTCCTCCCGTTGCTCATCGGAAATAACACGTAGCCTTCCATCTCCCGAACGAACGAACGAACAGATCACACGCACCGAACGTGTAAATGGTTTGCGTTCACGGTTGCTTGCTTGGGGGAATAGAAGGGGAGGATCGGGAGCTATAAAGGTACCGGGGACGGGGAGGGGATAAGAATGACGAGTCGTGCTGGTCGGGGGACGCGCGCGGGACGAGATAAAGAAAAACTCGGTTCAAAAAAAATATTGTGATAAATTGAGCGTGATGGTTATCTGAGGCTCGGTGGTGGAGTGGGTTGAGCAGAAGGGGATAAGGCATCCACGTAGTCTCCTCCTGCACGGCTTTGCGCGATGCGACAGGTCTCGGCACTCTGTTCCCCTTTCCGCAGGCGTACCGACCATCCCCATCCGGTGGACCCGGAGGTATGGCCGCAGTACTAGGGGGCTTTGGCTACGTGTTTGGTTCGTCGGATCCTTATCCCGTAGTCAACGGCTCCGATCGGGGATCTGGTTGGATAAATAAAGAATACAGGTGCTTATTATCAGTTGACGATGTTCTGATTGCAGGCCATCTTGTTTTGGACGGTGGCGGGAAGGGATCCGGCCGGCCGGCCAGAGGAAATGTGTTCTGGATATGCTCTTGTTTAAACTTTGTTTATCTGTTAATTGTCGCCTCAAATTGAAAAATCCATTCACGCTACGATCGAACTCTATTTGAGCACATATATCACCACCGTGTGCAATTAACAATATTTTATGTCGCAAAAGTGAAATTCTGAACTAAAAATTGTATTGCCATTCTATAACTAGAAAATAATAATAAAGGACCAACCGGTTGGTGTCTTAGAGTATCTCTAGCAAACCTAGATTTTCTCACCAAGGAAAACGCATATCAGGTTGCACCGAAAACATTTTTTAGGTACGAGTTTATGGAATTTGTTTTGCTGCAGCTCGTGTGGTTTCACATAACAGTATTTGCATTTAGCTCATATTCATGTTTTTGGACAACAAAATCTCAATATAGTAGTAAAAATCAAGCTTATTATTGTTTTAACATCACATATTTCAAAAATAATTATGCAAAATATAATGATAGTTTAAATCAAAATAATTAAACAAATAATGAATGGTCCGGGATGCAAAAGTTGGGTATGTCACTATGTGTACCCATGTCTTCGATTTGCCTATAGGTCTCAAGAAAAGCTTCGGTCATGTTGGGGTTTCTTTGAGGTTTAATCGTGGCTGCCAACATTGTAAAAGAAAAAATTAATTTCATATCACCTTCATCCTCGATAATCATGTCAGGGTCGCACATGTCGTCATGATATTTGAGAGGGATTTCTTACCCCAAAACTTAGCACGACCTCAAACTATAGCAAACCGAGGAAAGCTCTCTCGACATTATTTCGGCGAGATAATACCGAGAAAGGATAGATGTTGACTAGGAAGGATAGATGTCATTGGCTAGATAATACGAAGGAACAACTATAGCCAATGACATTATTTCTGAAACTATAGCCCAACTCTATTCGAAACAACTTTTGTATTTTTGGGTCTGAGATAGTATTCACAAATGTTGAATAGGAAGGATAGATGTCATTGGCTAGATAATCCCCATGGTATAGTCTTGTCCATTGAATTTGTAGTTGCAAGCTTGAGCATCTCCATTAGCAAGCCTAGAAAAAGATGAGATCTTGGCAAAACATTGATATCATGAAGAGAATTAGCAATGACAAATCTACAGATCCTGGGATGCCACTACTTCAAGCACAATGTTTTGATCATGATGATGGCCAATGTACAACCCATGCCGAAGCCACTCGACATTTTTCCACGTCCAGTGCATGCAATCCACGCTGCCAAACATGCCCGGCCATCCTATTGCTTCATTCATCACCATCAATATTTGTGTATCCTCCTCATTGGGAGCTCAGAGATATTCCTTACCAAATACACGAATCATCGTCTTGGCAAACTGCCTACACGCATTTGAGTGTGGTATATTCTCGAATATGAAGATACTCATCGGTGTAATTGGTCAGAATGTTGTATGCAATCACTCTGATTACCGCCGATATCTTTGGTATGCACTCTAAATCCAGTGAGACTGGCACAATTTCTTCGGCTAGTGAAAAAGGGTATTTTGCCTCGCAAGCTTCAACAATGCGGACAAAAAGAGATGAGGCAGGCAGAAGCAAACCGTAGTGAAGTAATCCCTTATGAGCATCTCATGGATGAGAGCTTTATTCTAAGAAATGCAAAGGTTGCCAACTATCGAGCCCCGACGCTTCATTTTGGTCTTGTTCTCGAGATCCTTCGTGTGCCAACAAGATAAGTCTCCACATCTTCGTCGAAGAGGAATTCCTCTATGTTCGAATCACCGGACGATGACGATTCCTCGAGAAAAAATTGCACGAGCAGGGATGACATCTTGATGGTGCTGACGTGGACTACTTCGTTGGAAACCCCAAGAGCAAGGTGTGAAGCAGCAAGCAACAAGTCTTTCCTCAGTAGAGACCGAGGTTATCGAACCAGAAGGAGGAAGGAAATATCGCACAGGTGTTGCAAGCAACGTGGAGACCTGCACAACACAAACTCAAGACTTTTCCCCCCAACGAATCAGTAAGGTTGTCAAGCTCACCGGTTTGCTATAACAAAGGATTAAATGTATGGTGTGGAAGGTAATGGTTTGCAGCAAATAAACAGGTAACAGTGGAAGATGTATCAATGGCACTGTTCAAAAAATAGGCCGAATCAACGATTAATAGGCCGATAAATCGCTACTAGGGACCTGACTGTGTCGATTACCATTAATCCTTTGTGTTAATCATTTAGCCCGATTAATAGGTATGACACTCTGATTACTAGGTATGTTCCCGATTAACCACTACACTTGGTCAAAAAAAATGCAAAATTATCAACACATATCGCCCATCCATCCGCTAGCCCACCCCAATGAAGTAGGTTTTGCAAAGCTCCCGTTCGATCCCTGCCTCCAGGAGCTTGATTTCAGCCATCATCAACTAGTTCATTGTCGTTGTTGTCCAGTTCCTCGTAGTTTCCGACCAGACCTCAGATACAAGAGCTCGAGCGCCTTAAGGATCTCATCCGGAAGCTTAAGGAAGAGGATTCATACGTGTTTTAGGTGCTAATTTTTGTAGGCTGCACCGATTAATAGCCGACCGATTAAATCAGTTAATCGTCAAATTCCGATTAATCGCTACTCCCAAGCCAACCGAGCAGCTAATGATTACCGATTTCCTTAACATTGATCAATGGTAAAGATTGGACCGGGGTCCATAGTTCACTAGAGGTGCTCTCCTGAGATAAACAACATGGCATGAAGGGTAAACAAATTACAGCGAGATAATTGACAAGAACTGAGCAAGGCATAACAATGCAATTACTAGCCAGAAAGATCCTATGAGGTTGATTAGGAAATACAACAATATGCATAGACCGCCATCCAACTTCATCTATGACTAGAAGTCCACCTTCAGGTTATCATACGAACCCCCTCCGGTATTAAGTTGCAAGCAACAGACAACTGCTTTAAGCAAAGTGTGTAAGGTAAATAGTCCACATGTTCCATGAACAAGAGACCGTTGTTTTCTCCCTAGTAGCAACAACACATCTACAACCGAAGAGATTTCTGTCACTTCCCTTGAAAACTAGAGGCATGAACCCACTATCGAGCATAAATACCCCCTCTTGGAGCCACTAGCAACTACTTGGCCAAGATAACCACTAGCAACGAAGAGCATGCAAGATCACAAACAACACAGACATGATAGAATCTTAAAGATAAGACCATTAATCAAACCAACATAATAATCTCAATATCCATCGGATCCCCGCAAACACAACATGCATGATTACAAATAGATTAGATCTTAATCATGAACGGAGCTCACAAGATCTATACATGAAAGCACAAAGGAGGAGATACAACCATCTAGCTACTACATGGACCCATAGTCCAAGGTGGAACTACTCACGAATCATACCAGAGAGAAGGCCTCCGGGATGATATCCCCTCCGGCAGGGTGCCTGGAAGAACTTCAGATCACCCTTGATCTAGGGACGATGGTGGCGACGACTACATATGGTTTCGTGGAGATTTGATCGGTACTGTGGTTTCTCAGATCGGGGCTTTATAGGCGGACGAGATCGAGGCGGCCAGGCCAGTCTTAGCCAGCGCGGCCCACCCCGCGCTGGGTGGCCTGCCTCGGCTGGCCCCTCCTGCTCTCCTCTAGACTTCTTGTTCCCCACGGAAAGTAATTGACTTTGACGTTTGTCCCGTCCAATTCCGAGAATATTTCTTTACTAAGTTTCTGAAACCAAAAACAGCAAAAAACAGACATCTGGCACTGTTGCAACTTATTAATAGGTTAGTACCAGAAAACATGTAAAAAGCACGTCGAAGTGTAGAAAATCGAAGCAAAGTAGATACAAAACAAGCATGGAGCATCAAAAATTATAGATACGTTTCCAACGTATCAGCATCCCCAAGCTTAAATCCTACTCGTCCTCGAGTAGGTAAGTGATAAAAATAATTATTTTTGAGGTGACATGCACCCTCACAATAAAGATCCAACCATTTGCAAGCATTGAAAGCTGGGATGAAAGAACTCTAAACATGTGCATGAAAGATGGAGTTCTAACAATAGGACATAGTAACTATGCATGAAACATGGCAAGCTACAAACAAAGATCATGAATAACATGCATTGAAAAATGTTTGTTAGTTTCATATGCAGAAAACATATCATAGTGGCAATTATCTTGTCCTTCATAGAGTAGCAATATAATGCATAGGACACTTGCAAAGTTCACAAGGGTGACTAGAAACAAGTAGCACAAGAGCAAGTAATATCACAATATGCATCAATTAATAAGCTTTGGAACACTGCACACAGAATGACAACTATGCTCTCTTAATGGTGCCTAAAGGTAGAAGGTGGAGACTCAATAATGGTGGAAGAAAGGCCTTTTTGTCAAGGAAGCAGTGATTACAAGTTTCAAAAAGAGCTTCCAAAAATTATGGTACTTGTTAGCTTTCATCCCTCATTGCCTCTATCATAAGCATCTTGAAGTGGTTAAGGTTAAAGTGGCAAAGCTGGAGTATATGCTTGGCGAAGTATAAGTTGGCAATCTCATGCCCCTTGAATACGAGGGCGACACCTCATGCATACTCAACTTTGGGTCCAGGTAAGTTCTTGTCACTATAAGTATTTGCATATCATTGAGAACCGCCAACGGGGTACCCCTTGCACATGGTACAGGAGCTTTCCCATAACCAAAATGACAAGGCAAGGCATAATAAGCATCTCAAAGAATTCTTCTTATGTACCATGGGAATATGGTGCTTTTTTCTATCTTTCCTCTTTTCTCAATGTGTATCTTTTTTTATAAGAAGAATGCTTCATAGATGTCACTATGGTGATGCTGCAAGTTTCAACCATGATTAGGCATGACTTAGGCTAGCGGCCCAGACGTTTCTCTAACACGGGATACAAACTCCATGGACTTACAAGTTCCCTCTTTATTTCACACCGGTGACATCCATAGACAAAATAATATGATATCAACTGAGTACAACAAGGTACAAGTGCAATGTTGAAAACATTCCCCGTGATAGCACGATTCTGCTAATTGCAACTTATAAGTGCAAACATATACAACACAGTTGTCACAATGGTTCAAGTTTATTAGGGGCAAAGAATAAAGTGTGTCATCATGTTCGTGAGGGCTTTAATCACTAAGTTTTCACAAAACAAAATATTTTTTAATTGGAAGATAGACGAAAACAAGAATATACTTTGGAATGGTGTAACACACCATGCATAGGAGTTTATAGTGGACACTTTGGAATAACTTGGTTTCTTGGGAGTTGGAAGCATGAGTAGAGCTTACTCATACAAGTGGAGGCTAGCAAAAGACTGGGAGCAACCAACTAAGAGAGCAATAATGGCCATAATCATGCAATGCAACAAAGCAAACTAATCAAAGCAAAGAGTGGTACTACGAGTCAAGTAATAAATGATCATAGAGGCTAATGGTGACTTGTCATAGTCATAACATGGCGTGAGCATGTGCCAAGTCAATCCAAGCAAAACATCAAAAGAGAATACCACAATACTATGCTTTTGCATGCCAAAACAATGCATAATTTTTTCAAGACACACTAAGCAATCCCAATTGTTTGGAACAAGACGTGCTACAGAAATAATCACTAAGCATAATATCAAAACAACATCTAGCATGTCATGCTAAAGTCTAAGTCACAGTCCATGCAAGCTCCTCTTGCACTTTAAACAAGAACTTACTACTCCTTTCCAAACACCAAGCAAACTTATTTGCAAAACAACACAGCGAAAACGGGGGTCCAAACTACTTTATTCAAGCAAACTAAACAAACTAAGCAAAGCAAATGAAAACTAAGACGCTCCAAGAACAACACAACTGTGTATGAAACAATAAAAATGAAGTGTCTAGACAGACCTGAGCTTTTTATTGATGAAGAAGGGGATGCCTTGGGCATCCCCAAGATTTGACGCTTGTACCTCTTGGATATTTCTTAGGGTGACACCATGGTGGCATCCCCAAGCTTGAGCTTTTGTACATTCTTCATCTCATTGCATCATTCTCTCTCTACACCTGAATTTTTTTCCTTCATACAAAACTTCACACAATCTTCATTAGCAACATTAGCTTATTAAAAAGATATTAGACCTCTGGCAAAGCTTTGGAACAACAAGGCTTTTCACTAAAAACACAAGTTACTGTAGTAACCCTTCAAAAATCTCAATTTACCTAAAGATAACTCAAAAAGGAATCAATAAGAAGCAAATGCAAATAGTGGCAGAAATCTGTCAAAACAGACCAGCAGGTAGAAACAAATTTTTTCAAACATCTTATGTTGCTCAAATAAAAATGTTGTGAACTAAAGAAAGTTAGATAATATACTGGGGGATTTATTCGTAAATTGTGAGCTCAGTCCAAGTTACAGAGACTCCTCACGAATGTTTTTGGTGGAGGATAGAAATATGTTTCGGGACAACAACTCCCCAAATCTTACTTCCCTCTTATTAGAGGTCATTCTTGGCACAAAAAGCAAACAAAATGGATAAGGAGAGGTCATTACAGAAGTAATAACTTCCAAGACTCAAGGAAACTCTTGGGTTATCTTCCAATAAGTACTTTTCTTTAACGCCTTTAAGTTAGGCACAAGAAGCAAGAAGAATCAAGTATTTTCAAACGAGGAAGCATTAACATCAAATCTTGATTTCAATGTAGGAGCAAAAAGCACCTTCCCTATTCTTATAGGGAAGTGTTCAATACCTTTCTTGAAAGGAAAATGATATTTAATGGTGTCTTCTTTCATATCAATGATGACACCAAATATTCTAAGAAAAGGTCTTCCCAAAGTGATAGGACAAGAAGCATTGTATTCAACATCCAAAACATAGAAATCAACAGGGACATAAGCATTGTTAACCATAATGAGAACATCATTAATACTCCCCATGAGTTTCTTCTTAGCATTATCATTGAGTGGGACATCCAAATAACAATCTTCTAATGGTGGCAAATCAAGCATTTCATAAATCTTCCTAGGCATAATAGAGACACTAGAACCAAGATCACATGAGGCTTTGAGATCAAAGTCATTCACTTGCATATTAATAATGGGTTCCCAACTATCTTCTACTTTCCTAGGAATAGAAGTTTTGTGTTTTTAGCTTCTCTTCCTTAATCTTAACAAGAGCATCTGTAATGTGTTTGGTGAAAGCAACATGCATATCACTAGCATCAGGACTTCTAGCAAGCTTTTGTAGGAACATAATCACTTCAGAAATATTGCATCCATCAATATCGAAGTCAAACTTAGAATCACTAGTGGTAGGCATAGTAGGAGGAGGAATAGGGGCTACTTGTGGTTTAGTGGTGATAGTGCACACACTATTGTTTATATCAATTTAAGCTTCCCTTTCCCACTTAGCATGAAGTTGAGCTAACAGCCTAACATTTTCATCAATAGTAACCTGTATGGCATGAGCAGTAGCAATGGTATCTTCCACAGTTTCAGGTTTAGAGCCATTTTATTAACCAAGGAAGTTTGAGCTTCAGACAAAGAGGATATATTTTTCTCAACAATTAAAAGCTTTTCCTCTATAGTCTTATTGAAAGTGGTTTGTTTACTAATAAAGTCCTTGAGCGTGACTTCAAGTTCAGAGGGGGCATTTCTAGCATTATTGTAAGAGCTTCCATAGGAGTTTCCATTATTAGGAGGATAGGGCCTATAATTGTTGTTGCTACCAAAATTATTCATGTAGGCATTGTTGTTGAAATTGTTGTTTCTAATGAAGTTCACATCAACTTGCTCTTCTTGAGCAACCAAAGAGGCTAAGGGAACACTATTAGGATCTAGAGGAGCTTTCCCATTAACAATCATAGCCATAATAGCATCAATCTTTTCACTCAAAGAGGAAGTTTCCTCAACAGAATTTACCTTCTTACCATGTGGAGCTCTCTCAACGTGACATTCAGAGTAGGTAACCATCATATTATCCAGGAGCCTTGTTGCAGCACCCAAAGTGAGGCTCATGAAGGTACCTCCAGCAGCAGAATCTAGCAGGTTTCTTGAGGAGAAGTTCAAACCTGCATAAAAAGTCTGGATAATCATCCAAGCAGTGAGTCCATGAGTAGGGCAATTTTTAACCAAAGATTTCATTCTTTCCCAAGCAGGAGCAACATGTTCACTATCAAGCTATTTAAATTTCATAATGTCACTTCTCATAGCAATAATCTTAGCAGGAGGATAGTACTTTCCAATAAAAGCATCTTTGCACTTAGTCCAAGAACCAATACTATTTTTAGGCAAAGATAGCAACCATTCTTTAGCTTTTCCCCTCAAGGAGAAAGGAAAAAGGCTGAGCTTAATAATATCTCCATCTACATCCTTATACTTTTGCAGCTCACAAAGTTCAACAAAGCTATTAAGATGGACAGCAGGATCATCGGAACCAGCACCAGAAAATTACTCTCTCATCACAAGATTCAACAAAGCATGCTTAATTTCATAAAAGGTAGAATCACAAGCAGGTGGAGCAATAGGAGTGCTTAGGAAATCATTGTTGTTGGTGCTAGTGAAGTCATGCAACTTGGTGTTCTCAGCAGAGTTCATTTTGGCAAAGGTGGGCAAGCCAAAAACAGCAGCAGCAGCTAAAGAAGGAACTAATTTTTTTGTATTTTTGAATAAAGCAAGCAAACCAAACTAGACTATTTTTTGGGGTTTTTTGAAAATAGGCAAACAAAACCAAGCAAAAGAAACAAAGCAAACTAAAAACAAAGTAAATATAAAGGAAGTGAAGGACTCCCTTAGTGAAGACGTCCTTAGCCGTCCCCGGCAACGGCGCCAGAAAACTTGATGATGGTGCCGACGTGCAGCACTTCGTTTGAAACCCCAAGAGCAAGGTGTGAAGAAGCAAGCAGCAAGTCTTCCCTCAGTAGAGACTGAGGTTATAGAACCAGAAGGAGGAAGGAAACGTCACACACGTGTTGCAAGCAACGCGGAGACCTGCACAACACAAACTCAAGACTTTGCCCCAACGAATCAGTGAGGTTGTCAAGCTCATCGATTTGTTGTAACAAAGGATTAAACGTATGTTGTGGAAGGTAATGGTTTGCAGCAAGTAAACAGGTAACAGTGAAATATGTATCAATGTTAAAGATTGGACCGGGGTCCATAGTTCACTAGAGGTGCTCTCCTTAGATAAACAATATGGCATGAAGGGTAAACAAATTACAACGAGGCAATTGACAGGAACTGAGCAAGGCATAACAATGCAATTACTAGCCAGAAAGATCCTATGAGGTTGATTAGGCAATACAACAATATGCATAGACCGCCATCCAACTGCATCTATGACTAGAAGTCCACCTTCAGGTTATCATCCGAACCCCGTCCAGTATTAAGTTGCAAGCAATAGACAACTGCTTTAAGCAAAGTGTGTAAGGTAAACAATCCACATGTTCCATGAACAAGAGACTGTTGTTTTCTCCCTAGTAGCAACATCACATCTACAACCGAAGAGATTTCTGTCACTTCTCTTGGAAACTAGAAGCATGAACCCTCTATCGAGCATAAATACCCCCTCTTGGAGTCACTAGCAAATACTTGGCCAAGATAACCACTAGCAACGGAGAGCATGCAAGATCACAAACAACACAGACATGATAGAATCATAAAGATAAAACCACTAATCAAACCAACATAATAATCTCAATATCCATCGGATCCCTGCAAACACAACATGCATGATTACAAATAGATTAGATCTTGATCATGAATGGAGCTCACAAGATCTATACATGAAAGCACAGAGGAGATATAACCATCTAGCTACTACATGGACCCATAGTCCAAGGTGGAACTACTCACGAATCATACCGGAGAGAAGGCCTCCGGGATGATCTCCGGCGGTGCCGAAAACTTGATCCTCCCAATCTAGGGGATGGTGGCGGCGGTGGCTACAGGCAGCTTAGTGGAGATTTGATCGGTACTGTGGTTTCGCATCGGGGTTTCTTATAGGAAGGGGCGAGACCGAGGCGGCAGGCGCCAAACCCCTAGCGGCGCGGCCCACCTGCTCAGAACACCCTCGAATCGGCCCTATGCAAGTTTTAGCGAAACCGCATAGAAACGATTCAAAGGTGCCACCAGCACTTTCGCAAGGGTGGAAAACGAAGTAATAACATTACACAAGTCCTCGATGGGACCCACAGTAAGATATATACAACAGCGACTCCACGAGTCAAGAATACGATATAATTTACAAAGATCCAAATCACCTTGAAAATGATAGAGCGTCAGACTACGGACAAGATGCAAATGGGGCTAAGAGCCCCAAGAATAACCAATGGCGCCCATAACCTGCCGTGCCAAGGGAAGGGTAACCGCTAACGACGCCGATCTCAAAACCTGCTTAAACAAAAGGGGTGCCGACGAAGGGCAAAGGAAAAAAGAAGGCGGTCAAGATCGAGGCCAAGACACAGCGAGGCTAGAATTGGCGGTCCTCGCCTACAGTGTATGGTGGTGAGCGGCATCGGCATGCACTAAACAACCTATAGAGACTCGATACAACTGACGGCTATCAGAGAGGGATAAGAAAGAGCTATTCGGATCCAACCTGAATCTTACACCAAACAATCCCATCCCGGTATTTCCCCCTCGAGACCAAACGAGGAAGTCCACCGAGGAACTCACAGCTGGCGCTTTATTTATTCATTATCGTTGCGGCAATTACTAGTCGTAGATAATCGTCACGATAAAATAAGCATGGGCTTTTAGTTAACCATTCCGTTGTAGTTGCAACACTTACTAGTCAGATACAATTAGCATGAGATATCCCAAAACCCAGCAGTTGTTGGTACTTTTATTTAGCCATTCCGTTGTAGTTGCAATAGTTACTAGTCAGATACAATTGTCGCAAGCGACAAACCAAACATACAATTGTTGGCAGTTTTATTTAGCCATTCCCTTATAGTGGAGCTGATTACTAGTCATTATAAAGTCAAATTTATAGCACTACTTTAGTTATAGTTGTCTATGATCGAGATACTGTGCTCCAAGTCGTCCATAACCATGACACGGCTTTCGTAAAGTTTTACACCGGGGTGCACCAATAGCAACACGCCGATCAACCTCGAAAAACCAAATCAAAACCCAACGAGGCCTTCACGACAAAGCAATCACAGATTCAAATATTTGGGGCCACCCATTAAGCTACCCGCAACGGTTAGTGACTTGAGACGGACTCAAGGTTTGCGCCTGGTCGTAAACGACTGAAACTCAAACGGGCTTGTCGATACCACGAAAACACTCCGCTTTCCTAAACAGACAGTGCTCCTCGCACAATCGTAAATAAAGTAAGAAGCATGGCATAAGTACAGGATCGTAAATAAAACCTCAAACTAGTTTGTGGCCCCAAGAAATAAGAATGAATCAAGCTCCGCTCGGGGTCCCATAATCCTACCGGATGTGGATAGCGCGATAAATCAAGGAACAGTATCAAGCACTCGGGTCCCACGGACACAAGTGGACGATTAACAACCAAATAACATCTATTGCCCACCTGTGCCTCGCTACTTACTTCAATTTTAGTTGTTAAACAAAGAATTAAAGTGAACGATAAATAAAGCCATGATCATCTCCAACATCAAACATGTGGACATACTCCAACAATCGTGGTAATCGACCACGCACTTGAGCAAGCGACTCACGACGCATAAGTCCAACTATCTACCAAACAACAGTAATAGGAGGTGTCCATGGCAATATAAGGTCGCAAGGATACCACTTGCGAAAACTAGAGCATCGCAACTCGGATAGCGAGAGATCAACAGGAGAGAATAAATACTATAAAAGTAAGATAGGTAGAAAGGGGAGATGCTGCTTTGAAAAGCATTGTCGGTTCAACCAAGATCGGGCGAAGCTCACATCGACTCAACGGCCTTATCCGAAGAAGCAAAACACTAGAATAAACACGGATGCGATTTAATACAACGGTAGAAGATCGGCATGATGCATGTATGATGTATGACATGGCAAAGGTGCGATGCAATTAGGTCATATTAAGCGAAACCGGGGTCCCGACATTTAATTAAACGGTTCAAGTTATTTAGAACCCCCGCAGTTAAATGTTGTGTTAACAGGGCAAGATAAGTTACCGGTTCGCTACACAAGTTTAAATGAGGCCAATATAAGACTAGATTTGTCCGCATATGGGCCCCATATTTAATTATAAGGTGAATCGGCATAAGGCCCCCAAACCACATGACAATATGCATGCACCATGAATGATTTAATGCATCAAGTTTATATCGTTTATATAAAAAAATAGGGTCTCGAGGAAAGGGGTCACACATTAGGGTTCGGCAGATCTTGGGGTTCCGGGGTTCGGGGTTCGGTCTCAGGGTTCAGGGTTCGACGAGATCGTTCTCGGACTCCGGGATCGTTCTCGGATGGCAGAGTAGATCTTGGCGTTCGGATAGACGAACTTGGCGTGGCGTCGGGGCGCATCGGACTCGCCTTGGTCGTTGCCGATCTTATCGTCGATGGCGGACTGGGGTCTTCGGATCCGTGAAGTAGATCTTGTCGCACGGTGTCCGGGGTAGATGATCTTGGCGTATCCGCATCGGGCGCTCGACGCTCGTGTTCTCGTCTTTGCATCCGGAAAGAGGA
Source organism: Avena longiglumis (assembly GCA_030063025.1). Classification (NCBI taxonomy): domain Eukaryota; kingdom Viridiplantae; phylum Streptophyta; class Magnoliopsida; order Poales; family Poaceae; genus Avena; species Avena longiglumis. The sequence continues at coordinate 50,329,428 of CP125976.1, read as the reverse complement.
CTTGTCGCACATGTGATCTTGGTCCGGTCTCGTGTTCGCGAGCGGTCTCGCGATCCGGCGGGAGTACTTGTCGGTCCTAGGTTCCATCGGCATCCTCGGTGTCTCGCGGTGAAGCGCTTCCGTGCTTGTGGCGAGTTTGGCGGTTATCGGGTTCGGGCCGATGGTCGATGGCGAACTTGAGGACATCAGACGGCCCATAGGGACACAAGCCGATCCCCATGGCACACACATACGAGCACACACGCACGCTGGAGGCGAAGGGTCTAGGTGATGGCGGCGGCGTCATGGTGGGCGAGTGGCCGTCGAGGACGAGCCCGAGGTACATGGGCAGCTCATGGCCCGGCCTTCTTACGGAGGCGGAGTCGAGCATCGACTGACGCAGGCTTCGGAGGAGAAGCGGGCGGCAGCGGTTGGCCAGGCGAGAGAGAGTGGGAGCCAGGCGGCGAGGGGTTGGCCGGAAAGCACGGGGAAGGCGCAGGGAGGAGGCGTAGCGTCGGCAAGGGTGGAGGAGGAGGGGCGACCCGGCGTGAGGAGGCCTGAGGAGAAGGGAGAAGAGGCGGAGGCAAGCAGCGGAGGGAGAGAGAGCTCACGGGGCGGGAGCCGGAGGGTCGGCCAGGAGGTTGGTGAGGGAGGCGGCACCGGAGGTCAAGTGGGAGTCACGGCCAAGAGGCCGGCGAGAGGAGGTGGGAGGTGGCCGAGGCAGGAGGCTGGGCAGGAGGCAGTGGCCGGAGAGGGAGGAAGAAGGCGGTGGCAGGCGGTGCAGTCTGAGGGAGGAGAGAGGAGAAGTGGGGAGAGAGAGGTTGGGGCAGGCGGGGGGTGGTGGGCCCAAAGTGAGTCCACGCTGGGTGAGGTGGTGATGCAGGCCAGAGACAGGAGAGAGGTCAGTGGGGTGAGGAGTGGCGGGTGGGGCGGGGAGGCAAGCAGGCGGTGTGTGAGGCGTGGGTGGGGTCAGGAACAGGGAGAGGGGGTAGGTGGGTGAGAGAGAGAGAGAGAGAAATGGGGTGATGGATTGATGAGGTGGCGGATGTGGGATGAGGTGGGAGGCGAGGTGGCAGGCTAGGATAGGTGGGTAGAATAGGATTGGGTGAATTAGGGATTTAGGTGGGACTGGTTTAGATATTTTAGTCTAGGGTTTTTCTTTTATTTGAAAATAACTTTTGTAAATAGTTTTAGACAAATAAAAGACCGGAACAGACCGATGTTTTAATTTGAAATAAGACGGGGCTACTTAGAAAACAAAACTAGGCGTTTCGAAAATAGTTTCAGACAAACAATGCATGATGATGACGATGTAATGCACAAAAACAACGCGATTTTCTAGCAGTGGTTTTTGCGGGATGCCACACTGCCCCCGCGCCTGGGGTGGGTCTGGCCCCCCTGGCTAGCCCCTCCGGCTCTCATATGGACTTCTTGTTCCCCATAGAAGGTAATTGACTTGACGTTTGTCCCGTCCAATTTCGAGAATATTTCTTTACTAACTTTTCTGAAACCAAAACAGTAAAACAGTATCCAATTTGTTGCAACTTGTTAATAGGTTACTACCAGAAAACATATAAAAAGCACCTTAAAGTGTAGACAAGCAAAGCAAAGTAGATACAAAACAAGCATGGAGCATAAAAAAATTATAGATACGTTTTCAACGTATCACATCTACACAAAGGGGGTGGTGTTCACAACAATTTGTCCATGAAATAATCGGAGACAAAAGGTCCAAAAAAATTACCTTTGGGCGAAGAGTAGCTCGGTAGCGGCTTCGACGCAACTACTAGACAACGGCTGGCGGGGCTCGTCATTTTGATGTCTACGGTGCCTCAAGTGGAGCTTCATGGTAGATCCATGGTGGGGCTCATTTTGACCTCTACGATGCCTCAAGTGGAGCTTCATGGCAGGGGTCCGAAAGAGAACAATCCACCGAGAGATTTCAATGGCGAGAATGGACCGGTGGCCAGCGGGGAGTATTTCGGCGGCGGAGGGGCTCGAATCTATGGCGGTGGCAGGCGGGAGGAGATGGCCAGGGATAAGGGAAAGAAAGACACTGAAAGTTCAGGCGCGCCAATATTTCACTGTGATCGGGGGTGCGGGATTTCACCGGCCAGTCATGGGCATATGGCGCATGGGCAGTCGAATTTTCTGCTCCCCTAAATAATTTTATCTAGGCCAGGTAAATTTTCCGTTGCGCGGGATTTTTTTTTTTGCGTAGAAACCAGAAACTAGCGATTAATCTCTAGGATCTGCTATAGATGCTCCTTGATGTCGTATAGCCTTTCCCCTCCGAAATGAAAGGCAATTGTACTCGTTAAAGTTTCTAATCAACAATTTCTCCATTAATATGTGACTTTTTAAAACAGAATTACCATCATAAGTAAATATTAGTTGGAGCTCTAGGTTTATCCCGATTCAAACTCTTTTTTTGTAGGTGATGTGACCGGGTTTATTATGTCTAGAGTATTATGTCTAACAAGTGTGTCTCATATGTTAATTATGGAAACATTGTCATGGGAACGTGAGGTACTTCCTGGATAACTTAGCTCCGCGGAATCGATGCTTATAAACATAAAGAGCGAATACAGATCGACCCTTATGAGCACCTAATGGTAACAAAATTCCGTCACTCGTCGACATCGTGCAAATCAGGTCAGCGGAGGAGGTAGTAATAAAATGGGTAAAGAAAATAAAGGTAGGCCGTCGTCGTCGTCGTGTCAGCCACATCCCCACACTTTATGCCCACCTCATCAACGCAAAGCTGAGAGAATATATGCGAAAGTCCCGGTCGATGACCGTGACGAGCGGCTGTGGCTAACCGCTAGCTCTGCGTGGCTGGAAGTCGTGCACTCGTCCATGTCGAACTCCAGGCAGCTAGTAAGCGCTGATGTGGCACTCGTGGTCACCCGCTGGATCCCCTGCTCTCCGTTCATCCGAGCACAGTAGATGGCCCACGCGTAACATGCCTACGGAATAGTCGGGTCAACATTGTCGAGTTCGGCCTACATGGTCGACAACAAAGACGTGAAATTTGTGGGTGTCGTTGCTGTTGCGCCAGCGGTCCATCTCGGCACGCGGGGGCCCGGAAGCCATTCGAGCGGGACGCGCAGTGCACTTCACGCCGAGTGCAGGCAGCAAGATCATATCCAAGAGCTTACCCATATATAGTTAAGAGGGCAATAACTGCTTTTTTTAGATAAGAGGGGTAAAAAATACAGCTCCAACCGATTACTCAAAGGTGCCTCACAAAAAAAATTGGGAAAATGATAGGACTCCCCCGGGGGATCGTATCCCCCGGGTCTTCCACGCCGCCGTCATGACGACGCCATCCTCCGGTCCGGCGTTGCTTTACGTCTTTGCAGCGCTTGCTACGCGCGGCATGGCTTCTTACATGTGGCGCACCACGCTTGCTACACGCGGCGTCGCTTCTACGTCGGTGCGGTGGCGCCGTCTTGACGGCCGGCGTTGCTTGTTACGTGCGTCGGCATTGCCGCTACAAAGCCGTGTAGCCGCTACCATAGCCAACGGCCGGCTACACACGATGCTAACGAAGGTGGGCTGCTCAAGAGCCCATTGAGCCGCCCTGGCACTTTAGGCGTCGCTTGCTACATGCGGCGTGGCTACTTGCTACCAAGCGGCGCTGCTTGCTACGTCTTTTCGAGTTTGCTATATCTGTTTCGAGTTTGCTACATCTGCTTTTCCGAGTTTGCTACATCATTTCCAGTTTGCTACAATAAAAACTTCTTGCCACGAGGTCTCCTCCGCAAAATTCTCCCAAGTCTAAGACGGAGCCGGTTTGCTACATTAGCGCAAATATTATGCTACATAGTCTCCCATGAGGTCTCCGGTGAAGTCTCCATGAGATTCTCCGTGAGTCTCCGGTGAAATCGGTTTTGCTACATTAGTATATTTTTTTGCTACACTGTCATGGCGTAGGTCTCCGTGAACTCCGAACTCTAGTCTGTTTTTCTATTTTTATGTTGAACCTTTTTTGCTACATGTAGCAAAAACGGGATATTTTGTAGCAAAAATGGGGCGTTTGTAGCAAAAGTGGGAGTTTGGCTGTTATTTAGTGCACACGTGTCGTGAGGAGGACCCGGGGGATGGAAAGTTTTAATCCCCCAGGGGACGCCTAGTATGACCCAAAAAATTGGGTGATCACCCATTTTTTAACCCCTTCTACCCATTTTTGGATAAGACTAGCCAAATTTTGGGCAAGATGCCACGTCAGCGAACACCACCGCGGGAACACCAACCGCTTCCCACGGAATTTTCCTCGCGTTCGGTCGCACTCGCTTGACTGTGCCGCCGCTCGTCGCCATTCCTCCGGCCGCTGCCCCGGCATGGCCGAGCTTAGCCAGGCCCCGGCCGATCACCAACTCCCGCCTGTCGTCCTCCCAGCAGCCTCCCAGTGCCCGCCGCATCACTGCGCCACCGACAGCTCGCGCTGGCACCCGCCGCATCACTACGCCGCCGGCACCCGCGCTAGCCAACTCCCGCCTGTCGTGCTCCCCTCCGCTTGCATAGAAGCCACGCCATGAGCCGCCACGGAGGCTGCGCCCTGGCCTCGTCAACTGGCCGCGTCGACATCGGAAGGCTGCGCCCCTGGCCGCCCCCCTTGCCGCGTGGGAGGCCGCACCCCTGGCCGCGTGAAGGTCGCTCGTGGAGGCCGCGCCCCTGGGCGCGCGTGGCAGGCCGCGCCCCTGCGCCGGGAGGTTGCTCGCCGGAGTTCCTCCTTGCAGTAATCAAGGACCCGATTGCTTTTTGTCTTTTCAATTGAAGGTGCTTAGTGTAAAAACGATGTACTCTGGTGTAATATATTTATTTTGGAGGACCCGTTTATGTTTTACCTAGCCAAAAAATAGGTAAGCAGTAAAATCAAACAACATTTGTCTTACCTATATCTTCTCTTTCCTCTTATCCAAATACTTTTTGCTTACCCATATGGGTAAGCTCTTGGAGATGCTCTGAGATGCTGCTGCTCTGTTTTCTTTTGGGTGAGATGACAAGTATATTTATGTTCTTTTCGAGATTCCACAAAAAGAAAAACAATCCCATTATCTCCATTTAAAAAAATTGAGGTCAACAGTTTTATTACTCCCTCCATTAATTAATGTACTAAGACATTTTAGCTTTTTCTAAAACACATAGTACATGTAGACGTGTTTTAGTGTGTAAGACCATGTACTATATAGCGTCGGTTGAAAGAAAAATGCGTCAGGTATAGGAATCGCTTCAGTTTTCTTGTAGTGTAGGTCGCTTCTTGTGTGGGCCAAATCTGCAACATGCAGTACCTTTTGTAGCCTTTTTTATGTAGTCTGTCTCTCCTTCTCTCTGAAAGTTGGGTCATGCTGACACATTGTGCTCTTTGAGTCGAACCAATAACTTGGTTCGGTTTTCTTGCAGGTAATTTGAGTCGATCTTTCACTATGTATTGAACTAAACCATTCAGCTCTATGGTTCGCTTTTAGCACACATAGTATATGGTCTAAGTTCTCACTTATTTTAAAGTGTATGTGGTCCATTTTAAAATAACTAAAAACAGGTCTTATTTTAGTAAATGGAGGGAGTATATTATTTAACAAAGGCTTCCAAAATAATATATTGATCAACCCCAATCCACCTTCTTAGTGACAAGAGTGGCCTAGGAGCCTGAAGATAGGAGTGGCCTTGATCAAGGTCTTGTGCGCTAATATCACGTCTACGCACATCATATTAAATCGGAGCACCGGTCCAGTAGGCCCGCAACATACACCACATGCGCACACTCTAGAATTCTTCTTTGTTGTTATCGTCTTCCGCGAACCCATTTTCAATACATGCATCAACGCATTGACCTTGCTAGGCATGTCGTTGATGCCACCACGACGCCAGACAGCACCACAACGATGCGCATGTCCATCATTACGCGTCCTCCGCTAAGATCCCGTTGCGCCATGACGCCGAGACTCGTCGTCTTTGACGTGGGAGAAAAGGCTAGTGTGTAACACCCTCAGAATCGGCCCTATGCAAGTTTTAGCGAAACCCGCCAAACCCGCATAGAAACGATTCGAAGGTGCCCACCAGGCACTTTCGTGCGGGTGGAAAACAAAGTAATAACATTACACAACAGTCCTCGATGGAACCCACAGAACGGATATATACAGCAGCGACTCAAAGAGTCAAGAATACAGATATAATATACAAAGATCCAAATCACCTTGGGAACGATAGAGCGTCCAGCTACGGACAAGATGCAAATGGGGCTAAGAGCCCTGAAGAATAACCAATGGCCTCCATAACCTCGTGCCAAGCGGAAGGGTAACCTCGCTAACGGCGTCGATCTCAAAACCTGCTTAAACAAAGGGGTGCCGACAAAGGGCAAAGGAAAAGAGAGAGCGTCAAGATCGAGGCCAAGACAGCGAGGCTAGAATTCGCGGTCCTCGCCACATAGGTATAATTGGTGAGCGGCGGCGACAGATGCACTAAACAACCTATAGAGACTCGACACAATCAAGCGGATATCGAGAGGATAAGAATGACCTAACCGGATCCAACTCAAGCTATCACCAAACAAACCCATCTGGTGTTTCCTCGAGACCAAACGAGGAAGTCAACCGAGGAACTCACACGCTTGGCGCTTTACTTATTCGATTATAGTTGCGGCACTTTACTAGTCGTGTTTAGATAATCATCCGATAAAATAAGCAATGAGCACTTTTAGTTGACCGTTCGTTATAGTTACAACACTTACTAATCGGATACAATTAGCATGTGACAACCCCAAAACCCAAGCAGCTTGTTGGTACTTTTACTTAGCCATTCCGCTGTAGTGAAGTCGGTTACTAGTCATATCGGATACAAGTCAATTTATAACAAGAACTTTAGTTATAGTTGTCTATGATCAAGCCGTGCTCCAAGTCGTCCATAACGGACACGGCTTCTCGAAAAGATTTAACCTGCGGTGCACCAAATTATCCACGTGCACTTCACCCTTTTGCCGGATCGCTAACATACACCCATCGGTATGTCGGCGGGCCTAAGTCACGACGCTCCTGCATCTAAAGCAAGCACGGGGGCCACCTAAGTACACATAACGAAGTCGGGCCGGTCTCCGAGACGGACTTAGGGTTTAGTGGACGGCGGTGAAAAAGACAAATCCCCAAACGGGACGCCGACACCGCAAAAACGTCCCGATCCAAAAGCGATGACAGTGCTCCTCACAATCGTAAATAAAGCAAAAAAGCATGGCATAGGCAGGATAGTAAATAAATCCTCAAACTAGTTGTGTCCCCGACAATACTTTGAAATCAGGTAATAATCGGGGGCCCATATCTCCCCATGTGGTTAGCGCTCGATCTCTACAGTGTCAAGAACTCGGGTCCTACGGGACACAAGTGGGCGGTCGGAAACCAAAACTTACCTATCACCCACCGATGCCTCTGCTTAATTCAATTTTAGTTGTTAAACAGTAATTAAAGCGAACGATAAGTAAAACCATGATCATCTCCAACATCAACATGCGGCAATTCTCCAACAGTTGTGGTACTTGACGACAAGCAAAACACTTGAGCAAGCGACTACGACACGCGGGTCCAACTATCTACCAAACAACAGGGAATAGGACGTGTCCAAGGCTATATATGGCTGCAAGGGTTATCACGGGTACGAAAACTAGAGCATCGCAACACAGATAGCAAAGATCAACAGGAGGGAATAAATACTAGAAAAGTAAGATAGGTAGAAAGGGGGAGATGCTCTTTGAAAACATTGCCGGTTGTTCAACCAAGATCGGGTCACACCGCATCAACTCAACGGCCCAATCCGCTGAAGCAAACACTAGAAGAAGCACCGGATGCAATATTTAATACAACGGCAGAAGATCGGCATGATGCATGTCATGGCAAGGGTGCGATGCAATTAGGTCATATTAGGTGGAACCGGGGTCCCGACAAATAATTAAATGGTTCCAGATGTTTAACTACCCCGCAATTTAAATGTTGTATTACATGGCAAAAGATTGTACCGGGTTCGCTACACCAATTTAAATGAGGCCAATATGAGACCAGATTTGCCCGCATATGGGCCCCATATTTAATTATTAGGTGAATCGGCATAAGGCCCCCAAACCACATGACAATATGCATGCATGAACAATTAAGATGCGACAAGTTTATTATATTATAAAATAGGGTTCTCGGAAAGAGGTTCACACATTAGGGGGGTCTCGACGAACTTGGGGTTCCGGGGTTCGGGGTCGGTCTCGTGGTCCGTGGTTCGGGAAACGCTCTCGGATAATGAGGTGGGTCTTGGCGTTCGCGAGGAAGGCTTGGTGGTTCGACTTCACTTGTCGGTCCGGACTCGTTCTGGTAGATCTTGGCCATGTCGAAGTTCTTGCCGGAGGTTCGTCGAGGTTCACCGGTCCGGTACGATCTTCATATGGTAGATCTTGTCGGGTTCCACGGGGTCGGTCTCACCGGGTCGGACTTGGCATTCCTTTCGGTTCGGGTTTGGCGTCGAGGCGATCTTGTCGCTCGAGGTTCCTTGGATCCATGAAGGAACTTGGCGTCGCGAGTGGTCGGACTTGGTACTCTGCAGATCCGTCGGGCGAAGGTTCGCAACTCGTGTAAGATCGCATGCTTCCCAACGCAGAAATGTACCAAACTCCATTGTAAACACGCACAAGCACACAGCAGTGCGGGCGACCTAGGGCGAAAGGTGCTCGCCGCCAAGATGTCGCGAGACGCTGGCGAGGCCTGTGGTCCGAGGCGCCGGCTGGTCTTCTGGCGCAGCGCGGACGAGCGGCGAGGTCCCATCTCATGGCGGCGCTCGGGACGGGCAGAAGCGGCGGAAGGCGGAGGCGAAGCGAGGTCTGGCGGCGGCGGCGTCTTGGAGGACGTCACTAGCGTGGACGCGGCAGCGACGCTGGCGACGGAGCGGAGGTTGATGGCGAGCGGCGTCACGGGCGAAGCGGCGGCAATGGCGGAGCTCGGCCGAGGCTTCGCCCGGCCGGGCATTGGCGACGCCGAGGAACCCGAACCCGTCCGCGGCTCGGGAAGACGCTGGGCGAAGCCGGGCCGCTTAGAGGACGCCTTCCGCTGGCCAGCGACGGGGCGAGCGGCAGCGGAAGGCGGGGCTCAGCGGGCTGGTCAAGAAGGCGGCGCGAGCGAGAAAATCTGGGCAGCCTTGGGAAGCGGCAAGGCCGGAGGCGAGAAGGGCTCGAGGGGCGCTGGAGCGAAGGAGGCCAGAGGCGGCCATGCAGGGTGAGCGAGGCCAGGAGTCGGGAGAAGGCTGGCGCCGGAGGAGGCAGTGGCCGTGGAGGAGCCATGGGCGAGCCCGGGAGGAAGAGGAGGAGGCAGGGGCTGCGCTGGGTGGACGGAGAAGAAGCCATGGCGGAGTGGCGTGGGTCGCGTCTGGTGGCCGCTGCGTGGGCGGGGCCAGAGGGAGGAGGCGGTTCTGGGGCAGAGCCTGGTCGCTGGGTCCAGTGGCCCAGCAAAGGGATCCCGAGGAGCCTGTTGGTGGTCGGGGGGCAGCGCGTGGCGTCTTGGTGAGAGGAGGCGGTGTGTTGGGTGGGTTTGTGAGAGAGAGATAAGAGAAGGGTGAGGTGGCAACACGATTGGGTGGGAGAGAGGAGAGGGTGAGGTGGCGCATGGCGATTGGCGAAGTGAGGTGGAGGCTGGGTAGGTTAGTTGGGTGAACTTAGGATTTAGAGGCTGGTTGACGACCGATTAGAAATGGGGTGGTCGTTCGGGTCGCCCGCTCGATCGCCCCGCTTAAAAACAATTGAACTTTTATTTGATTCAAACAGCCGGTGCAAACCGATAGCCAAAATAATTAATCCGGAGAAACGGGCTTTGCATTAGAATCAAGATCGACCGTTTTGGAAAACAAAACGGGCTTTTCGAAAATAGTTTTTGACAAACAACATATGATGATGACGATGCAATGCACAAATTCAACGCGATTTTCTAGTAGTGGTTTGCGGGATGCCACAATTCGACATCACTAACAATGGATCTCGCCCTCGAGATCCGCCTCATGGTACCGGACAGAAGGTCGGCGATCTGCGTCTTCTCGCTTCGTGTAGTCCTCGCGACACCACTAACAAGAGGTCGTTGATCCCGTTCGTCACGAGAACACTCCGGATAAACAACGAACGAAGTTAAAGGTAAGGCCACCTCTAACTTCCATGGAAGGAGTAAAATTGCATCGATCCACCATTCTATATACAAAGCAAATGATAAGAGTAGTGGTATGGTCGCGACTCCATCCCGCACTCAAAGCATTACTCTGTACACGAACATATAGATTATGCAACCAACCCTCGTATTCAGACTGAAGATCTCGACAAGCGAGGTTCGGATCAAAGGAGTGATGCAGACTCTGCATTGGATCTGGCGTAGATGCTGTCGTCGCGTCAGAAAACACCGGAAGGCACAAACAAGGAACAAAGAATGGTACCACAGAAGACGGATTCCTCGGATAGCATGAAGACCGGATGTAGCAACACCGTTACCAAAAGAGGAAGTGAAGCCCTGAAGGTACGACGGAAACCCAACCACGAGAATTCCTGGACTCGAAGAGAGAGAAGAGAGCGGATTCAAAACACGTAGAGGTAAGAGGAGAATAGCAGAGGGGTATGGAATAAAATCAGACCTACTCAGAACTATCCAACCGATTTTTTTTTTCAAAATAGTTTTGACACTCTACTTCGGCCGTTAGCTAGGTTATCCTACAGGCTGGACTTGTGGGGTATCGCAACTGCTGAGCTCTGATACCACTCTGTAACACCCTCAGAATCGGCCCTATGCAAGTTTTAGCGAAACCCGCCAAACCCGCATAGAAACGATTCGAAGGTGCCCACCAGGCACTTTCGTGCGGGTGGAAAACAAAGTAATAACATTACACAACAGTCCTAGATGGGACCCACAGAACGGATATATACAGCAGCGACTCAAAGAGTCAAGAATACAGATATAATATACAAAGATCCAAATCACCTTGGGAACGATAGAGCGTCCAGCTACGGACAAGATGCAAATGGGGCTAAGAGCCCTGAAGAATAACCAATGGCGTCCATAACCTGCCCGTGCCAAGACGGAAGGGTAACCTCTAACGGCGTCGATCTCAAAACCTGCTTAAACAAAGGGGTGCCGACAAAGGGCAAAGGAAAAAGAAGGCGTCGATCGAGGCCAAGACACGGCGAGGCTAGATTCGCGGTCCTCGCCTACATAGGTATGGTGGAAGGCGTGACGGCATGCACTAAACAACCTATAGAGACTCGATACAACCTGGCGGATATCGAGAGGGATAAGAATGACCTAACGGATCCAACCCGGCTATCACCAAACAAACCCATCTCGTGTTTCCCTCGAGACCAAACGAGGAAGTCAACCGAGGAACTCACACAGTTGGCAGTTTTACTTATTCAGTTATAGTTGCGGCACTTTACTAGTCAGGTTTAGATAATCATCCTGATAAAATAAGCAGTGAGCACTTTTAGTTGACCGTTCCGTTATAGTTACAACACTTACTAATCAGATACAATTAGCATGTGACAACCCCAAAACCCAGCAGTTGTTGGTACTTTTACTTAGCCATTCCGTTGTAGTGAAGCTGGTTACTAGTCATATCGGATACAAGTCAATTTATAACAGTAAACTTTAGTTATAGTTGTCTATGATCAAGCACTGTGCTCCAAGTCGTCCATAACCGCGGACACGGCTTCTCGAAAAGATTTAACCTGCGGTGCAAAGTATCCACAGCACTTCACCCTTTTGCGGATCGCTAACATACACCCATCGGTATGTCGGCGGGGCCTAAGTCACGACGTTCCTGCACTCCAAAGCAAGCACGGCCACCCACTAAGTACACCGCAACAAAGTCGGCGGTCTCGAGACGGACTTAGGGTTTGGGTGAACGGCGGTGAAAAAGACAAATCCCCAAGCGGGGATCGACACCGCAAAACGTGTCCCGATCCAAAGCGATGCAGTGCTCCTCACACAATCGTAAATAAAGCGATAAAGCATGGCATAGGTACAGATAGTAAATAAATCCTCAAACTAGTTGTGTCCCCAGACAATACTTTGAAATCAGGTAATAATCGATGGGGGCCCATATCTCCCACATGTGGTTAGCGCTCGATCTCGAACAGTGTCAAGAACTCGGGTCCTCAGGACACAAGTGGGATCGAAACCAAAACTTACCTATCACCCACCGATGCCTCTGCTTAATTCAATTTTAGTTGTTAAACAGTAATTAAAGCGAACGATAAGTAAAACCATGATCATCTCCAACATCAACATGCGGCAATTCTCCAACAGTTGTGGTACTTGACGACAAGCAAAACACTTGAGCAAGCGACTACGACACGCGGGTCCAACTATCTACCAAACAACAGGGAATAGGACGTGTCCAAGGCTATATATGGCTGCAAGGGTTATCACGGGTACAAAAACTAGAGCATCGCAACACAGATAGCAAAGATCAACAGGAGGGAATAAATACTAGAAAAGTAAGATAGGTAGAAAGGGGGAGATGCTCGCCTGAAAACATTGCCGAAGGTTCAACCGAAGATCGGGTCGTCACTCGCATCAACTCAACGGCCCAATCCGCGAAGAAGCAAACACTAGAAGAAGCACCGGATGCAATATTTAATACAACGGCAGAAGATCGGCATGATGCATGTCATGGCAAGGGTGCGATGCAATTAGGTCATATTAGGTGGAACCGGGGTCCCGACAAATAATTAAATGGTTCCAGATGTTTAACTACCCCGCAATTTAAATGTTGTATTACATGGCAAAAGATTGTACCGGGTTCGCTACACCAATTTAAATGAGGCCAATATGAGACCAGATTTGCCCGCATATGGGCCCCATATTTAATTATTAGGTGAATCGACATAAGGCCCTCAAACCACATGACAATATGCATGCATGAACAATTAAGATGCGACAAGTTTATTATATTATAAAATAGGGTTCTCGGAAAGAGGTTCACACATTAGGGGGGTCTCGACGAACTTGGGGTTCCGGGGTTCGGGGTCGGTCTCAGGGTCCAGGGTTCGACGGAAACGTTCTCGGATAACAGAGGTGGGTCTTGGCGTTCCGCGAGGAAGGGCTTGGTGGTTCTGACTTCACTTGTCGGTGCCGGACTCGGTTGCGGTAGATCTTGGCCATGTCGAAGTTCTTGCCGGAGGTTCGTCGAGGTTCACCGGTCCGGTACGATCTTCATATGGTAGATCTTGTCGGGTTCCACGGGGTCGGTCTCACCGGGTCGGACTTGGTGTTCCTTTCGGTTCGGGTTTGGCGTCCGAGGCAGATCTTGTCGTTCAAGGGTTCGGCCTTCGGATCCATGAAGGGGAACTTGGCGTCTCGCGAGTGGTCGGACTTGGTACTCTGCAGATCCCGTCGGCGCGAAGGTTCGGCAACTCGTGGAAGATCGCATGCTTCCCAACGCAGGAAACAGACCAAACTCCACTGTGCAAACACGCACACAAGCACACAGGCGCAGGCGACCTGAAGCGAGCAGGCTGCTACGTAAGATGTCGCGAGACGCTCGGCCAGAGGGCCAGGTCGCGGGCTGGCTGCGTCAGCCTTGGCGGGCAGGACGAGGCAGCGGGTCTCACATGGCGCGGGGCGGGGCGAGGCGGAGATGAGCGGAGGGCGGGGCGGCAGCGGCGCTACTGGAGACGTTCAGCCGTGGCGGGGCAGCGACGCTGGCGACGAAGGCGCTGGCGCTGGCGGAGGTTGATGGCGACGGCGGCGTCTGGGCAGCGGCAAGGGCGGCGGGGCCGGAGGCGGGAGAAGCCGCGGCGGACGCGGGCGGCGCAATGGCACTCGACGCCGGAGGAACCCGGTCCGCGAACTCGGGCGGCTGGAGGCCGAAAGAGGCGCTTCGCCGGCCTTGTGAACGCGGGCCAGAGGAGCGGCAGGAAGGGGCTCAGCGGTGGTAGCTGCAGCGAGGGCCTTGGCGAGGTCTTGAGCAAGGCAGCCTTGGGCGGAGGAAAGGCGGCTGGGCGGGCGGCGAGCGGCGGAGGGCGGAGGCGGGGCGAACGCGCTGGGGTGCAGGAGCGGGAGAGGCTCGGGAGGCGGGCGGTGCTGGAGGAGGGCGCGGTGGCGGAGGAAGCCGGGCGGCGAGCTGGGAGGAAGAGGAGGAGGAGGCGGGCGGGCGTCTGTGGCGGACGGAGGAAGAAGCTGTGGGCGGGTGGGCGTGGGTCGCGTCTTGGTGGCCACAGCGTGGGGCCCAGGGGAAGGGCGGTTCAGGGTGAGAGCACAGTCGCTGGGTCCAAGGTGGCCCAGGGATCCCAGGAGCTTCTGGTCAGGTCGGGGCCTGCAGCGTGGCGTCTTGTGAGAGGAGGGGTGTGTTGGGTGGGTTTGTGAGAGAGAGAGATAAGAGAGAGGGGTGAGGTGGCAACACCTGATTGGGTGGGAGGAGAGGAGAGGGTGAGGTGGCGCATGGCGATTGGCCAGGGTGAGGTGGAGGCTGGGCTGGGTAGGTTAGTTGGGTGAACTTAGGATTTAGAGGGGCTGGTTGGACGGACCGATTAGAAATGGGGGTGGTCGTTCGGGTCGATTCGGCCCGTTCGACTGCCCCCGCTAAAAACAATTGAACTTTTTATTTGATTCAAACAGGCCGTGTGCAAACCGATAGCGGCCAAAATAATTAATCCGGAGAACCGGGCTTTGCCTTTGAATGAAGATGGGCCGTTTTAGAAAACAAAACGGGCTTTGCGAAAATAGTTTTTGACAAACAACATATGATGATGACGATGCAATGCACAAATTCAACGCGATTTTCTAGTAGTGGTTTGCGGGATGCCACATAGTGTTTGTTTTGAAAATGATGCCCATAGGAGGGAGAACAGCGCCACACACCGCCATTGTCCGATTCAGGAGACTGTGATCTAGGGTTTTCCGGAGGTTGAAGACGAGAGTTGCAACAATGAGGCCTTTGACAAGGTAACGACTCAAATACGCCGCAATCATCCACCATGGCCGAAGACGACGCTGTTTTTACCAGCAACTGACCAGATCGCCACCAACCGTGTGGTCGGTGTCGTCAGTATCATCTGGAGGCCCCACCCAGGCTACTAATCCACAGACCTCGGAGGATTACTTTCACCTGCATCTAGCGATGTCGCTGCCAGAAATAGCTCCAGCCGCCACACACACCTCTTGCGATGAACCTGGTTCGGGATCCAGTGATTCGTCGCCCACAGGCATAGGCACCTCTTGGTCAGTCACCCTGACGGAGGGGACGATGCCGCCATGTCCGGAGCCACTGCTCCCGGGTCCTTATGCTACAGATCGATCACGCTCCTGTCGAGGCAGTTGTCCCCGCGATGCCGTCAAAGCAACATTGTGGCTCCAGGAGAAGCAACCAGAGGAGGAGGATCTCACACTGTCGTGTGTTGCCCTCCTAACAGCCGTGAGACTCCAAGGCACCGCCATCCCCTTCACGGGCGGCGCGCGGGTTTTCCCGGCAGCCGTCTCTAGGGACAGAGAGGGAGAGGGGAGGGAGGAGGGTGTGACAGCGGGGTGGGGGCAGGATTTGGTCCCCGGTTTCCCTAGAGGAGGCGAGCGAGGAAGTTACACCTTAAACATACCCTTAGATCTCATGCAGACAGAGCATTAAAAAGTTAACCAATTCATGCGCATGCATTTGGAGAAGTGTAGAAAAGTATAATACATAAGCAGTGATTGAATATGTAAGCTTCCAACAATTTATGAGGTCGTGAGAACACATGACCACGTTCTTTAAGGCCAAGACCATCGCTTGCACAAAGGACCTCTTCTTCTCCTCGATGGACAGGAGATGCTCTTTTCGTTTCTGAACGGGCTGTCAAAATTTTCACTCTATCCGTCCTCAAAAGGATGACTTGAATTTGTTAAAATTTAGATATATCTAACACTAAAACATGTCTAGATTCATTTAAATTTATAGATAAATTTGTGACATTCTTGTTAGGACTAAGGTCTTAATTTTATTAATAGGTATAAAATACTTAGATTGGTAAGGTGAATAGTACCGCTAAATTTGTTATAAAATATATTTCCATAATATTAGAAAATTACAATAACATGCATCGACAAAAAATAGTTGTCATATATATGCATATTAGAGACCGTTTCAACATCTAAAATTACATGTTTCACTTTACTAGGGCGATACAATTTTTATTCTCCTTTTTCTGAATAAGTATTAATTTTTCTTGTTGAGGGAAAGCTAATCAAGTTTTGGCCAATTTCAAAGAGGGCAGCCGGTATTACCACCTGACCTCAATTGTCACCTTTCTTACCCAAGATATCGGCAGAAAAAGAAAACTGTCTACAAAATCAGAAAGATAAACTGTTGGCAAATCAACTTACCACAGTAGCATCCATCTTGGCCGTGAGAGTTGTGAGAAGGAAATTCAAATCAATTTGCATCGCTAAAGAAAGAACCATCTTATTTTATTCAAAAATAAAGGAAAAGAAAGAACCAGCTCTTATATGCAGCCTTCATTATTTCCCTACAGCCCAAAAATGAACATCGGACTAGTTCCACTACAGCATCGGACTATGAGATAACCATAACAGCATATATGTACATTTTCAGGCAGACGATGCTCACAACACATCCGTATGTTATCAGGCCTCATCAAGAGTAACACCACTACAGAAAACACCTGTTCCACAACATCTCAATTAGCCGAGAAGAAGTCGATCACCATAAACTATGTCTATCCCGTCAAACACTCGAGCCAGCTTCCTGAGCCATGAGCACACGACCATTTATGGTGTTAAATCATCATGTTAACCTGGGCTCGATGAATCGATTGCAACTGATAGGTGAAGGTGATTCCAGGGATCTCAACTTCCCAGCTTGAAGGCATCCACGAAAAGGCCCAGACATACACCAGCTTTCCAGAAGTTCACCATTGAAATCAACGACTGAAGCCGTCCAAGAGGCTTTGTGACCTTTTTTCTGTACATAAGCATGCCAATTCCTTCAATGGCAGCCACTACAACGCCAGCAACAAGAACATCCCAGTCACCAGTTTGCCCTAGTATTGTTGCCAAAGCATTGGCAGTGTAGAATCCAAGGAGCACAAGGAATATTTTTGTGGGAGAGTTGCTTCTGGCAGTGTTTAGCTTTTCAAATAGTTGCCGTCCAGCAGCCTGGACTAGTCTGCCAAGCCTTGTCCTGCCAAGAAAACCACTGTCCTCTTCAAAGTCTTCGCCATCACTGTTTGGTGATCCACCTGTCTCCAGGACAAACACAGGCCTCCATCTTGAGTTTTTCATCTGGTAACTACACAGAATAGATATATCAAATTGTGGTTCCTAAGCTTCACTGAGGTAGAGGACTCAAATCTCAAAGATTCTGAATATAGACAATATTGTCTTCCAGTTTATATCCAATTCTGCAGACATTTGCACATATGCTTACATACACAAAAATTGGTAGTCCGGTACTTCCACTGTTTTCATTTTCATGATATAAAATACTCCCTTCATCCAGAAACAAGTGACTCGGATTTTTCTAAATTCACATGTATCTAGACACGTTTTAGTATGTAGATACATGTGAATCTAGACAAATCCAAATCACTTATTTCCGGACAGAGAGAGTAATTTAATTACACACTACAAAATATACTAACAATAAATAAATTCACTGAAGAACAAGAGCATCTTAACACTGTCCCTGGATTACGTGCTCCAAAATATTCACCCACTAACCAACTTCCTATGTTTGTATGTGCAATCTAGCAACGTCATAACAGCTACTGGTTTCCAGATGAAAGAGTAAAAAATACATTGTTGGTCCACGTACTTGTCGGCGGGGTTCACTTTGGTCACTGAACTTCGGAAATACAGTTTTATGGTCATCGAATACAACCGGCATGCTCAGAAACGGTCACTGATGCTGGGAGCGCGACGTATTTGTCGATGTAGCGGGACCCACATGTCAGGACACAGCTTCCAAAAGTGAACCCCGCTGACAAGTACGTGGACCAACCAGGGATGAGAGGGCTACATTTTGCATCCATGTGACTAAGGTAAGTACTGCAAGATTGTTTTTCCAAACTATGTGGGTTGTACTATAATGAACTTGTTATCCCTCTATTAGTTTGTTGAGGCATATTATATTCCTTCATTCATACTAAACTATCCACCTGACTCATCCACGATAATATTTTGCCATGCTCACATCAATATATCATCCGACAACATTTCATAGCTATAAAATATGAGCAAGTTAATTCCTGACCACGCCTAACATGCCAAACAACTACTTAAGCACAATAACAATTCAAGAATCCCACTGACATAAACTATCCTGATTCTCTGATATCAATGTCACATTTTAGAGGAAGAAGGTACTTGAATTGTTATTTGAATCACAGTCAGTTTGTAGAGAAATATATGTGTGTCTGCAAGACATATATAGAGGGATAGTAGTTTGGAGGGATTGTTAGCATTGAATATCACTAACTGACAAACATAAAAAAAGTGTGAGAAGACATTGTAAATTTCAGATCATCAGTTTATAAATAATGGCTGTCACTGCCATGTGATCTAAGCTGCAATGAAGCTCAACATTCAAGTTGGACTGATACAGCTCAAGACTAATCACAATTCACAATTGAGTTTTAGCAACCAAGACCCATAGGGATTTGAGAACTGAAACTAAAGAAATATTTGGTTCCCACTAACAAGAGTTGTCTGCATTGGTAGGTAAATATATGATGGAAGTAATATGTGTTAACAAAAAAAAGAAATTATGGCTGCTACAAGCCTACAACCATTAGCAGGCAAAATATCACTTCTGTCTTGTTGATTTCTTGTAAGGTAGCGAAGGATCATACTAGTGCAGCAGCTTGAACTGAGTTTGACAATTTGTGGTGGAGCTAAAGTATTACAGAAGTTTAAGATGCCGCTTTCATTGAAACGATTTGTTAGAAATACCAACAACAACCAAGCCTTTTCCCAATCAAGTTGGGATAGGCTAGATATGAAACCCAAAACGGAAACTAGAGAAAAGTGAAAGTCAAGCGGAAAACAGTGAAAAGTGCAAGTCAAACAAAAACTAGTGAAAAAAAAAGCAAGTAAAAAAGAACAAAAGAAGTAAATCAAGGTTCGGGCACATGGACTGTTGATTTCCATGGAACCCTATCAAAAAACAAATCTCTATGGACATTTCAGTCCTCCATATCCCTTTTAACTGCCTCCTCCCATGTCAGCGTTGGTCGCCTCCGATGCTGATTTGTTAGAAATACCAGCAAAGCATAAATCATCTTTCCTAGTTTTATTTTTTATATAAATATAATTTTAAGTTTATAAACTGATGAGAAACCAAACAAGTTGGCTAACTTTCTTGTAACAGACAATGTTTGTGTAAAATCGCATGCCTTTTGATAGTTAAAATGTGCTCCATTCGACATGTCCATTCCATCTTCTTTGTTCAAATATTGAAACATCCGTTGTCATATGTCTCATGAAAGCTGTTTGCACATTAGGTATACGATAGTGGAGCATTGTAGGTAAGAGGGCAATCCTAAATCCTCTGCTTAGGATGGATTTTATGTCATCTTCCTTCTAATGTTTCATTCGCCACGTTCGGTCTATCTTTGTTATTCAAATATTAATACATCCAGTGCTATACTATAGGCATATTGTTATATGCTGATCCAAATTCTACAAAGTATAGGCCAACTTCGAGGCGAGGCCACATTATAAGGGGCGCTGCTGTGCGGGGCTTCGTCCCAGCGATGCACGGATCGTCGAAGATCTAGGTTTTCACCGATATATAAACCCCTTGTAAGCCGCCGGTTGGGATGAGTTGTATCTGTGAAATCCCCGGCGTTTGTAAACACTCGTCGATATAGTGAAGTTTCGTTGGCTGGCGCCCGTGGTTTTTTCTCTCTTTGTTGGAGAGGTTTTTCCACGTTAAATCTGTGTCCCCTTGCTGTATTTTTCGTTTTCGTTCTTCGTTATCTCCTTGTCGCAATTATAACACATATAACAGTGGGGATTTGCATTGCAGGTTAAAAAAGCTAATCCTGAATCCTCCGCCGCCACTAGAGAAATTAAGCACATAGTCAATGTGACAGTTCAACAACAACCCAAATCTCGAAACTTTTGCTGAATTGTAAGTTTTTACTGCAGGCACCAAGCACATAATCGATTCGAGCAATAGGAATATACTGTGGAGTTGGGATTTGTAAGAATCATAGAATAGTCCGCGGTCAGTGCGGCAAGAATCAGCGTCATGGAGAGCTAACCTGATTGCTACTCTGCTCTTGTCCGCAGCCCGTAAGAAGCAGGTCCGGCGAAGGAGATCCGACCACGCCGGCGCGCAGCCGTGGTGGTCGCCTGCAGCGCAGAAGCCACCTGCTTGCGTCCGTGGCGCGCAGAGAGGCGCACCACGCCGCAGCGGCATGGCCTTGCGAACGGGCGCTGTGCGCTCAGGTCGTAGCAGAAGCGAGCGGCAGGAGGGGGATAGGAGGAGGCGGAGCGCGGGGACTGACGGCTACGACGAGGACTGGGCGTAAGCGGCGGAGGACGGCGGACAAGATCAAGACTTCAAGAGCGTGGGAGCTGCAGGTCGCGCGCAATCTACATCACATATATATGTGACATCCGCAATCTCAGATTTTGGTTTAGCATTTACCCGTTTCCTTCCATCCAACCTGGAAAGGGATCTCTCCATGTGCTCTATATGACACTTGGCCTGATTGTTAGGTTGGGTCGGCCACTGGAAGAGAGTGATGGTCGCGGATGGGTCCTCCTGACACGTGTCACCTAAAACCTCTAAAATCTCACTTTTGTTACAAATATACATGCTTTTACTATAAATAGTTTTGTTTTTGTTACATGTAACATGAAATGGTTCGTCTTAGAATAGAAAAACAAATTGGACCTCACCGGATATTTCGCCGAATACCTCGTCGACGACCGTGTAGCAAGAAAGTTAGGCTAACATAGCATATCCGACCTCGCCGGAGACTCACCGGAGGCTTTTGCCAGTAGACCTCACCGCAGACTGTATAGCAAAAATGTTACGCTATTGTAGCAAAACTGCAAAACGGTGGTAAAAAAAATGCTATTATAGCAAAAAGAACGACCTCGCCAGAGAAATCGTCGGTGCCTAACCGATTTTGCTTGGGACTTTCGTCGAAAATGTCGTAGAAAATACTTTATACTATTGTAGCAAAAACATAAAGCAAAATAGTAAAAAATTACTACTATTGTAGCATCGCCCTGACCAGCCCAGTAGCAGCGCCGCCCGTCCCGGTAGCAAGCAACCGCCACTCCATTGCCGCCATGGTAGCAACTGCAGCTGCCGCTTGTAGCAAAGTCCCGCCCCCGTGGTAGCAAGCGTCGACGCCGCTTTCAACGCCGCCATGGTAGCAAGCGCTGCCGCCGCTTGTAGCAAAGCGCCACCGTTGTGGTAGCAAGACGTACCGCAGCTTGTAGCTATGGGCGGGAGGAGACGCGGCGGCGGTGCAAGGAGGCGGCGACGCCAAGGGAGCGGTTGATTCAGCCTAGCTCGGAGGGGCGCGGGGCAGATGCAGGAGGAGATTGGTGTACGACGGCCGGAGTTCGTCGGAGCTCGGAGCAGGCGGCGCAGAAGAGATTTTTTCGGCAGCCTTGTCCGGCGACGACACGCAAGCAGTGGCGTGGCGGCACGAGATTCTGACGACGCGTGTCACGACGACGTGCGGTGTGGCGACACGACCTGCAGCGAGCGGGCGACACGGCCTACAGTGAGCGCGTGATGCGACCTGCAGAACGACGCGAGAAGTATCTGCGTATTGTACTAAGGATAAGGAAAAGGTCGTTTGTAGATGGTAGGACCAGCGCATGAAACGGAAACGGAGCGACCTTCGGGGGATTGGAACGCCAGATCCCCCGGGGGTACGGTATCATTTTCCTTTGTCAATTTGGGTCCAAACCTGGCCAACGGGCAGTCCTTTAGCGTGCCGGCACGTGAGCCCACGAAAAAAGCCTGGTACGGACCCGGCCGATAGCGTGTCGAGCCCGTGCCGACCCGTCAAACGTCGGGCTGTGCCTGTGCCGCGATCTCAGGCACGCAGGCCGGTCCGGCACGGCCTGTTAAGCATCTGTCTTTGGAATTTTTCTCCGGCACGGCACGGTCCGGCATGGCCCGAATTTATTAAAACAATGTATTATTAAAAAACTCGCCCACTAGTTGGCCCGCCGAAATCCGTCGGATAATGCAACTTTCTGTGTGAGAATGGTCAAAATCCCACTTGTGTTTTCGGGTTTGTTTTGGAAAAAAAATCGCCCAAAGTTTGTCTAAACTAAGGAAATGTCATACTAAATTAGGCAAATTTTGTACTAATTTTATCCAAAGTACCTCTCCGCCATTGCTTCCGCCGAGGTTTTATTCGCCTATAAAACTATGTAGATTGGGAGGAAATTGACGGAAGGGATGTAATGGTAAGAACGGGACGAGTCTAGTCGTTTTGGGAACAAAGGCAGGAAGACGGGCATGCGGTGGCGCGTCATTAAAACTGTCCTGTGAGCGATTGGACATGACATTGCTCTGCATGCCGGTCCGACACGGAAGTAGTGGCGATGAGGACGAGAACGCCATTCTCTCGCTTATAGGTCAGGACCACTTGCGCTAGTTTTTTTCCTATCCGGCATTTCCATGCGACATCCAGCGTGTTGAATTCGGCCAAGAAACGACGGATGAAAATTGAACCAAATCCAACGAAAAATAGGTCTTAGACACACGAATAGGCAAAATTTCACCGCCCTAAGAAAAAAATCTGACCAGAAATAGTGCAGGTGCTCCTAGGACTGAATCAACCGAAACTAACGCCAAGTCTGCTTCAGTTTGACCGTAGATCACTGTCGTTGAATCTGAATTTTTAGACGGAGGACAAGGCTGGGTATAACTTTACGGAGGCGGAGGCAAAGTCACTGCCTCACTGGATGCCTTAAAATGTGTACTCACTCCGTTTTAAAATAGATATTTCAAGTTTTTTAAAATTTGAATGAATCTATATGCTAAATAGCGTCTAGATTAATTCAAATTTTGACAATCTAAGACATCTATTTTGAGACTGAGGGAGTATAATATTCAGTTCGCAAATCCATCAACAGAACAAAAACTAAACGTGGAATTGAAGATTTTAAAAAGTTGTGAAAGTTCTCTTTTCGGCAAAAATTCAGACATGAACTGTGCGTGTTCATAGATTAGATCATCAATCTTCTATACATAGGTGCTCACGTGGGTAGCGGCCATCACCATGGATCACATCAAGCACCACCTATGCATTTCGAGGTATCAGGAGATCCTAGCTCCCACCTACAACTGGGCGGCGATAGTGCACTACGGGGATAGGGCAAGGTTTAACTTCCCCAGTATCAAGTCACCACGCAGCAACGCGCGTCCAGTGACATCTGAATTGTCACGAGGGCCAGGAACAAGACCAGCGTCAGGCCGAGAGATAGCAAGCGCTCAAGCGCCGCTAGGAGCAAGAGGGGGGCAGACGTTGTTGGAGGTTCTGTCAGGATTCACCGGTGGCGGATCTAGGATTTTAGTAAAGGGTATGCCAAAAAAAATTGACGTGCCTATTGACAAACAATTTTATCTTAGAATATAAAAAAAAGACCATTATCAAATATATCAAAATATTTAAAGAAAAATAGTCTTTATATTGTAATAAAAAATATAAATTATTGGACACATATGCACTGTTGACGGGGCATTCTAATATTGAACTAAATTCTTATCATTGTGTAAAACATTAAATTTCCAAATTATCCGACCGTGGGATAATCATTTCGGCAACACTATAAGATACAACTGTATTAAAATAAAAAATAATATATAAAATGGATGTTACAAAAAGCAGCAAGGGAACATATACAAAATATACTAAGACTAATTTTCAGTTGATCAAATTATCTACTAATGCTAGCTAGCCCATATATACTACTAAAACACACTGTAGAGTCGCTCCAATCGTATTGTACACTAGGTAAATATTTCTGTTGATTAGTCATCTTAGCTAATAGGGTCAAATCCATTACTCTCTCCGATCTATATGTTAACTTAGATTCATCGTATCTAGTTAAATTTTAAATGATAAATACATCCGTATTTAAACAAATTTTAGTCAACTAATATGAATCGAAGAGAATACCAAAACGCATGTGCATGCCATAGCTGGCCTGCAGGCTTTACACGTTTAAGACTAAAGACCATCTTAATAAACATCCAACTAGATTAGTGGCCAAAGCCAAATCGAAGGTTGTCCTCAAGCAAGACATGCATGCATGGCTAGAGGCTCCATGCATTAGCTCGTTTTGATTATGTCCAGCTGAATAAAAGGGGCATAGGCTTGCATGGCTGGGCCACAGGGTATGCCATGGCATATGCGGCATACCCTGTAGGTCCGGCGCTGGGATTCACAGGTGATGGCGGAGTAGTAAGCTTGGTTCGGAGTCCAGCAACATAGCCAGGAGGCTACATGATAGGTATACTGAATACCTATCAAAAGAGACTGGTTACACCTCAATTGGGGGTGCTAAACCCTAGGAATCAGCTTTTGATTAATTTTGACTTATGATTGTATTTTATTTACTAGAAAAATCCTATATATTATTCTAGATAGAGTCATGCTCGGTATGATGGAGGATTGGCTCCTACGGCACACGCCAGCAGCATGGCTAGGAGGCTGGCCCCTCCATCGCACCTGATACATCTCAAATGCATCTATCTTTCTAAGTATTTTGCTAATATTTTCATAAAAAATACTTTGCTAATAATTTTGGTCTGGAATCTCACTAAACTTGGATAAAAGACTGTCATGCCTATTGTTGTTTTTAGAAAAAACAATCTTGTATCTTTTTTGTGCAGGAAACAAAGGAATTTAATTCCAAAATAATACACGCGAAGTTTCTATGAAAAAAAAGCCTTAGCGGGCTGAAGATGTGGACCAAGAGTCTGACAAGGCGGCCAGGAGGCCACGTGGCGCGGCCTTATACCAAGGTCACGCCATATGGCCCCCCTGACCTCGAGCCTCCCCTCGACGAGTTCCTTCGCCCATGCCCTTAAATACCCTGAAAAACCTATCTTCTAGAAGCACGGAGTTCTTCGCGGACTAGAGCGTCTCCACCACCACAATCTTTGTTTCGAAAATTAGATATGTCTTCCTCTCCACTCCGTGGAGAGGGATTTCAAGGCGTCATCACCACCATCATCGCCAAGCCCACCTCCGTCAACGGGTGCTCCTGCTATTTTACAAAAAATGAAAATCATATTATGAGTTTAGAAATGGGAAAAGATATCCGGGTGTAGCCAATGATTTTTTTCCACAAACATGTAAAATATCAATTTCAAATACTTTATATTTTGAGCTACCCAAAAATGATAAAAGTGTAGATATGTGCATGTATTTTTCAAATCCCCAAATTTTATTAGATTTTTCATTTTTTTGTACCCTACAATACAAATAATTTCGTGTTTAGATTTTGCATTTTTATGGGATACGATACTTACTACATCCAGAATTATTATTATTTTTACAACTTATAAATATAATTTTCAATTTTTTAAAAATAAAGGGAGCACTAGACCTCAGGTGCCAAAGACACTTTCAACGAAGGGAGTACATCGGGGAAAAAATTCCTGCTCTGCTCCACTTCGACATTGGATACTCTCAGACTTGCTTCCAAATGCAGTGTACTAATCCTAATGACAAATTCTTTGATCATCTTCTAGAACTAATCCCATCATATCATGATACCACGGTTCGCCAAGTATTCGCTTTAATCGCCTGCATAACCGGGTCTCGCTTGTAGCGAGTCAGTTGACTACGGCCAACTTGATTGATCAATGTCTTGTTCTCGGCTCCATCAAATCAGAGACACCAGCGCCGGGTTACAAATATCTAGATATTCGTTATGCAGCGAGTCCCCACACCTGCATGAGGCGTCAAGCCAAAGGAACCGGAAATGGAAGTATATTTTTGAAAAATCTGACCTCTAATAAATACTAATTTCTTATATAATCATTGAATAAAACTATTTTAAAATCTGACCAATATATTAGAGCAAGTGCAGCGCTGTAAAAATAGGGTGTCTAAGAATGCCTTTTGAGAATTAGACATAGGTCTAAACGTTGTAGAAGAGGTGTCTAGCAAAAAGATTCTTGAGAGTGAGTCTAGTACAAGACTCAAGGTCTAAGAAATTGGATTATTGGCTGGGCTCATAGTCAGCCTCTAATTTCTCTCTCTGATAGTGACCATTTCGTTCTTTAACTTGTCAGTTGGCTGCTAATTTTTTTTGCTCTGCTAGTACCAGTTTAGGACAATAGGCTTTTCTGACAAAATTTCTTAGACCTATGTCCAAACGTTGGGCATGCTCTAAGAGCACTTTTTTTCTTCTAAGTTGTGTCTAACACGGTGGAGAGGGTAGTGCTAGCTAGGAAATTCTTAGTTTCATGTCTAGTACAAGTCACAAGTGTCTAACAAAAAAGCAAATAATGATCTCATTTGGCAGTGTATGATTAAGCTTTAAAAGTACTAGTATCTTATGTCCAGTAGACCCCATAAATGTATCAGACAGTGTCTAAACGATAGAGCTTATTCCAGTTCTTACACACATGCACATTTTTTTCTTAGACACTGTCTAGACACTATACATGTTCTTAATACTTGTGCAACTCGGCGCCAACACGAAGCAGCATGAAAACAAACGAAGGAAGGTCGGTACCATATCACATGGAGGTGAGGTCGGTGTCAAGTGATATGGCGCCAAACCCCCTAAAGTGCTTCTTTGATGTTTCGTGTTAGCAACAACCTACACAAATTCCGTTACATTTTAAATGGCGTTCGAACCTATGGACAAATTTTGAAATAGTTATGTCCAGAGGTCACTGGCCAAAAAAA
This sequence comes from Avena longiglumis, assembly GCA_030063025.1. Classification (NCBI taxonomy): domain Eukaryota; kingdom Viridiplantae; phylum Streptophyta; class Magnoliopsida; order Poales; family Poaceae; genus Avena; species Avena longiglumis. The sequence goes on along the minus strand of CP125976.1, from coordinate 50,302,544 downwards.
TAGTTTCACATACGAGTCAAAATTATTAAAATAAGGAAAGGGGAGAAATTCCACTGGCCAGACCACCTCACGTGAATACGGATGCTGGCGTGCTACGCTACCTTGCGTTAAGTCCAAGCTCCGTGTCCACCGTTCGACGAACAGCCCGAGACAAGGCCGCCGCGTGGATGTTGTTGGCATGTTGTATCCATTCCTCACCATGATGCAATTGTTTTGGTTAAACCGCTTCAATCCCCTCCTAACAAAGTCATTAGGCTTTGTTCGGTTAAAGCGGTTTCCAACTGGATTGGAGTGGTTCGAACGGATTAAAGAGGATTTTGATTTAGATGAGATTTATTCCTCTCCGATCCATGTCTGATCGGGCTAGCATGTGTTAAATTCAGCAAAAGATATACCATGTTGTTCATCTTCCTCGTCTCTAAGGCCGCGACCCATTCCCTCGAGATCTCCACGGTGAGGTTGTTGGTTTCTTCTTCCTGCTTTGTGACTTGTTTGTGGAGGATTGTACGTGATTGAAGGACACGACGAGAGATATCTTCTCTTAACATAGATGGCATCATGATCTACGGATAGATTTGCCATAATGTGTTTGGAGGACTTCTTTTTTTTATCTTTATTTGTAATTCTGTTACTTTTGCTTTGGTCTCGAGTTGTGTAGTTGATCGGCTGTATGCATCCTAGCTATGCAAAGGTCGGGTGTAAACTTACTATTAAGTAATAAAGCGCTCGTTTTCAAAAAAAAATCTCCCTGCTTTGTGCTTGTTTGCCATGGTGTGTCATTGGATGGTAGGAGCGACGACCAGACAAATAAATATGTCTCTGCTCTACTCACACACTGGTCGCGACCTTCATGGTGGCGTCTCAGAGTTGAAAGCAACGTGTAATACTCGGTCCTTGAGATCGGAAGCATGGTCTTCCCGTCGTTTTTCAGATCTGGCGATATCAGTTTCTCGATGTGTTAATGGTGTTCGTGTTATCCGCAGCGATGCTAGCGGACGGGGCGAGGTGGTTCCTATGGAGCGAGAATGTTGGTCCGGAGGTGGTAAATCTGTCGTTCTTCTTCTACTTTGTCGATGGGAAACTGTGGATCTTGGTTCAAGACATAATGGGACGTCCCTCTGTTGATGTGTCACAGCGACATGTGTCTCACGGCACGTCATCGACATGTTCATCGACTCATAAAGCCTTGTTGGTGGTGGTGTATTTTTTATATTGCATTCGTGGAGGCTCGATGTCTCCTCTGGGGTACGTCTTGGCGGTGCTGGCATTGAACGGCGGCCGCTGGCATTGGTCGTTGTAGAAAATTCTAGTGCTCGTTTTGTATTTCTCGATCTCTTAAGATTTTATCTAGAAGTTCAGGATAACACTTTATCTTAATCTATTTTTTAAATTTTCACGTGTGCTGATTATTGTACTACTTAATTTTCAATTAATAAAATAAGTGATTGCACAAAAAAATCTATATCTAACCCGTTCAAACCCGGTGAAACCGAACAAGGGCCGAAGAGGGTAACTCACACTGCAATTTAAAGTTCCTCTCGTGCACAAATCATGCGATAGCCTTTTTCTGTTCTCCATACGAAACAAACACGCAAAAGCTGTAAACCAAAAAAACAACAACAAATGGATTAAAGCGCGTCTGAACAAAAGAAGGCCCCAGAACGTGCAAAAGCCAAAGCAGCATCACACCCGACACTTCCTCACCTCACACCACCGTTCACACTCTCCCTCCCCCACTTCACTTCACTGTCGCAGAGGCACACGGACGAACACCTACCTGGGAGCCATGGCTCCCCCGCTCCTCCCCCTCCTCCTCTTCTTCCTCCCGGCCCTCGCTGCCGCCCACCAGCGCCCGTCCCCCTACGGCTCCTCCTCCGCGCTCACCGAATGGCGCAACGCCAAGGCCTCCTACTTCTCCATAGACCCCGAAGACGCCGTCGGTAAGCGCAAAGCTCTCCTGCCTCTCTCTCTATTTCATCATGCCCATCTGCATCCGAGAAACGAATCTACCAAACTGTCCTCGCACTCATTTAATTTTCTTCCCTCTTCCGCCATGCGTCGCCGAACGAAATTTCAGCAGGCCGCACGCTCACTTACCAGAGTTCCTGCTCGTACAGTTCTTGAATTGCTTCTTCCGTTGTTCTGGTTTGTACCATCCATCGCGTACGGAGATTGATTTGTGCTTCTGGTATGCGCGGGCGTGCAGGCGGGGCGTGCGGGTTCGGGGATCTGGGGAAGCACGGGTACGGGATGGCCACGGTGGGGCTGAGCACGGCGCTGTTCGAGCGCGGCGCCTCGTGCGGTGGATGCTACGAGGTCAGGTGCGTGGAGGACCTCAAGTACTGCCTCCCGGGCACCTCCATCGTCGTCACGGCCACCAACTTCTGCCCCCCAAACTACGGCTTCCCCGCAGACGCCGGCGGCGTCTGCAACCCGCCCAACCACCACTTCCTCCTCCCCATCCAGGCATTCGAGAAGATTGCGCTCTGGAAGGCCGGCGTCATGCCCATCCAGTACCGCCGGTATGCTCTGTTCTTGCCTGCATTCTTTGCTACTACCTCACTGTACTTTGCTCTAGATGTTAGGCTAGATCTACAGCTAAAGTTTTCTCGGTTTCCCAGCTCACTTTGTGTGCAACTGTAAAAGTGAGCTAGAATTGCATTGGTTTGCGCAATGCTGGATCCCAAAAAAGTTTTGTTGCAAGTGTCCGTTGGTGAGGAGAGTGTAGAAGGGAGGATGTGGACCCTCTTCCAGTGACGCAAAGTTCTGTTAAGATTCATAGTGGCGTAGTTTTATCTGCTGTCTTGGCAGATTAGAAAGATATCTGAAGGGCCATAAGTGCATAGAACCAAGTAAAAATGTACTAATGTAGTCTGGTGTCTGCATTGCGAAAGAACCTATGGAGGGGCCTTCGATGCAGCATTGACTATTTAGAAGATCACATGCGTGATGCTAGATTCCAGTGAGTAATCCTATAGTAGAGTTCTAATTCAGGAGTATTTGCTTTCTTTTCATCGGTGTAGGCATTAGACTTTCGTTCTTGCTTGCGTTCCTTGCTACTACCTACTTTGCAGGATGTTAGGCTGGATCTAAGGCTGAAGTTTTCTCAATTTGCTAATTCACTTTGTGTAAAAGTGAGCTAGAATTGCATTGATTTGCACAACGTGGGATCCAAAAAAGCTGAATTGCAAGTGTCCGTTGCTGAGGAGGCCGATTAGAAAGAGCTCTGAAGTACCAGAAGTGCATAGAACCAAGTAAAAGTGTACTAATGTGGTCTGGCGTCTGGGTTAGGAAAGCACCTATGGGCCTTCTAAGCAGCATTGACTATCTAGAGGATCTCATGCTTGATTAGTGTGATGCTGGATTCGAGTGTGTAATACTATAATAGGGTTCTAATTCAGTGTTTGCTTCCTGTTCATTGGTGTAGGCATTATACTTCTGCACGTCTGGTTCAGTTTAGTTAGTGCTTTGGGATAATGTATATTGTGTTGGAATTATAATAGAGCTATCATCTCGATGATCAAGATAAAACTGTTCATACCTAGTGGTTATCGTTCTAAAAACATGCTTACCATTAAGATATTTTTATTGCAAGATTCATGGTGATGTAAGGTTACTACCTACTAGTGTGCAAAATCAGTATGCTTGGGTGGGACAACTCATATGAAGATTAAAAGCATAAAAAACACATTGTATCCGAGACTCCGAGTGAGTATCCGGTGTTTCGTTGATAATTAAAAACTTCTAGGAAACGTGGATTTGGTTAACAGTTTTGCTTAAGTTTTTATTGGCTGCTGGAAGGATTTGTTGTACAATTTGGTGGAGGCAGAAATAAATATTTCAGGAACTTATACAGTTGTGATCTGTACTGTTAAACAAGTTACTGGAGTGCAGAATCAATATGCTGAGCTATTATGCTAGATACTCATATGAAGTCAAAATGACAAAAACATAAAGGAATACCTTTTATCTGAGCAAGTATCTTCTATTTGGGTGGGGGAATAACTAAGAACTCCTAGGAAAGAAATATTTCAGGAACCTCTAGATTTATTGATCTGCAGTGTTACACAAGTATCTAGCATCACCAAGTTACTATTTGCTTCTGGGGTTAGATGATGTCCCCTTCAGTACCTGGTATCATCAAACTGGCACTACAAATTGTAGTGGCACATTAACTCTTGTTGTCCTTAAATTCTGTGTTTGTATTACATATTTATGCCAGTTGGTAGCTCCTTGAGATCCTTGAAACAACTGCATTGATTTTCTTGAAGTACTTTAGATAGTGACTTGATACCTGACCATTAATCATCTTAGTGTCTACTTACTCTTCTTTTTGTTTGCTATTAGTACTCAAATTCCAAATAGATTAGGATCTGTTAATACTTCCCAGACAAATTTGGTAAATTAGGACGTGATATTCTGGTGCCATTCAGAAGATGAAGTTTGGAACCTGCATATATGGCATACTTAAATAGGTGTTATCTATATGCTTAAAAGGTGTACTAACAGGTGCAGCTTCTAAATGGTTTCGTGAATGACAGGTTTAAAAAATGTGTTCTTAAGGTGTGTTTTTTTTATTTCAAGATTCCATGTTTCAGAGTACAATTGACCTGAGGCAATTAGCAGGAATATCCACCCTGCTGTTTTCCAGAACCTGTCTGTCAGGCTTCAGCTTCATCAGCAGTTAAATAGAGTAATTGGCAGTATTTCCCCAAAAAGTGTAGAGAATGAACCACTGTTCCATGGAGCAGCAAAAATACACACTGTTAGCTAATAAAACTACTACTCCTTCCGTTTCAAAATATAAGATGTGTTAGCTTTGTAAAACAAATGTATCTAGACTTCTTTTAGTATGTAGGTTCACTCAGGTTTAGAGTGAATCTACACACTAAAACAAGTCTAGATACATTTTCTTCACAAACCTAAAACATCTTATATTTTGAAACAGAGGGAGTACTAGTAACATGTTAGCCTGTCAAATGAAATCTAAATAGCTTTCATTTTGTTGGCTGAAACTGACAATTTTTCCTTATGAACAGCGTCAAATGCCTCCGTGAAGGTGGTGTGCGGTTCTCGGTCTCCGGGAAGGGCTCCTTCTTCACGGTTCTAATAAGCAACGTTGGCGGCGCTGGCGATGTCAGATCAGTAAAGCTCAAAGGAACAGAGTCTGGCTGGCTCTCGATGGGCCGCAACTGGGGCCAGATATGGCACATCAACTTAGATCTCAAAGGGCAACCGGTGTCCTTCGAGCTCTCCTCAAGCGGCAACGACGATGACCAACTTCAACGTTGTGCCCAAGGATTGGGAATTTGGCAAAACTTACACCGGCAAGCAGTTCCTGCTCTAGAAAAGGAATTACCAATAGGGCCTCATAATTATTCTTTTTTTATTCCACGAGTTGGCTGTACTGTATATTATATTCCTCTGAGGAGCAAGATTAGTAGGGAGAAAGTTATAATCTCTATTGTATATTCCTCTGAGGTACAAGAGTATTGTTAGGAAAGAAAATGTTTAGTTCAGAGCCTCAGATAGTTCTACAGGTTACATGTGCTTATAAATGTTGCACGTACTATTTTGACTCTGATAATTGCTTCCCAGAGGTTGATGTACCAATGAAAATATATGACCGTATGCCCACATCTGGTGTCTTTGTTTTGGAAGTATTTGTAGCAACTCAGGACTGATATCTCAGCACCCGTAGATCTCTATGTGGTAGTCACAACGGCTGCAATTTACAAAAAGTACATGGATCATTCGCATGTGAAGCAAACACAAATGTGACAACTGACCTTACTGGGCGTATTACATTATTTGTGGTGTGTTCCTTTAACAGAATACAGTTTGGAGAAAAAAGGCTTGAATGTACGTAGTAGAAACTACAGGTTATTTTTGGACAGCAATTTTTTCATTCATGCACATGTGAAAGCAGGGCAAAAAAAGGCCATAGTTCTTGACTAAGAATGGAGTAACATTCCTGTTGTAGACCATTCACAGATGCACTTCAGAAGCGCAAAAGTAGACACAGTAAACACAGATTCAGTTGCATCAGCCATAAGCCCAATCCAGAATCACCAGCAATTCGGCAAATCAAAAGACCATATAGTATAGCCTTGTATTTAGAAAATAATGATGCAAATCAACACAGCAGTACTGAGTCAAGATTCAGGATCCGAGTTGTTTCATTGAACACAACAAGGTATTACAGGTAGCCTACTGAACACATGAGACTGGAACACGCACAAGGAGTAAATCCTATCTACCACAGCACATCACGAGTAAATCATATCTACACGACGACGCACATTATCTGATCTTACTGAGCAGATTGCAAAATTTGCTGTGGTGTTCCTTAATAGTATAATACAGCTTGGAGACAAAAGGCTTGATTCTAGAAAATACAGTTTCATTTTGGACAGTGATTTACAAAACTGTATGATTCATGCCCATGAAAAGGCAATACTTCTTGACTAAGCAGGAGGTTAATATTTCTTTTGTATACCATCCACAGATGCACTGTCAGAAGCAAAAAAGTAGACACAATAAATACAGATTCAGTTGAGCAATGCCACAAGTCAAAAGACCAAATAAGTAAATATTAGAAAATATTGGTACGAACCAACGATAGAATTGAGTCAAGATTCAGGATCGGATTTGTTTCATTGAACACACCAAGGTATTACATGAGCCTACTGAACACATGAGACTGGAACACAACGACGCACACAGTACATCCACACCACCGTCTCGACAACGAATCTAGCCTCCGAAGCCATAGAGGGTGCGGCCCTGGCGCTTGAGCGCGTAGACGACATCCATGGCGGTGACGGTCTTGCGGCGGGCGTGCTCGGTGTAGGTGACGGCGTCGCGGATGACGTTCTCGAGGAAGATCTTGAGGACGCCGCGGGTCTCCTCGTAGATGAGCCCGGAGATCCGCTTCACGCCGCCCCTCCTCGCCAGCCTCCGGATCGCCGGCTTGGTGATGCCCTGGATGTTGTCACGGAGGACCTTCCGGTGGCGCTTGGCGCCGCCCTTGCCCAGACCCTTGCCACCCTTGCCGCGTCCAGACATCGCCGGAGAACCTTGCTGCTCCGCTGAGAGAGATTTGAAATTGGGGGAAGAGAAGCTGCGGGAGTTGGTGGTTTGTGGTGGGATTGGTGGTTGGGGTATTTATCGGGAGGATTTGGGAGGGAAGGCCGAAATTTTTGCGGAGTTGGGCGCGACCGCGCGATGTGCGAGTGCAGGGTCGATCCGTGGGATGGCGAGGACAGGCCGTTGGATCTAGATCGGAAGGTTACGACGGAGTCGGAGGGTAGTGGCGCGGATCGGTGACGTGGCAGGAGTTCTGTGAGATCCACCTGGACCAGAACCGTGGGCAATTGCTTGTTGTGCTACTTGCTCTGGCCGGCCCAATAGTATACAGAATTTTGGTGGGTAACGAACGGGGCAAACTTTCTGACTTTTTATAATCCCTCTGTTTTATAATATAAAATAAATATTTTAGTTTTACTAGGAAATATGTCCGCTCATTGCGGTGGGAGAAAAAGAACCCACTAACACATGAATTCATAAAATCCACTAACAAATAATTGTGGATAGTGTCTGAGAATGACAAATCAATGTAACTAGAACAAAAAAGGTCGACTGGATTTAGCTACTCCCTCCGACCCATATTAGTTGACTTCAATTTGGATATATCTATCACAAAAATTTGCTAGATACATTTAAATTGAGTCAACTAATATGAGTCAGAGGAAGTAGCTAAAAGGCATGCAATGATTCGGAAAATTGGATGGTAATTAAGGTAGAAAGTGGAGTTCCAGGTAAAAAGAACGTAGAGAGTGCGACATCATATCTAAACGTGCTTTTCTCCACCAAAATTTGTTTAGCTTTCTCACATAGTGCTTTCAGTTGCCAACTTAGTGTTTATAAGGAAATCAGTAGCAGACCAAACAATTCATGCACCGGGAACCTAGCAAAGTGCAACTCCAGACCCATCCATGATTCCACGACGAGCTTACCTAGCAGCTTGTACTACTGCACTTTTGTATAGCAACATGGATCAGTCCGCCGCCTGCTTTACTGTTGATCACTGCATCGATCTCTTTCCTATGTCGGCAGCCTTACACTGTTGGGACACTAAATTAAATATATGTCGCTCTGTGACGACCACGCGAACTCAAGTCGTTCCTCCCGTGGCATACGAGTTTCCGTTCGTAATTCCTTCATCACGGTGGCCTTGTACCTAGCAGCCTGCATGGAAGTCTCCCTCTCAACGGCACAGTCTAGCTCACCTGGCTTGGTACTCTCCACAAACACCTCCTTATCGAGGCCGCGCCACGGCAGGGTCAATTGCAAAACGCCATGCGCCAATCGAGCTCCTCGTTCATGTATGCATCGCACGTTTCAGGATCTCCGTCTTGTGGCAGGGTCAATTGCAAAATGCGATGCACCAATTGAGCTTCTAGTTCATGTATATGCGTCGCGCGTTTCAGGATCTCCTTCTTGTCGGCCTTGTCTGACGGCAAAGGCGACAGCAGTCTGGCGGCAACCGATGTGGCCTCGACGAGAGTTGCCTAGGGTTGAAGACTTAATTAACGACGTACAAGGAACGGTGCAGTTTAATTAACTATGCGGTGGTAAAGGGTGTAGTATATCTAAAAAACAATTGAACAATTATGATGATTTATGTATCGCATGATGGATAATACGTCTAAACTGTTAAGGGCAAAGTTGTCTAAAAAAGTGTTGGACCGGAAAAAACACTTCGTGTTTTATTATTAGGGGTATAGATATAGATTAAAAAATGTATCGATTTTCTATTAGTGTATAGGTTTAGAGTAAACTTATATATACTAAAAAGTATAGATACACACTTTTCACAAACCAAAATATCTTATATTTTGAAATGAAGTGAGTATTTTACTTGTTTCTTGCTTGTGGAAAAAAAACAGGAGATGATATGTGCCGCTCTTTAGTGGCATGTCTTACTCGCGCGGCTTCAAGTGGAGTCGACATGGGCCGGCCCATCGTACGGTTCGGTCGCTGTTTCATGTGGTGGTTCGACCGCTTGAGTACACCTAAATACGAGTATGCTCGATCGTTGCTCACTGCATCTCTATTATTTGGTTGAATTCAGGCCAAAATTTGGTCTAAACTTTGGCTGAACCAAACAAGTTTTTGCCCTAGGTACGCCGAGTTTTTCATTCGCGTAACCAGCCCGATTTTTCGGATCTTCGGTTTTCGCTCAAATTCGGCTTAAGTTCGTCCAAATTTCGTCATAGTTCGGCATATCATGAATACAGAATATCTTACGGCCAAAGTTTAACGAAATTTTAAACATAGTTCAGTGTAAATATAAACATAGTTTGACCTGCAGTAAAAATATAACATATTTCGGCCAAATTCGGCCAGTTCATTCTCGGCATCTACGTATTGCCCGTGTGTATCAATATGTGCTCAACAAGATCATCCTGCAGCTGTTGATGCACCGTCGGATCTCGAATCTCCTGACGCATGGCGATGAAGAAAGCTCAGGTTGGAGGCGCCTAATGATCTGGCTTGGCAAGAAGACCCTGTCTGTAGTATGACTCGTTCTGCACGAGCAAACTCACTGGATCCTTTCTCTCAATCTTAATGATCATGTTGTGTAAGAACACACAACAGTTCATCACTTCTCACATCTGATCTTTTGATCAGGTCATAGCAGGGAACCGGACAACTACAAACATCTGCTCGAGCACACCAAATGCCCGCTCCACGTCCTTCCTGTAATCTTTCTGTTCTTTGACAAACTGAGAATGCTTGGGGAGCATTGAGTTTGAGATAGTCTTCACAAATGTTGGACATCTTGGATAGATGTCATCTGCTAGATAGTATCCCTTGCTGTAGTGGTGCCCGTTGATCTCAAATTTTACAGGGGGGCATGACCCTCAACAAGCTTGGAAAAGACAGTTGAGAAATTGAGGATGTTGATGTCGTTGTTCGATCGTGCCATGCCAAAGAAGGAGTGTCAGAACCAAAGATCATGTGTAGCAACTGCCTCGAGTATCACAGTGGAACCTTCTTTGTGGCCTTTGTACATTCCCTGCCATGCAAATGGACAGTTCTTTCACTCTCAATGCATGCAATCTATGCTTCCAAGCATACCAGGAAATCTTCTACTTTCATTGACTGCGATGATGACGATTCTTGAGCAAAGGTTCAATGGGTGATCTCAAGATCGCTTGTTTAACATCGCAATCAACGCCTGCAGAACCTATACAAGCAATCGATGGCGATGGACTCGGCCATGCGGAGATAGTCATCGGCACTGTCAGTCGGCGCTCCATATGCAAGCAACCTCATCGCCACAGTGCACTTCTGCAGTGAGGAAAAACCAACCAAGCTGATGCAGTCCTTCTTGCAAACGAAATAGGGGTCGAACTCCCGGATGGCATGCACGAGCTTGAGGAAGAGCTTCCGGCTCATCCTGAAATGGCGTCGAAACACGTCCTCTCCATGGAGCGGCTCGTTGGTGAAGCAGTCGGCGTACAACAAGCAGTAGTCCTCTATCATTTGCCTCGCATTGCACTTCTGGTGACCCGGCACCGAACCACCGCGCTTCGGCTTCGGCATCTGCAGGTACAACTTGGCGAGCGAGGCGAGGATCTCCATGTGCTCTACATCTTCGGCGACCTTGACGCTCTCCTCCTCCAACAATACGGCGAGTATCTCCTCGTCGTCGGAGTCCATGGTCGAACCGGTCAAACGCCGAACACTTGGAGAGCGTGGTGGTGGGAGCACGCAGCGAAGCAGAGCTACAGTGAAGTTCGGGCACCGAAAAGCGGCGGCGGAATGGGCGGCGGAGTGGGCGACAACTACGGCGAGCATATCTAGAGGGGTGGGCATGTCTTGGCGTGGAGGAGCTCCGCCGGCGAAGTCATGGCGACAGAGAGCCTCAAGACGAACAATTGTATATACACTCAAATATACAACCCTATTGTATATACTGTTTGTACTGCCGTCTATAGATTACTGGATACCCGGTGCAGACGATAGGTGTCTAAACTATTGCTCATGCCCTAAGTGAAACAAGAGGGTGACCGCTCAAGCCTGAACATGCTCAATTGTCTTTTGAAGCCATCAAGGATGAGGTGTTTTCGACACAACGAGAGCCTCAAGAATATCATCATGTGGTGGACATAGTGGCACCAAAAAAATAAGGCAAGTGAGGAGAAACCATTGGAGGTCGTGGCTGTAGCTCATGGAGTATCTGGGTCGTTTGTTCAGCTGTAGACAACCTGGAATGCTTCAACTCTGACAGGAGAAAGAACAAGCAAACTAGCGTATCGGCCAAATGAGGATGTGATCAAAGATCAATGTGGATGGTGCATTTTTACATGGCCAAAACCACAGCGGATGGGGTGTCATATGAGAGAATACGGATGTGTTCTTGTAGCTGCAAGGGCTGGAAAAGGCGATCATGTCACTTAAGCTTTTATGGGAGCAACGCACAACTGTGAATCATGGCTAGCAATGCAGCAAAAGCACACATACTTGCGTTTGTTTTGAGAAGTGTCAACTTGATAGAAAATCTACATATCAACCAAAATGATTGACTAATGTCAAGATCTAGATTCTAGCACACCAGGACCAAAATTCGCCAACATCATCAATAACCATTACAAGTACAAAGTACCATCTATAGATCAGCGTATACTACTAGTACTAATAAGTAAATAACAACACCTATCAACAACATTTATCCAGGTACGAACAATTGATAGAGTCAGCATTCCATCTCTTAGAGCATCTCTAACGGTTACTGAAAAACGCCAGGAACTGAATAATTTTAGCGGATTTTCGGTTTCGGGGCTGGACCTGCGAGCTAACGGAGCCCGTAAACGGCCCAGCCTGAAAACATTTTTCTCGGGCCCCCGAACTCCGGCCCATCCGCCCCCTGCTAATATGGCTCGCCGACGCGAGTTCGGTTCCCAACCCAAACCGCTCGGTCGTGCAAACCCTAGCCACCACCATGCACGCTCTTCAGCTCCGGCGAGCAATTCGAGCACCGGCAGCCACGGATTTACGGCGATGGCGATGGTGGGCAGGAGTTGCGGCCTAGGCGGCGGGGGCGGTTGGGGGCGTCCATCGTCGGTGGCGGGGGAGGGGGGGGCTTGCCGCATCCTTGCGGTGATGAATCCCGCAAGAAGCTGGCGCGGACCATCGGCGCCAAGCATCGTGCATCGCGGCGGTGGACGAACGTCAGGCTCCATCCCTCGCCGTCCCTCGCCACATTCGTCGACTTCCACGACGACGACGACCCCGTGCGGCGAATTCTCGCACTCCCACCGTCACCGTCGCCTCTTTTCGGCGCATGATGATGACGAGGAGCGCGATGCGCACGTCGACGCCATCTGCCTCTCGGAGGTCGTGTCGCGCGATGAGTTGCGCCACGAGCCCGAGGAGATGGAGGCTGCTATTGCGGCGGTGGAGGCGTCCGAGCACGCCGACAGGGAGGGTGCCATCGCTGCGAGGAAGCGGCCGAGCGCGACGAGGAAGCCGGCATATCTACGCGCCTCGACCTCATGGACATGGAAGTCATCGTCCTCGATGACTACGCGGCGGCCCGACAGCCACCGCTCCACCCCGAGTTCAATTTTGGCCCGTCGGCGATGCGCGCACGCACAGAAGCCCCTAGGCGAGCTCGTCCACTAAGCTTTTTAACTTTTTTCTTTGTAATATTTTGTAGGTATGTACTGATCGGATATGCCGTATGAACTGATCTACTAAAATTGTGTCTATGATTTCCCAGGAGTTTTTGAAATTCAAATATACGGTTCGCAAGGTCTGTAACTGATGTGCGACGGGCACTTGCGAACTGAAAAATACGAGTTCAATGGCATGAACTCGTATTTTTCAGTTCGCATTTTTCAGTAACCGCTAGAGATGCTCTTAGTCTAACAGCAAAATGAAAAGCTTCCGCAGCTATTTTAGTTTTATTACTCCGATATTACTTAAGTGATCTTGCTATGGTATCATGTTCCTTCTGAATGATCGGTTTACATCCGACATATTCATCTGGTCTGATTCTAGCACTACAGTAATACAGAATCGTGGTATTTTAACTTCATGTACATGTCAATCCTTGGAATCTTGATTTGGTATCTGCATGAATATCCATACAACTCATCAACGATAATTCTGCACCCGCAGATCTGCGTGTAACAACGGCCACATGCTTACACAAACAGAAGGAACTTTTAGATTCACTCTCCACCGAACCAAAGTGGAACGGGGCGTCTGTTCTACAACTTGTGTAAAATACGTGTTTAGAAACTGAATTCAACTGCACAATGCATACACACCAGAATCACAAAATCAGAGCACTATGGCCAACTGCACACAACATCAGACGCAAAACTAGACAGATAATTTATGCTGTCATAGAAAAGTTAACGCAGAATTCAGCACAAGAGGTCAGGATTCAGAATTGGAGCAATTTCATTGAACCCATCACGGTTTTGCAGAGAGTCACCGAATACAACGACTAACAACAAAGCAGTAAAATCTCATCTCCCAGAGGACACAGCACATTATCACACAGAGACCACATCGCAGCACAACTAAAGCACCACCCAACGCCGCCTGGACCACAGATCTAGCCGCCGAAGCCGTAGAGGGTGCGGCCCTGTCGCTTGAGCGCGTAGACGACGTCCATGGCGGTGACGGTCTTGCGGCGGGCGTGCTCAGTGTAGGTGACGGCGTCGCGGATGACGTTCTCAAGGAAGATCTTGAGGACGCCGCGGGTCTCCTCGTAGATGAGTCCGGAGATGCGCTTCACGCCGCCCCTCCTCGCCAGCCTCCGGATCGCCGGCTTGGTGATGCCCTGGATGTTGTCGCGGAGGACCTTCCGGTGGCGCTTGGCGCCGCCCTTGCCAAGCCCCTTTCCACCCTTGCCGCGTCCAGACATGGTTGAAACTTCGCTGCTCCGCTGAGAGAGATTTGATTTTGGGAGAAGAGAAGCTGCGGGAATTGATGATGTGGGGGATTGGTAGTGGGGGTATTTATGGGGAGGATTTGGGAGGGAAGGCCGAAATTTTGCGGGGTTGGGCGCGAGGTGTGACCGTGTGAGTGCAGGGTCGATCCGTGGGGATGGTGAGGACGGGACGTTGGATCTAGATCGCAAGGTTGGGACGGATTCAGAGGGTTGTGGCGCGGATCGGGGAGTGGCGGGAGTTCTGGAACAGAACCGTAGGCAATTTGCTTGTGCTTCTCTAGCCGGGCCGACGACAAGAGCACCCGGGAGGGACCTTCCAGCAAAGTTTTAAAAAATAAGACCGGAGTGATTTAATCAGAAAAACTTGAACCATTAGTCTTACTCCCTTCGTCACGGTTTGGAGGGCATTTTAGAGAGATCGTGAAAAACTAGGTCAACGCTGATTGAGGTTAAATTTGTGTTAAAAACATGCGTCTATTAATTATTTGGCGCCTCATTAAACGTAATTACTCAACAGAAACGAGAAGTTTATACGCATGTATTGGTGGCGTTGCATGCAAAAATTAATTCTTTGGCTGCATGGAGTAGAAAGTGAGAAGGAAAAAGGAGACATTAATTCTGTAATTAAGTCTAACACAACTAGGAGGAGAAGAGTTTTGGAAACACATGACTTTTATAAAACGTCGTCCAAACCGTGACGGAGGGAGTACTTTTTTTAAGAGGCACGATCCAAACAACAACAAAATCAAGAAAAAAGATGTTGCAATAGAAATCAAACTCACGATCCTATGCTAGGAAGAGATAGCACCACATAAATCCCAATACCACTTGAATAAACCATATTTTGTGATTACTTATTGAAATATACACTTATATATACTACGTTCATTTTATTTTGTAATTTGCTTAAATTTCAACTATAAAGAGCGATTTTTTGTCTCCATCGAACTCAATGAACCAGTGATCCGACTAGTATACTAGTGAATCAGTAGGCTCACCGGTTCACTCACCCGGTCGGGTTTTAAAAACTATGCTTCACATGTTGTTTTCTCATCTAGATGATGAGTGAAATTCCCTCGATCGCGTTCTCACGTCCTGAATTTTCGACGGATTTGATTCAAATTACATACGGCGTTCTCGGGCCGAACACAAGGTGATGGGTGTCGCATGGAAACACCATATGAAACTGAAACATCAGGACAAAATATGCGTTAGTAGACCCGCTCTGTGAGGAGTGAAGGCGATTCGTCCTCATCGCTTCGCCTCGACTCCCGTGATAGATCGTCGGGCAACGACAGACTGTCCAATCGCCTGGCGCGTCACCGCCTGCCCATCGTCCCGCCCTTTCCCAATTCACACCCTCACAACTACATCCCTCCCGCTCTCGTCGCTCTTTCCCCAAATGGCTATCAAAGTCGACAACCTCGCCATCTTCGGAGCACCCATTTCCACTCCTCCATTTCCTCCTCAAAGAACCAAGTTCCAAGCAAAGAGAAGCTCGGTAGAAACGTTGGCGGAGAAGCGGAGTCGTCCGCGAGCTCGCCACCCCGCACGGCCTCATCATCAACAACCGTCGAGCTCCGTCGCCACCCTACGTGGCCACCTTTGTCTCTTCAGGCCGAAGAAGGAGCCGACAGAGTGGGCCTTGCTAGAGGTCGAGGACAATTTACTCCTCCAGATGGCGATGGAGGCACCACTCAACGATGTCCCGCCGATGACGGGGCCCACTGCGTGCGCCTGATCTAGCTCGGACTAGTAGCTGGAGGAGGCCGAGCATGTCCGTCGCCTACAACAAGAAAGCCGAGCGCCAGCCACGCTGCAGCTCATCGACAGTAGCGCTTAGTACGCTCATCCTCGCCGCGAAGTAACGACGAGAGCGGGCTAGGGCCCTCGACGTGGCAGTGAGGTTGCATCGACGCCAGCTAGGGCAGCTCCCAGCCACCGAGCGATGACAACAAGAAAAAACGACGACTTCACGGTGTTCTACCGCCACCTCGGCATTGAATCACGTTTCTTTATGTTTCTTTACCCTATTATTAGTCAAATTCGATGATGCATCGCTGAATTGATGTAGGAGAACTTCGTTGGAAACCCCAAGAGCAAGGTGTGAAGCAGCATAGCAACAAGTTTTCTCTCAATAAGAAACCGAGGTTATCAAACAAGTAGGAGAAAGGCAACGTCACACAGGTGTTGCAACGTCACACAGGTGTTGCAAGGAACGCGGAGACCTGCATAACACAAACTCAAGAGTTTGCCCCAACGAATCAGTGAGATTGTCAAACTCACTGGTTTGCTGTAACAAAGGATTAAACGTATGGTGTAGAAGGTAATGGTAGTTTGCAGCAAGTAAACAAGTAGCAGTGGAAGATGTATCAATGGTAAAGATTGGACCGGGGTCCATAGTTCACTAGAGGTGCTCTCCTTAGATAAACAACATGGCATGAAGGGTAAACAAATTACAACAGGGCAAATTGACAGGAACTGAGCAAGGCATAACAATGCAATACCATACAAAAAGATCCTATGAGATTCGATTGGGCAATAAAACAAGATACATAGACCGCCATGCAACTGCATCTATGACTAGAAGTCCACCTTCATGTTATCATCTGAATCCCCTCCAGTATTAAGTTGCAAGCAACTGACAACTGCTTTAAGCAAAGTATGTAAGGTAAACAGTCCACTTGTTCCATGAACAAGAGACCGTTGTTTTCTCCCTAGTGGCCGAGATTTCTGTCACTTCCCTTGGAAACTAGAGGCATGAACCCACTATCGAGCATAAATACCCCCTCTTGGAGCCACTAGCAACTACTTGTCCAATATAGCTACTAACAACGGAGAGCATGCCAGATCACAAACAACACAAACATGATAGAATCATAAAGACAAAACCATTAATCAATCTGACATAGTAATCTCAATATCCATCAGATCCCCGCAAACACAATATGCATGATTACAAATAGATTAGATCTTGATCATGAACGGAGCTCACAAGATCTATACATGAAAGCACAAGGAGGAGATACAACCATCTAGCTACTACATGGACCCATAGTCCAAGGTGGAACTAATCACGCATCATACTGGAGAAGAAGGCCTCTGGGATGATTCCCTCCCCCCGTGGTGCCGAAGAACTGATCCCCGATCTAGGGACGATGGTGGCGGTGGCTACAGACGATTTCATGGAGTTTTGATCGGGTGCCTAGGTTTTCTGCATCAAGGGCTTCTTCTAGGCGAAGAGGCGAGGCTGGGAGGAAACCAGGGGGGCCACACCCTGCCTAGGCGTGGGCCTACCCCTGGTTGTGCCTAGGGGGGTTGGTTGCCTGGTTCGCCTCTCTGTCTCTCCTCTGGACTTCGTGTCGCCCATGGTAAAATACTGACTTTGGCTTTTGTCCCGTCCAATTTTGAGAATATTGATTTTCTGGCTTTCTGGAACCAAAAATAGAAGAAAACATGCAACTGTCACTGTGGCAACTTGTTAATAGGTTAGTTCCAGAAAATATATAAAAACACCTCAAAGTGTAGACAAAGCAAAGCAAAGTAGATACTAAACAAGCATGAAACATCAAAAATTATAGATACGTTTCCGATGTATCAAGCATCCCCAAGCTTAACTCGTGCTCGTCCTCAAGTAAGTAAGTGATAAAATAATAATTTTTTAGGTGACATGCACCATCAAAACCAAGATCAAACCATTTGCAAGCATTGAAAGCTGGGATCAAATAACTGTAAACATGTGCATGAAAGATGAAGTTTTAACAGTAAGACAAAGTAACTATACATGCAACATGAAAAGCTTCAGACAAAGATCATGAATAACATGCATTGAAAAACGTTTATTTGTTTCACATACAGAAAACATAACATAGTGGCAAATCAGCTTGTCCCCCATAGAGTAGCAAAAGTATACATAAGACACCTTTAAAGTTCACAAGGGTGACTAGAAACAAGTAGCACAAGAACAAGCAATGTCACAATATGCATCAATCAATAAGTTTTGGGACACTGCACATAAAACTTAGAATGGCAACTATGCTCTTAATGGTGCCTAAAGGTAGAAGGTGGAGACTCAATAATTGTGGAAGAAAGGCCCTTCATAAGGGAAGCAGGGATTTCAAGTTTCAAAAAGAGCTTCCAAAAATTATAGTACTTGTTAGCTTTCAGCCCTCATTGCCCCTATCATAAGCATCTTGAAGTGGTTAAGGTTAAAGTGAAAAAAAACTATGGAGTATATGCTTGACAAAGTATAAGTTGGAAATCTCAAGTCCCCTGTGAATACGAGGACCACACCTCATGCTACTCAACTTCAGTCACCTGTAAGTTCTTGTCATTGTAAGTACATTCGTATCATAAAGAACCGCCAACGGGGTACCCCTTGCACATGGTACATGAGCTATCCCATAACCAAAATGACAAGGCAAGTAGACAATGAGCATCTCAACGATCTTTTTATTTACTATGTGCATAGCTTTTTATTGAGGATGCTTCATAGATAGCTCACTATGGTGATGCTGCAAGTTTCCACCATGATTAGGTATGGCTTAGGCTAGCGGCCCAGGTGTGTCTCTAACACAAAATACATACTCCATGGACTTACAAGTTTCCTCTTTATTTCACACCGGTGACATCCATAGACAAAAGAGCATGATATCAACTGAGTACAAAGTACAAGTGCAATGTTGAAAATGTTCCCCATGACAGCATGGTTCTTCTAATTCCAACGTATAAGTGCAAGCATATACAACATAGATGACACAATGGTTCAAGTTTATTAGGGGCAAGGAATATAAAGTGTGCCATCAACTTTGTGAGGGCTTTAATCACCAAGTTTTCACATAACAAAATAGTTTTTAATTGGAAGATAGATGAAAACAAGAATATACTTGGAATGATGTAACACACCATGCATAGAAATTTATAGTGGACACTTGGGAATAACCGGGTTTCTTGGGAGTTGGAAGCATGAGTAGAGCTTACTCATATAAGTGGAGGCTAGCAAAAGACTGGGAGCAACCAACTAAGAGAGCAATAGTGGCCATAATCATGCAGAGCGACAAAATATTACTAATCAAAGCATAGAGTGGTACTACAAGTCAAGGACTAAATGATCATAGAGTCTATGGTGACTTTTCATTGTCATAACATGGTGTGAGCATGTGCCAAGTCAACCCAAACAAAGCATCAAAGGAGAATACCACAATACTATGCTTTTGTATGATAAAACAATGCATAATTTCTTCAAGGCACACTAAGAAATCTCAATTATTTGGAATAATACATGCTACCGAAATAATCACTAAGCATAAGTACAAAATAACACCTAGCATGTCATGCTAAAGTCTAAGTCACAGTCAATGCAAGCTCCTCTTGCACTTTCAAGCAGGAACTTCCTACTCCTTTCCAACACCAATTGACTTATTTGAAACAACACAGCGAGAACAGGGGTCCAAACTACTTTATTCAAGCAAACTAAACAACCTAAGCAAAGCAAACAAAAACTAAGACGCTCCAAGAACAACACAACTGTGCATGAAACAATAAAAACGAAGTGTTTAGACAGACCTACGCTTTTTATTGATGAAGGGGATGCCCAAGGCATCCCCAAGATTTGACGCCTGTATCTCTTGGATATTTCTTGGGGTGAAACTATGGTGGCATCCCCAAGCTTGAGCTTTTGTCCATTCTTCATCTCATTACATCATTCTCTTTCTACACCCGAAATTTTTTCTTCATACAAAACTTCACACAATCTTCATTATCTACATTAGTGTATTCAAAAGACATTAGACCCTTAGTCAAAGCTTTGGAACAGCAAAACTTTTCACTAAAAACACAAGCTACTGTAGCAACTCTTCAAAAAGCTCAATTCCCCAAAAGAGAACTCAAAAAGTAATCAATAAGAAACAAATACAAATAATGGAAGAAATCTGTCAAAACAGACCAGCAGGTAGAAACCGTATGTTGATCAAATCAAAAAGTGTTGAACTAACGAAAGTTATCTAACATACTGGGGGATTTATTCGTAAATTTCCATCTCAATCCAAGTTACAGAGACTCCTCGTGAATTTTTATGGTGGAGGATGTAAATGCTTTGACAAAGAACTCCCAAATCTTACTTCCCTCTCATTAGAGGCCATTATTGGCACAAAAAGCAAACAAAAAGGATAAGGAGAGGTCATTATTGAAGTAATAACTTCTAAGACTTAAGGAAACTCCTGGGTTATCTCCCAACAAGTACTTTTCTTTGACGCCTTTAAGTTAAGCATAAGAAGCAAGAAGAATCAATAATTTTTTTAAATGAAGAAGCATTAACATCAAACCTTGCTTTCAAAGGAGGAGGAAAAAGCAACTTATCTCTCCTTATAGGGAAGTGTTGAATACCTTTCTTTAATGTAAAATGATATTTAATGGTGCCTTGTTTCATATCAATGATGGCACCAACAGTTCTAAGAAAAGGTCTTCCCAAAGTAATAGGACAAGAAGCATTGTATTCAACATCCAAAACATAGAAATCCACAGGGACATAAGCATTGTTAACCATAATGAGAACATCATTAATGTTCCCCATGAGTTTCTTCTTAGCATTATCATTAAGTGGGACATCAAAATAACAATCTTCCAAAGGTGGCAAATCAAGCATTTCATAAATATTCCTAGGCATAATAGAGATAATAGAAACAATATCATATGAAGCTTTGAGATCAAAGTCGTTCACTTGCATATTAATAATGGGTTCCCAACTATCTTCTACTTTCTTAGGAATAGAAGCTTTGTGTTTTAACTTCTCTTCCTTAATCTTAACAAGATCATCTATAATGTGTTGGGTGAGAGCAACATGCATATCACTAGCATCCGGACTTCTAGCAAGCTTTTGCAAGAACATAATCACCTCGGAAATATTGCAACCATCTACATCAAAATCAAACTTAGCATCACTAGCAGTAGGCTCAATAGGCTTAGGCATAGTAGGAGGAGGAACATGGACTAGTTGTGGTTTAGTGGTGATGGTGCAAACAATATTGTTTCTATCAATTTCAGCTTCGCTTTCCCACTTAGCATGAAGTTCAGCTAACAGCCTTTCATTTTCATCAATAGTAACTTGTATGGCATGAGTAGCATCAAAGGTATTTTCCGTGGTTTCACATTTATCAGCCATTTTATTAATCAAGGAGGACTGTGCTTCAGACAAAGAGGATATATTTTTCTCAGCACTCATTTGTTTTACTATAATCTAGGAATTTATCTATTCAGATTCTCAACTTGATGACTAATGTTTTTCAAGATAATAGATTGTTCCTCCATAGTTTTAGTGAAAACATTATCCTGCTCATACTGCATCTGCATAAAGTTCTTAGTGGATCTTTCAACTTATAGAATCATGTCTTCACTAGGCATTACTGACCTACCATGATAATTATTTCCATTAGGAGGATAAGGCCTATAATTGTTACCACCAAAATTACTCCTATAAGCATTGTTGTTGAAACTGTTGTTTCTAATGAAGTTCACATCAAATTGATCTTCTTGAGCAACCAAAGAGGCTAAGGGAACATGATTAGGATCTAAAGGAGCTTTCTCATTAACAAGCATAGCCATAATAACATCAATCCTATCACTCAAAGAGGAGGTTTTTTCAACAGAATTTACCTTCTTACCATGTGGATCTCTCTTAGTGTGCCATTCAGAATAGTTAACCATCATATTATCAAGGAGCTTTGTTGCAGCACCCCAAGTGAGGCCCATAGAGGTACCTCCAGCAGCTGAATCCAATAGGTTTCTTGAGGAGAAGTTCAAACCTGCATAAAAAGTCTAGATAATCATCTAAGACGTGAGTCCATGAGGGGGACAATTCTTAACCAAAGATTTCATTCTTTCCCAAGCCTGAGAAACATGTTCATTATCAAGTTGTTTAAATTTCATAATGTCACTTCTCATAGATATAATCTTAGCAGGAGGGTAGTAATTTCCAATAAAAGCATCTTTGCACTTAGTCCAAGAATCAATACTATTTCTAGGCAAAGATAACAACCATTCTTTAGCTTTTCCTCTCAAGGAGAAAGGAAAAAGTTTGAGATTAATAATATCTCCATCTACATCCTTATACTTTTGCATCTCACAAAGTTCAACAAAGTTATTGAGATGGGCAGCAACAGCATCATCAGAACTAGCACCCGCAAATTACTCTCTCATCACAAGATTCAACAAAGCAGGCTTAATTTCATAAAAGGTTTGGTCAGCGAACCTTTCGGCGCGGGGTACCCGTTTACTCCGTTGTTCTACACGGGTGCGATTGGGTGATTCGAAGTTCCCGCGGGCGATGGTGGAGGAGGTCCGTGGGCGATGTCGCCTGGTGCAGGTGCGTGTCCGAACCTAGGGTTCGGGATCTGATGTCTCATCTGGGCCAGGCTCTCGCTGAGTTTCTGCAACTCGCAGCAGTCCTTGAGCATATGACTGGCCTTCTTTTTGCCATCCTACTTGTCGATGTAAAAGTGGATGGTGCACGGGCCCGCCAACTTTTCGTATGCCGAGGGTTCGTCATCACAACCGTGGTGTTGCCACGTTTGCGTTGGGCGTCCTCCATCGCGAAAGTTGTTTCCACGGTATCCGCCACTATTGCGGTTGATTTTGTTGCAGCGGTAGGCGTAGCCAGCCGTGACTATGTCGGGTCCGTCGCGATCGTCGTAGATGCGTGATCTTCGTTTGCTACGGCATTCGCGTCTGCAGCCGTACTCATCCTCCCCATCCGAATGTGCTCGGTGGAGGGAATCCTCGCCATCTGCCCCACCTGTTGGCGATGTCCATGAGGTGGTCAAGTCTCTTGGGTTTGACGCGCCCAAGTTCCTCTTTGAAGTCAGGGCATTTGACACCGTCCTTGAAGGCATTAATCGTTCTCTCTTCCGAGATGTGCGCCGTGGAGTCTTTGACGTTGGTCCAGCGCAATATGTACGGACGAATGGATTCACGTCTGGTGCAGTCGGGCCAAGCTCCTCGATCGGCGGCCTTTGCTGGTGCCTTTGAAGTTTTGGATGAAGCTGTATGCCAGCTCCTCCCGGCCGGATCGAGCGAGGACAGGCACGAGCCAGTTAGAGTTGCTCTGTCACCGCGGTGAAGGCACCTTGCAAGGCGATGTTTTGTTTCCGCCGTGCAGCTTGACGGATGATAGGTGGTCGCTGAGCCACGCTTTAGGGTCCTACGTGCCGTCGAACTTCGGAGTGTCCAAAGGGAGCTTGAAGTTTCTTGGCATCCTTGTCCACCGAACAGATCTGCTAAAGCATCGAGCTCCACAAAGTTCTCCTTCGTCGTCATCCTCTTCGGATTCAGATGAGTTTTGATCGGGTGCCTAGGGTTTCTGCATCGGAGGCTTCTTATAGGCGAAGAGGCGAGGCTGGGAGGCAACCAAGGGGGCCACACTCTGCCTAGATGCGGGCCCACCCCTGGTCGTTCCTAGGGGGGTTTGGCTACCTTGGTTCGTCTCTTCGTCTCTCCTCTAGACTTCGTGTCGCCCACGGTAAAATATTGACTTTGGATTTTGTCCCGTCCAATTCCGAGAATATTGATTTTCTGCATTTTTTGAACCAAAAATAGAAGAAAACAGGCAACTGGCACTGTGACAACTTGTTAATAGGTTAGTTTCAGAAAAGATATAAAAACACCTCAAATTGTAGACAAAGCAAAGCAAAGCAGATACTAAACAAGCATGGAACATAAAAAATTATAGATACGTTTCCGACGTATCATTCAGGTATTCGGCCTCTTTATGTTTCTTTAGCCTATTATCAGTCGAATTCGGGTATTCGACCTGGGAACGCCCAACGAGAGGAGCTGCTCTAGTAGTTACACAATTTTGGTTGTAAAACAATCTGTAACATCCCAGGATTAGCACCTAGAAATAGCGATGCCACATGTGTGTGCATTGCATATAGGCATAGAAAATCTAGGAAAGTTTCGCGCAAAACAAAAAGGACTACTGAGTGATCGAGGTCTCTTTTGCTCTAATGGTCACGTCAGCGCAAGTGTATAGATTTTGACATGAACTTTGTAGTATTTTTTGTTTTAGGGGGAGGGAGTTATTCAAATGTATATTTGAATTCAATTGAATTTAGAACATTCACAAATTGAATTGTAGAATATTTAAATGCCTATGAGAAATGGAAAAGAAATTTTGGAATAAATTAATATGATATTACAATAGGGAAATAATCATCACAAACAATTAAAAGAATAAAGGAATGCTTTATCACATTAATACAATGATTAAAATGTACTTACATTTATTCAAGTAGAAAAGAATAATACTATAAGAATAATACAAGAAAAAGGAATTTGGAACTGAATTACAAATGGAAAATTAATTACCACAATAAATAAGAATTTAATTCATATTTGTAAATAAGATATAAATATTACAAGATTCAAATTATAAAAAAGAAAGAAAGAAAATTTAACTTTATTAATACTATACAAAATTACATTATCAATTACAATACACATAGTAAAAAAGAATTACAAAAACAATAGAAGAAGTTCTAATCTAAATCTTCATATCCTGAAGATTTACTTTCTAATCTTGATACATGTAAACAAATAGAGAAAACACAAAAAAACTAAAGAAAGAAGAATGTTAGTTGGTTAGTATTTTACTCTAAGCTTAGCAATGTAATGCATTGTTAAACACATCATTGAGAATTTATGTAAATATAGGAGCCAAAAGAGAATATGTGTTTTTATAAAAAAATCAATGCATCAGACTAATGCATCACTGACTTTGGGGCAAGTTTCACCAATGCAGTAAAGGTCAAAATATAAACCATCTACAAATATCAAGTTTTCACCTGATCTGGTCCATAAGTCACTATAAACAAGCAAGCTGCTCACACATCCATGCAAATAGGTGTGTTATCAACACAATAACAACCCTAGAAAGAAAACAAAAAAGCAATTTCTGTACACAAGGGGTGAACCAGCCGTAGCAACAAGACTACCATTCCATCTCCACACTCCACAACACATCCATCATCCTCCCACCATAAGAACTCAAGAACACCACTTATTCATTCCGAGATCAACATCGACAATATCATAGCCACCATGACTCCATAGCAGAAACAGGCTAGTCAAGCATAGTAAGCAAGGTCAAGCCAGCACTAGGAGGAGCAGAGCAAGTCAGCATCAGGAAGCGTAAAACAAGTCAATACCAGGAGGAGTACATACAGAGTATCGGTAGTAAGATAAGAACCAGCAGTTTCTGATCAAGATCAAGCACAAGAAATACAAGCACACATATCTACACTGTAACAACAGCAGGTTGAATAAAGAAAAAACCATTATTAATTGACTGTTCTTAGTACGTGTGTACATGGTTTTGGGATAAAATAGTATCCTTAGAAATTGTAACACCCTCAGAATCGGCCCTATGCAAGTTTTAGCGAAACCCGCCAAAACCCGCATAGAAACGATTCAAAGGTGCCCACCAGGCACTTTCGTGCGGGTGGAAAACGAAGTAATAACATTACACAACAGTCCTCGATGGGACCCA
Source organism: Avena longiglumis (assembly GCA_030063025.1). Taxonomy (NCBI): domain Eukaryota; kingdom Viridiplantae; phylum Streptophyta; class Magnoliopsida; order Poales; family Poaceae; genus Avena; species Avena longiglumis. The sequence continues at coordinate 50,277,027 of CP125976.1, read as the reverse complement.
CAGAACAGATATATAACAGCGACTCAATGAGTCAAGAATACAGATATAATACACAAAGATCCAAATCACCTTGAAAATATTGGAGCGTCCGACTACGGACAAGATGCAAATGGGTCTAAGAGCCCTGAAGAATAACCAATGGCGTCCATAACCCTGCCCAGGCCAAGCCGGAAGGGTAACCCTGCTAACGACGTCGATCTCAAAACCTGCTTAGACAAAAAGGGGTGCCGACAAAGGGCAAAGGAAAAAGAGGAGCGTCGATCTTGAGGCCAAGCACACGGCGAGGCTAGAATTCGCGGTCCTCGCCACATAGTTATGGTGGATCGCGGCAGCGGCAACATGCAATCGAACAACCTATAGAGACTCGATACAACTGGCGGTTATCGAGAGGGTAAGAATGACCTATCCGGATCCAACTAAGCTAACACCAAACATACCCATCCTGGTGTTTCCCTCGACACCAAACGAGGAAGTCAACCGAGGAACTCACACAGTTGGCAGTTTTATTTATTCATTTATCGTTGCAGCAATTACTAGTCAGGTATAGACAATTGTCCTGATAAAAGAAGCAGTGGGCCTTTTTAGTTATTCATTCCGTTGTAGTTGCAGAAATTACTAATCGAATCTGAGATAGCATGATATAAACCCAAAACCCAAAGCGCTTGTTGGTACTTTTATTCAGCCATTCCGTTGTAGTTGCAATACTTACTAGTCATGTACAATGGTATGCGACACTCCAAACAAGCAATTGTGGGCGTATTAATTAGCCATTCCGTTATAGTGAAGCTGATTACTAGTTATTATAAAGTCAAATTTATAGCAATAAACTTTAGTTATGCTTGTCTATGGTCGAGATATCAGCTCCAAGTCGTCCATAACCGCGGACACGGCTTTCGAAAGTTTTACGGCCGGGTGCACCAATAGCAACACACGCTCGATCAACCTCGGAAAACCAAATCAAAACCCAACGAGGCTTTCACGACAAAGCAATCACAGGATTCAGAAATATTTGGGGCCACCCTTGAAGTCTTACCATAAGTAAGCTAGCTCGAGACGGACCCAAGGTTTGTTGTGGGGGCGGTATGTGACGGGAACCCAAAACTGGCTTGTCGATACCGTAAACGGGTCACAATTCCTAACAAGATGCGGTGCTCCTCGCACAATCGTAAATACAGAAGTAGCATGGCATAAGTACATGATAGTAAATAAAACCTCAAACTAGTTTGTGGCCCCAAGAAATAAGACTGAATCAAGCTCTGGCTCAGGGGGGTCCCATATACCTCCCGGATGTGGATAGCGCGATAAATCAAGGAACAGGTATCAAGTACTCGGGGTCCTACGGGACACAAGTGGGCATTCGGAAACCAAATATTATCTATCACCCACCGATGCCTCTGCTTACTTCAATTTTAGTTGTTAAACAGGAATTAAAGTGAACGATAAGTAAAACTATGATCATCTCCAACATCAACATGCGGCAATACTCCAACAACTGTGGTACTTGACGACACACAACAGCAATATAGCAAGCGACTACGACGCGCAAGTCTAACTATCTAGCAAACAACAGGCAATAGGAGGTGTCCAAGGCAATATAGGGCTGCACGAAATATCACAAGTGCGGAAACTAGAGCATCGCAACACAGATAGCAATAGATCAACAGGAGGGAATAAATACTATAAAAGTAAGATAGGTAGAAAGGGGAAGATGCTCGCCTAAAAACATTGCCGAAGGTTCAACCGAAGATCGGGTCGACACTCGCATCAACTCAACGGCCTTATCCGCGAAGAAGCAAAACACTAGAAGAAACACCGGATGCAATATTTAATACTACGACGGAAGATCGGCATGATGCATGCATGATGTATGGCATGGCAAAGATGCGATGCAACTAGATCAATATTAAGTGGAACCGGGGTCCCGACAATTATTATGGCGGTTCATGTTGTTTATCTACCCCGCAATTTAAATGTTGTTTAACAAGGCAAAATATATCACCGGTTCGCTACACAAGTTTAAATGAGGCCAATATGAGACTAGATTTGCCCGCATATGGGCCCCATATTTAATTAGAGGTGAATCGGCATAAGGCCCCCAAACCACATGAATGTATGCATGCAAGACAATTATTATGCGACAAATTGTATTATGTTATAAAATAGGGTTTCGACAAAAAGGGTCACACATTAGGGTCTCGACGGTCTTGGGGTTCCGGGGTTCGGGGTCCGGTCTCAGGGCTCGACGGATCTGGGGTTCGGGGTTCGACGGAAGCGTTCTCGGATATCGGAGGTAGGTCTTGACGCTCCGGAAGCAGGACTTGGTTCGGCGTCGGGGCGTAGCGGGTCCGCCCTGGTCGGTGCCGATCTTGTCATTGCGCAGATCTTGTCGGGTCCTCAAGTCGGGTCGGTCTTGGCTTCGGGTCGTTCTCGTGGCGATATTTGCGTCCTCCCGGTTCGGGTCTTGGCGTCCGAGGTTAGATCCTGGCGTGTCGAGGGTCCGGTCTCCGGTACATCAGAATCGGTCTTCGGGGGAACTTTTCGATCCATGCCGGAGATCTTGGAAGCAGGCATCGTCACGTCGAGGGCCTCAGGGTTCGCCGTCGGTGGCCTTCGGGTTCGTTCTCCGGTCCATGTAGGAGATCACCGGGTTTCGACGAAGATCTTGGCGAGGGGTGAACTTGGGGTTTCGGGGTTTGATTGCCGGTGTCGATCTTGTCCAAACCATCGCTCCTGTTTTTACAGTACCAACAAGGCACGGGCACGGACACGAGAAGCACCTCAAGAACAACAACATCCTCACGCCCCACTGTAACCACATCAACAGATCTTGCCGCAGGGCAAGGAGGTCGTGGCCGCGTGACCGACGGCGGTGGCTCTGGCGACGGAAGAGGCACGCAGCAGAGGGACGCAGACGAGGTAGGTGGTCCCTGCGGAAGCCGAGCGGCTCGAGGATGGAGAGGGCGACGCCGGACGTCCGCGATGAGGCGTCGACGGGCTCGGCGAGGGGTGGTACAGGGCGCAAGCGCGGCCAGGAGACAACCAGGAGGAGGGTTGGCGAGGCGGGGGCAGAGAGCAGGCCGAGAACGGGCTGTGGCAGGCCGGAGAGGAAATCTTGGCGCAGGCGAGCTGCGGCAGAGAGGCGGCGGGCGATCGACAGCGGCGGAGGAGGTCCGGCGGAAGGAGCGCGCTGGAGGAGGAGGTCGGTGGCTCGGCAGGCGGTGTCGGCGACGACGGTGGAGGAGAGGGGCGGCGAGGTGGGGTGGCGAGCTTCGCGGCCTTGAGGAAGGAGCTTCATGGAGGCGGAGGAGGCCGAGGAGGCGTGCTCGGCGTCTTCTGTGGCGCCTAGGGAGGAGAGGCGGCTCGGCAGGGCTGGGCGGTCTTGGCGAAGACGAAGCACTGGCCTTGGCGAGCCGGGAGAGAGGAGGAAGGAGGGAGGAGGAAGATGGTGGGGCTCGGTCGGGCGTGGGTTTCCGTGCGAGGTGGAGGGAGCGAGGTCGGGGTGGGCCTGCCAGGTGGGGACAGGGGGGATGGGCGGCTCGGTATTGGGTGCGTGCGTGCGTGTGTGGCTTGTGTGGGCAGGGAGTGTGGGGCAGGGGTGTGTGTGGTGGTTGGAGGGAGAGAGAGATGGGGGAGGTGGCAGCACATGGTTGGCTGGGGGGAAGGGAAAAGGGGAGGTGGCAAGTTGCTATTGGGTGGGGTGATGTGGAGGGGGGTGTGGGTAGATTAGGTTGGGTAGACTAGGGATTTTTGGGATGGACCGTTGAACCGGGGGTGGTCGTTCGGGTCGGATCGGCCCGTTCGACTGCCCCCACTAAAATAATAAAATAATTTATTTAATTTTAAATGCACCGTTGCAAACCGATAGCAGACAAACAAATTATCCCGGCGACCCGGGGTTGCGTGTTGAACAAAAAAACGGGGCGTTTGGAAAACAAAACTAGCTTTTTCCGAAAATAGTTTTATGCAAGCAAATGCAAGATGATGACGATGCTCCAATGCAAGGTGGCATGATGACATGAGCATGCAGTCATGATGATGCAATGCACAAAAACAACGCGATTTTCTAGTAGTGGTTTTGCGGGATGCCACATAAATACACTCAAATGGAGTGTAAATTTCTTTATGGGATTTCAAAAAATAGTCAGCATATATTTATACAACGGCTGATCTCAATTGTATCTAGGCCTCAGCCTGTATGCATCATTGGCAAGGGGGTCCTAGCATCATTTTTATATCGCAATCATCAAGAGTTGATGAATTTCACTAATACAAACTTATGAAGCTACACAACCAGTCATACAATTATAGGTTGTTTCTATACACACTCTTGTTAGGCATACAATATCAAATTATCAATCTAGAGGCTATATGGAGAATCAAGTTGTCTAAATCATTTGCCACAAGAAGAATTTGTTCTTATTCTAAATACACGGATTAGATCTCAGCTTTTGCATTATAGACGTAATCTAGAGCCAACTGGCCACATGACATAAACTAAAATAAGTTCAATGTGTTAGTAAAATCGACAGTTTATTGGGCTCGGCGCTATTTTGGCGTTTCTATTGGAGATGCTCTAAGAGCAACTCTAGCAGCTACCGCATATCACCCAGACTAACCACCTGTTTACGATTCCCTAGAAAAATCACGCACCGATCAACTAGCGTAAATTCGATCTGGCCTGCAATTTTTTTTATGGGGAGCGGTAGATTTCGGCCACCGGCGTGTACATCCGTGGGTCGAGAGGGGAAACCGAACGCCTCCCTCATTTCCATTATTGTTTTGGCGGGACGAAAGATTTCCCCTCCTCCCTTCCCGCTCCCGTGTCCGTCTCGGCATCGATCTCCCTCCTTGCTCGCCCACCGCCACCGCCGCCGCATAGCCGAATAGACGCGATGGATCCCATCGAGATCGCGTCGGCCGCTGTTCAGGTCTCTCAGCCGCATCCACCCCCTCCCGTTGCTCCGGCAGTTCAAGCGGGCTCGCCGGCCGCCGTCGCTTCCGCCCTAAAGAAGAGGAAGCGCGCGGTCGTTGCTGCCCTGACCACCGTGCCCCGACCGCTGCTCCAGATGGTGCAGCTCCCGCCAAGGCGGTCGCCGCCCCAGCAACTCATGCATGATGCTACCTCTTTGGCTCGGGCGAGTGCAGCTGCTTTGGCTTCGGCTTCGGCTTCGGCGAGCGATGGCGACGGTGACGTCAGAGGGACAACGGAGGATGGTGCTACGACTTGAGCGTGCCTTGCATATGCCACCGATCGTCGTTTTTTGGGTTGGCTTGTTGTGAACACTGTCATGGAATTCTATCGAACACCTATGTCGCATGTTGTAATAATGTCGAGCTTCATTTGTGTGTCAGTTTTACAGTTCACTGCTCGGCACCGGCTCTCGCGACCAACAAAATCGACGTAGCCGCTAGAGTTGTTCTAAGTGAAACAAGAGGGTGACCGCTCAAGCCTGAACATGCTCGAGTGTCCTTTTGAGGAGTACACGGGCATTGAAGCCTCAAGACCATCACCATGTGGTCGACATAGTGGCACAAAAAAAAATAGGACCAGTGAGGAGGAGAAGGTGTTGGAGCCTGGAGGTCGTGGCTGTCACTCACCGGGTATTTGGGTCGTTTGTTCAGCTGCAGACAACTTGGAATGCTTCAACTCTGATAGCAGAAAAAACAAGCGAACTAGCGTAGGGTGGTCTTGGCTGTGAAAGTAAATGGTAGAATGAATCAACTCTTGTCTTATTTCATCAATGATTCGGTATATATACAAGGTGAAGGGACGCGAGCGAGAGGTCGCGTCCTATCGTGGGGATGCGTGGGTACGTCGGTAGCGAGAAACCGACATACGATTTACAACACAAGATTATCTCCTATTTACAATGTTTAAATAAATCCTAACACTTCCCCTAATCCTTGCTTGTCCTTGCGACCGATCATCCTGGTAATAATCTCCTCCAAAACCCTGTGGAAAAAATAAGGAGAAAATGACATATGTTATTCATGCTTGTTCTGATATTGCCTCGTTAAAAACCTTACGTGAGAAATCATTTAGGAAAAACTCACGAAGGAAAAGAGTGCAATACCGAAAAACTAATGATCTTCAACAGGTCTTAACCTGGGAGATTTCTCCCCCAGAACTTTGCAAGTCATGAAGTCTTCTCATACCAATTCCATGTACATATTTGTGAAACAACGAACTTGTAAGGACTTGGTAAACAAATCAGCGAGGTTATCACATGACTTCGTTTGCAAAATATTTATTTCCACACTCTTTTGTAGCTCATGGGGATAAAACAACTTAGTAGCAATGTGCTTTGTAATATTACTTTTAATATAACTTGTCTGCATCTGTATAATACAAGCAGCATTATCTTCATAGATAATGGTAGGCGATTCTAGCGAACCAATCCCACTCGAACCTTGGACAAAGTTCATCATTCTGCAAAGCCATACACATTCTCGTGATGCTTTATACAAAGCAATTATCTCAGAATGATTCGTGGATATAGCCACCAATGTTTGCTTTGTCGACTTCCAAGAGAAGGTTGTACCTCCATGTAAGAAGACAAATCCAGTTTGTGATCTAGCATTATGGGGATCTGACAAGTATCCAGCATCACAATATCCCACCATGGTTCTCTCTTGATCACAATACCCCACCATGGTTCTCTCTTTTGGATGTACGCGGACTGGTGAACTAATATTCCTGAAGAAATATGTTCAAGTTGCAAACCAAGACAAAATTTGGTCTTACCCAAATCTTTCATCTCAAATTCCGTCTTCAGATGATTACTAGCCTCATTTATCTCTTGTGTACTACCAATGATATTCAAATCATCCACATACACAGAGATTATACAAAATCCATCAGTAGATTTCTTGATGAACACACATGGGCAATAATCATTATTTAAGTATCCTTTCTACAAAAGGAACTCACTTAGTCGGTTGTACCACATTCTACCCGACTGTTTCAAGCCGTATAACGACCTCTGTAGCTTTACGCAATACATTTTGCGATCAGCCTTTGGATCTGGAATCTTCATTCCTTAGGGACTTTCATGTAGATATTTGTATCCAGCGACCCATATAAATATGCGGTCACCACATCCATCAATTGGATATACAAATTCATTTGCACTGCCAACGATATCAAGTATCGGAACGTGATTCCACTCATCACAGGAGAATATGTTTCATCGTAATCAATGCCAGGTTTTTGTGTAAACCCTTGTGCTACAAGCCTCGCCTTATATCTCACCACCTCATTGTTTTCGTTCCTCTTTCGAACAAAAACCCATTTCGCCCCTACTGGGAAAACGTGTTGAGGAGTAGGTATCACTTTAGTAATACCCCTCTCTTGGTAAGCGAGCGCAATTTATCCTCAATTGAAACCATCCATTTGGACCAGTCCGAGCGTTTCATACACTCTGCCATGGTCTTAGATTCACGGGCCAATGCCAGGCCATCTGCAATCTTTGAGGAGAAGAATATGTCGATATTTGTAGACTTTCTGTTGAATGATTCTCCTGATTCAACATAGTTTGTGGAAATCTCTTCAATACCTTCAGACTCATCGTGATTTCCCTCAACGATTGAATCGAGGTGTTCCAATGTCCTAGCACCTATATTTGTGTGCGCACTTGTGTTAGGCCCTGGATGATGAACATACTTTAGGTGTCTTTCTTCAACACTTGGTTGAATATCAACCCGTGGTTGACCTACATTTACTGTTTGAGAGATCCTCATTCCTCGCGGACGATTCTGAGAAGCCTTGTCCTTTTTGTCCAGATTTCTCCCCCTCTTGGGAAGTTGAGTGATCTTTGCTATCTCAACTCTCTCTGGGACATTAGCAGGAATATGAGATTTAGTGACACATTTATAGTCAGTAAATGCATCTGGCAGATTATTTGCAATTTTTTGCAAATTTATGATCCTCTGAACCTCCAGTTCAGATTCATTCGTACGTGGATCTAAAGACTGAATGCCTTCAACATTCCAATCTATTTCCCGGCATTCTTTGTGGTCCTTTTCTCCCCCTAGTGCCAGAAAATTATCCTCATCGAAGATGCAATCAGCGTACCGGGCTGTGAAGAGATCCCCTGTTAGAGGCTCCATGTACTTTATAATCGACGGAGAAGTGTATCCCACATAAATACCCATCTTTCTATGTGGACCCATCGATGTACGCTGAGGTGGTGATATCGGCACGTACACAGCGCAACCGAATCTTCGAAGGTGGGAAATACTTGGTTGATTTCCACGTACTAACTGCAACAGGGAGGCCGTATGGTATGCAGTTGGTCGAATTAGTATCAATTTTGCGGCATGTAACACCGCATGTCCCCAACATGAAGTTGGGAGATTACAATTCTATAGGAGCGGTCTTGCTATCAACTTGATCCTCTTGATAAGTGATTCCGCAAGACCATTTTGCGTGTGTACATACGGTACAAAATGCTCCACGGTTATGCCCAAAGCTAAGCAGTAATCATTGAATGCTCGTGAACTAAATTCAGCAGCATTATCCATTCTGATGGATTTTGATGATTAGCTCTCAATTTTATGATTTGAGTAATCAGCTTTGCGAATGCATGGTTCCTTGTCGATATGAGACACACATTTGACCATCTTATAGATGCATCAATGAGTACCATAAAATATCTGAATGGTCCCGATAACGGTTGAATTGGACCACATATATCTCCTTGAATACGTTCAAGAAAATTTAGTGGTTCAATCTTGACCTTCAAGTATGAGGGTTTAGTGATTAATTTCCTAGTTGCACATGCAGTACAAACAAAATCTGAGGATGGAGGGAAATTAGCAACCGTTATGTTGTGTCCAATAGAACTATCAATAATTTTCCTCATCATCCCAACACCAGGATGACCCAGGCGATCATGTCATATCTTAAATTTATCAAGATTTTGGAAAATTATTTTATACGCCAAATGTGGCTCTGGCTTTATGTATGTATAATATAATCCAGAAGATATAGCAGGAAGTTTCTCAAGGGTCTTCCTTTTGGAACCCCTTTCCTGAGTTATGAGTAGGTTTTCAACCTCACCATCTTCATGAGTTTCAATGTGGTAGCCATTACTCCGGATGTCCTTAAAACTCAGCAATGTACGAGTTGAATCCGGATACAATAATGCCTCCTGGATCATAAGCTTCGTACCATTCGGGAGTGTAAATGTGGCCTGACCAGAACCAACAATGATGGTGTCGCGACCACCAATAGTCATGACACTCCCCTTATTCTTTTTGAGAGTTTGGAAGTATGTAACCTCCCGTAATATGGTGTTAGAGGCACCACTGTCCGCTAAACAAATTTCCTCCTCCATTGAATTTTCAGAAGATTTCTCTTCTTCTCTTCTTGTTTTCCGTTCGTCCTACTCCGGTGATCGCCGGAGTTCGCCTCTTGTGCTCTCGGTAGAGACAAAGTGCTGATATGCGTGGGTATGTCGGTAGCGAGGAACCGACATACGGTTACAACACAGGATTATCTCCTATTTACAATGTTTAAATAAATCCTAACATTGGCCAAATGAGGATGTGATAATATCAATGTGGATGGTGCATTTCATACATGGCCAGAACCACAGAGGCTGGGGTGTCATCTGAGAGAACACATATGTGGTCTTGTAGCTGCAAGATCTAGAAAATGCGATCATGACACTTAAGCTTTTATCGAAGCAACACACAAATGTGAATCAAGGCTAGCAATGCAGCCAAAGCACACATATACTTGAGTTTGTTTTAATCTACAATGCACATTTATGTGGAGAAGTGGTAACTTGATAGAAAATCTACATATCAACCAAATGATTGACTAATGTGAAGATCTAGATTCTACAATCATCGATAACCATTACAAGTGCAAAGTACCATCTACTACTAGTACTAATAAGTAAATAACATCTACTACAATAATCAGCACCTACCAACATCTATGCAGGTACAATTCAATCGATAGTGAGTCAGCCTTCCAGCTCTTAGTCTGAGAGCAAAATGAAAAGCTTCCACAGCAATTTTAGTTTCATTACTCTGATATTACTGAAGTAATCTTGCTATGGTAATATGGTACCATGTTCCTTCTGAATGATCGGTCTACATCCGACATATTCATTTGGTCTGATCCTAGCGGTACAATAATACAGAATCATGGTATTTTAACTTCCATGTAGTAATTGCCAATCCTTGGAATCTTGATTCCTATCTGTATGAATATACATACCACTCAACAAAGATAACTCTGCATCTGCAGATCTGCCTGTAGCAACGGCCACATGCTCACACAAACAGCAGAAATTTAGATTCACTATCCGCCTTACTAAACGAGCGAAACTGTACTTAACAGAGTGGAACGGGCGTCTCTTTCTCTCTTCCACAACATGTGTAAAATACTTAGAACAGGTTTGGAAGCTGATTCAACTGCAGAAAGCATTACATACCTGAATAAAAAATTCAGAGCACTATGGCCAACTGCCCTACACAACCTCAGACGCAAAACTAGACAGACAAATCATCTGGCCATAGAGCACCGAATTCAGCAAAAGAGGGCCGGATTCAGAATTGGAGCAGTTTCATTGAAGCCATCACGGTTTTACAGACCACTATGGCCAACAGACCTACACAACCTCGGACACAAAACTAGACAGATAATTCATGTTGTCGTAGAAAAGTTAACACAGAATTCAGCACAGGAGGACAGGATTCAGAATTAGAGCTGTTTCATTGAACCCAACACGGGTTTACAGACTACAGACAAGACGACGGACGCCAAAGCAGTAAAGTCTCATCCACCACAACGTATTATCACAGAGAGACCACGACACAGCAGAACTACAGAACCACCCAGCACCGTCACAAAAACAAATCTAGCCTCCGAAGCCGTAGAGTGTGCGGCCCTGTCGCTTGAGCGCGTAGACAACGTCCATGGCGGTGACGGTCTTGCGGCGGGCGTGCTCGGTGTAAGTGACGGCGTCGCGGATGACGTTCTCGAGGAAGATCTTGAGGACGCCGCGGGTCTCCTCGTAGATGAGCCCGGAGATGCGCTTCACGCCGCCCCTCCTCGCCAGCCTCCGGATCGCCGGCTTCGTGATGCCCTGGATGTTGTCGCGCAGGACCTTCCGGTGGCGCTTGGCGCCGCCCTTGCCCAGCCCCTTGCCGCCCTTGCCGCGTCCCGACATCGCTGCTGCTTCGCTACGAGAGAGTGGGATCTGGGAGATGAGGAGGCTGTGGAGGCAGGAGCTTGGGATGATGGTTGGGAGGTTCGGCGGTAGGGGGATTATATCGGGAGGATTTGGGAGGGAAGAGCGAATTTTTGGAGCGCATTGGGCGCGGCTGCGCGGGTCGGCGAGAGGTTCGTGCTGGGTAGATAGATCCGTGGGGTGGCGGGGTTGGTACGTTGGATTTAGAGCGGAAGGCTGAGATGGGATGGAGAGTGGGGGTGCGGATCGGTGACGTGGCGGACCACTTGAGATGGGCTCCTATTTCCGCATCAAAGCCTGTGATGGGTTTTTTAGAGGAAAGCCTCCGATAGGTGTCGTTTCTATATAGGCCGTTATTCAAGTGATCCATTAACAGGCATAATGTTTTCAGCATAAGTGTGAGTGTGATGATAGGAATTTAAAAAAAAGAGCGCGTTAGAATTACCTAAAAAAAATAAGTGTGCTGGTTTTTTGAACAAAGGAAAGGCCCCGAAGGATCCCAAAGGCCAAAGCTGCATCAAATTAAAATAGTGGTGGGTGCATTTTACAAACAGGATTCTAAGGGAATTGGAAAATAAAACTGCGTTCTAAACTTTTGCACGAAAGACCTCGAAAATCCTGGAGGAAAAGTAATCGGCTCCTCGGTCCTCTCCACCTGCGGTAAGCCTGCACCGTCGGGGACAAACCACTTGACGATAGGAAGGCAGTGACTCCGGCGAGAAGCTTGAAAAGGGCTTCCTCCCTGGAGGTTGAAGATGGCCATGTGGCAAAGGATGCGGTTGAAAAAAATGGCCATCGCTTAGGGAGCTCATCGATGCAGACCAACGGGTGCTCCACCTTGAAGAAAGCAAAGACAACAGGCAGTTTCTTCCCCTCCTCTCGCCTCCACGGATTGCCGAAGAGAGATTGAATGCCCCGCACCCATTGACATCAGAGGGCAGAGATGCTTATTTTGATAGGGGTTCACCAGCACGGGAATCCTCATCTTCTTCCACCGTGGAAGAAAGAGGGGGAATCTCGTCGGAGACCGCGAGGTGCCGCGCCAAAGCACCACCACGGGCGAGCCAACCCAGTCGCCTCTAGATCCGCCTTCAGCCGAGCTCCTCTTCCTCTTCCCCTTACCTCCACGGTCGGACAAGACAAGCAGCAGGAGCCCAACGACCGCATAGATGTAGAAGCAAACGATGACCACCGCACGCTTATTGACGGAGATTTGGCCTAGCTTCCACCACTCCTCCACTGCCATGGATGCAGAAGGAAGAAGCAGAGGAGCGACCTTCCTACGGCGCGCGAGCACACGGAGGAAGCACTCCAAATCGACGAAACTATAAACCCTACACCTATCTACAGGAAAGTCGGCGCCTTGACTCAACATCTCCCGGTGGCAACGCCGCCGAGGAGAGCCTTGGCCTGGAAGCGAGGAGAAGACTCTCAAGATAATGTAGCAACTCGAGAGCGGTGTGTGGGGGGGGGGAAGTGACCTTGATCCCCAATTGTGTTGGTAGGAATCTACTAAAAATACAATGAGTTAGGTAATTGGATCGAGATATTGTCAAAAATATGTCGGTGTCCTTCGGGTGTTTCATGGTTTCAACGATGAAAAGAAAGCTGGAAGACGGTGGGTGAGTTATGTGCCAAAGTCGTTGTAGGATTTGAAGGAGTTCAACATTTCGAATTTTGACACACAATGAGATATGCATTAGAGAGAACGATGATCATGTCCAGAGTAACTAGCATTGTTCTTTTCTTTATTATGTGGTACAACACTGGACGAGTTTGTTGTACAAAGAAAGAATTTTAAGTTGGAATCTCACAATTGCATATGTTTATTTGCGGACTAGACATTGTTTACAAAATATTGGTCTCACAGTAACTAGCATTGTTCTTTTCTTCATTTTGTGGTACAACACTGGATGATTTTGTTGTGCAAAGAAAGAATTTTTAGTTGGAAACTCACAATTGCATATGTTTATTTGCAGATTAGACATTGTTTACAAAATATTGGTCTCACATGATACACTTTTTTGTGTGTCATTTTTAAGTTGAATCTAGGAACGAGTGGACTTATTTATTTTGCGTGTTTTATGACTTTGTTATTCCCACGTGTGAGTACAACGTGTTTATTTATTTCTAGCTTTCGTACCATTGTCCTATATTAGGGTTATACTTTTCGGGTATATATCCACAACAGGCAATTATACTAGAAAACCAGGGTGGTCCACCAGGGTTAGAGCATATGGATTCTAGGGTGGCTCAGTCAACGAGATAGATAGAGGCACATCCGGATATGAGAAGACCCATAAGGATTACCGACTAAGGCCAACACCAGAAGATCTGGAGTATAAGATGTAGTAGTTACCGACTATGTTGTAATCTATATCGTAGCCGAATAGGATTCCTCCCTGTAAGCCCTATCCCGGAGACTATATAAGCCGGCATATAGGCGGCCCTTAGGGCAAAAAGCAACCACAACTCGCACTGGAAACCCATAGCCAAATCCTTTGTAACCTTCGGCTCTGCCGATTATAGTGGATTGATTGCAAGAATAGTATCCCACCACCGCAATCGGATCTGAACCTAGGCAAACTTGTGTGCTCCTCATCATGGACATCCTCACGTCTCACACCCCCTCTATTTCCACTCCTCGAGGACCCCCTCATGGCGAACCAATCGACAATACATTGGTAGTTGGTGCCCACCGTTGGGCAAGCGACCTCAGGACTTCAGATCCATGTGGCATCCGACTTTGCAGGAATTGGTGAAAACATCGCCATCGGCATGTTCTATATTTTGGTGGTATACCCATCATCCCAGATGACGAAACCTGGGTCCCAGCTAACATTGACACGAGCTACAACCATCGTGTCGTTCAGAGGCATCCATGTCTTCATTGGCTCGACCAATACTAAGAGATTCGTACCAACAACGGATCCCACCCAAGCGATGATGACAACGGGTGGAAGCTGGATCCGGATCTATTATGTCCATGGAGGCAGCAGAATTCCGGGTCTTTGAAAAACCCCGCCAAGCCTGCTCCAAAATCAAAGACGAGGTGGAAGAAACATCTAGATCTCATCTGTCCACAGAGTCAGCAAATTTCCAGATCTCCCAGCAACCCACTCAGCACGCCCTAGAGGCAGAGATCGCGATGGATGAGGGTTTGAGGAGGATCTCCTTGTTGATACCCGATCCCATGGATCTCGCTACTACGTTGTCGTTAAGCTGGCACACTGCGTCCAAGGGCCGGAGGAAACTCCGAAGAAGTTCCTGGCCAGGTGGGTCTAGACGAACAACTAGATTGCAGGACTCTCGACACAGCAACGGTGCCCTACTTCATCAATGGGCTGACCAAAGGCTTGCTTCTTCGGCACAAGATAAGGCAGATGTCCATGGGCCACGGCTAAGCCTCGATGATGCGATTGAAATTGTAGAAAGTTTCTCTGACACTAAGGCCGATGGTCGTGCCCTACTTCATTCTAGAGCCTCTCACCACTTTGTCGGTTATGTCGGTTCTAGACTCGACTCTATCGATGTTGGAGCCGAAACTACTCTATGTTTGATTCAGTTGATGCTGATAGAATCTCATACTCGTTGACTAAGATACAATCGTTTATGGACTACCTAGAAAGTGAATACCAATCCACACCTACCAAAAATGCAGGTGGGAAGACTGCCAAAACAAATTAGGCTCCCTATGATAGCATGGATGAAGAGAACCCTAGATATGACTCTGTTCTACATGGAAGTGTTGAAGGATCTGAGTTTACTCAGCCTGAGTGCAACGAGGGTAGCCTCTTTTTGAGATAGGTTCCAAAGTCTATCCTCGTCACCATCACTAAATTTGGGAAGAGACTAGAGTTGCAGACAAGGAACACATTCCAGCTCCAACCCCACAAATGAACGAACCTCTAATTGATCCCAGGACAAGTAAACCACTGGTCGACAGTATCACCATTGGGCAAACAGCTAGGGAGTACTGCGAAAAAGTTCTGGCGACTCAGAATAATGTGACGACAGAGCAAAATGCAGAGGCTCTCGAAGCCAAGTGCGTATCACCCTTGGAGCAAGCAGAAAATATCGTCGAGATTCAAAAGAGCATAGACTCAGCAATCAACCACATTGAGGAACTGAGACCCGAGTACTAAAGGCTCACTTCCCTCTACGAGGGACAGGAGGCGACACGCACGAGAAAGAACTCGTAAGTTCACCAAAAGTTGTTTACCGGCTCTGAGAAACCTGGAGTACCATGCACTACCGACATTCAAATAGGAGAACCGTGGCTAGATAACAAAGGAAACTAGATCTACAATACACTGGTGGAAAATGTTATAGCATCCAAGTCAATCCTAAGAATCAACCCGACTCCAAGCGTAGATCAAGTAGTCCATCATTTAGTTGGAAAAAGCGTTGGAACAACAAGAGATCGTCGCATTCTTCAGTGGCAAGCTTGAGTCGAAATCTAGTCATTGTCATATAGATGTGGACATGGTGGATGTAGATGCATGCCCTCGAGACGAATGTCATCCGGCTAACCACGCTGACCACTAGGGAGAACATCCATAAACCGGGTCTTCAACCAAAGGTGGAAAGAAGCACGAAACTGGAGTGACGTGGTGCATGTGGCTTCATACAACACATCTCGAGGTCAGGTTCCTCCACCTCCACCTAAACCTTGGCGGTACACTGAAGCGAGAAAAGGAAAAAAAACCCTGGTTGTAGTGGATGCCATAGAAAATCATCGACATAGAGAAAAGCGTGATAGGGAACAAATGCCTCTTCCATGGCAGCCATGTCGACCCACTAAAAACATCGCAGAGATGAAAATCGGGTAGAGGGCCACCGAGGTGAAGGACACAAAGACGAACCATACCGACTCTGATAGTTCCAAATAATTACACTTTTTACCGAGGATCTTCTGCCTATTTTCAGTTGGTTTCATTGGTTTTTACCTTTGAACTAAAAATAATATCGCAAAATAGCGAAACCTTGTTTTATAATGTGACCTTTAGATAGTGGAGATTTTTGGAATGATCCAAGGGCATTTATGCTTCATACACCTTAAAGAATGATATTTTACAAGTGCCTTATGTAGTACTACCTTTATTTACATACATGGATGAATAACTTTAAGTTACTTTGTATAATAGAGAGTGGGTAGTACATGGACACTTTTGCATGCTTGTAGATGTCAAAAAAAATATCAACCAACCCAAATATTCCAAACAAGCTAAGACATATATAGCATTTCCTATTCCAAGTATATTATATGTGCTATATATTTGAATATTTGAAATCAACTCCTTTGTGTAGTTTAAAGCTCATGGAAAATTAAGATGTAGCACACAACTCCTTGAAATTAAGTAGAATAATTAAAACTAAACCATTGTGGGCATAATTATGTATGTTATTTGTTTGACAACTTATGAGTTGAGCGTTAGTAGAACCATGCTGACATGGGCACGCTTTCATCACTTCACTACTTTTTTTCGCGAAAACGCAAAAGCTTTGTGTTTTGATTCAATGATAGAAAAAGAGAGTTTTGTACAAAATATGTATACAAGCAGATCAGAAGAGCCAACACCCCATACAACTCACGCACTAGACCTACGGGGTCGTGGGGATCAAGGCCCGGAGGCCAGTCGCACCGGTGGCAGCCCACGACCGAGCTTCAGAGCGTATCATAACGAGAAGGCTGCTCGTGTTTGGCGACGCATTGTCAAAGATGACCGCATTGCGCTGCTTCCAAATCCACCACGCTGTCAGCATGATCAGCGAGGACGTCCCCTTTTGGGTGGCATGGGGGGTAGAGAGCGAGGCCTGCATCCATCAGTCCACAAAGTCATCTTCTCCATCTGAGGGCGTCGCAGTGGCTCGGATCCAGGATAGAACCTCATGCCAAATTGCCTTAGAGAAGGGAAACCTACTAGCAGGTGAGTCCTGGTCTCAGCCGATTGGTCATACAGGGGGAAGCGTGGAGGGTGGGAAAGGCCCCGTCTTGCAAGCCGCTCGGCCGTCCAGCACGAGTCTTGGCAAGACAACCAAATGAAGAACTTGACCCTGGGTGGGGCCCAAGTACGCCAGTTCAACCTCCAGGATCTAGACATGATGGATCCCCCTGGGTGGGGCCCAAGTACGCCAGTTCAACCTCCAGGATCTAGACATGATGGATCCCTAGAAAAGGAACTCGTAACATGACTTGGCGGAGTATTGCCCATCCGTGGTCCATCTCCAAATATCATGTATCATGTATTCTTTTTGTTGTGGGTACCGCATATGCGAAATAAGGGGGAACTACCCTAATAATTTTTGGAGTTTGCATATGCGTGAGAGAGATGTCTGAGCCGCCAACCTAAATGATGTCTATGCACTTCTATTCTTATAGAAAGTTGTTGGGCCTCCAAGTATAGAGGTTTGTAGAATAGCATCAAGTTTCCCTTAAGTGTATTACCCGAGGTTTATCGAACTCAGGGAGGAAGTGGTCAATGGTATCCCTCTCAGGCAACACTGCAATCAAGATACAAGAAGTCTCTTGTGTCCCCAACACACTCAAGACACTTGTCAGGTGTATATGTGCACTAGTTCGACGAAGAGATAGTGAAATACAAGTGGTATGGATGATAATAAGTGGTAACGATTCCAGAAAAGAGCTTTCTGACGGGGAGGAAAATACTAAAGGCAAACTGAAATAAAGATGGAAGCAAGCAAACATGTAACAGATCTAGATACAAATGGTGTTTCAATATTTAGAAACAAGGCCTAGGGATCATACTTTCACTAGTGAACACTCTCAATAAATATATTCTCTTCATGATACTACCCTGAACTACTCTCCGGTTGGACAACATAAAAAACTAAGGCTAAACACGGTGCTGGCAAAAGTGAACACTCACAGAACAATAAGAGTGAAAACTAGAGTGTTCTAGGCAATAAAAACAGTGTGTGTCTCTCTCCAAAAGAAGAGTGCTGGGATCCAACCAACTTATTGCAGCAAACTAAGCAAACAAAAACCAAAACTAAGATGCTCCAAGAACAAAACAACAGTGCACGAAACAATAAAAACGAAGTGTCTAGAAAGACCTAGCATTTTTATCGATGAAGAAGGGGATGCCTTGGGCATCTCCAAGCTTTGACGCTTGTACCTCTTAAATATTTCTTGGGGTGACACGGGTTGGCATCCCCAAGCTTGAGATTTTGTCCATTCTTCATCTCACTACATCATTCTTCCCTTACACCTGAAAATTTTCCTTCATACAAAACTTCACACAATCTTCATTAGCAACATTAGTGCATTCAAAAGATAATAAACATTTGGGATTTAGTTTTAAAGCAGCAAAACTTTCATTAAAAACACAAGCTACTATAGCAATTTCCTAAAAAAAACTTAGTTTACCCAAGAGAGGTCAAAAGGAAATCAATAAAGAGGCAAATGCAAATAATGGCAGAAATATGTTAAAACAGTCCAACGGGTAGAAACCGATTTTTTCGAAGACCTTCTGTTGCTCAAATCAAATAGTGTTGAACTAATGAAAGTTAGATAACAACCTGGGGGATTTATTCAGAAAATTACAACTCAATCCGACTTACAGATATTTTTCACGAATGTTTACAGTGAAGCACAAAAATCTGTTTCGGGACAGCACTTCCCCAAATCTTACTTATCTCTCATTAGAGGTTATTCTTGGCACAAAAATAACACAAAAAGGATAAGGAGAGGTTATTACAGAAGTAATAACTTCCAAGACTCAATAAAACTATTAGGTTATCTTCCAAGAAGTACTTTTCTTTATCGCCTTTAAGTTAGGCTTGATAGTCTGAGAAGATGCTCACATAAGAAATATGAATTGAAGTAAAAGAGAGCATCAAGAAGCAAATTCAAAACACATTTAAGTCTAACCTGCTTCCTATGCATAGGAATCTTGTAAAGAAACAAGTCATGAAAGCACAAAGCAACAAGCATAGGAAAGCAAAACAAGTGCAACTTCAAGATTTTCAACATAAAGAGAGGAAGCTTAATATTTTTGAGATACATAAGACCATGTTTCCCTCTCTCATAATAACTTTCAGTAGCATCATGAGTAAAATTAATAATATAACTATCACACAAAACATCCTTATCATGATCCACATGCATATAATAATTATTACTCTCCACATAAACATAGTCATTCTTATTAACTGTAGTGGGAGCAAATTCAACAAAATAACTATCATTATTATTCTCATCACCACGATCATAAAATATAGGAGGCATATTGTAATCATAATTAATTGTCTCCTCAATAGTAGGTGAACTGAAAATATCAAATTCATCATTGTAATCATCATATATTGGAGGTTTGGTATCATCATAAGCAATAGAATAGCTATGTTCCAAAGTTGGGGTACTAAAAAGATCATTTTCATAAAAACTAGCTTCCCCAATCTTGGACGTTTCCATAGCATTAGCAATAATGGTGTTCAAAGAATTCATACTAATAACATTGCTATTAGCATGCAAATAAAGCTCCATAGGTTTTTTAATTTTCTCTTCAAACACTTCATGTCCTAACTCAAGATAAATACTATAAAGCTCTCTAATTTTGTTGTTGTTTTCCATTATGCCTAACTAGTGAAAACAAGAAACAAAAAGACAAAATTGCAGAATCTAAAGGAAATAACTTCGAACACTCACACCGGAGGATGTGAGTACCTTTTACCTTACCTCCCCGACAACGGCGCTAGAAAAGAGCTTGATGTCTACGTACTTCTATTCTTGTAGACAGTTTTTGGGCCTTCAAGTGCAGAGGTTTGTAGAACATCAACAAGTTTCCCTTAAGTATATTACCCAAGGTTTATCGAACTCAGGGAGGAAGTGGTCAAAGGTATCCCTCTCAAGCAACCCTGCAATCAAGATACAATAAGTCTCTTG
Organism: Avena longiglumis; assembly: GCA_030063025.1. NCBI lineage: Eukaryota > Viridiplantae > Streptophyta > Magnoliopsida > Poales > Poaceae > Avena > Avena longiglumis. The sequence continues at coordinate 50,256,912 of CP125976.1, read as the reverse complement.
TGTCCCCAACACACCCAATACACTTGTCAGGTGTATAGGTGCACTAGTTCGGCGAAGAGATAGTGAAATACAAGTGATATGGATGATTATAAGTGGTAACGGTGCCAGAAAAGAGCTTTCTGACGGGGAGGAAAAGACTAAAGGCAAAATGAAATAAAGATGGAAGCAAACAAACATGTAACAATCTAGATGCAAATGGTGTTCCAATGTTTAGAAACAAGGCCTAGGGATCATACTTTCACTAGTGAACACTCTCAATAAATATATTCTCTTCATGATACTACCATGAACTACTCTCCGGTTGGACACTTTAATCCATGGTAGGGCTATAACAGCACAACTCGAAGTCCGCCTTCCCCATCTAGATAACCCCACACTGTCACCTTGAGTGCTAGATGGTTCCAACAAACACCACAATTTCATAAAATAATCCAACTCCAAATATACTCATGATAAAAATTTATAAACTCTAGCCTAAGTGCCACCACGGCGTGCACGCTGTCACTTTCACACACGCGGGGGAGAGCAGAGATCTATTGAAGCACTTGAGTATTTATGTAGACTCTAGCCTAAGTGCCACCACGGCGTGCACGCTGTCACTTTCACACACCTGGGGAGAGCCGGAGATCTATTAAAGCACTTGAGTAGCAGAGTAGATCTACTTGATTACAGAGTTGATGATCACAATATGATCACGCATAGAGAGATAGATAAACACATAGCTACTGGAAGAACCCTTAGCCTTGAGGAAGAACTACTCCCTCCTCATCATGGGAATCAACAATGGTGATGGAGTTGGTGGTGGAGATCGATGGAGATGGCTCCGGTGGCACTTCCCCGTCCCGGCAGGGTGCCGGAACAGAGACTTATGTCCTCCGAATCTCCCCGTCGGTGGCGGCAGCGCTGCGGACCTTTTTATGGATTTTTGCCCGCATTAGGGTTTACGTCTCGGGGAGACGTATAAGTAGGCGACATGGCAAGGTCGGTGGAGCCTCGAGGGGCCCACACCTAGGGATGGAGTGGCTAGGGGGACCTGCGCCACCCTAGGGTGTGGCCACCTCCTGGCCCCCCTTCGTCTGTCCTTTTGGCTCCGTGTTCGCTCCGGAAAAATAGTAACTTTGGCTTTTGTCCCGTCCAATTCCGAGAATATTCATTTTTTAGCTTTTCTGAAACCAAAAACAGCAGAAAACAGGCATCTAGCACTGTGTCATCTTGTCGATAGGTTAGTTTCAGAAAGTGTATAAAAATACCTCAAAGTGTAGACAAAACACAAGACAAATGATATAAAACAAGCATGGAGCATCAAAAATTATAGATACGTTTACGACGTATCACTAAGCCATGTATCATGTTGAAAATTTTATAGCATGGGCACCAATGATGCCTTTTAAATAAAATCTATGCAAATGATAAATAAAAAGAAATGTCAAGTGGTACATCTGTATGTTTGCCTTGTCATCTGAGTATGGGTAGCCCCTCACAAAGGACTCCTTGTTTATGAAGGGAACATGCCCTGAGAGGCAATAATAAAGTGGTTATTATGTATATGCCAAGTATATGATAGATGTTTATTTTGCATGCTATAATTGTATTAATATGGAAACGTTAATACATGTGTGTTTAATAAACAAACAGAAAGTTCCTAGTTATGCCTCTCTTATAAACTATCTCGTTGATTAACAAGATGATCAAGGTTTCGTGATCATGGACATTGGATGTTGTTAATAACAAGGTCACAACATTATTGGAATGGTGTGATGAACATTCATCTGAAGTATAGCATTACGATCAAAGTCATTGAGTTTATATTGCTATAACATCATACGAAGTAGTCCTAATCCTTAGACCATGAGATCATGTCAATCACTAACACTGGAAGAGTATCTTGATAACATCAAACGTCACACCGTAACAGGGTGATTATAAAGATGGTTTTAGTGCTAATAAAGTGTTATGTTGAGGCCCATGGATCAAGAGTGGAATTTGTTCATCCCGATGGCGGATAGATATACTCTGGGGCCTCTTATGCAATACTAGTTGCATGTCAAGCGTGGAGCAAGTCTCATGAACGATGTCATGTAAGGTTAGCCCAGGCCGCTTCATCCCACCATCCCGCAGGATGCAAAGTACACAATAAGAAATCGACAACAAAAGCATCAATGCCCACAATAACCATTGTGTTCTACTCGTGCAACAGATCTACATATAGACACGGCTCTGATACCACTGTAGGTGTTCGTATCATGGAAAACAAAAATTTCTATCGCATGAACACACACAAGCCAAGATCTATCTACTAGATTGTAGCAATGAGTCGATAGAGTACTAACCCTCGAAGATCCAAAGCGGTTAACGAGAGCAGATTCTCGTGGGTGATGTAGCCGTTCACTTGCCGATCTCAAGATCGCGTAGGCGATCCTTCCGGCGCCGCATTCCGGCAGCACTCCCGCAGTCGGTCACACATATGGTACTCAATGAAGACCTTCCTCTCCCTTTTTCCAGCATGCAACGGGAGGTTGTAGTTATCTCCTCGCGATTCCGGCAGCACGACGGCGTGGTGTCGGAAGTAGAGGGGAGATCCCGCAGGGATTCACCTAAGCTGGAGCGGGTATGGTGGAGTAAAGGGAGCCCCGGCGATCTAGGGTTTAGAGGGCCGATGTTTAGAGGTAACTAGCAACTAGAGTTTAGCTAGTCGGTAGCGGTTTAGAGGAGATCTAGATTGGTCGCAACTAGAGAGGGGGCGGCAGCCAACCTAGGGTTTCTTGGGCGCCTAGGGCAAGGGGGATACCTTGGGGTGCGCCCCTACCCCTCCTTATATAGGTGGGGGGCGTACAAGGGTGTTCCCAACCCAGGTGGAAACCCTCTCTAACTCAGAAACCCTCCCTAACTCGGAAACCATGTTGGGATTTGACTTTTTCAAACTGCCTTTTTGACTTTCAAATTATAGTTTGATTTCTCTCTTCCAAGCGTCCAACCAAGTGACCTAGGACATGATGCAACCATTACACTTTGTCATGACACATCCATGTACCCTTCCCCTTCCGGATCGGTGAACCTTCTAGACCCTTCTAGAACATTCCGACGAAAACACCGGAATCATTCCCGAACTCGGAAATTGGACTTTCCTCATATGAATCTTATTCTCCGGACCATTCTGGATCTCCTCGTGATATCCCGAAGCCCATCCGAGACTCCGAACAATATTCGGTCTCTTTACTCACATTCCATATCTACTAAAAAACATTGAATCCTTAACTGTGTCTCCCTATGGTTCATGAATTATGCAGACATGATCGAGACTCTTCTCCGATCAATAACCAATAGAGGAATATGGAAAGTCATATGTCTCCCACATATTTATACGATTACTTCATGATCGAATGAACCATTTACATACGATACCAAATTCCCTTTGTCTCGTGATACTTTACTTATCCGAGGTTTGATCGTCGGTATCTTTGCATACCTAGTTCAACCTCATTACCGATAAGTACTCTTTTCTCATTCCCGTGATATGTGATCCCTTGTGAGCCATTCACATGCTTGCAAGCTAATTGTATGACATTCCACCGAGAGGGCCCAGAGTATATCTATTCGTCATATGGATAGACAAATCCCACTCTTGATCCATGTGCCTCAACACATACCTTCCGAACACTCAATGCCACCTTTATAACCACCCAGTTACAAAGTGGTGTTTGATGTCATCAAAGCATCCATCCGGTGATGGTGATTAGCATGATCTCATGGTCGAAGGAATTAGGTTACTATGTATCAGAAAGCTTATAGCAAGTGAACTATATTAAATGACTTGATATTTATGCTACGCTTAACTATAGGAGTATGTCCATCACATCATTCTCCTAATGATATGACCCTGTTGTTAATAACATCTCTATGTTCATGATCAGGAAACCATGATCATATATTAACCAACAAGCTAGTTTAACAAGAGGCTTTACTAGGGACTCTTTTATGTTTACAAATCACACAACTATTAATGTTTCCGGTTAATACAATTATAGCATGGTATGTAAACATTTATCATAAGCATGGAGATATGATAATAACCACTTTATTATTGCCTCTTGCGCATACCTCCAACACATCATCCCTAGATCGGGAGGGATATGAAGTTTTTCCAGCACCCTGTCGGATGGGAGATCATCCCAGAGGCCTTCTCTCCGGTATGATGCGTGAGTAGTTCCACCTTGGACTATGGGTCCATGTAGTAGCTAGATGGTTGTATCTCCTTGTGCTTTCATGTATAGATCTTGTGAGCTCCGTTCATGATCAAGATCTAATCTATTTGTAATCATGCAAGTTGTGTTTGCGGGGATCCGATGGATATTGAGATTATTATGTTGGTTTGATTAATGGTTTTGTCTTTATGATTCTATCATGTCTGTGTTGTTTGTGATCTTGCATGCTCTCCGTTGTTAGTAGCTATCTTGGTCAAGTAGTTGCTAGTGACTCCAAGAGGGGGTATTTATGCTCGATAGTGCGTTCATGCCTCTAGTTTCCAAGGGAAGTGACAGAAATCTCTTCAGTTGTAGATGTGTTGTTGCTACTAGGGAGAAAACAACGGTCTCTTGTTCATGGAACATATGGAATGTTTACCTTACACACTTTGCTTAAAGCAGTTGTATGTTGCTTGCAACTTAATACCGGAGGGGGGTCGGATGATAACCTGAAGGTGGACTTCTAGTCATAGATGCAGTTGGATGGCGGTCTATGTATCTTGTTGTATTACCCAATCTAATCTCATAGGATCTTTATGACTACTAATTGCATTGTTATGCCTTACTTAGTTCCTGTCAATTGCCCTGCTGTAATTTGTTTAACCTTCATGCCATGTTGTTTATCTAAGGAGAGCACCTCTAGTGAACTATGGACCCCGGTCCAATCTTTACCATTGATACATCTTCCACTGTTACTTGTATACTTGTTGCAAACCATTAGCCTCCACACAATATGTTTAATCCTTTGTTACAACAACCGGTGAGATTGACAACCTCACTGTTAGTTGGGGCAAAGTCTTGAGTTTGTGTTGTGCAGGTCTCTGCATTGCTTGCAACACCTGTGTGACGTTTCCTTCCTCCTACTGGTTCGATAACCTCGGTTTCTTACTGAGGGAAAACTTGTTGTTGTGCTGCTTCACACCTTGCTCTTGGGGTTCCCAACGAAGTGCTCCTACATCAACTCAGCGCTCCATCAAGCTTTTCTGGCGCCGTTGCCGGGGAGGCTAAGGACGTCTTCACTAGGGGAGTCCTCCACTTCTTTCCCCTTACTTTTTTTTTATTTTGCTTTGTTTCTTTTGCTTGGTTTTTTTTTGCCTCTTTTCAAAGCCCCCCAAAAAATAGTTTAGTTTGGTTTGCTTTCTTTATTCAAAAGCACAAAAAAAATAGTTCCTGCTCTAGCTGCTACTGCTATTTTTGGCTTGCCCACCTTTGCCAAAATGAACTCTGCTAAGAACACCAAGTTGTGTAACTTCACTAGCACCAACAACAATGATTTCCTAAGAACTCATATTGCTCCACCTGCTCCTGATGCTACCTTTTATGAAATTAAGCCCGCTTTGTTGAATCTTGTGATGAGAGAGCAATTTTCTGGTGCTAGTTCTGATGATCCTGCTGCCTATCTCAATAGCTTTGTTGAACTTTGTGAGATGCAAAAGTATAAGGATGTAGATGGAGATATTATTAAGCTCAAGCTTTTCCCTTTCTCCTTGAGATGAAAAGCTAAAGAATGGTTGATATATTTTCCTAAAAATAGTATTGATTCTTGGACTAACTATAAATATGGTTTTATTGGAAAATATTATCCTCCTGCTAAGATTATATCTATGAGAAGCGACATTATGAAATTTAAACAACTTGATAGTGAACATGTTGCTCCAGCTTGGGAAAGAATGAAATCTTTGGTTAAGAATTGCCCCACTCATGGACTCACTGCTTGGATGATTATCTAGACTTTTTATGCAGGTTTGAACTTCTCCTCAAGAAATCTATTGGATTCAGCTGATGGAGGTACCTTCATGGGCCTCACTTTGGGTGCTGCAACAAGGCTCCTTGATAATATGATGGTTAACTACTCTGAATGGCATGTTGAGAGAGCTCCACATGGTAAGAAGGTAAATTCTGTTGAGTAAACTTCCTATTTGAGTGATAAGATTGATGTTATTATGGCTATGCTTGTTAATGGGAAAGCTCCTTTAGATCCTAATAGTGTTCCCTTGGCCACCTTGGTTGCTCAAGAAGAGCAAGTTGATGTGAACTTCATTAGAAACATCAATTTCAACAACAATGCCTATAGGAATAATTTTGGTGGTAACAACAATTATAGGCCTTATCCTCCTAACAATGGCAATTACTATGGAAGATCTTACAACAATGCTAGAAGGGGCCCCTCTGAACTTGAAGTCATGCTCAAAGACTTTATTAGTAAACAAACCACTTTCAATAAGACTATAGAGGAAAAACTTTTAAATGTTGAGAAAAATATATCCTCTCTGTGTGAAGCTTAGTCCTCCTTGATTAATAAAATGGCTGCTAAACCTGAAACTATGGAAAGTACCTTTGCTACCACTCATGCCATACAAGTTACTATTGATGAAAATGTTAGGCTGTTAGCTCAACTTCATGCTAGGTGGGAAAGGGAAGTTGAAATTGATAGAAACAATAGTGTGTGCACCATCACCACTAAACCACAAGTAGTCCCTATTCCTACTCCTACTATGCCTAAGCCTACTGAGCCTACTACTAGTGATGCTAAGTTTGATTTTGATATTGATGGTTGCAATATTTCTAAAGTGATTATGTTCCTGCAAAAGCTTGCTAGAAGTCCTGATGCTAGTGATATGCATGTTGCTTTCACCAAACACATTACAGATGCTCTTGTTAAGATTAAGGAAGAGAAGCTAAAATACAAAGCTTCTATTCCTAGGAAAGTAGAAGATAGTTGGGAACCCATTATTAATATAAAAGTGAATGACTTTGATCTCAAAGCTTCATGTGATCTTGGTTCTAGTGTCTCTATTATGCCTAGGAAGATTTATGAAATGCTAGATTTGCCACCATTGGAAGATTGTTTTTTGGATGTCCCACTCAATGATAATGCTAAGAAGAAACTCATGGGGAGTATTAATGATGTTCTAATTATGGTTAACAATGCGTATGTCCCTGTTGATTTCTATGTTTTGTATGTTAAGTACAATGCTTCTTGTCCTATTACTTTGGGAAGGCCTTTTCTTAGAACAGTTGGTGCCATCATTGATATGAAAGAAGACACCATTAAATATCATTTTCCACTTAAGAAAGGTATTGAACACTTCCCTATGAGGAGAGAGAATTTGCTTTTTGCTCCTCCTTTGAAATCAAGGTTTGATTGTCGTGGGAATTATCACGGCAGATCTTTTGATCGGCAGTAGTACGAGGGGCAAGGCGGCCCATCCATGCGGTCGAGATGAGCAAAGACACAGGGTTTTACCAGGTTGCCCCGGAGAATAAAGACCTACTCCTGCTAGATTGTATTATGGAGGTGTTACAATGGGCGAGCTCGGCGGCTGGGCGGCGAGTCGCTTGGGTGTATGAGGGAATGTGTCTCTACTTACCCTATAGGGAGGTTTATATAGGCTCACCTCCCATAGGATTTACATATCTCAACTGTCGTGGTGGTGGCACGGCAGATGCCATGGGTAGGCTAAAGTTGGGGGCCAATGGATGCTAGTGGGATCTGGGGAGGGAAGATGCAACTGTCTTTACACTCAAGCTGCCAAAGTGATGATCTTTATTTCTCTCTTTCTGTATTACAAGTGCTCCTTGAGCTGTGTACAGGGGGACAAGATGAATCTCCCCAGCCTAACGGTGCTCAAAGAATCGATCCTCCTCGGGGTCCAAGCCTCCTTATAAAGGCGCCTTGGGTGCCCTTAGGTTGACGAGGCAAGCATATTCGTGGAATATGCTTGTCCCAAATTAGTTCGGCCTCCTTTCCTGTCGCCCTTCTAACGACAGCAAGGTTCCAGATGGCCCCTCTGCGTGCCTCGGGCTCCGGGCTGTCACCTCCGTGACCTCCTACGCCCCTCTCGGCTGTGCATCCTTGTCTCTTGTGCTTGGCTCTGCTCTGATTCCTTCTAGCCTGCAGCTATAGTTTGACCTTGGGCTTCTCCTTCTCCTGCAAGCTTCGTATCACTCGGCCTTACCTTGTGTTACTCGGCTCGTTCTTCACCTGCATCAAGATCACTTGGGTAACCCGGCCGATTCTCTCATCAGCTCGGCCGGGTAACTACTTGATACATATACGTGGGCTTCTTGCCTTCGTTCATCGGCCGACATATCCATGACTCGGCCGACTTGGACCGTAACTCGGAAACTAGACGGGGATAGTACCTCTGTCTTTCCCCGTCTCAGACCTACCCGAGGTTAACCCCCCGACATTAGTCCCCGAAGCTGGTGTGGCCCTGTCAATAGCTTTGGCCGGGTTATATCAGCTTCATTATATTCTTCAGTCTTGTTTAGAGTTATGGCCTCGTCCGAGGTTTCCTCGTTCCTTCCCTCGTCGCCATGTCCTCGTGTCATCCCATCATTGTTCTTCTAGTTTTTAGGTCCTTCTACGATGCTCTTGACAAGCTCGATGAACCACATACTGCTGCGCCACTGCGACGCCTCGTGTGTCGTTCCCCTTGGGGATCGTGACGATCTTTCTTCGTGTGTGGCCGTTGGTGTTGCTCCACTCACCATCGTGCGTTCGTGCTGCTCCCACGATCTACACGGGTAACTGCCACACCCACGATCCCACTTCCCTATTCATGGCTTGACTATAAAGAGGGAAACTGTGCTCGTGGGATTCACCTTTCCCCTTATCGCTTGCCTCTGTTCTTCTTCTTCCTTTCGGTAGCGTTCTCCTGTTCCTCCGCTCGTCGGCGAGCCTCCTCGGCGAGGATTCCGCCGCGTCGTTCTGCCTTTGCCCGCGCTCTGCGGCTTTGGCTCCGCCGCCGGTGAGTTCTTTCCGGCCGTCTTGCCCCAATCTTTCCCTAGATTCATCTGCTTCGTTTTCGCGCTTAGGCAACGGTTCCTCCTTTTCTTCGCCATTGTTTTCGTGCTAAGTTCCGGCGGGCCTTGCTCAAAACTCCCTCCGCCCGATTCTTCCTCCGTGATCTTTCCGCACCTATGTCTAGTTCATTTAGCGGCGCTCTTGTTGAGGACGACGATCGGCTCCGCCCAAGCGAGGCTCGTGGCGAGCTCTTGATCCGCGTCGTGAGATTGAATGGCTCATCCGGACTCGGATTCCGCCGAGGTTTCTTGTCGTTTACGGCGTGAATCCTCTCCGGATATCGGAGAGGCGAGTATGTGGTTTTCATGTCTCACGCCGCCCGGCTTGGTCTTCCTCTTAGCGATTTCGCTAGGGAATTCCTCGATTACTTGACCTTGTAGCATCACCTTCTATGACGCCATAGCTTCTCTTTCTTTCATCTCCGCCTCGGATGGTTACTTGACTGTGGCCGTCGGTGCATCATGCGGTGAAGTTCTTCCGGATCCGCTCCAACGTTGTTCGACAAATCTCGCACCCTTCCGAAGTTGCTCACCCAATGTGGGCGTCTATCACCTCGGAGGAAATCCGTGTTCCCTCGCGTCCGGGTTGGAGTCGTGCAAGAAATGGCACAAGTCATTCTTCTCGTCAAGAACGGAGGCGGAAGATTCGGCTCCCCATTCTCAATTGGCCCACCCTCTAAAGTGAACTGGCTCTACAATCCAAGGAAAACTCACGCCTTGGCGAGGCCTTGAGATTCGGCTAAAGAGTTGATCCGGGTTATCGGTGAAGATCGATGGCAACCTTTATTAGTAGCGGATCGCCCTTCCAGTGGCGGACCCACAAGCTGTGCTACATGAGTGGTCCCTCGACCCTAGCGAGTCTCGACCGTGGAGCTGGATAATTATCTTATTCATAAGCACGTCAAGCTATCTTCAAGGCGAGATGCACGAGGATTGGTCTTGGGGGTTAAAACCATTCACCGCGATCGTCCGCCCCGAGGTAAGCTTGATCGATTGCTCTGTTATTCCACAGTTTTAGAAACTGGTTTACATGATTTTCTTTCTCCTTGTCCTGCAGAGGTTCGCAGAGCGGAAGAACGAGGCCGGGTTCTGCAGCTCCCTTGGCCGCGGATAGGAGTACCACGGATCTTGGCGAGCGGACTCAGGAGTTCGTCCCTAAGTCGGATCCTGCTCGGCTCGAGCTCGGCAAAACTTCAAAGCATGAGGAGGAAGGTGATTGGACGAGGTCCAAATTCTTGAGGTAGTTGCCGCCATGCCTATTTCTTATGCATTTCCGGCTTCTACTTTCCCAGCTAATCCGGCGGTCGAGTTCACGACGCCGAGCCTATTGCTTCGGCCTCCCGTTACCTCGGGAAGCGGGGCTCTGCTAGTGCCTCGGGCGGTTCCTAAGAAGCGAATGAAGAAATCCGCTCCGAACCCTCCCAGGCGCAAGACTATGCCTGGGGTCGCCGGGTAAGTTCTTTTGCCTATATCTCTTGTTTCTCTCTTTCTGTTTCTCATACTGACAAATCTTCCTTCTTATTTTTGCAGTGCTCCTCTTTCTGTTAAACCCGGCGGTCCTAGTATGACTAGCCGTCCGACTCGGCCGCCATCTCCTCCTCCCGCTGATGATACCAGGATTCCTAGCCCTATTCGTCCTGCTTCTCCTCCAGCTCCGAATACGTCGCCTGTTCGTCGCGATGTCCTTGAGACCCCTTCCCTTGACCTGGATCCGATCCGGCCCTCCGAAGTTTTCGTTGAGCCCGCCGCCCCTTCTATGGGCCCCAGCGCTACTACTGAGCCTCCATCTACTCCCGGGTTCTCTGGCCATCCCGACCTCGGTCGAAAAGGTCGTTATCCCGGCGCCCTCTGCGACCTTATCCTCCGCTGCTCCTAAGGAGTCCGTCCCTACTTCGGAGGCGCCACCTCCTGCTGATGCCTCTTCTAAGGCGAAAAAAGCTATCGCCGTCAAGACTTCTTCTCAGAAAGGCCTTGCCGGCTCTTCTCAGCCAGTATTGCCCGGCGTCTTGCGCAAGGCTGCGCCTACCAAAGTCCCTGTTACCTCGGCCACGGCGGCAAACTTGCTCTTCATAAGAGCCCTGCATTGCCGTGGTCGGACCGCTGCCGGGGTAAAGTTTTAACTCGGACTAGTGGGAACGACCTTGGGCCTGGTTGAGTATGCCAATAAGGAATCTTCTTGATCGGTTTGAGGGTAATCCAACAAACCAGCCCTTCGACTTTCGACATCGGTGACGTTTTGACCATCTTGCCGGTTCATCATTGATACCAACAAAATGAATGAGGTAATTGTTTTTCTCACGAGTCTTAAATTATTCTCCAGATGTTACCATATGCTCTAGTCCCCGAAACTTGCAAGGAAATAACTTGTTGTATACTTGGAAGTTTGACTTAAATTTATTTCTAAGGTTCGTTAGTCCGGCCATCTATTTCGGGGTTTAGTTGTGTTTTATTCAGACTTGGTTTAGCTTTGAATATCCAGCCATCTAGATCCGAGTTAAGTCCTGCATGACTCGGATCTGGTTTAGCTTTGAATATCCAGCCATCTAGATCCGAGTTAAGTCCTGCATGACTCGGATCTGGTTTAGCTTCACTTGATTTGGATCTAATTTAGCTTTGAATATCCAGCCACCTAGATCTGAGTTAAGTCCTTCATGACTCGGATCTGGTTTAGCTTCGAATATCCAGCCACCTAGAGCCGAATTAAGCTTTGCTTGATTCGGATCTAATTTAGCTTTGAATATCCAGGCACCTAGATCTGAGTTAAGTACTTCATGACTCGGATCTGGTTTAGCTTTGAATATTCAGCCACCTAGAGCCGAATTAAGCTTCGCTTGATTCGGATCTAATTTAGCTTTAAATATCCAGCCACCTAGACCTGAGTTAAGTCCTTCATGACTCGGATCTGGTTTAGCTTTGAATATCCAGCCACCTAGAGCCGAATTAAGCTTTGCTTGATTCGGATCTAATTTAGCTTTGAATATCCAGCCACCTAGATCTGAGTTAAGTCCTTCATGACTCAGATCTGGTTTAGCTTTGAATATCCAGCCACCTAGAGCCAAATTAAGCTTTGCTTGATTCGGATCTAATTTGGCTTTGAATATCCAGCCACCTAGATCTGAGTTAAGTCCTTCATGACTCGGATCTGGTTTAGCTTTGAATATCCAGACACCTAGATCCGAATTAAGCTTTGCTTGATTCGGATCTAATTTAGCTTTGAATATCCAGCCACCTAGATCTGAGTTAAGTCCTTCATGACTCGGATCTGGTTTAGCTTTGAATATCCAGCTACCTAGAGCCAAATTAAGCTTTGCTTGATTCGGATCTAACTTAGCTTTTACTCGTTGATTTATCATTTTGCCTCATTACTCAGGTTGCACATAACCGGCGGACTGCCGAGTTCCAGAGGTTGCTTTTTTCTCACATAATTTGGAAGAAATGCGAAAGTTACGCGTGGCAAAGAAAGCTGGTATGTCGATAGTTCCTTTTCCTTATTCCCAACTTTCTTATGTATTCGTCCACGAAATGCCGGCTTACTTCTTGTTGAATAGGCAATATTAATAACCTCAATATTCGCCTTGAAAAGAAGATCAAGAACTTGGAAGGTTAGCTTCCTTTCCATTTTACTCCTTCTTCTTCTTAATATATATGCTAAGGTTTCTTATTGCGTTTGGCTGTGGTAAAGCCGAGTTGCAAGACTTCGATGTTGCATCAAGATTGCATGCCCATGCGGCGTGATGCTGCATTTTTAGAACAAAATGCAGTTCATTGGCGCAACTACAAGAAAAGGCGATGAGATAGCTCGCCTACGATCAGGTGGATACCCTTAAGCTGTCTCAAAAATCCGAACTAGAAGCTCGACCAAGAATTTTCGAGGAAAAGAATCGGTGACTGGATCTGAGAAGAACAAAGAACTCCTCGAAGCTGCCGAACTTAAAACCGTGGTTTGAGCGAAATTGCTCGTTTGAGAAGAGCAAGGCTGATTGGGCCAAAGATCTTGAGATAATGATGAGCTATATTCATCGTAAGCTACTTGGCATGGCGAATTATATTTTGTTTTTCGTCTGCTACCCTTTGACACGTTCGTGCTTGGCGAGATCATTTCCCGAGGCCAAGCCATGAGTTCTAAAGCAGTTCTTGCAGCTCGTCGTGAGGTGAACTGTTCTGTTGATTGAATACTCAATGGAGGATTACTTGGTTGCCGTTGGTGCCGCAGATTGGTCCGATGAAAATTATGGGCGGGACTTGGTGCGACCGCTATCCGAGCTTACCATGTACTGGCGAATACCTCGGGGGCTCGATATCAATGAAATCAAGTTATTGGTGACAAAGGCGATGGCATCGAGAGGCGGTTGAGTCTTTGGAGAATCTGCGGGCGTCTTGGTGCCGACATGGCCCTTACTGTTATCATGTCATGGTATGAAGACATCTCTCTTGACATCCTGAGAAACTTGCGCACTGGCTCCCGCTGGGTCGAAGATCCCACTTTTGTTGCTCTTCGACAAGCTCGGGCGTTCCAACTCGTTGAGTACGCCGACGTGCATACTTGGAATGAAGGGCCGAGTTTTCTCCCAGACCCGGATCAGGAGGTTGCGGCTGAAGGTGCCTCGGATGATAATTCAGCGGAGCAGGGGGAAGGTGAAAATGATTGACGCATCGATAGCTCTAGCTCAAGCTCGGACAGCAGCGATGCGGTCCTCTTCCAAAGGTACCGGGCATTCTACCGCCGATGGCGGCTCTGAACAAGCCGGACTTCGCGAAGTTGCACTGGTCGTGGATGGCGAGCAACCTCGATCGAGGTCCTCCTACCTCGGAGTGCCCTTTGAGCAAGTAGCTGCCCTCCGAACAACGCCTAAGTTATTTCCGATCCCTGGTATCTTGGGGGCGTATGATGTAGGCGAGAAAATTTGTTAACTCGTTGTATAATTTGAATTTCTTTTGCCATGTACTGTTGAGACACTTGGTTAAGTGGATGCTCGTCCGAATTCTTGCTTCGATGGCCCTTAATTTCTTGACCTTTTAGGGCTTAACTTTGCCGTTATTTTTTATGGTCTTATCCAGGCATGAGCCTTTGAATACCTATAATATTGAGCTGTTACGAACATAAGTTAATTACGTTGTGGAAGTATGCAATCATTGGATCGTTGTTTATTAATAAAACTTCCTCATGTAAATCAAATTTCAGAGGTAGTATAAAACTGATATGAGTCGTTCGGCATAATTTTGAGGTATCACGGTAGTCCCAGTGTGCTTTAGATCCGAAGTTTAGGTATCAATACGGAATTAATATATCATATGATAGTCCCAGTCATTGCTCACGGGCAGAGGTTCATATTCATAACATGAAAGAAATACAACATCTGGCGGTCCCGATGCTGCTCAGGTGCGAGGTTTAAGCATGTAACGAAAAGAAATAAATATAACATATGGCGGTCCCGAGTCATTGCTCAGGTGCGAGGTTCAAACATATAACCCGAAATAACATAACATATGGCGGTCCCGAGTAATCGCTCTGCGTCGAGGTTCAAACATATAACACGAAATAACATAACATATTGCAGTCCCGAGTAATCGCTGCTGGGTCGAGGTTCGAATACATGTCTGAAATAAGTATATCCCAAAGCGGTCCCAGTCATCACTTTCTGGTGCGAGGTTCAAATACATCATTGGATTTTGACCTTGAGATATAACCACTGAGTAGAATGGCGTAAAGCCACATTCGAGCTTTGTTTCACCAGCTTTATGCCTTGTTCTCTCCGGTGAGCATCGATCGGATAATATGCATCGTTGTGCAATGCTTTGCTTACAATAAATGGTCCTTCCCATGGGGTGACAATTTGTGCATGCCGGCGTCGTTGCACTAGTCGGAGGACCAAATCTCCTTCTTTGAATACTCTTGGATTCACTTTCTTGCTGTGATACCGTAGTAAGTTACGTTGATAAATGAGCGATCGTGATAATGTCAATTCTCGGCTTCTTCCAAGGTCTGACATCTTCTTGAGCTATTTCATTTGTCTACGAGGTTGTGTCTTGAGCAACTCTTGGCGAGTCATATATTATGTCGGCCGGAAGTACGGCCTCTGCCCGTACACGAGAAAAATGGAGTGTAACTGTTGACCTATTCGAGTAGTCAAGGCTCCATAACACAGTGGATTTCTTGATCCAACATCCTGCCGACCTTTGCAAAGGTTCAACAAGTCGTGGTTTTATTCTGATAGCAGTCCATTAGACCTTTCCACTTGTCCATTGGATCTTTGGGTGAGCCACCGAGGCAATATCTAGTCTTATGTGCTTCTCTTGGCAAAATCTAGCAGCTCATACGCAAAGTTTGTGCCATTATCGTAATAATGCTATGTGGGTACCCGTATCTCAAGATGATATCCTTGAGAAATTTCACTGTTGTGTGCCCATAACACTTTTTAATTGGTTTTACTTCAATCCACTTTGTGAACTTGTCTACCATAACCAACATGTGGGTCATTCCTCCTCTCGCCGGCTTGAACGGTCCCACCATATCTAAACCCCATACGGAAAATGGCCAAGTGATGGGTATTGTTTTTAACTCGGCCGACGGCATATGTATTCTGGGCGTATATCTGACATCCATTGCACTTCTTAACCAATTCTTTTGCCTCTTTTAACGCCGTTGGCCAGTAAAATCCATGCCTAAATGCCTTGGCTACTAAAGCGCGAGATGAGGCATGGTGCCCACATTCTCCTTGGTGTATGTCTAGAAGGATTTCGACCTTGTGGAGCTCACGCACTGTCGTTTGTGACGCTTCTCTTATATAACTCATTGTTTATGATTGTATAGGCCTTTGCTCTTCTTATGGTTTGTCTAGCTAATACCTCATTACTCGGCAATATCGCGTCTTTTAGGTAAGAAAATATGGGTTGCGCCCATATCGGGGTTACTCTTTCTGCAGTGATCTCAGTGTCTATCTCCATGTTTTCTGCCGACGTATATACCTCGGCTTTCTCCATGATTGTGATTACTTCGGCCGTCCCCCTCTTCAGGGGTTCCGAATCTTTCTGCGGATCTACCTCCATTGGCGTATGATTTTCTGCAGAACTTGCTGGGATAAAGATTGATTCGGATTCTGGTGATGGGATTATTGAAGGTTTCCTGAGGTGCTCCAAGGCAATACCTGGTGGAATCGACTGCCGAGTTGATCCTAATTTTGACAATGTGTCGGCAGCGTCATTTTCTGCTCATGGTATGTGGTGGAATTCACATCCTTCAAAGTATCCACTGATCTTTTGCACATGGAATCTGTATAAAGCCATATTAGCATCTAATGCGTCCCAACTGCCCGATACTTGCTGTACTACTAGATCCGAGTCACCGTAGCATAGGATTCGGCGTATACCAATTTCTTTTGCCACTTTTAATCCATGGACTAGTGCTTCATATTCAGCTACATTGTTGGGCCGAAAATGTATTTGCGTACATATTTCAATTGATCTTTTTAGGCGGCGTTAGCACTATTCCTGCTCCCAAACCATTCCTTAGTTTGGAACCATCAAAATGCATTGTCGATAATTTGGATCTAGCAATGGTGGCTCATCTTGCACCTCGGCCCGATCTACGAGGAAGTCGGCGGCCTGAGATTTGATTGCATCTCTTCTATCAAATTGTGGAGCATACGGTGATAACTCGATCGCCCATTTTGCTATTGACCACTTGCATCTTTGTTGCTCAATATATGGCTATGGGTGCCTCACAGATTACTTTGATGGGATGCTCCTCAAAGTAATGCTTAAGCTTTTTCGACATATATACTCCATAAGCCATCTTTTGATAGTGCGGATAATTACGCTTTGAAGTGGATAATACTTCACTTAGATAATACATCGGCCTCTGAACGACTTACCATCTTCAAGTCGTTCCACTACAACCACAAGATTAACTACTCGATTGGTAGCTACATAGAGTAGCATAGGTTCTTCGATAATGGAGAAGCTAAAATGGGTGCCGTAACTAGCATCTTTTTCAACTCATGAAATGCAGTCCGCTGCGAGTCCAGGAATTTGTCCGACTTTCTCATCGGTTGATAAAGTGGCGTGCCTTTTCTCTAGGCGACATACAAATCGACTAAGCGAGGCGAGCGGCGTGAATTTTGTACATCGTTCAAACATCACGGCAATTCCATTCTTTCTCTGCTCTTATCTTTGTTGGATTAGCCTCGATACCTCGGCTGACACAAGGAAACCGAGTAGTTTTCTGCTTGACGCCAAATGTGCATTTCTCGGATTAAGTTTCATTGGAACCTTCTCGAGTTCGAAAGTTTCGTATATCTTCTAGCAAGGTTTTGCTCTCCTTAGTTTTGATGACTTCGTCATCCACATACACTTGTACATTTTTCCTCGATCATGTAGGCATTTTTGCATGCATCTTTGATATGTTCCTCCGCATTTCGCAGTCGAATGGCATTGTGCGATAACAATAAGCCCGTGCAGGGTAATAAATGATCTTTATTTGATCGGCGGATTTAGCGGTATCTGGTGGAAACGAATCTGGCGTCTACAAATGATAACAGCTCACAACCAGCGGTCGAGTCAATGACTTGGTCTATTCTAGGCAATGGAAATGGATCTTTCGGACACGCCTTGTTCAAGGTTAGTGTAGTCGATACACATTAGCCACACAATGGCTACATTGGGGTCATCTTTTTCTTTTCTACTAGCACCGGATTTGATAACCAATCCGGATATAACACCTCCATGATGAACCCATTTGCGAGGCGAGCTATTTCATCTATTACTTTTCTCTGTCTTGTGACGGCGGAGAGGTTGCTTCACCGGCCTTGCTCTGGCACGGCGTTCAAGAGTGCTCGCCAATTCCCTCGGAACACCTTGCGGATCTTGAGTTGACCATGCAAATATGTCCCGATTCTCACGGAGGAAGTTGGTGAGCTCGCCTTCCTATTTAGCGTCAAGGCCTGCACCAATAACGATGCGCTCACGGGAATTGCTCATCAATAAAATTTCTTCGTCTCTTTGGTTGGTGGAAAGAAACACGCCATGAGGTTGGCGATCCCGGCATGTTTAAGCTGTCTTGTTGGCGGTGCTACCTCCAATCCTTTTCTTTTCTCTTGCTATAACCAATGACTCGGCCAAATTTGACCCGGCACCTCCATTGACTTCTTGTAATCCCTGCAACTATTATCACCTTGTGGTCCGGGTAACCTCATCTTTAGATAACTTATATATGACAGCTGCTCATGAATTTGGCGGTCTTGAACGTCGAGTGAAACATGATAACAACTTTCCGGATCCACCACTTCAAATTCCAAGTTTTACGCTCTCGGTTGTCTCTCTGCGAATAACACGTCCACTCGGACTTTCTGATGGGCTCACATGAAAGCCACAGCACTATCCATGGAAAGTTGTCCTTGTGGATTGCAGCATATTCTGCGATATTCCGAGTTTATGCATGGTATCTTTGTACATGATGTTGATACTGCTCCCATTGTCGATGAGTACTTTTGAAAATTTTACATTGATACTTGGTCCAACAAATGTTGGATCCAACACAAGTGCATATGATCCTGGATTCGGCGGTCTTTCATGCTCCAGGTCACCTCCTGATCGGACCATGGCTGGTATCTTGGCACCGCCGGCACAACCACATTCACTTCCATATGCCGGCGCTGCACACTTTGCTTGTCCTGCTGTTCTGTTGTGAACACACAATAAGACTGGTGATGTTCCCTGTAATCATTCGTCCGGTATTTGCGGATTCATCCTTCCGTCACAGCCACAGTTCATTACTTGATGCTGCATCCCTCCGATCCTAGTTATCGTACCTCGGGGAGGCGGTAGCATCGATTCTTGTCATTTGCTCGATTAATTGCGGTGATCTTGTTGCACTTTTGATGGGAGCTGAACTCTGCTGGGTTCCCCATCGCATTTTCATCGAGCGCATTGCGGGTTGTATGATTAGCTGATGCGGATGGGTTTGATGTGAAATTTGCATGGTGATCTAACATGGATTGACGTATACTTGACCTCTCTTTCCATTGCTTCTTTTGCTCAGGGTCCATTACCTCTTTCCCTCATTTCTTGATGTCCCTTTGTTGAGGTCCATTTTTACGTCGTTGAGTTGCTCCGTGACTCGGTGATATTGTGCTGACAGCCACAGGCGAATTATATCTATAATCCGGCCTCTCCTCTCTTCTTCTTCCTCTGAAATCACGCTGGATGACCCAATTCTCACGCGTCTTGGTCTGTTGCTCACGATGATCTGCCGACATTAACTCCGGTTGGGTTGGGTCACCCAATGCATAGATCCTATTACGATAGTTTACGCGATGTGGTTGGCATATCTCTTTGCGGCGTTACACAACAGCGGCATACGGCAGCCTTGCGCGAACCAAGCGATTGCTTGCGACTCGATAACTCCCTCACATGAGTTTCTCAGGTTACACCATCGAGTTAAAAACTCTCTATCCGTTTCATTCGGCCTCTGCTTGCACATAGCTAGTTGTTGTGGTCTATTTGGTCTCTTGTATGTCTTTGGTAAAGTTGCTGAACATTTCTTGAAATCTAACCAGCGGTTAATCTGCCGGCGGGTTGATTATTCAACCATACCAGGCTGGTCCTTCCAACATCGTGGGACATACCAAACTGCCCATCTTAGGTTGCCACCGCTATCTTCACAGCGGTGGCATAATCAATCAACGATCTTGTGGCTTGGTACTTCCATTATGCGTTTTGTGCCTCTTGCCAACTGAAAATTCGGCGGTGGTTCGCCCATGATCCGTGGTCCAAAACATATCGGACTGGTGGACCTTGCTCTTCCAACAGCTCGGACGGTATAGCCGATCCAACTTTACTCTTGCATCATTCTTTGGCAAATCTCTGTCTGAGATTCTATCACGCATCCCATAGTGATTGTTTCCACCACGGTTTGCGTATTCTACCTCGGAATATCCATCATTATACCTTTCATTCATCGATTGTGGCGAGCTGGCCTCACTTCTCTTTCTGAGGCTCATGTCTTGGTTGGGTTGGACACTTCTCTCCTTACTTGGGGGATTTGGTTTTCATGATTGTCTCTTGCGGGTTCTCTCTGAGATCCCCGTTACCTCGGCCTCGTCCTTTTCCATACGGCGTGGTTTCTCTCCCCACTGTTACCTCGGCATTGCCTCTATTCTCATTTGCCTTTCCGATTCTGCGGGTCATATGGGACAATTTGCTTGTTCCTTTTCCACGAGGTTCTTGCTTTCTCTTTTCTAGCGTTGTTTAGGGTGAAGATCTGCTGCCGCAGATAAAGCGGTCTTGCCCCTAGAATGAACCATCCGTGAAGCCCTGGTCTTGCCGGGTTAGCTCGAGCATTTCCTCATTTTCTTTGGTTCGCGATGCTTCAGCTCATTCACTCTTTCTTGTTGTTTTACTTGGCTTCCCTTAACCCCTCTAATTCCAATGCTGCGGCATTTGCGCTCTCGGGTTTTTCACCAGTGCTGCCTCGGCAAACCCAAATCACTGATTCGGCTCAGAGCTTCATGCTCTTTGTTAATGTCATTCATGAGGTTCTTCCCTCTTAATCTTAGTTCGTCCACCCGCTGGTGCGATATCAACTTATTAGCTTTTGCATATTCTCTCGGGGTCTGTTCAAGATTCATGAGCTGATACTTTTTGGCCTCTACCGGCACCTTTTGCTGGTTTCTTCTAACTCTGCTGAGCATTTGCGGATCAAGTATCGGCGCTACGGTGTGGTTAAGTTTTCTATAGTTGCACGAAGAATGTTCTCTGGTCTCTCGAGGTGGCCCTCTCACTCTTGGTGCCTTTGGGGTGGTGTCATGCAGCTCGGCGGGTTTGTCCTTTGCGGAATTACCTCGATGGGTTGTAGTGTGGTGCCTTGGAGTGCGCCTTGCGCACTGCGTGAGTTCTGCTTGACCCGACTCTGCACTCTGCTTGAGCTCTGCTGCGACCATCACCTCGGCCGCTGCGCAAGATGCTCTCTGATGGACGACTCGCCCGGCGCTTGAGGTGGCTCTCCTGCAACAACAACTTGGTGAGGATAAATGCGGTGATGTCGGCGGCGTAGACCACATGCTCGCCGCGATGAAGATCCCGTTGCGGGAGTTCTCCTGAAGCTTCTGCATTGTCTCGGCGTGGTCGCGAGGCCAAGTCTGGACCAAACCGAAACAACGCGCTCGCGGTGTTGATGAAGTTTCCGTCCAGATCACAACTCCAGCTAGCATTGCTGGCCTGATGGCGTAAGCCATCGTGGTGGTGGCACGGCGGATGCCATGGGTAGGCTAAAGTTGGGGCCAATGGATGCTAGTGGGATGCAGGAGGGAAGATGCAGCCGTCTTTACACTCAAGCTGCCAAAGTGATGATCTTTATTTCTCTCTTTACGTATTACAAGTGCTCCTTGAGCTGTATGCAGAGGACAAGATGAATCTCCCCGACTAACGGTGCTCAAAGAATCGATCCCTCCCTCGGGGTCCAAGCCTCTCCTTATAAAGGCGCCTTGGGTGCCCTTAGGGTGACGAGCAAGCATATTCGTGGAATATGCTTGTCCCAAATAATCCCGGCCTCCTTTCCCTGTCGCCCTTCTAACGGCAAGGCTCGGTGGCCCCTCCTGCGTGCCTCGGGCTCCGGGGCTGTCACCTCGTGACCTCCTTCTACCCCTCGACCATGCATCCTTGTCTCTTGTGCTTGGCCTGTGATTCCTTCTAGCCTGACTATAGTTTGACCTTGGGCTTCTCCTTCCTGCAAGCTTAGTATCCTCGGCCTTACCTTGTGTTACTCGGCTCGTTCCTCCTGCATGAAGATCATTTGGGTAACCCGGCCGATTCTCTCATTAACTCGGCCGGGTAACCACTTGATACATATATGTGGGCTTCTTGCCTCCGTTCATCGGCCGACATATCCATGATTCGGCCGACTTAGGCCGTAACTCGGAAACAGGCGGGGCGTACCTCTGTCTTTCCCGTCTCGACCTACGAGTTAACCCCGACATTAGTCCCCGCTGGTGTGGCACATCGATAGCTTTGGCGGGTTATATCAACTTCATTACATTCTTGATCTTGTTTTAGAGCTATGCCTCGTCCAAGGTTTCCTCGTTCCTTCCCTCGTCGCACGTCCTCGTGTCATCCATCATTGTTCTTCTAGTTTTTAGGTCCTTCTACATGCTTCTTGACAAGCTATGAACCACTTTCTTTGCGCTTGCGCGACGCCTCGTGTCGCTCCTCGGGGATTATAGCGACCTTTCTTCGTGTGTGTGGTTGGTGTGGCTCCACTCACCGTCGTGCGTTCGTCTTTGTTCCCACGATCTACAAGGTAACCGCCCGATTCCACTCCCCTGTTCATGGCTTGACTATAAAGAGGGGAACTGCGCCCGTGGGATTCTCCTTTCCCCTTATCGCTCGCCTCCGTTCTCCTTCTTCGCCGGCGCGTTCTCTTGCCGTTCCGCCGCCGCTCGCCAGCCAGAGCCTCCGCCGGCGAGGATTCTGCCGCGTCGCTCTGCCTTTCTTGCTCGCGCTCACGGCAGCTCGCCCATGCGATGAGTCCTCTCTGATAGTCTTGCCCTGATCTTTCCCTTGATCCATCTGCTCCGTTTTTGTGCTCGGGCGACGGTTCCTCCGTTCTTCGCCATTGTTTTCGTGCAAAGTTCCGGCGGGCCTCGCTCTAAACTCCCCTCATGGTTTTTCCTCGGCGATCTTTCGGCGCACCTATGTCTGGTTCGTTTAGCGGCGCTCTTGTTGAGGGCAGCAGCGGCTCCGGGCGGCGAGGCTCGTGGCGGGGCTCTTCGATCCTGTGGCGTGAGATTGAATGGCTCATCCGAACTCGGCCATTCCTGAGGTTTCTTGCCGTTTACCGGCGTGAATCCTCTCCGGATATCGAGAGGGTGAGTATGTGGTTTTCATGTCTCACTTCGCGGCTTGATCTCCCTCTTAGTGATTTCGCTAGAAATTCCTTGATTACTTGACCTTGACGCATCACCTTCTCTGACGCCATAGCTTCTCTTTACGCTTTCATCTCGGCCTCGGAGGTTACTTGACTGTGGCCGTCGGTGCATCTGGTGAAGTTCTTCGGATCCGCTCCAACGTTGTTCTGACAAATCTCTGCACCCTTCGAAGTTGCTCACCCAATGTGGGGCTGCGTCTATCACACCTCGGAGAAATCCGTGTTCCCTCGTGTCCTTTGGGTTGGAGTCGTGCAAGAAGTGGCACAAGTCATTCTTCTCGTGAAGAACGGAGGCGGAAGACAAGATTGCTCCCTCCATTCTCAATTGGCCCACCTTCCAAAGTGAAGGCTCTATAATCCGAGGAAGACTCACGCCTTGGCGAGGCCTTGAGATTCGGCTAAAAAGAGTTGATCCGGGCGGGTTATGCGAAGACCGATGGCAACTTTTATTAGTAGCGGATCGCCCCTTCCAGCAGCCCGGACCCATAAGCTGTGCTACATGAGTGGTCCTCTCGACCCTAACAGTCTCGACCGTGGAGCTGGATAACTACCTTATTCATAAGCGTCGAGCTATCTTCAAGGCGAGATGCACGAGTTGGTCTTGGGGTTAAAACCATTCACCGATCGTCGCCTCCAGTAAGCAATCGGCATTGCTCTGTTATTCCACAGTTTTAACTGGTTTACATGATTCTCTTTCTCCTTGTCTTGCGAGAGGTTCGCGAGCGAGAACAAGGGCCTTGATTCTGCGGCTCCCTTGGCGCAGACGAGTACCCGGATCTTGGCGAGCGAACTCAGGAGTTCGTCCCTAAGTCGGATCCTGCTCGGCTCGTGCTTTCATGGCAAAACTTGGCGCATGAGGAGGAAGGTGATTCGGACGAGGTCCAAATTCTTGAGGTAGTTGCCACCATGCCTATTTCTTATGCATTTCGCTTCTACTTTCCCAGCTAATCCGGCCGGTCAGTTCACGGCCGAGCCTATTGCTTCCGACCTCCCGTTACCTCGGGAAGCGGGGCTCCTGCTAGTGCCACGGGCGGTTCCTAAAGCGAATGAAGAAATCCGCTCGAACCCTCCCAGGCGCAAGACTATGCAGGGTCGGCGGGTAAGTTCTTTTGCCTATATTTCTTGTTTCTCTCTTTACATTTCTCATCTTGTGAATCTTCTTTCTTATTTTTGCGGTGCTCCTCTTTACATTAAACCCCGGTCCTAGTATGACTAGCCGTCCGACTCGCCGCCATCTCCTCCTCCCGGATGATACGAATTCCTAGTCCTATTCGTCACCTTCTCCTCCGGCTCCGAGCGTGTCGCTTTGTGATCTCCACGAGACCCCTTCCATTGACGGATTCTAACCAACCGTCCGAAGTTTTCGTCGAGCCGCCCTTCTATGGGCCCCAGTGCTCTTGAGCCTCCATCTATTCCGGGTTTCTCGGCCATCCGACCTCGGCGAAAAGGTCGTTACCCGGCCCTCTGCGACCTTATCCTCTGCTCCTAAGGACCCGTCCCTACTTGGGCGCCACTTCCTGCGATGCCTCTTCTAAGCGAAAAAGCTATTGCCGTCAAGACTCCTTCTCGGAAAGGTCTTGCGGCTCTTCTCACCAGTATTCTTGACGTCTTTGCGTAAGGGCTGCCACCAAAGTCCCCATTACCTCGGCCGCAGCGACTTGCTCTTCATAAGAGCCTGCGGCTAAGTGGTCGGACCTCTGCTCGGGTAAAGTTTTAACTCGGACGACTAGTGGGAACAGCCTTGGGCCGGTTGAGTATGCCAATAAGCGGAATGCCGATCGGTTTGATGGAAATCCAACAAACCAGCCCTTTCGACTTCGACATCGGCCGTTTGACCATCTTTGCCAGTTCATCATTGATACCAACAAGATGAATGAGGTAATTATTTTCTCCGAGTCTTAAATTACTCTTCAGATGTTACCATATGCTCTAGTCCCCGAAACTTGCAAGTAAATAACTTGTTGTATACTTGGAGTTTGACTTAAATTTGTTTCTAAGGTTTGTTAATCCGGCCATCTAGATCCGAGTTTAGTTGTGTTTTATTCGGACTTGGTTTAGCTTTGAATATTGACCACCTAGATCCGAGTTAAGTTACTTGACTCGGATCGGGTTCTTTGAATATCCGACCACCTAGAGCGAATTAAGCTTTGCTTGATTCGATTTGATTAATTTTGAATATCCGACCTAGATGCGAGTTAAGTTACTTGACTGGATCTGGTTAACTGAATATCCGACCACCTAGAGCGAGTTAAGCTTTGCTTGATTCGATTTAATTAACTTTGAATATCCGACCACCTAGATGAGTTAAGTTACGCTTGACTGGATGCGGTTTAACTTTGAATATCACCTTACCTAAAGCGAGTTAAGCTTTGCTTGATTCGGATTTAATTAACTTTGAATATCCGGCCACCTAGATCGAGTTAAGTTACGCTTGACTCGGATGCAGGTTTAACGAATATCCAGCCACCTAAAGCCGAGTTTAGCTTTGCTTGATTCGGATTTAATTAAGCTTTGAATATCCAGCCACCTAAATCCGAGTTAAGCTTTGCTTGATTCGGATTTAATTTAGCTTTTACTTGTTGACTTATCATTTTGCCTTATTACTCAGGTTGCACATGACCGTGATTTGCCGAGTTCGAGGTTGCTTTTTACTTGCACAAGTGGAAGAGAAATGCGAAGGTTACACATGGCAAAGAAGGCTGGTATGTCGATAGTTCCTTTTCTTATTCCCAACTTTCTCATGTATCCATGGAATGCGGCTTACTTCTTGTTGAATAGGTAATATTAATAACCTCAATATTATGCTTGAAAAGAAGATCAAGAACACGGAAGGTTAGTTTCCTTTCTATTTACCCCTTCTCCTTCTTAATATATATGCTAAGGTTCCTTATTGCGTTTGGGCTGTGGTAAAGCTGAGTTGCAAGACTTGGTGTCACATCAAGATTGCCTGCCCATGCACGTGATGCTGCATTTTAGAACAAAATGCAGTTCATTTGTGACTACAAAGAAAAGACGATGAGATAGCTACTGCGATCCGAGGTGGATACCCTTAAGCTGTCTCAAAATCCGAACTAGAGAAGGTCGACCAAGAATTTTCAGGAAAAGAATCGGTGACTCTGGATCTGCAGAAGAACAAAGAACTCCTCGAAGCTGCGAACTTAAAACCCGTGGTTTGGCGAGAAATTTCTTGTTTGAGAAGAGCAAGGTGATTGGGCCAAAGATCTTGAGATAATGATGAGCTATATTCATCGCAGCTACTTGGCATGGCGAATTATATTTTCTTTGTCGTCCCTGCTACCCTTTGACACGTTAGGTGCTGCGAGATCATTTCCCGAGGCCAAGCCGTGAGTTCTAAAGCAGTTCTTGCGGCTCGTTGCCCGAGGTGAACTATTCTTTATTGATTCGAATACTCAATGGAGGATTACTTGGTTGCCGTTGGTGCCACGGTTGGTCGATGAAAATTATGGTAGGGACTTGGTGCAAGCCGCTATCCAAGCTTACCATGTACTCTGGCGAATACCTCGAGGATTCGATATCAATGAAATCAAGTTATTGGTGACAAGTGATGGCATCGAGAGGCGATTGAGTCTTTGGAGAGAATCTGCGGGCGTCTTTGGTGCCGACATGGCCCTCTTGTTATCATGTCATGGTATGAAGACATCTCTGGACATCACGAGAAACTTGCGCACCGGCTCGGAGTCGAAGATCCCACTTTTGTTGCTCTTGACAAGCTCGGGCGTTCAACTCGTCGAAATGCCGAAGCGTGCATACTTGGAATGAAGGGCGAGTTTTCTCCCGGACCGGATCGGGGCGTTGCGGTGAAGGTGCCTCGGGTGATGATTCAGCGGGCGGGGAAGGTGAAAATGATTGACCGCATCGATAGCTCTAGCTCAAGCTCGGACGACAGCGGCGATCGCGGTCCTCTTCCAAAGGTACGGGCATTCTACCGCTGGTGATGCTCGAGAACAAGCCGGACTTCGCGAAGTTGCACTGGGTCGGCGGATGGCGAGGCAACCTCGATCGAGGTCCCTCCTACCTCGGTGCCCTTTTGAGCAAGTAGATGCCCTCAGCGAACAACGCCTAAGTTATTTCCGATCCACTGGTATGCGGGCGTATGATGTAAGCGAAAAAATTTGTTAACTTCGTAGTATGATTTGAATTTCTTTTGCCATGTCTTTGTTGAGACACTTGGTTAAGTGGATGCTCGTCCAAATTCTTGCTTATTTGGCCCTTAATTTCTTGACCTTTTAGGGCTTAACTTTCTTATTATTTTATGGTCTTATCCGGGCATGGCGCTGAATACCTATGATATTGATACATTACGAACATAAGTTAACTACTTAGTTGTGGAAGTATGCGACAATTCTTTGGATCGTTGTTTATTATTGAAACTTCCTCATGTAAATCAAATTTCAGAGGTAGTATAAAACTGATATGAGTCGTTGACATAATTTTGAGGTAGCATCACGGTAGTCCCAGTCATTGCTTTAGGTGCCAAAGTTTAGGTATCAATCTGAATTAATATATCATATGATAGTCCCAGTCATTGCTCACGGGCACAGGTTCATATTCATAACATGAAAGAAATACAACATCTGGGATCCCAGTCACTTTCTGGGCGCCAGTTTAAGCATGTAACGAAGGAAATAAATATAACATATGGTAGTCCCAGTCATTGCTCTGGGTCGAGGTTCAAACATATAACCGAAATAATCATAACATATGGCAGTCCCGAGTAAGCGCTCACGGGTGCGAGG
This sequence comes from Avena longiglumis, assembly GCA_030063025.1. NCBI lineage: Eukaryota > Viridiplantae > Streptophyta > Magnoliopsida > Poales > Poaceae > Avena > Avena longiglumis. Next base: position 50,229,187 of record CP125976.1, on the reverse strand, counting down.
TTCAAACATATAACATGAAATAACATAACATATTAGGTCCGAGTAAGCGCTTTCTGGGTGCCGAGTTCGAATACATGTCTGAAATAAGTATATCCCAAAGCGGTCCCAGTCAACACTTTCACAGGTCTCGAGGTTCAAATACATCATTGGACTTTGACCTTGAGATATAACGCTGAGTAGAATGTCAAAGTAAAGCCACATTCGGCGCCGTTTCTTCACCGACTTTATGCCTTGTTCTCTCCGGTGAGCATCGATCATATAATATGCATCGTTGTGCAATGCTTTGCTTACAATAAATGGTCCTTCCATGGGGTGACAATTTGTGCATGCCGTGCGTTGCACTAGTCGGAGGACCAAATCTCCTTCTTTGAATACTCTTGGATTCACTTTCTTGCTTTGTGATACCGTAGTAAGTTACATTGGTAAATAGCCGATCGTGATAATGTCAACTCTCGGCTTCTTCCAAGGTCTGACATCTTATGAAACTATTTCATTTGTCTACGAGGTTGTGTCTTGAGCAACTCTTGGCGAGTCATATATTATGTCGGTGGGATCTGGCCTCTGCCCGTACACGGAAAGAATGGAGTGTAACTTGTTGATCTATTCGGAGTAGTCAAGGCTCCATAACACTGCTGGGATTTCTTGATCCAACATCCTGTGACCTTTGCAAAGGTTCAACAAGTCGTGGTTTTATTCTGATAACACCGGTCCATTAGACCTTTCCACTTGTCCATTGGATCTTTGGGTGAGCCACGAGGCAATATCTAGTTTTATGTGCTTCTCTTGGCAAAATCTAGCAGCTCATACGCAAAGTTTGTGCCATTATCCGTAATAATGCTATGTGGGTACGTATCTCAAGATGATATCCTTGAGAAATTTCACTTCTTTGTGTGCCCATCACACTTTTAATTGGTTTTACTTCAATCCATTTTGTGAACTTGTCTACCATAACCAACATGTGGGTCATTCCTCCTCTCGCAGGCGGTCCCACCATATCTAAACCCCATACGAAAATGGCCAAGTGATGGGTATTGTTTTTAACTCGTGAAGCGGCATATGTATTCTGGTTAGTATCTCGACATCCATTGCACTTCTTAACCAATTCTTTTGCTTCTTTAACGCCTTGGCGGTAAAATCCATGCCTAAATGCCTTGGCTACTAAAGCGCGAGATGAAGCATGGTGCCCACATTCTCCTTGGTGTATGTCTAGAAGGATTTCTGACCTTACATGGAACTCACGCATACGCCACGTTTGTGGCCTTCTCTTATATAACTCATTGTTTATGATTGTATAGGCCTTTGCTCTTCTTATGGTTTGTCTAGCTAATACCTCATTACTGGCAATATCGCGTCTTTTAGGTAAGAAAATATGGGTTGCGCCCATATCGGTGTTACTCTTTCTGCAGTGATCTCAGTGTCTATCTCCATGCTTTCTGCCGACGTATATATCTCGGCTCTCTCCATGATTGTGATTACTTCGGCCGTCCCCCTCTTTAGGGGTTCGAATCTTTCTGGATCTACCTCCATTGGCGTGTGATTTTCTGCGAACTTTGGGATAAAGATTGATTCGGATTACGGTGATGGGATTATTGATGGTTTCTGAGGTGCTCGAGGCAATACAGCGGAATTGACGGGTTGATCCTAATTTGACAATGTGTCGGCGTCATTTTACGCTCGTGGTATGTGGTGGAATTCACATCCTTCAAAGTATCCGATTTTTTGCACATGGAATCTGTAAAGCCATATTAGCATCTAATCGTCCCAAGCCCGATACTTCTTTGTACTACTAGATCCGAGTCACCGTAGCATAGGATTGGCATATACCAATTTCTTTTGCCACTTTTAATCCATGGACTAGCGCTTCATATTCAGCTACATTGTTGGGCCGACAAAATGTATTTGCGGTACATATTTCAATTGATCTTTTTAGGTGAGGTTAGCACTATTCCTGCTCCCAAACCATTCCTTAGTTTGGAACCATCAAAATGCATTGTCGATAATTTGGATCGCAATGGTGGCTCATCTTGCACCTCGGCCCGATCTACGAGAAAGTCGGCGTGACTGAGACTTGATTGCATCTCTTCTATCAAATTGTGGAGCATATGGTGATAATTCGATCGCCCATTTTGCTATTGACCACTTGCATCTTTGTTGCTCAATATATTGCTATGGGTGCCTCACATTACTTTGATGGGGTGCTCTTCAAAGTAATGCTTAAGCTTTTTGACATATATACTCCATAAGCCATCTTACGATAGTGCGGATAATTACGCTTTGAAGTGGATAATACTTCACTTAGATAATACCGGCCTCTGACGACTTACCATCTTCAAATCGTTCCACTCGACCACCGTACTAACTACTCGATTGGTAGCGCTACATAGAGTAGCATAGGTTCTTTCGATAATGGAGAAGCTAAAATGGGTGCGTAACTAGCATCTTTTCAACTCATGAAATGCAAGGTCCGCTGAGTCCGGTGAATTTGTCAGACTTTCTCATCGGTGATAAAGTGGCGGCGCCTTTTCTCTAGCCGACATACAAATCGACTAAGCGAGGCCGAGCGGCCGTGAATTTTTGTACATCGTTCAAACATCTCGGCAATTCCATTCTTTCTCTGCTCTTATCTTTGTTGGATTAGCCTCGATACCTCATTTGGACACAAGGAAACAGGTAGTTTTCTCTGAAAACGCCGTAAATGTGCATTTCTATGGATTAAGCTTCATTGAACCTTCTCGGGTTCGCGAAAGTTTTAGTATATCTTCTAGCAAGGTTTTGCTCTCCTTAGTTTTGATGACTCGTCATCCACATACACTGTACATTTTCCCTATCGATCATGTAGGCATTTTGCATGCATCTTTGATATGTTGCTCCTGCATTTCGCGGGCAGATAGCATTGTCGCGATAACAATAAGCCCCGTCTGGGGTAATAAATCAGATCTTTATTTGATCGGCGGATTTAGCGGTATCTGGTGGAAACGAATCTGGCGTCTACAAATGATAACAGCTCACAACCGGTCGAGTCAATGACTTGGTCTATTCTAGGCAATGGAAATGGATCTTTCGGACCGCCTTGTTCAGGTTAGTGTAGTCGATACACATTTGCCACACAATGGCTACATTAGGGTCATCTTTTCTTTTCTACTAGCACGATTTGATAACCAATCCGGATATAGCACCTCCATGATGAACATTTTGCGAGGCCAGCTATTTCATCTATTACTTTTCTCTGTCTTGGTGAGCGGCGGAGGTTGCTTCACCGGCCTTGCCCACGGCACGGCGTTTAAGAGTGCTCGGCCAACTCCTCGGAACACCTTGCGGATCTTGGGTTGACCACGCAAATATGTCCCGATTCTCACGGAGGAAGTTGGTGAGCTCGCCTTCCTATTTAGCGTCAAGGCCTGCCCCAATAGTAACAGTGCGCTCTGGGAATTGCTCATCAATCTGAAATTTCTTCGTCTCTTTGGTTGGTGAAAAGAAACACGCCATGAGGTTGGCGGTCTTGGCATGTTTAAGCTGTCTTGTTGGCGGTGGTACCTCCTGAATCCTTTTCTTTTCTCTTTATAACCAATGACTCGGCCAAATTTGACCCGGCGAAGCACACTCCATTGACTTCTTGTAATCCCACATGTGTTATCACCCTTGTGGTCAAGGTAACTTCATCTTTAGATAACTCATATGACTACTCATGAATTTGGCTAGTGCGGGTAGTCCGAGTAGACCATGATAACAACTTTCGGATCCACCACTTCAAATTCTAAGTTTTACGCTCTGCGATTATCTCTTATGCTTGAATAACACGTCCACGGACTTTAGATGGGCTCACATGAAAGCCGGCACTATCCCATGGAAAGTTGTCCTCGTGGACTGCGGCATACGTGATATTCGAGCTTATGCATGGTATCTTTGTACATGATGTTGATCTTGCTTCCATTGTCGATGAGTACTTTTGAAAATTTCACATTGGCCTTGGTCCCCAAGCGTCGGATCCAACACAAGTCGCGTATGATCCTGGACTCGGCATTTAAGGGTGGTCTTTCATGCTCCAGTCACCTCTGATCGGACCATGGTGGTAACTTGCCTTCTTGGTACAAGCTGCATTTACTTCCATATATGCGTTGCACACTCTGCTTGTCCTGCTGTTCCGTTGTGAACACACAATAAGGATGGTGATGTTCCTGTAATCATTCGTCCGATGTTGCGGATTCATCCTTCCGTCACACTGGTTCATTACTTGATGCGCATCCCTCCGATCCGAGTTATCGTACCTCGGGGAGGCGGTAGCATCGATTCTTATGTTGCTCCGATTAATTGCGGTGATCTTTGCACTGATGGGAGCTTGAACTCCTGCTGGGTTCCCCATCGCATTTTCATCCAGGCGCATTGCGGGTTGTATGATTGGCTGATGCGGATGGGTTTGATGTGTGAAATTTGCGGTGATCTAACATGGATTGACGTATACTTGACTTCTCTTGCCATTGCTTCTTTTGCTCTGGGGTCCATTGCCTCTTTCCCTCATTTCTTGATGTCCCCTTTGTTGAGGTCCATTTTACGTTGAGTTGCTCGTGACTGGTGATCTTGTGCTCTGCCACACAGGGAATTATATCTATAATCGGCCTCTCCTCTCTTCTTCTTCCTCGAAATCACGCTTTGGATGACCCGGCCAATTCTCTCGCGTCTTGGTCCTGTTGCTCACGATGATCTGCCGACATTAACTCCGGTTGGGTTGGGTCACCCAATGCATAGGAGTCTGCTATTACGATAGTTTACGCGGTGTGGTTGGCATATCTCTTGACGTTGCCACAACAATGGCATAATGGCGCCTTCTGCGACCAAGCGATTGCTTGCGATTCGATAACTCCCTCACATGAGTTTCTCACGTTACACCATCGAGTTAAAAACTCTCTATCCGTTTCATTCGGCCTCTGCTTGCACATGGCTAGTTGTTGTGGTCTATTTGGTCTCTTGTATGTGCTGGTTTTTTTTTTTTCCATACAATCCCCCAGAAAGAGGGATCGGGTTCCACTATCATCAGATAACGGAACAACAACCACAAACAAGATTCATGATACTGACCCACCTAGGGGGTCAAACTGGCAGAAGAAAATCACCTTACATTGTATGTGCTGGTAAAGTTGCTAACGAACATTTCTTCGAAATCTAACCAGTAGTTGATACTGCCAGCTCGTTGATTATTCAACCATACCCTGGCTGGTCCTTCCAACATCTGTGGGACATACCGCACTGCCCATCTTAGGTTGCCACCCGCTATCTTTACAGCGGTGGCATAATCAATCAACCAGTCTTGTGGCTTGGTACTTCCATTGTACGTTTTTGTGCCTCTTGCCAACTGAAAATTCGGCCTTTGGTGGTTGCGCCCATGATCCGTGGTCCAAAACATGCCGGACACAGTGGACCTTGCTCTTCCAACGACTCGGACGGTATGGCGATCAACTTTACTCTTGCATCATTTGGCAAATCTACATACGATTCTATCCGCATCCCATAGTGATTGTTTCCACCACGGTTTGCGTATTCTACCTCGGAATATCCATCATTATACCTTTCATTCATCGATTGTGGCGGTGGCCTCTTCTCTTTCTGCCGAGGCTCATGTCTTGGTTGCGGGTTGGTGGCACTTCTCTCCTTACTTGTAGGTTTGGTTTTCATGATTGTCTCTTGCGGTTCTCTCTGCGAGATCCCCATTACCTCGGCCGCCTTGCGTCCTTTCCATACGGTGGTTTCTCTCCCACTATTACCTCGGCTTGCATTGCCTCTGTTCTCATTTGCCTTTCCATTATTGGGTCATATGGAACAATTTGCTTGTTCCTCTTCCACAATTCTTGCTTTCTCTTTTCTAGCGTTGTTTTCGGGTGAAGATCTGCTGCCGCGGTAAAGCAGTCTTGCCCTGAATGAACCATCCGTGATGCCCTGGTCTTGCGGGTTAGCTCACGAGCATTTCCTCATTTCTTTGGTTCGCGATCTGCGCACTCATTCCTCTTTCTTGTTGTTTATGAGCTTCCCTGTTAACCCTCTAATTCCAATCTTGCGGCATTTGCGCTCGAGTTTTCGCCGAGTCTTGTACCTCGGCAAACCCAAATCACTGATTCGCTCATGAGCTTCATGCTCTTTGTTAATGTCATTCATGAGGTTCTTCCCTCTTAATCTTAGTTCGTCCACCGCTCGGGTGCGATATCAACTTATTATATTTTGCATATTCTCTCGGGTCCTGTTCAAGGATTCCTTGTGATACTTTTGGCCTCTACTCACCTTTTGCTGGTTTCTTCTAACTCACTGAGCATTTGCGGATCAAGTATCGGCGCTTCAGGTGTGGTTAAGTTTTCTATAGTTGCTGAAGAATGTTCTGGTCTCTCGAGGTGGCCCTCTCACTCTTGGTGCCTTTGGGGTGGTGTCATGCGGCTCGGCGGGTTTGTCACTGCGGAATTACCTCGATGGGTTGTGGTGTAGTGCCTTGGGTGCGCCTTGCGGCACTGGCGGTTCTGCTTGACCCGGCTCTGCTGCTCTGCTTGAGCTCTGCTGCGACCATCACCTCGGCCGCTGCAAGATGCTCTCGATGGACGACTTGGCGCCGAGGTGGCTCCTGCAACAACAACTTGGTGAGGATAAATGCGGTGATGTCGGCGCCGGCGTAGACCTGTGCTCGCCCGGGCGATGAAGATCCGTTCTTGCAGAGTTCTCCCACGAAGCTTCTGCATTGTCTCTGGCGTAATCGCGAGGCCAAGTCTGGACCAAACCGAAACAACGCGCTCGCGGTGTTGATGAAGTTTCCGTCCGGATCACAACTCCAGCTAACTTTGCTGGCCCCATGATGGCGCCAAGCTGTCGTGGTGGTGGCACGGCCGGATGCCATGGGTAGGCTAAAGTTGGGGCCAATGGATGCTAGTGGGATGCAGGAGGAAGATGCAAGCTGTCTTTACACTCAAGCCAAAGTGATGATCTTTATTTCTCTCTTTACGTATTACAAGTGCTCCTTGAGCTGTATGCGGGGGACAAGATGAATCTCCCACTAACGGTGCTCAAAGTCGATCCCTCCTCGGGGTCCAAGCCTCTCCTTATAAAGGGCGCCTTGGGTGCCCTTAGAGGTGAGAACAAGCATATTACGTGGAATATGCTTGTCCCAAATTGTAGTCGGCCTCCTTTCCTGTCGCCCTTCTAGCGGCAAGGCTCGGTGGCCCCCTCCTGCGTGCCTCGGGCTCGGGAATGTCACCTCGTGACCTCCTTCTACCCTCGACCTGTGCATCCTTGTCTCTTGTGCTTGGCCTGTTACGATTCCTTCTAGCCTGCAGCTAGTTTGACCTTGGGCTTCTCCTTCTCCTGCAAGCTTAGTATCACTCGGCCTTACCTTGTGTTACTCGGCTCGTTCCTCACTGCATGAAGATCATTTGGGTAACTTGGGCCGATTCTCTCATTAACTCGTAGGGTAACCACTTGATACATATATGTGGGCTTCTTGCCTCCGTTCATCGGCCGACATATCCATGATTCGGCCGACTTAGGCGTAACTTCGGAAACGGTGGGGCGGTACCTCTGTCTTTCCCGTCTCGACCTACCGAGGTTAACCCCTGACAGCTTGCCGGTGAGGCGAGTGCCATTATGGCGTGGTCGGTTCGGCGTCATGCCGTCGTTGCGCCCGTCTGGCGTCGACCTCGACTTCGTCGTCGGTTTCTGGTTTGGATCTTCCTCGGCGTCTGGTTTGGCGATCTCGGGAGGTCGGGGATGTTGTCGAGTGTGCGGGAGTGGCGCTTGAGCTTGGCGACTAGGAGCTAAATGGCACGAGGTCTTGAAGCAATGGATCGCGGTGTCGGGTGGATGCCGACGCGTTATAAACCTTTTGCCGTTGGACCCGATTGCGAATTCGACTCGCGGGGTCACTGACGCGGCGTTCAGTCCTCGATAGTGGTGGCGCGGGTGTAGGAGCACTTTCGAAGTGCACGGCGAAAGGCGTCGCGCATTTCCTCCCGAGTCGTCATCACGGGGAAGAGTGTTGATACATTGCCTGCGTCCCTCCATCATCGAGAGGTAGCAGGCGGCGGCGGTCGATGTGACCGATCCCTATTGCCATGAGGTATGTCGAGCCACGGCGGGTCGTGCAGTCGTACTTTTCTATTTCTTTTGGCGCCTTGAAGTTTGGCGGATACTTCGCCTCGGATCATTGGTCGAAGCACTTTGGCAGTCGGTGGCGACCCCATGGGCTCGCCGTCAGCGATTGGTTAAGGTATGTCGCGGTCGTCGGGCTGGCGTCGCGCCGGCTTTGGTTGTTGGTGATGTGGGTGCGGGCGTCGATGGGTTGCCGTTGGCGGCGACAAGGTTGGTTGCGGCCTGGGGTCGTTGGTGGAAGTGTCGCGTTAGCGGTCGGTGTGGAGCTGCGGTGGCTCAGTGGCGGGCGATTGAGGGTGTTTGCGCCCGCTGAGGGCTGCTTCCCGAAGAGGCAGTATACTCGACCTGCCGGTCGGCGCCCAGCTCTTTCTTGCTCGGCGGCCTTCGCGAGTAGGCCACAGCGTATTGGATGCATGGGCGCGTGGCGGTGGGCGTGATCTTTGTCATTCTGCTTTCGGCCTGCCACGAGTTGTCCATTGGGGTGGAGAAACGGTGGGAGGCGTTTGCGTCTCGCTCCGTGAGGAGACTACTATCCATGGTGGTCCACAGGAGGGTGCGGTTGGGTGGAGGTGGGCGCCCTCGCGTTGATCTGGCGGGGCAGGCGCTTCCTCTGATGGCGCGTTCGCGAATCGCGGTCGCCTTTCGACCTGGGTCGTTTTCGTCGTCGAAGTTCGCGCGCCTGAGCGGTGGGGTTCGCGTGACCTGATCCGGCTGTTGGTGGTAGCGTGACTCCTGCGGCACACTGCTTTCGAGGCGAAATTTTCGCTCGGCATGCTCTTTGCGTCGCCTCCAGATTTGATGAGTTCCTCAAACTCCGTTCGTGGCGTTAGGAGGATTGGGGTGGAAGCGGGTCCTCCGGCGGATCGGTGCAGTCGCCATGTAGGTCAGCGCGTGGCGGCGGTTTAAATCACGGAGATCGGCGATTCTCCGACCGGTCGAAGATCCGAGATGGAGGGTCTCGAAATCTCCCGTTGGAGACACAGGCGATGGAGCCCGGATGAGGCAGCGGTGATGGATTCGGCCCAGTGGCCGGGGCCAGTCGGCGTCGTCGGTGAGGGCATCCTCTGCGACGCTGAATTCCGGACGTTCTTTGGGCGAGTTGTACTTTCGGAGGCGGGCGGTGGATCATGCGGATGCAGGAGAGCCGATCGCGTGGCGGCGACTCGCGGATCTGAGCCGAGTCCTCAGTCGATGGCGTCGGTGAGGCCGGCGAAGAGGCTGATAAATGCGATAGGGATCCTGTTGTCTTGTCGGTCGCCCGGGGCGTAGTCGCTTTCGGCAAGACTGGAGCATCTCGCCGATCGCTATCATGCGGCGGTGGCGGCAAATCTCGTTGATGGGCAGATTGGATCTCGCCGCGAACACGGCCGGCCAGGCCCGGTGGGCGCCACTGCCATTGAATTGTCACGGCGAGATCTGCAATCGGCGGCCAGTAGTAGAAACGAGGGCAAGGCGGCCAGCCATCTGCGGTCGAGATGAGGGCAAAACACGAGTTTTACCCAGTTCGGCCCGAGGAAGACCTACTCTGCTAGATTGTATTATGGAGGTGTTACAATGGGCGAGCTCGGCGTGGGCGAGTCGCTTGGGTGTATGAGGGAACGTGTCTCTACTTACCCTATAGGGAGGTTTATAGGCTCACCTCCCTAGGGTTTACATATCTCAACCGATTCGGTTAAAGCTTCAATAAGCGTTTAATCCTTACCCATTGGCCTATCTACTACTTTGGGCCTTGACTTCGATCGCTCGGCTCAGCTGGGCTTGATCCACTGCCGCGTGCCCAGGCCCACTCGCCAAGTCTTGGGCCAGTCGGAAACGTCCTGCTGGGTATACCCCGGTAGGCATATCCCCATCATTGATGGTAATGCTTCTTCATTTGAGAACACTTGATTCTTCTTGCTTCTTGTGCCTAACTTAAAGGCGTTAAATAAAAGTACTTGTTGGGAGATAACCCAAGAGTTTCCTTGAGTCTTGGAAGTTATTACTTCAGTAATGACCTCTCCTTGTCCTTTTTGTTAGCTTTTTGTGCCAAGAATGACCTCTAATGAGAGGGAAGTAAGATTTGGAAAGTTGCTGTCCCGAAACAGATTTCTGTCCTCCGCCATAAAAATTCGTGAGGAGTCTCTATAACTGGAATTAAGCTCAAAATTTAAGAATGAATCCCCCAGTATGTTAGCTATCTTTCATTAGTTCAACACTTTTTGATTTGAGCAACATAAGATGTTCGAAAATATCGGTTTCTACCTGCTGGTTTGTTTTGACAGATTTCTGCCATTATTTGCATTTGCTTCTTATTGATTCCTTTTTGAGTTCTATTTAGGTGAATTGAGATTTTTGAAGGAGTTACTATAGTAGCTTGTGTTTTTAGTGAAAATTTTTGCTGTTCCAAAGCTTTGCCAGAAGTCTAATATGTTTTGAATACACTAATGTTGCTAATGAAGATTGTGTGAAGTTTTGTATGAAGGAAAAATTTCAGGTGTAGAGAGAGAATGATGCAATGGGATGAATAAAGGACAAAAGCTCAAGCTTGGGGATGCCACCATGGTGTCACCCCAAGAAATTTCCAAGAGGTACAAGCGTCAAAGCTTGGGGATGCCCAAGGCATCCCCTTCTTCATCAATAAAAAGCTCAGGTCTGTCTAGACACTTCGTTTTTATTGTTTCATGCCAAGTTGTGTTGCTCTTGGAGCGTCTTAGTTTTTGTTTGCTTTTCTTAGTTTGTTTGAGTAGTTTGGACCCTCGTTCTTACTGTGTTGTTGCAAATAATTTGCTTGGTGTTGGAAAGGAGTAGTAAGTTCTTGCTTGTAAGTTCAAGAGGAGCTTGCATTGACCATGACTTAGACTTTAGCATGACATGCTAGGTGTTGTTTTGACCTTATGCTTACTGATTATTGATGTAGCATGTCTTGTTCCAAACAATTGGGATTGTTTAGCGTGCCTTGAAGAAATTATGCGTTGTTTTAGCATGCAAAAAACATAGTATTGTGGTATTCTCCTTTGATGCTTTGCTTGGGTTGACTTGGCACATGCTCACACCATGTTATGACTATGACAAGTCACCATAGCCTCTATGATCATTTAGTCCTTGACTTGTAGTACCACTCCATGCTTTGATTAGTAATGCTTTGTTGCTCTGCATGATTATGGCCATTATTGCTCTCTTATTTGGTTGCTCCCAGTCTTTTGCTAACCTCCACTTGTGTGAGTAAGCTCTACTCATGCTTCCAACTCCCAAGAAACCAAGTTATTCCAAAGTGTCCACTATAAAATCCTATGCATGGTGTGTTACACCATTCCAAGTATATTCTTGTTTTTAGCTATCTTCCGATTAAAAACTATTTTGTTATGTGAAAACTTAGTGATTAAAGCCCTCAAAAACTTGATGGCACACTTTATATTCTTTGCCCTAATAAACTTGAACCATTGTGTCATGTATGTTGTATATGCTTGCACTTATACGTTGGAATTAGCATAACCGTGCTGTCACGGGGAACGTTTTCAACATTGCACTTGTACTTTGTACTCAGTTGATATCATGCTCTTTTGTCTATGGATGTCACCGGTGTGAAATAAAGAGGGAACTTGTAAGTCCATGGAGTTTGTATTCTGTGTTAGAGAAACGCCTGGGACGCTAGCCTAAGCCATGCCTAATCATGGTGGAAACTTGCAGCATCACCATAGTGAGCTATCTTTGAAGCATCCTCAATAAAAAGCTATGCATATGGTAAATAAAAAGATTGCTGAGATGCTCAATGTCTGCTTGCCTTGTCATTTTGGTTATGGGAAAGCTCCTGCACCATGTGCAAGGGGTACCCCGTTGGCAGTTCTATATGATATGCAAATACTTACAATGACAAGAACTTTCATGTGACTAAAGTTGAGTAGCATGAGGTGTGGCCCTCGTATTCAAGGGACTTGAGATTGCCAACTTATACTTCGTCAAGCATATACTCCATCTTTGTTCACTTTAACCTTAACCACTTCAAGATGCTTATGATAAGGGCAATGAGGGCTGATGATAACTGGAGGGGGGGTCTGTTGCTTGCAACTTAATACCCTGTTGACAAAGCATATACTTCGTCAAGTTGTCTATTGCTTGCAACTTAATACTGGAGGGGGGTCAGATGATAACCTGAAGGTGGACTTCTAGTCATAGATGCAGTTGGATGGCGGTCTATGTATATTGTTGTATTGCCCAATCGAATCTCACAGGATCTTTCTGACTAGTAATTGCATTCTTATGCCTTACTCAGTTCATGTCAATTGCCCTGCTGTAATTTGTTTACCCTTCATGCCATGTTGTTTATCTAAGGAGAGCACCTCTAGTGAACTATGGACCCTGGTCCAATCTTTACCATTGATACATCTTCCACTGTTACTTGTTTACTTGCTGCAAACCATTACCTTCCACACAAATATGTTTAATCCCTTGTTACAACAACCGGTGATATTGACAACCTCACTGTTAGTTGGGGCAAAGTCTTGAGTTTGTGTTGTGCAGGTATCCGTGTTGCTTGCAACACCTATGTGACGTTTTATTCCTCCTACTGGTTCGATAACCTCGGTTTCTTACTGAGGGAAAACTTGCTGTTGTGCTGCTTCACACCTTGCTCTTGGGGTTCCCAACGAAGCGCTCCTACATCAACTCAGCGTTGCATCAACCCCCCGTCGCCCGTAACCAACATCGGCTTCCGCCACCGATGCATGCTGCCTCCTCCAGTCCTCCTCCTTCCCTTCTTCCATGACGCGACATCTGCTGCTCCCTGACTAATTCCCCGCACCATCGTCCAACTAGGGTTAGGGTTAGCGGCTCTACCGGTCCGCCCGCCAAGCGATGCTAGGCCTCCGGCCTACCCTCCGCCCGCTTGCGCTCATTTTTCCACCACCGCCGGCTGGTCCTCTCCTCCACATCCACCTCCAAAGACCAACGGCTGCAGCTGTAGTGAACTCTCGTACCTATTTTGTGCTATTTTGTTTCTTTATGCTTTGGTCGCATGGGAACTTGAGCTTCTTTTTTGCTGCTACTAAGATGTTCAAATGAGAAGATTACCCTCATGGCTGACATGATCAAGAGTAATCATTCAAGATATCACTAATATGTAAGAATCAGAAGATCAAATTTAGGAGAGAGAGGATGATGCTCTACTGGATGGCGAAGAAGAATAGCTGTCGTGGGAATGACCACGGCAGATGCTGCAATCGGCAGCAAGTAGTAGAACATGGGGCAAGGGCGGCCAGCCATCTGCGGTGCGAGATGAGGGCTGAGACACAAGGGTTTACCCAGGTTCGCCCCCCCGGAGCGTAAAGACCTACTCCTGCTAGATTGTATTATGGTGAGAGTACAATGGGGAAAGCTCGATGGCTAGGCGGGGAGTCGCTGGGGTGTATGGTGGAACGTATCCTCTATGCGTCCTCTAGGGAGGTTTATATAGACTCACCTCCCTATGGTTTACAGATCTTAACCGAATCAGTTAAGGTTTCAGCGATTCTTTAACCTAATCCGACTGGGACTATCTACGCTTACGGGCCTTGACTTCCGATCGCTGAGTCCACGCCAGATCTTGATCGATCGTCCTGCGAGCCCACTCGGCACACAGGCAATAGGAAATGTCCTCCTGGGTATACCCCGGTAGGCATATCCCCATCAGTAGTCCCCGAGGCCGTCGTTGATTGGCGCGAGCATTATTGGCGATGAATTACGGGTCAATGGACGCCTTGATCGAATCGGCGGACTCCTAAATAAAGGAAAGACTAGTTATTCTAGTCGCAATAACGGCGACCAATCGGGTCGCAGCTCGACGAACGGGCCGGAGAATACTCAGTCACTGTTATAGTGATCGGGTCGGCGAATCGTCGAGTCGCACGCAGCGACGAGTCGAATGGATGAAGTTGGACCGTCAATTGTGGTCAAACTAGTCGTTGGGGTAATCCAACGGTAACTTCGGCGTAATTACCGCGTAGTAACGGCTCCCGAAATTGGCGGGTAGCAACCGCTATATAAGGAGATGACAGGCGAACGGGGAAACACTCCTTCGTCCTTCCTCCGATCTCGCCCATCTCCGTTTTCCACTCGCGCGCGATCAAACAATCGAGCCCGACCTCCACGAACTTCCAACCAATGGCCCTCCACGAACCATGGGGCGGATCCAAGTGTACCAGGTGCCTCAAGGCGTCGCCGAGGCGGGATCCTGCTGGCGGCAGATGGCGCATCCCGTGGCGGAGAAGTGACTCGGACCCACTCGAGGATAATTCATCGCTTCACCCGGCCACCGGCGGCGGGGTTTCCACCCTCTTCTTCGCGTTTCTCGCCTACTCGAGATCGGCCGTCGGACCTAGGCCCGCATAGCATCGAGCAGCTCGCCATTTTCGTGGCGTTCTATGAGTGCTATCTGGGCTGCAGGCCCTACTTCCCCTTGTGGAAAGATCTGTTCCATGGGAGGATCAGCCGCGAAGAATCAGGTGGCCCGATGCTGGCTGCGGGTGGCCTGACATTCCATCTGAAGTCGAAGGCGTCATTCTTCGACCTGATATTGCCCGCCAAGGTGCCAAACGAAGAAATCCTGGTTCTACGTCACCGAGTCGACTCCAGACGGCGAGGTGGCACTTCCAAGGTACTCCGCCGACCGGCCCGAACCGCGTCGGCTCCAGGTCGGCAAGCTCCCGCTGGATCAGCGGATGGTTGTCGACGAAATGTTGCAAACCGTCCATGGTCTGAAGAAGAAAGGCCTCCAGACCATTAACCTCTACAACTGTTGGTTCGGGCGGCGGCTCGTGCCCTTGGCCCGCCGCGACCATTACATGTACGAGTATACGGGTAAGGACGATCCGACGAAATCTTCCTTCACCGAATGGCATCTTGACGACTACACCCTGGCCCTAAAGAAAATTACCCAGGCGGTGTACCTGGACGCGAAAGCCGGGTCGCCCCCTAATCCGCAAGGCCCCCATCTCCGACGGTAAGTCGCCATTTCGCCACCACTCGCAGTCGCAGATGATGCATTCGCGGTTGTGCTGATGTTGTCTCATGCTTATTGTAGTTGTTCCAAGTGGTGGAAGGGTGGCTCCCACCCGCAGACGACGAGAACTCGAGCTCGTCCGTCCAGGACGGGAGCGAGTCGCCACCCGCCAAAGGCAACATCGGGAGCGACGAGGGTGATGACAACGACGACTACGAAGACGATCCCGTGGAAGACGCTGCCCCGACAGTTCACAAGACTCGCGGGCAACATCAGCGCGAGCTCGAGGCGAGTAGAAGCCTCGAGCCTCAGGATGATGATGACAACGAGCTTCCCGAGCACACCTCACATCGTGAGGCCACGCCGTCGAAGAAGAAGAAGAAGAAAGAGGTGAAGGCTCCGCCGAGGAAGAAGAGAACACCGGCAAAGCAGACGTCTCCGCCCCGATCTGCGAACAGTTCTGACGCCACCAGCTCGGCTAAGGGCATGGCGGCGCGCACGACCGCAGCACCGGATGCTGTCGCTCCCCTGGACGAGGTGCCTCTGGCATCGCTTCCACCTCCATTCGCCCCGGTCTCTGGGTTGGGGTTACTCTAGCCGCAGCAGCTTCGCCTCCTAGGAAAGCTCCCGCAGCTGTCATCACGGAGACTCCTGCCGCGGCCTCGTCTTCGAAGAAGCCCTCTGTGTCTTGGGCACACGGTGTGTTCGAGACGGGCCTCAGTCGGAAGTTGGGGCCCGAGCTGGAAAGGCCGGCCAACATCCGCACCTGTCTGCGGTTCATACCAGTCGCCAAGTAAGTCATGTTCATCTGCTTGTCTTCCGTTGTAGTCGGACAGTCTTATTCATATCGTTGTTTCACAGGACTGGAGTTAAAAAGATCAGCCATCCTTCCGTGGCCAAGGTTCCGCCAGTCGTCACCGAGGAGGACCCCTCACGGAAGAGGAAAACCGACGAAGTCGCTGCTCCCGCCGACAGTTCCAAGAGGGCGAAAGGATACGACGTCGTCACGGTCTCTGATGACATGGCGGTTGCTCCGAGCGAACCTCCGACTGTGGTGGAAGTGGCCTCGAATACCAAGGAGGTTGTTGCCTCGCCCGAAGTGGCCGAGCCGGCTCCTAGTGGCGCCGTGGCGTCCGCTGTAAGTTTCCCTCGCTTCATGGCCAAGGCGACCGCAGCGAGTGGCACGGCGCCAACGAGCTGGACGCCTGGGGTCGCTGAGATGGAGGTCGAGCAGCGTCGCGGCCACACTCCGGTCGTGCTTGCGTCTTTGGATGCGCTGCAACTTCACGACATGCTGTGCGCTGCCATCCAGGTATGTCCAGTCCCCGAGGATCGGGCCACTGAACTTCAGTGGTCGGATTCTTAATGTTTTTGTAGCATCCAGTCCCTGAGTGCCTAGTCGCTGAATTTCAGCGGGTGGGCACTTAGGATTTTCAATATCCAGTCCCCGAGTGCCTAGTCGCTGAATTTCAGCGGGTGGGCACTTAGGATTTTCAATGTCCAGTCCCCGAGTGCCTAGTCGCTGAATTTCAGCGGGTGGGCACTTAGGATTTTCAATGTCCGTCCCAGTGCCTAGTCGCTGAATTTCAGCGGGTGGCCATAGGATTTTCAAAGTCGTTGTGGTTTAGTTTGTCTTGCGGGGCTGCTTGGTGAATCGGCCGATCGGCTTGCAGCAAAGTGTCGCATGGAGAAGGAACTCGTTGTCGTCCTAGATACGAACAAGGGACTCCAAGCAATTGCATCCGAGGCGGAGGAGGTCCGCCGGGGCCTTGTCCCGGCGGGTGACCTGACGGCGGCTCAATCTGCTTTGAGTACGGCCAAGAAGCGAATCGCTGATCTGGAGCGTAAGCTCAAGGAGGCGAAGGCGAAGGCGAGCTCAGCGGAGGGGCGAGCGAAGGCTGTTGTTACGTCTGCCGCTGAAGAGCGGAAAGTGTCTGACGCACTCGTTGTTGGGCTGCAGAACGACTTCTCCTCGCTTCAAAGCTTCATCACGGGCCTATGCCGTCCGCTAATTGGTAAACCTTTCTTCCTCTTTCCTCTGCCTGCAATAGCTTCGTTGGCGTACTCACTGCCTGCTTCTGTCCTTAGGCCAGATTATTGATAGCTCGGAGGAGGCGCAGTCATACGACGCGCGGCAGTGTGTGACCACTCTGGTCGACTCGGCCGCGTTGTCCGCGACTTGCATTCGAGCATATCTTCAGGAGATATCGCCCACGGAAGTGATTCCCAGCGACCTCGTTGAGGTATGGCGTTATCTGGAGAAGGCTCCGTCAGTCGTCGAATTCATGACACGGTCGGCCTTCCGGTGCAGGGCGGCGACGACGCTCAGCCTTGGGCTTGCCCATTTCCCGGAGGACTTCGACCTTGATGATGTGACGAGTGGCTACCCCTCGTCGACGGGCTTTGTGGAGATTGCCGAGGTGCTGAAGCTGACGGACCGGGCCGCGGTGTATTCCGATCGCGTTTGGGCGATGGGCGACCTCCTCCCTATCGAGGCGATTGCCGCCAACGATCGAGCAAAGCATCGGACTTCAAAGTCGAGCAGCCGTTCCGTGCGGCGATGGCGGGTGAGTTGACGTGCCGTCGAACCGTCGTGCCCTTCATTCGCAACCGCAGGGGTGGCGGCGAGTCGGCGTCGAAACCTTCAGAGTAGAAGCATTGTGCCCTGGGGCGTTAGTAACAAATAGCCATTGAACTTTTCTTGTATTTTGGAACGACTTTGTTCTGATGTAATGGAAATTCGTGTTGTTTTGTCAATTGTTTCGCGTTTTTGAATGTTGATTGGACGAGTCCCCGAGCGCGTCCGCCCTTTTTATGGGGTTAACCTCGTTTTTTATGTGTTTGTGAATTTTTAATGGATTGAGGTTGACTCGCCAGAGCTCGGAGAGCCAGTCGCAGGGCGACTCCCATGGGTGCTCTTTACTTGACCGTTTTCCCGTGCGCGAACGAGGTCGGGTAGCCGAGTCCCCGAGCGTGGTACTTGATGGTTCTAGTCGCAACTCCAAGGTAGGTGAGGACTAAGCGCGTTAGATTAAGCGCGTCACTCCTGCCTGAGCCGAAGGATCAGTCGCATGGCGAGTCCTGGGCACGCTCTCATACTGGGCGTTTTTCCCTAGCCGCTCGTATTTGACTGGTCGTCAGTCCCCGAGCGTGGTACTTGGCCGTTCGAGTCGCTGTGCCGAGGATGCGGATGACCTTGGTCACTGTGAGGAGCGAGGGCAGTTGTCTTGGCTCGGTAAGCCAGTCGGGCTAGGCGACTCTAGTGGGGCTCCAGGTTGGTGTTTTTCGTGGACGTTACAAGGCCTAGGGTCTCCTAGTGCACTTGTACCACACTACTTGGCCGTGCCGGTCGCTTTACCAAAGGTTGACTTCTGCGAATAGCTTAACGTTGTTATTACGAGTGCGAGTAGCACAAGACACGGAGAGTAGACACAATTTGCAGTAACCGATCTGTTTTATTTTATAGCAGGTGGAGGGTACATGTATGGAGTTCTAGGAGTAGAACTTCCGTAGGAGGTTTACATTCCACAGTCGCTTGACGTCGAGTTTCCCGTCTCCTCGGACGTCGGTGAGGTAGTAGGCGTCGTTGCCTAGGACTCACCCAATGGCGAATGGTCCCTCCCAAGGGGGGGGGAGCTTGTGCATGCCCTTCTTGTCCTAGATGAGGTGTAGTACCAGGTCGCCTTCCTGGAAAGTGCGAGTCCTTACTCGCCGGCTATGGTAGCGGCGGAGCCCTTGCTGGTAGATGGCGGTGCGGGAGCGAGCTAGGTCGCGTGCCTCGTCGAGCTGGTCGACTCCGTCTTGTCGTGCGCGTTCGTTTGCAGCCTCCATGTAGTTGACCACCCTTAGCGAGTCGTGCTCGAGGTCGGTGGGCATGACTGCCTCGGTGCCGTACACCATGAATAAGGGTGTAAATCCTGTCGACCTATTGATGGAAGTGCGAATGCCCCAAATGACAGAGGGTAGCTCCTCGACCCAGCACCCGGCGGTACGCTCGAGTGGTACTTGGAGCCGTGGCTTCAGGCCATGGAGGATGCTCTGGTTGGCTCGTTCCACCTAGCCGTTGGAATCCGGGTGGGCGACTGAGGCGAGGTCGAGTCCGATGTGGTGTTCCTCGCAGAACTCGACCATGGCTCCTTTGGCGAAGTTGGTGCTGTTGTCCGTGATGATGCAGTTTGGGAACCCGCAGCGATAGATGAGCTCGCGTAGGAACTTGGTGGCGGTCTTCCTGTCGCATTTGCGGACTGGCTTGGCCTCCACCCATTTTGTGAATTTGTCGACTGCGACCAGGAGGTGGGTGAAGCCGGAGGGGGCCTTCTTGAAAGGGCCTACCATGTCCATGCCCCACACGGCGAACAGCCAGGTGATGGGGATTTTCTTGAGCGCCGAGCTCGGCACGTGGGTCTGGTTGGCGTATTTTTGGCATCCAACGCACCGCTGGACAATGTCGATAGCGTCTGCGTGTGCGGTGGGTCGATGAAGCCGTCTTGCATAGCATTGCGACCGGGGAGTAGCGCGGCGTGGTGGCGTGGTCGCGGTGAATGTCTTGGAGGATTTTGCGTCCTTCGGCGGGTTGAACGCAACGTTGGAACACGCCGGTCACGCTGCGCTTGTGGAGCTCGCCGTTGATGATGACGAAGGATTTGCAGCAGCGTGCTATCATCCGGGCGTCCGTTTCGTCCGCTGGTAGGGTGCCTCCCTCCAAGTAAGCAGTGTACGGTGTGGTCTAGTCGTCTGGCTCGGCGATAAGTGCGACCAGGGCTGCCTCTGGTTGCAGCGGGATTCCGATATCGATCTCCCTTGGGGGAGAGACGGAAGGCTTGGTGATGGTGTCGAGGAAGACGCCGGCGGGTGGTGCGAGTCGAGCCGAGCCGATGCGAGAGAGTGTGTCGGCCTCCTCGTTCTTCCGCCTGTCAATACACTCGATGGAGTAGCCTGCGAAGTGTCCACCCAGCTTGTCCACTGCTTGGCGGTATGCCGCCATGGTTGGGGAGACGGCATCGCAGATGCCAGCGACTTTCCCGGCGACGAGGTTGGAGTCTCCGTAGCAGCGTAGGCGGTTGACATTCATCTCCTTGGCAGCTCGCATGCCTTGGAGTAGCGCCTCGTACTCGGCCATGTTGTTGGTGCAGGGGGTGAAGTCGAGGCAGAGGACGTAGCGGAGCTTGTCGCCCTTTGGAGAAGTTAGCACGATCCTTGCTCCTGCGCCGTCCGCGTTCTTGGAGCCGTCGAAGTATAAGCTCCAGTAATGGAGGTATGGCTTTCCTCTGGGCCTCCTCGATCGGCGATGAAGTCCGGAGCTGCGACTTGATCCTTTGGCGCTAGTATTTGATGTTGTGGGCCGATCTCGGCCCACTTGGCGACTTCGCCGGTCGCCTCACGGTTGCGGATGATGTCACAGCGGTCTTTGAGAGCGACCGTTATCGGGTGCTCCTGGAAGTAGTGTGGCAGTTGCTGCTGTGCTCTGAAGACCGCATATGCCAGTTTCTGGTATTGCGGGTAGAGCTGGCGCCATTCGGTGAGGACTTCGCTGATGTAGTACACTGGTCGCTGCACCGGGCGCTCCTTTCCTTCCTCTGGTCGTTCGACGACCATGATGGCGCTGACGACGCTCGAAGCGCGACGTGAACCAGCATGGGTTCCTTGTCGACGGGGCGGCGGTAAGCGGTCTTTGCGGTAGAAGCTTCTTGAGGTCGCGGGCGCATCATCTGCCTCCTTGTCCTTTGGAAGGTGGGGTTCTTGCGCATCAGCGGTGAGGGCATCACCTTTCGCCAACCGGGAATGAAGCGGTGAGAGCGACTCGCCCGCCAGCTCGGCGTCGCGAGCACTCGGGTTTGCTGAGTCGAGCGATCGTGTCGATCTTGGTGGGGTTCGCCTCGATCCCGCGCTTGGAGACAACGTAGTAGCTGCCCAGCTGGTACACCGAAGGTGCATTTTCCTGGGTTTAGATTTATCTTGTATTTCCGCAGGTTGGCGAATATTTTTGCCAGGTCAGTGAGTAGGTCGCTCTGGCGAGCATACTTCACCACCACGTCGTCGATGTAGACGTGGATATTGCGGCCAATTTGGCTCGCAAGGCACTCCTACATGCACCGCTGGTAGGTTGCCCCGGCGTTCTTGAGGCCGAAGGTCATGGCAATGTAGCAGAAGGCTCCGAATGGCGTGATGAACGCCGTCTTCTCTTTGTCCTCAACGACCATTTTGATCTGGTTGTACCCAGAGTAGGCGTCGAGGAAGCATAGCGACTCCGAGCCCGCGGTGGAATCGATGATTTGGTCGATCCACGGGAGGACGAATTGCTCCTTTGGGCAGGCGTTGTTTAAGTTTGTGTAATCGATACACATCCGCCAGGTCCCTTTTTCTTCTCGACCAGGACTGGGTTTGCCAGCCACTTGGAGTACTTGATTGGCTGGATGAAGCCTGCAACGAGTAGACACTGCACTTCCTCGGCGATGGCTCGGCAGCGCTCTTCATTGAAGGGCCGCAACGACTGCTTGACATGTCGCACTTTGGGGTCGGTGTTGAGTTTGTGCTCAGCGAGTTCCCTAGGGACACCGGGCATGTCAGAGGGCTTCCATGCGAAGATGTCCCTGTTCTCATGGAGGAACTCGATGAGCGCGCCTTCCTATGCTGGGCTCATGCCCGTCCCGATCGTCACCGTCTAGCTGGAGGCGCCTGTGACCAGCTCGACGGTGCGGGTATGCGTTGTTGCCTCGAAGGCTGAGGGGTTGCCGCCCTCCGAGTTGGGCTTCTTGAGTATGGTGGGGTCGTCGTTGTTGACCCCGCTCGCGTACTTGGAGAGCTTGTAGGCGTGGTTGGCCTCTGCCGCGATGACGGCGTCGGCGAGTTCGGCTCCTTTGGCCTCGCACTCGGCGGCCATGTCGGGGTTGCCGTAGATGGTGATGACGCCGCGCGGCCCGGGTAGCTTCATCGCGTTGTACGCGTAGTGGGGCGCTGCCATGAACTTGGTGAACGCCTGGCGCCCCAGGACACAGTGGTAGGGGCTGTCGAAGGGCACCAGTTCGAAGACGATCCGCTCGGTGCGGAAGTTTGCCGGTGTGCCGAAGGTGACTGGCAGCGTCACCTTGCCGATCGGTCGCCTTCCGGCCGGGGCGATGCCGTGGAGCGTGGTGTAGGTCGTCTCGATCATCATTGCGGGAGATGATCGCTGAAGGTGTCCAGGTACAAGATGTTGATGGAGCTGCCGCCGTCCATCAATGTCTTGGGGAGCCAGTAGTCTCCCACCTTGGGCTTGACCACCAGGGCGACTCGGCATGGGTACTCGATCCGTGGAGAGTGGTCCTGGCGGCTCCAAGTGATTGGTTGCTCGGACGGTTGAGGCGGGGATGTCCACTTGGGCGCGTTGTTGGCGGCGACAGCGGCGATGACCTTCTTCTCGCTTGTGTTGAAGCTGTGAAGGTGTGGAGCGAGCCGCGACGCTGCGAATTTTCCGCCGTTTGGCGGGTTGTTGTCGGGTCTTCCAGCGGCGCCGTGCCTTCTCGATCTCCTTAAGAGTGGCGGTGATGCGTGTGCATATGAGCTTTCCTTCCCTGCTGTGAAATACACAAGGTTGGTTCAGAAGGGCCGCGGGGTCGAACCGCGGCTTTGCCTTGTAGTTGCCACCGTCGCGGCGTTGTCCCCCGTCGCGGCGGAAGCTCTTGGGCTCACGTTGCGCGTATCCAGCGTTAGCAACGAAGTCGACTCGCCCATCACGGCGGCGCTTGCCGGTGAGGCGAGTGTTGCTGTAGCGTAGATCGGGTCATCTCCCGTTGTCGTGGCCGCTCGTGCGGCGTTGCCCCCTGACTCGTCGTCGGTTTCTTGGTTTGGGTCCTCCTCCGCGTACCTTTTTGCGATCTCCAGGAGATCCGGTATGTTGTCGAGTGTGCGGTACGCTCGTTTGAGCTTGGCGACCAGGGGATCGTAGCGGCACGAGGTCTTAAAGTAGTGGATCGCGGTGTCTGGGTGGATGCCGACCGCGTTGTACCACAGGTCTTGCCACCGTTGGACCCAGCTGCGAGTCGACTCGCGAGGTCCATGGACGCACTGTTCCAGGTCCTCGATGGTGGTGCGCGGGTGTATGAACCCTCGAAGTGCCTGATGAAGGCGTCGTGCATCTCTTCCCAGGAGTCGATGCTATCCATGGGAAGAGTGTTAATCCACTGCCTGCACGCCCCCTCCATCATCAGGGGAAGGTAGCGGGAGGCTAGTAGATCGGTGTGGCCGGCGATCCCCATCGCCATGAGGCAGGTATCCAGCCACACAGAGGGATTGTACGAGGGGTCGTACTTCTCTATTTCCTTCGGCGCTTTGAAGTTCGCCGGGTATCTCTCGCCTCGGATCATCTGTCCGAAGCACCGGGGCCCGAGTCGGCTTAGCGACCCCCTTGGCTCACCATCACGGCGGTTGGTGAGGGTATGACGCAGGTCGTCGGGCTGGCGTGCGCGCCAGCTCTGGTTGTTGATGATGTGGGTGCGGGCGTCGACGGGTTGACCGTTGGCGGCGACGAAGTTGGTCGCCGGCCGGGGGTCGTTGGTGGAGAGTGCCGCGTTCGCGGGTCGGTGTTGGAGCTGTAGTGGTTCGGGTGGCGGGCAGTTGAGGGTGTTTGCCGCCATGGGGCGGCCGCTTGAGGCCGCTCTGCTGCCCGATGAACGCGAGTACATCCGACCCTGTGAGTCGACGCCTGCGTTTTGTTGCTCGACCGCTTTGCAGCGGGGCCTTGGCGTCTTGGATCAGGCGCCTTCACCAGTGGTTGCGATGTTGTCGAATGCTGCTCGGCCCGCGACGAGGTTGTCCATTGGGGTGGAGAACAGCGGTAGGCATTCGCGTCTCGCTCCCGCGAGGAGACCATGATCCTCGGCTGGTCCCTGGGGGGTGCGCGGTTGGGTGGTGGCGGGGCGCCATTGGCTGTTGACCCTAGTGGGGGCCGAGTGCTTCCTCCTGGTGGCGCGTTTTCGCAGATCATGGCCTTCGGCCTTGTGGCGGGTAGTTCGTCGTCGAAATTCAGGGCGCTACCACAGGATGGGGTTCGGCGACCTGATTCGGAGTTGGTAGTAGCGACAGCTCTGCTGTCACACTCGGCGAAATTTTTTCGGCTTGTTCCTTGCGATCGCTTCCGCCCTTGACGGAGTTCCTCGACCTCCGTTGCCGTCGCGTTCGGAGGGATCGGCGTGGATAATGGATCTTCCGTGGTCGGCGCGACGCCCATGTAGGTCGCGCGCGTGGGCGGGGTTTTTGTCGCGGTCGGTGTTTTTTCACTTGATCAGTCAAAGAAGATCCCAGAATAGAGGATCAGATCCTCTTCGTCTTTTGAGACTGGGTGATGGAGCCCAGCGACAATGGACCCGATGAAATGCTTGGTCGCCGAATCGGCGTCGTCATTGAGGGCCGCGTCTTCCGCGGTCGCGGTGGTTTAGGCCATGTTGCTGTGGGCCGAGTCGTACTCGGAGGCGAGGCGGTGGATCGTGCGGACCTGGCTCTCAGAGATCCGGTCGCGTGGCGGCGACTCGCGGATGTGAGCCGAGTCCTCCGAGACGATGACGTCGGTGAGGCCGACAAAGAGGCCGATCGTGCCGACCGGTAGAATCATGCTATGCGTGACGGGTCGCGCCGCCGGGACATAGCTGCTCGGCAAGATCTGGAGCATCTCGTCGATCGCGATCATGCGGCCGGTGGCGATCGTCTCGTTGATGGGCAGATTGGATCTCGCCGCAGAACATCGGCCTGACCGGCCAGGCCCCACGGTGGGCGCCACTGTCGTGGGAACGACCACGGCAGATGTTGCAATCGACAGCGAGTAGTAGAACATGGGGCAAGGGCGGCCAGCCATCTGCGGTGCGAGATGAGGGCTGAGACACAAGGGTTTACCCAGGTTCGCCCCCCCGGAGGGTAAATACCTACTCCTGCTAGATTGTATTATGGTGAGAGTACAATGGGGCGAGCTCGACGGCTAGGCGGCGAGTCGCTGGGGTGTATGGTGGAATGTATCCTCTATGAGTCCTCTAGGGAGGTTTATATAGACTCACCTCCCTAGGGTTTACAGATCTTAACCAAATCAGTTAAGGTTTTAGCGATTCTTTAACCTAATCCGACTGGGCCTATCTACGCTTCTGGGCCTTCAGCTTCCAGTCGCTTGAGTCCACGCCATATCTTGATCTAGTCGCCGTCTTCGAGCCCACTCGGCACCGGGCGATGGAAACGTCTTTGGGTATACCCCGATAGGCATATCCCCATCAATAGCACTGTACTTCTCTTCTTCCAGTGAGATTCGAGACGTCGGTAGTATGTTTTGTTAGACTATTTAAGTGCATGCATTTGTTTTATGATCTTGTGATGTATACACTGTTATAATTATTGGTACTTTGTGTGATTTGTTATACTATGTTATGGATATATTCATGATAAATTATTGATTATAATTTTGAATTGATACATTTTTGGTAAAGGTCATGTCAATATTTTTTTGCATCGAGCCTTCGAGCCGGCTTGCGAGCTTCACCGAGATAGCTTATCGAGCCTCGAGCCTGAGTAGCTAGGTTTAGGCTTGGCTTGTTTAACCGTCGAGCCGAGTCGAGTCCGACCTAAGACTTGTCGAGTTTGGTCCAAGCCTCGAGCTTTGTGTCCACCCCTAATTGGAGGGGGAAACACCATATGAAACGCCTCTGGTGGGACCTCTACCTTCTTCAACATCTCCGGCTTCATCACCATGATGAAGAGGGAGTAGTCTACCTATGGACTAGGGGTTTCTAGCAGTAGCTTGATCTATTTATCTCTTGATCTATCATTGTTCTAGTGCAATATGAGCTGCCCAACATGATTATGATCATCTATGTACTTCCTATGTGGTGGATCTTATTCTATGAGTTGATATTTGAGATCTGATTTCTATTATGTGTGAGATGTATTGGTAGATGCATATTATGTACCTTGTTCTTTATTACTTGTTTTGGTCCAACTTGTATGAGAGAGCATGTGTGGGGGAACATGTGTATTAGATGTAGTAACACGGTGGTAGTGATTGGATAGTGACAAGAAATTCAAGATCTACTATGTTTTTACCGTTCTTTTGTTAACTTGCTAGGGATAAAGTGAATGTATGTATTATTATCATTTAGTGATCCCAACTGATCTTTTTTGTTCAAGGTAGCATATTTATCATTCAAACATCATGTCAAAGTACTTAAGGCTATACTCTATTTGTTTTTAATTCTAGATTGCTTGGAGTATCCCTTTCTAGAGGAGTATATGTGAGATGTGTTGCATCATATTTATGATAGGACGTGATGCATATGAATGCTTATCATACACATAATGAAGTTTTATCAATATAGTATTGCTTAATAATTGTTTTATGACACTATACTTTATGAGAGAATAGACAAGTGAACCCATGAAACCCCGGTCCAACTTTTATCATAAGTAAACACAACCTCAATTTACTTCCATTGCTTTTAGACTTGTTGCACCAATTAAATCCTAAAACAACAAAAACACTTTTACTATTAGCAAATACAAGCAAAAAAACCCAAAGACCTTTACTTTTTTGTTTTTTACTTTCTTTCATTGTTATAGGTTGCTTTTACTTTTATTTATTTATATTTTATTTCAGTTTTACTAATATGAAACCACACAAACACACAAGTAAAATACTTTGTTTTATAGGTTGCTTGAAGAAGAAAACAAGAGAGTCTCTAAGGCAATTCCTCGAGAGTTTGATATAAACCCTTAAGCCATCCTTGTGGAAAAAAACGTTTACTACAATACTCTGCACTTAAAGTCCCAACGAGCTGGTACACATAGAGTTGTTGCAATCACCCTCGTAGGGAGCAAGTTCCTCTTTAGGAAGATCCTTCGGTTATAAGACAAAAAATATATTTAGTATACATGTTAGAGGAAAAATTGAGACAAAGAATAAGGTAAAATCAGGAAGTCCGATTACCTTGGGCATTTCATGCTAGCAGTATACATGGAGAAGGAAACATCTAGGACCTTACGATCGATACGTTCATTGACCAAGAACCTCATCATCTTGGTATACTCCCCTCGAGGGATTATAGTCAAAGTGACCCAAGGTTATCGGACTTGGCGCTTGTAATCTCGCACATAAGACGATCATGGTGCTAGAGTGGTTGGATACGGTCAAGCCAACAGTGCATCAAGTCAGTGCCGCCCAATCCCTTTTTATTCATAAGAAACTCAATAACCTCGTGGCGCGGATGAGTTCATCCAGAAGCTCCTCCAGCTTGGCACCCCCAATATCTTTGGGGTCGCTGATGCATGTAAAATACAGACATAAACTTTATAGTTTATTTTCATATATCCCATCATAGTTCAATATATTATCATGTTATTTACTATTATAAACATGGATGGCATTGCTTTATGAGAATTTACCAATGATTTTCTTTATTTGATTTATAACACTTCAGGGCAGAATCGTATTTTTATGTTTCAGGGCCCGATACAGAGCCAAACTAGACTACGAAAAAATGTATAGGCTTAATTATTTGTTAATTTTTGAAAGACACATGTCCTTAGTTATGAAGGTCAACGAGCCATCTTAGCTGTGGCGGATGTAGGATTGAATTAGAAGGTGCCAAGTTCCGTATTTATAGCTTAAATATTGTGTACAAGTATTTTTACCACATAAAATAGACTAATTACTATGAGAACACAAAAAATCTGCAATGTGTATGGCACTCCTAGCGGATAGGCCCTGCACCAGTCATTGTTGTGTTTGAGTTTGGTGGGAAAAAATTGTACTCCCTCAACCAAGTCAGGAGGGAGAAAAAATCAAGTTAGTTTGTAGGTGTTGCCGGGAACCTAGATTTTTTTTGTGCCGGATTTCTTTGGTTGTTCTAACCTTTCCTATATAACAATCTTTTCTAATCTAATCGGATGGCATAACGATTGCCTTTAACCTAAAAAAATGAACGAAGAGATTAGAGCATCCCCACTTGTTAGGCGATCCCAGGCCGATATCCGGATCAACATTAGGTCGGACGAAACTCGTTTTCAGCCTGGAAACGCCGAGTTTCCCACTCGTGTTCCCAGGCCGAGTTCCCGCGTTCGGCTAAAATTCAGACGAATTTGACAAATTTAGGCTGATTTCATTAAACATGAGCGAATATAGGCGGATTACATCGAATTTAAAATATATTACTAAATAATGAACTAAAAACATAAAAAAGGCCAACGTCGTCGCCTTCGCCGATGCCGACGCCGCTTCTACATGCCGAAGTTGCTATAGAAGGACGTGTAGCTGGGATCGGCCTTGCCATCGTCGTCGTCATCGCTCGGCGGCTGCGGCGGGCGGGAGCTCCCCTGACCGTCATCACCGCACCTCCAGGGCTGGTAGGAGGGCCGACCTCGTCGTCGTCGAGGTCAACGAGCAACGCGCCATGGTAGGCGAGCACGCGGCCAGACCAGGCCTGGCGTTCGGCCTGCTCCTGCAGGTGATGGACGCGTCGCCGCTCCGTCTCCTCCCAGTCCGCCCTGGACCAGGCGAGGATGTTCGGCGAGGACGGCTCCGCCGGCGGCTGCGGTGCCGGCTCCCGGAGGGACTGCTCCATCGCCATCTTGACGGCGAAGGCCCCCTCGTCGACGGGCACCCCCATTCCTACGGCTCCGGCTTCGGCTGGCGAAGGCGGAGACGGCCGGTGGGCGACGACAGAGCACGCGACTCATTGATGACGATGTCGCGCGACCTGGTCCTTGGCGGCGACCGGACCAGTGTCTCTGACTCCCGCTTAATCGGCCGGAGCAGCGGCGAAGTTGCCGGCGCGGACCCGGAGGAGCGGGACACCGAGGCCGCGTAGGAGGAAGCTCGTTGCCGGCATGGATGTGCTCCAAGGCGCAGCGGCGGGGTGCGTCGGGCGCTCCACTAGCGGCCAGCGACGCCAGTTGTTCCTCTTCGGCGAGCAGCCCGACCCTCGTGGCGGGCGAGCTCCTGCTGCCGCCGGTGGGCGAGGTGCTGCTCCTAGAAGACCCGATTGCCCGGATCTCGTCGTCGAGCTCCTTGGGGTTCGGTTGTGGCGGAATCGGGATCCCGCCGGCTGGGAGGCATATGTGCGGCGGCGCCATCTAGCCCGCATCATGCGACGCACGGGCCTCCCACGCTAGAGGTGCGGCCGGTTGCCACGTCATTGGTCGTGGAACCTTTCGCCCATGGGGAAGTGTGGAGAGGGGAAGCTCGGAGTTCGTCGGAGTATGGTGGTCGCCGGATTTGGGGGAGTTGTGAGAGAATGTGGAGAGTTCCGGCAAGAGGTACGACTTTTATAGGCTGAGACAGGCGGCGAGGGCGGGAAAAGCGGAAACGGTGGGAAGTTATTGCCCGCCGGTCCATCGCGGGAGCCGAGGGGGCGACGGTGGCGCGGCATTGCAACGACGCGATAGACAGTTAATGTCCGGCAATCTTCGCGGGGTTCCGAGGATGACGACGACTCGGCTTCCGTCGCTGACTAGGCGGGTCCACACACCACTTCCTTTTTTTTCGTCGAATTTGCTTCGTCCAGCATTCTCAGGGCGTTTTCGAGATCCTGAGAATGACCTGAAAAATCCGGACCAAGTTGGCCTAAATCCGAACAAAAACAGGTTCGGCGGAATTTTGATGTTCGAACCTAATTTTCACCTTAGGATCGGTGTTCTGAAAAGTGAGTGGAGATGGTCTTATGTGAGTGTTGATAGCTGGCCTACGTTCAGCCGGGCAATCGGGGAGTCGGGATTTGCCTCCTGCCTGGTGGACCGCTGGCCGCCGAGGGCGGACGCCCCGTCTCCCGTCGCTTGCCCGAACGCGCCGGTCGATCGTGATTCGCGAGGCATCGTGTGCGTGCAGTGCACCGTTTATCGGCAATCTCTATCGTCTGGTACCGAACTACGCCAGCAGTAGTAGTAGTTGCCTACAGTAGTTACTCTACTGCCGCAGATGGGTACACGTAAGGCGCTGCGTAGACATCGCATGTGCGGTAATAACTGTTCACCACAGGTACTACGAAACACAAAATGTCCATGCACGCCAACTAGGCCGAGACAAAAAGTGGTTGAGATGCATCGTTCGTAGGAGTACATCCAGGAAAGTCAATGACGAACGACGGACTCAAACAATCAATCCTTGATTGAGTACGTGTGCGTGTTTATGTACAGCCCTACTATAGCCAGAAGAGAATCATGGCACATGGCTATAGGTCGAGGAGGGACAAACAAAGCCCCGGCGCTCGATTCGTAGCGTGAATGACCACCGCTAGCTTAATTGAGGCCGTGTCGTTCCAAAAACGGTTCAATGTGGAATATATTGTTCCCCACCCACTCCGGCCGGCCAGCCAGCCAGCCAAGGAGGGCCTCCTCACATGGGATGGGGCGCTTCACATGTAGGGGTGTACCACCGTTTTGTACCCACTTGCGCGGTTGCGCCTCACATTCATCTTCCAGTTTCACGTACGTATTCGCGCGTTGAGGTCCGACACGAGGATACGCGGGGAGATCGACCTTTCGGAAAAGAATACGCGGGGAGATCCTGCCGCGGCGGTATCGGTATCGGTATCGGTCGGAGCGAGCGACGGGCGACGACGTGCCGGCGACGGCGGCTTTGCAGTTTGCACGCGTAGCGATGGACTGGTTCGTACGAAAAAGGAGACAAAGGAGTCATGTGTTCTGCGCGGGGCCGTACAGTCCAGGCTACTGAACCCGCTGCCTTTTCTCCCGCTTGGGCATCATGCTGCCGGCCGGCCTCTGTCTGCTTTTTTTTTCAGCCGAGGAACCCCCGGCGGCCAGTCTTCCGTTACAGTGACCCGTCACGGCCCGAGGCAATTTCACCACTCGCTGCCATTACTTTGCACAGCCGCACAGGCACAGCTAGAACCCACCCACGGGCCACGGCCACGGGCAGGCAGCAAGCGGTGGTCGGCACATGTAGAAGAACCTAGCAGTACATCGTTAGTTGTAAACTAATCCGATGGTATGTTTATTTTAATCCTGCTTACTTATCGCCAAAACCGACGCATTCTTCAACGTTGGCAACGTTTAATCGTGTTTTCTACTAGTCTGCAATAGATTCTTCCCGGACGACTCCATTATTGCTACCTGTAGTAGCTAAGCTTCTACGGTAAGTAGATGCCATGCCAACGAACACATTTTCGCTCCCCTTTGTCACCTTCCGTTGCCCAAGCACGCTCGACGAAGAAACGGAGCCGGGCATCACACAAGCACCAAAGAAGCACAACTGCCAACGCAGCAACGCCTCTCCCCCCTCGCTCTGTTACTGTTACAGGTCGCTGAACTGCTGCAGCTCGCTCGCCTCGCCTGCAAGAGAGGACACGGCTCTCCTTTTTCTAACCTTTGCCCCATAATATTTTTCCTCCTTTTTCTTCCCCCTCGCTAGTATTCTACCGTTCGCTCCACTGCCAGCTTTGCCCCTTGTCTGCTTCGCGGACGAATGCTGCCTGTGGCTGCTCTGCCCAGATCCTAGTTGCTGCCATCTGCTTGCTTCATCTGCCATCATTCTTCCTCACCTGTGCGCCTGCAATGGCTGGGAGCTTCGACGGGAGGATGCAAACCAGAGGTGTTGAGCAGGTCTGTGAAAAAAAAGTCATTCTATCTTCTCATTTTTCTCTTGCAGCTTCACTCCTCTCCACAAATCCATTTCTCAAACCTGGAATGCCTGAAATGCTCCATCCAGATTTCGCTATCCTATTTGCTTCATCTGTACTTTCACCATTCTTTTTGCCCTTTTATTTTCCTGGGGGTGGCGGTGGTGGTAGGGGGAACGCATCCATCTTGCACCTCAAAACTGGCCGGGCTCTTATAATTTATCATCTGCAGATTCCATATTCGAGGGTAGGATGAGCAAAGAATGTGATCTGACCTTGTTTTACTTCTTTCTATTATCCAGGCCATTATTGCTCTGAAGAAGGGAGCGCATCTCCTGAAATGCGGCAAGAGAGGAAAGCCCAAGTTCTGCCCATTCAGGCTGTCATCTGTGAGTAATTTCCACAATCGCTTCATGAATATTTAAGTTAAGGTTCTAAATTAGGGGACATCTCACTGCAACTATCCTTTTCTTATGCTGCTACTGGACTCCCCACTTACCTTATTCCCTCCACCTGTCATTTGCACTGCCGACTAGAAATTAACAGTGTCATTGGGCTTTTTTTCCCCCATGAGTTTCACAGGCTATTAACCAATTCATGGCTGACATACTAGTCTCTGCCTAATAGATTTACCGGTCCATCTTTCGGTCATTACAGAGCATTTTTTCTTTTCTTTGCAGGATGAGACTACATTGGTATGGTACTCCAAAGACAAGGAAAAACAGCTGAGCTTAAATTCTGTGACAACTGTAATACTTGGACAGAAGACTGTACGTGATTCCTTCCGCCCTGAGAAAACTGTTATGTTCATTATTCATGACATAAACACTACTAGTTCTAATGATATTGATATATACAGATAAACTTTCAGCGTCAGCGTTGGCCTGAGAAGGAACATCAATCCCTGTCACTTATATACAGAAATGGCGAGCGCTCGCTCGACTTGGTATATCTCTTGCTAGATATCGTGCCAGTTCATTTGTAGGAGGGTTTAAATGTCCATTGTTCCTCACTATAATCATGTTGACCCAGATCTGCAGAGACAAAGATCAAGCTGAATGCTGGCATCTTGGCTTGGCAGCCTTAATATCAGGTCCTTGCAGTCCAGCTTCATCAGTTGGGTCAAAGAGCAGTAGGCAGATGGCCAGTTGCGCAAGCACTCCCCGTAGCTACAATCAGCGAAAGAGCAAGCTATCAGCTGTGTACGACACACCAAGGCACAGACAGGTTAGTTCTAGAACTTTAGATGATGCTGTCTAAGTTAGCTTTGTTTTCATTACAGAAAGTTTCACATGGCAAACTATATATGTTTATATTTTCTCTGGTCTATCTGAACTTTATATCCAGATCATGGTCAAACAGAACATTCTTCGGTTCTACAAAAAGTTGTATCAACTTCAGTAAACCATTCTTTGTCCAGATAGCAGGGCAATGGAATGGTTACAAAATAGGATGGTATATAATTAATAGATTCATCTTAAACTCTGTTTTTACTAGGAGTGACATCTTTAAGTTGGGTGCTTAAGTATGTAAGAATTTCTGATCCATGGATTTGTTATGAAATGCTGGATGCAAATCGTATTCTTCATCTTCGTTCGGATTGGTCCTTCGTTCAATGAATTTTCTATGGCAACCTATATTTAGTTTTATTTTGGCTGGCCTATCTGAACTTCAGATTGAGGTCATGGTCAAACAGAATATTAAATGTAGCTGATTTTGTACATGGATCGGATGGAGTATCAATTTGAACAAACCATTCTCTATCCAGATAGCATGACAAATGCAATGGGTATAAAATAAGATCCGAAAGTTATCTCTAGACTCTGTTTTTAACAAGGATGACATCTTAAAGTTGTTCATGTGCTTAATTATGTAAGCATTGCTGATCCCTGGATTTGTTATGAAATGCTGGATTTACTCAGTTAAATTGTAATGTTCTTCCTGGGATTGATCCTTCGTTCATTGAATTTCTTCTTGAAGGTATATCCATCTACTGGTAGTCCTAACATGACACAGAAAGATTACTTTGGTGGCTATCTTGATTGTTCGGAAGCCTTATTTTACCAAAGACAGCGTACGTTTTCTGACATAGACTCTTATTTGGAGAGGCTTACTCCCAAGGTGGCAAATCCGGTCATACATGGTCTGAAGGATATTTTGGTTGCTAACAAACATAAGACACAGATAGTTGCTCAAACACCTAAACTGAAAACATTTGAAGGGCCTCGGTCAGCATGCAGATTGGATTCTCTGAAGGATGTTTTTCTCTGGGGAGGCATTCTTGACAGTATGATAGGCAGTGAAGATATTTCGAAGGCCCTCCCAAGGTTAGTGGAATCAACCAAAATGCTTGACGTCCAGAGCATTTCTTGTGGGGAGAATCGTGCGGCCATAATCACTAAGCAAGGAGAGGTTTTCTCCTGGGGCAAGGAGAGTAGTGGGAGACTGGGACACAAAGTAAATGGCAATGTCTCGTGTCCTAGAATAGTGGAGTCCCTTGCCTCTGTACATGTAAAGGGTGTTGCATTTGGATCAAAGCACACATGTGCAGTCACGGTCTCTGGTGAACTTTTTGAATGGGGTGAAGGAGCTCATAGCTTGGCTTTGTTGAATAACTGGTTTCCCCATAAATTGTTTGGTCCTATGGACAACATTTCCGTGTCGAAAATTGCTTGTGGCGAGTGGCACACAGCTATTCTAACATCTTCTGGTCAGCTATTCACATATGGGGATGGAACATTTGGTGTTCTTGGGCATGGGGATACACAAGGAATTGTTAGACCAAAAGAAGTAGAGTCATTGAAAGGGTTACGAGTGAAATCTGCAGCATGCGGGCCATGGCATACGGCTGCCATTGTTGAAGTAATGAGCAGTTTCAAGTGCAACACTCCAAGCGGCAATCTGTTCACATGGGGCGATGCAGATAAAGGGAAGCTGGGTCACGCTGACAAAAAGATGAAGCTTGTACCAACATGTGTCGATTCACTCACCAGTTATGATTTTGTTCAGGTATCCTGTGGGATGGCTCTGACTGTTGTACTTACTTCTACCGGTGTGGTATTTACTATGGGAAGTTCCAAGCATGGACAATTAGGGAACCCACAGACAGATGGTGAATCTACTTGTATTGTTGAAGGAATACTGAAAAAGGAGTTTGTTAGAGAGATATCTTCTGGTTCTTCCCACGTAGCTGTGTTGACTATGAAGGGAAAAGTTTTCACCTGGGGTAAAGGTGCGGATGGACAACTTGGTTTAGGGGACTACGATAATAGGAGCTCTCCTACTTTAGTAGAGGCATTAGAAGGTAGGCATGTCCAGAGTATAGCTTGCGGCTCCAATTTTAGTGCTGCAATCTGTTTGCATAAGGGTATCTCAATGAAGGACCAACCCATATGCAGCGGATGCAAGATGGCTTTTGGTTTTACTAGAAAGAAGCACAATTGTTATAACTGTGGTGCCATGTTCTGCAGTTCGTGCAGTAGTAACAAGATTGCAAATGCAGCAGTTGCGCCGGACAAAAACAGAAGGTATCGTGTCTGTGATGTGTGTTTCCGTCAGCTAGAGAAAATCTTGAATTCTAGCCAAGTCAAGCCACAGCCAAAGATAAGCAAAGGAGAAATGTTCAAAGCAGAAATGAAGGCATACACACCTAGGCTGTCACGTTTATTCAAGGAAGCAAACCTCATTGTAGAAAAGATGGCTTCAGTACAAGGTCCCAATCAGAGAAATGTGGAATCTGCCATCCCAATTCAAGTAAAAACTCAAAGATGGGGGCAAGTTGAGTGTCCTGCTCAATTTGTATCTGCAGAAGACATTTTCCAACATCAGAGGATATCGAATAGTGAGATGTGTGGTGTCTCTTTTTCACAAAGAATGCACGACTCTGTAGCACTGAAGGCTGGTAACTATTTGCGACGGTCTACAGATAACCAAAGAGAGGAAATGAATATGATGAATACGATACTCACAGACGAAATAAAGCAGCTTCGCTCACAGGTGATTGATTTATCTTTAATCAGCAAATAATTGTTTTTTCCCCTCTTTGAGAACTGAAGAAAGCTGATGTTGATGTCCAAGCAGGTGACTGCACTCGCAGAGCAATGCCAGCAGAAAAATCTTATAGCTCAAGTGTACAAACAAAAACTTGATGAAACATGGTTAATTGTCAGGGACGAGGCTGCAAAGTGTAAAGCTGCCAAAGATATCATAAAGGTTCTAACTAATCAGGTATGACCAGCACGTAATCTCATTGCACAGTACTGGTAGCATCTTTTCCAGTAACAAACAACTAAGTACACTGCATGATGGATCACTCCCCCTTGATATATGACATGTTCAGCTATTGTAAACCATGCAGTGTAATGCCTTGTCAGAGAAAATTTCAGTTGGCCAGCAATCTGATAACTCAAAGGTGGCACCTAGTAGCATTCTAGAAGAAGCACCATCACCAGGTCATCGGAATATTGCCAGAACAATCGACGGCGATGGTTATACCACGGAAGCAGATTCCACCACCGCAACAGTTGACGGTGTGATCGAGCAGATCGAACGAGGAGTGTATGTCACGCTTGCTGTATCCCCAGGCGGAAAGAAAGACATAAGGCGGATGAGATTCAGGTGAGAAGTCCATAAAGCCTTTCTGGTTGTTGCTAATTACCTATTGTTTTGCTTGCATGATGATAACCTTAGTTCTTGGCTGCGCAGTCGGAAGCATTTCGGCGAGAAGGAAGCTCAATGCTGGTGGGAAGAGAATAAGGGCAGGGTATATGCAAAATACAGCACTGAGCAAGTGGCATGACCACCTCTGAACCACTGTTAGCGGTAACCAGCAAAAGAAGTGTACAGGGGCAGGACTAACCGATGCTACCAATGTTAACTGAGCAAACTGAACTACTACTCCGTAGTAAAACAGTCTTCAGCAAGTAGCAGATGAAGTTTTGTAAGCTACCAAGTGATCTAATCTGTACCTTTTGATTTGCAGTTGAAACTTGCTGTAGATATGCTTCTGTAGGAAGAACCGACTGGGTGGCGCGATGGTGTCAACCTGTTAACCTCTCTATATTTGGCTGTACGCACGACTGCAGGTGTAGTGTGTAGGGTTGGATCTATGGTCCCTGTTGTGTTCCTGATTGCAATGTCAATGTGTCGCTGATTCTAGAAGATCGACGTCCCTCTAGGGATCTAATCCGTGTCCTCCCCAATTAACTCCAGCGCCCGCCTAGTCCGGTCATCGGGTCCTGCGACGCAGCGTCGCCTCGCCGCCGCCTCCTTGCGCCCACCGCGCCTCACCTGGCGGCGCCGCTGGGATCTCGGCTGTACGTCAGCTGTAGGAATCTCCGCAGAACGAGATCGTCTGATTTTACTTCGCCACGAACCTTTGCATTTAGAAAGCCACGGAAGAGATGCACGGCAAGGTAAGGAAACAAGGTTGCCTCGTTATCCTCTGATCGAACACTGCTGATCTACCGGGTACCTGTGCGATCTGTCCGCGTCTTTCGCACCTGAGGTTGCAAAGCGAAGGTCTGGACTCTGACGAAAACATCAGGACATCAGGTCCGAACCTTCACCGGTGTGAACAATGTACTCGCCGCAAGGATGCTTCTCTGAATCCTCTGATGGAACGAACCCTGTGCAGTGCCGACGGGCTGATACCTGCGATTTGTCCGCGTTTTTCCAAGTCGAGGCTTCAAATCGAAGGTCTGGACCCTGAAGAGCAACACATCAGATCCGAACATTCATCGATGTGGCCGGAAAATAACGGTCAGTTGCCTCTAATTCAATTCAACTCCCCGCGATCCAAATTACTTGCCACAATTTACAGATTCAGGCAAAATGTTGTCTAAAATTTGGTCTAGATCCAAAGTTACTTTGGCATGTTTAACATTACTAGTAATGTTGCACGCGCAATGCACGTATTTCTAACATTCGATTAAAATATACTTCTTCCATTTTAAAATATACGATGTTTTAGTTTGTGAAGAAAATATATCTAGACTGTTTTTAGTGTCTAGGTCCCTTCTAAATTTAAGTGAACCTACACACTAAAAATAGTCTAAATACATTCGCTTCACAAAGCTAAAACATCTTATATTTTAAAATTAAGAGAGTACCGTTGCTTTTTTTGTGGTATTGATAGAAGTTATGAAGAGAAATAGAGAAACTAATCTTATATTATAGACCATACCTACAAGAGTTCTCCGATTAGTACAAGGCTAAATAAACACCGGTATACTTCTAGCCGATTTAAGTTCCAGTAGCTAGTTACTTCAAAATTGAAAAATTGTCCCTATCATCTTCATGTAATAATATACAACCAAACTGGTGTACTTAAACAGGAAAAATAGACAATAATATTTTTAATTTTTTATCTTAGAAAAAAGTTGCTATACATTCTTCGCATGGAAATACGTGAGTTCAGTCGTGTTGATTATTGAAATAAATCTCTCAACAATTCCATATGTGCAAATTAGCTTATGATCTTCTGCCTCCAATAGCTAGCTTTCTCATATCCATATTTTCTGGCAAACGTGTCAGGCATCATGAACTCCTGAAATAATCATAATCATAGCTCCTGCAAAAAAAAGTTGAATACTCATTGGTTATTACTGTCTTTTGTTATTTATTCCTCTGCATGAACTACACTGCCTAAAGCCTCTACGCGGAGAACAGCCTCTACAAGGGTAGCCTGATCAAAAGCTGCAATTAGAAACAAATATGTTAGTTCTAAGAATCATTTTAAGTACAAAGACAATAGCAGAAATCTAGAGATGTTTGTGGAGTACAAACCTATTTCTGTGTGCCGTGCTCTTCACCTCGGTTTAGAATTAGAGTCTGGCATGCTTGTGTACAGAAAAAGAATATCATGGTATACTAAAAATAACTTCAAGTAGCACCATGGGTATACACAGAAATGGCATATTTGTCCGTTATTTACCGATCTCATATGAAGTAGAAAAGCAATAAGAGAAACCACAAATGAGGTTCTCGCCCCAAATTCAGTAAAGCATGCCTCTAGTTATAAGATGGTGACTGAAAGTAGAATACACGATCCAAGTAAAATTTGAAGAGATCCAAGTAAAAAAAACTGTAGGACTTAAAGTAGAATACACGATGGAATATAGACTTCTACAGCCTGAGCATGTAGCATCAAAGCGTGCTCCCAGAATTTACAAAATATCAGTACACCCGCAAAAATTTAAAAGTAGGACTCTAGTTCTGCATCAAGGGCAATGGTAGGCTGTCTGGTGTAACACTACTCGAGTTCATCAGATAGCTTCCAAATGTGAACTAATTTCTTCTCATTCAGAGAGCTTGATTCGGATTTGGTGATTTTACATCTCCATATACATATATGTAGAGCAGGATTCTGATTTGGCCAGATGCAAAAACGTAAATTGTACTACTAAAGTTCTGAATATTATCTTCATAGTAGCAAAAACTTGATCAGCCACTGTTAAGAGAAGAAATCACGACTTGATAAATAACCAGCTCCTTGATGAACAGGTTGCTCCATGTTCCATTGGCGACAAAAAAATCAAAAATCACTATAGGCGAACACACCTGAGCTGAAAAAAGTACAAGAAACCAATCAGAGAAAATTATTTACAATGGGTGAAGATGCTGATTCTAAGCACATCGGACAATGAAAAGTAAACATATGTGAACCCAGACCATTAGCAGGTTCTCAACAATAAATCTTTGATGACAAATAATAAGAATTTCAAAAAAAAAGGATCATCAAATCAACTAAACAAATCAGCGTGGCCTCGCGTGCAGCTGGAGGTGTTGCCTGCGCTGCCCGGGGTGCTCATGAACTGCGGGGTCGTGGCGGAGGCGGTGGCCTGCGATGCGGGGGATGGGTGGCTCGCGTGCCTGGTCGTGCGGAGAATGGGGCGCAGGCGGGCGTGTCTTGGGTGGTCGGCGCTGGGGTGCTTCAGACCTCTTGAGGGTGGGCTCGGGCTTGGTCGGCGTGTCGGTAGCTTGGCGTCCGAGGATGGCAACTGCAGAACGGTCTGCTCTGAAACAAAAAGAAGGAAGAGGAGTCGACGTTCGATATTCGCATCACGGTCCAGACTGCTGGGATTAGACCCTCTGGGTCTTTTAATATTAGTTTAGATTTAGATTTAGATATAACATTATATGCAAGCAGAAATGGTTCCGCCTTGTGGCTAGCTCATCTGTCAAAAGTATATATAAAACTGAAGAATGCTTTGCAGCATCTATGTTCTGCTGTTATGTCATTATAATTTACAGATATGAGCTGTACTATAATTTACATCAATAGGATCCTACTAGTACAACTGCCTCAAAACATAGGCCACCATTTGACCTCGACCTCTACTGTTGGGACAAAATTACAGTCACTCCATGAGGAAAGTATGAAAACATAGCATCCACAGCTGTTCTTCCATTTGTGAAAGATTCAGTGTGGATTGACTGGTTTCAGTATGCCCTCACGAGTAACAGAAGGAAAGCCCTTTATGCTGGATCTATGGTAGCGCTGTGACAGTGAGGCCTTGAACATTTACAAGCACAACCTTGTCATCTCTCCATCCGCCTCCTCGCTGGGGGCCTGAGGCTGCAGCACCTTGCTTTCGGCGGCGCACCTCTTGTATGGCATGAAACCTCGTTGGTGGATGGAACTTGCGCTCACAAATTTTCTGAAACCTGCAGCAGGTGCCAATTTGTCACCACCACCGTTTGCTTCAGTGTATGACTCTGCAGAATTCTGAGTTGTTGTTTCAGGCACACTGGTGGAGGCCTCGTTCGATTCCTCTCGTGATGCTTCCCTCTGTGTAATCTTGTACTCTTCGGAGGATTGGTGATGTTGCTGCTGGTCTGAAGTTACTGGCATGCTTCCGCCATTGTAGCTGAAGAAAACTGCCCCTTGAGGAACATAATACATGAACTGCTGCGGGTTTGCCATCCACGGGTTCCATGTGTTTGCTTCTGGTGCACCATGGGAAGAGAGGTTGCCAGTTCCACTAGTGGGTGTCTCAGCTGAAGTATCCAGTTCCATGTCTGAGACGGTTTGCAGGTTGCCGGTACCAGGGCTTCGCTGCTGATGGGAATCATTCACCACAACTGTCTGCCCAAATAGCTTAATCTGCGGAGATTCGGATCTGTCACACCACTTCTTCTGAAGTAGTAGTAGTACTGCCCTTAGTTTCCTGAAATACACAATTAAGAAGTTCTATCAGAATTGAGAAGCTGACAGTTGTGGATTAACTAGAGGATACCAAAACCACTGTCAATAATGATCGGTACCTATATTCTTGCGAGATTACGGATAAAGAAAAATATGCTTTGCGCAGAAAATATACCTTGAGATCGGTTGGTGGCACTCACAGCAACCTCGGCGGTTGCTACTACCTCTGGCGTGGGGCATCTCTCTTCAATGTCAATCGTCGACATATCGCTGTCAGAGCACTCAGAGCCCATCTGCGATGCGGTGACCACAGACGTCGGCGAGCCGTTCCCCTGCTCGCACATGGACTGCATCTGCAGCTGAGGCTTCTCAAGCCGTGCGAGCGCATGCTTGCCCTGTGCGCTCCTCTGGTTGCACGGGTACGGGTGCACCGACTTCCTCTTGGGCCGCGGCGGCGGGATCTGGATCGGCGCCGCGGCGCCGGCACCGGAGCTGCTGCCGTTGTCGCCGGACGACTCTCTGATAACCTTGGAGAAGAATTTCTGCGCGTGGCTCCTGATCTGCACCGCAGTCTTGGTGCCTATGTGCTCTGCAGTTGAGAAAAAAAAATCCCTTGGTCAGACAAAATCCCCCGGAGATAGTTCATGGGTATTTTTGGAGGAGAGGAAAGTAGGAAACCGACGCACCTTGTATGCGGCGCCAGGCGCGGCCGTGGAGCTGCATGGCTTCCAGGAAGAGCTTGTGCTCCTCCTCGGTCCATTTCTCGCGCTGCTTCGTTATCATGTACGGCTTCCGCGCCTTGGGGAGTCGCAGTTCGGCGAGCGAGCCCATGTCGCTGGGATTCGGGGGGCTCCCGAGATCTGCCATGATGTTCTGATCATCGCTCGGGTTGGTTTCCTTCAGGAGGAGAAGGAGGTGATTTCGTTAGACTCAATTTCAAGCGAATTTCAAGGGGAAGAAATAAGATCTGAGGTGACTCCGTTAAACGATCCGGAAGGAACACACAGACGGATAAGAAACGAGGAATTAATTAGTACCTGGAAACGAGCCATGTCTGCGGATTCCTGAACCGAAGCAGCAGCAGCAGCAGGGAAGACAAATCTCGCTTCGACGGCTTCTCACTTCCAACAAGAACAGAAGCAAAATCACGAACTCGAGATCTTTTCTCTTTCTTTGTTGGAGCTGCTTGGAGGAGAAGAGGACAGAGGAGAGGATGCAAGAAGTGAGGCGTGCTTTCGAGCAGACGGCGAGCGGGGAGGAGAAAAAGGGCGAGGGCAGGGGGTGCCACGTCGGAGAGGATTTTTCCTCGCTTTACGCTTTTCCCCGGTGCGCTTTTCTGACTCGCGCAAATATCCTAGTAGGGTGGGAAGGAATTCTGGAGGCCGCTCGATTCTTGTGGCTCTCGCTGCT
The DNA here is from genome assembly GCA_030063025.1 of Avena longiglumis. NCBI lineage: Eukaryota > Viridiplantae > Streptophyta > Magnoliopsida > Poales > Poaceae > Avena > Avena longiglumis. The sequence continues at coordinate 50,186,982 of CP125976.1, read as the reverse complement.
TCACCTGCCCGTTTTGCTTGTTTGCTAGTGGAAGCCGGTTGCTTGCGGGTCACAGCTGGATGTTTGCTACGTGGGTCGTAGTAAACCCATGTGCTTTGGTGGGGTCGCGCGAAATTCTGGCGTTCCTATCTCGCTCCTTTAGTGGGGTCGTAATTTATGGCTCTCTTTTTGCCTTTGGTTCACCGTGTGAGCCCTTTTTGACACGTCTGGGACTGGGAGTAAAAAATTTCTGCTCCGAGCACCAGTGTTCCTACTATTTTAAAAATCAAAAACGTATTTATGAGTTTAAAAAATAAAAAATCCGGATTTAGCCAATGATTTTTCTACAAACCTGTAAAATATCAATTTTTATAAAATTGTATTTTAGGCTATAAAAAAAAATAAAAGTGTAGATTCTGCATGCAATTTTTCAAATCCCCCAACATTATCCGATACTGTCGTTTTCATGTAGCTCATAATAAAAAAGAACTTCGTGTTGTAATTTTGCATTTTTGTTGGATAAAAGATTGTAAGTAGTGTATGCTCGTATGATAAAGTCGATGATGTCATGTATTTGGTCAAATTTTACAGCGGTTAAGTGGTCATATCTAAAACATGAGACTTTGATAAATACAAAAAGGAAGTAGTGCTACACAAGAACTTGTACGCTGCGCACAACGTGTAAACACTAATTATTTAGCAGGACGAGAAGCTCGCTAACTCTGGATTCATGCATACCAGTAACCAGTGCTAGATATTAGCCCTCCTTTTGTCAGATGATGATAAAAGTGCGAGGGACCGAAACATCCATCGGCTCCGGTGCTTTAAAACCCAAAACAAGCAAAAGAAAACCAAAAGGGAAACCACGAAATATATCTAGGAGCTGCCGTTCGGAAATATCGTGGGTGAAGAAATATCTCAACTTCAGATCGCACAGAGGACCTCGTGGCCCTGTCTACCTCTCGAATTGATTCCTCCAAAACCGCAATTTTCCTCCTCCGAGGAAAGCACGAACGTATTCGGCTCGCCAAATATCAGAGCAACAGGACGGGTCCCTGCTTTGCTTCACTGCTCGGACTCGGATGGATATTATTGATAGAAAAGCGCACGGCGGGGCCATATGTAAGTGATGAGGTAGACCAACAGGACTAGGACGGGTCAAATGTAAGTGATGAGGTGGACCTGGCCCTACATGTCGCCCCTCATATCTCTTCTTCTTTTACCTCCTCTCACTCTCATCGCACAATCAGCACCGTCGACAATGCCTCCTGCTACACCGCCGCCACCACCGTGTGATTACCGCGGTTCCGAGAGCCTAACCACGTCCAAGGATAAAATGCGAGGGGCCAAAGACGTCAGCTCAAGCAAAGCAAAATTAAAGAGGGAAACCAAGAATATCTACTAGCTCTCCGAAAATATCGTGGACCTCGATTAGGGTGAAGAAATATCCCTTCTTCAAATCGCGCGAGGACTTCTGGCCCTGTCTACTTCTCGAATTGGTTCTTCCAAAGCCGCAATTTTCTACCTCCATAAAAACACATAATATTCGGCTCTCCAGATGTCAGAGTTCCAGAACACTGGGGACCCTGCTTCACTGCTCCGATATTTTGAATCACCTCACCTCCCGTATTTTAGTGTTAGGCAAAATAAGAATTTGTGAGGCTTAACCAAGAATATAATAGAATATCAACAATTATACAATATCAATAAATATTGGAAGTAGTGTATGTCGTTTGATAATGTGGATGATGTTAAATTTGTGTCATGTGTTTGGTCAATTTTTACAACGGTTAAAAGTGATCATGTATCTAAAACATGGTAATTTAAATAAGAAGGAAGTACCGACACAGGAACTTCCACACTTCACGTAGCGTGTAAAAAACAATTATTTGCAGATGAGGGACTCGCCAATTATGGATTGATTCATGCATACCGGCGCTAGATATTTGTCCTCCTTTTGTCATCATCAGATGATAAAGTGCGAAACATCCATCCAGTGCTTTATTAAACCCCAAAACAAGCAAAAACCAAAAGGGCAACCAAGAAATATCTAGGAGCTCCCTTCCGGAAATATCCTGGAGGTCGATCTGGGTGAAGAAATATCTCTTGTTTCGGATCGCACAGGAGGACTTCTGACCCTGTCTACTTCTTGAATTGATTCCTCCAGAAGACCAAAACCCCCCAATTTTTACCTCCGGGAAAACACATATTCCGCTGGCCAAATATAATAAGAGCTCTAGAACGGTGGGCCCTGCTTCACTGCTCGGATGGATAGGTAGATAGATAGAAAAAGCGCAGAGGTGGCGCCCCCGCTCGCTTTTCCGACACGTCGAAGTCACCAAGCTGGCCGAGCATGACGTGGAGCCCCGTTGCGTGAGGAACGAGCCGGGCGATCCTCGTCCACATGCTTCGCGGAGTGTGGTCTGGGTTGGCACCGCTCGCGGGTTTTATTCCGAATTTTTTTCCCAGCCACATGCTGCTCCATTCGACCAGAAGACAAAAATAAACGAGGCGTGGTGCCACATCAGCGAGGCCTGTGTGCGCTTTAACGCTTTTTCCCGGTGCGCTCTGCTGAGTCGCGCAAATATCCTAGTACCGGAAAATTCAGGAGGCCGCTCGATTCGTGTGGCTCTCGCTGCTATTGCTAGCCGACCGGCGCTTGCTTGTTCGGCAGTGGGTCGTAGTGAAACCCATCTCGTGGGGTCGCACGAAATGAATTGGCGTTCGTGTTTCGGTATCCTCTAAAAAGAGATTTAAGCTCCCTAGAATTGAAGAGCTGTTATTGCTTCTGCCCATTTCACCTTGTTTGTCGGTTCATGTTACATGTTGCACTTGGCTGGCCCGTGGAGCAAGGTGTCGACGTAGCTTCCAGGGTTGCAAATCAAATGAAAGATGGAGGAGACCTGTCCGTATTTCTATCCTCCCGTTCCCCTAGCCCAACCCACGCCGCCATGAGTCGGCTCTCCTGCAAGGTCATGCTCCGCCTACATGACAATGCTCTCGAGGCTCAGCTATGTCACCGGCAACAACGGCTTGCTCCATCCCTCCCTCTAGATTAGGGGATGCGCTGCTTTGTTGTAACGTACAGGGGCACCGGCGGCGTCATTGTGGAGCCCTATGTCACCGTCATCTTCTGTCCGGAAGCCACTACAAGGAAAGGAAGAGGAGGTCTGGACGGGCTCTGCCTCAGGCTGGGCTCGTTCACGTACCATAGGATGCTTGGGGCGTGCAGGCAGATACTCCTTGCTAGATACTTCGGAGATGTCTAGGGCAGCGGAGTCAGTGATAGATAGTTCTCCTAGGTTTCAGATGAGTCTCATCCGCGCCAGTGAGCTCCTCACCGACCTATTGGTGTCGATGGTTGCGGTGGAGCCATTCTTTTCCTATTGTTGCTCCATGTTTTTTGTTCTTTACCTTCGATCAACACACAAGCGAAGAAATAAGAAAACGCCGGTAGCGAAAAATGCACGCCGCAAAGCGCACGAAGTCCATCTAGTTCTATCTATCCAGCTCCTTTTCGCCTTTGGTGTGCCTGTTTTAGTGACACGTCTTGTGCGAGTTTGGCAATCTAGTATCTCGCGAAAGATCGGGAGGCCGACTTAGCTTGGCCACGAGTGAAACTAGATTATACAACTTCTTGAGTTTCAACTAAGGGCATCTTCACCGGACCGATTCATCTGGTCATTCTAAACGATTCGTTTCTGTCCGTTTGGGTCGGGGCCCGATCAATTTAGGGTTGTGGTCCGGCATGTCCGGCCGACTGCGCACAGCGACCCTACCCATTTAGCAGTGTTCCTCCTGCTGTATCGGTTCACATCCTCGCGATGGGACGTTAATGGCGACACGACGTCGGCTATCAGCGCCGGCGGCTTCCCGCGTGGCCGACCGCGCGGCCGGATGCTCTTACGGAACTTGAGGAGAGATGCTCTTACGCAACTTGAGGGTCTTAAAAATGTTGAGAGAAGGAGGAGGGAAGGAGATAGAGCAACACGGTAGATCATGAATTATCTTGTCTTCAAAAGATGAACATCCAGTAGACCGTGTGATACAATGATGTCCCTCATGCATTCTCTCTTCTTGAGGGGGCGTTGTAAGAACATTATTGTTTCAATACATAAAACTCTCCTTCAAAAATACACTGTTTAGCGACAACTAACTATTTTTATGACAAGTCACTTCCTTTTAGAAGGGAGGCAGAAGTCTGACCCATCATTCTATAGTTAATGAGGAGTTTAAAGATCAATCATTGATTAGTTTGGCTTTGTGTATATACTCCCTCTGTCCAATTTAGATTGCATATAAGATTTTATCAGAGTCAAATTGTATAATGTTTGACCAACTAGTTTGATATAACTATAAACTTTTACGATGCAAAATTAATATCATTAGAATAGACTTGAAATATATTTTCATAATCTATACATTTTATATTATACATATTCATATTATTTTATATATTCTTGGTCAAACTTTATAAAGTTTGACTATCTAAAATTATGCTAAGATAATATGGGATCGAGGGAGTAGTGCTTACATATTTTTCTTTGGATGTTTGTAGGAAGATATTTGCCTCATGTTTTGTCAAGAGATAAAGTGTGCGAGGGATCAGAACAAGAAAAGAAATATCTTGGAGCTAGATCTGGAATAAACATCTTGTCTTCAGATAGCAGAGGATTTCTGAGTTTTTGACTCAAAACCCTAATTCTCCTCTTTAGAAGAAAAACTCATATTACACCGGCTCCTTTTCGCTTTTTGAGTGTTCTGTGTGCATGTTTTACTAACACGTTTGATAGGTGTCGAGCATACCTTGGAAAAGATCAGAGCAAAGTTGGCAACAAATAAAAGTTTGCTTTGCAAAAGCAACAATAAAGTGCTCTGCAACCTTTGTTAAAGATATCTGCGGATCTTTAATTTTATGAGGATTTATTGCATCAATCTACCGAGTTATAGACACCGGCTCTACCCTAGTAAAAAGGGGTTTCTAATTATATGTCTACGAGAAATCAACAATTGGATTGCACATCTCTTAGCCTAATTCTTACAGCTCATTATAAATTGCACATTAATGTTTTCCACCTCTAAAGTTATACTCACATTTTCCGAATCACCTCAACTCCCGTATTATAATTTTAGGCAAAGTACAAATTTGTGAAGCCTAACGAAGTTTATAAAATATCAACAATTACATTATCAAATGAATATTGAAAGTAGTGTATGCGTTTGATAAAGTCGATGATGATATTTGCGTTCATGTGTTTGGTCAAATTTTACAACGGCTAAATGATCATTTCTAAAACAAGGGTAACTTAAATAAAAAAAGGAAGTACTACACATGAACTTCCACGCTGCGCAAAACGTGTAAAAAAGAAATTATTGGCAGGATGAGAAACTCGCTAGCTATGGATTCATGCATACCGGTGCTAGATATTTGTCCTCTTTTTGTCAGATGAGAAAGTGCGAGGGACCGAAACATCCATCAGCTCCGGTGCTTTAAACCCCAAAACAAGCAAAAACCAAAAGGGAAACCAAGAAATATCTAGGAGCTCACCTCCGGAAATATCGTGGAGGTCGACCTGAGTGAAGAAATATCTCTTCTTCGGATCGCGCGAGGACTGCTGACCCTGTCGACTCTCGATTTTTTTATAGAAATGTCGACTTCTCGAATTGATTCCTCCAAAACCGCAATTTTCTACCTCCAGGAAAACACATATTCCTACCCGCAAAAAAAAGGAAAACACATATTCCGCTGGCCAAATATCAGAGCTCCAGAACGGTGGACCCCTGCCTCACTGCTGGGACGGATAGGTAGATAGTAGAAAAGCGCAGGGGTGGCGGGCCCCTCGCTCGCTTTTCCGAGACGTCGAGGTCACCAAGCATGACGTGGAACCCCGTTGCGTGAGGAACGGACCGGGCGATCCTCGTCCACATGCTCGCGGAGTGTGGGTTGGCACTGCTCGCGGGTTTCCTTTGGAATTTTTCCGGATTTTTCCCTGCCACATGCTGCACCATTCCACCAGAAGCAAACAAAAAGAAATGAGGCGTGGTGCCACATCGGCGAGGCCTGTGCGCTTTAACGCTTTTTCCCGGTGCGCTTTGCTGACTCGCGCAAATATCCTAGTACCGGAAAATTCAGGAGGCCGCTCGATTCTTGTGGCTCTCGCTGCTATTGCTAGCAGACCGCCACCGCTTGCTTGTTCGGTAGTGGGTCGTAGTAAACCCATGTGGTCTCGTGGGGTCGCAAGAAATGAACGGGTGTTCCTTTCTCACTGTTCTATCTATCCAGCTACTTTTCGCCTTTGGCGTGCCTATTTGGCTATTTTAGTGACACGTCTGGTACGAGTTTGGCGATCTAGTATCTCGCGAAAGATCAGGGGCCGACTTAGCTTGGCCACGAGTGAAACTAGATTGTACAGCTTCTCGAGTTTCAACTAAGGATTAATGGTTTCTGAATCACAACACTTGCTTCTGCGAAGAGCACTAATAAAGTTCTTGGATTTGAACTGCAATCCTTGTCATTCGATAATTATTGTAGACCGAGTCGGTATAGTCTACGCTTGGAACTTGCAAGAGAGCTATAGTCTCGAGCGAATTCCTTATTTGATACTTGGAAAGTTTTTCTTTTCTATTTATTCACACTTTGTCTAATTTTTTTTCTTATATGACACTCTAGTTCACTCTAAGCCGTAACATTGTTAAATAAAGGTATGACAAGACGTTTTTTTTCCCCTGATGCATCATGTGATCAAAATTTGTGCAAGATAAAGGTTAAATGACCAAATGAGAATTAAATTCTTGGAGCAGTATGGCTGTGTTTGGCAGCAAATCACTGCTGTTTTCAAAAATAAATAACTTGTGTTTGGCAGCAAAGTACTGTAGTTTTCAAAAATAACTTGTTCCTTTCAAATTGAAGCTAAGCCGACCGATGCGCGATGAGTACATACATGCCATGCTAGGAAATTCTTGTTAAAGAAAAAAAAAGGAGCATGTAGTAGTGAAAGTGTAGCCCTAAACCAAATAATATCAAAATCTACAAACATAGCCTAACTTGCCGGATTTGGTCAAGTTGTAGTACATGTGCCGTGCGTCCAAAAAATCTAAACCGGTTTGGACTTATCGGTGATAGTGGTAGATTTTTTTTTCAACTTTGGATATAATTTTATTTCCAGACGAACCGGGAGAAACATTACTTATTTATTATTATAGGTACTAGCAAAATACCCGCACATTATTGCGAAAAGTGTTCGACAATAAGAAACAATCCGTACTTTATTATTAGATTACTTCAAAAAAAACTTTTAGGTATACATATAGGTTAATTTTTTTACCTGCCATCTAAAAATTGCAAGGAGCAAAGTCAAGTTGTTTGTGCAATCTTAAGCCACAGTTTTATTTTTCTATGGACCAAAATGCAATGTATCATTTAAAAAAATACATACTCCCTCCGTTTGAAAATATAAAATGTTTTAGTTTTGTGAATGAGATGTATTTAGACACCTTTTAGTGTCTAGATTCATTTGAACCTATACACTAAAAGGTGTCTAGATACATCTTCTATATAAATGTAAAACATCTTATATTTCTAAACGGAGGGAGTATTGTACTAGGTCAAACTTTGTTCATCAAATTTTATAGACTGAGCACAGTGCTTAAATATCTGCCACCCCAAATAGTAGTAGGAGCTTAGATATTTGCCGCTTGTTCTGTGAGAAGTTAAAGGTGGGAGGGACCGAAATATCAGCTTCGCACCCCCAAAAGAGCGAAGCGAAAACCAAAATGGAAACCAGGAATATCTAGAAGCTCCCCTTCAAGAAATATCGTGGAGCTCGATCTGGGAATAAATATCTAGCCTTCAGATCGTACTACAAGCGATTCTGACTCTTGACTACGTACCTCTCGAATTGATTCTTTTTTTTTAGATGGGATTGATTCCTTCAAAGTTGCAAATTTCTCGTCCAGCCCGAAATATCAGAGCAGCGCAAGATGCTTGGGTTGGATGGATAGGTAGAAAGAAAAAGCGCAGGGGCGGCGGGCCCCCTGTCCCGTCGCTTTTTCGACACGTCAAAGCCAGCAAGCTGGCCGAGCGCCGCAGCAGCTGGGACCTCCACGCGGAGGGAGGCTAGGAACCTAGGACCGGACGATCCTTGTCCACATGATGTTGAGTCACGGTTGGTAGGTTTGCTCCGGAGTTTTTCCCAGCCACATACTCCATGTTCTTTCTCCACCGAAGAAGTAGGGGAGGATATGTGACCGTGGGGCCCGCTCGCCAGGCGCACGATGCCAAACCTCCTGTCGCTTGGGTTTCTCGTGGAGGCAGTCCAAGATCTAGCGTCACGTACCGACGTCCAGCCGTGAGAGACGGACGTCTGTGCCCACGACCACCACTCTCCACAAGGTCATGGCATCTGGCACATAAATAATAGTACTATCCAGGTATTATCCGTTGGCGTCAGCATTATCGCCGTTGCTGTAACTTGCCGCTTGCCGCAGACGGAACGGTGAAATATGGCTATAAGTAAATCTGAACTGTATCTCGTATAGTATCCTGTTAAAAAAATCGTATTCCTAGATTGTTGCTCAAATTTTAAAAAGTTTGACTTAAAATAGTAAAAGATAAAAAATTCAATTATTTGTGGATGGAGGGATTAATCCACGAGAACTCACCTCCTGCTGCTCTCCGTTCCGGTATTTAAACATCGTTTGGCGAATCATGTCTGGATAGGATTTGGCCGGATCGGGTCGAGGCCTCCACTCATTCAAGCTTCAACCTAGCGTAGCCCTGCTGCAATAATTCAGGAGGAGCAGTTAAATTGCCGTCTTTAGGTTTCGGATCGAGACAGTTGCAGCCATGGTTGGGCACCGTTTTTTCCATCTCGGAGAAGCGTCGGGTGCTTGGATATCCTTGCTCGGGCGGCTTATCCCTTTCTTTTCTTTACTATACTATATATATAAGCAGGGGTATTAGAGCATCTTTAGTAGAACGTCCAAATATGAACGTCTATATGTTCGTATAGATGACCGTCTAAAAGAAGAGAGAATATAGATGATCTTAGTTTTTCAGCGGAACGTGTATTTGTAGGACGTCTACATCCTCTCTCCAATATTTTAGTATTTTTTTATAACTACCATCAAAATTTAGAAGCAATATTCAGTAGCAAACAAGACAATGGCATGATTATCAATACAAGCAAATATTTGTATATTATGCAGCGATACAAGCAATGTTCAGCAACATTCAGTAGTACATCACTCCATCTCTATATTCTGTATCGATGCACAAGCAGCAACAAGTTCAGTACGAGACAAGCCTCCTCTCTTCAACATCATTGGAGTATGCAGCCTCTACCATGCCCCGCCAGCTCCTCCCTAACCGCCATGCCCCTTCACATTCTCTTTCTGTCTGCTAGGCCGGACGCTCACGTGACCCCATGCCCCTCCACGCCCGAGCCTGTCCCCAACAGACTGACGAGACCGCCACACTGCTTTTGTCAAACAAGCAAAATTGTCTGCGGCGGATGGATCTAGCGTCGTCTAAGCACCATGGTCAAGCACCCTCTTGTTCCTATCCAATTTCTCTCCTCTCGCCAAATCTACATGGAAAAGGAGAGTACATGGGCCAAGCAAGCGGAGGATCGACCTCGCGAAAGTGCCCGTCCTCGTCTCCACTCTCCGGATGGGCGGAGTGAGCTTCGAAGAAGTTGCTTTGGACGGCATCGCTGCCGTCGTCGTCCATATATGGACGATGGGTAGCAGGTTTGAGAGGACGTCTAAATTTAGACCTCCATTTAGACGAGCCACTGGAAAGTATTTTTGTATCCACGGTCGTCCAAATCGCTTTAGACGGGCATATAGACGAGCCACTGGAGATGCTCTTACAGGACAAGCTGTACAAGGTTTCATCGCACAAAAGGCGACACGATGGTAATCCGACTTTCGCAAACGAACTCCCCCTTTTGAATAAAAGAAAGAAAACGCCGGGCAGGTGCGGGGCGAGCGAGCGAGCCAGTTGGCGCGACGCACGTACGCCTCGCCAGTCGCCTCAGCCGGTGCGGGGTCGGGTCGCTGGTTCTGTGCAGCCAGCGCGCCTACCACCGCTCCTCCAGTGAAGAGCTTGTGGCGGGGATGGGACCTGCCGCACTGTGACTGGAACAGAGCCAAATCTATCTCTCAGGCCATCTCTGCAGGGCTGCAACGCTGGCCAGCTTGTGGACGTCGTCGATGGAGACCACGCACGCCTCGCCCTCGCGCGGTTGCGCCATCCAGGGTTTCGAGTTGAAAACCAGACGTGTACATTTGCGTGCACTAGGTAGGATTTGGGAGACGTGGTGTTCCTGCCGACTGGTCACATCACCTTTCGTCTTCCAGCTTTTTATTACAGTACTGCACTTTTGTGATACCGAGGGAGAATTCAACCCGGATAAACTCCGGGATTACACCAAAGGACAAATTACAAACTGATGACTCAACAGATCGAGCCAATTTATGCGCTACCACGTTCACCTTCCTACCGGAGAATTTCAAAGAACATGATTCAAAATCCGCCTTCAAGGATTTGATGTCATTAACCACCGTGCCGATGCCAAAACAATCTCGGGCAGAGGAGGAGTGCACTTGACTAGAGACATGCAATCCAAGACAAACTCCACCTTCAGGAAACCATGCTCTTTGGCCAACGACATTGCCCGTCTCATTGCCAGGGCCTCCACCATCTTAGGTTCATGAAAACCAGTCGATCATTCACTACAAGAGAGGGTAGTGCTCCCCCACTTCTTTCCAGACGGGTCGCGCGAAGGGCTAGAAAAGGAAGATGTGCTCCACACGTTCAGAATATCCACATATGAGACAAGCATCATCCGCAGGAATGTGGCGACGCCGCAATTGATAACCAGTGGGCAATCAGTCATGGATCAACCGCCAAAGAACAATCTTCATTTTATTAGGAGCATTAATCGCCAACACCGACTTCCATATCTTGGCATCCCTCTCTCTGTCAGAAGCAGAACCCCTCCCCCCTCAAACCTTGCCTTGCAAAGAAGGAGGAGGTTTTGGCAAAGTTATATGTTGAATTGACAGTGTACACACCATGCTTATCGAGGGGCCATGAATGGAAATCATCTCCACCACATCTGCTAATAGGCATATGGAGAATAGTATTGGTCAGATCCTTGTGGAAAAAAAGCCATAATCATCTCCGTTTCCTGTCCGGTCCCTTCCTCATTCATCAGGAACCGCACCTTGGCAATAGACGGAATTGGTGACAAAGGTTTGAAAGATCCAGTTGGATACCTAGGGTCCAATTGTCTACCATGATAGAAACCCTTTCACCATTGCCAATTCCCCATCGAAGGCCACAAATCAGCATATCACGACCATGGAAGCGATCGCCATGTGTAGGACGAAGACCTTGGCTTAACAGTAGAAAGGAAGTCAGAGCCTGGATAGTACCGTCCTTTGAGAACCCTTGCATCGATATACATAGGTTCAGTGATGACCCTCCAACATTGCTTGGCAAACATAGCTTGGTTGAAAAGACCATACTCTCGAAAACCCAAACCTCCAAGAGATTTGGGAACCGTTAACCAATCCCAAGAGCGCCAATGCAGTTTCTTTTGCCCATCTTGAAAACCCCACAAATGGTTAGCCACACTTGATCTCATCTTGTCACAGATCGAGAGGGGCACTTGAAAGTAACTCATGACATTGTTGGAGATGGGTTGAACCACCGACTTGAGCCAAACTTCTTTGCCAGCACGAGAAAGAGGTCGGCCCGCTATGCCTGAGACACAACGCCGCACCCGATCCTAGAGAAATTTGAAAGAAGCCGTGGCCTCTGTCCCAACCTCAGTCAGCATACCCAAGTAAGATTCTTGCAGAACTTCATCGGACACTTCCAGCTTGCCCTTGACGAGACTTTCACGCTCTAGGGACATGTGTGCCCAAAGAAAACAGAGGACTTCTGCAGATTAACTTTCTGACCCGAAGCCTCACAATAAGTGTCAAGAACATTCTTCAGCGACTCCACACTGCTTGGATCACTGCGCACAAAGGAGATACTATCGTTTGCGAAGAGTAAGTGAAATATAGAAGGGCCTTGACGTCCATTATGTAAACATCGTATCTCACTAAGGCCCTCCTTTTCTTCCACATCAAACCAGATAAACCCTATGTGCACAATAAAAACAGACAGGGGCTAATCGGATCCCCTTGCCAAATGCCCCTTAAAGAGACAACCGGTTCAGCGAGTTCCCCATTAACCTTGACAGCATACCTAGCCGAGGTAACACATCGCATCACTGAAGTAATCCAGTTAGTTGCAAAACCCATCTTAGAAAGACAAGGATGAAATAATTCCCATTCAATATGATCATAGGCTTTCATCATGTCGATCTTCAGAGCAAAGAAAGGCTTTTTCTTTGTTTTGACGTTGCACAATGTGTAGACACTCGTGAACAATAAGAGCACTGTCTGTAATGAGATGCCCCGGAACGAAAGCACTCTGGAAATCTGAAACAATGTCAGGCAAGAAGACCTTAAGCCTATTAGCCATCAATTTTGAGGCGATCTTATATAGGACATCACACAGGCATATAGGTCTAAACCTGGACAAATGTTTAGCATTGGTTACCTTGGGAATAGGCACAATTATCGAATCGCAAAAACCTTCCGAAATCTCAGATCCTCCCAAGAAACTACGGACATCACCGCACACCTCATGTTGCACCAGCTCCTAATGGGCCTGATAGAACATAGCAAGGAAACCGTCGGGTGCTAGGGCCTTGGTGGGTCCCATTTGGAACAAGGTTGCCTTGATCTCCTCATTGGAATAGGGTTTACAAATCTCCTCATTCATAGAGTCATCAACCTTCTCCAGGATTCCCTCAATAACAGTATCCACCGCCACGATGGGTTCCCTAGTGAACAGATTCTCGTAGAAATGATGAACTAAACCTTTGATCCCATCTTGATCATGACAGACCGAACCGTCCTCTCTAACGAGATAGTCAATACGGTTATTCCGAATCGTTGTCTAGCCATGATCTCTTCTCTCTCAAACATCTCGCAAAGTTGGTGTTCCACAACCCTTTCCTCAATGAAGGCACCAACCTTTGTATCATTATTCCGTAGCCATCGAAGCTTCTTTTCAAGATTCTGAATTTCGCGATGGACAGAACCGTAGGAAGTGGGGGTGCGCTCGTAGGCACCCTGGTCCATAGATAGTGGTGGCGCACCGCCTCCATGTGCGCCATGGGTAAATGACCTATCCGTGGGACACTTCCTAAAGGTGCACCACGACTATATGCCCGTGGGACACCACCTGATATATGCGCCATGGCTATACGGATTATCTATAACTGTTTTTCTAGTAGTGATGAGTGGTGTCCTTGGTGCGTGTGCTCATAGACTAGTTTTCTTAGCGCGCGACTGATCTATTGGAGATGTGCCTGTTGGTGGGTTTAATCCGGATTTGGCGAACGCCGTGGGTAGTAGTTGGGAAATTAAGTAGGCGTAATTAAAGTTTTGCTTAATTAAACGGGAATTAGCGGCAAGCCGACGGACAACCATGGGCGTAGCATCCCCAACACCTGCTCAGGCCATCAGCTCCACCATGAGTTGTATCGAAGTCTGGCTAGCTTTTCTGATCCTTTTAGTCAAACTAATTAAGTTGACTCGTCAGCTCTGCCTTGGTTCCACGCGATTCTTTATTATTAAAAGGAAGTTGGTGATCGTAGGTCGCCCTCAAACATTTTGATATAAAACATTAGAAGAATCTGGGCCGTCCATTCTACATCCTATGGTGTATGGTACATCGTCTCAATGGTTGGTTTAGGTAATTACGTTCTCTGCCACCGGCAAGTGCAAAATAGTGGTGTACGTTGTTCATAATGCCCCACTGAAAATAAAAGGCAATCAACGCCCATCGTCCCTAACCTCCTCCCATGAAACCCTAGCATAGGTTCTCGCCGCCACCCTCCTGCTGTTCGCTCACGTCGAGCCGCCTCGCCGTATATATCGCCGAGCCTCGTGTCGGACGCCCTCCTCCTTCCGGAGCACCTCTAGCATAATGTGGTCAGAGATCGCCATCGTCATACTTTCCTAGCCCGTCGACGAGGATCTGTCGCACTAGGACCTTTGCAATTTGGCGCAGGAGTGGTCCTATCTGTGCAAGTTGTCACGGTAGTGCAAGCCGGGCTCCGGCTTAGCGGCGATAGGCAACAGCGGAGGGAGTTCACCTAGGAGGGCATCGACAGTTACGCCACAAGGATCTCTATCTTATTGGCAGCCTGGAAGGAACCTGCAACAAGGAGGACGATGAGAGGAAGACGGCCATGGAACGACTGAGGTGCGAGGAAAGACAACGACCTACTCCCTAGGCCAACTCCCCCATACTTCTCTATTGTTCCTCCCAAGGTATGACACAACATCTAAATCCCTCATCGCCTACCACACTGTCCTTACTCAGCTAATCCTCTGCTATCTCATCTGTTTGGTTAATTTTGAAGACATCGGCCTCCAATATTAATCCTCTTGTAGTCCATCTGTGTTGGTTAATTTTGAAGAGAAAGAGGGGATGTGTAAACAGAGAGGATACTCAGTTAGTGATCACTCTCGTGAGCCTCTCCTTTTGGTTGATCAGAATAAATATTTTAAATATGGGAAGAGCTCATGATTATTTTTTAGTATCATACAAAAATTTCTCTTTACTAATAATATCTCTACAAGATGTCAAGGCTAATTGACGACCAGGGATTTATCAAATATATGCTTCTGGATCTTTAGAGCAGAGTACATAAAAAGGAAACAATGGGTCAAGAGCGGTAATTTTTTCTTTGGATGGCATGTAGAAAGTTTAGATTTATTGACCATAAGAATATATTCCCGCATGTCCCGACGTCCCCGTCACCGGCGAGCACGTCCTCACCCGAGCGACTCCACGTCCATCCATCCTCCTCTCCCATGTATGATCCCGCCTCCCGTCTCGCTCCCTATGTCCATGTGCAGGCGTCATATTCCACAATCTAGTAAGGTGTTGCACAACTACACGTGGTTCTTCTTGCGGAGACCCATCGAGTGGTGACGGCAATGTTTACATTGCAATTGACAATGCAATCCCGAGTTACTACTAATTCTTTGTGTTCATGGTTTATTGATGTTTCTTCACACTTGGTAGTTTGACACCATGTCAGAATAATATAGACATAAAATTTGCATTTGGATGCCGCTGAATACTTACTTTGTTTTGGTTTCTCAACAATACTGGTTGTTATATAAAAGAGAAGAAGCAAATATGACGATCTATATGTACTTTTAACTTACATGCTTTTCCGTGATGATACTCAAGGAATATTCAATTTGTTCTTCAGATATACAGTGGAAGCTTGAGCGCCTGAGCATATATGGAGAGCTGTTTGAGCACAATATTTTAATTTTTCATATCGTCTTGATATTTTTGTGGCGACCAAAGTACTATACCATTTCTTACAGGACACAATGACAACAGTAAATGTTAACTTTCTTTTGGTTTTATCATTCAGATTCACCCATTTAAATTACCTTTTATCTGCTTCTTGCAAAGTTGATTTATCACTTGGATTCCCTATAGACATTGGATGGGATGCTTCTTACAACACTCAATCAAATATTTCACATTCATCACTACCATTGCCATGTTCGAGAACCAGGGGTTCTGCACCACCGGTGGCATGGGGATTCAGATGGAGTTATGTGCCTTCCTTGGTCACATTGGTGCTAATACATCATGTAAATGATCTCTCCATTTCTCTTCTTATCCGGTGATGCAAATGAATTGTTGGGCTGCTCTGCTTCCTCTTCTAAATGGATTTGATATACAAGGTAATTGTCCCATCCTTTTAACTAATTATCAGTTCTTGTGTATTTGGTGTAGCTTGTTCAATCTTCTCTTCCTTATTTGCCTTTTGCAGCTTTGGAATTTAACGGCCGACTATCACGTCCATGTCTTGGAGTTGTTTGTTTTAATGCCTAAAAGTGGTATGCTATATCAGGGCATGGGATATATGAAGATGGCAGCTCCAAATTTCATGAATTAGTACATGTGAGTTCCAACAAGCATTGATGCTTGTGCCCGATGGTATTCTTCTAGGCTTAGCGTTCATTTTTATGCTTCTTAGTTGTGCACCTATTGATTATCTGAAGTCTGTTGAAAAGGACAGACCTGCTACCCGTAGCAGCATACCAAAGAAGGCCAGGGGCACTTTGGTTAGTTGTGAGGGATGAACAGTTATCGGACATATTTTTTTCTTGGCATGATCTCATGAATGAAGAATGTACATCTTCTCTAATTTTTTATAGTGTTCAATTCCAATTAGTTGCATACATTTTTTATCGAGATATACTCATACACCCTTCTGCCTTTTGTCCTGCCATATGCAATTTAGTTGTTACCGTACTGCCAAAACCCTCTTGAATTTTTCATAAAGGGAACCCTATTTTGTAAGTGTTACTATATACCAGTTTTTATTTTACTTTTTAGTTTATGGATTTGATCTAGCTACAAGCAGCATTGCCAGATCACCATGTTCCCACAGAATACTCTGGGGACTAAGCAGAGTCATGGATTTCTCAGATTGAGTCCTTTTGTGTCTCAGGCTAATCTTCTTCTCCACTCACAATTGATTATCATGTACAAGTACGCAACAACGTAAATGCATGGATTCTAGCTTGTTAATATACATTATCTAATTCTATGGTGAATTCAGGAGGGTTGTCATACATCCCAGGGCAAGTGCAAGACCCCGCATGCTGTAAGTTCCTCTCAAGTCTCAACTGTTGGAGATATGCCCAAGAGGCAATAATAAAGTAGGTTATTATCATATCTTCATACTTATGATAAATGTTTACATACCATGCTATAATTGTATTAACAGGAAACATTAATACTTGTGTGATTTGTAAACATAAAAGAGTCCCTAGTAAAGCCTCTTGTTAAACTAGCTTGTTGGTTAATATATGATCATGGTTTCCTGATCATGAACATAGAGATGTTATTAACAACAGGGTCATATCATTAGGAGAATGATGTGATGGACATACTCCTATAGTTAAGCGTAGCATAAAGATCAAGTCATTTAATATAGTTCATTTGCTATAAGCTTTCTGATACATAGTAACCTAATTCCTTCGACCATGAGATCATGCTAATCACCATCACGGATGGATGCTTTGATGTCATCAAACACCACACCGTAACAGGGTGTCTATAAAGGTGGCATTGAGTGTTCAGAAAGTATTGGTTGAAACACATGGATCAAGAGTGGGATTTGTCCATCCATATGACAGATAGATATACTCTGGGCCCTCTCGTGGAATGTCATCCAATTAGCTTGCAAGCATGTGACTGGCTCACAAGGGATCACATATCACGGGAACGAGAAAAGAGAACTTATCGGTAACGAGGTTGAACTAGGTATGCAGAGATACCGACGATCATAACCTCGGATAAGTAAACTATCGTGAGACAAAGGCAAATTGGTATCGTATGTAAGTGGTTCATTCGATTGCAAAGTAATCGTAGAAATATGTGGGAGCCATATGAATTTCCAGATTCCTCTATTGGTTATTGTTCGGAGAAGTGTATCGATCATGTCCGCATAATTCACGAACCGTAGGGAGACACACTTAAGGATTCGACGTTGTTTGAGTAGTTATGGTATTATGAGAAAGAGACCGAATGTTGTTCGAGTCTCGGATGGGATCCGGATATCACGAGGTGATCCTAATGGTCCGAGAGTAAGATTCATATAAGGAAAGTCCCGCTTTGAGTTCGGGAATGATTCCGTGTTTTCATCGGGAACATTCTAGAAGGTTTCTAATGTCCCAAGACTCCGGGGAAGGGTACATGAATGTGTTATATCAAGTTGATATTATTGCATCATGTACTAAGTGTCATTGTTGTACCAAATAGAGGATTTAATCAAATCCTAGTTTGAAAAGTCAAACTAGTTTGAAAGTCAAACGGCTATTTTGGGAAGTGGAAAGAGGAGAAGGAAGTTTGAAGCCGACTTGGGGAGGAGTTCTCCTCCCACCGCCGGCCCTCCTTGACCGAGTTGGGAGGGACTCCTCCCTGTGCGCCTCCTCCACCTATAAAAGGAGGCAGGGCTCCCTCCTAGATACACAAGTTCCTATCCTCTAAATCTAAACCCTAGCCACCTCCGGTTTAGAGCCGCTTTTGGTTCAGAGCTTCTAATTGCCCTAGACTTCGTTTAGAGCCTTCTAATTGGTGTGTCTAATACCTAGACCACTAAAGCCTCTCTCATACTCCACCATCGCTCCGGCTTAAGGCGGCCTCACGAGATCTCCTCTACTTCCGTACCACGCTGTCAGCCGAATCGAGGAGAGTGCTACAACCTCCGCCCGCTGGAACAAGGGAGAGGAAGGTCTTCGTCGAAAATCGAACGTGTGACCGATCAAGGGAGCGCTTGAACGCAGCGCCGAAGGATCGCCTCACGCGATCTTGAGATCGGAAGTACGACTACATCACCCACGAGAATCGCTTCGTTAACCGCTGGAATCTTCGAGGTAAGTTATTCCATCGACTCGTTGCTACAATCTAGTAGATAGATCTTGGCTTGTTTGTTTGTATGCGATATAAATTTTTGTTTTCCATGCTACGAACCCTACGGGTATCGAGCCGTGTCTATATGTAGATCCTGTTGACGAGTAGAACACAATGGTCATTGTGGGCGTTGATGCTTTTATTGTCGATTGCTTATTGTGTACTTTGCATCTTGCGGTATGTTGGGATGAAGCGCCCGGCTAACCTTACATGACATCGTTCATGAGACTTGCTCCACGCTTGACATGCAACTTGTATTGCATAAGTGGCTTATGTGCCTGCTTTCTCCTAGCATAGTTAAGATTCAATTTACAACGGGTGATTGACAATACTAGTATCAATGTTGTGGTTCTTGTTCGTAAGTTAGAACGACACTTACTGAAAGCCCCAAACCACGTAAAACATGCAAAGAAAGTAGAGGCGTCTAACTTTGTTTTGCAGGGGTGTGCTGTGATGTGATATGGCCATGATTGTGATTATATTTGATGTATGCAATGTTCCTTATTGTAAGTTGGCAACCGACATGAGCCATATGGTTGTCTTTAAATTCTGTTAATACCCGCGTGTCTATTCAAAGTAGTTGTAATAGTTGAAGACGGTGGACGACAACCATGGAGCAGCGTCATTGACCTTGATGCAATGTCGGTGATGATGGAGATCATGTTCGTGCTTGAAGATGGAGATCGGAAGCACAAATAAGAAAGGGCATATCATATCACTTATTATGAATTGCATGTGATGTTAATCCTTTATGCATCTTGTATTGCTTAGTAGACGACGGTAGCATTATAAGATGATCCCTCATGCACATGAATTTAAAGTCATAAAGTGTTCACCCTTAGTTAGCACCGCTAAAGCTTGTTGTTTCAAGCACCACGTGATGATCGTGTGTTAGATTCATAAATGTATACAACGTGGGCAAGCAGGTTTGCTCATGCGGAAGCTAAGGTTTGATCTTGACGAGCCTAGCATGTACATGCAGACATGGCCTCGTGAACACGGATTACCGAAAGGTAGAGCATGAGTCATATAGTAGATATGATGAACATGTTGATTGTTCGCCATTGAAGCTATATCAACTCTCGTGATGATCGGTTTTGATGTGGTGGATTTGGTTCGTGTGATCACTAAAACAATGTGAGGGATATTGTTTTGAGTGGGAGTTCACCTAGATTAATTTAATTATTAATTAGAACTCAATTTATCATAAACTAAATCAAAGTGAATTTGCATAGTTGTAGTCATTGGCATCTGTTTACCCCCTTGCGCTTAGTTATAATTGAGATGATAGAACTATAGAATTCTGGTTAGTTACTTTACGAACTGGTATCATATTGTTTTGAAGTGTTAATCTAAAGTTTAAAAGTCCTATTGCAAACTTTCAAGAAGTTCCGTTACTCCATGAAGTTTAATAATTAGTATTAAATCAAGAGTAACAATTCCAAGTGTTAGTATATAAGTATCATGTTTGTCTCCATGATTCTTGATATTCAAAGGATTCTCTTAATATCAAGGTTATCTAGGATCCAAAGAGTTGTTTTAAACCATGATGTGTGGAAGATATTGTGATATCTGAAACGAAGTTTTGGTTGCAACATGATATAGTATAATATGGCAAAAGTTATGTTCTCATGTTTGATGAGAATTTGCAAAAGGTTGGAGACACTAGTTGTCCTAATCGTCCAAAAGGATTTGGAGAGCAACATTATACTCATGATTCACCGTTATAAGCTAAAAGTAGCTTGATCATGGATAATTCAATGATAAGGATGAATATTTGATGTAGGTAAAATATTTACTACACCAAGAGATTACTAAAGAAAGGAATTTGGAAGAACACCAAACATTTGATGATGGTGAT
This sequence comes from Avena longiglumis, assembly GCA_030063025.1. Classification (NCBI taxonomy): domain Eukaryota; kingdom Viridiplantae; phylum Streptophyta; class Magnoliopsida; order Poales; family Poaceae; genus Avena; species Avena longiglumis. Next base: position 50,166,553 of record CP125976.1, on the reverse strand, counting down.
CTACTTCAAAGTGCAAGTCCAAAGACATTGGTATTTAATTATACATGCTTTGGATTATGTGTCATATGTATGACTCCACTATTGATGTTGATAGATTCTTTCAAACAGAAAAGGAAATACTGAAAGAGAATCTCATAAATATATGGCAGAAAAGTAAAGACTAGAATTGTTCAGTTTAAGTATATAGATGATATACATGTTATGGCTATATTCTTTGCTTATTAAACAATGTGGTTATTAAGTATTTGATACTGAATTTGTTGGTGTGAATCGTCATACGAAACAACACAATCCATGAACTACAATGGCCTAAGTAACTAGCAAAAGAATATGTGATGATGTTCATCGAGAACAAATAAAGGGTTATTGTGTTGCTCGTTAAACATCAAAGCTTGCCTTCAAGATTTGTTTTATCACGTATTATGAGAACAAAAGGGTTGTTCAAATAATTGCCGTAATCCATAAAAGATGGATGATTCACAAATCTCGTTGGAGAAATCACATCCATAAAACTAGTGCTAAAAATGTCGAAAGACAAATTGATTGAAAGATCACTTAGGAAGTGACATCGCAGTTTAAATTATATTGGAAAGAAAACATGAAGAAACTCCATATGGATGGAATTTTGGAGTCTATTTGATTTTGATCAAATGACGCTTGTGAAACTTTCCTAGAGATAATTAAAACTTCGTTCATAGGCCAAAAGGGAACGAATGACTAGCTTATTGGAACTTGTACATATTGTATCAAATCCATTATGTGTAGTCAAGAGCGATGCATTTCAACTTCATATGCTTTCTCCAAAAATTTGAGTGAATATATGAATATTTACTTAATAAGGATGAAGTGTGAAATATTTGAAAAGTTCAAAGACTTTCAAGATGAAGTGAAAAATCATTGTAACTAGAATATAAACAGTTTATGATAAAGATCATAAAGGAAGATATTTGAGTTACAAGTTTAGCATAATACCTAAGATTTATGGAATCGTTCCGTGGATTTGCATATCCCGAAACACCATAAGAGTATGGGGCATTCAAGATATGTAATTAAACCTTGTTTGACATGGTAAGATCAAAGGTATAATTCATAAAACTGCCATTATATTTTAGAGATTAAAAGCTTTAGAGATTACCGTTTTTCCACTGAAAAGAGCTTCATCATAATCCGTTGAATTGACACCATATAAAGTTATGGTTTGGGATAAAACCCAAGTTGTCCTTTCTTAAACATTGGTATGCTATGCATAAGAAAGATGTGTGCAACCAAAGTCGGATGAACCTGTCTTTGTATAAACTGTTAAGTATTCCTCCATAAACACTGGAGACAAAAGTGTTTGTTGCTTAGAACGTCAAGTTTCTTTGAGAAGGAATTTTTCGTGAAAAGTTAAGTGGGAGGACAATAGAACTTTGATAAGGTTAAAAGAACCTTAGCTATATATCTAGAGTTGCGCAGCGCCGAAAAGTGTTCCGTAGGCAGCAACAATGCTCATGGCTCACGTGCCTCAAAGGTTGTGGTCACAAAGATCTAAGTTCCTATTGAAACAAGTAGGTCGGGTAAACAATCAAATACCAAGATTTGAGAGATAAATCGTTATTTGACAATAATGATCCGACTACATGCAAAGAAGCGATGATGGGACCTGACTCCGTCAAATGGCTTGAAGCCATAAAATCCGTGATAGTTCCATACACGAGAAATCAAGTTTTGAACTTGAAGGACCCTCGAGAAAGGTGTAAGACCTTACAGTTGTGTTTGGGTCTATAAATAAATAGACATGGATGTTGCACATCTATGAAATAGTCGACATGTTGGGAAAGAGTTCACAACAATGCTCAAAGGTTGACTATGACATGATCTGATCTTTCATAGCGATATTTAGTCTAGACGGATTAATATAGCAACCACTACATATAATTTTGGTATGCGGTAGTTGAATAAACAAAACAAGTTCTTCTAATAGAATTGTTACCTAGGACATGTGCATAACACGGTCCAAAGGGTTTTGTTAAATTCAAGGGATGCTAAAAACATATGCAAACTTCAATGGTTGAAGTAAGCATAGCGGAGTTGGAATCTTCACTATGATGAAACTGTTAAAAGAGTTTAATTTCATCAGAGACAATGAAGATGCTTGCATTTGCAAGAAATTAAGTGGGAGCGCTAAGACATATTTCTAATACATTATGTAGAAGACATATTGTTGATTGGAAGTGATGTATCCTTTTATTAACATAATATAAGAATTTCATCTCGATGAAAGACTTAGGCAAAACCCAAATAATTGGCATTAATAGACGCTAATATGGTTGTGCCTGAAGTACATAGATGAGATATTGAATGAGTTCAATATAGAAACTACAAGAAAGGTTTTTGTCGCACAGAAAGGATTGAATGAGTTCAATATTGATGATATATTCAAGTGTATTGACACAGGGTAAGTGAAACAAAGATTCAAGTATAGATTGATACTTGATGTATGAAATCACAAAGACTATTTATATCAATCATGCTGTGATATGTACAAATCCAGATATGTCCTATGCTCTAAATGTTGTGAGCATATACCAGAATGATTCGTAAGATGATCATTGGACAATAGTAAGGATATTCTTATGATCTTTTGGAAGAACTAAGAGTATATTATTTGTAGAAGTGACAAATAGATGGTTAGTTCATTGTAAAAGTACTACATTGATACTAGATTTGTCACAAAGTACAAATTAAGTTTATCTCAATCTAAACTAAGGGTGGCACAATATAATGGAAAGTGAGTTTCATAATGGATTTGGATGAGTTCCAAAGTTAAGACATTGTGACAGATACTACAACAAAAGGCTAAGTATATGACTGCTATTATAGCAGCAAAAGAGGGCATTTGTGTCAAATAGTTTGTTATCAAACTAGGTGTAGTTCATAGCGGGATAATACTATGAAGATATATTGTACGACAATATTATCAACATGTTTTAACCCCAAAGAACTAAAGGTCACACCAAAGGACCAAATTTATACGAAGCCATCTCATTAGAGAATGAGTGATGCGTAGAGACGCAAAGACATGCAATTACACACGGACCTGGAAGTGTCAGATCCGGAGATCAGTTGACCACTAGCAATAGTGTACATACAACACTGTAAAGCCATAGGTGTTGAATACACAAAGGTTTGAAACTAGATTATTGACTCTAGTGCAAGTGGGAGACTGTTGGAGATATGCCCAAGAGGCAATAATAAAGTAGGTTATTATCATATCTTCATACTTATGATAAATTTTTACATACCATGCTATAATTGTATTAACAGGAAACATTAATACTTGTGTGATTTGTAAACATAAAAGAGTCCCTAGTAAAGCCTCTTGTTAAACTAGCTTGTTGGTTAATATATGATCATGGTTTCCTGATCATGAACATAGAGATGTTATTAACAACATGGTCATATCATTAGGAGAATGATGTGATGGACATACTCCTATAGGTAAGCGTAGCATAAAGATTAAGTCATTTAATATAGTTCATTTGCTATAAGCTTTCTGATACATAGTAACCTAATTTCTTCGACCATGAGATCATGCTAATCACCATCACCGGAAGGATGCTTTGATGACATCAAACACCACACCGTAACTGGGTGGCTATAAAGGTGGCATTGAGTGTTCAGAAAGTATTGTTGGGGTTCGTAGCATGGAAAACAAAAAATTTCTATCGCATACAAACAAACAAACAAACAAGCCAAGATATATCTACTAGATTCGATGGAATATGAAACCCTCGAAGATTCCAAAGCAGTTTAGCCAGCGGGTCTGGGTGGGTGATGAGTGACTCTTCCCGATCTCAAGATCAGTGAGATCCTTCCCGGCCTTGGCTGGCTGGCCGGCTGAGAGGACTCCTCCCAAGTCGGTTCCAACCACCTCTTGCTTGTTTCTCAGGTGAGTTTAGCCGCTTGACTTTTAAATCGCCATTTGACTTTTCTGCTTTAGGATTCAATTTAATCCTTTATTTGAACAGCAAGAACACTTAGTACATGATGCAATCATTCAATATATAATGACAAATTCATGTACCCCCGGTCTTGGGAGTGCAATCAAGAACTTCTAGAACATTCGATGAAAACACGGAATCATTCGAACTCAAACGACTTTCCTTATATGAATCTTATTCTCGGACCATTTCGGATCACCTCGTGATATCCGGATCCCATCAGAGACTCGAACAACATTCGGTCTCTTTCTCATAATACCATAACTCCGAACACAACGAATCTTAAGTGTGTCTCCTCTACGGTTTAAGTGAATTACCGGACATGATCGGAACATCTAGAACAATAACCAACAATAACCAATAGAGAGGAAAATTCACATGTTTCTACATATTCTGATGACTTTGCTTACATGATACAAATTTCCCTTTGTCTCACAATGGTTTACTTATCCGAGTTATGATCGTCGGTATATGTGATCCCTTGTTCAACCGGTGAGCACATGCTTGCAAGCTAATTGGATGACATTCCACCGAGAGGCCTGAGTATATCTATCCGCATATGGATGGACAAATCCCACTCTTGATCCATGTGTTTCAACCAATACTTTCTCAACACTCAATGCCACCTTTATAGCCACCCTGTTACGGTGTGGTGTTTGATGACATCAAAGCATCCATCCGGAAAGGTGATATGCATGATCTCATGGTCGAAGGAATTAGGTTACTATGTATCAGAAAGCATATAGCAATTGAACTATTGAAATGACTTGATCTTTATGCTACGCTTATCTATAGGAATATGTCCATCACATCATTCTCCTAATGATATGATCCTGTTGTTAATAACATCTCTATGTTCATGATCAGGAAACCATGATCATATATTAACCAACAAGCTAGTTTAACAAGAGGCTTTACTAGGGACTCTTATTTTAGTTTACAAATCACACAAGTATTAATGTTTACGGTTAATACAATTATAGCATGGTATGTAAACATTTATCATAAGTGTGAAGATATGATAATAACCACTTTATTATTGCCTCTTGGGCATATCTCCAACAAGTATGTGTTGAGGCACATGGATCAAGAGTGGGATTTGTCCATCCATATGACGGATAGATATACTCTGGGCCCTCTCGGTGGAATGTCATCCAATTAGCTTGCAAGCATGTGACTGGCTCACAAGGGATCACATATCACGAACGAAAAGAGTACTTATCGAACGAGGTTGAACTAGGTATGCAGATACCGACGATCATAACCTCGGATAAGTAAACTATCGTGAGACAAAGGGAAATTGGTATGTAAGTGGTTCATTCGATCGCAGCAATCGAGAAATATGTGGAGCCATATGAATTTCCAGATTCCTCTATTGGTTATTGTTCGAGAAGTGTCTCGATCATGTCCGCATAATTCACGAACCGTAGGGAGACACACTTAAGGATTCGACGTTGAGTAGTTATGGTATTATGAGAAAGAGACCAATGTTGTTCGAGTCTGATGGGATCCGGATATCACGAGGTGATCCTAATGGTCCGGAGAGTAAGATTCATATAAGGAAAGTCCTGCTTTGAGTTCGGAATGATTCCTGTTTTCATCGAACATTCTAGAAGGTTCCGGAATGTCCCAGACTGGGGAAGGTACATGAATGTGTTATATCAAGTTGATATGATTGCATCATGTACTAAGTGTCATTGTACCAAATAGAGGATTTAATCAAATCCTAGTTTGAAAAGTCAAACGGCTAGTTTGAAAGTCAACGGCTATTTTGGAAAGGAAAGAGGAGAAGGAAGTTTGAAGTCGACTTGGGGAGGAGTTCCTCCACCGGCCCTCCTTGAGGCCGAGTTGGGGAGGACTCTCCCGTGCGCCGCCTCCCTCCACCTATAAAAGGAGGGATCCCTCCTAGATACAAGTTCCTATCCTCTAAATCTAAACCCTAGCCACACCTCCGGTTTAGAGCCGTTTTGGTTTAGAGCTTCTAATTGCCCTAGGCTTCGTTTAGAGCCTTCTAATTGGTGTGTCTAATCCTAGACCACTAAAGCCTCTCTCATACTCCACCGCATCGCCCGCCGCTTAAGCCCTGCGAGATCTCCTTCTCTACTTCCTGCATCACGCCGCCAGGCCGAATCGAGGAGAGTGCTACAACCTCCGCATCATGGAACAAGGAGAGGAAGGTCTTCGCGAGTACCGAACGTGACCGATCATGGAGCGCCGCTTAACGCAACGGAAGGATCGCCTACGCGATCTTGAGATCGAAGTGTACGACTACATCACCCACGAGAATCGCTCGTTAACCGCTTTGGAATCTTCGAGGGTAAGTTATTCCATCGACTCGTTGCTACAATCTAGTAGATAGATCTTGGCTTGTTTGTTTGTATGCGATAGAAAATTTTTGTTTTCCATGCTACGAACCCCTACATCAACATGTTCTTATAGTTTCTAATAGACTATATTAAATGATACCCTGTAATAAGAACTCAACACAACGATGACATTTTCCATCGGAAATCCATTTGAATGAGACATTGCTGGTAAAGATAGATGCTAATGATGGATAGATCAGGAAAAGTACTTGAACTGCTCGAAACCCAAAAGAACCATCGGAGTGTACTATATGCTTGAAACATCACATTCCTTTCTTGGATTTTCATTCTACTTTAGCTCTCCTGTATATCAGAAAGGAATGTGCATAATTGAAAATGGTCCGATGAGCTGGAATCTTTTCACGCAAAGCAAAATTGGCATGCCCTTCAGCTCTGTTGTATATCCCTAGCCAGCGGTTTTGTCAAAACCTCGAGTTTGCTCTCAAGTATCGCAGTTTGTCATTTGCCTCTGGTATGTGTATGTGTTCTACTCGTGTCCAATTGTTGATTGAAACGAGGATGTCATTGACTCATTTTCATCACATATTGTTCGGATGCCTGCTGGGGTGTAACGAGAGGCATCTTTACTGCATGTGAGTTATATTGGTTGATGCACAAAAAACAGTTCTCTTTGCGAAATTTAGAATTATTTTCGCGTTGTCGGTTTGCATACCAAATGTGTTATATTTTTCAATAACTGTATTTTTTTGCCACACATATGCATTGCCAATGTATTTGTTCGGATTCAGTGTTCTTATGACTGAGCAAAACTTATGTTCGTTCTAGGGAAGAACATTGAGTTCTATACTTCAAATGCTAAATTAAGGTGTATGTCATGTGCTCAACGGAGTGGGCTTCCAGTGATAAGTCGAGGTATGGAATTATGGTAAATGATCAAGTTATCCTTTAGTATTTATTGAAGCCAAAGGTGGAAAAGGAGCCTTTTCAGGAATAACTTGTTGAAAATTTCATGACTCTGTGACATAGGTTCTGTTGTAGCATGATGGAGTAAAATTGGAATATAAACTACTTATGACATGCAAGTGGGCATTTTACAGTAAGCCCGTGTCTTTGGATCCTCTTCCCTACTTATTTTAGTAGTATCTACATATAACATCACATGGCCATTACATACTTAAAACATATGAAAAAGGTGTGGAAAGTGCGTTCAATATACTATGTGATATATACTTAAAGGTACCAATAGTTAAATCTGCAAAGGTAAATCCAACATAAGGGTTGCACTATGCTTTGTAAATGGATAGTGTTTTGTGTCATATTGGTTTTCCTGAATAGTTTAGAACAGTCAGTCAGTACACCAAGATCCATCTTCAGCTTGAGCTAAAATGAAAAAGGTTTTCTTGTTGCTAGAATCATGAAAATAAGCAGTGGGGGAAGGGATGGCACTAACTGAATATATCGTCCCAGAAAACTAAATAAAAAGCATGGACAAGTGGCTTTTGCTACAGGGAAATGTAGGCACATATGTACCTTAACTATATTACTACATATGTAATATTTTCGGAAGAATTACACATATAATTCAATTATCAAGGAGCCATCAAGTTGCCAATTTGTATATTTCTGCTGATAAAATCATTAGGACGAAAGTGTATAAACTTGTCGAATTTTGCTAGCAATTCTCTGACGCAAGAATGATAGATTGACAACCCACTTATGTGTACAAACACACATTTTCTTGGGGCCGCAGCAGAAGAGGCCAGCCCAAGTATTTATTAGTGAAGTGCTTATTGGACGGCAATATCTAAGAAGCATCGGGAGTAGATATTAGTCGATAAAAAATTAGTCAAGTGCAGGTGCTTATTTCATATTCACAAATTTCAGTTATATCTGTTGTCAAAATATACTTCAAACATGGTAAAATCTTATGGGTCCGTAGAATTCTTGTGGCTATTCATACACAATAGTTTTTACATGTATTGAATTAAAAGAGCCCAATAAAAAAGAAAAGTCATAGCAACGCACGGACATTCAACTATGTGAATTAAATGCTGAATTCTCCGACATGGTTGGTGCTTATTCTTCTTGAGGCAAATGGATGAAGACATGCGTGCTAAGTTGCTGATGCTTTAGTGCAGGACATGGCATATTAGAAACGTTTGGAGTCGTGCCAAGCTGTTGAAAGCCCTCATTTTAGCTCTTGAAAATTTCCTATTGTCGACACGGGAACATGAAACAAACTTCGGCAAAAAGTTTGCAATTTGCTAGGCTAAACCAACAGTATGTTGTGCTAAACTGAATATCGATGCAAACTATTGGGAGGAGATCACAAGGGATCGTGGGGTGCCATCCTTAGGGACATCGATAGGAAGGTTCTTGTCTCAGCCTTAAGCTGCATAACATGTAGTTCAACTTCTAAATTAGCTGAAGTCAGGGATTGTATACAGGGCTTGAAAGCTATCTTGCCGATTTATGTTGGTCTTCTGCTTGTGGAGAATGACCGCGAGTAACTGATACATCCACAACATGATAAAGGGGAAAATAAATCGGCATTATTGGCAGTGACCGATGGACATCAGGAACTTACTTTCTTCTTTTCTTCAGGTGATAGTTTTTGAAGTCAACATGTTGGGTAATCAAGTTGTGCATAACTTGGCTAGCTAGGTGTGAGTATGTCTGAGTGGGCATGTGTTGATTTGATCAAGACATCCCAGCGTGGAGAAGCTTGGACGTTCATGAATGTAGTCATAACAAGTATTCATGAGTTACAAAGCCCAATTTCAGAAAAAACACCGACTTCAGTTAACTTTTAGTAAAGATATGTATAAGTGTTGTGGGGTTTGATCAGTTCTGCTACTGAGCTATCGTCTCCAGCCACACATGCACACCCAGAACTATTATTTTGTGCGGGATGAATTGTTCCGCAAATTAATGAAGATCGACATGCCCCTTGATTCTGTCGACAGTATGTCATCATTTTTACCATCTCTTGCCATTTACGCTAGGAACTCAAACTTCTAATTGAGGCTTTGTTTGCATGTACTATCCCAGAGTAAATATGGATGTGGTCAGCTCTGTTGTTCCTAGCCTTTATCTTTCTTTTAGACAGTTGACATCTTCCAAAGCCTGAGTAACGAAACAGTTTATCTTTCATCTAACAGAAGGCTATTGAGTCTCTATTGTTGTGTGTTGTGGAAATTATCTTGACTTATTGGTCGCAATCTATACTTCATTGTTTGAAATAAAATAAATGCAATTATGTGTCACCAATTAACTATTTTATGTAAAGTGAATATTAAGAAAACTAACAATTTCTCGGTGAAAAGAACATTAAATATGGTAATCCTAAAAAAGAACAGATAAGATGATTCCCGACAACATGAATAAATTATAAGGATTCTATTTAGACATGTGACTTCACAATCTATACATCTGAGCTTGCATGACAGTTAGAAATATTAACATACTTCAAACGATATTTGAATTGATTTTATTGTGATTCCGTAGCAACGCACGGGCTTTGTGCTAGTATGGTTAATCTTTAGGACATGATAGGCAAACCCTATTATAGGGAGGCGATAGTTCATGGTGGAAAGTCGAGGAGTTTGCAGGATACCCCAAAATGAACTTTTTCGTGATTAGCCTCACATTGAAGCATTGCATATTAACGAAAGTTTCTGCCAAGTCGGATAAAAGGTTCCCACGACTGTCTTAACCACGAAGTCGTCAACATGTGTGTGCACATTTCTGCCAATTTGGTCGCGCAAGTATTTTTATGCTACCGCTGGTAAGTAGCTCCACATTTTTTAACCCCAAAAGCATTAACACATAGCAATAAGCCCCAAATCAGGTAATGAAGGAGCTGATAGCCCGAATAGCCATCCTGGAAACTAAGGGCGTGTTTGGTAGCCCGGGGGAACTCAGATATTCTCTCTTCATCCCATATTTCGTTGTTTGTTAGATCGGGTCGGCTCCGGGCGCCCACCCGACATTGAAAATGTCCTCACCGCCAGTTGAGAAGCTCAGATCGAAGCTCATCGACACCGCCGAGTCCATCCCGCGACGCACGCCCATTGCAGGGTCACGGTCTCGCACCCTCTCGAGCGAGTCATTCTCCCCCACCTCTCTCCCTGGCGCTCCCGTCCTTCCTCTTCTGCAACCGCCGCCGCCTAGTCCTCTCCTCGTCTCCACGCATGCCTGCTACCCAGCGTTGCCGCCGACGAGGTCTTGGAGCAACCACAGGGCGCGCTGCCTCTCCTGGCCTCACCGCGCGTGGAGCAGCAGCATGGCACACTGCCTCTCCAGGCCTCACCGTGTGTGGAGCGCGGCAACTCCTCATCGGCCATGGAGCAACGAGTGGCGGCGGCGAGTTCCAGTGCACGGCGGCGACGCGTGGGGGCGGCCTCGTCTAGCTCCAGCGTCTCGGTCCCCTTCCCTGTCGAGCCTCGCAGACAGCGCAGCCTCAAGGCGGCAGGTCGGAGTTCGCCTCTGGCGTGAGGAATGGAGAGGCGCATCGGCGGGGAAGCATCTCGCCAGCAGTGGTGGCGGCTCCTCTCGCCGGCAACGGCGCTGGCGACCTCCTAGGAACCCGATTGATTTTTTTGTTTTTGGCCAAGGACCCGATTGCTTTTTTTGTTTTTGGCTAGGGACCCAATTGCTGTTCAATGATTTTCTGGCCTAGCTCATGTGATACGAGACAACAAACACAATCTCAACAGAGCAGATCCCACCTCACACGATCTACCAAACACAACAATAAAAACACACTTGTATAGACTCCACATAGCTATACTGAGCATGTATGAGGTGAGATAGGGCACCCGGGCTATCAATCAGGTTTCTATCACAACCAGCGATAGAAACCCGATTGATGCACAACAAAGTGAAGGGGTCTATGGGGCATGCCTTGTGTCCACCTTTGGCATCCCTCCTTCATTTCCACATTGAATCCCCGGCAAATCTACAGAAGGGCCTCCAAGGTCTCGGGTGGGATATCTAGCGACATCATGGCGTGAACCAATATCGCAGGCAGCTATGTCTGGACGAGTACCGTCCTCCCACCATGGTTCATATGTTTCGAAACAAAAGGAATTCCCTCTGTTTCAAGAACTTTTTACTTATTTCACTTGATAATAGATACATGGCCTGGGGATGGTTGATGACGTTCTTGTTTCCATCTGTTTTAAGATCATCAACGATTCCCAGGAGCCGTGTATCTCTATTATCATGTGAAATAAAATAGCGAACAATACATTGTTCCCTTTATGAAAAAAACATTAAAATGTGAGATGCAAGTGGCACGTGGGCACACAGGTCCATAATAGCCAAACCAACACAAGATTGCTGTTTTCGAAAAGCATAGCAAAATATGCATTCTCCACCTAGTCCCAGTACTACAATATAGTACGAGCACACGCATACACTGTAGTCGACACACGGCAGTACAAGTGTACAAACAGAATTCTCCACGGAGGCACAGATCAGATACTCACCTTCCTGTGAGTGAGGTGGAGGTCATGGAGCAGAAACTGGTCCGCCCTCCGGTGAACAGCACACCAACATGAGGCATCTCCATCTCCCGCTGATTGCCAGACGGAGGCCAGACAAATGCAGGCTTCACAAATGGGGGTTCCGGCGCCCGCGCGCCGCCGACCAAGACCTGCACAACTGTCCTCATAGACGGCCTCTCCCTCGGGTTCGGGTGGCAGCACGCCACGGCCAACCTCACCGCGCATTCCACCTGCGCCTCATCGTACACTCCACCGAGCACCGTGTCAGCCACCGCGAAGAATTTTCCCTCGCCGTAATGCCTCCAGATCCAGTCCACGATATACATAGCCTCCCCCGTCCTGCCTGCACCCTCATCCTGATTGCGGTAGGACACGGAGCTGCTCGGACTCCTCCCGCTGATGACCTCCATGATGAATACCCCGAAGGCGTAGACGTCCGTGTCGAGGCTGGCGCGGCCGGTGAAGAAGCTCTCGTATGCCATGTAGGCACGAGTGCCTGCCACTGCCTGCGTGGAGTGGTGAGTGACCCCGTCGTGCTGGATGACACGAGCGAGGCCAAAGTCGCCAAGCCGTGCATTGTAGTCCTCATCGAGCATGACATTGCTAGCCTTGACATCCCTATGGAGGATCCTCTTGCTGCTACCATGGTGCAGGTAGTCCAGCGCGGATGCCACGCCGCAGATGATCCTGTACCGCCGTTCCCATGTGAGCTCGATAACGCTCATCTCTGACATAGAGTTGTTCTCTCTGGCACTGGCATACAAGAGCTTGTCCAGGCTTCCCATGGGAAAGTACTCATATATGAGGAGAAGCTCGGATCCCTCATGGCACCAGCCGATCAGCTTGACGAGATTGCGATGGGAGAGCTTGCTGATCGTGTTCACCTCCGCGACGAATTCCTGCTCTCCTCGGTCTGACTTGGCGTTATTCGTTGACACCCGCTTCACGGCCACCTCCAAGTTCATCCTATTGATGTAGCCCAGGTAAACGGTGCCAAAGCCGCCTCTGCCGAGCTTACGGGTTCCACTGAAGTTGGCAGTAGCACGCCTGAGCTCCTTAAGCTTAAATTTGACCGGACCATGTGCATCGATCATTTTCTCCAGGTTGCGGTAGGCGAGCCTTCTCTGCCGTGTCAGCCGTCTCCACATGAAGAGCACAGCAAACAAACAGATAGAAAATATAATCAAGGTAGCAAGAGCCAAAAGCACCTTTCTCCATGTTCCAACCTTTACACCGTGGTCTATTGTGGTGAAGTTCCAGGACTTTATCTGGTTCAGTTGGGTGAAATCGCCAGTGGAACCTGCGAATCCACATATATGTCGTCTAGTAGACCTAGTGATAGGTCAATGTACCGACTTGCTACAGTTACATGCTGACCACTTGTACTGAACTGGATTAGAGTTACTTGAAACAACAGTGATGTACCGTCGTATTTGATCTGAACCCATACATCAGACCCACTTGCAAGAAAGATGGACTGATTATTGAGTGGGTGTTGGCGATTAGATTTGATGCTGTTGACGTTGATTCCAACATGGTTGTCGTCGAGGTCATCCTTGTAGCTCTTCTTGGTGTCGAATTCGACGGCTACCATTCGGTTTGTAAAGGCGCCATCTGTCTGGTTATTGAATAAGCCCAGCCACTGGCCACTGCTGTTGCTGGGCAACGATGGATTATTAGTGATCATGAAGGCCATACCTTCCCCAGCAGTCCCGTTCTGTGGAAGGATGTTGAGCACGAACTCTGTACTGAATGACGTGAGCGCCGTCCGCTTGCTGTTCCACAGCTTGAGGGTTCCCCTTGCATAGACCACTCTCCCTGACCGGTGGCTGATGTTTCCGGTATTTGGGGTGATCTGCAGGGAACCATTTGCGATTGTTGATCCTGGGCTGAAGCTGAAATCATCCATGTGGCTTGTGTTGAAGTTGGGGTAAGTGAATTGCAAGCAACTGCAGCTTCTGCCTAGGATGATCACAGCTGCAGAAGCTATACAGGAAAAGATCAACATGTGGTTGGTATTGGGAACTGTCATCGCTAAATGGACCATAGCTTACAACCTCTCCAAGGAAATATAAGATGTGAGTCCATATGTGCTTGGCTTTTCAATGGTGAGAGGAGTTGACAAATATGGTAGAGACATATACCCAATAGCAATCTTCCGATACAGCCTGGGCTAATATTTCTGCAGCTGCAAAGAAATTGCTCATTGTTAGATTAAGAATTGGGGTGGGCAAAATGCTACTCACCAGAAACATCTTTGACGACATGGTCATCTCCCCTTTTTTTTTTGCTAGAGATGGATTAAAAGATGGGCATCTGGGAGGAAAAACAAGGTTGTTGAACAAGTTAGAACAGTGATGTTCACATATAGAAATATTGTGAGGAAGAAGAAACTGACCAGTGGCAACTTGATTGTGCCAGCTATGAAGAACTTGGATAAAAATATCTTTCAGCTAACAATTATTTGTTGATCAAGCTGTCTCGTCAATGCCGTACTTGTCTTCAAAGCTCTTACAACTTACAAGTGTACCAGACGAGGTAGTCAAGGGCATTGCTAATTCAAATTTCTGTTAAATATTTCAAAAAGGAAAAATTTCTCTATCATTACAATTTCTTAGCATCATATAATTTGGTTAAATGATATCCCTATGAGCTAGAATTCTCCTTGCGAAACCTTCTGATGACACAGAATGCAAGAAGTGCACAAATAGAAAAGGAATCAACAAAAATCAAATCACCTTTCTCACATGTCCACTCTGTACTGCCAGAAAATTGTAAGGAACTGCTGTGGTCTGAGGCCGAGCCCATGGCATCCAACCGATACCAAGGTATGCGATACGGGTGCCTCAGGCCTTGTAAGAAACCGAGGTTGACAGCTACGCCGCCTCGCCACCGAAGTGCCACTCATACGGGCTCCTCTATCTACCAATGTACCATGGTGCTACATCATGCATCTCCATGGGGAGGGCAGTGCAGCAACGGCGCACCCTATGCACCTGCTCATCCTCCAGCTGCTGCTGCTGTACGATCAGGTGTGACGTGTGTCAGTGCCACATCAGCGGGCACAAGCTCCACTATGACCCCTTTCAAATCGATATGCACCTCCCACGCACCGCCTTGCTGGAGGCGGTGCCGTGTCGACACCCGCCACCCACTTAAGCTCACCTGCTTTTTTCGAATTAAGGAGCTCACCTCCCGATTTCATTTCGAAATGAAACCCATAAGACAAAGTAACTTAAACTCACCTGCTAGGACCCGCATAAGGTCAATGGACCGCTCTGCTTGTGCCGGTTCACCGTCCTCAATGATGATCCCATCATTAGGCAAAATGGAAATGTTTTTGGAAATAGATGTTCGTTTGGACAGAAAGGTAACATGCTGCAAATTGTAGGCAGGGTTGTGCTTACTAATACCTGCATGAGCTATGTGCCACTGTTTGTGTTGCCTTTCTGGGAAGTCCCAAGGGTCATATCAAAATAATACTCTGGAAAACCAGGGCAAGAAAATTATCATTCAGTCAGTTGGCCAACTAAGTTTTTGCCTAAGGACAGCGGTGTCCTTGGTATTTTGGATTTGCAAACCATGAACCAGAATTTGATATGAAAATGGCTGTGGAAACTAGAGAATCTGAAGGAACTTGAAAAAGATGCCTGAAGAAGTATTTGCAGAAGCAAGTTCTGTGGCAAAGAGAAGAAAGTACAAGCAGAGCCACACTACTGGCAGGGTTGTGTTTGTGGGAGGGGGAGGGATCACATCTTCCAAAGACTTGCTGAGAGGAAACTTGGACATTTTAGTCAGAAGGACCCAAAACCTTATTCTGGGAGCATAACTGGGTCTGGGTTAATGGGCTAATGAGGCATCTACGTATCCGTGAGTGCCCGCCACTGCCTGCGTGGAGTGGTGTGTAACCCCATCGTGCTGGATGACACGGGCGAGACCGAAGTCACCCAACCGCGCATTGTACTCCTCGTCGAGCATCACGTTGCTGGCTTTGACATCCCAGTGGAGGATCCTTTTGCTGCTCCCATGGTGCAGGTAGTTCAGGGCAGATGCCACGCCGCAGATTATCCTGTACCGCCGCTCCCAGGTGAGCTCAAGAACGCTCGTCTCGGACGACGACTTGCTCTCTCTCAAACCAGCATACAAAAGCTGTCTAGGCTGCCCATGGGAAAGTACTCATAGACGAGGAGCAGCTCGGATCCCTCATGGCACCAGCCGATCAATTTGACGAGGTTGCGGTGGGAGAGCTTGCTGATCGTGTTCACCTCAGCAACGAATTCCTGCTCTCCTCGGTCGGACTTGGCGTTGTTTGTTGACACGCGCTTCACGGCCACCTCCAAGTTCATCATCTTGATGTAGCCAAAGTAAACGGTGCCAAAGCCGCCTGTACCGAGCTTACGGGTAGGACTGAAGTTGGCAGTTGCATGCCTGAGCTCCTTAAGCTTAAATTTGACCGGACCATGTGCATCGATCATTTTCTCCAGGTTGCGGTAGGCGAGCCTCCTCTGCCGTGTCAGCCTTCCACATGAAGAGCACAGCAAACAAACAGATAGAAAATATAATCAAGGTAGCAAGAGCCAAAAGCACCTTTCTCCATGTTCCAACCTTGACATCGCGGTCTATTGTGGTGAAGTTCCAGGACTTTATCTGGTTCAGTTGGGTGAAATCGCCAGTGGAAGCTGAATACCAGATATATATTGTCCAGTAGAGCTAGTGATGACAGGTTAATGTACCGACTCATTGCAGATACATGCTGCCCACTTGTGCTGTACTGGACTAGAGTTACTTGAAACAATAGTGATGTACCGTCGTATTTGATCTCAACCCATACATCAGATCCACTTGAGAGGACGATGGACTGATTACTGAGTGGGTTCTGTCTGACAGATTTGATGCTGTTGATGTCGATTCCGACATGGTTGTCGTCAAGGTCAGCCTTGTAGCTCTTCCTGGTGTCGAATTCCACAGCTACTACTCGGTTTGCAAAGGCGCCATCTGTCTGGTTATTGAATATGCCCAACCACTGGCCACTGCTGTTGCTGGGTAACAAAGGATTATTTGTGAGCAGGAAGGCCATACCTTCTCCAGCAGTTCCGTTCTGTGGGAGGATGTTGAGAACGAACTCTGTCTTGAACGACGTGAGTGCCGTCCGCTTTCTGTTCCACAATTTGAGTGTTTCCCTTGCATATACGACTCTCCCTGACAGGTGGCTGATGTTCCCGGTATTTGGGGTGATCTGGAGGGAACCATTTGCGATTGTTGAGCCTGGGCTGAAGCTGAAATCATCCATGTGGCTTGTGTTGAAGCTGGGGTAGTTGAATTCCAAGCAACTGCAGGTTC
The DNA here is from genome assembly GCA_030063025.1 of Avena longiglumis. Taxonomy (NCBI): domain Eukaryota; kingdom Viridiplantae; phylum Streptophyta; class Magnoliopsida; order Poales; family Poaceae; genus Avena; species Avena longiglumis. The sequence continues at coordinate 50,149,393 of CP125976.1, read as the reverse complement.
TACCTAGAATGATAATAGCTGCAAAAGCTATGCAGGAAAATTTCAACATGCTGTTGCCGGTATTGGGCACTGTCATGGCTAAATGGTTCCTAGTTTCCCGCAGCCTCCCCAAGGAAATATACAAGGTATGAGTTCATATGGTTGGCCTACTTGGCTTTTCAATATTGAAGTACGAGTTGACAAATATGGAAGAGACACATAGTCAATGCAATCCTTAGATATAGCCTGGGATAAGATTGTGCAGCTGCAGAGAAATACCCGTTGTTAGATTAAAGAATCGGTCCAGTAAAAATGTGGGGAGAAATTCTACTCACCGGCAATATCTTTGACTAAGCGATCATACCTAATTTTTTCCCTAAGAAAGATTAAAAAGGGCCATCTGGGATGAACCACGAGGCTGTTGAAAAAGTAAAACAGTGACATTAACCTATGAAAACATATTTTGAAGGTTGTCTGGTCAATTGGAACTCGTCTTCACAGTTCTTACAAGTGTACCACACAGTTAAAAAACACAGGCATTGTCAATTCAAATATTTGTAAGTTACTCTGAAAAAAAGGAAGTTTCTCTATCATTACAACTTCTTGGCGTCATCTAATTTGGTTAAATTACCTTTGATCTAATTGGTTAAATTCTATCTTTGATCTGATTGGTTAAATTCCATCTCTATGAGCCAGCATTTTATGTGGTTGAGAGTTGAGACCTTTGAAGAAATAGGATGCAAGAAGTGCACAGAAATAAAATGGAATCGACAAAAATTAAAGTGCCTTTCTCGCATGTCCACCTTTTACTACCAAATAGTTGTCATCTTAAAGAGTCAATTTCTCATCATAAGAAACTGCCATGGTCCGCAGACAAGCCCATGGCACCAAACCGACAGCCGAGGTATGCGGCATGGACGCCTCAGACCTTGTAAGTAACCTGCCACAGCGCCGGTTTTCCATGAGTCCTTGGTGGAGTGATCTGCTATTACTAATTACCTATGGCTGAAGTACTTTGTTTTTACTTTTATCAACTTAATTTAGGGATCCCATGGAGTTTGATATGATTAGGTCGCATGAACTTACAGGTGGAGGACTAGAGCTTGAGAAATTGATGTCCTCGGTTCAACAAATTAGTACTACTACTGTAGTATTTTTATTGAGTTTCAATATTAACACTTGTTATACCACCCACATGAGTTTCAAGCAGGTCATATATATTCCATTTTGCAAATCCTCTAACAGAACTTCCAGCCTCTCATTTTTCTCATTTTTGAACAAATAGCAGACAATGAAAAATGCAGCATCCTTAACAAAATAAATTCAATTGCACCTATAGTTCCAACTTACAACCAACACTGAAGCAGTGTGTTCTGACTGATATTTTCTTACCGTAAAATCATGGTCACGAGGTTGACATGGGCCTTTAAGAATAAATCCTCACTGCATAGCATCTTGATCATCGATAACATACCTGGTGATAGGTGTCCTTTTGCCGGGATCATGTGGAATAATCTCGCCATCATAGACCATTTCCTTACTGCCATTCCATATGCTGCTCTTGCACTGCTCCAGGTTACTCGTGTTTCACTTTGCAGTTGGGAATAATCTCAGATGGATTTCCACTTCCTTCCGTTCCCCCTCCCCTTCGGTTTCCATTTCAGCAGAATTTCGTGCTTTACCCTTCCGACCCCGGTTCCCCAAAAATGGAAGGATGCGTCTGTTCCTCTTCGTTTCGTCTTGCTCTACATTCACACAGGCACGATCCAGTCAAGAAAACATTCGATTACAACTTCCTCAATCTCCACTCTAACATCCCAGTTCCAAATCAGCACCAATTTACAACAAATGTAGGCAGGACATGACAAGTATAAGGGGGAAAGAGAAGTACCTCGCCACTATGCGTCCAACGCGCCGGCCGCCGGCCGCCAACGTTCGCCAGCATCGGTCTGCCCTACACCAACAGCGAGAAAAGGCAGAGTTTTTTTTTTTTTTTTTGAGCATGAGAAAAGGCAGAGATGGGAGGGTAGGTTTGTCTCGCCGTGCGCTTCTTCCGATGGAGACGGGCCTGGTGGGCTGTGCAGAATTACAGACGCAGCTTGCCAGTTAGAGCATCTCTGATGGTGCTATTAAAAGAGCTAAACCCGTAAAATTCCGGCGAAAATACGTGTTGTGGCCTAAGAGGCTGAGCTAAGAGCATCTTTAATGGAACCTTTAAAAGAGGCAAATCCTTATTTTTTCGGGGAGTTTAAGGGTTACAGATCGGTTTTGTAAACTGTCCAGTCTGTATTTATATTTTACGGGCATCTGTGAATTTTGAGACTCCACCCCTACTAGTGCAGTCCAAAAAGGACTTACAGGTCCAAACATATGTATTCTCCAACGTCCCCGCCATTCGTACAAGGCCCTCCAGCCTCCGATTGATGGCTGCTTTGCTAAAATTGTGCACTGCCGGTCAAAAATCCCGTCAGACCGCTCCGATTCTGACCATGTGTAAACCAAATTCCGGCGAATTTGTCGATACGGACCATGACATGGATATGCCTTACGGGTATCTGATATTATCCTACCGGGTATCGGCCTGGCAGGGGCCCACGACTACCCCGTGCGGATGATGAAGCTTAGGAAGGATTCGAGTGACCAAGACCCACACGGATGCGTCTTCTTGGAGAACATGAGTAGCTATAGATAGAATTTCAAAGGGTCTAGCCCTAATCTGTAACTGACTCGACCTACCCTGGGACCTGGCCTATCTATATAAAGGCTAGGAGGGCACGGCGAGGAGGGCACATGATAACCCTAGCACACACCTCATGCCAGATTGTATCGGCGCACCCTTGTAACTTTCGGCCTCGCCATCAATCAAGAATAGACAAGCAGGAGTAGGGTTTTCCCTTCGGGGGCCTGAACCTGGGTAAACATCGTGTCCCCGTGTTGCTTGCCTGTTAGCCGTTTCGTGATCTCCAGCTTACCCTCCTTCTCCAAAACTCAAGTCCATAACAATGGGCATTGATGAGTCCAAACCTCGTCAATTGACGCCGTTTGTGGGAACTAGGGATGCTGATCATGCGATCATGACGAATCCATCTGTTGCGATCTTCGATTCCTCCGTGATAGAGAACCATCTCCTCTTCGGCACCCTCGACTTCACCTCTCACTCTCCGGCCACTCGCAAGGACTTCGATTCCGTAGGAGAGGGAGTCGAGATGATGTTCGGGAGCTTCTGCTTCCAGGTGGGCCATTTCGGCACTTTTCGCCTTCCTGAACGAGTGTTGCCTCCGGTTATCACACCCGCCTCGTGGGTACCACCAATCGGTGTCCTGGATGCACCGTCGATTTGACGTCGGCGGTGATACAACTCTTACCTGTGCGATCCCCCTACCGACGAAGGAACCTGTGGTTCCTGGTCTGAAAGCTGCAGGAGCAACAGCCTCCCCCACCACTACATGTGTGTGGCCAACATCGATGGACACGTCAACGAAGGAGGCCATCCATTGGCCCCCCCTCCCTATCCGCAGGCTGCTAACACCACGAATGCTGCCAACGGCACACATCCACCAAATCCCATGGGAACGGGCCAGCCGAAACTGTTGAAGGCATCAATCGCATTCGGCAAGAGATTAACCTCGATTTACCGGTGGGCAAGAGTGCGAGAAGTCGCGGAGGTACCAATCCTCTGCCGCTCGACTCCCGTCGTGACATGCCGATGGGTTACCACTAGCTCCTCATAAAGGAGCACAATCGACAAATCGAGGAGCATAGGGAGCTCGAACAGCGCAGGCGAATAACCGATGAATCGAGCGCTCGACGAGCCGCGCTCTCCACTGGTGGGTCCTCTTCAAAAGGCAATGGCGGACACAAATACTGCTCTCGGCTAGAGCACATGGATCTCGCCGCCAGGTGCGAGGCCACCAGGGCACTCGAGCTGTCCTTCATGACGATAGACTCACAGGGAAACATCGTTCCCAAAACATCGCAGGTCGTGGTCATGGAAGCTACCACATACCTGGAAGCGAATCTGCCACCTGTAGGAGATCCCATGCATGCGATGCACAGATCTGCGATTGTGGGTCTCGGACTCGTGGGACCTGCGATGGTCGGCGAACCGACCCCAGAGCCGAAGAAAAAGTCCGTGTTGAAATTCACCCGAAGCCGAACACCCTCATCCGACGAGGACGAGCACGACCTTTCGCGGCGACGTCGCATCCCGCGGCGAAGGAGCCACAACTACGACGCTCACGACGAACTCACCTAGCGCAAGATCAACAGATCACGTGCAAAGCGCGCATGCTCCATGGAGTCTAAGGACGAGGACACCAAACTCTGCGGCGCTAGATATTTCAGCAGAGCCATAAGGCAAACGCGGATGCCTAAATCTTCAAACTTCCTTTGGACAATCCTAAGTTTGACGACGTGCAGGAGCCGAAAATTTGGCTCGATGATCATATCTCGTTAGTCAAGCTCCACGGCGGTAGCAAAAACACAGCCATGCAATGCCTTCAGCTGCAGCTGATGGGTGCGGCCAGAGTATGGCTTAATAATCTCCCCTCCGGATCCATCCGAAGCTAGTAAGAGCTGGTATACTAATTCATCTGTAACTTCAAAGGCACCAGCAAAAGACCAACTTCAATCGAGGAGCTACGCGCCTGCTGCCAACGATCCAATGAGTCCATCCGCTCATACATACAGCGTTGGTCCATCACCAAGAACTCCGCCGAGAACATCTCGGAGGAAAGGGCAATTGATGCCTTCAATAACGGCGTAAAACTCCACGAATTCAAAGAAGAGTTGGGGCGCATCAAGCCAAAAACAATCGACCATCTTATGGACATCGCCAATTGCTGGGCCAACGGCGAGGATTGTGGGCAGGAAGGGAAAGACCTCGAATGAGTAAAGCAACAAAAACGACGACGAACCCCTCGGGAGGACGATGAATTACCTTGTTGTTGGGGATAATGGTGCCGCCCTTCTTCTCGGAGATCAGGTGTGACTCATGCAGGCGGCGCAAGTCCGCCTCCCTCACGATTGATTGTCACCAATCGTCACAGACGCTGGCCGCATTGGAGGACTTCTTGGCAGACCGTGATGCTCGTCCCCGTGACGGGCGGATTTCTTAGACTTCCGTATTGTTCGCATGGCATGCAACACGGTGGGCGAAGGAAGAGGAAGGAAAAATGAAGGGCGCCGATTGCATGGTGCGCAAGTAGCTCTGAGAATGGTGAAGGCAAAAAGGCGAAAGGCAAGAGTGAATAGCGAAGGGAAAAATTACCACAAATCCTCGTCGTATAAAACAACAAAGACAATTACGCGGAACCGTTGATCTACTTGCCCTAACAAGTGCTCTTCATTGCACCGTACACATGGCAGGCATCGCCCGAACCGTCACGAGCACGCCGTCCACTACACGCGAAAACCAAGGAGACATCATAATTATCGCGTAAACTACACGTGACTAGTCAAATCCTGGTTAGTAAGTGGGACCCACGATCGTCTCGTCACATCACCTCTGTCACCGCGGGCGGTTCAGCTCACCAGGCGTTAGCAATGACATCAGTATCTCACAAAAGGAAAAGCGAGCAACGGTTACATTCTTTCGAATAAGGGCAAGAGTACTCACTCGAGTCTATGACTAAACCGAATACTCGGGGGCTACTCCTATCAGGATCGCTGGTCGCGCACCTAAAATTTTGGTATAGTCCTTTGCGCACCCAAAGATACCACTTTATGATGTAGTACACTATAGTCGCTGACATAACACTAATGAAAACCATTCACTAGTATTACATCCCTCAAAGTGGTACAACAAAACACAAAGAGGTCCAAGATGTGACTATAGGTTACAACTCGACTCTTTACAAAGATCCGAGAACACTCTAGGTTAAAGAGAGAGAAAGAAGCTTTTTACAAAGAAGAACCTGTAATAATCAACTTATAACTACCCTGCTAATAGACTAGTGAAAGGATCGTATGGGCACCTAGAGGGGGTGAATAGGTGCTACTTCAAATTTTACTCTTTTTCAAATTAGGGTTTGACAAGAAAGGTAAATTCTCTAGAATATGCAACTATGGTGAATTTACCTATATGTCAATCAAGCACAAACTAACACGACACTAAGCAAGGACAAGTAAGTAAAGTAAAGGATAGAAGTAACCAAGGAGTGGACGCGAGACACAAGGATTTGTTTCCGTAGTTCCTTCCTTTGAGGGAAAGTACGATACGCTTGGAGAGGGGTGGTTTCAAACCACCAACGCGAGAGGCTCCCTTGTTCTCCGATGAACCTCACCCCAGTGCTCGATTCACCTTCCACTATATCGGCAACCTTCGAGGTGGAAGCCGCACCTTTACAACAAGTTGGGGCACACATCCACAATCGGATTGGAGGCTCCCAAATACAAGCAAGCTGTCAAGACAAATCAAAGACAAGCTTGTAAGAACCAAATCAAAGTTAGGGTTTCCAAAGAAACACTAGAGCTTGGGGGACCTCAAGTGAATGAGGGGGAAATGAAGATCTCTCTCGGTGAAGATGTAAATCAAGGCCTCCTACTTCGATTCACCAAAGATCAATGACTTTGGATGGTTGGATGAAGAGATCTTGTAGATTTGGTGGCTCTAATGGGGTTGATGTTCTTGAGCAGCTCGAGCAACTGGTGGAAGAAGATAAGGGTCCCTTTTTATAGGCAGTCCCCTCCACGAACCGTTTCGACTGTAGAAAAGTCGCACGAGACTCCTTCAAGACCAGAATCCGGCTCACCGAGACTCGGCCAATCTCCCACCGCCTCCTGACCGCCTTCCGACCGACCTGCACTAATTCTGCACCAAAGAACACCGAGACTCCGCCAATCTCGCAGTCTCCTGGACCCTTCCGACCGACCTGCACCAATCAAGACAAAGAACACCGGAGACTCCGCCTTCCAACACCGAGAGACCGGACCACCAAAGTCCAAGACTCGAGTAACCTCCTGCAACCTCCGACCCTAGTCGAATGTCCCACCAGTCCCGGGAAGCACCACTGAGCGAATCGAAACTCCATACCACACCGAGACCTTCCGAGTTTCAGATCAGTGACAAATGAATGTGATCTTTTCCCAAGAGTGTGTGCAGTTTATCAATGATAATACCAACTGTGGACAATAACAACAAGAATGATCTACTTGTTGTTAACGAACACCAAAAGTGATTATGACAATAAATGCCCTTTCAATCTCCCCCTTTTTGGTGTTCGATGACAACAAGTGATTTGCATGGAATAACATATAGATGTGGCTCCCCCTGACTATGTGCAGCAAGATAATGAAGTAAATCATGTAAGGAAGATAATATCAACGATAGCACACATAGATCTCACATGAGTTACAATAGGTGTTGCACACAAGCACATAGTCATAGACACACATAAGAACAACAGGTAACACACATAAAGTTCAAGTTCGAATATCCAAATAAAAGGCAAATAAAGGCAGATAGTCGCAAATACCAAATCCCATGCAAAGCGATGAGAATGTCTTCTCCCCCTTTGGCATCGAAACGCCAAAAAAGGGAAAAGACCTATACTAGCGACCTAATAACTCAGTAGTCATTGTCATCCTCATCATCCTCGGCATCCTCATCCTCCTCCTGGTCACCATCATCCTGATCATAGTCATCATCATCGTCTTCAGGGACAGCAGGCCCTTTGTCGTGAGGGCGAGAAAAGGAAGTTCCCTGGTATCCAAACCCTGAGGTGACATCAGCAAACGTTTTCCAGTCCACCAGACTATCCACGTTGGGCATTCCATGCCCCAAAAGAGAGTGTATGATCAGACTCTGTGGACTGCTGAGCCCCATGCTCATCATTGTATTCATCTTCACCTTCCTCATTATCCTCAGCACCATGTTCCTTGATCTCTTTGAGAAGCTTCTCAATGCGGCGGTTGCTTTGGTAGGATGCATGCTGCTGCTTGCGAATGTCGATGTTCATGCAACAAAGGGTCCTCTCCCAAAAGATGGCCTTCTTGACCCTCTCATGCACATAGTCTCGAGTCATGGTAGGCATAGGAGCATTGGAGGTATTCTTACTCCAAACTCTAGGCGGGGAGGGAGCCCTCTCCGTCTCAATCTACTCATCATCATCCCCATAGAGACGCCTTGGAGCAGGCCCATGCGCCCCTTCTGCTGCAGAGAGACCAAAGTGTGCTCAGTGAGGTGTGGTGGTATGCCAAGTGGAGAATCATGCGTCTAGGAGTTGATGAGCCTCATCACCAAAGGTGCATATGGAGGAGATTTCTTGTACAGAATGGCATGGAACATCTCCTCGAAAATGAAGTCCATCACATCAATGGTGCAGCCTCTGCCTCAGGTCCAGCATTGAAGGTCCGGTGAGTATGGTACAGGAGGTTGACAAGCCCACCCCTGATAGCATCATCATTTCCAGCACTTGGAGCAATAGTGTGACGGAACATCCTCGGATAAGGTTGTAGAGGGTCTTGAGTCCTTGGAACCCCCACAACACCATCATCATACAAAGGAGTCAGACCTCTCGGATCGGACCTATGCAAGTTTAGGCAAAATTCGCCAAACCCGACAGAAACGATTCAAAGGTGCTCACCAGCACTTTCGTGCGGGTGGAAAAGCGAAGTAATAACATTACACAACAGTCCTCGATGGGACCCTCGTAAGCAGATATATAATGACTCAAGGAGTCAAGAATACGATATAATGTACAAAGATCCAAATCACCTTGAATGATCGAAGTCCGTCCACTACGGACAAGATGCAAATGGGGCTAAGAGCCTCAAGAATAACCAATGGCGCCCATAACCTGCCCAAGCCAGGAAGGGTAACCGCTAACGGCCGATCTCAAAACCACTGCTTAAACAAAAGGTGCCGACAAAGGGCAAAGGAAAAGAGGAGCGTCGATCGAGGCCAAGACACGAGGCTAGAATTGCGGTCCTCGCCTACATAGGTGTGTGGTGGATCGGCGGCGCAAAGATGCAATAACAACCTATAGAGACTCGATACAATCGACTATAAGGGAGGGATAAGAAAGACCTATTCGTTCCTCGATACTAGCATCAAACAAACCCATCTCATGTTTCCCCTCAAGACCGCCGCGAGGAAGTCAACCGAGGAACTCACACAGTTGGCGCTTTACTTATTCAGTTATAGTTGCACTTTACTAGTCGTTTAGGTAATCGTCCGATAAAGTAAACATGGGCACTTTTAGTTAACCATTCCGTGATAGTGGCAACACTTACTAGTCGGATACATTTATCATGATATAACCCAAAAAGCAGTTGTTGGTACTTTTATTCAGCCATTCGCTAGAAGTTGCAAGATTTACTAGTCAGTACAATTGTATGGCGACCACCAAACAGCAATTGTGGGCGATTAATTAGCCATTCCATTATAGTGAAGCTGATTACTAGTCATTATAAGTCAAATTTATAGCAAGAACTTTAGTTATGCTTGTCTATGATCGAATCGTGCTCCAAGTCGTCCATATCCATGGACACGGCTTTCGTAAAGTTTTACCCGGCCGGTGCACCAATAGCAACACACGCCGATCAACCTCGGAAAACCAAATCAAAACCCAACGAGGCTTTCACGACCGAACAATCACAGATTCAGAAATATTTCAGGGCCACCCTTAAGTAGATCCCAAGCGAAGCCACCGACTCAAGACGGCTCAAGGTTTGGGTGGACGGTCAGGAACGACTGGGAACCCGGAAGTGTGGCTGGTCTTATGTCGACACCGCGAATCGTGTCCCGATCCTAAAGCGATGCAGTGTGCTCCTCGCACAATTTAAATCTGAAGTAGCATGGCATAAGTACAGGATAGTAAAAACACCTCAAACTAGTTGTGGCCCCAAGAAATAAGACTAATCAAGCTCGCTCGGGGATCCCATACTCCCGAATGTGGATAGCGCGATAAATCAAGGAACAGTATCAAGTACTGGGTCTTACGGACACAAGTGGGTTCGAAACCAAATATTATCTATCACCCACCGATGCCTCTTATTTCAATTTTAGTTGTTAAACAGAAATTAAAGTGACGATAAGTAAAACTATGATCATCTCCATCATCAACATGCGGCAATACATCGAAATCGTGGCATATGGCGACACACATCAGCACTTGAGCAAGCAACTATGACGCGCAAGTCCAACTATCTACCAAACAACGGGCAATAGGATGTGTCCAAGGCAATATAGGGCTGCACGGTATATCACAGGTACAAAAACTAGAGCAACGCAACACAGATAGCAAAAGATCAACAGGAGGGAATAAAGACTATAAAAGTAAGATAGGTAGAAAGAGGAGATGCTCGCCTTTGAAAACATTGCCAAGGTTCAACCCAAAGGTCGGGCGACTCACATCAACTCAACGGCCTTATCCATGAAGAAGCAAAACACTAGAAGAAACACCGGATGCAATATTTAATACTACGGCAAAAGATCGGCATGATGCATGTATGTTGCATGGCATGGCAAGGGTGCGATGCAATTAGGCCAAGTTAAGTGGAACCGGGGTCCCGACAATTACTTTAATGGTTCAAGTTGTTTAGGAGCCCCTCAAATTGAATGTTGTTTAGCAATGTAACAGATGGAGCCGGTTCGCTACACATGTTTAAATGAGGCCAATATAAGGCTAGATTTGCCCGCATATGGGCCCCATATTTAATTATTAGGTGAATCGGCATAAGGCCCCCAAACCCCATGATTATGCATGCAAGACGACAATTCAATATGCAACAAGTTGTTATTATGTTATAAAATAGGGTTTCGAGGAAAGGGTCACACATTAGGGGTCTCGACGATCTTGGGGTTTCCGGGGTTCGGGTCGTGGTCCGTGGTTCGACGGAGGCGTTTCGACTCGGTCGTTCTCGATTCGGCAGATCTTGTCGCATCGGGGTCTCGATGTCCGGGGAGCAGAACTTGGGTCGGTGTCGGGGCGCATCAGCTTCTTCCGGGTCGGTGCCGTTCTCGTCATTGCGAAGGTCTTGCCGGGTCCCACGGGGTCGATCTTGCCGTTGCGAGGATCTTGTCGGCTCGCGCCATCGAGTCGATGTCAACATTCGGGGCGTTCTCGTGGCCATCTTGGAGTTCTGGGGATGATCTTGTTGATTCCATGTCGGAGGCCTTGGCGCTATAGATCGGTCTTCGTGGTCCGGGAATGGATCCTGCGGTTTCCCTGACGGAGGTCTTGGCGTGCCGTGCCGGTGAACTTGGGGCTCCATGCGCCCTGTCCTCGGATCCGAGCGAAAACTTGTCGGGCCGGGTTCGGTCTGGGTTCGGAGGAGAACTTGGCTCGGGTCGCAAGGCCCCTCGGTTCCGTAGACGATCGTGGCGTTCAAGGAGAATATCTCGTCACTCCCGAGATCTTGGGGTTCTTCGTCGACCTTCGGGACGGGGTTTTGGCGGTGTTCGGTTCGGGTCATGACGAAGAACTTGGGGCACCATGTACACGCACATCCTCCGCATCCTTCGCATCGAGCCGGTCTTGCCGGTGAACTACCGTAATGAAGGTCTTGACATGCGCGGATCGGTCTCGGGTTCAAGGCGTCCGGACGGGCCGGCGATGGGGCCGAGGGGAGAGCGCGGGTGGTGGTCTGGCGAGGTGGGCCCCGACGGAGAGGGCTGGCTCACAAGCGGCTGCGGGGGAAGCTCGGCGTGGCGGCCGCTGAGGCCGCTGTCACAGGCAGGGGGCCGGGCGGGCGACGAGGGGCAGGCCGAGGCGCGCCTGAGGAGGCTGCCAGGGGAGGCCGGGCGGCGGATCTTGGCGGCGGGCGGCGCTGGGGCCGGGCGCGAGGGAGGTCGCGAGCGGCCGAAGGGGCGGGGCAGCCGGCGGCGCAAGGCTGCAGAGGGGCGAGGCGGGGACGCGGGCTGGCGACGAGGAGGGAAGCTCGCCGGCGGGCGGGGCAGACGGGGACGAGCCCGGGGCGGAAGCGGCGCGCAGGAGGTGGGGGCCAAAGACATCGGTGGGGTGGACCGGGAGGCTGCGGTTTGGGGGAAGGCGGCGCGTGGAGGCGGAGGTGGCGCGGTGGATGGGGCGACTGGCCGGAGCGGGTGGTGGGGCGGCGGTGGTTGGGCGGCGGAGGCGGACGGGAGCTCCGGAGCGGGCGAGCCGGGCGGACGGGATCGTGGCGGAGGGGCGCGGGCGAGGCGAGGGGTCGCGGGGGCGGAGGGAGGTAGGGACGAAGTGCGGGCTGGGAACGCGAAGGCGAGAGGGAGGAGGTAGGAGAAGAACAGGGACGCGTGGGGCATGGGCGAGGTGGGGCTCATGGTGGGCCGGGCGCGGTGGGCGGTGGTGTCCTGTGCGTGAGTGTGTTGTGTGGGTGGAGGTTGACTTGGTGGGGAGAGGGGTGAGAGGAGAGAGAGTTGGGCCACGTGGTGTTTAGATTGGTCGTGAGGGGGTAATGAGGTGGCGGCAGGGATAGGAGGGAGTGAGGTGGAGCTAGGGGTGGGTAGGATTCTTGGTAGATTTAGGTTTTGTTGGGGTGTCCAGTTCTGACCGATTTAGCTTTTCCGGCGTCGTTCGGGTCGGGTCCTGCTCGATCGCCTACTAAAATAAATTAAATATTTTATTTATTTCAAACAAAGTTTTTGCAAACCGATTTCGGCAACCAAAATATTCCGGGACCCGGTTTTGAGGTTTGAATAAAGAGGGCGTTTAGAAAACAACACGGGCTTTGCAAACATAGTTTTGGCAAACAATGCATGATGATGACGATGCAATGCACAAATTCAACGCGATTTTCTAGTAGTGGTTTTATGGATGCCACAAGACACCACTAACAAGGGATCTCGCCTCGAGATCCGCCTCATGGTACCGGAAGGAAAGGTCGGCGATCCGCGTCTTCGCTTCGTAGATCCTCGCGACACCACCAACAAGAGGTCGTTGTCCCATCGTCAAAAGAGCTCCCGGAAGCAATGACGGGTTAAAGGTAAGGCCACCTCTAACTTTCATGGAAGGAGTCAAATTGCATCGATCCACCATTCAATGTATGCGTTAATGATAAGAGTAGTGGTATGGTCGCGACTCCATCCCGCACTCAAAGCATTACCCTGTACACGAATAGAAAGATTATGCAACCAACCCGCAAGATTCAGACTGAAGATCTCGACAAGCGAGGTTCGGAACAAAGGAGTGATGCAGACTCTGCATCGGATCTGATGTAGATGATGTCGTCGCGTCGGAAACACCGGAAGGCTCAAACAAGGAAACAAGGAATGGTAACACCGTAAACGGATTCATCAGGCAGCTTGAACACCGGATGGTAGAACACCGTTACCAAAGGAGGAAGCGAAACCCTAAAGGTACGACGGAAACCCAACCACGAGAATTCCTGGACTCGAAGAAAGAGAAGAGGGCGGATTCAAAACACGTAGGGGTAAGAGGGGAACAGCAGAGGGGTAAGGAGTAAAATCAGACCTAACCAGATATATCCAACCGATTTTGCAAAAATAGTTTTGACTCTCTACTTCGGCCGTTAGCTAGGTTATCCTACAGGCTGGACTTGTGGGGTATCGCAACCGAGCTCGATACCACTCAGAACACCTCAATCGGACCTATGCAAGTTTAGGCAAAATTCGCCAAACCCGCATAGAAACGATTCAAAGGTGCCCACCAGCACTTTCGCGGGTGGAAAACGGTAATAACATTACACAACAGTCCTCGATGGGACCCACGTAACAGATATATATAACATGACTCAAGGAGTCAAGAATACGATATAATGTACAAAGATCCAAATCACCTTGAATGATCGAGCGTCACTCACGGACAAGATGCAAATGGGGCTAAGAGCCTCAAGAATAACCAATGGCGCCCATAACCCTGCCCAGGTGCCAAGCCGAAGGGTAACCGCTAATGGCGCCGATCTCAAAACCGCTTAAACAAAAGGGTGCCGAAAGGGCAAAGGAAAAGAGGAGCCAAGATCGAGGCCAGTACACGGCGAGGCTAGAATTCGGCGGTCCTCGCCTACATAGGTGTGGTGGACTGAAGCGGCAGCGGCAGCATGCACTGAACAACCTATAGAGACTCGATACAACTGGCGACTATAAGGGAGGGATAAGAAAGACCTATTCGGTTCCAACCTGATACTAGCATCAAACAAACCCATCCTGGCGTTTCCCCCTCAAGACCGTCGAGGAAGTCAACCGAGGAACTCACATACTGGCGCTTTACTTATTCGCTTATAGTTATGCACTTTACTAGTCGGTTTAGGTAATCGCCCCGATAAAGTAAACAAGGCACTTTTAGTTAACCATTCCGTGATAGTGGCAACACTTACTAGTCGATACATTTATCATGATATAACCCAAAACCCAAAGCTTGTTGGTACTTTTATTCAGCCATTCCGCTAGAAGTTGCAAGATTTACTAGTCAGTACAATTGTCGCAAGCGACCACCAAACAGCAATTGTGGGCAGTATTAATTAGCCATTCCATTATAGTGAAGCTGATTACTAGTCATTATAAGTCAAATTTATAGCAGAAACTTTAGTTATGCTTGTCTATGATCGAGATAATGTGCTCCAAGTCGTCCATATCCGCGACACGGCTTTCGAAAGTTTTACCCGCCGGGTGCACCAATAGCAACACACGCCGATCAACCTCGAAAACCAAATCAAAACCCAACGAGGCTTTCACGATGAACAATCACAGATTCAGAAATATTTCAGGGGGGCCCTTTAGTAGATCCCGCAACGGCCACCGACCGAGACGCTCAAGGTTTGGGTGGACGGCCAGAACGATCGAACCCGAAAGTGTGGCTGGTCTTGTCGACACCGGAATCGTGTCCCGATCCTAATAAAGACAAAGGTGCTCCTCACACAATTTAAATACGTAAAGTAGCATGGCATAAGTACAGATAGTAAAACACCTCAAACTAGTTGTGGCCCCAAGAAATAAGACGGAATCAAGCTCGCTCGGGGATCCCATACTCCCGAATGTGGATAGCGCGATAAATCAAGGAACAGGTATCAAGTACTGGGTCTTACGGACACAAGTGGGCGTTCGGAAACCAAATATTATCTATCACCCACCGATGCCTCTGCTTATTTCAATTTTAGTTGTTAAACAGAAATTAAAGTGACGATAAGTAAAACTATGATCATCTCCATCATCAACATGCGGCAATACATCAGCAACTGTGGCATATGGCGACACACATCAGCACTTGAGCAAGCAACTACGACGCGCAAGTCCAACTATCTACCAAACAACGGGCAATAGGATGTGTCCAAGGCAATATAGGGCTGCACGGTATATCACAGGTACGAAAACTAGAGCAACGCAACACAGATAGCAAAAGATCAACAAGAGGGAATAAAGACTATAAAAGTAAGATAGGTAGAAAGAGGGAGATGCTCGCCTGAAAACATTGCCGAAGGTTCAACCCAAGGTCGTAAAGCTCACATCAACTCAACGGCCTTATCCGCCAAGAAGCAAAACACTAGAAGAAACACCGGATGCAATATTTAATACTACGGCAAAAGATCGGCATGATGCATGTATGTTGCATGGCATGGCAAGGAAAGCGATGCAATTAGGCTGTTAAGTGAACCGGGTCCCGACAATTACTTTAATGGTTCAAGTTGTTTAGAGCCCCTCAAATTGAATGTTGTTTAGCAATGTAATGATGGAGCCGTTACACACATGTTTAAATGAGGCCAATATAAGGCTAGATTTGCCCGCATATGGGCCCCATATTTAATTATTAGGTGAATCGGCATAAGGCCCCAAACCCCATGATTATGCAAGACGACAATTCAATATGCAACAAGCTGTTATTATGTTATAAAATAGGGTTTCGAGGAAAGGGTCACACATTAGGGGTCTCGACGATCTTGGGGTTTCCGGGGTTCGGGGTCAGGGTCCAGGGTTCGACGGAGGCGTTCTCGGACCGGTCGTTCTCGATCGTGCAGATCTTGTCGATCGGGTCTCGGCGTCCGGGAGCGTAACTTGGGTCGGTGTCGGGCGCATCGGCTTCTTCCGGTCGGTGCCGCTCGCCATCGCGAAGGTCTTGCCGGTCCCACGGGTCGATCTTGCTGCGAGGATCTTGTCGGCCGCCATCGAGTCGATGTCAACATTCGGGCGCTCGTGGCCATCTTGGCTCGGGATGATCTTGTTGATTCCATGTCGGAGGCCTTGGCTATAGATCGGTCTTCGTGGTCCGGGAATCTATCTCGCGTTCTGACGGAGGTCTTGGCGTGCGTCGGGTGAACTTGGGGCTCCATGCTCGGTGTCCTCGGATCCGAGCGGAAAACTTGTCGGGCCGGTTCTTCGGGTTCGGAGGGAGAACTTGGCGTCGGGTCGCGACGCCTCGGTTCCGTAGACGATCGTATCGAGGAGAATATCTCGCCACCCCGGAGATCTTGGGGTTTCCGTCGACGGCCTTCGGGGACGGGGGTTTTGGCGGTGTTCGGGTTCGGGTCCGCGACGAAGAACTTGGGGCACCATGTACACGTACATCCTCCGCATCCTTCGGCATCGAGCCGGTCTTGCCGGTGAACTACCGTAATGAAGGTCTTGACATGCGGCGGATCGGTCTCGGTTCGGCGCCCGGACGGCCCCGACGAGCTGATGGGCCGGAGAGAGCGGCACGGGTGGTCTTGGCGAGGTTGGCCCCGACGGAGAGGGCTGCCAGCGGGTCTGCCTGGGGGAAGCCTGGCGCGGGGTCATGAGGCCGGGTCAGGCGCAGGGCCGGCTGGGGCGACGAGGGGCGAGCCGAGGCGGCGCCCGCGAGGAGGCTGCCAGGAGGCCGGGCTGGCGGAGCTTGGCGGGGCGGCGGCGCTGGGGCCCGGGCGCGAGGGAGGCCGCGAGCGCGCCTGCGGGAGCTGGGGCGCAGACGGCAGCAACGCGCGCTGGCAGAGGCGGCGCGAGGCGGGACGCTGGCGCGCGGAGGGAAGTCACGGGCGGGGTGACGGGACGAGCCCGGGGCGGAAGCGGTCGCGTGGTGAGGTGGGGGGGCCAAAGGAGCGCGTGGGTGGACCGGTGAGGCTGCGGTTTGGGAAGGCGCCGCGTGGAGCGGAGGTGGCGCGGTGGATGGGGCGACCGGGCCGGAGCGGGTGGGCGGCGGTGGTTGCTGGGCGCGAGCGGGCGACGGGAGCTCCGGAGCGGGCGGCCGGGGCGGGATCAGGCGAGAGGCGGCGCGGAGGCGGCGAGGGGTCGCGTGGTGAGCGGGAGGTAGGGGACGAGCGGTGGGCTGGGAACGCGAAGGCGAGAGGGAGGGAGGTAGGAGAACAGGACGCGGGCGTGGGGCGGGCGAGGTGGGGCCCGCGGTGGCCCGGGCGCGTGGGCGGTGGTCCTGCGTGAGTGTGTTGTGTGGGTGGAGGGTTGGTGGGAGAGGGGTGAGAGAGAGAGAGTTGGGCCACGTGGCAGGTTTAGATTGGTCAGGAGAGGGGTAGCTGAGGTGGCGTGTGATAGGAGGGAGTGAGGTGGAGCTAGGGTGGGTAGGATTCTTGGTAGATTTAGGTTTTATTGGGGTGTCCAGTTCTCGGACCGATTTAGCTTTTCCAGGCGGTCGCTCGGTCGGGTTGGCCTGCTCGATCGCCCTACTAAAATAAATTAAATATTTTATTTATTTCAAACAAAGTTTTTGCAAACCGATTTCGGGCAAACTAAAATATTCCGGGACCGGGTTTTGAGGTTTGAATAAAGAGGGGCGTTTAGAAAACAACACGGGCTTTGCAAACATAGTTTTGGCAAACAATGCATGATGATGACGATGCAATGCACAAATTCAACGCAATTTTCTAGTAGTGGTTTTGCGGGATGCCACAGGAGCCAGCTTCATCTTGTTCTCACCCAAAGCTGCCGAGTGCATGTGCAGTCCCACGGGAGTGGATACTCCATGGAAGGTCTCAAAAATGACATTGGCAAAGTCATGAAATGTAGCTGAGCAGCGAGTGGTGCTAGTCATCCACACCATGGTCCTGTCAACGTCAGTCCCAAACACAACTATGGCATAGAACTGCTGGACAAGATGGACATTGTAGTCTTCATGCAGCTCCATCAAGTTGTAGAGACCCAGCTTCTCACAGATCCATAGGGCATCATTAAAGTAAGGGCTCTGGCGCATTTGCTCAACACTCATAAACTTCTGAGGGCAGACAGGTGATCTGGTGAGTACACCATACACATCCTTCATGAACACAGCTTGTTCTTTCCTCCAGTAACGTGGGTCCTCACTAGTACGAGGGAGTGCATAGAAATCTGTCTTTCTCAGCTCACGGTACTCCTCTTTAGACATCTTGGCTAGGACCTGAGGTTGTCATACTTGGCCCTCTTGGCACGTTCCTCCCATTCAGCCCTCTCCTGATCCCTCTTCATGTAAGCTGCATCACGTGCCCGCTGTTTCCGGTTAGACGGGGGCACGATAAACTAACCCTAAGCTTTATCATAGCGAGGATTTCCCCTTTGGGACTTGGCCTTGGTACGACGAGGACGAATAGAACCATCACCAGATCTGTCCATGGGATCAATTCCTTCGGTGGTAATGACCGAATGGAGGAGAGGGGAAGGTTGGCCGGCGGCACGGCGGATCCCGGGGGCTTCTTGACCTCCGGGGAGGATTTTTGGAAGAGGGGGCGACGGGGTTGGATGTAGGGACGGTGAAGAATGGTGAACTGTTTTCCCAGTTCACCCCGACCCCCCACTTTAAGTCACTGAAACCGTCTGGACCGGAGACTCCGGCCTACACCGGAGATTCCGGTGTTTGTACACCGGAGACTCAGATCCTCCTCGACCAAAAGTTCCAGGAAAGGTGTTTGGGGACATATATGAGAGTTAGATGGTTTTTAAGATAGGGAAAGGGCTTGGGTTGAGACATCAAACTGTGAAGAACCAACAAGAGCCATAGGGATTCAAAAAATGTTCAGAAAAGCTCCAAGAGACTAGAATCAAGCAAATGACAAACATGAGTAAATGCCAACCTCTCAAATGAGAGAGGGCGGTGGCCTAGGCCACCATATTTGAGTATACTTGGCTTGGAACCACGAATATATATCTTGGGTCCATTACAAAAACTCATCATTAAGCTCACATATCACTAAATGATATTACGAGGAATGATTTTGATTGCTTTGGGCATAATGGGGGGAGGGATGGTCCAATCAATTAGGACCGCACTCCCCCTATATCCATGCCTACACCTAAACCAAATATGAGATGAAACATAGGTGAGGGTGCAAGAATATCAAGTCAAGCTCCTTGAATCTACGATATTTAGTTCATTCCTCAAGTAGCAAAACCTTGCTTCATCAAGTGGCTTCGTGAAGATATCGGCAAGTTGATCCTTGGTTGATACATATGATAGATCAATATCACCTCGAGCAACATGATCTCTAATAAAGTGATGGCGAATCTCAATATGCTTTGTCCTTGTGTGATCCAAGGGTTGTAGGCAATCTTGATGTCACTTTCATTGTCACATAGAAGAGGCACTTTGTCACAATGGACACCGTATTCCTTTAAAGTTTCCTCATCCATAACAATTGAGTGCAAGCACTAGCATGCCACATACCGGCTTCGGTGGAGAGAGATATACAATTTTGCTTCTGAAGACCAACATACCAAGGACCTACCAAGGAATTGGCAAGCCCCGGATGTTGATTTTTGATCATCCTTGTCACCCGCCCAATTCGAATCCGTGTATCCACAAAGAGCAAATGTTGAGCCTTGAGGATACCAAAGACCATAAAATGGGGTATGAACCAAATATCGAAAGATTCTCTTGACCGCCATTAAATGGCTTTCTTTAGGAGCCGCTTGATATCTTGCACACACACCTACACTCAACACAATATCGGGTCTAGATGCACAAAGGTAAAGCAAAGAACCAATCATAGACCGGTATACCTTTTGATCCACATCTTTACCATTTGGATTTTGTTCTAGATGAGTCTTTGTAGCCATGGGAGTAGGAGCTCCATTTAAATCTTGCATTTTGAATCTCTTGAGCATATCTTGAGTATACTTGGCTTGTGACGTGATATTGCACGGCAGATGCTACTGGGGGTAGCTTACGTAGAGGGAGCAAGGCGACGTAGGCGAATCCGGGTGCGAGATTGGCACGCGATGTACCCAGGTTCACGTCCCCTCGGTGGAGGATCGCTACGTCCTGCTATCAATCCAGTATATGATCATAGATTGGTTTACATGGGAGCCGCCGTAGGCGGAGGGAGACTAGATCTAATCTATTGTGGGAGAGCCTGTAATATGATGTGGGAGAAGATGTAATATGACATGGGAGAAGATGTAATATGACATACCCCATGGGGGTGCCCCTGGTGGCTTTATATATGCATCCAGTTAGGGTTTACAAGTATTTGGTGGGCTTTGTATTGAAGTCGTCTTGGGCCTCCAACGCCAGACGTTAGTCCAAAGATGCGCCGTCAGACATGAAGTCGACCCATTGTGGTTAGGTTCCAATGCTCGATCTAGTCGAATCCACTTCGTGGGTATACCCGATTGGTATTCCCCATCGCAGTCCCCAGCGTTGTCGATTCGGTGTGGGCTTGAGGCAGGGCGCGAAGAGTCTTGACGATGGGTCGTAGCGAATTGGCGACGAGCTCCTGAACAGAGAAAAGAACCGTGAAGCGGGAGGCGGTCGGCATGAGCCAGTCGGTGATGGCCAGTTGGCGAAATACGCAGGGTGTCGGTGAAGCTGCCAGTTGCGGCGAGTCCCCGAACATGGAGAGTACGCGAGGGTGAGTCCGCGAGGGCGAGTCCGCGTGCGGAGAGTCCCCGAGCATGTTGAGTACGCGAGGGCGAGTCCGCGGTGGCGAGTCCCCGAACGTGTTGAGTACGTGCGGGAGAGTCCGCGATGACGAGTCCCTGAGCGTGTTGAGTACGCGAGGGAGAGTCCGCGGTGGCGAGTCCCCGAACGTGTTGAGTACGTTGGGGAGAGTCCGCGGTGACGAGTCCCTGAGCGTGTTGAGTACGCGAGGGAGAGTCCGCGGTGGCGAGTCCCTGAACGTGTTGAGTACGCGGGGGCGAGTCCATGGTGGTGAAACCACGCGTACACGCAGCATGCCTAGGAGTAGTCCCCGAGGCTCGAGTTGGCTTGTATAGGCGACTTGAGACTCATATTTTGAAAATAGTAGTGGTTGTTGCCGAGCGTGGCGAGTGGCGAGGTCGAGCGACCGGCGGGCGCCGAGTCTCCGAGCGCGGGGAGTCCGCGAGGGGAGAGTCCCCGAGCGTGGCGAGTCCGCGATGATTGCGAGTCCGCGAGGGGAGAGTCCCCGAGCGTGGCGAGTCCGCGATGATTGCGAGTCCGCGAGGGGAGAGTCCCCGAGCGTGGCGAGTCCGCGATGATTGCGAGTCCGCGAGGGGAGAGTCCCCGAGCATGGCGAGTCCGCGAGGGGAGAGTCCCCGAGCGTGGCGAGTCCGCGATGATTGCGAGTCCGCGAGCGTGGCGAGTCCGCGAGGGGAGAGTCCCCGAGCGTGGCGAGTCCGCGATGATTGCGAGTCCGCGAGGGGAGAGTCCCCGAGCGTGGCGAGTCCGCGATGATTGCGAGTCCGCGAGGGGAGAGTCCCCGAGTGTGGCGAAGTCTCGCGATTATTGAGTTCGCGAGGAGAGTCCCCGGCGATGTTGATTGCGCTGTTTCATGCGAAGTCTTCGCCTTGGCAGGGGCGCCGCATGGCGACTCAAAGATGGCTCTCCGCTTGGCGTTTTTTCCTGGACGATCCGAGGCTCGGTTGCGAGTCCTCGTGACGTAGTACTTAGCCATGTGAGTCGACCGTAAGGTTGAGGAGGACATGGTGCTTTGTGTAGCACTACCATTTGTCTTGGCCCAAGGCCACCGAGCAAGGCGACTCCAATGATGGATCTCGGTTAGCGTTTTTCATGGACGATCCGAGGCTTGGTTTGCGAGTCCTCGTCCGCACTACTTGGTCATGCGAGTCGCTCTTTCAAAGGTTGACAAAGGCGAATAGATTTTTCTCGGGGGGAAGAGACACCTAGTGGTGAGTCCATGCAGCGTGGCATGCGACCCTCTCTGGCGACTCGGACGATGAAAGTCCCTTAGCAGGCGCGGCGTATGCATTCGACCTAGCCGGAAGGAGCCGACGCGGCGGACACGGGGTCGACGCGGACGGGTCGCTATGGCGAAGTCAACACGGCGGACGTACTGTATGGCGTTGAGCCGGAGAGTGTTGACACGGCGGACGGAGGTCGCTCTATGGCGAAGTCGACACGACAGGTGAGTCTGCAACGGATGAGTCCCCGAGCCTAGCGAGTCCGCGTTTAAGCATGTCCGCGTTTAGGCGAAGGTCCGGAGTGTGGCGAGTCCACGATGGACGAGTCGCCGGACGTGGCGAGTCCGCGATGGACGAGTCGCCGGACGTGGCGAGTCCGCGGAAGGAGGATCCACAAGCGTGGAGAGTTCACGATGGACGAGTCGCCGAACGTGGCGAGTCCACGGAAGGAGGATCCACGAGCGTGACGAGTCCGCGGCGGGAGGACCCACGAGCGTGGCGAGTCCGTGAAGAGAAAATCGCGAGAGGCGAGGCGAGGCGAGTCTCCCGAGCTGGTCGGGTAGGCATCCCGCACGCATCTGGGTCGCGAGAGAGCGATTTGCTTCTTCTCCGTGCATATGCATCAACACACATTTAATAAAGAGATTATCAGTATACAAATAAATATTTAAATTAAGATCGAGTGGGAGAAATTATCGGCCATAGCCGAGTCATCGTTGACGGAGTTGTAGGAGCCACAGTGGTGAAAAGTCGAAGAAGCTGGCGGTAGAGTGGTTGTTTGATCCTTTGGTCGAGGTCGCGACAGAGCGCGTCCGACTAGACCTTCGCATGACAGAGTTAGTCGGGCCTGCTTCGTACGCGTGTTGCCGTCAAGGTGCTCGTGTGCGTGCTTAGGTGTAGCACCCTGGTTAAATCCACTACTAGAAAATCGCTGTTGTTGTTGTTATTATGGCATCATCATGCATTTATTCGCCTAAAACAGTTCCCCAAAAGCCTATTTTGTTTTCTAGATATTTCCATCTTTATTTCAAACCAAAACCCTAGATCTGTCTGGATCTTTTATTTTGACTAAATACTATTTACAAAAGATTTTATAAATGAAACAGGTAATAAAACAGTTTTTATCAGGGAGATAGTTTAGCCGGTTAGACCTGAGGTCCAACTGATCTAGTCCACCTACAACCGACCCATCTAAAGAAACCCTAGTCTAAACCTAGAAACCCTAACCCTAACCCTAGATCTACCGACCCAGTCCACACACACGCACCCGCACTCCCCAGCAGCCGCCGCCACTACCCGGTCCACCCCGTCAACGCGCCCCCCACACGATCCCTCCCAACTCCCATCGCTCCCGGCCCCACCTGCGGGCACAACATGCGTGCCCCCGCTCCTCTCCACCTAACTGTCCCCAACAAGCAACCCCACCTTCTCTGCCTCGTGACCCTTCCCCGCCGCCCTCGCTTGCTCATGCCTTCGCCCCACGAGCACACCGCCTCGCGGCCACACAAGAACTAGTTTCCTTGCGCCCGAAGCACACTCCGCCACCAGGAAGCCTCCTCGCCGAGCCTCGAGCTGCCTCCGCTGAGCTCCGACCGCCTCACCGCCTGCTGACCCATCGCCTCGCCTCCCCGCGCAAAGAAAGGCCTTGAGCCTTCCACCTCACCATCCCCGTGGCCTCACCTCGAGCCCGTGACCTTCCACCGCCGTGCTGCCCTCTGCCTCGCTTGGACTCCGCCTTCCCGAGCACATGATGCCGCCTCGTCGTCGCCTTCCTCAAGATCGCCTCCGTCGGCCCCATACTCTCCACGCGCGCCCCGCCACCGCCGCCCACCTTCTCTACAGCCGCATGTCCCTGTTTCCGCGCCCGCCTGCGGAGCTCACACCACCGCCCCGCTTCCAGCGAAGATTGCGTCGGCCTCTCATCCCCGGTCCCGCCAGGCTCAGGCCAGATCTTCTGTCCGCCCCTAGGTCGGCCCCACCTCGATCCATGCCTTCTAGACGTGGGCGCCGTTAACTGCCAGCACGCATGCTTCTGTAATGTGCTCCTATGATACCTGGTGGTGTTAATGTGGTCTGTGTATGCCGTTGTGTTTCAATGCCAGTGTTTGGACCAATGGTCTGGTGAGGTTGCCTCGTTTTGGCAGTCATGTGAAGATGGTGCGGCGCAATCTCGACTATCGTCTGACAGACCCTGGCAATTGAAGGATGAACCAGTACCTTGACTCCGATGCCAAGCCAAGTTCTTCCGAAACCCGCACCCTTTGGATCGCCAAGACCTCCTTCCGGACCCGAAGACCGATCCTCCAAACCCTCGGAACCCCAAGTTCGACGAGTTTCGATGTGCGACCCCTATTCCTTCTGAGCCCCTATTTTTTTTATAAATTGCATAATAAACTTGTCGCATATTAATTCATCCATACTCGCATACATGTTTATTTGTTTGGAGGTACTTTGTCATTTCTAGTCTTTACTCGCAATGTTTTCAAAGTAGCATTCTCCTTTCTACCTATTTTACATTTCTAGTCTTTACTTCCTCCTTGATCTATTGCTATCTCAGGTTGCGATGCTATAGATTCCGCACCTGCTATACCTCCCTATAGCCCTTATATTGCCTTGGACATATCCTATTACCTGTTGTTTGGTAGATAGTTGGACTTGCGTGTCGTGGTCGCTTGCTTAAGTGTTGTTGCGTGTCGTCAAGTACCACCGTTGTTGGAAGCCTGCCATATGCTTTATGTTGGAGATGATCATGGCTTTAATTACCGTTTAATAACTAAAATTGAAGGTAGGTAAATGCAGAGGCACCGGTGGGTAATAGACAATATTTGGATTTTAACCGCTCACTGGTGTCCCGTAGGACCCCGAGTTCTTGACACCTGTTCCGAGATCGAGCGCGCTAACCACAAAGTGGGTGTGGGCACCCCATCGATTAGTACCGATTTCAAAGCATCGCATCGAGGGCCACAAAGTAGTTTGGGGCTTTATTACTATCCTGTACTTATGCCATGCTCTACCTTTAATTACGATTGCTGGAGCGCTCTATCGCTTAGGAACCCGTGATACGTTTTGCCAGACGACAAGCCCACCACACTTTCGGTTCCTACCATTTACAACGTCCGACACAAACCCCGGGTCCGTCGAGACCGGCCGACTCACATGGTAGCTTAGCGGGGTGGCCCCTCGTGCTTTTTCGGAAGCCGTGTCCGAAACCCCGTCGACATACCGTTGGGTGTATGTTTTGTGATCTTGTACCTACGATCGACAACAAGGGTGTAGGTGCGTGTGGGAACTTTGGTGCACCTCATAGGTTAAATCTTTTCGAGAAGCCGTGTCCGCGTTATGGACGACTTGGAGCACGTTCTCGATCATAGACAACTATAACTAAAGTTTATCGTTATAATTTGACTCAGATCCGATATGACTAGTAATCAGCTCCACTACAACGGAATGGCTAAATAAAAGTGCCAACAACCACGGGTTTTGGGCTATCTCATGCTAATTGTATCTCGACTAGTAAGTGTTGCAACTACAACGGAATGGTTAACTAAAAGTGCCCATCGCTTATTATATCGATGACTATCTATACCGACTAGTAATTGCTGCAACGATAATCGAATAAATAAAACCGCCAACGGTGTGAGTTCCTCGGACTTCCTGCTTTGGTCTCGGGGGAAATACCAGATGGGTATGTTTGGTGGTACCAGTTGGTTCCGAATAGGTCTTTCTTATCCTCTCTCGATGGAAGCTATATCGAGTCTCTATAGGTTGTTAAGTGCATGTGCGCTGCCGCTTCACCACCATACCAATATAGGCGAGGACCGAATTCTAGTCTCGCCTGCAACGCCTCAAGATCGACCGCCTCTCTTTTCCTTTGCCCTTTGTCGGCACCTTTTGTTTAAGCAGGTTTTGAGATCGACGTCATAGTGGTTACCCTTCCGCTTGGCCCAAGGTGGTTATGGACGCCATTGGTTATTCTTCAGGGCTCTTAGCCCCATTTGCATCTTGTCCGTAGTCTGACGCATCGCTTTCAAGGTGATTTGGATCTTTAACAGATATATGTATTCTTGACTCGCTGAGTCGCCATCGTATATATGTTTTGTGGGTTCCATCGAGGACTATTGTGTAATGATATTACTTTGTTTTCCACCCGCACGAAAGTGCCTGGTGGGCACCTTTGAATCGTTTCTATGCGGGTTTGGCGGGAAGCGCTAAAACTTGCATAGGGCCAATTCTGAGGGTGTTACATTAGGTCACCAAGCCTGTATTTTTATGTCTCCTTATGTCCACGCATAACGATCGATTTGTTCCTCGTACATAGACCAAATAAAGCAAGAGATTAGTAATCATGCCAAATTACATGATCTCAGAAGGGAGTGCAAATCCTGATCGTGCCAACGAAAGTATACAAATTAGACAAGCATTAATATTTGATAACCGATGCACGTATTGTTTACTAATTAGTCAAATTACTCGTCTGGCACCCGAGTCAAACTAATTCATAATTAAAGAGCAGAGGAGGGATTGTCACCGATGTCTCTTTAGCGGACTGCAAGTGCTGCCGCTCGCATATGATGGCCAACTCTATGCTTTTCTCATCAGGACGTGGCAGTAATCGATCTGGCACAGAACTCCGTGAGGATTTCGTGCGAGTGGAACTTCACGTACCTGTAGAACTACCGTTGCTAGCTGAGAAGAATTGACGGAGATGAAGCCGATCGGACCAGTGTAGATGATCGATGAGATGCGATCTCATATTGTTGACGATGGGGGATCCCGCCCGGATTATCACCCTCCAAGCACCGCTTGCCCCACGGTGGGCGCCAACTGACGTGATATTGCACGGCATATGCTACTGGGGGTAGCTTACGTAGAGGGAGCAAGGCGACGTAGGATAATCCGGGAGCGAGATTGGCACGCGATGTACCCAGGTTCACGTCCCCTCGGTGGAGGATCGCTACGTCCTGCTATCAATCCAGTATATGATCATAGATTGGTTTACATGGGATCCACCGTAGGCGGAGGGAGACTAGATATAATCTATTGTGGGAGAGCCTGTAATATGATGTGGGAGAAGATGTAATATGACATAGGAGAAGATGTAATATGACATACCCCGTGGGGGTGCCCCTGGTGGCTTTATATATGTAGCCAGTTAGGGTTTACAAGTATTTGGTGGGCTTTGTATTGAAGTCGCCGTCTTGGGCCTCCACGGCGATTGCTTGGGTCCAAGATGCGCCAACCGATTAGGCAGTCGACCGCTCAGGGCTAGGTTCCATTCAGCTCGATCCAGCTGGCGAATCCGCTTCGTGGGTATACCCCGATTGGTATTCCCCCATCAGCTTGATTGAAGAATGTCCCTCCTTTAACTTGCTTGATCTCAAAGCCAAGAAATACTCTCAACTCCCCCATCAAGGACATCCGGAACCTACTAGTCATAAGCTTTGAGAATTCATCATTAAAAGCCTTGTTAGATGAGCCAAAGATAATATCATCAACATATAATCGGCATACAAAAAGCTCCCCATTGACCCTCTTAGTAAAAAGAGTGGGATCGATTTTCCCAACCTCAAAGCCACGATCAAACAATAACTCTCTAAGGTGCTCATACCACGTGTGTGGAGCTTGCTTGAGCCCATAGAGCGCCTTATCAAGTTTGTAGACATGGTTTGGGAAGTTGGGGTCCTCAAATCCCGGGGGTTGCTTAACATATACCAATTCATTTAATGGACCATAAACAAATGCACTTTCTACATCCATTTGTTGCAACTTAAAGTTATGATGTACCGCATAAGCAAGAAGGATACGGATGGACTCAAGGCGAGCCACGGGCGCATAAGTGTCTCCATAATCAATGCCTTAAATTTGAGAATACCCTTGTGCAACCAATCTAGCCTTGTTCCTTATAATAATTCCATGCTCATCTTGCTTGTTCTTGAATATCCACTTTGTTCCAATAACATTGCGGCAATCCTTTGGCTTATCAACTAACTTCCATACTTTGTTTCTCTCAAAGTTGTTGAGCTCTTTATGCATAGCCTCTAACCAATCCGAATCTTCAAGAGCTTCCCACACTTTCTTTGGTTCAATCATGGATATGTGAGCTTGGTGTTCACTGAACCTCTTCAATTGTGCTCTTGTGGAAATACCTTTCCTTAGATCACCAACTACATTTTGTAGAGTGTGATCTATTATTTCCAACATTCTTTCCTTTCTAGCCTCGCGACGAGCGTGGATCTCCGTGTTGTTTCTTGGAGGACCCTCTTCATCATTCTGATCCTCGTCTTGACCATCAACCTGACCTTGATCATCATTGGAGTCATCCTCTACATTGGGAGGCAAAGATTGACCTTGGTCTTGATCATGTGCACTTCTAGCGTCAATTTGAGATTGTCTCAAAGCAGCTTGTACGGATCTTCCTTGACAAATTGACTTGGCACCACTTGACAATCCGTCGAATGGACCAAGCCCCCCTTGACTGGAGTTGACACTTTGATCATCATGTTGAGGGTCCACATCTTGTCTTTGGCTTGAGCCAATGTCCTCTTCGGTGGATGGAGCATGTTGAGGTTGTGAAGATGAGGGCTCCACTTGAGTGGAGCATAGTTCTTCTCGATCCGCCATAAGGGGTTCCTCAATGGGGCGGATATATCCCACACCCATTCTTCCTATGGCATCCTGAGGCATTTCATCATCTGCATCACAAGCATCAACACGCCCCCCTTCGGGACCATCATATTCTTCGAAGGTCACACTACAAGATTCTATGACGGCTCCAGAGAGTTTATCATAGATTCTATAAGTGTGAGATTCGAGACCATAGCCAACAAAAATACCCTCTAATTCTTTAGACTCGAATTTAGACAAACGAACACCTTTTATGAGATAGAAACACTTACAACCGAACACCGGGAAGTAAGATATGTTGGGTTTGTTACCGGTAAGAATTTCATATGGAGTCTTGTTGATTTCTTTGCGGAGGTAGAGCCGGTTTGAAGCATGGCAAGAAGTGGAAATGGCTTCGGCCCAAAAGTTGTATGGAGATTTAAACTCCGCCAACATGGTCCTAGCCATCTCAATAAGAGTCCGGTCCTTCCTTTCAGCGACGCCATTTTGTTGAGGGGTGTATGCAGCGGAATATTGATGTTTAATCCCCTCATCACTAAGGAAATCATTCAAGGTGTAGTTCTTGAACTCGGTGTCGTTGTCACTTCTAATGATCAACACGAGAACATTGTATTGCCTTTGTACCAAATTGATGAAGTCGATGAAGGTATTTTGAGTCTCACTCTTCAATTTGAAGAAATAAACCCAAGAGTATCTTGAAAAGTCATCAACAATCACCAAGAAATATTTCTTCCCACCAAGACTTGCATGAGATGGAGGACCAAAGAGGTCCACGTGGAGGAGCTCCAAGATCTTGGTGGACTTGATGCGGTTCTTGGGCTTGTGAGGAGCATCATGCATCTTCCCTAGAACACATGCCCTGCAAACACGATATTTGGAAAAGGAAACATTTTCTTTTAGTCCAACGATATGGCCCTCCTTGTGGAGACTTTGCAAAGTTCTCATATTGACATGGGCCAGTCGGCGATGCCATAACCAACCCACATTGGCCTTTCTGAATAAGCACATCGCACTTGTAGTGGCTTGCCCCGAAAAGTCCACCACATACAAGTCATGTTTGACATACCCAACGAAAGCGACCTTGAGAGACTTGCTCCACATGAGGACCACAAGATCATTATGTATAAAGACGGAAAAACCCATCTTTCCAAGAGCACAAACTGAAAGTAAATTGTACCCAAGGGTCTCAACAAGCATGACGTTCATGAGTGTAATGTCGTGAGCAACCACAACTTTGCCAAAACCCATTACCTTAGACTTTGACTTGTCGGCATATGTCACGGTGATTTGATCATCATTTGGCTTTAAGTCCTTGACAATAGACGAGCTTCCGGTTATATGACTTGTGCAACCACTATCAAGCACCCACTTTGACCCTCCGGAAGCA
Organism: Avena longiglumis; assembly: GCA_030063025.1. Classification (NCBI taxonomy): domain Eukaryota; kingdom Viridiplantae; phylum Streptophyta; class Magnoliopsida; order Poales; family Poaceae; genus Avena; species Avena longiglumis. Next base: position 50,119,439 of record CP125976.1, on the reverse strand, counting down.
TAAGTCTACAAAAGATCAAGCTAATTTTTAGGTAACCATTTTTCATTGGGTCCTCTTTTGTTAGCAACAAGGGTCTTGGGAACCCAAATAGACCAAGCAATACAACCATCATAAGGGCCAACATATTTTGCATACACATCACCATAATAATCACGCATTAGAACATAGTGAGGGTTAGCACTTCCCGCAAAATCATCATGAGACATAGTTTTACCACTTGTGGTCTTACTCTCCACAATGGTCTTGTTGGTCTCTTGTGCGGGCATGTCCTTCTTCTTCTTATTGTTCTTCTTCTTGGTTTTGGAAACAAAACCAATGCCCCCTTTATCACCACTACGCCTTTGCTCGCTCAAAAGATCATCAATGGACTTGTTGCCTTGTGGAAATGTGGCCTTAGCAAGCTCCCCCTTCAACCTAGCATTCTCTTCAAGAATAGTTATGCTACTAGATGGAATGAAGTTACTAGGTGAAGGAATATTGGCCAATTGTGTTTGAAGCGTTTCATGGGACTTTGTGAGTGACAAGAGTTCACTCTCCAAGACCTTGTGAGACTTGTTAAGCAAACTAAAGTCCTCGGCAAGTTTTTCATGAACCACACCAAACTCAATCTTGTCCTTTTTAGCCCTTTTTTATTTAGCAATAGCATGATCACGCTCTTTGATGAGTTTGTTAACAATAATGTCATTGGCCTCATCAATCCCTTCAAGTGACAACCTAGTTTCTTGTTCTTCTTCTAGAGCATTGTTTAAAGCCTCTAGCTCAATCATATGTTCATGCCCAAGTTTACATCTTACATCTAGAAGCTCTTGAGTATGTGAGAGTTGATCTAAGATGTTCCCAAAATGTAGCTTAGCATCACCTTCTAGGTTAGTCATAAACTCATCAAAGGCAATTAATTCCTTTTTAACATCAAGAGACATCTCATCATCAGTTTCATCATTATCTAAGTGAGTAGAGCGGGATGATGAGGATACCTCAGTTCCTCTTGCCATAAGGCAAGTGACGTTCTTGGTGGAAGAGTTCTCATTTGGAGAATCTAAGAGTGAGAATGTCGGAGTAGAAGTGGTTGCTAGAGCAGCCACACCATGAGAAGTTTCCTCTTCCTCATCTTCCTCATCTTCATTGTCGGAGGAGTATTCTTCACGAGTGATCAAGACAATTTCTCCTGACTTCTTGTTGATGGGATTCTTTTTGATGAAGGGTTTCTTGTAAGGTGCCTTGAGAGTCTTCTTCAACACAAGCTTACCACCATGATCTTCTCTCTTCTCATAGGGGCAACTTGCCACAAAGTGATAGCCGTCACCACAATTGAAGCAAGTTCTCAACCTAGTGGTATTCTCTCTTTTCCCATTTGGATTGCTTCTCCGTTGCATTTCCATCTTGGCCTTGGTGGGGTTCTTCCAAAAGTTATTTGCATAGAAATACATATATTGACCATGAGCAATCTTGACTTCATCAGGATGGTCCATGGAAAGCCCTTCATCACTATCATCTTCATCCCCATGTTCCACAACTTTGGCCTTCAAAGCAACATTGACAACATTGCTCATACTAAGGGCACGAGCACGGGCATCTTTGGCATTCTTGGCAACAACCTTGAAAGCGGCCATCTCTTGAATAACTTCATTTGAGGTCATGAGATGGTAGTTGTGTCTTCCTTGTAGGCTATTCAAGTCGGTGGGCTCAAAAGGCATGAGTGCACTCACATATTTCCTTTTTATCCATGCATCATCCACATGTGAGGCACCCACATTCCTAAAAGCGGTGGCGGTGGTCTTGAGCCTTCGGTACATGTCTTCGTGATCTTCACCTTCTTTCATGTAGAAGCCTTCGACTTCATTGCTTAAAGAATCATATCGGTTCCTCCTCATACTCTCATTTCCAACAAACAACACAGTGAGAGCATCCCAAGCTTCCTTGGCAATGCTAAAGTGCTCAATGTGTGGATAGTCCTTTGTCTCCAAACCTTGTTGAATCATATGCAAAGCAGTGGCATTGAGTTGACTATTAACAATCTCTCTTCTTGTCAAGTTGTTTGGATCCCCAATAAAGAGTCCATGCTAGATGATGTTCCATAGTTCAATGCAAGATCTGCGCATATGAGTCCTCATTAGTGATTGTCATTGAGCAAAAGTAGCAGATTCTTCAAGCTTAGGTGGGTCACATCTATTGTATACATGAGGGTGAGGGATTGGAGGGTCGGGAGAGTACCATGAATCACGGTGCTCACCCTTCCCACCATCATTGTGTGTGGAGGAATTAACGTTGTCTAGTTTACCCCCCACCACCATACCCTCGGGGGATACTGACATATTCCCCTTAGGTAAAATGGATGGTTGATCCTCTTGAGGATATGGGGGTGATGAGCCTTCTTTGTCTTTAAGAAGTTGCTCAAGCATCTTCTTGACTTCGTTGACCAAGGAAGAGCTCAATCTTGTCTCCAAGTTTTTGAGATCTTCCATGGTCACCGGGGTCAGCTCACTACCACCATCCCCATCATTGCTACCCATATTCTCTTAGGCGGTAAAGCCCGAATAAAGAGCCGAGGATCTGATACCAATTGAAAGGATCGTATGGGCACCTAGAGGGGGGGTGAATATGTGCTACTTCAAATTTTACTCTTTTTCAAATTAGGGTTTGACAAGAAAGGTAAATTCTCTAGAATATGCAACTATGGTGAATTTACCTATATGTCAATCAAGCACAAACTAACACGACACTAAGCAAGAACAAGTAAGTAAAGTGCGGTAAAGGATAGAAGTAACCAAGGGAGTGGACGCGGAGACACAAGGATTTGTTTCCTGTAGTTCCTTCCTTTTGAGGGGAAGTACGTCTACGTTTGGAGAGGGGTTGGTTTCAAACCACCAACACCACGAGAGGCCTCCCTTGTTCTCCGATAAACATCACCCCAACGGGCTCGATTCACCTTCCACTATATCGGCAACCTTCAAGGTGGAAGCCAGCACCTTTACAACAAGTTCGGAGCACACATCCACAACTGAATTGGAGGCTCCCAAATACAAGCAAGCTGTCAAGACAAATCAAAGACAAGCTTGTAAGAACCAAATCAAAGTTAGGGTTTCCAAAGAAACACTAGAGCTTGGGGGCCCTCAAGTGAATGAGGGGGAAATGAAGATCTCTCTTGGTGAAGATGTAAATCAAGGCCTCCTCCTTCGATTCACCAAAGATCAATGACTTTGGATGGTTGGATGAAGAGATCTTGTAGATTTGGTGGCTCTAATGGGGTTGGTGTTCTTGAGCAGCTCGAGCAACTGGAGGAAGAAGATAAGGGTCCCTTTTTATAGTCAGCCCCCTCCACGAACCGTTTCGACTGCTAGAAAAGTCGGATCAAGACTCGGCTCAAGACCGGAGACTCCGGTCTACATCGGAGACTTCGGCCAATCTCTGGACCAGTCTTTGGACTGCCCTTCTGACTGACCCAGACCAATTTTGCACCAGCAACACCGGAGACTCCGGCCTTCCAACACCAGAGATTCCGGACTGACCAAAGTCCGGAGACTCCGGAGTAACCTCTGGTGCAACCTCCGGACCCCTAGTCAGAATGTCCCAGCCAGGTCCTGGGAAGCACCACCAGAGCCAGAACCAGAAACTCCGGACCACACCGGAGACTCCGGTCTTGTCAGACCGAAGACTCCGGTCTGGAGTTTCCAGATCAGTGACAAATGAATGTGGTCTTTTCGAAAGAGTGTGTGTGCAGTTTATCAATGATAATACCAACCCGTGGACAATAACAAACAGTAAAATGATCTACTTGTTGTTAACAAACACCAAAAGTGATTATGACAATAAATGCCCTTTCAACTAGTATCTTAACTATTGGGCTTGCATTATTGGTATTGCAATACCCTATAGAAGTAGGTTCTATGGCTAGAGATTATACTTCTATCTAATCAGCAACTTCATCTTCACTTTATTTGTTGTATATGTTGACTTCCTTGACTTCATTGTAGAGCTTGAGCTTCTGATGATGATTCCTTGAGCATAAGTTGATGTAGACGTCGTCTGTATTGGCTTCAGAATCTAGCAAGGGTTAAGAAGATACGTTGAGTACGAGCGTACTTAGCAAGTTCACTAAAAAAGATTGTTTGATGCACTAGCTACAACCACATACCATAGGTTCTAGGCTATGCACGTTTTCTAAAACATTTCTTCAAAGGTTACTTTTATTCTGAAAATCTATGTCCGCCAGCCTTCACAGGTTTACCAGAACTTTCATGAAGTTCCTTTCCTGCCATGTTCAAAGCTCCTTCCCGAAACAGGGAGTAACAAGTTACAGTTCTTACACTTCAGAGGTGCGTTACTTTACCCATGAGATATCGAATCCTTGTTGCACAACCAGGCGATCTTTCCTGTCCACAATTCTTTGATGTGGGGCCCAGTAGATGATCCAAGTCAATCACTGCCCTTCTCTGCGACCTCATATGTCTGCATGATCGTTCTACATCTCTGTTAAGCCCCCTCCCAGGTAAGCTCTAACCATGATGAGTTCCTAAAGACTTTATGAGCTGGTGATGCCCCTGGCAAGCTCCATATAGGTCCGACTATACCTTCGATAGCCACTCATAGATAATCTAGACACCAAAATCATGGGGCCTAAGGGCGCCCACCCATATGCTGGATCCTTGCAAGGAAACACATCGTCACGTTAAGGTTGTCTTGCCTACATATGAAAGGAAGAAGATCCAGCTGACTTCTCCGTCCCATTCCAAATCTCATGGTTAACTCGTGATATACGGTGAAATAATCACTGACGGCATTGATTATTAAGTCCTAGGTATTATGTTCCTTTACCACCGAAACTTTCATAGTAGGTTATTACCTCTGGTTAAATAACCTATAATCATATTATTATTATGAAAATAGTGTTTTCTGACCTTTTTGAAACGCAAGTGATGACAACACTAGATTTGCAAAATACTTGATAGAAAATAATCAAAGGACATGAGCAAGTGTGAACTTGCCTTTTGTGATTGCAAGATTATGCACTCACGGTCTTCGAGACAATATAAGATCCAATATCTGAAAATGACATCATTTGTCCAGTAAGGACTAATGTTTAAAGAAGCAAGATGCTATTATGCATAAGTAATGTAATGCAATTGATAAACTCGAATCCCCGAAATAAGTGTCGATCTTGGGTTTGGAAATTGGAAATGGTTCCTTTAGAATGTGTTGTCCTTTTAGATTAAGTTTCATATTTGTGCTTCTTATTAAGGCTCGTGGGTGGGTGTGAAACAACATGCAAGTATAATAAGTGGTAAATAATAATAAAGCACTCAAGTGTAGAATGTATCCAAAGACTATGTATATAAGGGTTGTTCATCATTTAGAGATTTTATAAGAATGCTTATGTGTTGCTGTATAATGTATCTTAAAAGAATAACTTTTGAAGAAAAGTTTACTTAACTAAAAAAAAGTATTTAAACTATAAGTTAACATTTTTAGGTTGCTTACTAACTATAGTTCTCAAGAAAGAATTACTTTATTTGAATAATGACCACACTAGTTGTTGAGACTTATCTATCTTGGTACTTAGAGGGTATTATATTTTTTTCAATTCATAATGTTTCTTTAAGGTTAATTAAGAGTGGTATTACTTTTATTTGAGTAGTGGTTTCTTAAATTTATGAGTGAATAGATTCATTTATCTCCTTATAAATGAGTGGTTATGGTTTGTAAATAAGGAAACAATATTATTTAACTACTTATGAATTATGTTTGAATTTATAATATATTTATAACCTTGTGGTTGAAGTAATGGTTAAAGGCTTTATTTGGTTTAGAATATCATTCTTGGAGATTTTATAATTTCATAAGAATCCTTTTAGAAAATAATTTACACTTATAGATGAATGATAATTCATCAAAAATTATAATTAAGATGTTTTGGATTATATGAATTTCACACTATCAATATTTAAGACAAACACTATTATTAGGCCTTTGATGTATAATTTTTAGAATTATTAGCAAATTTTTATTTATCCTTATATGAATTTTCAATTAAGGAAATCAGTTTAAAGTCAAGTTATTAGAGTATTAATTTTTTTATTTACCTCAAAGTGGAATTTTATAGTTTTAAAATGTAGGTATTATTTTTGTGATCATTTTGGTATATTAGAATTATTTTTATGATTTTTAAATATTAAAATATGATTTTTATAAGATTTATTACCTTATAAACACTTAATAAATAATAAATATTTAGTTAAGTGATACAATATTTTATGTTTATAGTTTTACATTGTATTTTTATTTTTCTAATAATTTTAGTATATTATTTATATTTTTATCATTTAATAATATTAAAATATGAATCTTAAAAGTTTTATTATTTATAAAATCTTTATTAAATAATAATTATTTAAATAGTTAAAATAATAATGTATGGTAATAGTTTTAAGTTATAGATTTTATTTTCCTTAACATTTTCATATATAATATATATTTTTCTAAATTATAAAACAAAAGACATTGAATTTCTAAGGTTTAATCTATTTATGGAATTAATAAACTAGTTTTTAAAGGTTATATTGCAGTAACATCAGCCTGACACAACTGTTTGGATAAAACTTTTGGTCGACGACGAGCTTATGCGGCGGCTACGGGCGGCGCACGGCATGAGTACATTTTCGAAAGCAATTGAGGAAGATGAGAGCACTGGAAGGCTCAGATACTTACCAGGATGCTCGTGGAGGGGTTGGTGAGTCGAGACTCGACCTGAATCGATGGCAACAATGATTACTGGCGCCAGAGATGGAGGTCTCGATTCGGTCGCACGAGACCACCACGGCTTGATCAAGATGGGGCAAACGACCTAGACGAGCATCAAGACCACGGAGGTGGCCATGGAAGAGCAAGGGGAGCTAAAGTTCGCCGGGACGGCGAGGCACCCGCTGCTATGGTTACAGGAGCCTAAGGATGGCAATTTTATCCATGGATCCGGGTATCCACGGATATCCGATCCGGTGGGAAAGGGTATGGAGTCCTAATTACATCCACGGATTTCATGGGCCGGATATTCGCTAATTCATGGGGCGGGCATGGGTAGTAGTTTCGCTCCACGAATATCCAACGGATACCCGGCTGACACATGGGACCCACATGTCAGTGAGATTATTTTTTTATGTATGCAATATTTACTAAATAAATGATCCCAAATTTCATGGTCTCGATCGGGAGACTAATTAGTCCACATCATAGTCGACTTGCACCAAAAATATCAGAATGTTAAGCTTTGATATTCCTATGTATTATCCATATAATATTTGCTGAAATGTTGCTGAAATGCTGTCGGAAATTGTTATTATATCGTAGTTAAGCTGAATGTTATTATGATTATTGTATATAGTGTGTAAACCAATGGATATCCATGGATACAGGATATCCGGCGGGTTTGGATCTGGAGCGATATCCATGCCCATGGATATCTTCGTGGGCGGGCTAGAGTGAGTTTCATGGATTTGGATTTGGATTTGGTTTTGCTATATCCGTCCAAACCCGCTCCATTGCCATCCCTACAGGAGCCTCTGCGCGCGTGCAACATAAAACGACATAGTGAGAGATATGGGGATTGAGAGATAGAGGAGGATAAGGGAATCGTGGTGGCGATCTTATCCTCACAGGGTGACCTTGATGACGGTGAGAATCGTAGCGACAACCGCGAACGGCATCGGTGCTCCCCACGCAGCAGCTTGGCTCACTTGGGACGACGATGAAGGGTTACTTGGGCCTGGGCCACAATGGGCTGGTTACAGGCTGGGCTGAGGTCACGCACGGGAGCAACAGATAGAGGATTAGGAAGCTCTGGGCCGGCCTGTTGGCTCGGGATCTTATTTTTTCTTTTACATTTCTATTTTCTGCTTCCTTTTTCTAGATTTGTATTATTAAATCTGATTTGAAATTTCTGTTTAGGATTTGAATTTATTTTGGAGTCACACATATAAGAATGGGCATTTCAGTAATAGAAAACAATTAACATATATTTTGGAGAAAGCAATTAAGGTATTTATATGGATCCTTCGTGGATAACATATATTTCTATAATTTTTATCAAAACATTTCCTTGGTATGGATGGTTTATTTTAGGGTTTATATTATTCTTTTTCTAGGAATTGTATTCTATAGAGTTTTAGGAATGGTTTATAAAATAGAAGTAAGGTCTACTTGTCTACTTAACATGTATTAAGGATAAATTAGATACTACTTATAAGATTGAGGTGGTAAGCATACAAAAATAATAATTCTATTTCACTAGATCTTTTAGATCCAAATATTCTATTTGGACACAAGAGAATATACCCACACTTATTTACTTATAGAGCTTTCCAAAGAGTTGAGTTTAGAGAATTTATTATACTTAGGTTTATTTCTGGATAGTATTATAGATCAAGGTTTAAGGATATTACTTCTAAGTTTATGATTATGATTGATATATTAGGTTAGAGTAATGAGGTAGGCATGGAACTTTGATATGGATTGTTATAGTCTTGGTTAATAGCTTCTCGGGAATCCCTATCTTCCTTACTTCATAATTCTTGAATTTTTATTAAGGAATTCATTTCCTAGATATACTACTACTTCACATCTATCATCATGTGTTAACATGATGAGATTTACTTATTATAATCCTACCAATAATCTCTCCTCCTAAATCCATTTATAAATCCAATGAGCTTGACACTAAAGCTCAATATGATCTCCTCATAGAGATAATTCTCATCTCTAGAATGCTTCTAATGAATTCAAGTCCACTTGAATGTTTACTCTCTTACTTCACAAATTACTTTGTAATATCACTTATAAATCTCAAAAGCTTGTCACTGAAGCTTTTCATAATCTTCTCATATATACACTTGATTATATCAAACTACTAATGGTAACCTCCAATCCAAGAAGTAGTTACTTTTAACTCCATTCATACTCTTCCTTTATCATTCATTTCTGATATTACTCCAATAGATGTATATATCAATTCCTACTTTCCTGAAATGCTTACTATCCTTTAAGAGGAATAATATTCCTTCTATAACTCAAGGTTGTTCTAGCATAACTTAGTCATATTATCCTATCTTTACTTGCCTCCAGTAACTCATATTCCAACTTCACATTATATCATTTTTACTTGTCAGGATTCACCTAGGATAACATATTGAAGGGAATATGCCCTGAGAGGCAATAATAAAGTTTTTATTATGTATATTCCAAGTATATGATAGATGTTTATTTTGCATGATATAATTGTATTAATACGGAAACATTAATACATGTGTGTTTAATAAACAAATGGAAAGTTCCTAGTTATGCCTCTCTTGTAAACTAGCTCGGTGATTAACAAGATGATCAAGGTTTCCTGATCATGGACATTGGATGTTGTTAATAACGAGGTCACAACATTATTGGAATGGCGTGATAAACATTCATCTGAAGAATAGCATTACGATCAAAGTCATTGTGTTTATATTGCTATAACATCATACGAAGTAATCCTAATCCTTAGACCATGAGATCATGTCAATCACTAACACTATAAGAGTATCTTGATAACATCAAACGTTACACCGTAACAGGGTGACTATAAAGATGGGTTCAGTGCTACGAAGGTGTTATGTTGAGGCTCATGGATCAAGAGTGGAATTTGTCCATCCCAATGACGGAGAGATATACTCTGTGCCCTCTCGGTAATATCACATTAGTTAGCTTGCAAGCAAGTGATTTTATCACTAGATTGTTATATCACGGGAACGAGAAAAGAGTACATGTCAGTAATGAGATCAAACTAGGTATGGAGATACCGATGATCGAATCTCGGACATGTAATATATCGCGAGACAAAGGGATTAAGTTACTAGCGTAAAAGGTTCTCGCAATCACAAGAAGTCATCGTTGAATGTGTGGGAGTTGTTGAATTTTTTGCCTAAATAGGCCCAACCCATTTATTATATGCTAATAAATTCCCGAAATCCTAGAGGCCCATTTGGCCCATTCATGCAAGGTAAGAGCTGGGACAAATGTTTTCCCACATTGCTAGTTGAGTGGAAGTTGGACCAGCTTATAAGGAGAGATCTTCCACCACTTGTACGAGCTTGAGAAGAGAAGACATATACACGCACGCTCCTCCTCCTCGCTCGCCTTGCAACGCCTTGCCTCGCCTCGTCACGACACGTGTGCGCCGTGGGTTGCGGGAATCTCGCCCAGCCTGCTTTATTTTGCCACGCATGAATGGTATATAAACAGTTGTACAAAAGCTGAAAAGTTTTTTCTCGAGTGGAATTTTAATACGAACTGAGTGGAGGCTGTCCGGTGGGCTGCCGCCTATTCGTTTCAACTCATGTCGATTCGTTTCATCTCCTGCGCAGCCTATCTGCCTTCCCATGTGTGCCTATAAGAGAGAGGTCGCGCCTCCTCTCAGACACACTGCCACACATCCTTTGCGCTCCAGTTCTAGAGCACTGTGCTACCTAGTCTTCACCATCCTGTCTTGTGGCGTGCACCGCGAGCCGGGATAGTAGACCTCCGAGACCCTGCTGCTTCGAGTCCTGTACGGGAGAAGGGCGATATGGTTTTTGGGGAGCGTTATTGGCGCGACCACTGGCTTCATCACAGACTCCCTCTCGGATGGCGATTGCGGCAACGTCTTCCCCAACGAGTACTTCTTCCCCGACATCAGCACCCTCTTCCTCTGTAACATCCCAAAAATATTAAACATGTATCATCAAATTCTAATCATCTAATTTAGGGTTAATAAAAACTTTCCCATCTCAAAATATGAAAGCATTCATATGTATGTATATTTAAATTAGGAAATCTTTTGAATTGCCATGGTTCTGTGTTTCTTTGCTTGTAAAATGATTCTTAGGTGAAATAAACATCATCTAAATCATTCACAAACTTTTCCCAAAGACAAACAACTCAAAATTAACAAATGAAGTGAATGGTCACTTTGGCCAAATTAACTCTCATGCCTACTTTGGCTATTCCAAGCACTCAAAACTTAACAGAAACATTTGTGGATATTTGCACCCCTTGTTAGTACTCATAATGAGGTACCAAGGCCCACTTTGTGATCTTCCAAAAACATTCAAATGCTAAGTTTAAATGACAGTTTAAAATTGAATCTATCTCATATGGGAAGATCCCACTATTTCAAAAACCACTCAAACAAGCTTAATTTTCAAAACCCAAGCAACCATAGAGTCACCAGCACATGCCTAGCATACCCACCAAAAATCTTTTCAAAATTCAAGTTCTTGCGGCCATTTCATCAAACACTTGGCAGCCAAATTTAAACCAAATCAAATTCACTGTTTTTAATAGTGTTTTGGCCTAACTTGTTCCCTCTCTAGCTAACAGCAACCATTTAGTAGATCATCTAGCCTAATTGCAAACCCCTAGCCTCACTGTAAGCTTGTCTTGCCATCAATGGTGAGAAGGCCGAACCTCACCATGCCACCCTAGTGTGGACAACAAGCTAGAGGAAGAACTAGCTGCGCCCACCTTGTCTAGCATGCTGCCCATGCCTCATCGCCCCCTCTTAACCAGCCCTAGCTCGAAGACAGAGATAAGAACCGCCAGGAACGCCGTGCCCGCGCCGCTGTCGACCATGCCGACGCGCACCACCGTGCATGAGCCGTTCCCACTCAACCCAACCACCTCGAGCCCTTGCCGCCCGCCAGCATGAACCCCACTATCCCAGGAGACCACTAGACATGATCGTTCCTCATTTGCCCCATAGCCACCGTGACGCCATGAGTTCGCCGTCGGTACCGTGCAGAGCACCGCATGTTCCCGACCAATTGCCACCGCCCCTAAGAGCGCATTCAAGTTCTAGAGCATCGCCAGGAAATCGCGCATTGATCACCAACCTCAGCCATGCCTCTAGCCGCCCGTAGCCATGTCGCCACCGTCGCCTGCCCATCCCTCTCGGTCTCGCCGTCGAGCCTATAAAAGGATGCCACCCCAGCCATTTGAAGCACACCATCCTACTCCCCTCACCTCACTGATCGTTCCACCCTCTAGCCGGAGCACGAGGAGCAGCAACTCGCCGGAATTGCACCGGAGCAGGCTGCCTCTGGAGGAGAGGAGGGTCATTGATTGCGACCACCCCCGGAGCCGCCTCGACCGTCCACAGGCTCGCGGCATGCAGCGGCGCGGTGGCGCCGGCCTTGAGGCGGTGGCGGCCTGTGGGTGCGCGAGGCGAGGAGGGCTCCCTGGCGGTGGCGAGGAGGGCTCCCTGGCGGTGGCGCCAATAGAGGAGAGCGCGGGGTTTGCTGTGGGGTAGGCGGCGGTGGGATTTCCGGAAGGGGAGGCAGGGTCAATGGGAGGAAGCGGTCGATCGAGGAGGAGCGGGGTCGCGTGCGGGCTACGCGGGGGTTGGCGACCTCGTGTGAGATCGACACAGGGGTGCGTGCGTGTGTTTGCGGGTGGGGTCGGGGTGGACCGGGTGAGGTGGTTAGGTGCGATGTGCTGGCAGGTGTGGGTCGCGGGCAGCGGGGATGGGAATTGGCACGAGGAAACAACGCGATGAGGTCGTGTCTCGTCCGGGCATTGACCCGAACACCTTGCGAGCGTTCAGCAGCAAAACATGCAGAGGACGTGCGGCCCATGGTGTGCAGTAGCACGGACAGAGGAGGCGCGCTCCAAGCGAACAAGGGTACTAGCAGTGCACGGGCTCGCGAACAGGAGGAGGCCGACGAGGATAGACGACGCAGGCGCGGCGGCAACCACAGGTGGTGTCGGGCGACCTTGCAAAGGGCGGTGCGAGGAGGGGCCTAGCGGCGGCTCGGCGGAGGGCGGCTGGTGGCGGCGAGGTGGGCGCTGAGGTAGGAAGGGGACAGCGCAACACGAGGCGACAGTGGCATGCGCGGGACAAGGTGGTGGCGTCAGGGCCGGAGGTAGACGGCGAGGAGGCCGGGTGGAGGGGCGCCCGCGATGGCGTTCCAGAGGTCGACATGGATGGAAGGCGGCGGCGTGGAACGACGGTGGAGATCGCGGTGGCGCTCGAGCGCGGGGCCAGCGAGCCGGCCTGGCTCGGGGGTGCGCGGGGCGGAGGCGAGGAGGTCTCCCTGGCGGCTATGCCAATAGAGGCGAGCGCGGGGTTTGCTGTGGGGTAGGAGGCGACGAGATTTCCGGAAGGGGAGGCAGGGTCGATGGGAGGAAGTAGTCGATCGAGGAGGAGCGGGGTCGCGTGCGGGCTACGCGGGGGTTGGCGGCCTCGCGTGAGATCGACGCAGGGGTGCGTGCGTGTGTTTGCGGGTGGGGTCGGGGTGTACCGGGTGAGGTGGTTGAAGGGTTTCGCAACATAGTAAATCAAAAAAATTCTACGGATGCGAACGGGAAAGCCAAGATCTAATCTAGGAGATGCAAACAACGAGGGGGATTAGATGAGATCTTCATAGCCTTGAAGATTCGCACAGCGGAACGTTCGTCGGAACTTGGGTGATGTAGTCGTACTCGCTTCTCCTCCTCGCGATCCGATCCGATCTATCACCGCAAGTGGCGATGCCTCCGAGAGATGCACACGTGCGGCACCTCGACGTCTCCTTCCTCGGTCCAGCAAGTATGGTGGAGAGACGGATTGGATCTACAACGCGACGGCACGGTGCAAGTGGTGGAGAGTTTCTGCAGCAGGGCTTCGCCTACGTGCAGTCGGGAGGGAGAGAGGAGGGCAGCAGGGCGACTAGGGTTGAGGAGGAGGTGGGGCAGTGCGAACCAGCCTCTATATAGAGGGGTGGCGCGCCTATCCCTCCCAAGCCCTATGGACGGCGGCCAAGGAGGGAGGAGTGGGGGGCAAGTTCCCCCCTTCTAGAAGCTTTCTGTAGCATCCCAGTTGTCTAACCCCTGTAATGCTACTAAGTTTAATAATAAAATGGGCCACTTCCAACATATAATTGTCGCATCATCATCATATCATGCTCATGTCATCATGTCCCTTGCATTTGAGCATCATATAAAACCTTTTTCTTGTTTGGATCTTATCTCATGTGTATTATTAAATTGTAGTTGCTTCTTGATATTGTATTTGGATCTTACTGAATCGTTAAATGCCCAAGTTGAGTTGGGGGCATCTCTCTTCTGACTCCACCACCTTATCTTGCACCACCTTATAATTCCACCATCCAATGATATGGGCTAGGCTTTTTATTGAGTTATCCCTATCCATGTTGTTGGTTGGATCCACTCATAATCTATTTGCTTGGCCTTTGCCACCTTTTGTGCATGCAAGGAGTAAAGCCACATGGAATCATGTTGTTTTCACAATATATCCACTTGGCATTAATTGTCTTGCATGGGCCATGCAAGTATCCCTTTTCCCTAGTTTTGGTTTTGCTTGTTTTCTTTTTGGACCAATCCTTCTACCTTGCTTAATCTTGTTTGGTTAGTTCAAGACCCTAGCTCTTTCCCTCTTTGGTCCTTGCTTGGTTTGTTGGAATCATGCATGGGCCAAATTTAACACCCTTCTTTTGTTCTTGTTTGATCTATGTTGGATCATGCATGAACCCAAACCCCATCACCAACCTTGGCCATCTCTCTCCTTTCCCTCTTTTCTTGTTTTTCTTGTTAGTGCATGCTTATAGTTGGCTTGACCTAGATTAGTACCTCCACCTTCTTGCCCTTTAGCAAAGACCCTAATTCAATCTATTCTAAAAACCAAAACCTAAACCCTATTTTATATCTATCCTAAATCCAAACCCTATTCTACCATTAACCTAAACTAGACCCTAAACTACATGGTTCCCTCTAACAAAACCCAAACCACATCTATCTCTCTCTCTCTTTTCTTTCCAAACTAAACCCTAATTTACTTTAATCCTAACTAATCCCTACTTCTACATCTATCTAAGCTAAACCCTAATCTACCCTTCTCCTATCTAGCATGCTCCCTTGCCCTATGCCCCTCACACCTCACCTCTCTACCTACACACCACCCACTGTGGACCCACCATGCTGCCCCACACCAGACACCCCCATGCCCGCCCCATCCTCCTAGCCCTAGCCCGAGTGGCCCTTCTCTCTTCCTCCCTCTTTTCTCTCCTCTCCCCAGCTGCCAATGCCCTGTCCATCGCCCTACCCCACCTGCCGTCCCCTTCTCCTTTCCAGCTCCCAGCCCACGCCACCTGGCCCATGCGATCACGTGAGAGGAGGTGACCAACGCCACACCCGCACTGTCCCTCCTCACGCAACCACCGTGCCCTCCTTCTTATCTCCCCACCTCCTCTCTCGCCTCGCTCAGACCCCAGATCCACCCGAGAAGCCTCTCCCTTCCTTCCCCTCGCCACCACGCCGACATCGCCGCCCACCTGCCCCAGATCCTCTAGCCGAGGCGTCTGCGGCTAGGCGTCGAGGCTCGGGAGCTCGCAACCTGGACCGCGCCAATGGAGGAGGCGCCCAGAACGTCGGGACCAGCGCCGCCGCAAAGAACCCTAGCTACGGCCGCCGCCCGGCCTTACCGGAGATCGCGACCACCCCAAATCGAACCGACCACTCACGCCGCATGATCGCCTGAACCCCAGACAAGGTCCGTCGTCGTTCGCATCCTGGTTGCTCGAGCGTTCGTCGAGCAGCCTCCGTCTTGGCGTGGCGTGCTCGAGTCTGCAAACTCCGGTCGACAACACCCTACCTAGCCGCCCTAGCCACTTCCTAGCACTAGCCTACAAGTAGCCCTCGCGTCATAGACGCCAAGAACGCCCAGTTCGAACCTCTCGCGCCAGCATCGCGCCTGACAGGCACACGCGTGGTTCAGGAAGAGAAGATCCACAGCGCCCCCACCCTTTGCGAAACCCCTCCTCTGTTTTGTCAACCCGTAGTCCTTGAGGCCCCACCCGCCATCGTCTCAGCAATCTTGCAAAAGGCTCTCAAGAAGCGTGAACCAACCGCAGTCCACCCCTGGCGTGTGCGTTTTGCGAGGCCCCTGTCCTTACAAGCCCTCAACCGCGGTCCTTCGGGCCGTTGTCGATCTCAGAAGTCTTACAAAAGGCTCCTGTGGTTACAGTTAATAAACCCGGGTCCACTCGTGATCTCTCACCGTGGGCCACAGAGGACCCCTGGCCCACCTGTCTGCGGCTCAGGCTAGCTGAGGCCAGGTGATAAAACGTTTCAGAGCTGATTTTTCGAATTCAAAATTGTTTTAAATAATTTAAAATGCAAATTCAAATTCAGATTTTAATAACTTTTGTATGCTTTATCCAAATTAGGCAAATAATATATGTATTTGATTCAGAAAAATGAGAGGAATTCAAATATGCCATCTGTTTTGTATTTTGCTCAAGTAAAATTCCAAGTTCATGTTAATTACACCAAATGCCACTGGAACTTCAACAATTAATAACTTTTGTTTTGTAAATCCAAATTAAGCAAGTGAGTAGTCTAAAATGATCAGCTCGACGAGACCTTTCTGTTTATGATATCCTTGACTTCAATTGCAGCATGCATCATATAAATATATTGCAAACAACAAATGTTATGACAACAAAATGTGGTTCTAAAACCCAATTAAATGTTACTTTCTTGTTCTTCACACCTCACCATGCCATGCTACCTTTCTTGCCATGTAAATTGTGCATCATTCATCATGGCATGATTGTTTGCTTGACGCATCTTATTCATATGCTTGTGCTCTATATTTATGTTGGCCTTGTTTGTTTGGTTTTTCTCGGATAGACACTGAGCAGGGGTTGTATCAAGAGAACCAGGAGCACCACCAATCCGTCCTTGCTGCAACAGAGATACCAGGCAAGCACTACCACATGCTTGCATACATACAGTACCTATCGCCTCTATCTTATTCTTGCATCATTGAGTCGCGATTGCATTAAAATGAATCCCAAGTATGCATAGCTATTACTTTTAAACCCCCAAGCTTGTTTCCTCCATCCCATGAGCCCCTACTATAGGAGTTGTTTGAGCCATGCAGTCGTAGAACAACATGTGTAGGGTTTGTGAGTCGATGGATAACGAGGTACTTAAACAACTTAACTTTGAGTAGTTCGGGATAACTAAAGAAAGTGGCACCGTGGGCAATATCTGCTATTTGGTTTTCCTGCTCACTTGTGTCCCGTAAGACCCCGAGTACTTGATTCCTGTTCCTTGATTTATCGCGCTATCCACATCCGGAGGTATATGGGACCCTGGACCGTAGCTTGATTCCGTCTTATTTCTTGGGGCCACAAACTAGTTTGAGGTTTTATTACTATCCTGTACTTATGCCATGCTTCTTGCTTTATTTACGATTGTGCGAGGAGCACCTTTGTCTGTTAGGTATGCGGAGTGTTTACGCGGTATCGACAAGCCCAGCCACACTTCGGTTCCCGCCATGCTTGACCATTAGGCGACCTTGAGGCCGCTCGGAGCTTGCCTACGTTGCGGGTTCTACTCAAAGGGTGGCCCTCAAATATTTCTGAATCTGTGATTGTTCAACGTGAAAGCCTCGTTGGGTTTTGATTTGGTTTTCGAGGTTGATCGGCGTGTGTTGCTATTGGTGCACCCGGCGGGTAAAACTTCTAAGCCGTGTCCGCGGTTATGGACGACTTGGAGCACGTTCTTGATCATAGACAAGCATAACTAAAGTACCGCCTTAATTTGACTAAGTAACTTGACTAGTAAATAGTGCAATACTCACGGAATGGTTAATAAAATTGCCAGCGGAAGGGGGTTGTCCGCTTCCTTGTCGGTAGCGAGGAGGAGGATGGATCGGATGAAATTACCATTATAACTGTTGTATTTAAATTCACGGACATCCGTCTATCATTGGTTAGGCGGATGGTTAGCGCTATCTGTAGAATTGCTAGGGTTTATCTTTTGCTGCAATTCGTCACCCTGTGTTGTGTCCCCTTTAGAGGCATTAAGTCTTCTTGAGTACCCTTAGGGTCTCACACGATAAATTCTTGATTCGGATGAGCAGGTACCTTCTCGTGACGGATCTTGGGTGGAAGAAGCCGATGAAGTGGGCACGACCGTATGGTGTAGAGATTCCGAGCACGGGATCCGTGAGACCTGGTTGGGATGTGCTTATTTTCTCGCATCTTATGCCTATTTGCTTCTTATCCGTACTCGGATCTTGTTTGCCGCTTCATGATACTCGATGTGTGTTGTAGGAGCTATCCTAAATTATAGATGTATCCAGGTCATTTGAATCTTGCCGTATGGCGTTGGTATATTTCCTTTCTTTCTAGATGGTGTGGCTCTGATGTACTTTTGTATGGTGGCTTGCGTACATACCCACTTGTGTACGTAGTTGATCCCTTCGCCTGCCGACTACGCCGCCCGTACAGGTCCCGTTGAGAGGTTAGCGGTTGGGACGTCTGAAAGGACTACCAGTGAGTGGCTTTTGGGGCCCCGCCGTACTATTTCAACCGCTATCTCTCATCCAGGCTTGTATCTAGGAGCGTAGTTCACCGAGGTAGTTACAATTGGTATCAGAGCCATCCCGACCTTCAGGGTTTCAGCCAAACGGTCGTTGTCAGTCTAGCAAATATTTTGAGTAGTTATGTATATTAGGGAAAAACAAAACGCGAGAGTAGGACTGCTTCCATTTTCTTCTTACCCTCCCACCCACCCTTTTCTGGTAAGGAAGTGCAACGTTTTCAATCCTCGTCTCAAAGTTCAAACTAGGATTCACGTGTTCGGGGTTTCCGTAGTACCATAGGGTGTGTGTGTGTGTGTGTGTAGTCCCTTGTCTATCTGTTGCATCCAAGTTGTTATCTTATCTGCCTTTGGTTATCAACTGTTGGTACATTCCATACCAACAGGCTTTTGTAAACCGACGCAATCTATCTTCCTTTTGTACCGACGCTATCTTGTTGGGGTGTTCGTTCAGAGTACCAATCTTTAGGTTTCACGTGAGAAGAAGGGGTTAGGATATGTGTCCCACTTGTTCATGTGCGGAGTAATGATTTGAGTGCGGGATGGAGTCGCGACCATACCACTACTTGTATCATTTGCTTTTGTATATTGGATCGGTAGAGTCACTAATCTTGCTTCGTTAAGTAATTTTGCACATCTATTGGTATTTTAATGCCGAAATTTGTGGAAAATTTTTCTTTGATATGTTTGTGTACCACACTCCTTTTCAGTCGTGTGCGATATGCTTAATATCTTTGAGGTGCTATGAACTTTGTTGATATTTTCATATCATCTCAGTAAATTGTATCCTTTAATCTTGGTTAATTCCATCTTGGTACTATTTTGGATTATTATCATTCTCCATTATAGTACTGACTTGAGTTTTACATCAATGACAGGATGGCTCCCCCACGCCGGACTGAGGAGGACATTCCTCCAGAACTGGGCTCAGCGCTGTCAAGCATTGCAAATGCTCTGGCAGCCATGCAAGAGAACCAGCTGCGCTTTGAGGAGAGCGTCCGAAGGAACGAGTTCACTCCACTCCCTCCACCTCCCAAGCGTGGTGACATCAAGAGCTTCCTCAAGTTCAGTCCTCGGCAGTTTGACGTGTCTGACCGACCTCTTGATGCTGATGATTGGCTCCGTGAGATCTCAAGGCTGTTGGAGACTGATGTGCCGAGCAGAATGGGTAAAGTGTGCTACTCACCTGCTCAAGGGAGACTTGAGCTCTATGGTGGAAAACTATTTGAAGGCTAGGCACTGGGCCCCTGACCTACTTGGGAGAGGTTCTGAGCTTTCAAGCAGTTTCTCTCGGATTGTGATGGAACGGATGAAGGATGCTTTCCTCAACTTGAAGCAGGGCAATGATAACGCCAACATACATCAGGAATTTCATGAACTTGTCTCGCTATGGTGGTGATGAGGTATCTGATGACAAGAAAAAGCAGAAGAGATTCAGGCAAGGGCTCAATGCGTCGATCAAGTATGCACTCACGCATGCAAGACCGGCAACCTTCCTGGAACTGCAGCATATGGCACTACAAGAGGAGGCTAGTAGGCAGATGTTCGAGGAGTCCAAGAAACATAGCAGGGATGCATCAAGCTCGGCAACAATGGCAACTCCTTCTAAGCGGCGTGTCTGGGTTCCTAACACCCCACCGTCGCTCCTGGCTCCACCAAGACCTGCGAGTTTCACGCCAAGGCCACCAAACTTCACCACTGCGGCTCCCAGGGGCTACAACAACCCTTACCCTGGAGCGCTGTGGCATCCCGCAAAACCACTACTAGAAAATCGCGTTGAATTTGTGCATTGCATCGTCATCATCATGCATTGTTTGCCAAAACTATGTTTGCAAAACCCGTCTTTGTTTTCTAAACGGCCATCTTTATTCAAACGCCAAAACCCCGGGGCTCCGGAGTATTTTGTTTTGTTGCATTCGGGTTGCAAACGGCCCGATTCAATTAAATAAAATATGTAATTATTTTGGTGGGGCAGTCGAACGGTCCGAACCGACCGAACGACCGCCCCAGGAAAACTAAAACGGTCCAACCTGCGCCCCATCTAATCCTAGACCTACCCAGAATCCTACCCCAACCCAACCTCCACATCACTCCCTCCAATCCCTGCTTGCCACCTCACTGCCTCCCTCTCCCTCACCCACTCAGAACCTGCCACGTGGCCAATCCATCAACCCCCTTTTCCCTCCTCTCTCTCTCTCCCTCTCTCCTCCCCACAACCAGCCACACAAGCCCACACGCCACACACCCGCGGCCACTCCCCACCTGTCTTACCCACTTCCACCCCGGTCCCACGCTGGCCGCCTCACGCCTCTGTCCCTGACCCACCAGCCAACCGCACTCGCCCTCTCCTCCCTCCGCGCGTCGGTCCTGCTCATCTTCCCCAGGAACCCCGCGCCTCCACTCAACTCCCGCACCCGCCGCCTCCCTCATCTCTCCCTCCCGCAAGCCCTTGCCCCCGGGCCTGCCGCCCGCGCCCGCTGCCACGCTCGCTCCACTGCTGCTCGGCCGGCCTCAAGGCAGCCCCATCCCACATGGAGCTCAAGCCTGCCTCCGCCTCTGCGAGCCGGTGCCGCCCTCAGCTTCCCGCGACCTGCCGCCGCCGAGCCCCCGCATCCGTCGCGTGCACTCGCCCGCCCGCTGCCACGCCTCCGCCTTGCCCAGCCCGCCCCGCCGCCTCTAAGCCCCGCCTACCCTGGTCGGCCCCTGCCGGCTCGCCGGAGCGACGAGCTCCTCCAACCCACGCGCGACTCGCCTCTCGTCGGACCCTCTTCCTCGCTCCGCCCGGACTAGCCCGCCAGCAGCCTCCCGTGCGCCAGGCGCCTGCCCGTCCTCCTCGCCCAGCCGCCTGCACGCTCGTCGCCGAGCCTGCCTCGACCGCAGCCACCAAGCCGCTTCTGCGGGTCCCGTCCCTCGCCTCTGTCAGGCGGTGATCTCTCGGCCCGCCGCCGGACGTCGAGCCGCCTCCGTGGCCCAGGCCCGGGTCCTGCAGCAGCTGCCGTGGTCGTCTACCTCGGCCTCACTGCTCGTCGCCAAGTTTCTGCTGCGTGTACCCGTCCACCAACCGACCCCTCCGATGTGTCAAGTTTTGCTACAAGTGTGGAGAAGCTCGCGAGGATGTGGAACGCCAGGCCCGAACTCAAGAGGCGGTACCCCAAGATCTACCAAACGCATCCGGACTCGAGAAAACCCTCGACACGCCAAGTTGCCAAAGCCCAGACCGATCCCGGACCCAAGACCGAACCCACTACAAGTTCGTCGGAACCCGACGCCAAGATCGCCCCGGAGGTCGGACCCCGTGGACCGACATGCTCTTCTTCACGGATATGACAAGCACCCCGCCCGGACACCAAGTGTTTCACCCGAACGCCAAGACCGACCCGACACGTGGACCCGGCAAGTTCTTCTCGACGACAAGATCATCGGCATAGAACCCGAAGGGCACATGTGCGACAAGGACTCCCTCGTGAACGCCAAGGTCTACCTCACGGACACCGAGAGCTTCCCCTGAACGCCACGACCGTCGACATGACCCCAAGTTCCGCACCCGGATGCGCCAAGACCTACCCCGATGCAGAGAACGAACTCGTCGAACCCTGAGACCGACCCCGAACCCCGGGACCCTAACAAGATCGTCGAGCCCCCCTCTAATGTGTGACCCCTTTTTCCTCGAACCCTATTTTTACAACATAATAACAATTGTTGCATATTTATTTGTCATCTCGCATGCATATCATTGGTTTGGGGGCCTTTTGCCGATTCACCTAATAATTAAATATGGGGCCATATGCGGGCAAATCTAGCCTTATATTGGCCTCATTTAAATTTGTGTAGCGAACCGGTATTATATCTTGCCTTGTTATAACAACATTTAAATTGCGGGGTAGTTAAACAACTGGAACCATCTGATAATTGTCGGGACCCGGTTCCTTAATCTTGACCTAATCGCATCGCCTTGCCATGCCTCGCATCATGCATGCATCATGCCGATCTTCCGCCGTTGTATTAAATATTGCATCCGTGTTTCTTCTAGTGTTTTTGCTTCTTGGATAAGGCCGTTGAGTTGATGTGAGCTTAGCGATCTTGGATGAACCCTTCGACAATGTTTTCAGCGAGCATCTCCCTTTCTACCTATCTTACTTTATAGTCTTTATTCCTCTTGTTGATCTTTTGCTATACGTGTTGCGATGCTTTAGTTTCCGTACTGTGATATTCCCTTGCAGCCCTATTGCCTTGGACACAACCTATTACCTGTTGTTTGGTAGATAGTTGGACTTGCGTCGTAGTTGCTTGCTCAAGTCTTGATGTGTGTCGTCAAATGCCACAGCTTGTTGATGTATTGCCGCATGTTGATGTTGGAGATGATTCTAGTTTTACTTATCGTCACTTTACTTCTGCTTAACAACTAAAATTGAATAAGCAGAGGCATCGGTGGGTGATAGATAATATTTGGTTTCCGAACGCCCACTTGTGTCCCGTAAGACCCCGAGTACTTGATACCTGCCTTGATTTTATGCGCTATCCACATCCGGAGGTATATGGGACCCCCAGCGAGCTTGATTCATCTTATTTCTTGGGGCCACAAACTAGTTTGAGGTTTTATTTACGATCCTGTACTTATGCCATGTTTTACTGCTTTATTTACGATTGTGCGACAGATAGCACCTGTAACGTTTAGGATCGGGACACGATTCCGCGGTGTCGACAAGCCCCGCTTGGGGTTCCACTGCTCACTGGCCCACCCAGACCTTGAGGCCGTCTCGGAGCTTGTCTACTCCGTTGCGGATTCTACTTAAGTGGCCCCTGAAATATTTCTGAATCCTGTGATTGTTCAGTCGTGAAAGCCTCGTTGGGTTTTGATTTGGTTTTTCCGAGGTTGATCGAGCGTGTGTTGCTATTGGTGCACCCCGGCCGGGTTAAAACTTTCTGAAAGCCGTGTCCGCGGATATGGACGACTTGGAGCACAGTATCTCGATCATAGACAAGCATAACTAAAGTTTATTGCTATTAATTTGACTTATAATGACTAGTAATCAGCTTCACTATAACGGAATGGCTAATTAATACTGCCCACAATTGCTTGTTTGGTTGTCGCTTGCGACAAAGGAATCTGACTAGTAAGTATTGCAACTACAACGAATTGGCTGAATAAAAGTACCAACAACTGCTGGGTTTTATGGGATATCTCATGCTATTCATATCTGATTAGTAATTGATGCAACGATAACGGAATGGTTAATTAAAAGTGCCTACTGTTTACTTTATCAGGACGATTATCTATACCTGACTAGTAAAGTGCCGCAACTATAACTGAATAAATAAAACTGCCAACTGTGTGAGTTCCTCGGTTGACTTCCTCGTTTGGTCTCGAGGGGGAAACACCAGGATGGGTTTGTTTGGTGCTAGTCTCAGGTTGGATCCGGATAGGTCTTTCTTACCCCTCTCTGATAACCGTCGGTTGTATCGAGTCTCAGAGATTGTTTAGTGCATCTGTGCCGCCGATCCACCATACCTTTGTAGGCGAGGACCGCCAATTCTAGCCTCGCGTGTCTTGGCCTCGATCGACTCCTTCTTTGTTTTCTGCTTTGCCCTTTGTCGGCACCCCTTTTGTTAAGCAGGTTTTGAGATCGACGCCGTTAGCGTGGTTACCCTTCCGGCTTGGCTCAGGCGTGGTTATGGACGCCATTGGTTATTCTTGAGGCTCTTAGCCCCATTTGCTTCTTGTCGTAGTCGGACGCTCTATTTCAAGGTGATTTGGATCTTGTATATTATATCAGATTCTTGACTCTTTGAGTCGTTATATATCTGCATGGGTCCCATCGAGAACTGTTGTGTAATGTTATTACCGTTTTCCACCCGCATCGAAAGTGCTTGGTGGCACCTTTGAATCGTTTCTATCGGGTTTGGCGAATTTTGCCCAAACTTGCATAGGTCCGATTCTGAGGGTGTTCTGAGTGGTATCGAGCTCAAAGGCTTGCGATACCCCACAAGTCCAACTGTAGGATGACCTAGCTAACGGCCAAGTAGAGAGTCAAAACTATTTTGGAAAGTCGGTTGGATAGTTCGACTAGGTCCGTTTTACTCCTTACCCTTTGCTATTCCTCTCTTCCTCGACGTGTTTTGAATCCGCTCGTCTCTTTCTTCGAGTCCGTGAATTCTCGTGGTTGGGTTCCGTCTGCAGTTAGGGTTTCGCTTCCTTCTTCGATAACGGTCGCTACATCTGGTTTCCGCTATCCGAGGAATCCTCCGTCGGTGGACTTCTCTTGTTCCTTCGTGTTTTCGGTGTTTTCGACGCGACGACATCCTCTACGCCGGATCCGGCGTATTCTCGCATCACCTTTGTTCGAACCGCTTGTCGAGATCTTCATCTGTTCGAGAATGCTTGCACGCTTTTCCACTGATTGTGCGGAGTAATAGTTTGGGTGCGTGATGGATTGGCCCCCATGCCGACTACCCTTTCTATTCGCTTTTGTACATTGAAGTGGACGAGAATGCATCGGTTCCCTCCTTCCATCGAAGTTAAAGGTGGCTTTATTTGTTGATGCCTCTACCTTCGACCTTTTGTCCCCGGAGTGTTCCTCGACGATCACGGACAACGACCTTTTGTTAGTGGTGTCGCGAAGATCTACACGAAGCGAGAAGACGCAGATCGCCGACCTTCCTTCCGGTACCATGAGGCGGATCTCGAGGGCGAGATCCCTTGTTAGTGGTGTCGAATTGTGGCATCCCGCAAAACCACTACTAGAAAATCGCGTTGAATTTGTGCATTGCATCGTCATCATCATGCATTGTTTGCCAAAACTATGTTTGCAAAACCCGTCTTTGTTTTCTAAACGGCCATCTTTATTCAAACGCCAAAACCCCGGGGCTCCGGAGTATTTTGTTTTGTTGCATTCGGGTTGCAAACGGCCCGATTCAATTAAATAAAACATGTAATTATTTTGGTGGGGCAGTCGAACGGTCCGAACCGACCGAACGACCGCCCCAGGAAAACTAAAACGGTCCAACCTGCGCCCCATCTAATCCTAGACCTACCCAGAATCCTACCCCAACCCAACCTCCACTTCACTCCCCCCAATCCCTGCTTGCCACCTCACTGCCTTCCTCTCCCTCACCCACTCAAAACCTGCCACTTGGCCAATCCATCAACCCCCTTTTCCCTCCTCTCTCTCTCTCCCTCTCTCCTCCCCACAACCAGCCACACAAGCCCACACGCCACACACCCGCGGCCACACCCCCCTCTGACCCAGTCTTACCCACTTCCACCCCGGTCCCACGCGTGGCCCGCCTCTGTCGCCCTGTCCCCTGGACCCACCTGGCCCCAACCGCACTCGCCCTCTCCTCCCTCCCCGCGTCGGTCCTGCTCATCTTCCCCAGGAACCCCTCCTCTCACCCCCACCTGCCAGCCCCATCGCCGCCTCCTCTCCTCTCTCTCGCCTCTGCATGAGCCCCTGCCCCATGGCAGCCCAGCGCCAGACGCCGCTTCCACTGTCGCCCTGCCGCCCGGCCCCAGGCCGGCCCTGCGTCCCCACCGAGCTCCGGCGCGCCTGCCTCCCTCCTCTGCAGTGCCCGCTGCCTCACGCCTTCCCGCCAGCTGCACGCCCCGCATCCACGTCCGCGTCGCCGGCCATGCCTCCGCCTCGCCCTGCTTGCGGCCCGGCCCTCTAAGCCCCCGCCTACCCGGTCGCCCGCCTCCGGCGTCATGCCGGGCGACCGAGCTCCTCCAACCCACGCGACCCGGCCGTCAGCCTCGTCGGACCCTCTTCCTCCGCTCCGCCGGACTAGCCCCGCCAGCAGCCTCCAGGCGCCCCGGCCCGGTCCTCCTCGCCCAGGCCGCCCGCTGCGCCTCGTCGCTGAGCCTGCGCCGCGGCTACCGAGCCGCGCCATTCGGGTCCCGTCCCTCGCCGTCGTAGCGGTACCCTCGCCCGGCCGCCCGCTCGGGCCTCGAGCCGCCTCGTGTTGCGCCCGGGTCCGCAGCCAGCGCCGGTCGTCTACCTCGGCCTCCCTGCTGCTCACAAGTTTCGCCTGCGTGTACCCGTCCTCGCAACCGACCCTCCGATGTGTCAAGTTTTGGCTACAAGTGTGGAAGCTCATGAGGATGTGGAGCATAAGGCCCGAACTCAAGAGGCGACCCAAGATCTACCACGACGCATCCGACTCGGAGAAAACCCTCGACACGCCAAGTTGCCAAAGCCCCAAGACCGATCGCGGACCAAGACCGAACCCGACACTACAAGTTCGTCGAACGCCAAGATCGCTTCGAGGTCGGACCCCGTGGACCGACATGCTCTTCTTCACGGATATGACAAGCACCCGCCGACACCAAGTGTTTCACGAACGCAAGACCGACGACACGTGGACCCGGCAAGTTCTTCTCGACGACAAGATCATCGGCATAGAACCCGAAGGGCATGCGACAAGGACTCCTCGTGAACGCCAAGGTCTACCTCCACGGACACCGGAGCTTCCGAACGCCACGACCGTCGACATGACCCCAAGTTCCGCACGGATGCGCCAAGACCTACCCGATGCAGAAGCGAACTCGTCGAACCACGAGACCGAACCCGGGACCCTAACAAGATCGTCGAGCCCTCTAATGTGTGACCCCTTTTCCTCGAACCCTATTTTTACAACATAATAACAATTGTTGCATATTTATTTGTCATCTCGCATGCATATCATTGGTTTGGGGGCCTTATGCCGTTTCACCTAATAATTAAATATGGGGCCCATATGCGGGCAAATCTAGTCTCATATTGGCCTCATTTAAATTGGTGTAGCGAACCCGGTACAATCTCTTGCCATGTTAATACAACATTTAAAAATGCAGGGTAGCTAAACAACTTGAACCATATAATTAATTGTCGGGACCCCGGTTCCTCTTAATCTTGACCTAATCGCATCGCACCTTGCCATGCCTCGCATCATACATGCATCATGCCGATCTTCTGCCGTTGTGTTAAATATCGCATCCGGTGTTTCTTCTAGTGTTTTGCTTCTTCGCGGATAAGGCCGTTGAGTTGATGTGAGCTTCGCCCCGATCTTCGGATGAACCCTTCGACAATGTTTTCAGGCGAGCATCTCCCCCTTTCTACCTATCTTACTTTATAGTCTTTATTCCCTCTTGTTGATCTTTTGCTATCTGTGTTGCGATGCTTTAGTTTCCGTACCTGTGATATTCCCTTGCAGCCCTATATTGCCTTGGACACAACCTATTACCTGTTGTTTGGTAGATAGTTGGACTTGCGCGTCGTAGTTGCTTGCTCAAGTGCTGATGTGTGTCGTCAAATGCCACAGTTGTTGATGTATTGCCGCATGTTGATGTTGGAGATGATTCTAGTTTTACTTATCGTCACTTTACTTTCTGTTTAACAACTAAAATTGAATAAGCAGAGGCATCGGTGGGTGATAGATAATATTTGGTTTCGAGCCCACTTGTGTCCGTAAGACCCCGAGTACTTGATACTGTTCCTTGATTTTGCGCTATCCACATCCGGAGGTATATGGGACCCCACGAGAGCTTGATTCATCTTATTTCTTGGGGCCACAAACTAGTTTGAGGTTTTATTTACGATCTGCACTTATGCCATGCTTCTTGCTTTATTTACGATTGTCGACGGATAGCACCTTTGCATCTTTAGGATCGGGACACGATTCCATGGTGTCGACAAGCCCGCTTGGGGTTCCCGATCGTTCACAGCCGTCCACCCAGACCTTGAGGCCGTCTGAGCTTGTCTACTCCGTTGATTCTACTTAAGGGTGGCCCCAAATATTCTCAATCTGTGATTGTTCGATCGTGAAAGCCTCGTTGGGTTTTGATTTGGTTTTCGAGGTTGATCGGCGTGTGTTGCTATTGGTGCACCCGGCGGGTAAAACTTTACGAAAGCCGTGTCGCGGATATGGACGACTTGGAGCAGATATCTCGATCATAGACAAGCATAACTAAAGTTTATTGCTATTAATTTGACTTATAATGACTAGTAATCAGCTTCACTATAACGGAATGGCTAATTAATACTGCCCACAATTGCTTGTTTGGTTGTCGCCATGCGACAAAGGAATCGACTAGTAAGTATTGCAACTTCAACGAATTGGCTGAATAAAAGTACCAACAACTGCTGGGTTTTGGGATATCTCATGCTATTCATATCGATTAGTAATTGATGCAACGATAACGGAATGGTTAATTAAAAGTGCCCTACTGTTTACTTTATCGGGCGATTATCTATACCGACTAGTAAAGTGCGCAACTATAATCGAATAAATAAAAGCGCCAACCGTGTGAGTTCCTCGGTTGACTTCCTCGTTTGGTCTCGAGGGGAAACACCAGATGGGTTTGTTTGGTGCTAGTCTCGGGTTGGATCCGGATAGGTCTTTCTTACCCTCTCGATAACCGCGGTTGTATCGAGTCTCAGAGATTGTTTAGTGCATGCTGCCGCTCGATCCACCATACCTTTGTGGCGAGGGCCGAATTCTAGCCTCGCTGTCTTGGCCTCGATCGACGCTCCTTCTTTGTTTTCTGCTTTGCCCTTTGTCGGCACCCCTTTGTTAAGCAGGTTTTGAGATCGGCCATGCGTTAAGGTTACCCTTCCGGCTTGGCACAGGCAGGGTTATGGGCGCCATTGGTTATTCTTGTGGCTCTTAGCCCCATTTGCTTCTTGTCCGTAGTCGGACGCTCTACTGTTTCCAAGGTGATTTGGATCTTGTATATTATATCTGTATTCTTGACTCTTTGAGTCGCTGTTATATATATCTGTTCTGTGGGTCCCATCGAGAACTGTTGTGTAATGTTATTACTTCGTTTTCCACCCGCACGAAAGTGCTTGGTGGGCACCTTTGAATCGTTTCTATGCGGGTTTGGCGAATTTTGCCCAAACTTGCATAGGTCCGATTCTGAGGGTGTTACAAGCGCCTGGCGGAGTCCCTGGCTTCTCTGCTCCACGTCCTCGCGGTGCTTGCTACACATGTGGAGATCATGGTCATCCCGCCTGGAACTGCCCAATGAAGAACAAAGCTCTCCCTCAACCCCCGCCAAGATCTGCAACAAGCTCTCCCTCGGTTCGTGCACCACCGCCTCGGGCTCTCAACATCAACACTAAGCCTGGGTTGCGGTTGTTCGAGCTAATAACGTCAACGCCTCTCAAGTGAGCTCGCACTGGAGTGGTCATGGGTATGCTTTCGATTAACTCAGTCCACGCACGAGTTCTCTTTGATTACGTGCATCGCATTCTTTCGTTTCTATAAAGTTTGCCGATGAGAATGGGTTAGTGTCGATCCTCTTCCCAAGAAGTTAATGGTTCTTTCTCCTGAGCAACAATGCCAGCTTCTAAGATCACCATGGCAACAAAGTGGAGATTGGTGGTTCTTCATTCTTGGCTTCTTTGATTATTCTGGCAACTCGACATTGATGTCATCCTCGGCATGGATTGGTTGTGACAAATGCAGCTGTGATTGATTGTCTTTGACGCCGGTATCTCGAAGATCCTCAAGGCCACATAGTCTTCTCTCCAAGTCGACTCGATGTCCGGCTCTATTCCTTGGGCTCGAATGATGATGCTATGGAAGCTATTCAAGGTACCGGTGGTCCGTGAGTTCCGGATGTTTTTCTGAAGAGTTGCTGTATGCCTCCGGATCGCGAGGTTGAATTCGTGATCGAGCTTGAACACAGAACGGCTCCTATCTCCAAGAGGCCATATAAAATGGGTCCTTCGAATTGGTGAACTCAAACGGCAACTCGATGAACAAGAGAAGTTGGGTTTCATTCAACACAAGACTTCTTCTTGGGAAGCCCAACAATCTTTGTGAAGAAGCGTGATGAGAACCGATAGGCTATGTTGATTATCGGGCTCTCAATGCTAAAACCATCAAGAACAAATATCCTCTCCCTCGGATAAATGATCTTTGACCAGCTAGCGAGAGCTGTGGTGTTCTCTAAGCTGGATTTGAGGAGTGGTTATCACCAAATCAAAATTGCAAAGAGGATGTGCCCAAAACAGCTTTCACCACTCGCTATGGCCTGTATGAGTACACGGTCATGTCTTTCGGTCTCACCAACGCACCGCTACCTTCTCGAGGGTGATGAACTCCGCTTTCATGGAGTACAGACAAGTTTGTGGTGGTATATCTGGATGATATTCTCTCTATTCCAAGTCCAAGGAGGAGCATGAAGAGCACGAGGTGTGTCTGAACAAGCTTCGTGAGAACCGCTTGTATGCCAAGTTCTCAAAGTGTGAGTTACGGTTGCAAGTAACCTATGGGCCATGTTATCTCGCCAAGGGCATTGCAACAACCTAAAACCGTGAAGACAATAGTTGAATGGCTTCCTCCGCTAATGTCAAGGAAGTGCGGAGTTTTCTCGGCTTGGCTAGCTATTGTCGCTGCTTTGTGCGTAACTTCTCGAAGATAGCAAAGCCTCTCACCGACCTCCTCAAGAAAGGCAAGAAGTACCTGTGGACACCTGCTTGCCAAGAAAGTTTTGAGGCACTCAAAGCGAAGCTCACTTCCACACCAGTCTTGGTCCCTCCGGATACATCCAAGCCTTTCCAGATCTTCTGCGATGCCTCTTTGCAAGGATTGGGTGCGGTCCTTATGCAAGAGAGACAGGTGGTTGCTTATGCCTCTCGTCAGTTGAAGACGCATGAGGTCAACTATCCCACACATGACCTGGAGCTTGCAGCAGTGGTCTTTGCCTTGAAGCTGTGGAGGCACTACTTGCTTGGGAACCGTTGTGAGATCTTCTCGGACCACAAGAGTTTGAAGTATATCTTCACTCAACCGGATCTCAATCTTCGGCAAAGGAGATGGATTGAAGCCATCAATGACTTGATGTGACCATCAACTACACCCGTGCAAAGCAAATGTCATGGCGGATGCGCTTAGTCGTAAAGCTTATGTCAACAACCTCATGGTAGAAGCGTGACCTCTCTTGTGCGAGAATTCCGTCGACCAACGGAGATTGTGGAACAAGGGCACCTTGAACCTTCGCTACTCCTCTCTTGGAAGAACAGATTCGGTCTCGTCGGTGGTGATCCGCACACCAAGAAGCTCATCGCTAAGCTTGGCACTCCAGTATGAATCCTTCCATGTTGATGATCGAGCACGCTCTTCTTTGATCACGGATGTTTGTTCCAAACTACGGGTCGAGAGATCAATTGCTCAAGGAGGCACATGATTCGGTCCTTTCTATCCATCTGGCGGCACAAAGATGTATATGGACTTGAAAACACAATCTTGGTGGCACTGGTTGAAAAGGTATTGTGCCAAGTGCGTCTCGGAATGTGATGTGCGCAGAGTCAAGGCTGTTCATCGAAACCATTTGGTCTTCTACAGCCATTGCAACCTCCAGTGGAAGTGGGAGAAAGTTGAGATGGACTTCATCACCGGCTTTCCAAGGTCGCGAAGGGCAACAATGCAATTTTGTTGTCATCGACAGGCTTTCCAAAGTGGCACACTTCTTCCCGATCAAAGAAACAATTTCGGACTTGATTGGCTGAGCTCTATATCAACAGATTGTCTCTTTGTATGGGGTTCCACCGAAATCAGTTCAGATCGTGGGAGCATCTTCACCTCAAAGTTCGGGAGAGTTTCCAAAAGCTTTGGGAACAGTTGAACTTCAGACTGCTTACCACCCTCGATCGCAAGGACAAGTAGAGAGGATCAATCAGATTCTCGAGGACATGCTTAGAGCTTCGTCATCTCGTTTGGCATGAAGTGGGAAGAATGTCTTCCATATGCTGAATTCTCCTACAACAACAACTTCGGAAGAGTCTCAAGATGGCACCATTCGAGGCTCTCTATGGTGAAGTGCGAACTCCCATTGGTTGGTCGGTGCGGGAGAAAGAATCTGGTTTGGTCGACATTGTGACTCGTGCAGAGGAGAAGGTGCATATCATTCTCGAGAACACGAAGATTGCTCAAAGTCGTCGAAGAGCAACTATGACAGGAAGCACACAGATATGGTATATGCCCCTGGGGATCTCGTCTACCTTCGTGTCACTCCCATGAGAGGAACACACCGCTTCGGTATCAAAGGAAAGTTGGCGCCTAGATACATCGGTCCTTTCAAGATACGTGGTAGAAGAGGAGAAGTTGCTTATGCACTGGAGCTTCCGGAAAAACTCAAAGTCCATGATGTTTTCCACATCTCGCAGCTCAAGAAGTGCTTCAAAGACCCCGGCAAGACTGTGGATCACGAGCTAATAGACCTCCAAGAAGATCTCTCTTATCAGGAACACCCCATCAAAATTCTTGAGACCGCAGAACGAAGGACTCGCAACAAGTCCATCAAATTCTGCAAGGTGCAGTGGTCACACCATTCCGTTGATGAAGCAACTTGGGAGCGTGAAGATGAACTCCGTGCCAACCATCCTTCTCTTTGTGTCTTCTTCTTCTTCCTAGAATCTCGAGAGATTCTGTTTAGTGGGAGAGTTGTAGCATCCCAGTTGTCTAACCCCGTAATGCTACTAAGTTTAATAATAAAATGGGCCACTTCAACATATAATTGTCGCATCATCATCATATCATGCTCATGTCATCATGTCCCTTGCATTTGAGCATCATATAAAACCTTTTTCTTGTTTGGATCTTATCTCATGTGTATTATTAAATTGTAGTTGCTTCTTGATATTGTATTTGGATCTTACTGAATCGTTAAATGCCCAAGTTGAGTTGGGGGCATCTCTCTTCTGACTCCACCACCTTATCTTGCACCACCTTATAATTCCACCATCCAATGATATGGGCTAGGCTTTTTATTGAGTTATCCCTATCCATGTTGTTGGTTGGATCCACTCATAATCTATTTGCTTGGCCTTTGCCACCTTTTGTGCATGCAAGGAGTAAAGCCACATGGAATCATGTTGTTTTCACAATATATCCACTTGGCATTAATTGTCTTGCATGGGCCATGCAAGTATCCCTTTCCCTAGTTTTGGTTTTGCTTGTTTTCTTTTTGGACCAATCCTTCTACCTTGCTTAATCTTGTTTGGTTAGTTCAAGACCCTAGCTCTTCCCTCTTTGGTCCTTGCTTGGTTTGTTGGAATCATGCATGGGCCAAATTTAACCACCCTTCTTTTGTTCTTGTTTGATCTATGTTGGATCATGCATGAACCCAAAACCCATCACCAACCTTGGCCATCTCTCTCCTTCCCCCTCTTTTCTTGTTTTTCTTGTTAGTGCATGCTTATAGTTGGCTTGACCTAGATTAGTACCCTCCACCTTCTTGCCCTTTAAGCAAAGACCCTAATTCAATCTATTCTAAAAACCAAAAACCTAAACCCTATTTTATATCTATCCTAAATCCAAACCCTATTCTACCATTAACCTAAACTAGACCCTAAACTACATGGTTCCCTCTAACAAAACCCAAACCACATCTATCTCTCTCTCTCCTCTTTTCTTTCCAAACTAAAACCCTAATTTACTTTAATCCTAACTAATCCCTACTTCTACATCTATCTAAGCTAAACCCTAATCTACCCCTTCTCCTATCTAGCATGCTCCCTTGCCCTATGCCCCTCTCACCTCTCTCTACCTACACACCACACGACCAGGGACCCACCATGCTGCCCCCACACCCGACTCAGACACCCCATGCCCCCATCCCTCCTAGCCCTAGCCCGAGTGGCCCTTCTCTCTTTTCCTCCCCTCTTTTTCTCTCCCTCTCCCCAGCAGCTGCCCATCGCCCTACCCCACACCGGTTCCCTTCTCCCTTTCCGGCTCCCGGCTCCACGCCACCGCCCATGCGATCACGTGAGAGGAGGTGACCAACGCCACACCCGCATGTCCCTCCCTCACGCAACCACCGTGCCCCCTCCTTCTTATCTCCCACCTTCCTCTCGCCTCGCTCAGACCCCCAGATCCACCCGAGAAGCCCTGCCTCTCCCTTCCTTCCCCTCGCCACCACGCCGACACGTCACCCACCGCCCGGATCCTCTAGCCGAGGCGTCTTGCAATTAAGCGTCGAGGAAGCTCGAGCTCTGCAACTGGACCCGCCAGCGAGGAGGCGCCCAGAACGCTGGGACCGCGCGCGCCGCGAAACCCTAGCTACGGCCGCTTGCCTTGGGAGATCGCGACCACCCGGCTCGAACCGACCACTCACACGCTCATGACGCCCTGAACCCCCAGACAAGGTCCCGTCGTCGTTCGCATCCTGGTTGCTCGAACGTTCCGTCGAGCAGCCTCCGTCTTGCGTGGCGTGCTCGAGTCTGCAAACTCCCGATCGCGACAACTACCTAGCCGCCTAGCCACTTCCTAGCACCTAGCCTAGCCCGGTAGCGGCCCTCCCGTCATACGCGCCATAAGAACGCCCAGTTCGAACCTTCTGCGCAAGGCTGCTCGCGCCTGACAGGCACCGCGTGGTTCAGAGGAGAGGAAGATCCACAGTGCGCCCCACCCCTTTTGCGAGAAACCCCCTCCAGTTCCTGTTTTGTCAACCCGTAGTCCTTGAGGCCCCACCCGTCATCGTCCGTAGCAATCTTGCAAAAAGGCTCCCCGAAGAAGCGTGAACCAACCCAGCCCACCCCACGACTGCGTGCGTTTTGCGAGGCCCCTGTCCTTTACAAGCCTCAACCGCGGTCCTTCCGGCCCGTTATCGATCTCTGTGAAGTCTTACAAAAAGGCTCCTGTGGTTCTGGTTAATAAACCCGCGGTCCCTGCATCTCTCAGCCAATGTCTCGTGGGCCACAGAGGACCCCTGGCCCACCTGTCTGCGGCTCAGGCTAGCTGAGGCCAGGTGATAAAACGTTTCAGAGCTGATTTTTCGAATTCAAAATTGTTTTAAATAATTTAAAATGCAAATTCAAATTCAGATTTTAATAACTTTTGTATGCTTTATCCAAATTAGGCAAATAATATATGTATTTGATTCAGAAAAATGAGAGGAATTCAAATATGCCATCTGTTTTGTATTTTGCTCAAGTAAAATTCCAAGTTCATGTTAATTACACCAAATGCCACTGGAACTTCAACAATTAATAACTTTTGTTTTGTAAATCCAAATTAAGCAAGTGAGTAGTCTAAAATGATCAGCTCGACGAGACCTTTCTGTTTATGATATCCTTGACTTCAATTGCAGCATGCATCATATAAATATATTGCAAACAACAAATGTTATGACAACAAAATGTGGTTCTAAAACCCAATTAAATGTTACTTTCTTGTTCTTCACACCTCACCATGCCATGCTACCTTTCTTGCCATGTAAATTGTGCATCATTCATCATGGCATGATTGTTTGCTTGACGCATCTTATTCATATGCTTGTGCTCTATATTTATGTTGGCCTTGTTTGTTTGGTTTTCTCGGATAGACATCGGTGGGTTGTATCAAGAGAACCGTGAGCACTACCCAAGATCGTCCTTGCTTCAAGAGATACCGTGCAAGCACTACCACATGCTTGCATACATACAAGACCTATCGCCTCTATCTTATTCTTGCATCATTGAGTCGCGATTGCATTAAAATGAATCCCAAGTATGCATAGCTATTACTTTTAAACCCCAAGCTTGTTTCCTCCATCCCATGAGCCCCTACTATAGGAGTTGTTTGAGCCATGCGAGTCGTGAACATGTGTAGGGTTTGTGAGTCGATGGATAACGAGGTACTTAAACAACTTAACGAGTAGTTAGGATAACTAAAGAAAGTGGCACGGTGGGCAATATCTGCTATTTGGTTTTCCTGCTCACTTGTGTCCGTAAGACCCAGTACTTGATTCTGTTCCTTGATTTATCGCTATCCACATCCGGAGGTATATGGGACCCCGGACCAGAGCTTGATTCCGTCTTATTTCTTGGGGCCACAAACTAGTTTGAGGTTTTATTACTATCCTGTACTTATGCCATGCTTTCGCTTTATTTACGATTGTGCGAGGAGCACACTGTCTTTATTTAGGTATGCGGAGTGTTTACGCTGTCGACAAGCCCAGCCACACTTTCGGTTCCCGATCATTCCCATTGGCGCAACCTTGAGGCCGTCTCGGAGCTTGCCTACTCGTTCGGGTTCTACTCAAAGGGTGGCCCCTGAAATATTTCTGAATCGTGATTGTTCGATCGTGAAAGCCTCGTTGGGTTTTGATTTGGTTTTCGAGGTTGATCGGCGTGTGTTGCTATTGGTGCACCCGGCGGGTAAAACTTTCAAAGCCGTGTCCGATGTTATGGACGACTTGGAGCACGGTTTCTTGATCATAGACAAGCATAACTAAAGTACTTAATTTGACTAAGTAACTTGACTAGTAAATAGTGCAATACTCACGGAATGGTTAATAAAATTGCCAACGGAAGGGGGTTGTTAAATGCTTCCTTGTTAGCGAGGAGGAGGATGGATCGGATGAAATTACCATTATAACTGTATTTAAATTCACGGACATCCGTCTATCATTGGTTAGGCGGATGGTTAGCGCTCTGTAGAATTGCTAGGGTTTATCTTTTGTGCAATTCGCCACCCAGTTGTGTCCCCTTTAGAGGCATTAAGTCTTCTTGAGTACCCTTAGGGTCTCACGATAAATTCTTGATTCGGATGAGCAGGTACCTTCTCGTGACGGATCTTTGGGTGGAAGAAGCCGATGAAGTGGGCAACGACCGTATGGTGTAGAGATTCCGGGCACGGGGATCCGTGAGACCTGTAGTTGGGATGTGCTTATTTTCTCTGGCATCTTATGCCTATTTGCTTCTTATCCGTTTCGGATCTTGTTTGCCGCTTGCATGATACTACGATGTGTTTGTATGAGGAGCTATCCTAAATTATAGATGTATCCAGGTCATTTGAATCTTGCCGTATGGCGTTGGTATATTTCCTTTCTTTCTAGATGGTGTGGCTCTGATGTACTTTTGTATGGTGGCTTGCGTACATACCCACTTGTGTACGTAGTTGATCCTTCGCGCCGACTCGCCCGCCTGCACAGTCCCGTTGAGAGGTTAGCGGTTGGGACGTCTGAAAGGACTACCAGTGAGTGGCTTTTGGGGCCCCGCCGTACTATTTCAACCGCTATCTCTCATCCAGGCTTGTATCTAGGAGCGTAGTTCACCGAGGTAGTTACACTTTCCTAGGGTTTGCCCTAGGTCTGGCCGGCTGGGCCCTATGGGGCCTTGTGCCCCTGTCCCAATGCGGCCAGGGCACTCCCTCATAGGCCCATTCCCCTCCCGGCAGGTGGGGCCACGTTGGTCCCCCTCCGGAAGGTTCTAGAAGCTTCCGGTACAATATCGATTAACCCGAAACAATTTCGAACTCCAAAAACTGCATTGCCTTATATGAATCTTATTCTCCGGACCATTCCGGAACCTATCGTGATGTCCCGGATCCCATCCGAGACTCCGAACAAAAACTCATAAACCAATTATCCAATCTATCTTAGCGTCGAGACATGTTAAGTGTGTGACCCTTCGGGTTCGAGAATGTGCAGACATGATCTTATATCAATAATCAACAGCGGGGTCTGGAAACCCATATTGACAACCACACATTCATCGATGATCATATCGGATGAACCACGATGCCAGGATTCAATCAATCCCATATATATATATATTCCCTTCGTCTCGCGATATTTTACTTGCCCGAGATTTGATTGTCGGTACCATCATACCTAGTTCAATCTCGTTCACAGCAAGTACTTTACTCGTTCCGTAATCCGATATCACTTTGTGATTAACTCCTTAACCACATGCTTGAAAGCGGTGTTGATATCGATTACCGAGTGGGCCCGAGTATATCTCTCCGACTTGGGAGGGACAAATCCCATCTCGATACATACAACCCAATGTACTTTCCGATCACCGAGAGACACCTTTATGATCACCCTCTCATAGGATGACGTTTGATGACCTCAAAGCTTTCTTCCGATACCGTGGAGTTGTATTATCTCATGGTCTAAGGAATACAATATTTGACATAAGAAAAGCTTCAAAGATGAACACGATGACGATCTAATTGCTCCGCTTAGTTTGGGTCTGTCCATCGTATCATTCTCCCAATGACATGATCTCATTATTAATCGACAACTCATGTCTATGGTTAGGAAACCTTAACCATCATTAATCAATGAGCTAGTCCATAGAGGCATACTAGGGACGGTGTTGTTCACAAACCACACAAGTATTAAAGTTTCCGCTTAATACAATTCTAGCATGGAATATAAACTTTATCATGAACAAGAATTATAATAATAACATCTTTATTATTGCCTCTAGGGCATAATTCCAACAAAGGGTTAGGTGCGATCTTGTGGCGGTGTGGGTCGCATGGCGGGGATGGGAATTGGGGGTGGTGGCGGCTGGGGTGGGGATAGGATTGGCTAGGGTTTGGTCTAGGGTAGGTTAGGGTTTATTTTGGGTAGTAGATGGTCTGGCCGGTTGGTCCTTTGGGCCGGCCAGCTGGACTGCCTCCCCGATGAAAATTAGTTTTATATAATATTATTATTTTCTTTTATGTGTTATTTCAGAAACTTTTTGTAAATACTTTTATACAAACAATATATCCCGCAAGACCGGGGTTTTATAATTTGAATAGAGGAGGGGA
Source organism: Avena longiglumis (assembly GCA_030063025.1). NCBI lineage: Eukaryota > Viridiplantae > Streptophyta > Magnoliopsida > Poales > Poaceae > Avena > Avena longiglumis. Next base: position 50,080,550 of record CP125976.1, on the reverse strand, counting down.
TAATTAGAAATAAAGATAGGCTTTCGAGAAAAATAGTTTAGAGTAGAAATATGTATGATGAGGTTATGATGATGCATAGAGATAAACATATGTGATTTTCTAGTAGTGATTTTACCGGGGTGCTACAATTCGACACCACTAACAATGGATCTCGCCCTCGAGATCCGCATCCTGGTACGGGGGAAAAGGTCGACGATCTGAATCTTCTCGCTTCGTGTAGATCCTCACGACACCACTAACAAAGATTCTTTCTTCGTCTTAAAATCGGAGACACCACCAACAAAGGGTTGTGGCTCACGTTCGTCGAGAGGACACTCCGGAGAAACCAAGATGAAGTCGAGGTCTCAAAAGATAAGGCCACCTCTAACTTCGACAGAAGGGGAGAAAAGATGCACTCTAATCCACTTCAATGTACAAGAGCAAATAGAATGAGTAGCCGGCATGGGGGGCAATCCATCACGCACCCAAACTATTACTCCACACATTCAATAGAAGAGCGTGCAACCATTCTCGAATTTAGACTGAAGATCTTGACAAGCGATGTTCGGAGAACAAAGGAGTGACGCATGTTCTTCATCGGATCTGATGCAGATGATGTTGTTGCGAAGGAAAACACCGGAAGATACAAAGAATTTTTTAGTGAATTTTGGTCCCCTGGACGGTACAACATAGGAAAATTCCTCGGATAGCATGAAGGCCGGATGTAGAAACACCGTTACAAGAGGAAGGAAGCAAAACCACAAGGTGATGGAAACCCAACCACAAGAAATCCTGGACTCGAAGAAGAAATAAGAGAGCAGATTCAAAACACGTCGAGATAAGAGGAGAATAGCAGAGGGGTAAGAAGTAAAAGCAGACCTAATCAGATCTATCCAACCGATTTTTCAAAATAGTTTAACACTCTATAACGTCTTTTAGCTAGGTTATCCTATAGGCTAAACCAGTGGGGTATCGTAACTGCTGAGCTCTGATACCACTCTATAACACCCTCGGAATCGGCCCTATGGAAGTTTCAGCGATTCCTGCCAAACCCGCATAGAAATGATTCAAAGGTGCCCACCAGGCACTTGCGTGCGGGTGGAAAACAAAGTAATATCATTACACAATAGTCCACGTTGGAACCCACAGAACAGATATATACAACAATGAATCCAAGAGTCAAGAATACAGATATACAGGAGAAAGATCCAAATCACCTTGAAAATGATTCATCTTCCGAGTACGGACAAGATGCAAATTGAGCTAATATCCCTGAAGAATAACCAATGGCGTCCATAACCCTGCCCAGGCCGAGACGGAAGGGTAACCCTGCTAACGACGTTGATCTCAAAACCTGCTTAAACAAAAGGGGTGCCGACAAAGGGCAAAGGAAAAAGAGGAGTCGATATTGAGGCGTTACAGGAAACTAGAATTCGGTGGCCCTCGCCTACATAGGTATGGTGGACTGAAGCGGCAGCGCAACATGCACTAAACAACCTATAGAGACTCAATACAACTGGCGACTATCAGATAGGGATAAGAAAGATCTATTCGGATCCAACCTGAAACTGTCACCAAGCATACCCATCCTGGTATTTCCCCCTCGAGACCAAACGAGGAAGTCAACCGAGGAACTCACATAGTTGGCAGTTTTATTCATTCCGTTATAGTTGCGGCAATTACTAGTCAGATATAGATAGCATGATTCATCCTAATATTATAAACAATGGGTTGTTTTAGTTAACCATTCCGTTGTAGTTGCAATACTTACTAGTCAGATACAATGGTAACAGGTGACAACCCAAATCTAGCAGTTGTTGGCACTTTTATTTAGACATTCCATTATAGTGAAGCCGATTACTAGTCATTATAAAGTAAATTTATAGCACTACTTTAGTTATAGTTGTCTATGATCGATATACTGTGCTCCAAGTCGTCCATAACCGCGGGCACGGCTTTGAAAGTTTTACCCTATAGGGGCACAAATAGCAACACACGCACGATCAACCTCAGAAAAACCAAATAAAAACCCAACGAGGCATCACGACAGAGCAATTGCAAGATTCATATAGTATTTCAGGGCGCCACCCCACCAAGCTACCCGCGACGAAGTTGAACGGCTCGAATGGAACCACGAGGTTTGTCAATGGATGTAAACGACTGAGAACCCGAAAGTGTGACTTGTCTTGTCGATACCGTGAAAACACTCTGCTTCCCTAAACAGTACAGGTGCTCCACGCGCAATCGTAAATAAAGCATTAAAGCATGGCATAAGTACATGATAGTAATAAAGCCCCAAACTAGTTTGTGGCCCCAAGAAATAATATATGACTCAATCTCTGGCTAAGGGGATTCATGGTACCACATGCGGATAGTGCGAATATTCAAAGAACAGGTATCAAGTACTCGGGGTCCTACGGGACACAAGTGGATGGTTAAAAACCAAATAACATCTATTGTCCACCTGTGCCTCTGCATTATTTACCTACTTTCAGTTTTAGTTGTTAAACTGTAATTAAAGCCATGATCATCTCCAACATAAAGCATATGTCAGTCTTCCAAAAACTGTGGTACTTGACGACATGCAACAACACTTGAGCTAGCGACTACGACACGCAAGTCCAACTATCTACCGGGCAATAGGTAATAGGATGTGTCCAAGGCAATATAATGGCTGCAAGGGATATCACGGGTATGAAAACTAGAGCATCATATCATAGATAGCAATAGATCAACAGGAGGAAATAAAGACTATAAATATAAAATAGGTAGAAAAAGGGAGAATGCTCTCCTGAAAACATTGCCGAAGGTTCATCCGAAGATCGGAGCGAAGCTCACATCAACTCATCGGCCTAATCTGTGAAGAAGCAATGCACTAAAAGAAACACCGGATGCACTATTTAATACTACGACAGAAGATCGGGCATGATGCATGATGTATGACATGGCAACGATGCGATGCAATTATGCAATATTAAGCGGAACCGGGATCCTGATAATTATTTAGTAGATTCATGTTATTTAGATATCCCACAATTTAAATGTTGTCTTAACAAGGCAAAATTATATCACTGGTTCGCTACACAATTTAAATGGAGCAAATATAAGACTAGAAAAGCCTGCATATGGCCTCCATATTTAATTTAGGTGAATCGACTATACAACCCGGACCCACAAAATATGCATGCAAGCATTACAATTTATATGCACAACATACATTATATGACAATTTATAAAATAGGGCTCGAGAAGGAGGTCACACATGTGGTCGATGGTCTTGGGGTTCAGAGGTTTGACGGGGATCGGGCTTCAGCGGAATGGTCTACAGATGCCGGGAACGGCTTCGGAATTCGTGAAGGAGATCATGCGTTCCATGAGGAAGATCTTGGCGTTACTTGTCGAAGGCCTTCGAGTACGGGGTCTTCGGGTCGTCTTCGCCGCTTTTCAGTTCGGGCTTACTATCGAAGGCGGGCTTGGAACCCACCGGTAGGACTCGACGCCATCTCCAAGACACTCGGACTTCGGGAGATCTTGGTGACGAACTTGTCGACTCCGATAGGCTTGAAGTAGTCTTATTCCGGGTACTCAACGCAAGCACACATAGCAGACAAACACCAAAAGGAACGAAACAACACGAGGAGGTCGTGTCTCGTCCGGGCATTGACCCGAACACTTTGCGAGCGTGCAGCAGCAAAACATGCAGAGGACGTGCGGACCCTGGTGTACAGTAGCACGGACAGAGGAGGCGCGCGACAAGCGAACAAGGGTACTGGCAGTGCACGGGCTCGCGAACGGGAGGAGGCCGATGAGGACAGACGACGTGGGCACAACGGCAACCACAGGTGGTGTCTGGGCGACCTTGCAGAGGGCGGAACGAGGAGGGGCCTGGTGGCAGCTCGGCGGGGAGGTGGCGGGGAGGACGACCGGTGGCCAGCGACGAGGTGGGTGGGGAGCTGAGATAGGAAGGGGACAGTGCAACACGAGGCGACGATGGCGTGCGTGGGACAGGGTGGTGGCGTCAGGGCTGGAGGTAGACGGCGAGGAGGCCGGGCGTAGGGGCGCCCGCGGTGGCGTTCCAGACATCGATAGGGATGGGAGGCGGCGGCGCAGAACGACGGTGGCGGTCGTGGTGGTGCTCGAGCGCGGGGCCGGCGAGGCGGCCTGGCTCGGGGGTGCGTGGGGCGGAGGCGAGGAGGGCTACCTGGCGGCGACGCCAATATAGGAGAGCGCGGGGTTTGCTGTGGGGTAGGTGGCGGCGGGATTTCCGGAAGGGGAGGCTGGGTCGATGGGAGTAAGCGGTCGATCGAGGAGGAGCGGGGTCGCGTGCGGGCTACGCGGGGGTGGCGGACTCGCGTGAGATCGACGCAGGGGTGCGTGCGTGTGTTTGCGGGTGGGGTCGGGGTGTACCGGGTGAGGTGGTTAGGTGCGATGTGCTGGAAGGTGTGGGTCGCGAGCGGCGGGGATGGGAATTGGGGGTGGTGGCGGTTGGGGTGGAGATAGGATTGGCTGGGGTTTGGTCTGGGGTAGGTTAGGGTTTATTTTGGGTAGTAGATGGTCTGGACGGTTGGGCCTTTAATGACTGGACCTCCCGATGAAAATTAGTTTTATATAATATTATTATTTTCTTTTATGTGTTATTTCAAATCTTTTGTAAATACTTTTATACAAACAATATATCCCGCAAGACCGGGGGTCTTATAATTTGAATAGAGGAGGGGATAATTAGAAATAAAGATAGGCTTTCGAGAAAAATAGTTTAGTGTAGAAATATGTATGATGAGGTTATGATGATGCATAGAGATAAATATATGCGATTTTATAGTAGTGATTTTTACCTGGGTGCTACACCATATCATTTCACTTTTCACATATGATGTTTGTTGCATCTTATATTGCTTGTTTGGTGTTTTGTTAGCATAGTAAGATGATCCCTCATTTAGATATCAAGATAAAAATGTGTTCTCCCTTAAGTATGCCCTGATTATGTTTTGCCGCTTCAAGACATCACGTGATGATTGGGTGTTCTTGAATCCACGATCATATTTCGGGTGTAAGATAGTTTTACACACAGTAAATACTAAGGTTCTTACTTGGCGAGCCCAGCATGTACAAACATGGCCTCGGAACACGGACCAAAAGGTTAAGCATGAGTCATGTTGATATGATGCCCATATAGATGCTCGCCTTTGAAGCTACACCGACTCACCTGATGATCGTACTTGGTGTAGTGGATTTGGTTCATGTAATCACCAAAAAGACACGAGGGATGTCATTTTTGAGTGGGAGTTCATTCATAATTTGGATTAGTTGAACTCGATCTATCATAAACTTAGTGTAAACTTTATTTTTTTTGTTGTAGATGGAACCACCTGCTTTTAATTTCAATGTGTTCATGGAGAAAGAGAAACTTGTGATGAATGGTGGCAACTTTAACGTCTGGGATATGAATTTGAGGATTCTCCTCTCTACTGCACAAAATCAATATGTGATAGAAGTGCCGCTAGGCCCCCACCACTTGATGATGCCCCTGACGAGGAAAAGAATGTCTATTTGACTCGTCAGAAGGACCACAACTTAGTCCATTGCGGCATACTGTATGGGCTAGAGCCAGAACTTCGAAAGCATTTCAAAAATGGCAATGCCTTTGATACAGTGGGTAAGTTCAAAATGATTTTCGACACTCATGTTGTTGTAGAGAGTTATAATGCTTCTAAAAAGTTCTTTAGTTGCATGATGGAAGAGAACAACTCCGTCAGTGAGCATGTACTCAAAATCACTACAAGGAATCTGGCTATATATGACCCTCAATTTTCGTCACAGAATCGTCATAGTAGTCCGTTTATGACGATTCTATGACGATTTTGAGATCACAAAGTCAAAATGGCCGCTAATGAACTATAACGACGTTTTGATAAAATCGTCATAAACGCCTATGACGATATTGAATCGTCATAACGCCTATGACGATCCAATATCGTCATGGACCTTCTAGCCGAGCCACGGATCCTACGTGGTCGATCCTACGTGGCAAAATTGTGACGAAATGAAATCGTCTTAAATCAAAATCAGCCACCATTTTAGTTGCTTACTTGGGCTAAGCCCAATAATTACGCTTTTCTTTTTCTAGTCGTCGGCCTTTTATGGTGTGTCTCTCTCGTGCCTTAGCCTTTTTATGGCCTCTTTTCTATTTTGGACCTCGGCCTTTTTACGATACATTTCTGTTTGGGATAGGCCCGCTTTTCATTTTCAATTTTCATACATAATCAGAACTGAGTACATCAAATATTTTTGATAATCAAGAATATAACGATATTTTCATTGTTTAAATCAAAGATATTGATATACAAAATAATAATCCAGGTTTGAAAATACAACAAAAAATGAATATGCATAACTCTATTACAATATTTCCGATGTTCAAATGGCAGATACTGATATACAAAATAATAATCCAATTATAAAAATACAACACAAATTGAACCTTCCATCATAATACAAGGCTGCAACAGAATGTAAAACCACTACAGGACCATATCCCTTGAACAGGTAACATCCATCGACGGTCAGAGAACGAGGAAACAAAGCATATCCTTCCAGCCAACCAAACTCGACTCCAAAGCTAGATGCCCCTTGCTATTGCATTATCGGGACCTCTCCCTACACAAACAACACATCAAGTTGCTAATCGCTTATGGTATATCAAATAACACGGCATGCATGCTTCCAAAAAAATTATAATCGAGACCATAACTATAAAATAGAACTTTACCATGCTATGAAACAATATGTATCTATCTGCAAGAACAACATTCAAAACATAAATGCACTCATAGCCTATGAGCGTAATGCCTAATAGTCCTAATTTAGGTATCATATCGCAATGATACATACATGAATTCAACTCAAATTTATAATGCATGAATACTAAGATATTATCTCAAGGTTTTCAAAATATTAAGATGATGCATTACTCTAGCATAACCAAAATAGAAGCATCGATTACATAGATACAATGTAAGAGAGCCAATAAACATCCCGATTCAGACATCTCTTTCTCACGTAAGCTATCGTGTGGTCGAGAGGTTATAAAATTTAATATGGGCACTATAGAGACTATTGAGACATGCATCGGGATATACAGATACACAATAAGTATTGAGACATGCATCGATATATACTAGTACTTCAACGCAATGAGATATGTTAGTCGAATCACCACTTCAACAAATGACAAATATGTATTGGAGTAAACCATTTGGCAAACTAATTCTACTATTATTCCCCAAGTAGACACAGAGTAGCATCACTAAGTTCTATAGTTTCTATTTCAGCAAAGACCACCGAGTATGGGATGGTGGAATCAAATTTAAAGCACAAATGAGCACCTAGTCACCGACACAAATCCAATGAACTCGAAATTTTAGTTATCCGAGACTACAATGTCTGCGAACCGATCTCGATACTAACTTGGTGAGCGGCAATTGGTGAGATCGAACATGAACAAGATCGCCACGGCGTCCTTGAAGGCGATCGGGACATGGTCATGGATGGCTACCTCTCGCATCGTAACATTCATTTGTGAGTGCTTAAAGGATCGACATTTGTGGAAAGACCCATGGAGCGAGACTTTAAATGGGCAAGATATGCTAAAAACCCCAAGGAGGAATGCGCCACTTACCACAAAAAGTTTTCCGCATTCTCGTGCCTCGAGCAACCTTGATTGCTGCATGGCAGAATACTTGGAAGATATTCCAACCTAAACACAATTAGATTGTCAATAGTGAGGCAAATAGATGATTCTGCATGATCCATAGGGACGATAAAAGCAACATGTATACACTACTTCCTAATAATAGATAAATGCTTACAGAAACCCCACCAAGAATCCTTCTTTCGAGCAAGGGACTTGGCCATCTCAATAGATTCATCACTTGAAACCTGCCAAACAATTTGAATAACCAAAAGGTTACACAAGGTAAAAGAAGAAGAGATGGAAAGACAAACAGAAGTATCGTGCAAACTTCTATTGTCAAGAGAAAAGTATAACTGCAACTAAGCAAAACATAAGGTGGTAGAAAATTGCCCATATAGTGCCTTCCCTACAACACAACTTAATACAAGAGGAAACTCACTTGTACGGTTTCATCAATGATGTCAACGCCCAAGACACTGTGGATAAAACCAGCTCAATTCCTTGGATCTTGTGTGGCTCGCCACGAAAATTGGATCTCATGAGTTCGTAATGAGCAAAGTGTCAAGAAACAAAGCGGTATTTACGGTGCAAAATGGTCCTCAAGGTCCCTCTTCCTAATTGATATTTTATTTTTATAAACCATCCGATAATTCTTACTTATATTTCAAACATATTGACAAGATATAAGGCAATGCAAAAGGAAACTCCTAGTGAGTGAGTTTTTCTTAACTTCTAGTAACTGTGGGGGAAAAATGCGATTATTCCTAAGACAAGCACAAGACCATGAGATGAATGATTTGGACAAATGGAATAGAGTAGAGAAGCAAAAGATTACCGGGCTTTCCGCCATTTAAGACAAAGACTCTCCACCGGCTCCACACCATAGAGCTTACACAAGGAAACACAATAAAATCGACACTATTTCTCGTAGAGGAAGAAATGAGGAAATGTTGGTTAGTCAAGGTTATGCTAATTGTAGCATAAATAATGCTATGTAGTGCTCACCTTGATATTGGGATTTTGCTCTTTCGTATCGCCCGATCCAAGAATGGTACCACCTGTCCCGATGCGATATAAGGCCATCAATCTTCCCTTGTGCCTTTCAGATTTCAGCCCATTGTCTCATAGTGAATCTGCATGAAATATTTAAATCGAGAACGGGAAGTCGTGCATCATGATGGCCTTCAAATATAAACATTAAATTATGCTACACCTTTGGGTTGGCGGCATTCTCAAATTGTTGAAGGATGTATGAGTTGGGTGTCTTTCTTTGCCGCCTTTTGACAGCTCCTTTCATTCCCAAGAGTGGGTCACCAGATCAAAGACCGAAGCAAAATATTAGCAAAACCAGATCCTCAAGATTTCTAATTAGGGGCAACATATTATCATTCATCAAATGCATTCTCAAATAATTAAATAGAGAGGCTCAAGAATCCCAAAGGAAAGCTGAATAACAATTGGCCGATGGATGGTTGACATATAATACTCAGGCCAAGCATCTGGAGATGTCAAACAACTAGCCGCAGGAGAAAATGAACAATACCGCAGATCAAGGCAACATACATGAATATCAGAATGCATATAGACACCGTCAACTATATTACTCTAATACAAATGGTCAAGCGGCATACGCAAAAAGAAAACAGATTCGTTATGCCAAATGAGGTATTCCTCCATTGACTACTGAACTCAAACTAAAAGAGACCATATTCCATTGACCTGTGATGTTTTCCCAACCTTAACCTGCTACCACACTAGTTCTATAATATAAATCAGTGTTTGTGACTTGTAAATTTGTACTACCACACTAGTTGTATAATATAAATCCCATTGTTCTCAACACACGGGGCCCATGCACATGCACAATATTGTAGCCTACTCAAGTTTCTCAGCCAAGAACACCTGTTCTCTACTAAACTAAGCCACCTAATCACGGCTAATACATACCAAAATCACAAGTAACAAATTATATTCCACAAAGTGCAAGTTATTATTGTTTGTAACGCTAAACTATTCTCAAACATCATAAGCACAAAACAGGGGGGAGGTAGTGTCGATTTCACCCACCGTGCACGGAGTGATGAATCCTTCTCTCCTGCATCGGTGATCATCAGATCCAATCTCGCACAAGAACAAAACGGCATCGCTAGGTAAGAAATCTTAGCAACAAAATTACGAATGATGAATTACAAAGGTCACCTAAATTCACCAAAATCGTGTAATCGAATAGGTAATCAAAGATTCTAGACTAATGCACCATGGATCCAAACTAATAACGGATACTCATTCAACCGGAGCTAGTAGCGAAATAACGAGTGATGACACGAGACAAAGTGCCGCACCCACTGTCCTTGACGCCGAGCGGGGCTCCATGGACTCGAGCTTGGCGCGACGCGCAACGCAGCCATGGGTGACCGTGTTGAGGTACACTGGCGTGTTCCCGATCACCGCACATCGGGAACAGGAAGAAAATGTTAGCTTCCCACTACTCGTGCACCAATCACGAGCACAACCAGAGGAGAGACAACGCCTCACCTCGGTGACGCCCTTGGCGATCGCCGGAGAAGACGCCCCCATCGTGAGCAAGCTTTACAAATGAGAAAGAACAAATCAGGGATTTTGTTTACCGCCAGCGCATGCGGATAAATCAAAGAAAATCCAGATTCGCTACGAATCGAGGTATGCCTTACCGGTTTTGTGGCGGAGCGGTCCTTGCGAAGCGGAGGCGGCTGCTAGAACTCTGATCGAGCCGGAAGTGGTGGGGTAGGCGAAGAAGTCAACGACGCCCACCTACACAAGCCGCCACGAGGAAGCAGGGATCCGGCGATGATTCAAGGATTCGAGGAGGGTTTGGGCAGCGGCACTGGTGGTTGGAGGAGGGAGGAGAAAGCACATGTAGATGGAGAGGCGGCAGCGCAAGAGGAGCAGGGCGACTGCGGGTGGAGGATGGAGTTGATCATGGGAGGGGGAGGGGAAGCGGCGGCGTGGATTGGATCTGGGGAGGACGGGAGGTAGAGGTGGGGGTGCAAGAGATGGTTAGGGTTTGGAGGGGGTCAGATCCTATGGAGCCGGCGGTGGTGTCTGCTGGGGAGTGGAGGCCAAGATGTGTCACCGATCCACAACAAGTTTCCACACTTCACCATCCTAGCCGTTTATTATGTTTACATCCTACGGCTGATATTGACCCTCTCTAATATCTCAACCTGTCTAGAAATTATGACGATTTTGTCCATAGAAATTACGACGTTTTTCACGAAATCGTCATAGTTTCATAAGGATTTGGCCCTCCCAAATATCTTACGACCATCTAGTGTAGAATCGCCATAAATTTATGACGATTTCATTCAGGGTCACTACCAAAACGTCATAGTTTGACACATTCCTTGTAGTGAATGTCTGGGTATGCCGATAAGCGTGTGTCCTTGGGAATATCGATTCCCGTTGACTTAGGCATACATTGTGTTCTCCAATCTCTGGCACCTAGCTACAAGAGCTTCATGATGAACTATAACATAAAGGGCATGAAGAAGTCTCTCCCCGAGCTTTTGTCAATGCTTAAGATTGCAAAGGTGGAGATCAAGAAAGAACATCAAATGTTGATGATCAGTAAGACTACCGGTTTCAAGAAAGACATGAAGGGTAAACAGAAGGGAAAGAAGGGCGGAAAATCGGTTGCCATAGCTGAAAGGAAATCCCGAGCTGGCCCTAAGTATGACAGCGAGTACTATTATTGTAAGGGGATTGGCCATTGGAAGCGCAACTGCCCCAAGTATTTGGCAGACAAGAAGGCCGGCAAGGAAAACAAAGGTATATATGATATACATGTTGTTGATGTGTACTTGACTAGTACTCGCACTAGCACATGGGTATTTGATACCGGATCAATTGCTAATATCTGTAACTCGAATCAGGGGATACGGAACAAGCAACCGCTAGCAAGGGGTGAGGTCAAGATGTGTGTCGGCAATGGATCAAGTATTGATGTGATCACCGTCGGAATGCTGCCTCTCCACTTACCGTCGGGATTAGTTATAAACCTAAATAATTGCTATTTGGTGCCTGCATTGAGCATGAACATTGTATCCGGATCGTGTTTGATGCGAAGTGGTTATTCATTTAAATGTGAAAATAATGGTTGTTTGATTTATATGAATGATCATGCACCTGTGTTGAATGGTTTATTTCTATTGGATATCGATAATAGTGTTACACATATTCATAATGTTGATGCTAAAAGAATTAAACTTGATGATGATATATCTGCATATAAGTGGCACTGTTGTCTAGATCATATTGTTGTTAAACGCATGAAGAAACTCCATTCAGGTGGACTTTTGGAATCACATGATTTCGAATCATTTGATGAATATGAGCCATGCCTTATGGGCAAGATGACTAGAACGTCGTTTTCTAGTTCAATGGAACGGGCGGCAGATTTGTTGGAAAACATACATTCTGATGTGTGTGGTCCAATGAGTGTCTCGACGCGAGATTGATATTGTTATTTTGTTACTTTCATGGATGATTTGAGTAGATACGGTTATATCTACTTGATGAAACACAAGTCTGAAACCTTTGAAAAGTTCAAGGAAGTTCAGAATGAAGTGGAAAATCATCATAATAGAAAGATCAAATTTCTACAGTCTGATCGTGGAGGTGAGTATCTAAGTTACGAGTTTAGCACACATATGAAAGAGTGTGGAATAGTTTCACAACTCACACCTGCTGAAACACCACAGCAGAATGGTGTGTCAGAACATTGTAATCGTACTTTACTAGATATGATTCGATCTATGATGTCTCTAACTGACTTGCCACTATCATTTTAGGGTTATGCACTAGAAACCGCTGCACTCACTTTAAATCGGGCACCATCTAAATCCGTTGAAAAGACACCATATGAATTATGGTTTGAAAACAAATCTAAGCTGTCATTTCTTAAAGTTTGGGGATGCAATGTTTGTGTGAAGAAACTTCTGCCTGATAAACTCGAACCCAAAGCGAAAAAATGCATCTTCATTGGATACCCTAAGGAAACTATTGGATATTCCTTCTATCACAGATCTAAGGGCAAGGTTTTCGTTGCCAAGAATGGATCCTTTATAGAGAAAGAGTTTCTTGCGAAAGGTGTGCGTAGTCAGAAGGTAGAACTCGAAGAGGTTATTGAACCTTCTCTTCATAATATGGCGAGTAGCGCAGCACCAGAAGTTGTTCCGGAGTTGACTTCACCGGATGAAGAGGAAACTAATGATAATGATCATGAAACTCCGAAAGAGAATACTATCAAACCTCACAGGTCAAGCAGGACGCGTGTAGCTCCTGAACTGTACGAAAATCCTGTTATGAATTTCATGGTTGATTAAATAGATGACACTATGACGTATGAAGAAGCGATGATGAGCCCGGATTCCAACAAATGGCTAGAAGCCATGAAATCTGAGATGGAATCCATGTACGAAAGCCAGGTTTGGACCTTGGTGGACTTACCTCACGACCGAAAGGCCGTGGAGAATAAATGGATTTTCAAAAGAAAAACTGATGCTGATGGTAACGTAACCGTCTATTAAGCTCGACTTTTCGCAAAGGGGTTTCGAAAAATTTAAGGAGTTGGCTACGATGAGACATTCTCTCCTATAGAGATGCTAAAGTCAATTAGGATTATGTTAGCAATTGCTGCATATTTTGACTATGATATATGGCAGATGGATGTCAAAACTGCGTTCCTTAATGGCAACATTGAAGAAGAGTTGTATATGATACAACCAAAGGGTTTTGTTGATCCTAAGGATGCTAACAAGGTATGCAAACTTCAGCAATCCATCTATGGACTGAAGCAAGAATCCCAGAGTTGGAATCTCCGCTTTGATGTGGTGATCAAAGAGTTTGGATTTGTCCAAACTTATGGAGAGGCTTGTATTTACAAGAAAGTGAGTGGGAGCGATGTGGCATTTCTGATATTATATGTGGATGACATATTACTGATCGGAAATGATGTAGATTTTTTAAATAGTGTTAAAAGTTATCTAAATAGCAAATTTTCAATGAAGGACCTAGGTGAAGCGTCATACATATTAGGCATAAAGATCTATAGAGTAGATCAAGGTGCCTATGTAAGGGATTTACTTGGGATTAACGGTGAGGTCACTTTGCATATCATTAGTTCTCTTTCTTCTATGGATGAGACTAGTAGATTGTTGCTATAAGCGGCTGTGGAGGCAGTAGCAGTTATGGATGCACTGCCCACATATAATTATCTTGCTCTAACAATTATATGCGTACTTTATTATTATCTTTGATTTCCATCAGATGTTTCACACAACTATAGGTGAAACAAATCCCATCAGATGTTTTGCACAGCTACAGGTGAAACTGAACGCCCCAGGCCCTCTCTCTCCATCATCGACAACAACAAAAGGTCGCAAACTCTTGGTCCGGTAAAACACTAAAATAATTCTAAAACTCCTGAATGTCCGTTAAAGTAACTTTACTACGCTTTATGCTTCCCGGGGATTCGATAAACCTAGGTCTACTAGGGAAAAAGAGTTATACTACATCCATAATGTCGATCGAAGGTATCAACCCTTTTTCTGGCGCTGTTGTCGAGGAAGCAATAGCTACCCTGGTAAGGTTATTATGAACCTTGCTAGTTTTAATTCTTGTTTTTAATTTTGTTAGTTTGCTTTCAATCTTTATTTGAAAAAACAAAAAATCAGTTAGCCTTTAAATTCTTGTTTTTACTATCATAAGTTTTTGTTTAGAAACCCCAAAAACATACGTACTATGGTTGAAAACAAACTTGGGGAGTTTGCAACTCCCAACAATGATTATTTGCATACTCCTATTACCCAACCAGGAATTACTACTGGGGATTATGAAATTAAGCCACACTATTTAAGTTTGGTTCAACATAATCAATTTGGAGGCTCTTCTACTGAGGACGTAGGTATGCACTTGAACACTTTCACTAGAATATGTGATTTGTTGCGCATTAAAGATGTTGACCCCGATGTGGTAAAGTTGAACTTATTTCCTTTCTATTCTAGAGGAAGAGCAAAACAATGGTTGCTATCTTTGCCTAGAAATACTATTGCATCGTGGGTGGAACGTACTTCTTTATTCATGACTAAATTTTTCCCACCTGCAAAGACTATGCAACTAAGATATAATATTAATGATTTTAGGCAGGAAGAGCGTGAGCCACTAGCGCTTGCGTGTGAGAGAATGAAAGAATGCATGAGAAACTGTCCCAGCCATGAGATGGAAGATTGGTTAATTCTCCATTTATTTTATAATGCTCTTAACCATGTGTCTAAGTCTATGCTTGATACTGCAACTGGAGGAACATTTATGGGCAAACAAATTGACAAGCAAAGCAAGCGCTAGACAATATGCAAGACAACCATGCCCAATGACATGTGGAAAGATCAAAGACAAAGAAGGTGAACCCCGTCACACCAGAGGAAAATTAAGAACTCACTGCTCCTATCATATTAGGTCGTCCATTCTTAAGAACTATTAAGGCTTTGATTAATCGACATGAAGGGAATGTGAAGCTTCAATTGCCTTCATGAGATCCTTTTGTTGTTCATTTCCCCAGGAAGAAGAAAGCCAAGCATAATGAGAAGGAGGCCATCACTTTGAAGGCCAACTATTTTGGAGTGGATGTTCCACTCATTTTTCCTAAGTGAGCAACATAATGGCCAAGCTATTGACGATAAAAGAGTATTTCATGGGAGGCAACCCATGTGAAATAGAGGTTTGAGTAAAGTTTTTAAGTTTTAATTTAAGTTTCATGTTGAATAAAGAGTGTTAGAAAACTCCAGTTGAGAAGTAGAAGTTCGGTGGTACTAAATCCTGTCTTATACATGTTGTTGTTGGTCGACAATTTAGTCTGTCATTTTTCTATCAAAACATGGTGTTTCGCTAAGTTTTAGGTTAAGAAAGAATTTTCGAAGAAACAAGTAAATTTTGGTTACTCCAAAAGGTTTAATGACCAAATATACGGCGGGAATAAGAATTCCGGACATATAGTTATCAATGCCTTCATTAAAATTCGTTTAGAAGGTACATAAGGTTACGACCAACTATACGGTGGGAATAAAAAAATTGGCCGTATAGATATTGATGCCTTTGTCAAAATTATTTTTCAGGATACTGAAGGTTTAACGACCAACTATATGGATAAAATAAAATTCAGATTTGTATAGCTTGCGCCGCTAGGAAGAAACCCTAAAATATTGCCATCGGACCAACTATATGGCAGAAATACACATTCCTAGTTTTGGTCGTATAGTTCGTGCGACCACAAAAACTCCACGGGAAGGTAACCCTAACACCAAAACTTTAATACTTTTTACTCTCTTCTACCTCCAAACTCTCTCAAAACCTCAAGAGATCTTCATATCTACTCAATTTCATTCAATTTCCTCGCACACAAGTGATCAACGGTATGTTTCTCCTCTGATCCTCCAATTACTTTTTGCAAATTCATCTCCTATCTGTTGTCATTATCAATCTAGAGTGAAACCTACTATGAACTAATTGCCATGTCTCTCTTGCCTGGATTATTATTTTGAGGAGATTCTCTAGTGTGCTATGATGAGGAATATGTTATGCTTATCACTATTGGATCAAAAAAGTTTTATTTTTGTCTTTTCTTATTATTTAAGATGATGAACATAAGGAGCCAAACGCGTGCTCGTGCCGCTATGAAGTTCTCCTCATTTCCGCTGCAATCGGGATCGCATGGGGATACGGTTTAGGAATGAGCGCCAACATGATTGCTTCAACAGGATCAAGAACCAAGAAGTGAAGACAACCAAGTGTTCTTGTCCCATTATATTGAATCAACTTGGTATTTATAATGACTTCAATTTACTTTGCAATGGAGTTGGCCTGCAAAACTTTGTATATCATGATGCGCCTACTTATCGCCGGTTAACTCTTGAATTTTTAAGTTCTTTGAAAAGCACCGTTAAAGCATGGCATAGAGAAGACATGATTTCTTTCCATCTTATGAACAACACTTAAACATTATCACTTGATGAATGGTGCAATTGTCTTAGTTTACCAAATGATGATGTTAATGCTTTACGCGCATCTTTTATCGACATGCACCCTTCCCCGGATTATTATTATAATAGAATGAGTTTCACTTATAGAGTCAATAAGGGGAAGAATATTCAACATCATGATATTCGCTATTTATTCTATGTTATTGCTAACACCTTGCAGGCACGAAATGAGTTTATTAGACTCAATGAGGAGGATATTTTGATCCTTGCAGAAGCTGCTATCAACAACAACAACTTGTCACTCAACTTGGGCGCAATTATTGTGCGCTACTTGGATCACCAATCCTCCCAAAGCCAAGGGCCAATCACATGTGGACGCGTCATCACCGTGCTTGCCATTGCCTTGGGCATCGACCTAGGTGAGTTGCAACCATTGCTAGGTGAGCGACGTATTGCTTTCTCTACTTTAAAAGCTTGTGGGGTGCTCAATAGGAGAGGTGGTAGTTATTACTTGCATATTGCTAGAGTTGGGCATCTCTACCCCGCTCCTTTGCTTAATGGTCTTTTCTCTATCGAGGAAGGACGTTTGCTATAAGATTTGCAGTTTGAACAACACCAACCCGAGAAGGAGATTCTAGATGAGGATAAAGACCAAGAAGAGGAGCAAGAAGTTCTTGATCAAGAGGAGCAGACACTCAACCGGTTCTCTACATATCAAAATTTCCAAGAACTTGGAGGAACTGTGGAGGGGATGCATAATATCGCCCTTAACCTCCGAGAAACCACTAGTAATTTATCAACTCAATTTGCGAACTGGAGCCACAACTTTTCCCGCCACCATAATGATTTGAAGGGCTTGCAAAAGCATAAGCTTGGGGAAGTCTCCCCATTATCTTTATTTGGCATTTATTTTTAATATTTTGAGGTTATGCTTTAGTTTGAGTTGCACTCGTGTTGGTTTTCCCAACACTTTTTCTTTAGTTATTTTTATTTGTTTTTGAGATTTTCTAGCCGAGCTTTGCCGCCAATTTTATATTCTTTAACTCCCTCACTTAAAAACAACAAAAATATTTTTCCATTTATCTTTATTTTACCTCTTCCTATTTCTATTCTCCTCGTGGTTCTCGCAGATTTGCAGGAGAGTGATTGACTTCAAGTTTCCAAGAAACGAATCAGAAGGGAAGAGATAAATGGAACCAATCATGAGAGGTGTGCCTTATGACTCCCCACTTTTAAGTTTGAGAAACCCATGCTAGTTAGTAGTAAATGTTAAGATATTATATTGGTGGAGTGAGTCTTTATATTGGAGTAAAAATTTTTTTATGGGTATTTAGTTGAGTATGTTTTGTTCCAGCTCTTGTAGTTAACCAAGTCTTGCCTAAAAATTTGCTAAACAATTGTAATAACAAAAAGTCTCACAATTGAAGGCCTGGGTGTTGTAGTGTTTAGTCTTGAAAGCTTATTTCTAGAGATACTCAACACCATAGAAAATGATGATTGACTTGATAGCTCTCTTTGAAAGGATTTGTTCAATAGAATTAATGTTTAGCGGTTTTTGTGAGCATGCCAAAGTTTGACTTGTGAATCATAAGAATGATATAGCTTTATGCGTGTCAAACTTGATGGGATGCCAACAACTCCGCTTAGCCTCTGACGATCTTTATGGGAGAAACTCTTAGATTTCGGCTATGAGTTGATTAAACATTTTAGCAAGAATGCTATAATGGATAAGATTCTTGGCGCTCTCATGTAGTCTGTGTTCATGATGGAACCACTCCTCCGGCTGATATGAGTAATCATTATGCAAAAGGAACAAAAAACTTGGTAATGCCACGAGTGTCCATTACAACCCAATAATAAACTAATTAGAATATTGGTATGCTCTCAATTACTTAAGAACTGGAATTCTTGAAGGATAATGGATAGAAAAGTAGCGCTTGAAAAGTCTTGACTTATTAATATGGGAGAATTAAGATACTTTAGTGTATATAATTTTCATGACAAACCCTCACACTCTCAATTTTACCTGATTATTTATTATTCAAAGGCAAGCTTATGAGTTGATTACATGACATGGAATAGAGTTTACTCATTTGAATCATCCATGATAACAATAATCTTACTGCGCTATAAGGATTCATTAAAACCCGTATGATATGCTTGCCATTACTCTATCTATGATGAGTTTTTCAGATTAATAAAGTGGAGGAAACATGATACTACCCATCATGAGTAAGATCATAATCCGTTATTTTAGTTTAAATGTTGAGTTTCTTTTTGATTTTGGTTTTATTGCTCGAGAACGATCAAGTTTAAGCTTGGAGAGGTTGATGGTTGTGGAATATAGCCATCCACATCCACATTTAAACTAGATATTATTCATACTTTTGATGAAATATCTCTCTAAATCCTGCCACTAATGCCTAATGATCAAAGGGGTATGCAATCCTGTATTTCTATTTTTCCCTACATAGGTAATGACTTTTGATGATGAGAATCACAACATTAAAGTCAAAGATACGAGATTTCCAACAACCCAAAAAAACCACAGGTCGTGAAGAGGAACCGGAAGGTTTAACGACCAACTATACAACGGGAATAAAAAATTTGGCTGTATAGTTCCGGCCATATAGTTTCCACCGACACTGCTAGGTCAAACAGAACAACTTTCGTGAAGGGGTCCCTATATAAAGAGACTTATCGTGACAAGAAAATGACCCCCAACGAGAGAGAAGACACAAAAACCACAAGACCAAAGGGCCGCCGAAGGAATATATCTAGATCCAATCTCCAAACCCTTCTCCACCACCATAGCCATAGTCCACCACTTATAATAGTAGATCTCATCTCCAATTGACGACATTGTAAGACTATTCATATTGATCTCATGATTTCTAATACAATGATTTATGATTGTTGATCTCATCTCTATGTGTGAGTAATTCTTCTTGGGCTAAGGGCTTTGGCTTAGCAATGTAGTTTGTGCATGTTATTTTGTAGGGGTTCGTAGCATGGAAAAAAATCTATCGCATGCACAAAAACAAGCCAAGATCTATCTACTAGATTGTAGCAACGAGTCTATAGAAGCACTCACCCTCAAAGATTCCAAAGCGGTTAACGAGAGCATGTTCTCGTGGGTGATGTAGTCATACACTTGCCAATCTCAAGATCGCGTAGACGATCCTTCCGGCGATGTGTTCCGGCAGCTCTTCCGCAGTCGGTCACACGTTCGGTACTCGATGAAGAACTTCCTCTCCCTTGTTCCAGCAGGCAGCGGAGGTTGTAGTTCCCCCCTCGCGATTCCGGCAGCACGACGGTGTGGTGTCAGAAGTAGAGGAAAGACCATGCAGATAAAGAATTGGATCTGCCACATTAGAATTCACAATCAAAGGTGTCTCCGCATCCAATCAACACGTAAGTCTCCTACCTAGGAAGGATAGGCTGGTTCACTTGAGGAGAATATTTTCTATGATCATACCCCACCATGTCATCCATGAACAGGCTCCGTAAGATCCCATAGAGTAGAAATGGAATAAGTCATGTGACATGATCCAATATTACACTTACCCTTTTTTATTATAGTATGGAAATGCATTCATTTTCTTTGCATCGATTGTGATCCGCAATACTATCGGAGTAAAAGAAGGGATCTAAGGAAAAATGTAGGCTAAACTTTTAATTTTTATTAGTAACAAGTAAATATTTTGTTTGGAGGTAAGAAACTTGCGATATTGGGGGGATAAACACCAACTAATCAAGAGACATGAGACAATCCAGAAAGCAATTGATCATGATCAAATTTGTAAGCCCACTTGGATATTGAGCATTTACCCATAAGAATAGGAGGGGAAGATCCGAGCGATTGCCTTCGCGGATCCAAACGTGCTCACAAGGCGCACAATAATAATAAGACCAGTAGAGACTTCATAAGGGACCATTTGAGCTGCAGATCGTAATGCTCCTAGAAAGGCATATTTCGAATATAGAGGACGTCCTCCGATCGGGAAATGGGAGTTCTAACCGGTCCTAACCCCAATTCCAAACAAATTGATTGGACCGAGGTTCGTGCAGGGGCCCCATCTGCTAGGCTCTCTACCCGGAAGACCAATAGCAAAGTATTAAACAATACGTGCTGTCATGGATGGGAATGACTAGAATATGTTCACTAACCATCTGACTTGATCGTCAATTCGGTTAGTAACAGCATGGATTTCTCTTCCTGTCAAGCAAGGCTACAGTCAAGGAGTGTTAGAAATTATCCAATGGATATTTCCTTCCTCAGATCAAAACCTAAATGTGCCAGCTTCACTTGGGATGCAGGCGTTATGCCTGTTTTCGCGGCAATATGGGCTGCCGAGCCTTCTATCCCTATTGATATAAGGGATCAAATCGCTCTAATTATACAAGTGTACCTCGAGAATGGCGGTGGCCTAATAAACCCGCCGGGAAAAGCATGAAAAAAAGGCTCGAATGGTACGATCCCTCCGTCACCCCAGAATGAAAGGGGTGATCTCGTAGTTCTTGGTCTGTGAAGATGCGTTGTTAGGTGCTCCATTTTCCCATTGAGGACGGGTTATTCTTATCAGGTCTAGTGATTGCTTCCCCCGGTCACAATGCACTATCCGCTTATTAACAACGAAAAAGGAACAGAGAGATTAAATAGAATCATTAGTCGCCCCAAGCTAAACCCGTTCATTCGAAGAATAGCTTTAAAAACACTATTCATGAGTTGTTGAAAGGTTGCCGGGGCATCACCTTGAATTCAAAAAGCCGGTCCTTCAGGCTATTTTGTAGATATCCTCTACCTTTCATTCTTATTTGGTGAAGAGGATCGTTTAACTGTAGCAAGAGCAAGAAAAATAGAGCGTTTCTTATCACAACCGTTCTTTGTTGCAAAAGTTTTTACCGGTTCTCCAGGAAAGTATGTTGGTCTTGCAGAAACTATTAGGGGATTTCTCGCCTAAGACGGTGCGAGTTATGGTGGATATAGGCTTTCCTGGTGATCTAGGGTTTAGAAGACCGGGAGGAGGAGGAGGAGGTGTCGCTTAGGTGGCCAGGCGCCTGGTGAAGGGCTAGGGATTGATGTTTGGGGCAGCCCTCCCCCTCTATTTATGAGAGGGGGGCAGCCTTGGGAGGGGTGGGTTTGAATCCAAACTCAAACCCAAGTTGGATTGAGAGAAGGACTCTTTCCTTCTTCCACTAGGAAACCATTGTTCCAGTTTGACTTTTCAAACTTCCCGTTTGACTTTCAATTTAGAGCTTTAATTCTCTCTTGATGCCCAAAGCAAGTGACCTAGTATATGATCCAATCATTCCACTTATCCATGACACATTCATGGTCCATTCCCCTTCCGGTCCGGTGAACCTTCTAGACCCTTCTAGAACCTCTCTGATGAAAACATCAGAATCTTTCCCGAACTCCGGAATCGGACTTTCCTTATATGAATATTATTCTCCGGACCATTCCGGATCTCCTCGTGATATCCTGGATCCCATCCGAGACTCCGAACAACATTCGGTATCCCTACTAACATTCCATATCTACTAAACAAAATCGAATCCTTAAGTGTGTCTCCCTACGGTTCGTGAATTATGCGGACATGACCGAGACACTTCTCCGATCATAACCAATAGAGGAATCTGGAAATTCATATGGCTCCCACATATTTCTACGATTACTTTGCGATCGAATGAACCACTTACATACGATACCAATTTCTCTTTGTCTCGCAATAGTTTACTTATCCGAGGTTTTGATCGTCGGTATCTCTGCATACCTAGTTCAACCTCGTTACCGATAAGTACTCTTTTCTCGTTCCCGTGATATGTGATCCCTTGTGAGCCAGACACATGCTTGCAAGCCAATTGGATGACATTCCACCGAGAGGGCCAGAGTATATCTATCATCATATGGATGGACAAATCCACTCTTGATCTATGTGCCTCAACACATACTTTCCGAACACTCAATGCCACCTTTATAGCCACCCATTGGTGTGGTGTTTGATGTCATCAAAGCATCCTTCCGGTGATGGTGATTAGCATGATCTCATGGTCGAAGGAATTAGGTTACTATGTATCAGAAAGCTTATAGCAAATGAACTATTGAAATGACTTGATCTTAATGCTACGCTTATCTGCAGGAGTATGTCCATCATACCATTCTCCTAATGATATGATCTTGTTTGTTAACAACATCTCAATGTTCATGATTGGGAAACCACGATCATCTATTAACCAACAAGCTAGTATTACAAAGAGGCTTTACTAGGAATTCTAATTTAGTTTACAAATCATACAAGTATTAATATTTCCGATTTAATATTGTTATAGCATGAATGTAAACATTATCATAAACACAAAGATATAATAACAACCACTTTTATTATTGCCTCTAGGGCATATCTCCAACATATTTATCATAGATGGGATCGTGTATTAGTTTGCATGACATGATGGTTATTGTATCCTCTCTTGCCTCAATCTAAGAACTTGTCAGGTACCCCAAGACCCCGAGGATTGAGCCAGGTGTAGGGAGTATGAGTAATGACTAATCTGCAGGATGGGAACCCGAGTGACAGAAAGAGTAGTACGGCTGTATATGAGGGATTTACTTGGGATTAGCGGTGACGTTGTGCATATCATTAGTTCTCTTTATTCTCTGAATGAGACTAATATGTTATTGCTATAAGCGGTTGCGGAGGCAATAGCAGTTATGGATGCACCACATATAATTATCTTGCTCTAACAATTACATGCATTTTATTATTATATTTTATTATCATCAGATGTTTTGTACAGCTACAGGTGAAACGAGCATACAGACCTCTCTCTCTCCATCATCGACAACAATAAAAGATCGCAAACTCTTGGTCCGGTAAACACTAAAAAAATTCTAAAATTTCCGAAGATCCCTTAAAGTAATTTTACTACGCTTTCTGCTTTCCGAGGATTCGATAAACCTAGATCTATTAGAAAAAAGGCTATACTATATCCGTAATCCGGATCGAAGGTATCAATCGCCGCATCCAAAACGAGTTTCGAGGACCTGTTCTTCCGCCATGAGCTTAGGACATCAAATAAAGAGGCACACATACTAGCTAGGAGTGTAGTTCGTAATGATCAGGGCCATCGTATCCTGTTCTTCCGCCATGAGCTTAGGACATCAAATAAAGAGGCACACATACTAGCTAGGAGTGTAGTTCGTAATGATCAGGGCCATCGTATGTGGCTGGTTGAGCCCGTGAGGGCCTTTGTATTCCACTTGTTTCTTGAAGTTTAAAAAAGAGGTAAATACTCTTTTAGTCCCACAACTTGCAACCTGGAACAGTTTAGTCTCACAATTTGCAAAGTGACCTGAACCAAGATTTGTTTTACGCATTAAACCATCACCACCGGCTTAATCAGATAGACATTGTTAAAAAATATTTGGCTAAGGTGGGATTCGAACTCCTCCTAACGAGGAGACCAGGTGGGAGAACGTGCCACTGAGTTGTTCGTTGGTTTATGCAAAGAGCAAGGGACACATATATTATGTACATACTATGTGCAACAATATTTAGAATTAAATAAACATAAAAACTAACACCTTGCTGGCCTGCAACTAATACTATGGTACCTTTTGGAAGGCAAATTGCAGCTCCTTATCTCAATTATTAAGCCAAACAAACACAAAAACCATTGCAAGATCCAAAACTGTGTTAGAGACGACGGTGTTCCTCTGCGCGGCAGTATGCAGAGTTGGGTACACCAGGGCGGCGACCCTTGGTGGTGGGAGTCATGTTGGATGGCGGGCGTACCATGGACTCCAGTGCTGGCTGGAGACTACAATCATGATCACGATGTGGTGTCCGACGAGTTGCATGTTGTGGTCGTGGTCCGGGTGTCTTTCGCGGCAGTCTAGTTCCCAATGTAGTTGGCGAAGATTTTATGTTGAGGTAAAACCCTTGCCTGTTTGGGCCACGGCGACGAAGTCCGCAGACGTCGTTCCCTTTCTGAAGGCGTCATTGGGGCAGTGATGGTGGATTCCTAGTGGTTGTTGGGTTCTATTCTGGTGCTTCAGGTTGGTGGTGGCAAATGATGGTCGATTTCTGGTGGTGGTCGGCTTCCGGTGGCGTTGCCTACACGGCTGAAATTGCCTCGACGGTGTAGCTTGTTTGTTGGTTCGTTTTGATGAACTTCGGCCTGACTCAGCATCTCGTTCGGCTTGTACTCTTCTTTTTTAGCTAATATAATGGTTGTACCTGCTTGCATTTTTTCGGACATAGCCTCTTCGGTAGGCATGTTTCTATAAGACTATGTGGTTTTACTTTGTAAGCTGGATATATCATCTTGCATCTCTAATGCCAGTCAGAGCCCTATTAATTCCACATGTTTTCTAAAAATTTATTATGCCAAACCGTAATTTAATTTTTTTGCATAGACAATTATTTACTAATTGTATGTTTTATAAGTAAAAAGTATTTCATAAATTAAAAACAAACAATCCGACCGGTAAAAACTTAACCCAACGGCCTCAATGGTTCAATCACTAGTCTGGTTTCTAAACTATGGTCTAGATGTGTGATTTCCAGAAAAGGCCATCATGAACCTACTCAATAACTCTCACCTCCACTCTGGTTAACATCATCTGTCTTGACGCATCGCAGAACGGCGACAATCCTCACCGTGCTTGTGGTAGTGCATTGCTAGCTGGATCGAGCCTGAAGTAACGACACAGACGATTGTGTGGTCATCCTTGCGTGACTGATATACATTTTACCGTGTCTGGTTTTTAAATATATAAAGTATTATATTTTTATATATAATAATGCAATAAGTAAATAATTGTCTATACAAAATATTTCAAAATCACAGGTTGACATAATAATTTCTTTTGATGATCGTTTAACATAATAATTGAGATAATGAGCTGCACGTTGGTTTTTTTGTTTGTTTAATTTTAATACTGCTGCACATGGTATGTACAAATAATATCTGTCTCTTGTTTTAGCATGAAAGAATTGCAGCGTAGCTGGTCATGGCTAGACGTAGATAGCATTTTAGATTTAGGTGCAGGTTCGAACCCCACTCCACCGTATATTCTTTTAACAATGCTAAAATGATTGAGACGGTCTGGTAAGATCTACGTTTCTTGTTTTTTTGGTAGTACCAGTTCGGTTTCTAAACTATGATCTAGTTAGTGAAACGTGGATAAATTCGATCAAACTTGTTAAACTTTGGTTAAATTGGACTAAACTGTTTTTGAGTTACAAGTTGTGGGACTAGTTTTGCTCAGTTTGTAAATTGTGGGACTAAACTGTTCAGAGGTTGCAAGTTATGGGACTAAAACTGTATATACCTCTTTAATAATAAAAGACGGCTTGAACCTCAAGAAAAGTTAGAACACAGTTAGCGGGTCACATGCTATTTTTGGTTTAGTTGGGTTAGGAAAGGCAAATGCTATTTATTGCCCAATGCGCGTGTTTATAGCCTTCGCTCAACGCGAGCGTTGTGCCTGCTCATATGACGTATGTTTCTTTACTCTGTGTTTCTTTTTCTCTTTTATTTGCTGGTTTAATTTTCTTTTTTCTTTTTATGTTTCTAAACATTTTAAAAATATAAACAATTTACAAATCTGATCAATTTTCTAAATTTGAATAATTTTTTGGAATTTAAACACTTTTTATATTTGAATAATTTTTTGAATTTAAACAATTTTCAAAGTTGAACACTTTCCAAATAACTGTGAAAATAATTCGAATATAGCAGAAACAACCGTGAAGTATACCTGGAAAAAAAGAACAACTGTATTGGGCCTAGTCCACATAGCGAGAGGTCACGTGTGCGGGGCCCATTGTCGCACGCGTCAAGCGGAGAAATAGCAGCCCCCGCCCGTTAGGATAGCAGTGCAACATTTATACGGATGAAAAGCCATCTTTGCAAATAGTTTGGTGGGCTGCACGAGAGCCTTTGCACGAACAGATCAATAGATGCATGTTGTTTGGTTGATGTACTGGTTTGGCTATCACACTAACATGCACACCTAAACATTTATTAGCACCTATTTATTCTTTGTTTGCGGGCTGCCGCGGCTACTTTCATAACACCTGTTGTGGCTACATCGACGTGCAACACAACATCTACTGCAGCTGCGCCGACATCAGAGAACACAAACACGATCATCCACAATAGCATCGATGAGGAACCGCTCGACGACGGGCTGGACTAGGAACCACTCGATCTTACTCATCGTGTCGAGGTCCTTGCGGCCAGACCACCGGAAATGGAACACGACAAAGTGGAACATCCGGAGCAGGTGCACAACCAACAAAGGGAGCTCTGCGAGGTCGCATCCGCAGTAAATGGCGATGATAACCTTGGTGTTCCTCTACATGCACGACCGATCCGTCGAGTAGTTCTTCCTCAATCTCAACTTCAACCCATCTTCATCTTCAACCTCAGGTACATGTTCAGAAGCTTCGGATGGATTCCTCTACCTCTACCAAAACGAAAAACTTACAACATGAGAGCCGTGGAACAATGAGATCAAACTACTCCTATAAAGAAATTTTCGAACGGTTCATTCCGTGCGACAAATTTGAAAAAAAAATCGTCAAAAAAACTCTAACTTTGACAATGAATATGAGAAGATATAGTTCATGAACCTTGAATGTGATGGTCAGAATGGCCTCCATCGTTGATGTGCATCTTCTCCATGCACAGATTGATTCTATTTGCAGTCTATTTATGCTAATTATAAAGGGTTAAGGATGAGGATGTTTAGGTAGGAGAGAGTGAAGGAAGCTTTGCATAAAGGTGACAACACTTGGTCGATTGCGCCTGTTCTGAACACGCTCCACGAAAACGCTTGATTCGAGCGTTGTCTATGGGCCTAGCTTAGGCCTGATTTACAACCCACTCTAGACACAACATAGTAGACACGTAGATAACCAAACGGACGGATTTCGTTTGGAATGGGCCTGCCCAGGGGTGCTGCAGCCTACAAACACTTTCTTAACTAAGCCCACAAGCACCATAATGGCAGAAAGTTTTTCTTGCCGAAACATAAGATAAATTGCCGCAATACTCTGCCTAATCTCACTTGCTTAGAGCATCTCTAACATATGTCAAAAAACCATTTGGATACAAAACATTACTACTATTAGTTGCAGTGGGCAAAATCATGCTCCAGTTCGGACGTTGAAAATAGGACGCGCACAAAAAAATATAGGACACGCGCTAAAAAACCCAATCTTGCACTGCAGAATTGGTGTCTCGGCTACTATGCTACAAAATTGAAACTTGACGAGCGTAGCCAAACCGCCCAACTGAATCTTCCATGTGCGACCTCTTGCACCCCGTCGTCCGTCGCCGGCGAATTCCTGGCCATCAAAAGCTATTAAGCCACTCCGCCAAACCCTCCCTAGTCCTCTGCCCCTATGGCCGATGATGGAGTAGTTCCGCTGCCGCTACAACACCCCCCGTCGCCGTCGCATCCAACTCTTGTGTCGACCTCGTATATGCCTCCTATGAGTTGTTCCTTTGGAGCCTCCACTGTTGATGGCACGGTGCTCGTACAATACTATCAACACCGTCCAAGTTTCCAGTGATGATGAAGTACAAGGTGGAGATGCCCGTAAAAAAGATAAGACACGATGAATCATGAATGTTGATGTTTTATGTGTTTATGTGAACTTTAATTGTGTTGAACTTGGTTGTCTCCAATTATTCTATGCTTTCAAATTGAGGATTTTTACGGTACCCTGGTACTCTATTAGGAGGAAGGGAGTACCACGCACATCTAGCCATCCATTTGACGGGGTATTTTTGACCTTTTTGGTTACCCTCGTTCATCGTACACCGGCGCCACCCCTCCCGATCGAGTGCATCATCACAGTGCGCAGGCTCTGGTGGCCGTATCCTACGCTGCAGATTTCATTCTGATCAAAAGCAGACCCTCCGCATCGCTGCTCCATCCTAACTATCAAAGCCTCTAGTGGTTTCAGTATTTCACCACTCTCTCTTGGCCTATCTGCTATGCATCAGACGGTGAATCAAGCCCAATTAATTTGTCCGTGATGTTCCACCGAGATATAATTAAAAGATTGGATTTTGATATTATATAAAAGTTATGGCCTCCTTCGTGTGAATTAAGTTGATTTTGCGAGGTTCTAGTTCTTTGTACTAGTACCGCAAGGTTCGATCATTAGACTTGTAGGCATCTGCAGTGGATTGGATTCAGGTATTGTCTGCGATGTGTTAGAAATATAAGTTGTGCCGACGGAGGTGCAGATCCGGGTCGTGGGGCTAGTTTCGCTCATCCCGCCACGAACGTACAGAGGTCAGCTCACCACACCAGGCAGGGTGCTGGCCATGGGCGGAGGTGACCGGTGCTGGTCACCTGCCATCTCCGGCAGCCGCAAGCGGGATTATAATTTTCTGGGTCGTTATTATGATTTTTCCCCTTGGATCGAGGTACTCCGTGGTTTTCGAGTTAGTACTCCATAGGATCAGTGGTGGAGTACCAAAACATTGTGGCCATTGGATGAAGGAAAATAGATGACTCATATTAATTTCGGGGTACTGTAAAAGTCCTAAGAGGAATTAGAGAAACACAATGCATGTCTGTGTCATCTAGAAAATAGCGGTAAGGGAACCTAACAATAGCATGGCTACAAAGTACAAACGGACATGAAGAAGACTGATCTATCCTATGTCATAAGAGGATACAATTGCCTATTAACTATCATCCTTGAAGTGGAAGGATGCATTTTACAAAACTTGCATCTTAGTTTTGCACCAAACCCTTAAAAAGGAAACCTACATCATGTTGAGATATCTCAGAAAACTTGATTTAGATTTGGAGAAGGATGGATCATAGAGCAATTAGCAGTGAACACAGTAGGATAGGTTGAGCAACTACTACTGCTGGATCATAATAGTTAACCGAGTCGACCTGCAATGATAATAGAAAGTCTAAGATGCAGAGCAGATAAAAACGAACTTTACATAGTATGACTCACTTTTTGGAACAAATCCGATATTTCACATTAGGGATTATTACTTGTGCAGCCTCAGAATATTACTTGCCTTTTCGTTTGGAGTTTTTTTTTCTCGTTGTAGGCATGCAGAGACAAAACATGGTAGATCAACTCAACCAAGAGATTATGCTTCTAAAATGGCTACTACACGATAGCGAAAGCAAATATAGAGAAGAGCCAAAATGATCGTAAATATAACTATTCAAAAAAATAGCGGAATAACTTTTAGTGCATTACCAAGTATGCCGACGGAGTGAAACCAAGTTTAAGTTTATTTAGTACTTTCTCCGATCCTAATTAATGGACTCGATTTTTCTAGATTCAGATGTATCTAGTCATTTTTTAGTGCTAGATACATCCGAAGCTAGACAAATATAAGTCCATTAATTTGGATAGGAGGGATTAGAAAGAAATACATACAAATTGATAAGCATCATTGCAATCAATTAAAACGTATACAAATGCATATTCCATATCTAGCACTCCTAATTACCTTTGGTTGCTTCTATATAGAAAGTGAATAGTATAACACCAGCCTTCCAAAAAGCTGCCGCATAATCTAATGAACATGAAAGGTGAAAAAAAAAATAGTTACACCAAACCAAATGCAAAGTGAAGCTAAATGCTGAAACGAAATAAAGCCGCTACTTATCAACCTGTACTTGAGATATGAACTGAGGCATCGCCTTTATAGATCTCAAATTTTCACGAGCCAAGATAGTAACGACTCTCAGAGAAACAACAAGGTTCAGAGTTAACAGCTACCAAGTTTTTAGCTTTTCCTTCAATGTGGCCTTAATGTTCTTCCAAGTGAGGATGGGGGCATATCTATACCTAATAATAAAAGAAGGAGTGTTTCTTGTAGTACCTACACTTTTTTAGACGACTTTATCCTTTGATCAAAAAATAAATTACCCACCAATGCCACCGGTAAGTGAAAAAGAAAAAATACGTGACTTTACCCTTTGACCAATAAATAAATTACCCACTAATGCCACCGGTAAGTGAAAAAGAAAAAATACGCCACTTTACCCTTTGATTAAAAAATAAATTACCCACCAATGCCACTGGTAAATGAAAAAGAAAAATACACTTTCGTTCGTATGTCAAAGGCGTGTCCCTTTTTCGTTTAATCAGCCGTGCGTGTTTTCTTCCTGGCTGGTTTACCTACGTAAACATGGACGAGAGCTATTGGAGTAGTAACCGACTTGGAGTTGTGCGTGTGGCGGGTTTCCAAATTATGTCATGATCGTTCCTTAGCTTTCCTGATCGAATCCTATGGATGCACGTGACCTGAGTCCGCAAAATAAAGTCTCGATGAATCTCCTTGAACTACACGCTTATATATATGGCTTAGTGTACCCGATCCGTCTGGCCAAAAGAAAAAATATGCATTTTTTCAAGCCGCCGCTGCTGTCGACATATGGTCTCGGTAACCATGGACCAATGATCCCATGGACCTGTCCTCCAATCTCAATCTTCACAAGTAACATCGATCTATAGAGGGCGCCGACTGCGTTGCGGGCTAAACGGCGGCCTCGGCACGCTACGAGCCGATGTCATTGTGCGGTACAAATGAAATGTCGATCAAAGACTACATGACATTTGGATTCGACTGCGAGTTTGACGATATAAAACATTATTAATTTAATTTGGTGTTGTACCGTAGCAACGCACGGGTTTTGTGCTAGTTTTCCTAAGCCCCAAAAGGTATTTGGAGGACTGTGACGACATTGATTGACGAACTGCATCCAAGTGACACCCCGCCAGTTATCTAATGGTCAAGATTTACATATACCCCTTCAGTCCATCCATCGCGATCAAGTAGTTAAGAATGTTTTAATTAGTGGATTTGGTGCCTAAAAGCGTGTTTGGAAACCTTTGGGAAAGGGAATGGGATTTTAACGCTAATTACCTCTCAATTACCTGCACTCCCCCAGGTAAGAGATTAGTGGGAATTGAACAATTAACTCCCTTTCTATTCCCTACCTAACCTGAATTCCTTCCAAACAATCAGGGGATGGTAAGTCTCCTGCCCACAAACTCCCAATCCCTCCTTCCAACTCCCCCAACCAAACGAGTTGTAAGTGCAATTATCAATGTAATAGCTACTTAGCATAATTGTATCAGAACATAAGTGTGGTCCTACTCTTTCGATATAAAAGAGCAGGATAGGGAGGATGGATGGCACACTATGCAATACAAAACCTTAGTTATCTTCTTCTTTTCCAATTTTTACTTTATCTAGATGCTTGTAGATATGAGCACTCGATCCCCCCTTCTTCCTCCTCTCCGATCGCATGCTTGTAGATCAGAACATATATTAGATGAGAAAGCTCGATTGCCTTCATGATGATTGTATTGCTATGCTTCACTTGTATTACAAAGAGGCTGCATAAAGCAACCACTACAGTTCAACTCGTGCAGGATGTCTGCTTTTAATGACATAACATCTCCCAAGAAATTCTGAAATAATTGCACACTATCAAAAGGGGCTGGTGTATAGTAACATAGGAAACAATTTATCTGCAGCGAACGAGAAGAATAATACTTTTCTACAGAAAAAGAGAGAAGACTAACAAATATATGAAGAATTTAGTTCCCATTCTCTAAAAAATTAGGGTAAGAATAACATCCTATGAAATTCAAGTGTGAATCGATCATAGAATCTAACATGATTAAAATGGCTTTTGGTAGTTCTGAGAGAAAAAAGTGTCACACATGCCGATCTACTCACAAGTGATCATACAATTGGAGTATTGTTTAGAACCTGCTGATCTGAACCAAAGTGGGAATAGAAAGCCTCGTTCTGGTCTAGTCATAAGCCGAGGCAATTTGACCATTTGCAATACTGTTAGAACCTTGATTTGAATCAAAACAAGATAAGATCAGAAGAGAATAGGCAGATAAAATTCCTGCATTAATCCAGATCCGTACAAACACACAATGAGTTCTTGACTATTAAAAAAGAATGAACATTAAATCTAACAAATGGACAGCTAAGCAACGCACAAAGAATTATTTTGAGTGCAATTTACTTGCATGAACAACACATACTACAGTCTCACACTCATACAAAAGTATTCATATATTGTTCAATTTGGGACCATGGAAATCACTAGAGGTGTTCAGTTACACGCAACAAATAACACAAGAAAGTACTATGTTTACAAAATACAACAGAAAAAAGAACCATAGAACATACATGCAATAATGAAATCACCTAAAATGTTTAGTAACTGACAAAAATAAGAGAGTATGAGTAGCCTGCATATGCATATACATATTCATAAGAATCAGATCATGCTTATTTTAAATTCAGCATAACTGCGAACTACCGATTCAGATTTGCATATAGTGCACAACAAAGAGAACTTGGAAGAAAAGCTTAGAAATATAGAAGGACTGCAAGAGTACTTTTCTTTGAACAAATATAAAGATCCCTATATTTCATTATGGTCTAGATCTGAAAAATCCCAATCTTATGTACAACTTCATCTTCTTCTTCCATAGGAAACCTGAACCAATAAAAATAGATAGAAATGACAACCCAGCACAAATATATCAATAGGTGTTAGAACAAACCAGATTTCACATCAAATTAGGTATTATTACCATAGAAAATCTTACACCTATTGTTCAATCTTAGTCTTAGTTCACCAAATTACAACGTATAACTTACTATTTTAGATCCACGCGCAATACAAAAGAGATCTAGGAGAATCTTACCCCTATTGTTCATTATTAGTGCACCAAATTACAGCTAGTAGCCCGCTATTTTCATATGCACATCAAGAAAAGTGAGCTAGGAATGAGAGCACGGACATCACCTTGCCTAAGATGAGGATGACATGTGATGTAAAAGTTGGAGGTTCTCTGTAGAGGGATACCATCTACAGGAGCTTCAACACGCATCCTCCGGCGGTCAGATGCCACTATTGCACATCTCCATGGAGCCAGGGACACGCCGATTGCAGTGACCCAACATACCACTGCATGATGTAGTATACTATAGTCATGGACATAACACTAATGAAACACCGTTCACTAGTATTACATCCCTCGAATGCTGCATGAAAACAATGGGTCCAATACATGGCTAAAGGTTACAACTCACTCTTTACACAATATCCAGAGAACACTCTAGGTTAAAGAGAGATAAAGAACTTCTTACGAAGAAGAATCAAAGATGAACAACGCAAGAACTAGTATACTATTAAGACTAGTATTTATACTAAAGGGTTGGCATTGCTGTTATTGCAATACTCTAAAGAATTAGGTTCTTGACTAGATATTATATTTCTATCTAATCAATAATTTCGTCTTCACTTGAGTTGATATATATGTTGACTTTATTGAAGATCTTTGGCTTTGGATGACGAGTCCTGGAGCATAAATTGATGTGGATGTTGTCTATTCCGGCTTCAGAATCTAGCAAGGGTTAAGAAGATACTTTGAGTACGAGCGTACTCAGCAAATTCACTAGAAAAGGAGTGTTTGATGCACTATAACTATAGCCACAGACCATAGGTCATAGGCAATGCAAGTTTTCATAAACATTTCTTCAAAGGTTGCTTTTATTCTGAAAAGCTATATCCGTCAGCCTTCACGGGTTTACCAGAACTTTCATGGAGTTCCTTTCCCGCCGCGTTCGCAACTCCTTCCCGGAACAGGGAGTAACAAGTTACAGTTCTTACACTCTGTAGAGGTGTGTTACTTTACCCATGAGGGATCAACTCTTTGTTGCACAACCGGGAAGCTTATTCCCGTCCACAATTCCATGATGTGGGGCCCAGAAGATGATCCAAGCCAATCACTGCCCCCTTCGCGACCTCACATGCCTCCTTGGTGTACACCATGCCCACATATTGGATTACGGAAATGGTTTGTACAAACTGTTAGATGCCAGAACTATCGTGGGACGTTGAGGGTTCCCACCCATATGCTGCATATCCTCTACGAATTACCAATTAATATGCACGCTTCGAGGATAACAGACACGCCCTGCACATCCGGCTTCATGCGAGAGGAAGAAGATACAGCTGACTTCTTTGCCCCATTCCAAATCTCATGGTCAACG
Organism: Avena longiglumis; assembly: GCA_030063025.1. NCBI lineage: Eukaryota > Viridiplantae > Streptophyta > Magnoliopsida > Poales > Poaceae > Avena > Avena longiglumis. The sequence goes on along the minus strand of CP125976.1, from coordinate 50,045,762 downwards.
CGTAATATACGGCGCAAGAATCACTGGCGACATTGGTTGTTAAGTCCTAGGTGATATAGTTACGAGCGGTGGTATTCCAAGCCGATTTAATAGATTAGCTGATCACCCTGGATCAGTAACCAATAGCTCACATTATTATCGAAAATAGTGTTTTCTGATCTTTTTCAAATGCAGGTGGTGACAACACTGGATTTGTAAAATACTTTACAGAAAATAAACAAAGGACATGAGCAAGTGTGAACTTGCCTTTTGTGATTGCAAGATTATGCACTCACGGTCTTAGAGTTAGTATAAGATCCAAAATCTGAAATCAGCATCATTGATCCGGTAAGGACTAATGTTTAAAGAGGCAGTATGCTTTATGCATAAGTAATGAGATGTACTTTTATAAACGCAAATCTTGGGAATAACGTTGTTCTAGGGTTTGGATTCTGGAAATGGTTACTTTAGAATGTGTTGTTCTTTTAGATAGGTTTCACACATGTGCTTCTTATTAGGGATTGTGAGTGTGTGTGAACAACACATATTTATGCAGCAATAAAATATATATCTATGAAATGCTATTCAAAATTGTTTACACTTTAATAGTTTATCTCCAAACTTTACTTTATAAGTAGAGTCACTTATAAATAGCTTAAGTGTTATTGCTCCTAGGTATACAAGTGAAGTATGAAGTAATGTGATCTTGATGATTAGTCATATATTGTCTAAAGTGGCAAAACGAATAAATTTTGAAGAAAAGATTCCTTTTCTAAGGTTTAAACAATCTTTGTGGTTAGTTAGTGGTGGTCGATGTTATTTGTGTTTGCTTGAATAGTGTTGGCTTGAGATGCTTTATAACTTAACTAGTTTAGACCAAAGTTAACTATAAAACATATAATAATGCTTATAGTGTTATATTTAGATTCTTGTAGACTAGAGTTAACTTTAAAACAAAGATAGTTTGAAAGTATAATGCTTATGATATTTGTATCTTGTGTACCTGGTAATGTTTCCTTAAGGTTACTTAAGAATGGTTATTCTTTTACTTGGTGTAGTGGTTTCTTGATTTTATAATGGAGTAGTATCATTTACCTTTTATAGATGAGTGGTTATAGTTTATAAACCAAGATATAATATTACTTAATTACTTATGAACTTACTATAATGTTGTGGTAGTTTTTGTAATCTGCTGGTTAAAGTACATAGAAAGGATCTGATTTATTCACAAGTTGTTCTTTAAGGTTTTTATTATGAATAGGAATCCTTTAGAATGTAATCTTCACTTAAGGTTGAAGATAATTTAATGAAAAGGTATTTATAATGTTTTAAACCATTATGGCTTCATATTATTAATATTTAAGACTAATACTATTTATTAGACTTAATTGACTCATTTTAGAAATATTAACAAATTTTATTTACCCTTATATGAATTTTAAACTAAGGAAATAGGTTTAAATTCAAGTTATTAGAGTTCCTGAACTTTTTATTTAACTCAATAGTGAAATATTATATTTTTAACATGTAGATATTATTTTTGTGATCATTTTGGTATATTATATTTATTTTTATGATTTATAAATAATAAGATATTATTTTTATAAGATTTAATATTTTAAAAATACTTAATAAATAATAAATATTTAAGTAAGTGAAATAATAATGCATGATTATAGTTTTAAATTATAGTTTTTATTTTGCTAAGATTTTTGGTATATTATTCATATTCTTAATCTTTATCATTATTAAAATATGAATTATCAAGGTTATATTACTGTTAAACCTTTATTAAATAATATTTATTTAATTAGTCATCAAAATAATATTGGATAATAAGTTTAAGTTGTAGGTTTTATTTTTATACAAATTTTCATATATTATACACTTTTTTCTGAATTATAAATCAAAAGTTATTAATTAAACAAGATTTAATCATTTGTTTGATTTCATATTAATAATTAAGTTTATAACATTTTATTTATTTCTTAAACAGGAATTTACTTTTTACACCGCACCTACATCTAGCCTGAGTCATTAACCAATGGGCCAGTGGCCACCTCAGCGCACAGGTTAAAGAAAATGCATTTGTTACCAATTGATTGGCTACCCCTAGTCAATGACATATGGGCCCTAGGCCATGTCACATGCCATGTGAGACAAATACCAGGTCAAACAGGGAACTGGGTCCAGGGTGGCGTCAGTGTGACGTAGCTATGGCGTCAGCACCACCACCACCGTTAGTGGTTGGTCGCCGGCGACGATCCATGGCGCCCTAACAAGCGAAACTAACCTAGTTCGAATCAGCGCAACGCGCTGAACCCTAAAGTGGCGACGTTGCTCGGAAATAGTCATCGGAGCCTCAGCTCCGACGGTAGCCGACGGTGATAGAAGGTGCGGCGGCGTTTAACAACGAGATACGACGGTTTAGGGATACTGGAGTGTTCAGGAACTCACCCTGATGACGATAGAGAGGTTGGCGAGGACAAGTGTGGTCGGAGGCGAGCTCTTCGACGAGGATTCCGACGAACTGCCGCAAAGAGGAACGACAAAATTCACCCTCTCTAGTGCTCCCCTTGATGCAAGATTCTACTCAGATGATCTACGGAGGGCGGGGCTTCTCCATGGCTGCTTGGAAGAGTGTGGGGAGATGTGGTTCGACGACGAGATGTGGCTCCGGTGAGCTAGGGTTTCAGCCCCATTTGAATCGGAGAGGATAAGGAGGGATTGTGGATAGGGATTGAGGCAGGGCGTCGCGGTGGCCTTCTATCCCCCTGTGGAACGACGGCGAGCATCTTGACGCACGGTTGACGATGACGGCATCGGGCGGCAGCGAGCTCCTCCAGCGAGATGCCTGTGTGCGTGAGGATGACGATGATGTCGCTTTTGCGGAAAAAAAACTAGCGTTTATTTCTTCTCAACCCGCGATCCTTCCCTGGCCCCACTCGTCAGTCACATGAGAGAATGAGCTGGGCTGGTTATTGGGCCTTTGTGGGCTGCACCTGGGCGACATGTAAGGTGTAGGAGTTGGGCCACACCAAGTCTTGTTTTTACTTGTTTTTATTTTTCTATTTTATGTTTTCCTTTTCAGATTTGTATATAATCTTTAATTTGAACTTTTCTTTGTAGAATTTATTTGCTAGATAATTGTAGTAATACTAAAATATATTTAGTATCATTTGTAAACTTTTATTATATAATCTTTTTATATTTCTTTTATTTTCTCTATATGAACACCTTTTAATATTTTGTAGAAGCTTTTCTTATTATTTTTCTTTCCTCTTTTAACCATGGATTTATTAAATGATACATTCTTATTTGTTTATAAAACTTAACTCTAGTTGGCTCATAGTTTGAATAGAAATTTTTTATATGTATAATGATCCTATATCATTATTTGATGCATGAAATACAAAAGAAATTAGTATGGTTATTACTACTTCCATTGGCTTGGAAAATGGCAATATATATCCTATTATGATAAACAAAGAAGTTTAGGGTTTTGAATTATGAATATTTACCCAAGGGTTTAGGGTTTTTAATATACTTAGATTCCTTTATGGATGTGAGTAAAGATTTAATAACTAAGCATATTGTTTTCTGTTTGTGATATTTGATGACATCACCTTTTATAATAGAAAGTTACATCTAGAATGTTTTATAGGAAGGAATTGATAAAGATACACTTAAGCACATATAATTATGATATTTGGAATAAACAGAGATGTGCTTATGTGATTTGTTATAGGAAAATATTCCTATAAAGTGATATTAACATAAGATGGTGAATCAATTCCCTGAATGGACATTATACTTGGTTTAAGAGTTAGAGTTGGTTGTTTAACAAGGATGTCTATTTTTCCATTCTTCACCATCCTTGACCTTTAATTAAAGAATTCCTTTCCTAGATATAATACTTCTTCCTATCCATCATCATAGTTAGTATGATGAGCTTTACTTCACAAGAATGTTATTATTCACCTTTTATTCTTCTAAACTCATGGATGAATCCAATGAATTTGATACTAAAGTATTTCATAGTTTTATCATATCTTTGCTTGGTTATACCCACTACTCCACTATTTATAATCATCAATCCAACAAGAAGTTCTTTCAAACTCTACTCATAATCTTCCTTAATCATCCATCACTAATATTTCTTCATCAGATGCATGTATGTATCCAACTCTCTTTCTCTAAGGCTTACTATCCTTTAAGATGAATAACACTTCTTCCATAACCCTATGCTAAACTAGCTTTAATTGAATAATATCATCCTACATTTAGTTCACTCTAATAACTCACACTCCACCCTTACATTATATTAATGCGGCTTGTAATGACTACTCTAGGATAACTTATCTCTACTAGGGTTTCAAACATGTTCTACCCATCAATATCTTTTATACTAGATATAGGTAGACCATCCTGGTGAGTAAGGCATGATCAATATAATCCTTTAATCATTTATAGCTTAAGTTCTTAGTTGGCTAAGCAAGGCTTTATCAATACTACTTTTCAATTGTATTGAAATTATCTTCTTAGTATCTCATATTGGATTAAGGTTATTCATGGACTATGCCCTCTTTAAAAGATTTAAGTAGATGTTATGATAAGATCAAGAAATAGTAGATCAAGGATTGATAGTTAAAGAATTTTGTAAATCAATGGTGGATTACTCAACATTGATGAACAACAAATATTAAGATAAGTTCCATAAAAATTGATATGGAAAGAAAGATATATAGTGAATGATCTTGACTTAGTCTCTTTCCAACTCAAACTCATTAAAGAGTTAAAGTTAAGTATTACTATGGTACTCATAGTAAGAATAGATAAGAATAAGACAGGTCAGGATTAGTCATTACATTTATATTACTTTAGTTTGTAATCTTAACTTGGCACTTATGAATTGTTGTGTTGAATATGATGATAGAATCCCTTAAGGATCAGATATTAATTATTTAAGCAATGTATTATGAGTAGCATTTATTATATCTGATCTACCCTTAGATCAAATCATGTTTACCCAAATAAGGTTTTAGCAAAGGTCATATTGAAACTTATCACAGTCAACTTGATGATCTACTTCAATTCTATCAAGTTAAGAGAAGCTTTAATCACTTTGACAAGTTTTGTTCAAAAGCGCGAAAATTATTCAGATTTTCTATGCATGAATGCAATGCACACATCTGGGTTCATCTTATTACTGAGCTCTAATACTGGGATGTTACGCCGGTGGAGGTCGAGCTCCTCGCGTATGCCACCTATGCATCATTACCACCGGCTGATGAGAGAGAGGAGGTGAGACAGGGAAACATAGTAGATACATGGAAGGGAGAGGCAAGGAGGGCATACCTACGGGAGAGCATCGCCGCCTTTGGGGCCGACTTATGCATGCACCCATTGTTGATCTGGGACACTTCATTGGAACCCCAAGAGGAAGGTGTGATGAGCACAACAACAAGTTTTCCCTCAGTAAGAAACCGAGGTTATCAAAACAGTAGGACGAAGGAAACGTCTCAAAGGTGTTGCAAGCAACGTGGAAACCTGCACAACACAAACTCAAGACTTTGCCCCAACGAATCAGTGAGGTTGTCAAGCTCACCGGTTTGCTGAAACAAATGATTAACTATATGGTGTGGAAGTTAATGGTGGTTTGCAGCAAGTAAACAGTAACAATGGAAGATGTATCAATGGTAAAGATTGGACCGGGGTCCATAGTTCAGTAAAGGTGCTCTCCTTAGATAAACAACATGGCATGAAGGGTAAACAAATTACAGCAGGGCAATTGACAGGAACTGAGCAAGGCATAACAATGCAATTACTAGTCAGAAATATCCTATGAGATTCGATTGGGCAATACAACAAGATACATAGACCGCCATCCAACTACATCTATGACTAGAAGTTCACCTTCAGGTTATCATCCGAACCCCCTCCAGTATTAAGTTGCAAGCAACAGACAACTGCTTTAAGCAAAGTGTGTAAGGTAAACAGTCCACATGTTCCATGAACAAGAGACCGTTGTTTTCTCCCTAGTAGCAACAACACATCTACAACAAAATATATTTCTGTCACTTCCCTTGGAAACTAGAGACATGAACCCACTATCGAGCATAAATATCCCCTCTTGGAGTCACTAGCAACTACTTGTCCAAGGTAGCTACTAACAACGGAGAGCATGCAAGATCACAAACAACACAGACATGATAGAATCATAAAGACAAAACCATTAACCAAACTTACATAATAATCTCAATATCCATCGTATCCCCGCAAACACAACACACATGATTACAAATAGATTAGATCTTGATCATGAACGGAGCTCACAAGAACTATACATGAAAGCACAAGGAGGAGATACAACCATCTAGCTACTACATGTACCCATAGTCCAAGGTGGAACTACTCACGCATCATACCGGAGAGAAGGCCTCCGGGATGATCTCCCCTCCGGTGGGGGGCCAGGAAGAACTTCAGATCCCCCGATCTAGGGACGACTGTGGCGGCGACTACAGAAGGTTTCGTGGAATATTGATCGGGTATCGAGGGTTTCTGCATCAGGGCTTCTTATAGGCGAAGAGGCGAGGCAGGGGGTGCCAGGGGGGCCACACCCTGCCTAGGAGCGGGCCAGCCCTAGCCACGCCTAGGGGGTCTGGTCGCCCTGTGGCGCCCCTCCGTCTCGTATTTTGGCTTCGTGTCGCCCACGGTAAAATATTGTCTTTGGCTTTTATCCCATCCAATTCTGAGAATATTGATTTTCTGCCTTTCTGGAACCAAAAATAGGCAACTGGCACTGTGGAAACTTGTTAATAGGTTAGTTCCAGAAAAGATACAAAAACACCTCAAAGTGTAGACAAAGCAAAACAAAGTAGATACTAAACAAGCACGGAGCATAAAAAATTATAGATACATTTCCGACGTATTAAGCATCCCCAAGCTTAACTCCTGCTCGTCCTCGACTAGGTAAGTGATAAAAAAGAATAATTTTGTAGGTGACATGCACCATCAAAACAAAGATCAAACCATTTGCAAGCATTCAAAGCTAGGATCAAAGAACTCTAAACATGTGCATGAAAGATGGATTTCTAACAATAGGACAGAGTAACTATGCATGCAACATGAAAGGCTACAAATAAAGATCATGAATAACATGCATTGAAAAACATTTGTTTGTTTCACATACAGAAAACATGGCATAGTGGCAATCAGCTTGTCCCTCATAGAGTAGCAAATAGATGCATAGGACACCTTCAAAGTTCACAAGGGTGACTAGAAACAAAAAGCACAAGAACAAGTAATATCACAATATGCATCAATCAATAAGCTTTGGGACATTGCATACAGAATGACAACTATGCTCTCTTAATGGTACCTAAAGGTAGAAGGTGGAGACTCAACATAATAGTGGAAGAAAGGCCCTTTGTAAAGGGAAACAGGGATTTCAAGTTTCAAAAAGAGCTTCCAAAAATTATGGTACTTGTTAGCTTTTAGCCCTCATTGCCCCTATAATAAGCATCTTGGAGTGATTAAGGTTAAAGTGAACAAACTATGGAGTATATGCTTGATAAAGTATAAGTTGGCAATCTCAAGTCCATTGAATACGAGGGCCACACCTCATGCTACTCAACTTCAGTCACCTGTAAGTCCTTGTCATTATAAGTATTTGCATATCATAGAGACCCGCTAACGGGTACCCCTTGCACATGGTACAGTAGCTATCCCATAACCAAAATGACAAGGCAAGATGACAATGAGCATCTCAGCGATCTTTCTATTTACTATGTGCATAGCTTTTTACCGAGGATGCTTGATAGATAGCTCACTATGGTGATGCTGCAAGTTTCCACCATGATTAGGCATCGCTTAGGCTAGCGGCCGAGGTGTTTCTCCAACACAAAATACAAACTCCATGGACTTACAAGTTCCCTCTTTATTTCACACCGGTGACATCCATAGACAAAAGAGCATGATATCAACTGAGTACAAAGTACAAGTGCAATGTTGAAAACGTTCCCCATGACAGCATGGTTCTGCTAATTCCAACATATAAGTGCAAGCATATACAAGATAGATGGCACAGTGGTTCAAGTTTAATTAGGGCAAAGAATATAAAGTGTGTCATCAAGTTTATGAGGGTTTTAATCACTAAGTTTTCACATAACAAAATAGTTTTAATTGGAAGATAGCTAAAAACAAGAATAAACTTGGAATGGTGCAACACACCATGCATAAGAGTTTATAGTGGACACTTTAGAATAACTTGGTTTCTTGGGAGTTGGAAGCATGAGTAGAGATTACTCATACAAGTGGAGGCTAGCAAAAGACTGGGAGCAACCAACTAAGAGAGCATAATGGCCATAATCATGCAGAGCAACAAAGCATTACTAATCAAAGCATAGAGTGGTACTACAAGTCAAGGACTAAATGATCATAGAGGCTATGGTGACTTTTCGTAGTCATAACATGGTGTGAGCATGTGCCAAGTCAACCCAAACAAATCATTAAAGGAGAATACCACAATACTATGCTTTTGCATGCTAAAACAACGCATAATTTCTTCAAGGCACACTAAGCAATCCCAATTATTTGGAACAAGACATGCTACGGCAAAAATCACTAAGCATAAAGTCAAAACAACACCTAACATGTCATGCTAAAGTCTAAATCATAGTCAATGCAAGCTCCTTTTGCACTTTCAAGAAGGAACTTCCTACTCCTTTCCAACACCAAGCAACTTATTTGCAAAACAACACATCAAGAATAGGGGTCCAAACTACTTTATTCAAGCAAACTAAACAACCTAAGCAAAGCAAACGAAAACTAAGACGCTCCAAGAACAACACAACTATGCATGAAACAATAAAAACGAAGTGTCTAGACAGACCTGAGCTTTTTATTTATGAAGAAGGGGATCCATGGGCATCCCCAAGCTTTGACGCTTGTACCTCTTGGATATTTCTTGGGGTGACACCGGGGTGGCATCCCCAAGCTTGATCTATTGTCTATTCTTCATCTCATTACATCATTCTCTCTACACCTGAAATTTTCCCTTCATACAAAACTTCACACAATGTTCATTAGCAACATTAGTTTATTCAAAAGAAGTTAGACCTCTGGCAAAGCTTTGAAACAATAAGAATTTCACTAAAAACACAAGCTATTGTAGCAACTCCTTCAAAAATCTCAATTCCCCAAAAGAGAACTCAAAAAGGAACCAATAAGAAGCAAATGCAAATAATGGTAAAAATCTGTCAAAACAGATCAACACGTAGAAACCGATTTTTTCGAAAATCTTCTGTTGCTAAAATCAAAAAATGTTGAACTAACGAAAGTTAGCTAACATACTGGGGTATTTATTCGTAAATGTTTAGCTCAATCCGAGTTATAGAGACTCCTCATGATTGTTTTTTGTGGAGGACAGAAATCTGTTTCGGGACAGCAACTCCCCAAATTTTACTTCCCTCTCATTAGAGGCCATTCTTGGCACAAAAAGCAAACAAAAAGGATAAGGAGAGGTCACTACTTAATTAATATCTTCCAAGACTCAAGAAAACTCTTGGTTTATCTCCCAACGAGTACTTTTCTTTAACGCCTTTAAGTTAGGCATGATAGTTTGAGAAGATGCTCACATAAGAAATATTAATTGAAGTAAAAGAGAGCATCAATAAGCAAATTCAAAACACATTTAAGTCTACCCTCTTCCTATGCATATGAATATTGTACACAAATAAATTCATGAAGAACAAAGTGACATGCATAGGAAGATAAGACAAGAGTAACTTCAAAACTTTCAGCACAAAGAGAGGTGTTTCAATACCATCAAAACTTCTACAACCAACTTTTCCTCTCTCATAATAACTTTCAGTAGCATCATGAATAAACTCAACAATATAACTATCACATAAAGCATGCTTTTCATGATCTACAAATACATAAATTTTATCAAGCTCAAAAATAGTGGGATTAAAACCTTCAAACCCACTTTTAGCAATTTTATAATAAGGTAACTGATCATTCAACATAGGACCATCATCTAGAGCTTTATCATAAACATTTTCTAAGCAAAACTCCTTAGTACCATGCATTTCGAAGTTAGGCACAAATATAGGATTATCATAGATAACAGGAGCATAACTGTTATCACAAGTTTTACCCATAGCAGCTATTTCAAAAGAATCCACAGGAACATAACATTCATCCTCCTTTGGTAAGCAAGGGAGACTGTTAAATAATGTAAGGGATAAAGAGTTACTCTCATTAGAAGGTAGGCATGGGTAGCTAATCCATTCTTCCTCCTCTTGATCATCACTCTCCTCCTCTTTTTCATCTAATGAGCTTCCAGTTTCAGCAATTTCTTCTTCCATAGGATCCTGCAAGGCATTAGTCTCTTCCATGTGTGGAAAGCAACTATTAAAATATTCAAGAATATAGCTATTTTCTTCCTTGCAATTATCAAAGCAGAATTTAAGAATCTCACAAACCTCATGTTTATAAGGTGCATCATCAGTATTTTCAAGCAAACTGGCAAGTTCAAATGCACCCTTGAAAGCAATAAATTCTTCAATTTGTTCCACGTCATAAAAGTCATAATTTCCCTTAACATAAGAAGATATGGTAAAATTATCATTATACTCACATTGAAAAAGAAGGTGTTTATACCTCCTACAGCAACAAGACTTATCAAAGCAATAAGTAACATTATAAGTAGAGCACACCTCTCTAGCAATAGTATTCAAATTATCAATTTATTCCCATAAGTGTTTTCCTTGTTGTGACAAACGGTGCTCCTTATAATAATACTTTTCTTCTTCCGTGAACCCACCTTGCCAATAATAACTAGTTTCAAAGAAACCATCCATTGATAGAAAGCATGACCAAGCAAGGCAATAAAAGACCAGCAACTAGAGCAGGAACTAAATTTTTTTTAAAAGAGGCAAACAAAACCAAGCAAAAGAAACTAAGAAAACTAAAAACAAAGTAAAGAGAAAGGAAGTGGATGACTCTGGTGTTTGACGTGGAGCAGTTCGTTGGAAACCCCAAGATCAAGGTGTGATGAGCACAGCAGCAAGTCTTCCCTCAGTAGAGACCGAGGTTATCGAACTATAAGGAGGAAGGAAACGTCACACAGGTGCTGCAAGCAACGCGAAGACCTGCACAACACAAACTCAATACTTTGCCCCAACGAATCGGTGAGGTTGTCAAGCTCACCGGTTTGCTATAACAAAGGATTAAATGTATGGTGTGGAAGGTAATGGTTTGCAGCAAGTAAACAAGTAACAGTGGAAGATGTATCAATGGTAAAGATTGGACCGGGGTCCATAGTTCACTAGAGGTGCTCTCCTTGGATAAACAACATGGCATGAAGGGTAAACAAATTACAGCAGGGCAATTGACAGGAACTGAGCAAGGCATAACAATGCAATTACTAGTCAGAAAGATCCTATGAGATTCGATTGGGCAATACAACAAGATACATAGACCGCCATCCAACTGCATCTATGACTAGAAGTCCACCTTCAGGTTATCATCCGAACCCCCTCCAGTATTAAGTTGCAAGCAACAGACAACTGCTTTAAGCAAAGTGTGTAAGGTAAACAGTCCACATGTTCCATGAACAAGATACCGTTGTTTTCTCCCTAGTAGCAACAACACATCTACAACCAAAGAGATTTCTGTCACTTCCCTTGGAAACTAGAGGCATGAACCCACTATCGAGCATAAATACCCCCTCTTGGAGTCACTAGCAACTACTTGGCCAAGATAGCTACTAACAACGGAGAGCATGCAAGATCACGAACAACACAGACATGATAGAATCATAAAGACAAAACCATTAATCAAACCAACATAATAATCTCAATATCCATCGGATCCCTGCAAACACAACATGCATGATTACAAATAGATTAGATCTTGATCATGAACGAAGCTCGCAAGATCTATACATGAAAGCACAAGAAGGAGATACAACCATCTAGCTACTACATGGACCCATAGTCCAAGGTGGAACTACTCACGCATCATATCGGAGAGAAGGCCTCCAGGATGATTTCCCCTCCGGCAGGGTGCCGGGAAGAACTTCGGATCCCCTTGATCTAGGGACGATGGTGGTGGCGGCTACAGACGATTTCGTGGAGATTCGATCGGGTCCTTAGGGTTTCTGCATCGGGGGCTTCTTATAGGCGAAGGGGGAAGCCGAGTGGCCAGAGGGGCCACACCCCTCCCAGGCGCGGGCACACCCCTAGCCACGCCTAGGGGGGTTTGGCTGCCCTAGCATGCCTCTCCATCTCCCCTCTAGACTTCTTGTTCCCCACGGAAAGTTATTGACTTTGACGTTTGTCCCGTCCAATTCCGAGAATATTTCCTTACTAGCTTTTCTGGAACCAAAAACAGCAGAAAACATGCAACTGGCACTCTAGCAACTTGTTAATAGGTTAGTACCACAAAACATGGAAAAAGCACCTCAAAGTGTAGACAAAGCAAAGCAAAGTAGATACTAAACAAGCATGGAGCATCAAAAATTATAGATACGTTTCCGATGTATCAAGCATTCCCAAGCTTAACTCCTGCTCGTTCTCGAGTAGGTAAGTGATAAAAGAATAATTTTTGAGGTGACATGCACCATCAAAACCAAGATCAAACCATTTGCAAGCATTAAAAGCTAGGATCAAAGAACTCTAAACATGTGCATCAAAGATGGAGTTCTAACAATAAGACAAAGTAACTATGCATGCAACATGAAAGGCTACAAACAAACATCATGAATAACATGCATTGAAAAACGTTTGATTGTTTCACATACAGAAAATATGGCATAGTGGCATTCAGCTTGTCCCTCATAGAGTAGCAAATATATGCATATGACACCTTCAAATTTCATAAGAGTGACTAGATACAAGTAGCAGAAGAACAATCAATATCAATAATATGCATCAATCAATAAGTTTTGGGACACTGCACACAGAATGGCAACTATGCTCTCTTAATGGTGTCTAAAGATAGAAGGTGGAGACTCAATACAATAGTGGAAGAAAGGCCCTTCATAAAGGGAAGCGGGGATTTCAAGTTTCAAAAGGAGCTTCCAAAAATTATGGTACTTGTTAGCTTTCATCCCTCATTGCCCCTATCATAAGCATATTGAAGTGATTAAGGTTAAAGTGAACAAACTATGGAGCATATGCTTGACAAAGTATAAGTTGGCAATCTCATGTCCTTTGAATATGAGGGCCGCACCGCATGCTACTCAACTTTACTCACGTGTAAGTTCTTGTCATAGTAAGTATATGTGTATCATAGAGCTATCCCATAACCAAAATGACAAGGCAAGCAGACAATGAGCATCTCAGCGATCTTTTTATTTACCATGTGCATAGCTTTTTTTATTGAGGATGCTTAATAGAATGCTCTTTATGGTGATGCTGCAAGTTTCCACCATGATTAGGCATGGATTAGGCTAGCGGCCCATGCGTTTCTCTAACACAAAATACATAACTCCATGGACTTACAAGCCCCCTCTTTATTTCACACCGGCAACATCCATAGATAAAATAGCATGATATCAACTGTGTACAAAGAACAAGTGCAATGTTAAAAACGTTCCCCATGACAGCATGGTTCTGCTAATTCCAACGTATAAGTGCAAGAATATACAACATAGATGACACAATGGTTCAAGTTTATTAGGGGCAAAGAATATAAAGTGTGCCATCAAGTTCGTGAGGGCTTTAATCACTAAGTTTTCACATAACAAAATACTTTCTAATTGGAATATAGCTGAAAACAAGAATATACTTGGAATGGTGTAACAGACCATGCATAGGAGTTTATAGTGGACACTTTGGAATTACTTGGTTTCTTTGGAGTTGGAAGCATGAGTAAATCTTACTCATACAAGTGGAGGCTAGCAAAAGATTGGGAGCAACAAACTAAGAGAGCAATAATGGCCATAATCATGCAGAGCGACAAAACATTACTAATCAAAGCATAAAGTGGTACTACAAGTCAAGTATTAAATGATCATAGAGGCTATGGTGACTTGTTCATAGTCATAACATGGTGCGATCATGTGCCAAGTCAACCCAAACAAAGCATCAAAGGATAATACCACAATACTCTGCTTTTGCATGCTAAAACAATGCATAATTATTTCAAGGCACACTAAGCAATCCCAATTGTTTGGAACAAGACATGCTATAGCAATAATAACTAAGCATAAGGTCAAAACAACACCTAGCATGTCATGCTAAAGTCTAGGTCACAGTCAATGCAAGCTCCTCTTGCATTTTCAAGCAAGAACTTTCTACTCCTTTCCAACACCAATCAACTTATTTGAACCAACACAGCGAGAACAGGGGTCCAAACTACTTTATTCAAGCAAACTAAACAAACTAAGCAAAGCAAAAGAAAACTAAGACGCTCCAAGAACAACACAACAGTGCATGAAACAATAAACGAAGTATTATAGAAAGACCTGAGCTTTTTATTGATGAAGAAGGGTATGCCTTGGTCATCCCCAAGCTTTGACGCTTGTACCTCTTGGATATTTCTTGGGGTGACACCGGGGTGGCATCCCCAAGCTTGAGCTTTTGTCCATTCTTCATCTCATTACATCATTCTTTCTCCACACCTAAATTTTTTCCTTCATACAAACTTCACATAATCTTCATTAGCGACATTAGTGTATTCAAAAGATAGTAGACCCTTGGGTTTAGCTTTGGAACAGCAAAACTTTTCACTAAAAACACAAGCTACTGTAGCAACTCCTTCAAAAAGCTCAATTCCCCAAATGAGAATTGATACGTCCAAAACGTATCTACTTTCCTCAACACTTTTGCTATTGTTTCTCCTCTAAACTTGTGTGATTTGGATACAACTAACACAGAGTGACGTTGTTTTCAGCAGAATTACCTCGGTGTCTAGTTTTTGTGCAGAAAATCAACTATTAGGAGAAATCCCGGAAAATATGCCAAAAATCCTATTTCACGAGAAGATCCACGGAGCCAGAGTACGAGATGGAGGGGAGCCCTGGGTGGCCCACACCCCCTACCGTGCAGGTGGGCCCACCCCGTGCTTGGGAGGGGTGTGGCTATCCCAGGCACCTCCTCGGCCTCCCTCTGCGCCTATAAGTTATCCCTTGACCTAAAAACCGGGAGGTGGATGTTTTTCCAGATAGAGTTACGATGCGCCGCCACCACCAAAAACCGCGATTCGGAACCAGAAACTTCGTTCTGGCACCCTACCGGGACGGGGAATTTGGGGAGGATCATCGCCATCGTTATCACCAACGCCTCTCCATCAACCATCAATGTTTCCCTCATACATGAGTGAGTAATCCCCCGCTATAGTCTATGGGGATGGTAGGGATTGGATGAGTTCTATCATGTAACCAAATAAGATTGTTAGGGCATAGTGCCTAGTATCTCTATTAGTGATATTTGACTTTGTTGCAACTTGTTGTGATTAATGCTTGTCACTAGGGCCCGAGTGCCATGATCTCAGATCTGAACTTATTATTGAATCATTATGATAGTACTATTTGTGATATTATCTGCAAGTTGTGTACACATATCATTGTCCGGATCCAAAGGCCCCGAAGTGACAGAAATTAGGATAACGGAAGGGGATGGTTGTGATGTGAGGATCACATGTGTTCATGGAGTGTTAATGCTTTGCTCCGGTGCTCTATTAAAAAGAGCACCTTAATTGCCAGTAGTTTCCTAGAGGCCCCGCTGCCATGGGCTGGCTGGACAGAAGATGTTGTGCAAGTTCTCATTGCGATCGCATATGACTATATATGGAGCACATGCCTAGGATTGTTTAGTACTTGTATGCTTGTTATTATTTATCTGCAATGCCCTAGATCTTGAAGTTACATGTTTAGACTCGTTCATGCAACGCCCGTCCATCCATCCCTATGCCTACCGCACTCGAATCCTACTGTTACCGTTACAGTTACTATTGCTCGTGTTTCACTGTTGTTTCTTTGCTATTTCTACTACAAACTGGTGCTACTGATAAACTTCTGTGAGCAAGAAGTATTTCCAGGTGCAGCTGAATTGACAACTCAGTTGTTAAGGCTTGCAAGTATTCTTTGGCTCCCCTTGTGTCGAAACAATAAATTGGGTAATACTACCCTCGAATACTGCTGCGATCCCCTATACTTGTGGGTCATCAAGACTATTTTCTGGCGCTGTTGCCGGGGAGCATAGCTTTATTTGTAAGTTCACTTGGATCTATTATTGTTCACTAGTACTCCTTTCATCATGGGGAAATCTCGTGATGGAAAGTTTCCTATTTTACCATCCACTACAAGAAGAGGTATAGTCTTAAACACCTCTTTTGCTCTTGATTCGCCGTATGTTATAAGTAAGCTAGTTACACCACCACCACATACTCATGCTACACACACTGCTACTACTGTTGAATCTGAAACTGCTTTTGATACTCATGATGTTACTTCTACTTTGCTTGATGCGAGTGGTTCTGGGTCCTTTTCTAGATGCTACTATGGCTAGTCTAGGAAATACCAAAACTCCTAGTGAAGACACTGTTACACCTGTTAGCTCACCTGAGTCTAGTGAGAGTTATGATATTAATGATGGCTACATTGAGTTTACTGATGATTTTGTTGAAGAGTGCTGAAACACACATGGTACTAGTACTATTAAGAGTCTCCTTGCTAGACGCACCATTATTCCAAGTTGTCCTCTGATCCTAAGTTTGCCACTTCTCCCATAGATATTAAAGATAAATATTATGATTTCTCTCTTGATTTATCCTATTTAGATATTGTTGAGAAAGAAACTTTCTATGGGACTGAAAATGAGAGTGTTGTGGCTCATATGAATGAGCTTTCTACTATGAGTGCTTTATTCTCTGATGATTTTAAGATGCGCAAGTACTTTGTTACTAAGATCTTCTCTTTTTCACTAAAAGGAGACGCTAGGGCTTGGTTTAATAGATTACCTCCTAGTTCCATTGATAGTCCTGATTGTTTGATTGCTTCTTTCTTCTAGAAATATTTTCCTCCCAGTGCTAGACATGCTGCTTTGCAGAGACTTTTTTGATTTTAAACAGGGAGAAGAAGAGAAATTGCCTGAATCATGGACAAGGTTCCGTGCCTTGATTCATGCACATCCTGGATGTCCATTGCCTAAAAATGATCTTCTTGATATTTATTATAATGGACTAACTGATGATTCTAGGACATTCCTAGATAGCTTTGCTGATTGTATTTTCAGGAAAAGAACTCCTACAGATGCTGAAGAATTAATGGCTAAAATAAGCAAGAATTATGATGATTGGACTTCAACTGAGCTAAATACACCCGAGCCTAGTACTCCTGAACCAGTTATGCCTGAACCAGTTTCAACACCACCAAAGAAGAGGGGAGTTATTGCATTAAATGATGAAGTGATGTAAGAAGCTAAGAAGTGTCTAAAGGGGAAAGGTATTAGAGCTGAAGATGTGAATAATCTACCTCCTATAGAATAATTATGTAAGCCAATTCCCCACTCATCTACTATTGAGGTACACTCTCTCCAACACTTTGATGAAGGTGATATTCCTTATGGTAAGCCTCTTGATCAATGCTTAGAGGAACTTGACATTTTTATTGTTAAGCAAGGTAATTTTAATAAACAAGTTCAGAATCATTTATTGGAAAACTCTAGAGCTATTAAAGAGTTGAAAGATATTGTAGAAAGAACTTCTAATGATATTAAAATGCTTTGTAAACACTTTTAAATGGTTCAAACCTAACTTGATCAACTTGCTAAGATACAAAAGGACATGCTAGTTAATGCCTCAGGAAATAAATATGCTTATGGAATTAGAACTAGGAGTGGTATAGCTACTCAAGATCCTTTACATCCTGAAGGACACCCTAAAAGAATTGAGCAGGATTCTCAACAAGGTGAGAGTAGTGGTAGTCCCCGTAAGAGAAAGAAAAAGAAACACAAAGTAGTTGAGGAACCACTTGAACCTGCTGCAGATCCTAATAGTATATATGTCTTTGATGCTGAAACAGAGAGTGGTAATGATAAAAATGATGCTCCTGATAAGAAGGAAGTTGAGGAAGAACCTGAGAAGCACACTAAGAACACTAGGTACACTAAGGAAGATTTCATTGCTAATAAACATGATAAAGAGATAGAACCTTGGGTGCAGAAACCTATGCCTTTTCGAGGTAAGAAACACAAGTCAAAGGAGGAAGAACACTACAACAAGTTTTGTGAGTGGATGGAACCTTTATTTTTGCAAATTCCTTTGACTGATGCTATTAAGTTGCCTCCTTATTCAAAGTATATGAAGGATATTGTCTATAATAAAAGGAATATTCCTAACGAGGAGAATTATACTTTACTTGCCAATTATTCCTTCAATGGTAAGGTTCCAAAGAAACTTGGTGATCCAGGTATACCAACTATTCCTTGCTCTATTAAGAATAATTATGTTAGAACTACTTTATGTGATTTGGGAGCTAGAGTTATTGTTATGCCTTTTTCTCTCTACAAGAGACTCCAGCTAGAAAAGTTGATATCGCCTGATATATCTTTGCAAATGGCTGATAAGTCAAATACTATTCTTGTTGGTATATGTGAGGATGTTCCTGTTCAAGTGGCTCATAATTGCTTGGTTTTAACTGATTTTGTTGTGCTTGAAATGCCTGAAGATGATAATATGTCTATTATTCTTGGGAGACCTTTTCTTAATACTGCAGGTGTTGTTATCAATTGTAATCAAGGAAAGGTAACATTCAATATTAATGACAAAGAGCATACTGTCTATTTCCCTAAGAAGGTTGCTAAGAGCTATTGCCTAAAATATATTGTCCCATTCCACAAGAAAATTTTGGAACTTTTATGACTGGGACCATTGCTATCAAGCTTGAGGTAACATAATCACTTTGTGGAATACAAAGTTTTGTTTCATATAAGATTTTTTTGGTAACAAGACTTGATCAACCTTGCTAACAAAAGGATTTTAATGAACAAAATATTGTTTTCACTATGGTTATACTTGCTTTCTTTCACTTTTCTCCTTCCCAGTCTTTGCTCTTTCTCTTGTTAGCTTTAGTTTTGCTAGTTGTTTGCTTGTTAGAGTGTCTTAGAACTTCTATAGTTTGGTTTTTGTTTGCTTTTGCTTCTTCTAAAAAAGTCTTTTCTGCGAGAAAATCAATTTTCATACCGTGAAAATTGGCCAAAAATAAAGTTTCCCAAAAAATCCCAGAAAATTCAAAATAAAATTTTCCTCAAAAAAAAGGGGCAGAGGGACACCTGGAGTGACCTAGTGGGCCACCCCAGGCACCCACACCCCTGGTAGGCGCGACATACCTACAGGTGGCACTTGGGTGGGGTGTGGCGCACCTGGGCCCCTCCAAGGTGCCTCCTCCCAGCCATCTTCTCTCTCTCCCGAAAAACAACGGAAAACTTTCTCAAGCTCGAGTTCTTGCCGTTCTTGCTTGCAATTTTCGATCTCCTTGCTCAGCCCATCTTTGTTGCTGATTTTTGGAGAGATTTCTCCTTGGTATGTGCCTCCTCCACTTGTCCAATTAGATTTGTGATTGGTAGATTGCATCTTGAGTATTTTGCTGCTATAGGTGTCGGGTTGTGTGAGCTTGCATGCTTGTTCTATGCTTAGAGATTTCACTTTGATGCATGTGTATCCCTCTAGCAAGTTCCTACAGTAGTTGCTCATCATTTATCAACTTGGAAATCACTTGGTTTGATGTTTGTCTAAAAAATTCAGAAAAAAGAGGTCATGGACAACCACACATTTGGTGAAATATTTGAGAGTGATGCACCTAGAAGGGCAAGGCCTTCGAGATCATCCTCTCATGCTAGGCCCTCATACAATGAGGATCTTATTACTCCGCGATTTGGCGATGAGGGGGATGTGCACCCCTCCACCTTTCCTTACCAAACCTTCTTGCGGGCTATTGGGATTCTTGATGATTTTATGACCTTGGTTCGGAGGGCTGTACTAATAAGCTACATGCAGTATGAGAGCATGCAATATGCAACGCTCACTAAAACATTTGTGGAGAGCTTTTCTTTTACTAACAGCATGTTCAAGCCATATGTGTCTTTCAAAATTTATGGCAGGTCTTATAATTTGACATTGAAGAAATTTTGTGAGGCCCTGGGACTTGGTATAGCTGGGTCGACGAAGAAGATTCCAGATCAACCCGCTGATTTGTTGGAGCTTTACCGAGGTATAACCAATGATGATGACCGTAGAGCTCAACGGGGAAAGATAAAAAATATTCAACTCCTAGCCATCAGGTACTTTGCTTACTATCTTGCCACTAGTGTTCTTTGTAGGGAGAACACTAGTAATATTCCCAACTATCAATTAGCCTTCATAGCTGCTGCGCTCAACAATGAAACTAGGTACAATCTTGGTTCTCTCATTGCTCGTCGTTTATCTGCTAAGGGACCCATTTATGGGGGAATTATTGATACACGTGTTGTTGCTGCCTTGGACCTCGCTGTTGATCCAAATGATACAGTCTTGGCTCCTCGGAGGCTTGATCTCGCTGCTATGAAAGCACATCACTTTGTCACCACTAGCTCTACCCTTGAGAACTTGTTTTATAGAATGTTGTTTATTGACGGAGAAGAGAGAGATCCCTCTCCCCCAAACCACTTTGTTCAGTATTTCTCAGGGACCTTTGTCATGCTCCAAGGATGAGATGGATGACAAGCTGCGCATTCTTTGTTTCCATGGACACTATTAGGGGGAAGCGCCCTCATACGACCCCTCTGTGTACTACATAGGGGAGTCCTCGAGCTCATACCAGGACGAGGGAGCCTCCTCGACATACTACGGAGGTGCACCTACTTGGTCACCATGGGATTGAGCTCCACTTAGGCCAAAATCCTAAGCTTGGGGTGAGGTATACCGACATCACGCTCATCTATATATCATGTTCGGTCGGTTCTTTGTATATCCATTGTTTCGCTTTCTTTTTGGTTCTTGTTGCTACTTTCTCAAAAACACAAAAATACCAAAAATATTTTCGTTGTTTCTCTTGGTTTGTTTCTTTGCTTTTTAGCTTTGGTTTGTGATACGTCCAAAACGTATCTACTTTCCTGAAATTTGTTGCTATTGTTTCTCCTCTAAACTTGTGTGATTTGGATACAACTAACATGGACTGACGCTGTTTTCAGCAGAATTACCTTGGTGTCTAGTTTTTGGGCAGAAAATGAACTATCAGGAAAAATCCCGAAAAATATGCCAAAAATTACATTTCACCAGAAGATCCACGGAGCCAGAAGACGAGACAGAGAAGAGGTCGGGAGGGCCCAAACCCCTACCAGGAGCGGGCCCACCTCTGGCCGCGCCTAGGGGGTGCAGCCACCCCAGGCACCCCCTCGGCCTCCCTCTGTGCCTATAAGTTGCCTCTCGACCTAAAAACTAAGGGGGGTTCGATAGTTTTTCAGAAAGAGTTCCGCTCCGCCGCCGCCACTAGAAACCAAAATTCGGATCCAGAAACTCCGTTCTGGCACCCTACCGGGACGGGAAATTTGGAGAGGATCATTGCCATCATCATCACCAATGCATCTCCATTGACCATCAATGTTTCCCTCATCCACGAGTGAGTAATCCCCCGTTGTAGGATTGGGGATGGTAGGGATTAGATGAGTTCTATCATGTAATCGAATAAGATTTTTAGGGCATAGTGCCTAGTATCTCTATTAGTGCTATTTGACTTTGTTGCAACTTGTTCTGCTTAATGATTGTCACTAGGGCCCGAGTGCCATGATCTCAGATCTAAACTTATTATTGAATCATTTGTTGGAGATATGCCCTAGAGGCAATAATAAAAGTAGTTATTATTATATCTTTGTGTTTATGATAAATGTTTACATTCATGCTATAATAGTATTAAACAAGAAACATTAATACTTGTGTGATTTGTAAACTAAATTAGAATCCCTAGTAAAGCCTCTTTGTAAGACTATCTTGTTGGTTAATAGATGATCGTAGTTTCCCGATCATGAGCATTGAGATGTTGTCAACAACAAGATCATACCATTAGGAGAATGGTATGATGGACATACTCCTATAGATAAGCGTAGCATTAAGATCAAGTCATTTCAATAGTTTGTTTGCTATAAGCTTTCTGATACATAGTAACCTAATTCCTTCGACAATGAGATCATGCTAATCACCATCACCGGAAGGATGCTTTGATGACATCAAACACCACACCGTAACTTGGTGGCTGTAAAGGTGGCATTGAGTGTTTGGAAAGTATGGGTTGAAGCACATGGATCAAGAGTGGGATTTGTCCATCCATATGATGGATAAATATACTTTGGGCCCTCTCGGTGGAATGTCATCCAATTGGCTTGCAAGCATGTGACTGGCTCACATATCACGGGAAACGAGAAAAGAGTACTTATCGCTAACGAGGTTGAACTAGGTATGCAGAGATACCGACGATCAAAACCTCAGATAAGTAAACTATCGCGAGACAAATGGAATTTGGTATCGTATGTAAGTGGTTCATTCGATCGCAAAGTAATCGTATAAATATGTGGGAGCCATATGAATTTCTAGATTCCTCTATTGGTTATTGATCAGAGAAGTGTCTCGGTCATGTCCGCATAATTCACGAACCGTAGGGTGACACACTTAAGGATTCGATGTTGTTCAGTAGATATGGAATGTTAGTAGGGATACCGAATGTTGTTCGGAGTATCGGATGGGATCCGGGATATCACGAGGAGATCCGGAATGGTCCGAAGAATAAGATTCATCTAAGGAAAGTCCGATTCCGGAGTTTGGGAAAGATTCCGATGTTTTCATCGGAGAGGTTCTAGAAGGTTCACCAAACCGAAAGGGGAATGGACCATGAATGTGTCATGGGTAAGTGGAATTATTGGATCATATCCTAGGTCACTTGGTGTGGGCATTTGCAAGAGAGAATTAAATCTCTAATTGAAAGTCAAACGGGAAGTTTGAAAAGTCAAACTGGAACAATGGTTTACTAGTGGGAGAAGAAACAAGTCCTTCTCTCAATCCAACTTGGGTTTGGGTTTGGATTCAAACCCACCCCTCCCAAGGCTGCCCCCCTCTCATAAATAGAGGGGGGGCTGCCCCAAAGCACACAAGAGCCAAGCCCTCCCCACACCCGCGCCGCCGCCCCCAGCCGCCGTCACCGCCTCGTCGTCGCCGCCCTAGCCGCCGACACCCCTCCTCCTCACTGACTTCTAAACCCTAGATCTCCGGGAAACCCTAATCCACCATAACTCTCACCGGCTTAGGCGAAGCCCTGCGGTATCTTCCCTCTACTTCTGACACCACGCCGTCGTGCTGCCGGAATCACGAGGGGAGAACTACAACCTCTGCTGCCTACTGGAATAAGGGAGAGGAAGGTCTTCATCGAGTACCGAATGTGTGACCGACTGCGGAAGCGCTGCCGGAACGCAGCGCTAGAAGGATCATCTACGCGATCTTGAGATCGGCAAGTGTACGACTACATCACCCACGAGAATATGCTCTCGTTAACCGCTTTGGAATCTTCGAGGGTGAGTGCTTCTATCGACTCGTTGCTACAATCTAGTAGATAGATCTTGGCTTGTTTGTGTGCATGCGGTAGAATTTTTTTGTTTTCCATGCTTCGAACCCCTACAATGGTATCAGAGCCAAGTTTATATGTAGATCTGTTGCACGAGTAGAACACAATGGTCATTGTGGGTGGTGGTGCTTTTATTATCAATTTCTTTTTGTGTACTTTGCATCTTGCGGTATGATGGGATGAAGCGGCACGGGCTAACCTTACATGACATCGTTCATGAGACTTGCTCCACGCTTAACATGCAACTTGTATTGCATAAGTGGCTTTGCGGGTGTTTGTCTCTCCCATCATAGTATAGATTCAATTTACAACGGGCACTTGATAGTTCAAGCATCAACGTTGTGGTTCTTGTTCGTAAGTTAGAACGACACTTATTGAAAGCCCCAAACCACGTAAAATATGCAAAGAAAATTAGAGGTGTCTAACTTTGTTTTGCAGGAGTGTGTTGTGATGTGATATGGCCATGATTGTGATTATATATAATGTATGCAATGTTCCTTATTGTAAGTCGGCAACCGGCAGGAGCCATATGGTTGTCTTTTTAATTCCGTTAAGTCCCGCGTGTCTATTCAAAGTAGTTGTAATAGTTGATGCTGGTGGACGGCAACCATGAAGAGGCTCCATTGACCTTGACGCAATACCGGTGATGATGGAGATCATGTTCGTGCTTGAAGATGGAGATCAGAAGCACAAGAAGAAAGGCCATATCATATCACATATTATGAATTGCATGTGATGTTAATACTTTTATACATCTTGTATTGCTTAGTTCACGACGGTAGCATTATAAGATGATCCATCAAGCAGAAAATTTCAAGTTTTAAAGTGTTCGTCCTTAGTAAGCACTGTTTCTAAAGCTCGTTGTTTCGAAGCACCACGTGATGATTGGGTGTGTTAGATTCTGCGAGTGTATACAACGTGAGCAAGCCAGATTTGCTCATGCGGAAGCTAAGGTTTGATCTTGACGAGCCTATCATGTACAGACATGGTCTCGGAACACGGATCACCGAAAGGTAAAGCATGAATCATATAGTAGATATGATGAACAAGTTGATTGTTCGCCATTGAAGCTACATCAACTCTCGTGATGATCGGTTTTGATGTGGTGGATTTGGTTCGTGTGATCACTAAAACAATTTGAGGGATATTGTTTTGAGTGGAAGTTCACCTAGATTAATTTAACTATTAATTAGAACTCAATTTGTAATAAACTTAGTCTAAACTATTGCAAATATGTTGTAGATCAATGGCGGCCCCTACCATCAATTTTAATGTGTTCCTAGAGAAAGAAAAGTTGAAAAACAATGGAAGCAACTTCGCGGATTGGTTCCGTAATTTGAGGATTGTCCTCCGTGCTAGTAATTTGACCTATGTGCTAGATGCACCGCTGGGTGACCCGCCTGCAGCTAATGCTACCGATGAGGTAAAGAATGTTTTCCTCGCTCGAAAGAATCAATACTCCACAGTTCAGTGTGCTATCTTGTATGGTTTGCAATCGGAGCTTTAGAAAAGGTTTGAGAACCATGACCCACATGATATTGTTCGTGAACTCAAAATGATATTTGAGGCTCACGCGGCAATTGAGAGTTATGAGACTTCTGAAAAGTTCTTTAACTACAAGATGGAAGAGGGCAGCTCCGAAAGTGAGCACGTGCTTAAGATGTCTGGGCACGCAAGCAAGCTTCAAAGCTTGGGTATAGTGATTCCTAATGCTTTGGGGATTCACCGTGTCCTCCAATCACTACCACCAAGTTACAAGAACTTTGTGATGAACTACAATATGAAAAACATGGACAAGTCGTTACCCGAACTCTTCTCCATGTTAAAGTCTGCATAAGTGGAGATCAATAAAGAGCACCAAGTGTTGTTGGTCAATAAGACCACCAAATTCAAGAAGCAAGGCAAGTATAAGAAAAAGGGAAACTTCAAGAAGGGCGATAAGAAAGTTACCGCGCCGGCGAAGAAGACCAAGGCTGGGCCTAAGCCTGATATTGAGTGCTTTTACTGCAAGGGAGAAGGTCACTGGAAGCGGAATTGCCCAAAGTACTTGGCGGATTTGAAGAACGGCAACATCAAGAAGAAAGGTATATCCGATATACATGTTATTGATGTGTATCTCACTAGTACTCGTAGTAGTGCACAGGTATTTAATCTTTGGTTGTTGCTCATATTTGTAACTCGAAACAGATACTGCAGAATAAACGAAAGCTAGCGAAGAACGAGGTGATGATGTGCGTTGGAAATGGATCAAAGGTTGATGTGATCGCGGTCGGCACGCTACCTCTTCATCTACCATCGGGATTAGTTTTATACTTAAATAATTGTTATTTGGTGCCCGCGTTGAGCATGAACATTATATCCGGATCATGTTTATTGCGAGACGGTTACTTGTTTAAGTCAGAGAATAATGGTTGTTCGATTTATATGAGTAATATGTTTTATGCACATGCACCTTTGATAGATGGTCTATTCTTATTGAATCTCGATTGTGGTAATACACACATTAATAACATTGAAGCTAAACGTTTGCAATTGAGCGATAACTCAACCTATATGTGGCACTGTTGTCTTGGTCACATTGGAGTGAAGCGTATGAAGAAACTCCATTCCGTTGGACTTATTGAATCACTTGATTTCGAATCACTTGAAAGATGCGAAGCATGTCTGATGGGTAAAATGACTAAGACTCCATTTTCTGGTATGACGGAGCGAGCTACGAACTTATTGGAAATCATACATACTGATGTGTGTTGCCCAATGAGTGTAGCATAGCGCGGTGGTTATCGTCATGTTCTTACCTTTACGGATGACTTGAGTAGATATGGGTATATCTATTTGTAGGGTTTCGCGGCATAGTAAATCAAAATTTTCTACGGATGCGAACAGAGGGAAAGCCAAGATCTAATCTAGGAGATGCAATCAACGAGAGAGATTGGATTAGATCTTCATACCCTTGAAGATTCGCCTGACGAGCGTTCGTCGGGCGTGGGTGATGTAGTCGTACTGCTTCTCCTCGCGATCCGATCCGATCTAGCACCACAAGTGGCGGTGCCTCGTGAGATGCACGTCGGCACCTCGGCGTCTCCTCCTTCCTCGGACCAGCGGTATGGTGGAGAGATAGATTGGATCTACAACACGGCGTGGTGTATATGGTGGAGAATTCTGCAGCAGGCTTCGCTACAAAGCGATCTGAGGAGAGAGGAAAGCTAGCAAGGCGGCTAGGGTTTGGAGGAGAGGTGTGTGGGGGAGGCGCACCACCCTCTATATATAGAGAGGCGGCCAGCCTTGCCCTCCTCCAAGCCTATCTCTAGTTTAAACAATTTAAACTCTCCTTATCTAGAAATCCTATCTCTAGTTTAAACGATTTAAACTCTCCCTTATCTAGAAATCCTATCTCTAGTTTAAACGAGTTTAAACTTATCTAGATCGGCTGGGCCCTATGGGGCCTTGTGACCTGGCCCAATGCGTCCGTGACACTCCCTCATAGGCCCATGCCCCTCCCGAAGGTGGGGCCACGTTGGTCCCTTCCGAAGGTTCTAGAAGCTTCCGCAATACCGATTAACCCAACAATTCAACTCCAAAACTGCCTTTATATGAATCTTATTCTCCGGACCATTCCGAAACTCTCGTGATATCCCGGATCCCATCCGAGACTCAACAAAAATTCATGAACCAATTATCCAATCTATCCTAGCGTCGAGACACGTTAAGTGTGTGACCTTTGGTTCGAGAATATGCGCATATGATCTTCTATCAATAATCAACCGGGTGCAGGCACCCATATTGACTCCCACACATTCATCGATGATCATATCGGATGAACCACGATGCAGGATTCAATCAATCCCATATATATATTCCCTTCGTCTCGCGATATTTTACTTGTCCGAGATTCGATCGTCGCACTGGCCATACCTAGTTCAATCTCGCTCACGCAAGTACTTTACTCGTCCGTAATCCGATATCACTTTGTGATTAACTCCTTAACCACATGCTTGCAAGCGGTGTTGATATCGATTATCGAGTGGGCCCAAGTATATCTCTCCGACTTGGGAGGACAAATTCCATCTCGATACATACAACCCAACAGATACTTTCCGATCACCGAGAGACACCTTTATGATCACCCTCTCATAGGATGACATTTGATGACCTCAAAGCTTTCTTCCGGTACCGTGGAGTTGCATTATCTCATGGTCTAAGGAATACAATATTTGACATAGGAAAAGCTTCGCAAATATGAACACGATGAACGATCTAATTGCTTCGCTTAGTTTGGGTCTGTCCATCATATCATTCTCCCAATGATATGATCTCATTATCAATTGACAACTCATGTCTATGGTTAGGAAACCTTAACCATCATTGATCAATGAGCTAGTCCTTAGAGGCATACCAGGGACACTGTGTTGTTCACAAACCACACAAGTATTAATGTTTCCGCTTAATACAATTCTAGCATGGAATATAAACTTTATCATGAACAAGAATTATAATAATAACATCTTTATTATTGCCTCTAGGGCATAATTCCAATAGTCTCCCACTTGCACTAGAGTCAATAATCTAGTTTACATCCGGCAACAATCTCACACCCATGGCAATCGAGGTGTTGATCATGTTTTACACGTGGAAGAGGTTTAGTCAATGGATCTGCGACATTCAGATCCGTATGTACTTTGCTAATCTTCGATCTCCATCCGCTATATAATCTCGGATTATATGAAACTTGATTGATATGCTTGGTCTTTGGATGATATCTTGGTTCCTTAGCGAGTGCTATGGCGCCGGTGTTGTCACATAATATCTCCAAATGGGTCCAATGCACTTGGAACCACACCAAGCTCGATGATTAAGTTTCGATCCAAACTCCTTCACTTGACGCTCATAGTAGCCATGTATTCCGCTTCTCTGTAGATCCCACGATCACGCTTTGCTTGCGCCTTCTAGCTCACGGATCCTCCATTCAAAATATAAACGATCCCGTCTGAGATTTGGAATCATCCTTGTCGGTGTCGAAACTAGCATCGACGTAACCTTTACGACAAGTCGTTCATCACCCCCATAGACTAAGAACATTTCTTTAGTTCTATTTAGGTACTTTAGGATGTTCTTCACGGCTGTCCAAAGGTTCCACTCGATCACTTTGATATCTCGTCAAACTAAGAGCATTGGACACATCTGGTCTAGTACACAAGATGGCATACATGATGGAACCTATGGCCGAGGCATAAGGCACTTTGCTCATAGCTTCCTATCATCATCAGTAGTGGACACCGAGCCTTGCTCAATATCTTACCCGACAACATAGGCATTGAACCTTTCTTTGCCTTATCCATTCGAACTTTTCGAACTTTGTGTAGGTATGTACTCGCTTAAAGCTATCAGCGTCTTTGTCTATCTCTATAGATTTTGATGCCCAATATATAAGCACTTCACCTAGGTCTTTCATTGAAAACACTTATTCAAATAACTCTTCACATCATTAAGCATGTTGATGTCATTTCCGATAATCAATATGTCATCCACATATAGTACCGTAAACGCCACCGAGCTCCCACTCACTTTCTTGTAGATACAAGCTTCAGAGCAATTTGGAACAAATCCAAAGCTCTTGATCACTTGATCAAAACGAAGGTTCCAACTCCGAGATGCTTGCTTCATCCATAAATGGAACGTGAAGTTTGCATACTTTACTAGCATCCTTAGGATCGACAAAACCTTCGTTGCATCATATACAACTCTTCATCAATGTTGCCATTGAGGAAAGCGATCTTGACATCCATCTTCCATATTTCATAATCATGAAACGCAGCAATTGCTAATAAAATCCGAATGGACTTAAACATCGCTACGGAGAGAAAGTCTCATCGTAGTCAACACCTTGAACTTGTCGAAAACCTTTATGACAAGCCGTGCTTTATAGACGGTAACATTACCATCCGTCCGCTTTCTTCTTGAAGATCCATTTGCACTCAACGGCCTTCGGTCGCTAGGAGGGTCCACCAAAGTCCATACTTGGTTTTCGCTCATGGATCCCAATTCGGATTTCATGGCTTCTAGCCATTTCTCAGAGTCTGGGCTCATCATCGCTTCCTCATAGTTCGTAGGTTCACTGTCTTCTACTAACAAGACAGTTAAGACAGGTTGTTGCATACCACTCGGAGAGGCAGCGACCTTGTCGACTGCGACATTCAATGTGACATCGTCCAAGCTTCATGATCCTTGTCATTAGCTTCCTCTATTGTTGGTGCAAAGCAGATCGAACAATTTCAGGTCTTGCGCTACTCTCCAATTCAAGAGAAGGTTCAATAACCTCGTCAAGCTCTACTTTCCTCCCACTCACTTCTTTCGAGAGAAACTCCTTCTCAAGAAAGGAACCGTTCTTCATGACAAACACTTTGCCTTCTGCGTGATAGAAGGTATACCCAATAGTTTCCTTAGGGTATCCTATGAAGACGCATTTCTCGCTTTGGGTTCGAGCTTGTCTTGTAAGCATCAACTTCTTGACGTAAGCTTCGCATCCCCAAACTTTAAGAAATGACAACTTAGGTTTAGCACCAAACCACAGTTCATACGGTGTCGTCTCAACGGATTTAGATGGAGCCCTATTTAAAGTGAATGCAGGTTTCTAATGCATAACCCCAAAATGATAACGCAAATCAAGAAGAGACATCATTGATCGGACCATATCTAATAGGGTTCGATTCTGCTCGTACACACCATTGCGCTGTTGTTCCGGTGGCGTGAGTTGTGAAACGATTCCACTTGCTTTAAGATGCGTGAGAAAATCATAACTCAAATATTCACCTCCA
Source organism: Avena longiglumis (assembly GCA_030063025.1). Taxonomy (NCBI): domain Eukaryota; kingdom Viridiplantae; phylum Streptophyta; class Magnoliopsida; order Poales; family Poaceae; genus Avena; species Avena longiglumis. Next base: position 50,015,369 of record CP125976.1, on the reverse strand, counting down.
CGATCGGATCGTAGAAACTTAATCTTTCTTTACGATGGTTATCTACTTCATTCGAAATTCCTTGAACTTTTCAAATGTTTCAGATTTATGTTTCATTAAATAGATATACCCATATCTACTTAAGTCATCGGTAAAAGTGAGGAAATAGCGATATCCACCGCGTCGAAACACTCATCGTCCGCATACATCGATATATATGATTTCCAACAAGTCCGCTTTCGCTCCATCATACCGAGAACGGGTTTTGATCATCTTGCCCATGAGGCATGGTTCATGTGTCAAATGATTCAAAATCAAGAGACTCCAAAAGTCCATCAGAATGGAGTTTCTTCATGCGCTTTACACCAATATGACCTAGACGACAGTGCCACAAATAAGTAGTATTATCACTATCTACTTTGCATCTCTTAGCCTCAATGTTATGGATGTGTGTTTCATCCCTTTCGAGATTTAGAAGAAATAAACCATTCACAAGAGGTGCATGACCATAAAAGATGTTACTCATATAAATAGAACAACCATTATTCTCCGATTTAAATGAATAACCGTCTTGTAATAAACATGATCCGGAAATAATGTTCATGCTCAACGCAGGCACATAATAACATTTATTAAGGTTTAAAACTAATCCCGAAGGTAAAACTAAGGAGAGCGTCGACGGCCATCACATCAACTCTTGATCCGTTGCCAACGCATCGTCACCTCATCCTCGCAAGCCGCCTCTATTCCGTAGCTCATGTTCGAGTTACAAATATTAGCAATCGAACCGGTATCAAATACCCAGCACTACAACGAGGGCTAGTAAGGAAAACATCAATAACATGTATATCAAATATACCTTTGATGGTGCCACCTTCTTGTCCGCTAAGTACTTCGGACGATTGCGCCAAAGGACCTGTCCTTGCAATAGAAGCACTCAGTGTCCGGCTTAGGACCAGACCTGAGCTTCTTCTCAGCAGGAGCATTGCGCTTGCCGCCGCCCTTCTTGAAGGGATTCTTTGCTCCCTTACCTTTCTTAAAGGAGGGCTTGTTGACCATCAACACATGATTTTCCTTCTTGATGTCCACCTCCGCAGCCTTCAGCTTTGCGAAGAGCTCGGTGATCGTATTAGTGGAGCCAATCTGATTATGAGTCACTACAAAACTTTTGTAGCTGGGAGGGAGTGATTGCAGAACCCTATCAATCTTGATCTCCTCTGGAATCGTGCATTCCAGTTGCTCAAGGCGTTGAGTGTAGCCCGTCATCTTTATGGCATGCTCACTAACGGAACTCCCTTCCTCCATCTTGCAGTTAAAGAACTTCTCGGAGATCTCATATCTCTCGAGCGGGCTGAGTCCGAAACATGGTTTTCAGCCTCGAGAATCTCAAAGGGCCCGGATACTCTTCAAACGATTTTAAAGCTCGGTTCCATAGCAAACAACATGGTGCTCTTAATCACACCATAATCATCTTTACGCCGATCGATGACAGCTTTCTCATCAATGCCAAGCGCAGTAGGGGGTCACCTAACGCTTTCCCAAGGACATAGTCCTTTGTCCGCCAGATGAATGATTCTTAGATTGGAACCAATTGGTGAAATTAGACCCATTGTTTCTAAGCTTTTCCTTCTCAAAGAAAACGTTGAAGTTGAAGTTGGACTTGGCCATGTGATCTACAAGATTTGCAATTACAAATAAGACTAGGTTCATGATAAATAGTTCAACTTAATCAAATTACTAGATGAACTCCCACTAAATTCAACATCCCTCAAGTTGTTTAGTGAACACGATCCAAATTCACCACACCTAATCCGATCATCACGAGAAGAGATGTGGTTTCAATGGTGGACAACAAAGTGTCGATCATATCATTCATATGACTCATGCTTAACCTTTCGGTTCTTGTGTTCCGAGGCCATGTACATACATGCTAGGCTCGTCAAGTTAGACCCAAGTATTTCCGCGTGTGCAAAACTGGCTTGCACCCGTTGTATGTGAGCGTAGAGTCTATAGCACCCAATCATCACGTGATGCTTGGACACGACGAACTTTCGCAACAGTGCATACTTGGGGAGAACAGTTTTATCTTGATCTTTAAGTGAGGAATCATCTTATAATGCTATCGTCGCGATCTAAGCATAATAAGATACATAAAGGGATAAACATCACATGCATATAACTTTATGTGACATGGTATAGCCAATCCTCACGCAATGATCTCCATCTTGTGCGTTAAGCATGATCTCCATCACTCCACCATGATTGCCTCCACCACGAATATCAACTACAACTATTGCTAACTACTTAGCGATAAAGTAAAGCTATTACATGGCGTATAAGAAGTTGACTCAGGTCATACACAATTATAAAGACAACCATATGGCTCATGCTTGTGTACTCATCGACATGCAAGTCGTGAAACATTACAAAATATGATCATCGCATACAATATACATCACATCTTGGGCCATACCATATCACAGAAAACACTCCTGCAAAAACAAGTTAGACGCCTCTACTTTGTTGTTGCATGTTTTACGTGGCTTATGGGAGTAGATGCTAAGAACGATTCTTACTACGGAAAGCCACAACGGTGATATTATGGTTGCCAAACTCCGTGTTAATCCCATGACAACTATAGTGAGAGAAACTTACATCCACCGCATGTGTGGTACAAGCCACGTCAAGTGCGGAGCCTCATGACGACGTCGCGTAAGGTTGGCCTGGACCGCTTCAATCTCACTATCCCGTCATAAGAAGAACACAAACAAGAGGCTTGCAACAGAAAACATCAACGCCGCAACAACCATGTTGCGTTCTACTCGTGAAACACATCTACGCATAGATCTAGCTCGATACCATCAAGGGTTTCGCGGCATAGTAAATCAAAAATTTCTACGGATGCGAGCAGGAAAGCCAAGATCTAATCTAGGAGATGCAATCAACGAGAGATTGGATTAGATCTTCATACCCTTGAAGATTCGCAGTGAACGTTCATCGGAACGTGGGTGATGTAGTCGTACTCGCTTCTCCTCCTCGCGATCCGATCCGATCTAGCACCACAAGTGGCGGTGCCTCCGTGAGATGCACACGCAGCAAGACTCGACGTCTCCTCCTTCCTCGGACCAGCGAGTATGGTGGAGAGATAGATTGGATCTACAACACGACGGCGTGGTGTATATGGTGGAGAATTTCTGCAGCAGGGCTTCGCCTACAAACAGTCGGGAGGGAGAGAGGAAAGCTAGCAAGGCGGCTAGGGTTTGGAGGAGAGGTGTGTGGGGGGAGGGGGCGCACCACCCCTCTATATATAGAGGGGGGCGGCCAGCCCTTGCCCCTCCTCCAAGCCTATCTCTAGTTTAAACAATTTAAACTCTCCCTTATCTAGAAATCCTATCTCTAGTTTAAACGATTTAAACTCTCCCTTATCTAGAAATCCTATCTCTAGTTTAAACGAGTTTAAACTTATCTAGGATCGGCTGGGCCCTATGGGGCCTTGTGACCCTGGCCCAATGCGGCCAGGACACTCCCTCATAGGCCCATGCCCCTCCCGGAAGGTGGGGCCACGTTGGTCCCCTTCCGGAAGGTTCTAGAAGCTTCCGGTACAATACCGATTAACCCGAACAATTCAACTCCAAAACTGCCTGCCTTATATGAATCTTATTCTCCGGACCATTCCGGAAACTCTCGTGATATCCCGGATCCCATCCGATACTCCGAACAAAAATTAATAAACCAATTATTCAATATATCCTACCGTCGAAACACGGTAAGTGTGTGACCTATTTGGTTCGAGAATATGCACATGATCTTCTATCAATAATCAATGGGGTCTGGGCACCCATATTGACTCCACATTCATCGATGATCATATCGGATGAACCACGATGCCATTCAATCAATCCCATATATATATTCCCTTCGTCTCGCGATATTTTACTTGCCCGAGATTCGATCGTCTTGCATCATACCTAGTTCAATATCGTTCACAGCAAGTACTTTACTCGTTCCGTAATACGATATCACTTTGTGATTAACTCCTTAACCACATGCTTGCAAGCGGTGTTGATATCGATTACCGAGTGGGCCCGAAGTATATCTCTCCGACCTGGGAGGGACAAATTCCATCTCGATACATACCCAATGATACTTTCCGATCACCGAGAGACACCTTTATGATCACCCTCTCATAGGATGACGTTTGATGACCTCAAATCTTTCTTCCGATACTGGGAGTTGCATTATCTCATGGTCTAAGGAATACAATATTTGACATAGAAAAGCTTCGCAAAGATGAACACGATGAAACGATCTAATTGCTTCGCTTAGTTTGGGTCTGTCCATCATATCATTCTCCCAATGATATGATCTCATTATCAATTGACAACTCATGTCTATGGTTAGGAAACCTTAACCATTATTGATCAATGAGCTAGTCCTTAGAGGCATACCAGGGACACGGTGTTGTTCACAAACCACACAAGTATTAATGTTTCCGCTTAATACAATTCTAGCATGGAATATAAACTTTATCATGAACAAGAATTATAATAATAACATCTTTATTATTGCCTCTAGGGCATAATTCCAACACTATTTCATTAAACATAAGTCTGAAACTTTCGAGAAGTTTAAGAAATTTCAAAGTGAGGTAGAGAATCAACATAACAAGAAGATTAAATTTCTACGATCTGATCGTGGAGGTGAATATCTAAGTTACGAGTTTGGTGAGCATTTGAAGAAATGCAGAATACTTTCACAATTGACACCGCCGGAAACACCACAGCGTAATGGTGTGTCCGAACGTCGTAATCGAACTCTCTTAGATATGGTTCGTTCTATGATGTCACTTACAGATTTACCGCTATCGTTTTGGGGTTATGCATTAGAAACAGCCGCATTCACTTTAAACAGGGCACCATCTAAATCCGTTGAAACGACACCGTATGAATTATGGTTTGGGAAGAAACCTAAATTGTCGTTCCTTAAAGTTTGGGGTTGCGAAGCTTATGTAAAGAAGTTATAGCCCGACAAGCTTGAACCCAAAGCGGAAAAATGCGTCTTCATAGGATACCCGAAGGAAACTATTGGGTATACCTTCTATCATAGATCCGAGGGCAAAATCTTCGTTGCCAAGAATGGATCCTTTCTAGAGAAGGAGTTTCTCTCGAAAGAAGTGACTAGAAGAAAAGTAGAACTCGACGAGGTTGTTGAACCTTCTCTCGAAATTGCGAGTAGCGCAGCACCGAAAGTAGTTCCTGTGACGCCTACACCAATAAGAGAGGAAGCTAATGATGTTGATCATGAAACTTTGGTTGAAGTTGCTACAGAACCTCGCAGGTCAACGAGAACTCGTACCACTCCTGATTGGTATGACCCCGTTATGAGTGTCATGTTGGTGGACAACACCGATGACCGTGCGACATATGAGGAAGCGATGATGAGCCCAGATTCCAATAAATGGCAAGAAGCCATGAAATTCGAGATTGGATCCATGTACGAAAACCAAGTATGGACTTTGGTGGACTTACCGGATGGCCGGAAGGCTGTCGAGAACAAATGGATTTTCAAGAAGAAAACAAATGTTGATGGTAATGTTACTGTCTATAAAGCTCTACTTGTCGCAAAAGGGTTTCGAAAAATTCAAGGAGTTGACTACAATGAGACTTTCTCACCAGTAGCGAAGCTAAAGTCTGTGAGGATTATGTTAGCAATCGCTGCATATTATGATTATGAGATATGGCAGATGGATGTCAAAACGGCGTTCCTCAATGGAGACATTGATGAAGAGTTGTATATGATGCAACCTAAAGGTTTTGTCGATCCTAAAGATGCTAACAAGGTATGCAAACTTCAACGGTACATATATGGATTGAAGCAAGCATCCCGAAGTTGGAATCAACGTTTTGATAAAGTAATCAAAAGCTTTGGTTTTATACAAACTTATGGAGAAGATTGTATTTACAAGAAAGCGAGTGGGATCTCTGTAGAATTCTTAATACTATATGCAGATGACATATTGTTGATTGGGAATGATGTAGACCTTCTTAATAGTGTCAAGGATTATTTGAATAATAGTTTTTCAATGAAAGATCTTGGCGAAGCAGCTTACATATTAGGCATAAATATTTATAGAGATAGATCGAGGCGCCTAATATTATTTTCACACAGTACATATTTGGACAAAGTTCTAAATAGGTTTGGAATGGAAGATAGCAAGAAAGGGTTCTTGCCCATGTTTCCCAATACGACCTTGAGTAAAACTCAAAGTCCTGCAACGACAGAAGATAGAGAAAGGATGAGTAAGACTACCTATGCCTCAGCCATAGGATCTCTTATTTATGCCATGCTATGTACTAGACCCGACATTTCATATGCTGTTAGTCTGACTAGCAGATATCAAAGTGATCCAGGAGTGGATCATTGGACAACGGTCAAAAACATCCTTAAGTACTTGATAAGAACTAAGGATATGGTTCTTTCTTATGGAGGTGATGAACAGCTCGTTGTTAATGGTTACACCGATGCTAGTTGGAACACCGATCCGGATGATTCTAAATCTCAATCTGGATACGTATTTACTTTGAATGGTGCAACACTTAGCTGGAGGAGTGCAAAGCAAAGCGTTGTGGCGAGATCTTCAACTGAATCGGAATACATAGCTGCTTCGGAGGCTTCACAAGAAGCGATATGGATGGAGGAGTTCATTACAGAGCTCGGTGTGGTTCCAAGTGCATTGGACCCAATGTCTATCTACTGTGATAACATGGGCGCCATAGCCAATGCGCAAGAACCAAGGTCACACAAGAAGCTGAAGCACATCAAGCTATGTTTTCACGCTATTCGAGAGCATCTCCAAGATGGTGACATAAAGATTTGCAAATTACACACAGATCTGAATGTGGCGGATCCGTTGACTAAACCTCTCCCGAGGGCAAAACATGACCAGCACCAAACCGCCATGGGTGTTCGGTATATTACCATGTAATCTAGATTAGTTGACTCTAGTGCAAGTGGGAGACTGTTGGAGATATGCCCTAGAGGCAATAATAAAAGTGGTTATTATTATATCTTTCTGTTTATGATAAATGTTTACATTCATGCTATAATAGTATTAAACAGGAAACATTAATACTTGTGTGATTTGTAAACTAAATTAGAGTCCCTAGTAAAGCCTCTTTGTAATACTATCTTGTTGGTTAATAGATGATCGTGGTTTCCCGATCATGAGCATTGAGATGTTGTTAACAACAAGATCATATCATTAGGAGAATGGTATGATGGACATACTCCTATAGATAAGCGTAGCGTTAAGATCAAGTCATTTCAATAGTTCGTTTGCTATAAGCTTTCTGATACATAGTAACCTAATTCCTTCGACCATGAGATCATGCTAATCACCATCACCGGAAGGATGCTTTGATGACATCAAACACCACACCATAACTGGGTGGCTATAAAGGTAGCATTGAGTGTTTGGAAAGTATGGGTTGAAGCACATGGATCAAGAGTGGGATTTGTCCATCCATATGACAGATAGATATACTCTGGGCCCTCTCGGTGGAATGTCATCCAATTGGCTTGCAAGCATGTGACTGCCTCACAAGGGATCACATATCACGGGAACGAGAAAAGAGTACCTATCGGTAACCAGGTTGAACTAGGTATGCAGAGATACCGACGATCAAAACCTCGGATAAGTAAACTATCGCGAGACAAAGGGAAATTGGTATCGTATGTAAGTGGTTCATTCGATCGCAAAGTAATCGTATAAATATGTGGGAGCCATATGAATTTCCAGATTCCTCTATTGGTTATTGATCGGAGAAGTGTCTCGGTCATGTCCGCATAATTCACGAACCGTAGGGAGACACACTTAAGGATTCGATGTTGTTTAGTTGATATGGAATGTTAGTAGGGATACCGAATGTTGTTCGGAGTTTCGTATGGGATCCGGGATATCACGAGGAGATCCGGAATGGTCCAGAGAATAAGATTCATATAAGGAAAGTCCGATTCCGGAGTTCGGGAAAGATTCCGATGTTTTCATCGGAGAGGTTCTAGAAGGTTCACCAAACCGAAAGGGGAATGGACCATGAATGTGTCATGGGTAAGTGGAATGATTGGATCATATCCTAGGTCACTTGGTGTGGACATTTGCAAGAGAGAATTAAAGCTCTAAATTGAAAGTCAAATGGGAAATTTGAAAAGTCAAACTGGAACAATGGTTTACTAGTGGGAGAATAAACAAGTCCTTCTATCAATTCAACTTGGGTTTGGGTTTGGATTCAAACCCACCCTCCCAAGGCTGCCCCCTCTCATAAATATAGGGGGATGGCTACCCCAAAGCACACAAGAGCCAAGCCCTCCCCACACCCGCGCCGCCGCCGCGCCCAAGCCGCCGCCGCCGCCCTAGCCGCCGCCGACACCTCCTCCTCCGCCCTGACTTCTAAACCCTAGATCTCTGAGAAACCCTAATCCACCATAACTCGCACCGGCTTAGGCGAAGCCCTGCGGGATCTTCCCTCTACTTCCGACACCACGTCGTCGTGCTGCCGGAATCACAAGGGGAGAACTACAACCTCCGATGTCTGCTGGAACAAGGGAGAGGAAGGTCTTCATCGAGTACCGAACGTGTGACCGACTGCGGAAGCGCTACCGGAACGCAGCGCCGGAAGGATCATCTACGCGATCTTGAGATCGGCAAGTGTACGACTACATCACCCACGAGAATCTGCTCTCGTTAACCGCTTTGGAATCTTCGAGGGTGAGTGCTTATATCGACTCGTTGCTACAATCTAGTAGATAGATCTTGGCTTGTTTGTGTGCATGCGGTAGAAATTTTTTGTTTTCCATGCTACGAACCCCTACATCATTATGATAGTATTGTTTGTGGTCTTATCTGCAAGTTGTGTACACATATCATTATCCGCATCCAAAGACCCCAAAGTGACAATAATTGGGACAACCGGAGGGGATGGCTGTGGTGTGAGTATCACATGTGTTCATGGAGTGTTAATGCTTTGCTCCGGTGCTCTATTAAAAGGAGCATCTTAATTGCCAGTAGTTCCCTAGAGGCCCATTGCCACGGCCGGAATGTAAGATGTTGTGCAAGTTCTCATTGCAAGCACGTATGACTATATTTGGAGCACATGCCTAGGATTGTTTAGTACTTGGATGCTTGTTATTATTTATCTGCAATGCCCTAGATCTTGAAGTTACATGTTTAGACTCGTCCATGCAACTCCCATCCATCCATCCCTATGCCTACCGCACTCGAATCCTACTGTTACTATTGCTCTTGTTCCACTGTTGTTGTTGCTTTGCTGTTGCTACTACCAAACTGTTGCTACTGATAAACTTCTGTGAGCAAGAAGTATATCCAGGTGCAGCTGAATTGACAACTCAGTTGTTAAGGCTTGCAAGTATTCTTTGGCTCCCTTGTGTCGAATCAATAAATTGGGTAATACTACCCGCGAAGACTGTTGTGATCCCCTACACCTTTGGGTAATCAAGACTATTTCCTGGCACCATTGCCGGAGAGCATAGCTTTATTTGTAAGTTCACTTGGATCTATTATTGTTCACTAGTACTCCTTTCATCATGGGGAAGACTCGTGATGGAAAGTTCCCTATTTTACCATCCACTACAAGAAGAGGTACAATCCTAAACACCTCTGTTGCTCTTGATTGACCGTCTATTATAAGTAAGCTTGTTACACCACCACCACATACACATGCTACACACACTGCTACTGCTGCTGAATCTGAAACTGCTTTTGATACTCCTAATGTTACTTCTACTATGCTTGATGCGAGTGGTTCATTGGGTCCTTTTCTAGATGCTACTATGGCTAGTCTAGGAAATACCGAAACGCCTAGTGAAGACACTATTACACCTGTTAGCTCGCCTAAGTCTAGTGAGAGTTATAATATTAATGATGGCTACATTGAGTTTACTGATGATTTTGTTGAAGAGTGCTGAAACACACATGGTACTAGTGCTATTAAGAGTCTCCTTGCTAGACCCACCATTATTCCAAGTTGTCCTCTGATCCTAAGTTTGCCACTTCTCTCATAGATATTAAAGATAAAGATTATGATCTCTCTCTTGATTTATCCTATTTAGATATTGTTGAGAAAGAACCTTTCCGTGGGACTGAAAATGAGAGTGTTGTGGCTCATATGAATGAGCTTTATACTATGAGTGCTTTGTTCTCTGATGATTTTAAGATGCGCAAGTACTTTATTACTAAGATCTTCCCCTTTTCACTAAAAGGAGAAGCTAGGGCTTGGTTTAATAGATTACCTCCTGGTTCCCTTAATAGCCCTGATTGTTTGATTGCTTCTTTCTTCTAGAAATATTTTCCTCCCAGTGCTATACGTGCTGCTTTGTAGAGACTTTTTGATTTTAAACAGGGAGAAGAAGAAAAATTGCCTGAGTCATGGACAAGGTTCTGTGCCTTGATTCATGCACATCCTAGATGTCCATTACCTAAGAATGAGATTCTTGATATTTATTATAATGGACTAACTGATGATTCTAGGACATACCTAGATAGCTTTGATGATTGTGTTTTCAGGAAAAAACTTCTAGAGATGCTGAACAATTAATGGCTAAAATAAGCAAGAATTATGATGATTGGACTTCAACTCAGCTAAATACACCTGAGCCTATTACTCCTGAACTAGTTGTGCCTGAACCAGTTCCAATACTAACACCAAGGAAGAGAGGAGTTATTGCATTAAATGATGAAGCGATGAAGGAAGCTAAGAAGTGTCTAAAAGAGAAAGGTATTAGAGCCGAAGATGTGAAGAATCTACCTCCTATAGAAGAATTATGTAAGCCAATTCCCCACACATCTACTATTGAGGTACACTCTCTCCAACACTTTGATGAAGGTGGCATTCCTTATGGTAAGCCTCCTGATCAATGCTTAGAGGATCTTGACATTTTTATTGTTAAGCAAGGTAATTTTAATAAACAAGTCAAAATCATTTATTGGAAAACTCTAGAGCTATTAAAGAGTTGAAAGATATTGTGGAAAGAACTTCAAACGATATTAAAATAATTTGTAAACACTTTCAAATGGTCCAAACCCAACTTGGTCAACTTGCTAAGGTACAAAGGGATATGATAGTTAATGCCTCAGGATATAAACATGCTTATGGAATTAGAACTAGGAGTGGTATAGCTACTCAAGATCCTTTATATCCTGAAGGACACCCTAAAATAATTGAGCAGGATTCTCAACAAGGTGAGAGTAGTGGTAGTCCTCGTAAGATAAAGAAAAAGAAACATAAAATAGTTGAGGAACCACTTGAACCTGCTGTAGATCCTAATAGTATATCTGTCCCTGATGATGAAACTGAGAGTGGTAATGATAAAAAATGAGTCTCCTGATAAGGAGGAAGGTGAGTAAGAACCCGAGAATCACACTAAGAACACTAGGTACATAAAGGAATATTTTGTTGCTAATAAACATGGTAAAGAGAGAGAACCTTGGGTGCAGAAACCTATGCCTTTTCCAGGTAAGAAACACAAGTCAAAGGAGGAAGAACACTACAAGAAGTTTTATGAGTGGATTTCCTTTATTTTTGCAAATTCCTTTGACTGGTGCTATTAAATTGCCTCCTTATTCAAAGTATATGAAGGATATTGTCTCTAGTAAAAGGAAGATTCCTAATGAGGACATTTCTACTTACTTGCCAATTATTCCTTCAATGGTAAGGTTCCAAAGAAACTTGGTGATACAGGTATACCAACTATTCCTTGCTCTACTAAGAATAATTACGTTAGAACTGCTTTATGTGATTTGGGAGGTGGAGTTAGTGTTATGCCTTTTTCTCTCTACAAAAGACTCCAGCTAGAAAAGTTGATACCAACTGATATATCTTTGCAAATGGCTGATAAGTCAACTACTATTACTGTTGGTATATGTGAGGATGTTCCTGTTCAAGTGGCTCATAATTTCTTGGTTTTAAATGATTTTGTTGTGCTTGAAATGCTTGAAGATGATAATATGTCTATTATTCTTGGGAGACCTTTTCTTAATACTGCAGGTGCTGTCATCAATTGTAATCAAGGAAAAGTAACATTCAATATTAATGACAAAGAGCATACTGTCTATTTCCCCAAGAAAGTTGCTAAGAGATATTGCCTGAATTCCATTAAAAATATTGAGAGCATCAAGGTTGGAGAAATTTATTGTCCCATTCCACAAGAAAAATTTGAAACTATTATGATTGGGACCATTGCTATCAAGTATGAGGTAACATAATAATTTTGTGGATTGCAAAGTTTTGTTTCATATAAGATTGTTTTGGTAACAAGACTTGATCAACCTTGTTAACAAAAGGATTTTAATGAACAAAATAATGCTTTCACTGTGGTTATTCTTGCTTTCTTTTACTTTTCTCCTTCTTAGTCTTTGCTTTTGCTCTTGTTAGCTAGTTGTTTGCTTGTTAGAGTGTCTTAGAACTTCCGTAGTTTGGTTTTGGTTTGTTTTTGATTCTTCTGAAAAACCATTTCTGCGAGAAAATCAATTTTCATGGAAATTGACCAAAAATAAAGTTTCCTGAAAAATCCCTAAAAATTCAAAATATTTTTTTCCTCGGACAAAGGGGTAGAGGGACACCTGGAGTGACTCAGGGGGCCACCCCAGACCACCACACCCATGGTAGGCGCGGCCTACCTGTGGGTGGTGCCTAGGGGGTCTAGCCCACCTGGGCCCCTCCAAGGTGCCCCCTCACAGACATCATCTTCTCTCTCCCGAAAAACACCGAAAAACTTGCTCTAGCTCGAGTTATTGTTGTTCTTGCTCGCGATTTTCGATCTCCTTGTTCAGCCCATCCCAAGTGCTGATTTTTGGAGAGTTTGCTCCTTGGTATGTGTCTCCTCTACTTGTCCAATTAGATTTGTGATTGGTAGATTGTATCTTGAGTATTTTCCTTCTATAGGTGTCAGGTTGTGTGAGCTTGCATGCTTGTTATATGCTTAGAAATTTCATTTTGATGCATGTGTAGCCCTCTAGCAAGTTCCTATAGTAGTTGCTCATCATTTATCAACTTGGAAATCACTTGGTTTGATGCTAGTCTAAAAATTTCAGGAAGGAAGATGAGTGCATATCCACTGAATAATGACTTGATGGTACCTAAGCCAATGAAAGTTCATCGTGAGGAAGGAGTCTTCCCTTCCATATATCCATGCCAGGAATTTATGAGAACTGCGGGAATCCTCTAGGATTTCCAAACTATGATTACCAATGCGGGGTTGGAACACTTTGTTGAAGGTGAACCATTTCAATTTGTTAAACTAACCATGGTTTTTGTGCAGGACTTCTGGTTTACTTGGTCCACATCTAATCCCATGGTCCATTACAAAATATACAATATACCCGTCGACCTGACTTTTGCCGATTTCTGTGCAGCAATTAGAGTACCTAAGTGGGGATTTTGTGAGAAGGTCAAGGAGAGGCCCAAGTCGCTTATGGATTTATATGCTGAGATTTGCTAAGGTTTTGACTTCTCAAAGGCAAGTGGTAAAATTCGGAACATCCAGTCCCCAGCCATTAGATATTTTTCCTATTTCATTACCAAGTATGTTCTTGCTAGAAAGATTGGTAGGAAGTTATCTTCTTTTGATCTAGCTTTTATCGCAGCTCCTTTGAATAGGAATAGATCTTATAACTTCGGTGCTTTGATAGCTTACCGTCTCACCACCAACTGTGAGAAGGGTGAAATTTGTTGAGGTCTCATTGCTTCTAGGTTGCTAGCTTTCCATGGTTTAGAGCCTCACCATTCAGATTATCGGTTCCCCGTAGAGAGGCTTGATCTTGAGTCCATGATTCAGCATGGTTTTGTTTCCTTGGGGGCTAATGTGAGAAGTTTACTGTTTGAATTATCTTTTGCCAAGCTTGGTTGGAGAGGGGGTAGGACTAAGAAAATAGTTTATTTGCTTGCACCTGCTTTGTTTAACTTTGATAACAGGCAAGGATGGTCGCTCATGTAGGAGGAGGTTGACACATATGTGGCGGAGCTCTCCCAGCAAGAGGAGAATGTTGGAGAGGGTGCCAAAGATGATTCGGTTCAGCCCTCCAACTTGGGAGAGTCTTCATACCAGCAACCCGCATTTGACTGGGCCACGTCTTCTTCTTCATCACAAGCGCCTGACTACGATCATTCCTATGATAACCCACCAGCTTGGAGTTACTACCCGCGCTATTGAGCCCCACTTAGGCCAAAAGCCTAAGCTTGGGGGGGGGGGCTATACTGACATCACACTCATATTTATATCATGTTCGGTCGGTTCTTTGTATATCCATTGTTTCGCTTTCTTTTTGGTTCTTGTTGCTTCTTTCTCAAAAACACAAAAATACCAAAAATATTTTCGTTGTTTCTCTTGGTTTGTTTCTTTGCTTTTTTCTTTGCTTTTCCTTAAAAGAAAAATCCAAAAAGATTTTGCTTTGTTTGCTTCTTGTTTGTTTTTGCTATGTTTGCTTTCTTTAAAAAAATCGAAAACACCAAAAATATTTGTTGTTCTTTTTTTTGGTTTTGTGAGTTCTTTGCAGGGTTTAGCCGTCCTCAGTGGATTTTGGTTTCATGTTATTATTCAAGTCACACAAGTGAAGGGCAATAATGAAGATTAAGACAACTTGAGGTGTGGTAAGAGGCTAGTAACAAACTCTATTTGTTTTCATTTTTGTACATATACTCATCATTGTGAACATGCTTAGACTGTTTGTGTAAGGTGTATGTCATTATGGATACTTAGTAGTTCTTGCTTGCTTATGATTAGATCTAGCTTGCTAATAGTTTGTAGCATGTCATATGAATGTTTGCTTGCATTGTTTTATTCATATTTTGGTATGACATTGTGGTATCCTCCTCTAAAAGTTTCATGTGAATCGAATTGGCACATGCTCACGCATGCATATGACTAATCAATAGTCAGTAAGCCTCGATGATTTATTTTGCCTCAGAGTTCTTGTATCACTTTCATGCCATAATTAGTCTTGCTTTGTTGCAGGCATGGTTATGACAATTATTTCTCTCTCATTTGTCGCTCCCTCTCTATTGCTAGCCTTCACTTGCACTGAGTGCTATCTCTACCTGTGCTTCCAACTCCCGAAACCAATATTGCCAACAATGTCCACCATACCTACCTATTAGCATCATTTGCTATTCAGTGCATATTCTATATGACGTGTTTTCTTCCAAGTAAAATGTTTGTCTGTTTTGAGAAAGTTAGTTAATAAAGCTCTGACGAACTTGATGGCACACTTTATTCCGTGCACTTAATAATCTTGAACCATTGTGACCTGTCGATGAAAGTTATATGTTTGCAAATTATATGCTGGGAGTCAGCAGAACCGTGTTGTCACGGGGAACGCTTTCAATACTTTTTGGATATCTCATCCAGTTGATACCTTGGTCTTTTGTTTACGGATGTCAACGGTGTGGAATAAAAGGGGAGCTTATGAGTTCATGGAGTCTATACATTGTGTTAGAGAAACGCCTGGGCCGCTAGCCTAAGCCATGCCTAATCATGGTGGAAACTTGCAGCATCACCATAATGAGCATTTATGAAGCATCCTTAATAAAAAGCTATGCACATAGTAAATAAAAAGATCGCTAAGATGCTCATTGTCTGCTTGCCTTGTCATTTTGATCACGGGATAGCTCATGTATCATGTGCAAGGGGTACCCCGTTGGCGGTTCTCTGTGATATGCATGTTTTACAATGGCAAGAACTTTCAGGTAACCAAAGTTGAATAGCATGCGGAGCGGCCCTCGTACTCAAGGGACTTGGGATTTCTAGTTTATGGTTTGTTAAGCATATGATTCAGAGTGGACCTCACTTTCACCTTAACCATATGAAGATGCCTATGATAGGCGCAATGAGAGCTCAAAGCTAATGAGTACCTTCCTTTCAGCATTTGGAAGCCTTTCAAACTTTACAAAACCGGTTTCACAACCTTATTGAGTCACCACTTATTCTATGAGCACCTTCTTGAGAGCATAGTTATCATTCTTGTGTTTTGTTCCAAAACTTGTTTAATTATGTCATGACTTTGATGCTTGCATCTCTGATATCTTTATCTCTAGTCTTCACTTGAACTTCAGAGGTGCCTTGGCATTTATATTGTGCTCTTCAAACAAAGGCAAGCGAGATACCACTCTATCATACCTTATTATGAGCATTGCAATGTTTCTTATGTTTATGTTTTCTCCTACTTATTATTATTGAGTTAGTTTCTCTTCATAGGTTGCAATGACTATTGAGTATAATTAGTTGCATACTCTTTATTATGAATGGTTTAAGCATCTACTCTTGTGCTGAGAATATTTACATCATGTGAAGCAAATGTGTTCGTGAAAGTTCTTTTATCGCACTCAGTTTTCAACCGAATTGCTTGAGGACAAGCAATAAGCTAAGCTTGGGGGGAGTTGATATGTCCAAAACGTATCTACTTTCCCGAACACTTTTGCTATTGTTTCTCCTCTAAACTTGTGTGATTTGGATACAACTAACACTGACTGACGATGTTTTTAGCAGAATTACCTCGGTGTCTAGTTTTTGTGCAGAAAATGAACTATCAGGAAATATCCCGGAAAATATGCCAAAAATTATATTTCACCAGAAGATCCACGGAGCCAGAAGATGAGATGGAGAAGGGGCCTGGGGGCCCACACCCCTGCTAGGTACGGGCCCCCCTCTGGTCGCGCCTAGGGGGTGGACCACCCCAGGCACCCCCTTGGCCTCCCTCTGCGCCTATAAGTTGCCTCTCGACCTAAAAACCGAGGGGGGTTCGATAGTTTTCCAGAAAGAGTTATGCTCCGCTGCCGCCACCAGAAACCAAGATTCGGATCCAGAAACTCCGTTCTGGCACCCTGCTGGGACGGTGAATCTGGAGAGGATCATCGCCATCGTCATCACCAACGCATCTCCATCGACCATCAATGTTTCCCTCATCCATGAGTGAGTAGTCCCCCGTTGTAGGCTTGGGGATGGTAGGGATTGGATGGGTTCTATCATGTGATCGAATAAGATTGTTATGCCATAGTGCCTAGTATCTCTATTAGTGCTATTTGACTTTGTTGCAACTTGTTGTGCTTAATGCTTGTCACTAGGGCCCGAGTGCCATGATCTCAGATCTGAACTTATTATTGAATCATTATGATAGTATTGTTTGTGGTCTTATCTGCAAGTTGCGTACACATATCATTGTCCGGATCCAAAGGCCCCAAAGTGACAATAATTGGGACAATCGGAGGGGATGGATGTGGTGTGAGGATTACATGTGTTCATGGAGTGTTAATGCCTCTGGTGCTCTATTAAAAAGAGCACCTTAATTGCCAGTAGTTCCCTAGAGGCCCCACTGCCATGGGCTGGCTGGACAGAAGATGTTGTGCAAGTTCTCCTTGCGAGCACGTATGACTATATTTGGAGCACATGCCTAGGATTGTTTAGTACTTGGATGCTTGTTATTATTTATCTGCAATGCCCTAGATCTTGAAGTTACATGTTTAGACCCATCCATGCAACGCCCGTCCATCCATCCCTATGCCTACCGCACTCGAATCCTACTATTTGTTATTACTGTTACTATTGCTCTTGTTCCACTGTTGTTGTTGCTTTGCTATTGCTACTACCAAACTATTGCTACTGATAAACTTCTATGAGCAAGAACTATTTCACGGTGCGGCTGAATTGACAAGTCAGTTGTTAAGGCTTGCAAGTATTCTTTGGATCCCCTTGTGTCGAATCAATAAATTGGGCAATACTACCCGTGAAGACTGTTGCGATCCCCTACACTTGTGGGTCATCAGTTTGCCTTAAAAGAAAATTCCAAAAAGATTTTGCTTTGTTTGGTTTGTTTTTGCTTTGCTTGTTTTTGCTTTGTTTGGCTTGCTTTAAAAAATCAAAAACACCAAAAATATTTGTTCTTCTTCTTTGGTTTTGTAAGTTCTTTGCAGGGTTCGGCCGTCCTCAGTGGAGTTTGGTTTCATGTTATTATTCAAGTCACACAAGTGAAGGGCAATAATGAAGATTAAGACAACTTGAGGTGTGGTAAGAGGCTAGTAACGAACTCTATTTGTTTTCATTTTTGTACATATAGTCATCATTGTGAGCATGCTTAGACCGTTCATGTAGGGTGTATGTTATTATGGATGCTTAGTAGTTCTTGCATTCTTGTGATTAGCTCCAACTTGCTAATATTTTGTAGCATGTCATATGCATATTTGGTTGCATTGTTCTATTCATAACTTGGTATGATATGGTGGTATCCTCCTCTAAATGTTTCATGTGAATTGACTTGGCACATGCTCACGCATGCATATGACTAAACAATAGTCAGTAAGCCTCGATGATTTATTTTGCCTCAGAGTTCTTGTATCACATTCATGCCATAATTAGTCCTATTTTGTTGCACGGATGTTTAGGACAGTTATTGCTCTCTCGTTTGTCACTCCCTCTCTGTTGCTAGCCTTCACTTGCACTGAGTATGAGCTCTGCCTGTGCTTCCAACTCCCCAAAACCAATATTGCCAACTGTGTCCACCATACCTACCTATTAGCATCATTTGCTATTTCAGTTCATATTCTTTATGCCTCGTTTTCTTCCAAATAAAATGTTTGTCTGTTTTGAGAAAGTTAGTTAATAAAGCTCTCACGAACTTAATGGCACACTTTATTCCTTGCACTTAATAGTCCTGAACCATTGTGACCTGTCCATGAAAGTTATATGCTTGCAAATTATATGTTGGGAGTCAGCAGAACTGTGCTGTCACGGGGAACGCTTTCAACACTTTTTGGATATTTTATCCAGTTGATACCTTGCTCTTTTGTTTACGGATGTCGTCGGTGTGAAATAAAAGGGGGGATTGTGAGTTCATGGAGTCTATACATTGTGTTAGAGAAACGCATGGGCGGCTAGCCTAAGCCATGCCTAATCATGGTGGAAACTTGCAACATCACTATAATGAGCATTTATGAAGCATCCTCAATAAAAAGTTATGCACATAGTAAATAAAAAGATCGCTGAGATGCTCATTGTCTGCTTGCCTTGTCATTTTGATCACGGGATAGCTCATGTATCATGTGCAAGGGGTACCCCGTTGGCGACTCTCTATGATATGCATGTATTTACAATGAGAATAACTTACAGGTAACCAAAGTTGAGTAGCATGCGGAGCGACCCTCGTACTCAAGGGACTTGGGATTTCCAGTTTATATGTCATGCATATGATTTAGAGTGGACCTCACTTTCACCTTAACCATATGAAGATGCCTATGATAGGGGCAATGAGAGATCAAAGCTAATGAGTACCTTCCTTTCAGCATTTGGAAGCCTTTCAAACTTTACAAAACCGTTTTCACAACCTTGTTGAGTCACCACTTATTCTATGAACACCTTCTAGAGAACATAGTTGTCATTCTTGTGTTTGTTTCAGAACTTGGTTAATTATGTCATGACTTTGATGCTTGTATCTCTGATATCTTTACTTCTAGTCTTCACTTGAACTTCAGAGGTGCCTTGGCATTTACATTGTGCTCTACAAACAAAGGCAAGCGATATACCACTCTATCATACCTTCTTATGAGCATTGCAATGTTGCTTATGTTTATGTTTCATGCTACTTATTATTATTGAGTTGGTTTCTCTTCATAGCTTGCAATGACTATTGAGTAGACCTAGTTGCATACTTCTTATTATAAATTGTTTAAGCATATACTCTTGTGCTGGGAATATCTACATCATATGAAGCAAATGTGTTCGTGAAAGTTCTTTTATCGCACTCAGTTTTCAACTAAATTGCTTGAGGACAAGCAATAAGCTAAGCTTGGGGGGGGGTGATACGTCCAAAACGTATCTACTTTCCTGAACACTTTTGCTATTGTTTATCCTCTAAACTTGTGTGGTTTGGATACAACTAACATGGACTGACGCTATTTTCAGCAGAATTACCTTGGTGTCTAGTTTTTGTGCAGAAAATCAACTGTCAGGAAAAATCCCGGAAAATATGCCAAAAAACCTATTTCACCAGAAGATCCACGGAGCCAGAGTACGAGACGGAGGGGAGCCCCGGGTGGCCCACAACCCCCTGCCGCGTGGGTGGGCCCACCCTACACCTGGGAGGGGTGTGGCCAGCCCAGACACCTCCTCGGCCTCCCTCTGAGCCTATAAGTTACCCCTTGACCTAAAAACCGGGGGGTGGACGTTTTTCCAGAAAGAGTTCTGTTGCGCCGCCACCACCAGAAACCGCGATTCGGAACCAGAAACTTCGTTCTGGCACCCTGCTGGGATGGGGAATTTGGGGAGGATCATCGCCATCGTCATCACCAACGCCTCTCCATCAACCATCAATGTTTCCCTCATCCATGAGTGAGTAATCCACCACTGTTGGCTATGGGGATGGTAGGGATTGGATGAGTTCTATCATGTAATTGAATAAGATTGTTAGGGCATAGTGTCTAGTATCTCTATTAGTGCTATTTGACTTTGTTGCAACTTGTTGTGCTTAATGCTTGTCACTAGGGCCCGAGTGCCACGATCTCAGATTTGAACTTATTATTGAATCATTATGATAGTATTGTTTGTGATCTTATCTGCAAGTTGTGTACACATATCATTGTCCGGATCCAAAGGCCCCGAAGTGACATAAATTGGGATAACAAGAGGGGATGACTATGATGTGAGGATCACATGTGTTCATGGAGTGTTAATGCTTTGCTCCGGTGCACTATTAAAAGGAGCACCTTAATTGCCAGTAGTTCCCTAGAGGCCCCGCTGCCACGGGCTAGCTGGACAGAAGATGTTGTGCAAGTTCTCATTGCGAGCACGTATGACTATATATGGAGCACATGCCTAGGATTGTTTAGTACTTCGATGCTTGTTAGTATTTATCGGCAATGCCCTAGATCTTGAAGTTACATGTTTAGACTCGTTCATGCAACGCCCGTCCATCCATCCTTATGCCTACCGCACTCGAATTCTACTGTTACCGTTACTGTTACTATTGCTCCTGTTTCACTATTGCTGTTGATTTGCTATTGCTACTACAAACTGGTGCTACTGATAAACTTTTGTGAGCAAGAACTATTTCCAGGTGTAGTTGAATTGACAACTCAGTTGTTAAGGCTTGCAAGTATTCTTTGGATCCCTTGTGTCGAATCAATAAATTGGGTAATACTACCCTCGAACACTGTTGTGATCCCCTATACTCGTGGGTCATCAAGAACTCATAAAGGAATCAATAAAAGCAAATGCAAATAATGGCAGAAATCTGTCAAAACAGACCAGCAAGTAAAAAAACGTTTTTTTTAGAAAATCTTCTTTTGCTCAAATCAAAAAGTGCTAAACTAACGAAAGTTAGCTAACATACTGAGGGATTTATTCATAAATTTTCAGGTCAATTTGACTTATGGAGACTCCTCGAGAATTATTATGGTGCAGGACAGAAATCTGTTTCGGGACATCAACTCCCCAAATCTTACTTCCCTCTCATTAGAGGTCATTCTTGGCACAAAAAGCTAACAAAAAGGATAAAGAGAATTCATCACTAAGGTAATAACTTCCAAGACTCAAGGAAACTCTTGGGTTATCTTCCAACAAGTACTTTTCTTTAACGCCTTTAAGTTAGGCACAAGAAGCAAGAAATCAAGTATTTTCAAATGAAGAATTAAGATCAATACTTGCAAAGTCTTCAACTATGAAAGGTATCTCATCCAAAAAAGTTTTGGAGGATCCCTTCTCATCTCTATTTGGTTTACTAATATCATCAAAAGGATTTTCAGGAACGATCCAATCAAAATTCTTTTCAAAGGCCTCATGCATCCCAACAAGCTTAAAGGGTATGTGTATCTTAAATTCCTCTCTAGGCTTGGTTTTATCAGAAGTACCCTCAACATCTACACATGAGCCTAGCATATTGAAACGCTCAAAGACCTTTTTGGCTTCCTTAGGAACATCATGAAATTCTTTGAGAAAAGCTTTAAGAATAAATTCTCTCTTTTCAGCATTCTTTTCTTCTTTTAGTTTTAGGAACAAAATTAGCATCATGGGGTTACGGCTAACAAACCTAGACTCCAACATATGAACTAAAGAAGCTGTAGCAATTTCATAATTAGGAACAAGTTCTGCAATAGATCTATCCTCAATATCCTCATGCTTGCTAACATGGTTGAAGAATTGCTCAATATTTTCTTTCCCGATTATAGAGCCACTACCTATCGAAAGGTCCTTCAGGGCGAACTTGGGGAGCAACATGGTGAGCTAGAGCAAGGTGGCAACTAGAGTAGGAACTAATTTTTGTGTGTTTTTTATAAGATAAAGCAAACCAAACTAAACTAATATTTTTTGAGTTTTTGATAAAAAGAGGCAAACAAAACCAAGCAAAAGAAACTAAGCAAACTAAAAACAAAGTAAAGAGAAAGGTTGAGGAGGACTCCCCCTGTGAAGACGTCCTTAGCATCCCCAGCAACAGCGCTAGAAAGTTTGTTGGCGCTTTGTTGACGTGGGAGTTTCTTCTTCTTCGTTCCCCGGCAATGGCGCCAGAAAGTCTTGATGCGTGTTGAACGCCCCGTTGGGAAACCCCAAGAGAAGGTATGATGCAGCACAGCAGCATGTTTTCCCTCAGTAAGAAACCAAGGTTATCGAACCAGTAGGAGGAAGGGAACGCCTCAAAGGTGTTGCAAGCAACATGGAAACCTGCACAACACAAACTCAAGACTTTGCCCAACTAACAATGAGATTGTCAATCTCACCGGTTGCTGTAACAAAGGATTAATTGTATGGTGTGGAAGGTGATGATGGTTTGCAGCAAGTAAACATTAATAGTGGAAGATGTATCAATGGTAAAGATTGGACCGGGGTCCATAGTTCACTAGAGGTGCTCTCCTTAGATAAACAAACATGGCATGCTGGGTAAACAAATTACAGCAGGGCAATTGACAGGACTGAGCAAGGCATAACAATGCAATACTAGAAAAAAATATCCTATGAGATTCTATTGGGCAATACAACAATATACATAGACCGTCATCCAACTACATCTATGACTAGAAGTCCACCTTCAGGTTATCATCCGAACCCCCTCCAGTATTAAGTTGCAAGCAACAGACAACTGCTTTAAGCAAAGTGTGTAAGGTAAACAATCCACTTGTTCCATGAACAAGAGACAGCTGTTTTCTCCCTAGTAGCAACAACACATCTACAACCGAAGAGATTTCTGTCACTTCCCTTGGAAACTAGAGGCATGAACCCACTATCGAGCATAAATACCCCCTCTTGGAGTCACTAGCAACTACTTGGCCAAGATAGCTACTAACAACGGAGAACATGCAAGACACAAACAACACACAAGATATAATCAAATAGACAAAACCATTAATCAATCTGACATAGTAATCTCAATATCCATCGGATCCCCGCAAACACAACATGCATGATTACAAATAGATTAGATCTTGATAACGAACTGAGCTCACAAGATCTATACATGAAAGCACAAAGGAGGAGATACAACCATCTAGCTACTACATGGACCTGTAGTCCAAGGTGGAACTACTCACGCTTCATACCGGAGGCTGGAATGATGAAGAAGAAGGCCTCCAGGATGATCTCCCCTCTGGCAGGGTGCCGGGAAGAACTTTAGATCCCCCCGATTTAGGAACGATGGTGGCGGCGGCTACAGACGGTTTCGTGGAGTTTTGATCGGGTGCCTAGGGTTTCTGCATCGGGGGCTTCATATAGGCGAAGAGGCGAGGCAGGGGAGCCACTAGGGCGGCTGCACCCCCCAAGCGTGGGGTGGGCCCACCCGTGCGGCTAGGGGGTGTGTCCCCCTGGTGGGTCTTCTCTGTCTCGTACTTCGGCTTCGTGTTCCCCACGGTAAAATATTGACTTTGGCTTTTGTCCCGTCCAATTTCGAGAATATTGAATTTCTTCCTTTCTAAAACCAAAAACAGAAGAAAACAGGTGTTGGCACTGTGGAAACTTGTTAATAGGTTAGTTCCAGAAAACATATAAAAACACCTTAAAGTGTAGACAACGCAAAGCAAAGTAGATAGTAAACAGGCATGGAGCATAAAAAATTATAGATACGTTTCCGATGTATCAAGCACCCCCAAGCTTAACTCCTGCTCGTACTCGAGTAGGTAAGTGATAAAATAATAATTTTTGAGGTGACATGCATCGTCAAAACCAAGATCAAACCATTTGCAAGCATTGAAAGCTGGGATCAAAGAACTCTAAACATGTGCATGAAAGATGGAGTTCTAACAATAAGTCAAAGTAACTATGCATGCAACATGAAAGGCTACAAACAAAAATCATGAATAACATGCATTGAAAAACGTTTGTTTGTTTCACATACAGAAAACATGGCATAGTGGCATTCAGCTTGTCCCTCATAGAGTAGCAAATAGTTGCATCAGCCACCTTCAAAGTTCATAAGAGTGACTAGATACAAGTAGCACAAGAACAAGCAATATCAACAATATGCATCAATCAATAAGTTTAGGGACACTGCACACATAATGGCAACTATGCTCTCTTAATGGTGCCTAAAGATAGAAGGTGGAGACTCGATACAATAGTGGAAGAAAGTCCCTTTATAAAGGGAACCAGGGATTTCAAGTTTCAAAAAGAGCTTCCAAAAATTATGGTACTTGTTAGCTTTCATCCCTCATTGCCCCTATCATAAGCATCTTGAAGTGATTAAGGTTAAAGTGAACAAACTATGGAGCATATGCTTGACAAAGTATAAGTTGGCAATCTCATGCCCCTTGAATACAAGGGCCGCACCGCATGCTACTCAACTTTAGTCACCTGTAAGTTCTTGTCATAGTAAGTACACGTGTATCATAGAGAACCGCCAATGGGGTACCCCTTGCACATGGTACAATAGCTATCCCATAACCAAAATGTCAAGGCAAGCAGACAATGAGCATCTCATCGATCTTTTTATTTACTACGTGCATAGATTTTTATTGAGAATGCTTCATAGAATGATCTTTATGGTGATGCTGCAAGTTTCCATCATGATTAGGCATGGCTTAGGCTAGCGGCCCAGGCGTTTATCTAACACAAAATACATAACTCCATGGACTTACAAGCTCCCTCTTTATTTCACATCGACGACATCCATAGACAAGAGAGCATGATATCAACTGTGTACAAAGTACAAGTGCAATGTTGAAAACGTTCCCCATGACAACATGGTTCTGCTAATTCCAACGTATAAGTGCAAGCATATGTTGGAGATATGCCCTAGAGGCAATAATAAATGTAGTTATTATTATATCTTTGTGTTTATGATAAATGTTTACATTCATGCTATAATAGTATTAACAAGGAAACATTGATACTTGTGTGATTTGTAAACTAAATTTGAAGTCCCTAGTATAGCCTCTATACATCACTAGCTTGTTGGTTGATAAATGATTGTGATTTCCCTTTCATGGACATTGAGATGTTATCAACAACAAGATCATATCGTTAGGAGAATGATATGATGGACATACTCCTATAGATAAGCATAGCATAAAGATAAAGTCATTTCAATAGTTCAATTGCTATATGCTTTCTGATACATAGTAACCTAATTCCTTCGACCATGAGATCATGCATATCACCTTTACCGGATGGATGCTTTGATGACATCAAACACCACACCGTAACTGGGTGGCTATAAAGGTGGCATTGAGTGTTCGGAAAGTATTGGTTGAGACACATGGATCAAGAGTGGGATTTGTCCATCCATATGACGGATAGATATACTCTGGCCCCTCTCGGTGGAATGTCATCCAATTGGCTTGCAAGCATGTGACTGGCTCACAAGGGATCACATATCACGGGAACGAGAAAAGAGTACTTATCTGTAACGAGGTTGAACTAGGTATGCAGAGATACCGACGATCATAACCTCGGATAAGTAAACTATCGTGAGACAAAGGGAAATTGGTATCGTATGTAAGTGGTTCATTCGATCGCAAAGTAATCGTAGAAATATGTGGGAGCCATATGAATTTCCAGATTCCTCTATTGGTTATTGTTCGGAGAAGTGTCTCGATCATGTCCGCATAATTCACGAACCGTAGGGAGACACACTTAAGGATTCGACGTTGTTTGAGTAGTTATGGTATTATGAGAAAGAGACCGAATGTTGTTCGGGGTCTCGGATGGGATCCGGATATCACGAGGTGATCCGGAATGGTCCGGAGAATAAGATTCATATAAGTAAAGTCCTTTGGAGTTCGGGAATGATTCCGTGTTTTCATCGGGAATGTTCTAGAAGGTTCCGGAATGTCCCAAGACTCCGGAGGAAGGGTACATGAATGTGTCATTGCATATTGGAATGATTGCATCATGTACTTAGTGTTCTCGTTCCAAATAAAGGATTAAATTGAATCCTAAATTGAAAAGTCAAATAGCAAGTTTGAAAAGTCAAACGGCTAAAATTGGAAAGAGGGAAAGAGGAAGGAGAGGGAAACCGAGTTGGGGAGGGAATCCCTCCTCCAACCGGCGGCCCACCTCCAAGCCGAGTTGGGGGGGGACTCCTCCCTCGGCGCCCCCTCCACCTATATAAGGAGGGGCAGGGCTCCCTCCTCTAGACACACAAGTCCCTCACCTCAAACCCTATTAAGCTGCAGCCCTCCATAGCCGCTGCCACCACCTAGGGTTTTTCCCTAGCCGCCGACTTGGGGGTCCCCGGAACCCTAGTTGCCGGCTCTAGCCCCTCCTCCTTGGTGTGTCTAAACCCTAGATCGCCGAGGAGCTCTCTCATACTCCACCATACTCGCTCCGCTTAAGGCGGCCTCATGAGATCTCCCCTCTACTTCCGGTACCACGACGTTGTGCTGCCGGAATCACGAGGAGAGTGCTACAACCTCCGATGCCTGTTGGAACAAGGGAGAGGAAGGTCTTCGTCAATCTGGGAACATGTGACCGATCATGAGCGCCATTTAACGCAGCCGGAAGGATCGCTCACGATCTTGAGATCGGAAGAGTACGACTACATCACCCACGAGAATTCGCTCTTGTTAAACACTTTGGAATCTTCGAGGGTAAGTTATTCCATCGACTCGTTGCTACAATCTAGTAGATAGATCTTGGCTTGTTTGTTTGTATGCGATAGAATTTTTTTGTTTTCCATGCTACGAATCCCTACAAAGGGTATCGATCCATGTCTATATGTAGATCTCACATCGAGTAGAACACAATGGTCATTGTGGGCGTTGATGCTTTATTGTCGATTGCTTCTTGTGTACTTTGCATCTTGCGGTATGTTGGGATGAAGCCGGGCTAACCTTACATGACATCGTTCATGAGACTTGCTCCACGCTTGACATGCAACTTGTATTGCATAAGTGGCTTTATGGTGCCTGTTTCTCCTAGCATAGTTAAGATCCAATTTACAACGGGTGATCAACAATGCTAGTATCAATGTTGTGGTTCTTGTTCGTAAGTTAGAAGGACACTTATTGAAAGCCCCAAACCACGTAAAATATGCAAAGAAAGTAGAGGCTAACTTTGTTTTGCGGGGTGTGCTTGATGTGATATGGCCATGATTGTGATTATATTTGATGTATGCAATGTTCCTTATTGTAAGTTGGCAACCGGCAGGAGCTATATGGTTGTCTTTAATTTATGTTAAGACCCGCGTGTCTATTCAAAGTAGTTGTAATAGTTGAAGCTGGTGGACGACAACCATGGAGAGGCGTCATTGACCTTGATGCAATGCCGGTGATGATGAAGATCATGTTCGTGCTAGAAGATGGAGATCGGAAGCACAAAGAAGAAAGGCCATATCATATCACATATTATGAATTGCATGTGATGTTAATCCTTTATGCATCTTGTATTGCTTAGTAGACGACGGTAGCATTATAAGATGATCCCTCATGCACATAAATTTCAAGTCATAAAGTGTTCACCCTTAGTTAGCACCGCTATAAAGCTTGTTGTTTCGAAGCACCACGTGATGATCGGGTGTGTTAGATTCTGCAAGTGTATACAACGTGAGCAAGCCAGATTTTCTCATGCGGAAACTAAGGTTTGATCTTGACGAGCCTAGCATGTACAGACATGGTCTCGGAACACGGATCACCGAAAGGTAAAGCATGAATCATATAGTAGATATGATGAACATGACGATTGTTTGCCATTGAAACTATATCAACTCTCGTGATGATCGGTGTTGATGTAGTGGATTTGGTTCGTGTGATCACTAAAACAATGTGAGGGATGTTGTTTTGAGTGGGAGTTCACCTAGTTTAATTTCATTATTAATTTGAACTCAATTTGTCATAAACTTAGTCTAAACTATTGCAAATATGTTGTAGATCAATGGCAGCCCCTACCATCAATTTTAATGCGTTCCTAGAGAAAGAAAAGTTGAAAAACAATGGAAGCAACTTCATGGATTGGTTCCGCAATTTGAGGATTGTCCTCACAATTGGTAATTTGACCTATGTTTGGATGCACCATGGTGACCCACTGCAGCTGATGCTACCGATGAAGTAAAGAACGTTTACCTCGCCTAAGAATCGGTACTCCATAGTTCGGTGTGCTATCTTGTATGGTTTGGAATCGGAGCTTGAAAAGGTTTGAAGATTCGACCCATATGATATTGTCGAGGATCTCAAATTGATTTTTGAGACTCATGCGGCAATTGAAAGCTATGAGGCTTCAAAAGTTCTTTAACCGCAAGATGGAAGAAGGCAAACACAAGGAGCATGTGCTTAAGATGTCTGGGCACGCAAACAAACTTCAAAGCTTGGGTATAGTGATTCCTAATGCTTTGGGGATTTACCGTGTCCTCCAATCACTACCACCAAGTTACAAGAACTTTGTGATGAACTACAACATGCAGAACATGAACAAGACGTTGCCAGAACTCTTTGCCATGTTGAAATCTGCAGAAGTGGAGATCAAGAAAGAGCACCAAGTGTTGTTGGTCAATAAGACCACCAAATTCAAGAAAGGCAAGTCTAAGCAAAAGGGACACTTCAAGAAGGGTGGTAAGAAAGTTACCACGTCGGCGAAGAAGACCAAGGCTGGACCCAAGCCTGATACTGAGTGCTTTTACTGCAAGGGAGAAGGTCACTGGAAGCGGAATTGCCCAAAGTACTTGGCGGATCTGAAGAACGGCAACATCAAGAAGAAAGGTATATCTGATATACATGTTATTGATGTGTATCTCACTAGTACTCGTAGTAGTGCCTGGGTATTTGATACTGGTTCGGTTGCTCATATTTGTAACTCAAACAAAGGCCGAATAAACGGAAGCTAGCGAAGAACGAGGTGACGATGCGCGTGGGAAACGGATCAAAGGTTGATGTGATCGCGGTCGGCACGCTACCCCTTCATCTACCATCGGGATTAGTTTTATACTTAAATAATTGTTATTTGGTGCCTGCGTTGAGCATGA
Organism: Avena longiglumis; assembly: GCA_030063025.1. NCBI lineage: Eukaryota > Viridiplantae > Streptophyta > Magnoliopsida > Poales > Poaceae > Avena > Avena longiglumis. The sequence continues at coordinate 49,985,959 of CP125976.1, read as the reverse complement.
ACATTATATCGGGATCTTGTTTATTGCGAGACGTTACTTGTTTAAGTCCGAGAATAATGGTTGTTCGATTTATATGAGTAATATGTTTTATGCACATGCACCTTTGATAGATGGTCTATTCTTATTGAATCTCGATAGTGGAAATACACATATCAATAACATTGAGGCTAAACGTTTGAAATCAGCGATAATTCGACCTATATGTGGCAATCGTGCCTTGGTCACATTGGAGTGAAACGATGAAGAAACTCCATTCGATGGACTTCTTGAATCACTTGATTTTGAATCACTTGAAAGATGCGAAGCATGTCCGATGGGAAAATGACTAAGACTCCATTTTCGGTATGATGGAGCGAGCCATGACTTATTGGAAATCATACATACCGTGTGTGGTCCAATGAGTGTAGCATCGCGATGGTTATCGTTATGTTCTTACCTTCACGGATGACTTGAGTAGATATGGGTATATCTATTTCATGAAACATAAGTCCGAAACTTTCGAAAAGTTTAAGGAGTTTCAAAGTGAGGTAGAGAATCAACGTAACAAGAAGATTAAATTTCTACGTTCTGATCGTGGAGGTGAATATCTAAGTTACGAGTTTGGCGAGCATTTAAAGAAATGCGGAATACTTTCACAATTGACACCGCCGGGAACACCACATCGTAATGGTGTGTCCGAACGTCGTAATCGAACTCTCTTAGATATGGTTCGTTCTATGATGTCACTTACAGATTTACCGCTATCATTTTGGGGTTATGCATTAGAAACAACCGCATTCACTTTAAATAGGGCACCGTCTAAATCCGTTGAAACGACACCATATGAATTATGGTTTGGGAAGAAACCTAAATTGTCGTTCCTTAAAGTTTGGGGATGCGAAGCCTATGTAAAGAAGTTACAGCCGGACAAGCTTGAACCCAAAGCGGAAAAATGCGTCTTCATAGGATACCCAAAGGAAACTATTGGGTATACCTTCTATCATAGATCCGAAGGCAAAATCTTCGTTGCCAAGAATGGATCCTTTCTAGAGAAAGAATTTCTCTCGAAAGAAGTGACTGGAACCAAAGTAGAACTCGACGAGGTTGTCGAACCTTCTCTCGAATTATGAGTAGCGCAAAGACCGGAAGAAGTTCCTGTGGTGTCTGCACCAATAAGAGAGGAAGCTAATGATGGTGATCATGAAACTTGGTTGAAGTTGCTCTGAGCCTCGGAGGTCAACAAGAACTCGTACCACCTGCAGTTGGCATGATCCGTTATGAGTGTCATGTTGGTGGACAACACCGATGACCCCGAGACATATGAGGAAGCGATGATGAGCCCAGATTCCAATAAATGGCAAGAAGCCATGAACCGAGATTGGATCCATGTACGAAAACCAAGTATGGACTTTGGTGGACTTACGGATGGCCTAAGGTCACGAGAACAAATGGATTTTCAAGAAGAAAACAAATGTTGATGGTAATGTTACTGTCTATAAAGCTCGACTTGTCACAAAAGGGTTTCGAAAAATTCAAGGAGTTGACTACGATGAGACTTTCTCACCAGTAGCGAAGCTAAAGTCTGTGAGGATTATGTTAGCAATCGCTGCATATTATGATTATGAGATATGGCAGATGGATGTCAAAACAGCATTCCTCAATGGAGACATTGATGAAGAGTTGTATATGATGCAACCCAAAGGTTTTGTCGATCCTAAAGATGCTAACAAGGTATGCAAACTTCAACGGTCCATCTATGGATTGAAGCAAGCATATCGAAGTTGGAATCAACGTTTTGATAAGGTAATCAAAAGTTTTGGTTTTATACAAACTTATGGAGAAGCTTGTATTTACAAGAAAGTGAGTGGGAGCTCTATAGCATTCTTAATACTATATGTGGATGACATATTGTTGATTGGGAATGATGTAGACATTCTTAATAGTGTCAAATAATATTTGAATAATAGTTTTTCAATGAAGGATCTTGGCGAAGCAGCTTACATATTAGGCATAAAGATTTACAGAGATAGATCGAAACGCCAAATATCATTGTCACAGAGTACATATTTGGACAAAGTTCTAAAGAGGTTTGGAATGGAAGAAAGCACGAAAGGGTTCTTGACCATGTTGCCCAATACGACCTTGAGTAAAACTCAAAGTCCGACATCGGCAGAAGATAGAGAAAGGATGAGTAAGACTCCCTATGCCTCAGCCATAGGATCTCTAATGTATTCCATGCTATGTACTAGACCCGACATTGCATATGCTATTAGTTTAACTAGCAGATATCAAAGTGATCCAGGAGTGGATCATTGGACAGCGGTCAAAAACATCCTTAAGTACTTGAGAAGAACTAAGGATATGGTTCTTTCTTATGGAGGTGATGAACAACTCGTTGTTAACGGTTACACCGATGCTAGTTGGAACACCGATCCGGATGATTCTAAATCACAACTGGATACGATTTATTTTGAATGGTGCGTAGCTTAATGGAGGAGTGCAAAGCAAAGTTGTGGCGAGATCTTCAATCAATCGAATACATGGTCGGAGGCTTCACAAGAAGCGATATGGATGAAAGAGTTCATTACAGAGTCTGGTGTGGTTCCAAGTGCTGGACCCAATGTCTATTCATCTGTGATAACATGGGCGCCATAGCCAATGCGCAAGAACCAAGGTCACACAAGAAGTCAAGCATATCAAGCTATGTTTTCATGCTATTCGAGAACATATCCAAGATGGGGATATAAAGATTTGCAAAGTACACAGATCTGAATGTGGCGGATCCGTTGACTAAACCTCTCCCGAGGGCAAAACATGACCAACACCAAACGCCATGGGTGTTCGGTATATTACCATGTAATCTAGATTAGATGACTCTAGTGCAAGTGAGAGACTGGAGATATGCCCTAGAGGCAATAATAAATGTAGTTATTATTATATCTTTGTGTTTATGATAAATGTTTACATTCATGCTATAATAGTATTAACAAGGAAACATTGATACTTGTGTGATTTGTAAACTAAATTTGAAGTCCCTAGTATAGCCTCTATACATCACTAGCTTGTTGGTTGATAAATGATTGTGGTTTCCCTTTCATGGACATTGAGATGTTATCAACAACAAGATCATATCGTTAGGAGAATGATATGATGGACATACTCCTATAGATAAGCATAGCATAAAGATCAAGTCATTTCAATAGTTCAATTGCTATATGCTTTATGATACATAGTAACCTAATTCCTTCGACCATGAGATCATGCATATCACCTTTACCGGATGGATGCTTTGATGACATCAAACACCACACCGTAACTGGGTGGCTATAAAGGTGGCATTGAGTGTTCGGAAAGTATTGGTTGAGACACATGGATCAAGAGTGGGATTTCTCCATCCATATGATGATAGATATACTCTGGGCCCTCTGTGGAATGTCATCCAATTGGCTTGCAAGCATGTGACTGGCTCACAAGGGATCACATATCACGGAACGAGAAAAGAGTACTTATCTAACGAGGTTGAACTAGGTATGCAGAGATACCGACGATCATAACCTCGGATAAGTAAACTATCGTGAGACAAAGGGAAATTGGTATCGTATGTAAGTGGTTCATTCGATCGCAAAGTAATCGAGAAATATGTGGAGCCATATGAATTTCCAGATTCCTCTATTGGTTATTGTTCGAGAAGTGTCTCGATCATGTCCGCATAATTCACGAACCGTAGGGAGACACACTTAAGGATTCGACGTTGTTTGAGTAGTTATGGTATTATGAGAAAGAGACCGAATGTTGTTCGAGTCTCGGATGGGATCCGGATATCACGAGGTGATCCGAATGGTCCGAGAATAAGATTCATATAAGGAAAGTCCCGTTTGAGTTCGGGAATGATTCCGTGTTTTCATCGAATGTTCTAGAAGGTTCCTAATGTCCGCACTCCGAGGGAAGGGTACATGAATGTGTCATTGCATATTGGAATGATTGCATCATGTACTTAGTGTTCTCATGTTCCAAATAAAGGATTAAATTGAATCCTAAATTGAAAAGTCAAATAGCAAGTTTGAAGAGTCAAACGGCTAAAATTGGAAAGAGGGAAGAGGAAGGAGAGGAACTGAGTTGGGGAGGAATCCTCCTCCAACCCGGCCCACCTCCAAGCCGAGTTGGGGAGGGACTCCCTCCTCCCTTGGCGTTGCCCTCCACCTATATAAGGAGGGGCAGTCTCCTCCTAGACACACAAGTCCCTCACCTCAAACCCTAGAAAGCTGCAGCCTCCATAGCCGCCACCACCTAGGGTTTTGCCCTAGCCACGACTTGGGGGTCCCGAACCCTAGTTGCGCTCTAGCCTCCTCCTTGGTGTGTCTAAACCCTAGATCGCCGAGGAGCTCTCATACTCCACCATACTCGCCCGGCTTAAGGCGGCCTCATGAGATTTCCCTCTACTTCCGACCACGTCGTTGTCTTGGAATCACGAGGAGAGTGCTACAACCTCCGCCTCTTTGGAACAAGGGAGAGGAAGGTCTTCGTCGAAACCGAACGCGGTGACCTATCATGGAAGCCACGAATGCAGTCGGAAGGATCGTCTACGCGATCTTGAGATCGGGAAGAGTACGACTACATCACCCACGAGAATTCGCTCTCGTTAAACACTTTGGAATCTTCGAGGGTAAGTTATTCCATCGACTCGTTGCTACAATCTAGTAGATAGATCTTGGCTTGTTTGTTTGTATGCGATAGAATTTTTTTTTCCATGCTAGGAATCCCTACAGCATATACAACATATATGACACAATGGTTCAAGTTTATGAGGGGAAAATAATATAAAGTGTGCCATCAAGTTCGTGAGGGCTTTAATCACTAATTTTTCACGTAATAAAATACTTTCTAATTGGAAGATAACTGAAAACAAGAATATACTTGGAATGGTGTAACACACCATGCATAGGAGTTTATAGTGGACACTTTGGAATAACTTGGTTTCTTTGGAGTTGGAAGCATGAGTAGAGCTTACTCATACAAGTGGAGGCTAGCAAAAGACTGAGAGCAACCAACTAAGAGAGTAATAATGGCCATAATCATGGAGCGACAAAACATTACTAATCAAAGCATAAAGTGGTACTACAAGTCATGGACTAAATGATCATAGAGGCTATGGTGACTTGTTCATAGTCATAACATGGTGTGATCGTGTGCCAAGTCAACCCAAACAAAGCATCAAAGGAGAATACCACAATACTATGCTTTTGCATGCTAAAACAATGCATAATTCTTTCAAGGCACACTAAGCAATCCCAATTGTTTGGAACAATACATGCTACAACAATAATCACTAAGCATAAGGTCAAAACAACACCTAGCATGTCATGCTAAAGTCTAAGTCACAGTCAATGCAAGCTCCTCTTGCATTTTCAAGCAAGAACTTCTACTCCTTTCCAACACCAATCAACTTATTTGAACCAACACAGCGAGAGCGGGGGTCCAAACTACTTTATTCAAACAAACTAAACAAACTAAGCAAAGCAAACAAAAACTAAGACACTCCAAGAACAACACAACAGTGCATGAAACAATAAAAACGAAGTGTTCTAGAAAGACGTGAGCTTTTTATTGATGAAGAAGGGGATGCCTTGGGCATCCCCAAACTTTGACGCTTGTACCTCTTGGATATTTTTTGGGGTGACATCGGGGTGGCATCCCCAAGCTTGAGCCTTTGTCCATTCTTCATCTCATTACATCATTCTTTCTCCACGCCTGAAATTTTTCCTACATACAAAACTTCACACAATCTTCATTAGCAACATTAGTGTATTCAAAAGATAATAGACCTTTGGGTTTAGCTTTGGAACAACAAACATTTTCACTAAAAACACAAGCTACTGTAGCAACTCCTTCAAAAAGCTCAATTCCCCAAAAGAGAACTCAAAAGGAATCAATAAGAAGCAAATGCAAATAATGGCAGAAATTTGTCAAAAGCAGACCAAAGGTAAAAACCGATTTTTCAAAAATCTTCTGTTGCTTAAATCAAAAGGTGTTGGACTAAAGAAAGTTAGCTAACATACTGGGGGATTTATTCATAAATGTTCAGGTCAATCCGACTTATAGAGAGTCCTCACGAATTTTTATGGTGGAGGACAAAAATCTGATTCGGGACAACAACTCCCCAATCTTACTTCCCTCTCATTAGAGGTCATTCCTGGCACAAAAAGCAAACAAAAAGTATTAAGAGATCTCATCACTGAGGTAATAACTTCCAAGACTCAAGGAAACTCTTGGGTTAACTCCCAACAAGTAATTTTCTTTAACGCCTTTAAGTTAGGCACAAGAAGCAAGAAATCAAGTATTTTCAAATGAAGAATTAAGATCAATACTTGCAAAGTCTTCAACTATGAAAGGTATCTTATCCAAATAAGTTTTGGAGGATCCCTTCTCATCTCTCTTTGGTTTACTACTTTCATCAAAAGGATTTTTAGGAACGATCCAATCAAAATTCTTTTCAAAGGCCTCATGCATCCCAACAAGCTTAAAGGGTATGGGTATCTTAAATTCCTCTCTAGGCTTGGTTTTATCAGAAGTATCCTCAACATCTACACATGAGCCTATCATATTGAAACACTAAAAGACCTGTTTAGCTTCTTTAGCAATATCATGAAATTCTTTGAGCAAAGTTTCAAGAATAAATTCTCTCTTTTCAACATTCTTTTCTTCTTTTAGTTTTAGGAACAAAATTTGCATCATGGGGTTAAGGCTAACAAACCTAGACTCCAACATATGAACTAAAGAAGTTGCAACAATTTCATAATTAGGAGCAAGTTCTTCTATAGATCTATCCTCAATATACTCATGCTTGCTAACATGGTTGAAGAATTCCTCAATATTTTCTTTCCCAATTATAGAGCCACTACCTATCGAAAGGTCCTTCAGGGCGAACTTGGGGAGAAACATGGTGAGCTAGAGCAAGGTAGCAACTAGAGTAGGAACTATTTTTATTTGTTTTGATAAGAGAAAGAAAACCAAACTAAACTATTTTTTTTTGAGTTTTTGATAAAAAGAGGCAAACAAAACCAAGCAAGCTAAAAACAAAGTAAAGAGAAAGGTTGAGGAGGACTCCCTTGTGAAGACGTGATTTAGCCTCCCAAGAACGACGCGAAAGTCTATTGGCGCTTTGTTGACGTGGGAGTTTCTTATTCTTCTTCGTTCCCCAAGCAGCACGGAATGTCTTGATGCGTGTTGACGCATACTGGGAAACCCCAAGAGCAAGGTATGATGCAACACAATCGCAAGTTTTTCCTCGAAGAAACCGAGGTTATCGAACCAGAGAGGAGGAAGGAACGTCTCAAAGGTGTTGCAAGCAACGTGAAAACCCGCACAACACAAACTCAAGACTTTGCCTGACTAACACTAGGGTCAATATCACCGGTGGATGTAACAAAGGATTAATTGTATGGTGTGGAAGGTGATGATGGTTTGCAACAAGTAAACAGTAACAGTGGAAGATGTATCAATGGTAAATATTGGACCGGGGTCCATAGTTTACTAGAGGTGCTCTCCTTAGATAAACAAACATGGCATGTTGGGTAAACAACAGACAACTGCTTTAAGCAAAGTGTGTAAGGTAAACAATCCACCTGTTTCATGAACAAGAGACCGTTGTTTTCTCCATAGTATCAACATCACATCTACAACCGAAGAGATTTCTGTCACTTCCCTTGGAAACTAGAGGCATGAACCCACTATCGAGCATAAATACCCCCTCTTGGAGTCATTAGCAACTACTTGGCCAAGATAGCTACTAACAACGGAGAACATGCAAGATCACAAACAATATAGATATGATAGAATCAAATAGACAAAACTATTAATCAATCTGATATAGTAATCTCAATATCCATCGGATCCCCGCAAACACAACATGCATGATTATAAATAGATTAGATCTTGATCATGAATGGAGCTCACAAGATCTATACATGAAAGCACAAAGGAGGAGATACAACCATCTAGCTACTACATGGACCCGTAGTCCAAGGTGGAACTAATCACGCTTCATACCGGAGGCTGACATGAAAAAGAAGGCCTCGGGATGATCTCCCTCCCAGTGTGGGAAGAACTTTAGATCCCCCATCTTGGGACGATGGTGGCGGCTACAGATGCAGTTTCGTGAGTTTTGATCGGTGCTTAGGGTTTCGCATCAGGCTTCTTATAGGCGAGAAAGGTGGCCACGAGGCGGGCCGCACCCACCCAGCGCTGGGTGGGCCCACCACGTGGCTGGGGTGTGGTGGGTCTTCTTCGCCTCAGATTCCCGTGTTCCCACTGAAAATTTTGACTTTGACTTTTGTCCCGTCCAATTTCGAAAATATTGATTTTCTGCCTTTTTGGAACAAAAAAACAGAAGAAAACATGCCACTAGCAGTGTGGCAACTTGTTAATAGGTTAGTTTCAGAAAACATATAAAAACACCTCAAAGTGTAGACAAAATAAAGCAAAGTAGATAGTAAACAAGCATGGAGCATCAAAAATTATAGATACGTTTCCGACGTATCAACGGAATGCTCGACGGCGAGATGTGGCAGGAGGCGTCCGAAATCGATGGCGGCGGGATGGCAACAACAAAAGGCGAAAGCACGGGGGAGGGGGATTTCGGCGCGCCAAGGGTTTCATTGCGGAAGAGGAACACTCATGGTTTGGTCCTGAAAAATTGGGCATATGACGGTGTTGTGTGTGTGGGGTGGAGGGTGGGGGGAGATTCAATACATGACAAAATTTCTAAGGGATCGTTTTTACGGATCTAACACTTGAACGATTTTTATAGTCCAAACCAAAAAGCTTATTATTCATTCATCATTTTATGATCCATTAGATTTATGAAGGTGTCTAGGCATATGAGCACCAATGCTCTTATTTTTTAAATTTGGTCTCCAAGAATTCTAAAAAGAAATACATATATCGAGAATATACGCCAAATTTTATTTAAAATATTTATATTTTGGCTACATAAAAGACAAGTACTATTAGAATTTTTTTTCTAGGCATAAAATAAAACGATTTTTTACTGAAATTTACACACAAATAATTTGTTTTCTTCGAAGCCTAATATAAAATATATTTTTACTGAAATTTCGCATAAATTTATGGACCAAGTACATGTATTCTTAAGATTTTTTAACGAAAATTTGTATATTATTTGTATTTTTTTACGAAAATTCTATTCTCGCACCAGCTTGATTTATAAAACCTGACAGGAGGTATGAACGCGTGATGTTAGATAGTTTAGAATCGTATCAAAAATTCAAAATGTCTTATAGATCAAACCGTTTGTCTAATTTAAGATCCGTTTTCACCATCAAACTAGTCGTGACGAGATCTTCAAACTAGATCCCATGTTGATATGTTTTAAAAAAATCAGACTAAAAAGTTATCCACCCTAAACACATGAGTTATTCATGTCATAATATATAAGTTATCAACCCATTAACACATAAATTACCTATCATATAGACATGTTGAGTAAATGTGTTCTCGCATACGTAGCGAGCAAGTTTAATTGAAACGATGTAACTAGTTATTAGGGTACCAATACTTTATTGTCATTAATGCTTTAGCGTCGACTGGCGATTAAGACTCCGTATCCTAACAGCGGTGACGGCCGACGAAGTCAAGCCGCTAGATTACTGGTTGCGTGATGCGTGAACATAGGACCCTATTTATTTATATTGTATGAAAAAAGGTTAGATTTAGTTCCTTTAAAAAAATATTTATTGTTTGATGCAGTAGTCTTTCGAGGTTGAGTACTTAGTACGCTGTGAGAGCGGCGATGGACGATGAGGCCGAGCCGTTAGAATAACTTTTTATATTCTATCCATGATAATTTTTGTAGTGGTGGATAACTTACATGTTACTTGGTGGATAACTTACATGCTAAAGCCTGGATAACTCTCGTGTTACTTATGGATAACTTGTGGAACAAAAAAGTTACCCATCCTGAGCACGTGATCCGTGGGTAAATTTTGTAATGGTTGGTAACTTACATGTTATTAAGTGGGTAACTTACATGCTGAAGTCTGGATAACTTTTGGTCTAAAAAAAGTTGTCAGAACATACCAACATGAGATCTAGTTCGAAGATCTTATCACGACTAGCCTAACATCGAAAACGGATCTTAATTCGAACAAACGTTTAACCTAAAAAATATTTTAAATTCTTATATTTAAATTGAGCCGGCTAATTAAATTTTTTGTTCTTTAATATTTAGCAAGCCATAATGATGCACGCAATTGCTGGACTAACTTTCTTAACAAGGTCTTTTTTTAAAAGGGAGCCGTGTGCACCAAATCTCACTCCTAGATTTGCTCTTATATCTCTCAGTTTTTTTTCCTAAAACCCCACGAATCTGCCCCAGCAGGCCAGCACGGCAGCACCCGACTCCGGACTCCCCGAGCCCTAAAACCCCAGGAATTTGCCCCGGCCTCATTTCCCCCTCTCGTTCGACTCATGGAGCAAACCCCAGCGCCGCCGCCCTTGCACGACACCTAGTCCCGCCCGCCTTGTCCGTTTCCTCCGGCGCCGGTTGGCCGGGAACTGGCCGCCGCCGTATGTCTTCACCCCCCCGCGACGCCGCCCCCTATCTCGCCTCCTCCCACCGCATCTAGGCGGAAGAAAGCCGACGGGTCAGAGCTTCTCCGGCGAACTTGGACGACGTCCGGCGGCGCGACCCGCGCTCCTCCTCCGAGCCTTCACCTGGACCAGACTTCTGCTGCTGCTCTGACCCGTCAACTGACCCCTGGTTCTGCCCCAAGACGTGACCAGCCTGCTGCTTCTCCATGTGGTGACCTGGTCTGCTGCTGCTTCTCCAAGTGGTGATCTGATCGGCTGCTGCTTCTTCAAGACGAGGTAGATTTCTTCCCTATCTCCTTTTCTTTATTCATACAGTACCATGTACATGTAATTTGCTTGGATGGATTCATGCAGTACCATATTGTTTAGCAAAATTCATGTGATTTGCTTGGATGGATTTAGGAATTGGACATGTATTGTGCTCTGTTTGTTTCATAATTATTTGTATGTGTGTACATATTGATTTAACATGTATGTGTGTGTGTGTGTGTGGCAATTCTGGTCATTTGCTTGTATACTAGTATTTAGGATGTGTGCTTGTGCTAGTACCATAATTTTCCTTGTAGGCCTGAGCACACCACCTGGGCACATGGTAGGAAATAGACAGTTACAAAACACTAAAAGTCCATGGTAGCTTTGGAAATCAAACCACCTAATGGTTTGAGGTGTTGAGCGGTGACCAGGCCCGCTGACCAGTTCGACTGTTTGTTGGTAAAAAGCCTTGGATCTTAATTTTGTAGCCAGTGTCTGTCTGTTCAAGTTAGCAGCTGTAGTGCCAAGATGATTATGTTTGCTTCTCGGTTGCTAACGTGCCATCCGGCTATATCAGCACCGTGCTCAACATCTAATCTCTCGAACAGGAATTTTGATTTTCGAAGCTGCCATTTTTGTTTTGTAACTGTCTATTTCCTATCATGTGCATGCTTGCTGTGCTCAGGCCTAATTATGGTTTTCTCTAGATGATGGCTAAAGGTCTCATGGCTAGGAGCGATAATGCGGGGACAAAGAAATCTCCCCTGCAGATCCAGATGCTGGAGATGTTTTATTCTGGTAAGTATATGCTGATGTTTGAAGCTCTGTTCCTGGTTTATATGTGTTACATATTCATTCTCTTGTCCTATTTTGTGCTGTGGCTAAATATCTTTTGATCCAGACAATATCCGAGCGGAGGACATGGCGAGTATGCAGCATCTGTTGGTTTGACTTACAGTCAGGTCAGAATATGGTTCAAGGAGCGGAGGAGGAAAGAGAGGAAACACATGGAAGCTGCAGGGGTTCATATGGAAACACAAGTTAGTGCAGGATCAACCGGGTTCAGTTGTAGCAGCAGCAGGTATTCCTCTTTTGCAAATCTAGCATGGACAATATTTTGGGCTTGCGGGCTTAGGATGACACTACTGTTGATAGGAGTATGAGCCTTGTAGGAAAGAACCACACACTTCGACCACAAGTTCTGTTTCCGAAGGATTATATTCTTAGGAAAGTCTTCCAAGGATGGTCCATCTCTTGGGGCGAATTCGATCCCTGCCCCAAAGCGCACACAGCCATGTCAGAGGTATATTTCTATTAGGAATTTTAGGTCTCTGAAAAGTCATTTACCATCATTGCCATACATATCTATCCATGTGCTGACCAGTTGGTTAAATCACTCAAAATACCTAAATTGGAAGCTTAATCTACTATGCAGTTCTATTAACAAACTCTGGTCATTGTTTCATCGTTTGTGTGGAACACTGAATAACTTATGTTATCTTGTCCATCTTGAAACACTATATTACCTGATTTTGTGTTATTGAGCATGCTATGTAAGTTCTTTGGGCCATGCTTTTCGCTCATTCTATGATGCATTAACTGTGATGCACTCTCGAAAATTAACTGTGATTGTTATTGAGTTGGCTATGGAATTTCCAACCTTATCTTTGGCTTCTTCACTCATTTGTGACGATGGCATTATATTGAGCAGCTTACGCTTGATTTTGTTCTCCCTATTCGTTTGTGCTAAAATTTGTGGTTGCTTTGTTCTTGGTGCAAATTTCCTACTAGACTTTTGGGTAAACAAGGAAAGTAGAAAGGATCCAAGCATTTTGATGCTCCTCTAATTCTTGCTTCTGGTCTATAGTCGATGTTTTCTATTAATGTTGTTAACATATTTTGCCTAGTTTGTCTGCGATTTGCATCTTAAGATGAGAAGACCCTGATAGTATATCATTTTGAAATAATCAATGCTGTTTTTTTGTAGCCGAGATACCACAGGACTTCAGTCCTACCAGGACCAAGGAGTTGTGAAAAGAGAAAGGTATTATTTACGCTACACAGTTGGGTTCATTTTCGTTTCTAGCACAACTTTTGTTCCTTGTGCTAAACATTGTTGAACAGTTGCTGGCGTACCTCTTTTGTCCTTGTGTGTGCCTAATGACGTACAGATGCTGATACTTAGTATGACCAAGCATATATTACTTGGTTTTCAAGTACCATAGCTCTTGATTTCGAAAATAGTTATTTTAGGAAAGCGTTGTCACTATTTATGCTAAGTAAGCATTTCATTGTCATTTGTAGCACATTTTTTCCCATTTAAGCATTACAATTTTGTGTCGTCACGTAGTGTCATGTACGGTGCTCGTAGTCAGTCTGATCTAGCAATTAGCATAATGCTTATTTCATTACCGGACATCTTTTTTATAATTAGAACCATGGACTCTGAAAATTGAGTATTGTCTTTGCTTATGGAGTACAATAAGAAAATCCATGTATTTTGAGCAAGGACATCTTTCATTACTGGATATCTTTCTTATAATTAGCATAATCTATTGAGCCAAAGAGTACAATAAGAAATTCCATGTATATTTCATTACCAGACATCTTTCTTATAATTAGAACCATAGACATCTTTCATTACCGGACATCTTTCTTATAATTAGCATACTCTTTTGAGCCAAAGGGTACAATAAGAAATTCCATGTATTTTATGGGCCAAGAGATGACACCACATTTGAACCGGGACAAAAGATTTGCAGTCCCTGTCTTATGGGGTGTCTCTTTTTTTAGCCATTTTCTGTAGCAGTCTTTCTGAAGGCACTGTAATATTTTTTATTTGGTTAGATGTAATATGAGAGCTCACTGTATTTGTTTTTTTGAGATTCTTGTGTGTTTCCAGTTGCTGATTGACAAAATTTTAGCGTGAACTGAAAAAATGCTTTCAACCAAACTAATTATTTGTGCTCTTTCCTTTATTGTAATCCATGTTATTTTTATTTTATTTTATATATTGAACCTGTAATGTTGGGTGCCCACCTTTCTAAAATTCTTCATCTGCAGATCATGATGTCTGCCCAGAGATCCACTTTGCCATGTGAGAACAATGATCCGTTGAGGAAGCATGGAGTTGGCAAAGGTTTAATGACAGTATGGCATGCAATGTATTCTCAAAATGCAGAAATTCAAGATGGCTCCAGTTTTATTGATGAAACTGGTTGCTTGAGGTCATTGAGACCATTCGATGATTATGTAGAAAGCCTGTCCAAGTAAAGTCACTTAATTGATTTGACCTGGCACAGCCTATGTTATTTGGAATCGTCTTTAGTTGTGTATTTTGAATTAGAACTCAGATTTTCCTCTTATTAACCTTACATGAAACAAATTTTGCCACGGAAGAAAGTAAACAAAAAGAGTAGACCTCCACCGAGTAAAAGAAAGGTAAACTTTCTTAACCTGGCAAAGTCAAAATATGGAGAAAAGGAGCAAACTTTTAGTATTATACTAGTAGAGCTGCTAAATGGTTAAGTGGAACCTAATGTACCTTTTGCGTAGAACATTAATGGTGATTTCTCCCTATTTTAGGTGCCATGTAGCAGAGTTACTGATCTGAAGGAGAATCCTCTAGTGGAGTGCCTTCTTTCAGTTGATGAATCTGAATCCTCAGAACTACAAACTGAAGCGGCAACTTTAGTTGATGATGAGGAGCTTGAGCTCAGTGAGTTACAAGCAGGTCCTAACCCGTTAAGATGTTCAACTCATCTTTCTTCAACTGGGAGACATAGCTGCCCCCTTTGTAAAGGTGCAGCACCATACTGTACCTTGATGTTCTCATGTTCTGTATATAGCCAATTTACTTAAGTATTAATGCTTTTCCTTGCAGATTTACTTGCCAGGTTTCCTCCACCAAGTGTTAGGATGAAACAGCCATTTCCCACAAAGCCTTGGGAATCTTCACCTGAAATGGTGAAAAAGGTTTTCCAGGTTATATGCAATACATTACCTTTTGACAATACATTAGTATTATTTTCATCATTGATAGAATTTTTACCTTGCATGAAATTATGAAAATCAGCTCATGGTCTAATATCTGTCCAACTTTTACCAACTTATGGATTTTTCTGCATTGCTAATGAAAGTGTGCTCCTTATTGCTGTCTTGGAATAAGATTGGCCTTAATAATCTTTCCATCCAGCTAGAGGTTTTGTTTATAAATCCAACAAATAGCTAATCAGATATATTGACATCTGGGGAGTGGGAATATTTTAGATATGGTTTCACTTTCACACATTTTCTATGTATGTATCTTGGTTATTTGTTTACCTAGATGTCGTTAAAAAGCTTAGTACCCTCTGTATGTACGTACATACTGAAACTTGGTTAACTGTCAGATTCTTTTTTGCTTCTTATGTGTTTGCTACTGTCTTGTTTGTAAATTTAATGTGTCCACCTTTCCTCTACTAGCTTTTGCGTTGAAACTTGGCCAACATCTGTTAATTGGAAAATATCCTTGGCAGGTTGTCCGTTTTATCTACACACACTGGTAGTATGGATGTCCACCCCTTTACATTTGATGACTTTGTACAAGCATTCCATGACAAGGTGCAATTTCTTGGCACAACATTCCTGGAATTGGCATGATTCATTGTATTATTTTCTTATTATGCAAATGTGACCTCCAGGACTCGTTGTTACTGGGGAAAGTACATGTCAGTCTTCTCAAGCTACTTATGTTAAACACAGAAAGGGGCGGCAGCAGTGTGTTTATTTCACGATCGTCTAAAGACAGCAGATATTTAAGCTTTCTGAACTTTGTGAGTTTTCAAAATGCTGCTGTATACTTTGGTTCATTTCAAGCATTCAGTTACATTTTGTTAGTATTCTAGAGCTATTAGGTTGTGGTGTTTTTTCTGTATTGTCACGCAGTTCACCTATGAATTTTGAATGAGCGGAACACTTAGTAGTAGGTTCGTTTAATTATTTTCCGTCTGTCTGATTGGGTCTTGTTAGTCAAATATTTATTTATGCTGGCATACTTATTGGTGAGTTTGTTGCACGGCGTGTGAAGTTTATAGTCTGAACATCATGCTGCATTTGAAAGTAAGTTTATGTCTTAGACTCTTGGTGCTGGAGCTGAGCAATTTGTCGAGCCATTTTATTACCATGCTTTTTTTTGTTATGCTTCTGTTCCAGCCTACTCTGGATATATAGTTAATGGTTTCCTTGGAGGGAGTAAGGACAAACAGGGTCTAATAAATGATGGTGTAGGATGAATCGATGAGGCTACTAGTTTGTAGTGTTCATCATAATTTATATTGCATTAACAAGATCGTGCAATAAGTGTGACATCAACATGATCATACAATTCTGTAGGATTCAATAAACCATAAAATTTCGTACAAGGAAATTGAGTATGCTAATCTTCTCCTATTTGCGTTCATTCAGTATCGTGGCTTTGTCTCAACCGCAGCGCCAAACTTCTGTTTCAGTTGATGTATTCGTGTTCATACATGTGTCTTACTTGTCGTAGAATGCAGAACATAGTTTGTGTTTCACTGAACTAGTTTGTATTGTATGAATTGGCCTGGCTCTCTTTCCTTATAGATTTGATGAAAGGTAACTAGAGTGTTAGGTCTTGTTTGGTTGATGTACCAAGTTTTATTTTTTACTCAATTCGCCCTCGGCTTTTATTCCAATGACGAAACAATTTCTGACTGAACAAGCTCAATCTGAAAACCAGGAACAACTTCCAAAGAAGCAACAGAATTAGGAAGACCTAAACAGTTTTTAGCGCGCACACGTGCTACATTATTTGCCTCTCTACGAACAAATGAAAACTTGAATCCCTGGAAGTTGGAGGTTAAATGTTCCATCTCCCTGAAAACCTGAGCTACCGAGCGCACCTTCTGTCGATCAGCCCAATGCATGACAACTGACTGACAATCCGTCTCCAGTCTGTACTAAGGTTTCGGGATGGCACTTGGTTAAGCATTTTGATTCCGAACTAAACTATTGAACCACTTTTTGTAAAGGTGCAAAATGAGTTAACCATTAGGTTGTTAGGGTTATAAATGGTTAACCGTTGGTTATTAAGGTTCAAACAACTTTTAACATTAGGCAATGGCAGGGTAGCAAAACTTGTTAGGAAATTAGAATAAATTATAGCATATGGCAAATACTTGCAAAGCTTGGCAAGCTAGCTCGAAGGCTCGGTGCAAAAAAGATCCACATGACCTCTTTAGCAGTATATACATCTACTTCCTTTTAGTTACATATCTTCAGTGACATAATTTCATTCATGTTAAGTACACTTGCAGTCTGCATACAGAATTCGTCTACATGCTGGCATCATGTTTTTTACCTCTAAGAAAACATACTACAAATCAACTAGCAAACCCAACACTAGTCATTGAACTGCCTCAAACGTCTTATATTATTTGTTCCCTGTAAGCATCTTTCATTTACAACAACAACAACCAAGCCTTTAGTCCCAATCAAGTTGGGGTAGGCTAGATATGAAACCCAAACAGAAACTAGAGAAAAGTGCAAGTCAAGCGGAAAGCAGTAAAAAGTGCAAGTCAAACAAGAACTAGTGAAAAAAAGCAAGTAAAAAAGAACAAGAACAAGAACAAGAACAAAGAACAAAGAACAAAAGAAGTAAATCAAGGTTCGGGCACATGGATTGCTGATTTCCATGCAGCCCTATCAAAAACCAACTCTCTAGGGACATTCCACTCCTTCATATCCCTTTTGACCGCCTCCTCCCATGTTAGCTTTGGTCGTCCTCTACCCCTCTTTGCATTATCAAAACCCCTTAGAATCCCACTGTTGACCGGTGCTTCTGGTGGCCTCCGTTGGACATGCCCAAACCACCTTAATCTGTGTTGGACAAGCTTCTCTTCGATTGGCGCCACCCCTACCCTCTAGCGTATCACTTCATTCCTGATCCGGTCTTTTCTTGTGTGGCCACACATCCACCTTAGCATACGCATCTCGGCGACACTCATTTGTTGGATGTGTTGCTTCTTAGTGGGCCAACATTCTGCTCCATAAAGCATGGCAGGTCTGATTGCCGTCCTATAAAACTTACCTTTTAGCTTTTGTGGGACCTTCTTGTCACATAGGATTCCGGATGCTTGCCGCCACTTCATCCACCCTGCCATGATCCTGTGGCTAACATCCTCATCGATACCACCGTTGCTTTGAAGCATTGATCCCAAGTATCGAAAAGTGTCCCTCTTGGGCACCACTTGCCCTCCTAGACTAACCCCTTCTTCCTTGCATCTATCGCCGCTAAAGTCGCACCACATATACTCAGTCTTTGTCCTACTAAGTCTAAAACCCTTGGATTCCAGGGTTTGCCTCCACAACTCCAGTTTCCTATTGACACCCTCCCTACTCTCATCCACCAGTACCACATCATCAGCAAAAAGCATACACCAAGGAATATCTCCTTGTATGTCCTTAGTGACCTCATCCATCACCAAGTCAAAAATGTATGGGCTCAAAGCTGAACCTTGATGTAGTCCTATAGTAATTGGGAAGGTGTTGGTCTCACTATCTCCTGCCCGAACACTTGTCACAACATTAGTGTACATATCTTTGATGAGGGATATGTACTTTGTTGGGACCTTGTGTTTCTAGCGCCCACCACATGACTATCCTTGGTATCTTGTCATATGCCTTCTCCAAGTCAATGAAAACCATATGTAGGTCCTTCTTCTGCTCCCTATATCTCTCCATAAGCTGGCTAAGCAAGAAAATAGCCTCTGTAGTTGATCTCCCAGGCATAAAGCCAAATTGATTTTTAGTGACATTCGTCACTCTCCTCAAGCGATGCTCAATCACTCTCTCCCAAAGCTTCATAGTATGGCTCATAAGCTTACTTCCATCTATTACATTAAAAAAATTTACTTCCATCTATAAGCTTGTCCTGATCTGTACGTGAAGTGTCTGCAAGCTTGCTTGGTAGAGAAAAAGAACAGGAAGAGAGAGAAGGAACAGGACGAATGGGATAGTACCAGATCACAGGGTATCAAGGAGCTGTTTGATCAGGGAACAAACTCTCTGTCCAGAGGGCATGTGCTAGTGCTGCTCCTCCTCTGAGTCATGCCACCTGCGTCAGGGGGGATTCTCGCGGCTGGCCCCTGCTGACTCTTGCTGTTGAGTCCTAGGAGTTGGGAGGAGGGACGGACACGGTGAGTAGGCAGGTGCGTGGGCGGCTCGTTGTCTTGGTCGGCAGGGTGGAAGGTGGAGGCGGCACTCGTGAGTCAACTCCGGAGGGTAACCGTAGGTAAAAGGGGATCGAACCCAAATAACCTAAAGTGTTTTAGGGACTGAACCAAAGGCCCATTGGACTATTTTTTTTGGTCGGTTAACCTAACCAGTGGATAAACGGTAACCAAGTCCCATCGTTACTAAGGTTGCCACACTTTTTTGCTGTTCATGCCTAAGGTTAGGCAACCAAAATGGGTGTCACACTTTTCTTGCATGAAAAGAATCTTGCCACAGGTGTGGCGTCCAACCAAACGGGAAACTAACTCAGTCAAAGTTGCCTTGTGGTGTGGCAAAGTGTGGCAACCCTAGTATACCAACCAATCTTGCCTAACATATGTGGCAGAGTGTGGCAACCGTAGTTGCTTCAGAGTACTTCATGCTGCTGTCATTAGGGCGAATACCTTCATTGGATACATAAGAGAACTGTCATATCTCGTACCTTCTTCCTGTTTGAAGAACTTGTGTGAAATTAATAATAGCTGAATGATTTGCCTGTATACTCATATTCGTGACCTTTGTAGTCGATGTTATTGTAGTTAACATAACATGTTTCTCTTTCAGGTTAGAGACCAAGAATTGATCTGAATTTTGGATCAAATCCTGAATTCTCTCACTTGGGTTGAAATATTACGCCAAGTTCTTGTAGCTTCAGGTTTTGGTTCAGGTCATCATATGCTGAATCAAAATTTCTTTAACAAGGTACTTAACGGGACACCACATTATTCTAGATCTTTTTAGCACTTGTATGTTGCTGTGCATGCCGTCCAGGTTACAGCTACCAATACTTGTATATATGCCATAGCAATAGATTTTCCCTACTAGTCTACAAGTAATTCAAGTATGTTTCAAAGTAACATATATCCTTTTGCTCCCATCTTAAGGAGAAAAATCAAATGGTTAAATATGGGCTACGTCCTCGTACACTGAAAGGTGAATTATTTGCACTATTGTCTAAGAAAGGAAGCAGTGGATTAAAGGTATCTGAACTTGCCAAATCACCACAGGTATATTTTCCTTACAATATCAGAAATAAAATGTTCATATTTATGACCGCTGGTCTTCTGTTTTTTTTTGGTTTAGTATCTCCATAGCATTTACTTGATTGTTCTCTCTTCAGATTATCGATCTTAACCTCTCAGGCGCATCAGAAGTAGAGCAGTTGATATTCGCAACTCTCTCTAGCGACATCACATTATTTGAGAAGATCACGCCTTCTGCATACCGTCTCCGTGTTGATCCTCGGATTAAAGGAAAAGAAGATTCTAGGTCAGATATCGAGGATTCTGGAACTGTTGATGACGATGGGGATGCTTGCAGCAGTGGAGACGACTCTGTTGGTCCACAAGAGTTGAGTTTTCCTGAGCATGAAAGTAGGATTGTCAGGAGGAAGCAGAAAAATATGAATAAATGCAGTGAAATTGATGAAAGTTATTCTGGAGAACGATGGCTTCTGGGGTTGATGGAAGGCGAATACTCAGACCTAAGCATCGATGAGAAGTTGGATTGTTTGGTTGCTTTACTAGATGTTGTTTCTGGTGCTGGTTCTGTTCCAAGGCTTGAGGTAATTTCACTTTCTTTTGATATATATTTCAATTACACCATCTCATCTTTGTTGAAGACAACATGGCTTAAACCTTACTGAACCCAAAACGACATCCTGGACTTTAAGGATCATTATTCTATTCCGTTGTTGCCAATCCGTATCCACTACCTGGCCACAGTGCTCTGGCTTGGTAATGTAACCACATGAATAGTTGGATGTTCTTGGAAGTGATCAGATGAGTTATGAGAGCAAGGTCTCATTTGTAGATAATTTCTGGCATTACTGCTGCAGTTCTTTTTTCTCTTAACTTATCCAACCCATGAACCATTAATGCAAATTTGTCTCAGATTTTTTTTCTTCTATTGATGTGCTTTATTCACTGCTCCACAATTAACACAAATACGTTACACTTCGGTTGATTATTCTAGCTATACCATGCCAGCCTCTCCTCATGGCTACAGGCATATTTAGAAGAAATGGACATTTTAAGTTGAGAATACTTGCCTTAGGATGCTGTAGATGGACAACATAATTGGAGAATGCTTGCCTTAGACTATATAACTGTCAATCGAAGTCTTCGAAGTGAACATACATATCATAGGCATTTCTCAGTTGTCTTACATAACTTCATTGTGTTCACGTGCCAAGTTCAAGTCCATCCTTCATTAAACTGTCATTCTCTATTTGTATGCCCTGTTGGCAAACTGCAGAACCTTATATTATTATTTTCTACCTCTTGTAGGAACCACAAAGTGTCCTGTCTAACATACAGAGAGCACAGACACATGCCACAGGTGGGAAAATAAAGAAGTTGACAAGAGCCATTTATAAATCTAGTGATGAGTACTTAAATAGACCAGGAAGCTCTCCCAGTTTTGATTCTTCTATACGAGGACAGTCGGGAAATCTGAAAAGTCAGGATTACATTGCTGACTCTGAAGCTAACGAGTCGTCTACAGGATTTGCCCATCAGCCACAAATTGTTCCCTTAGGATCAGACCGCAGGTATAACAACTATTGGCTCTTCCTTGGCCCTTGTAGGGCAGATGATCCAGGGCATCGTAGGGTCTACTTTGAGTCCTCAGAAGATGGCCACTGGGAAGTGATCGATACACCACAGGTGTCCACCTGCTTACTTTTTTAAGATATATATAACTTTGTCTCTGCCTCTTATTTAATCGCCTGAGTTTGAACTTCCACAAATAAAGTAACTGCTTATCCCTCTGTTTTGCAATGCAGGAATTACTTTCGCTGCTGTCTGTCCTAGACATCAGAGGCACCAGGGAAGCTCATCTTCTTGCATCAATGAAAAAGAGGCAAGCGTGTCTTTTTGAAGGCATGAAAAAACACTTGGATAATGGGACTGCAGTTGCATTAGCAGCATCGCCTGATTCTTCTCGTTCCGATACAAGCAGTGGAAACAGAGATTCACCTAAGCCAAGTAGTGGAGATGGAACTTCACCCCTATCAGACATTGACAGTGCTTCTGTTCCCACATATCTAGCTGGTAATCTTCGAAATGCATCATCCGAAATGGAAATCAAAGTTGGGAGGAGAAGTGATGAGAAGATAGTGAAGTGGGAAAGGTTGCAAGCATTAGATAAATGGATCTGGACTTCTTTCTATTCTTCTCTTACTGCTGTAAAGTGTGGCAAAAGGTCATTTAAGGAATCACTCGTTCATTGTGAAAGTTGCCATGATCTGTATTGGAGAGATGAAAAACATTGTAGAATATGCCACTCTACTTTTGAGGTTGGTTTTGATCTTGAAGAAAGATATGCTATCCATATGGCAACGTGCAAGGAGCCTGATGATTTGTTCGATGTGCCAAATCATAAAGTACTTCCTTCGCAGCTGCAGGCACTTAAAGCAGCCATTCATGCTATTGAGGTGAGTACTAAAAAATGGTTCTCCTATGCGGTTTATTGCTTGGGATTTACTTTGTAGGAACCTACATGGTGCCTCAAAGTTTGAGTTATGTATGTGTATCAGATTGCCAGTCACTTGTTTGTACAAGTGTTTCACTAAAACCATAGCAGCTTCTTAATCTTATTTTCCTTATAATATGTCCTGATGTAGGCACGCATGCCTGCGGCATCTTTTGCCGGTTTGTGGATGAAGTCTTCACACAACCTGTGGGTTAAGCGTCTGCGACGAACCTCATCACTACCCGAGCTTTTACAGGTGAGTTATTTTCCCCCTGTTTACATCATAATATCAGAACTTTCATTAAGTTTCAAATAATTTACTCTGTATTTACTACCTTGTATTTTGCATGTTTCTTCCCTGCAGGTTCTTGTTGATTTTGTTGGGGCAATTGATGAGGATTGGTTGTACCAAAGTTCCTCAACAGCCAGCTTTAGTTCATATCTGGATGACATTACTGTTTACTTCCAGACAATGCCACAAACAACGTCTGCAGTTGCACTCTGGGTTGTCAAATTGGATGCCCTCATTGCACCTTATTTGGTTGGTACAAGCTGATTCTGACAGAGCACTAGCCAAAGGGTCCATGCAGCCAAGTATGTTTTTGGTGGATTCTCTATATCACCTACTGTTTTATTTTCTCATAACTGCGATTGTCAGGTTTACTACAATCAAATCAATGCCTTTGTGTCCATTAACTTTTAATATAAATGTTCCCATGAGGCACTTATACATTCGAGAATCCAGAGCGATAAAAAGTTATGCCTGCACTTTGTGTTCTTTATCACAGTATTCAGTAGTTCTATCAGCAAGTATTGCCGGCACTGTGTAACAATTTAGATTACTCCAACTTGTCGAACCACTATGACAAGCTCCATGCCATGCCTCTGGTTTCATGTAAGGTCTGGGCTGAGCTTCACATCAGACAGTTAGAAGTTCTTTCTGGAGAGTAACACTTCAACCATCTTTAGAACTTAGTGCCAATGAATAATAAGGACATCGGGTCTCACTATTATGGATGTACATGCCACAGTGCACAGCAAATTGTAGTATTTTCCTAGAAACAGTATTGTTGCAAATTGTAGTATTCAATGTTCTGTCATTCCTGAAATAACATTTTGCAAATTATACTTTACAGGAACGCAGGCATGAGTGAGATAGGTAGGAACTAGATGGATAATTTTTTTGGGTACTCCAGCAAGCACCCAGCTGCCACTTTTTGTTTTGCATCAGTTTTCGATCTCTTGAGTGATGCCGCCCTTTTTCTCGAGGGGAGACGAGCATGGTGCCTTTTTAAAGTTGCTCCTGAGGCCTTCACTTTTGAGATTGTGATCTTGAACTTTGCAGAAGCAGTGGCTTCTGTGTCCTGGATAACATCATTTGTTCTCGCTTCTGGTGGAGAGCTGTGCTGTGTGTACAATAATAATAATGTAAACACCGGGAATTCTTTGTTAATAATCATTCCTCCGGATTTGTACATTTTTTTTGTATGTAGTGGTTAGCGATAATACCTACGCACTTATTAATGAAATAGAAGGGCTATAGATCTTTTTTCAGTTTGCTGGATAGGTCTTATGTTTCCAGGAGAGCATGGTGCCACCTTGTACCTGTAGAACAACATGTGCATTGTGCTCCAGGACATGGCTACTCCTTTTCATTCTTGCCGTGTATAGCTGCTGTTATTGGTCTCTGAATTTTGTCTCCAGGCCGCTTGATAATTGCATTTTTAACCACAAGAAAGCTAAAAGTCTGAAGAGAGTAGAGAAATATTCGAGTGAAAAGTTAGCGTTTTTAATACTAGACTCGTTGTGATATAGTGCACTCGAGTGAACTGAGGCATGTGCGTCCTACTCAATGCATTCTGGTCTAGCTATATTCTCAGAGTATATATGTGTTTGGTTCTGCTGTGGATTCCGCTGTGAGATGTGAACTGTGAGAAAGCCGTTGTGAGGTTAGAACTGTGTGGAAGTTGAAAGTTGTTTGGTTATAGCAACTGTGAAATTGTGGATTCTGTACGATTTGTCTGTGATGTCTTGGATCCCAAATAAACCGTTGCCGATATTTACATGTAAATGACTATTTTGAAAGAAAAAAAATTTAATAATGTTACATAGATTAAACGACATGATTATACCCATCATGTCACTTAGAGCATCTTCACTCGCCTATCTAGGACGCTGTCCGGACGTCAAAATCGCCCGCTGCACCCATGGACCGTTTGCTGTCAATTTGCGTGTTTTGGTCCGGCCTACCCAGCCCTAACCGAGGATCCCGGGTACGCCCTGGGAACGCCGGACTCAGCGAAAATGGACGTGGGCCAGCTCTGTCGGCGAGAGAAGGCACCACTCCTGCCACTTCGCCGAGCTCCCACCATTTTCTCCCCCTCCTGCCTTTCTTCCCCATTCCCCCCCCCCCCCCACCCCCTCGATCACCCCCCCCGACATGCCGCCCAAGAAGGGGAAGAAGCCGGGCACTTCGGTAGACGCTCGGATCAAGTGGACCGTGGCCGAGGACACTTGCCTCGCCGAAGCATGGAAAACGGTGAGCATGGATCCGATCACCGGTGCTAACGAGAATTCAAACAACTATTGGCGACGCGTGAAGGCAGCATTCGACGAAGGAAGCATGTGTGACCCAAAGTATCGCAAGATCCACATGGAGCGAGGGGAAAAGGCAATAACCAACCATTGGGCGATCATCCAGATCATGCGACAAGTGGCACAATGCGTGGAAGAGGTCGACACAAGCCGATGGAGAGAACATGGACAACAAGGTACTCGCGAACACTAGCTTTGTCGCACTCTCTTCCATTTTGACAAACTTGACACACTTCCATTTTGCGTACGGCTGCACTTGCTCGCTTTCGAGAGGACATGAAGATGGATTTCAAGTTCCATCATGTCTTCGAGAAAATCGAGCATTGCGAGAAGTGGCGGGACACTCGCCTGAGTCTCTCCAGGAGCAAGGACGGCGTCTACAACCCCGAGGCCCCGGCCGTTGCTACCAGCGAAGGAAGACCTGAGCTCGGCCAAAAGAAGGCGAAGATGATCAAGGCCGCCGGACCTCCCGCCGAGCGTCTCCAGGCTTCGATCGAGAAATGCCTCACCGACACAAGGACGCAGGCCGAGAAGAGGGCTGAGAAGAGCGAGGAGCGTTGGAAGAAGCTGATCGAGACACAAGGGGAAAAGGTGGCCCTCATGAAGGCCAACCTCGCCAAGAAGAAAGTCAGTCTCACCGAGAAGAAGGCCAACTACGCCGCAAAGAAGCACCACACGGACCTCAAGTTCCTCATGGGCGGCGAGGACACGTCGAAGATGAGCTCGCCGGTCAAGGCCTGGTACATGGCGCAACGTCAGGCCATCCTGCAGGGCATGGTCACGGCTTCCCCTTCCTTTGCGCCGAACGCTCCCACGCCGAGCTCTTCTTCAACTTCCTCCTACCCGGGGGCCTTCACCGGCAAGATGGATGACAACGCCGCGTCGGCCACGCCGCAGGAGCCCATCCCCATCGATGACTGAGAGTTGTTTCCCTGTTATATAATAAAAATATATCGCCGAACTTGTGGACGATTCGTGAACACCTTGTGGCGGCGCCATGCCGGGAACGATAAAGATTCAAATATATAGCCGTTTTGTGTTCGTCTGGAAAAAGATCCGGATTTCAGCCAACGAGTGAAGATGCTCTTATCCTGCTCGATCCACAAAACAATAGTCTCCACACCCATTGAATAGCTAGCTTGCTTTCTCTTCTTAAATTTTCCCAAATTGACAATATTGCAGATTATGTTTAAGATTGGAGAGGCACTAGCATACCGCATGGACCGCAAGATGTGTACGCAGATAGTAGCAATCAATGAACAAGAAAATGGATTCTCTGAAGTTATGGAACAGAAATCGATGGTGGCTCGGTGACCACTAGATTTTGTCAAGACGCAGGCCCAAGCAAAGATCCTACTACCGGCGGCGGTATGTCATCATGCATATCCTCCACGAGGTCAGGATTGGGAGACGCCCCCAAGGGATTTTGAGGCTGCCAGCGGCTGCGACCTGTAGGGATTCAGGGCGAGGCTTGGAAAGTGGATCTGCCAGGATATCGGGGTGGGAGGTTCGCCGCCGGAGGAAGGCGGCGCTCAAGGCGGTATGGGATGTGCGTGTGGCGTGAGGAGATTTGTGGAGGTGAGGAAGCGAAAATGGAGGAGCTTAGGGGAGGACAGGGGATGCGGCCATGCGGGCATCGCTGGGATCCAGTTCGTTGTCTCCTCCGAACAGACTTGCCTCCGGATGCGGTTAGAGCCAGAGAAAGAAGATGAAGAGGGGTCACGCGGGGCTGAGAAGAGAAATAGAAACGAATCGGTACAACTTACCAGTGGCATTGGTAGGTAATTATTATGAGAAACCGAAAGTCACCACGGTGAAAGCAGGGGTCGACCTGTGATGGAAAAGACACTAGGAAAAGCAGGTCGCGTTGAAGAAATCAGCTACCGAAAACATACGTTTGGTTAGCGTTTAACTTTGCCTTAGTATAATCAGGTTAGAAAAACCGAACCAAACGGACCCTTAGTCTGTCCTGATTCATTGACTCCTTGGTCCATATGGTGGGCCTTCCTATCAATGTCATTTACACCTGTCCCTTTCTTCCAATGTTTCTCTTTTGCCCCACCCCCCACACCACGATCCCACAGTTTCTTCTTACTTCATTCTCCATTACGTAGTGTCGCCCTAAAAATCCCGTTAAACATTGCCAAACAATTCAAGTCCTCGTATCCCGCCTCGCAATTTAAGCCCTTGTATCCCGCCTCGCAACCCTCACCGATGGCTAGGTTAGCCTCACTGTGTTAGAAAACCCTTTATCGAGTGATTACTTAGCAACTCTCATGCCTCCCCCACCCCCACCCCCACCCCACCACAAAAAAAGACATCACCGACGCGGTGGTCAATCCATCATGGCTAGAGACGGACCAGGCAAACCCTGTCCACAACTGGTCGAAGTTAGATGCTGATTCTTTCTAGGTAATTGCTAGTCGATCCGATCTTAGCATGTCATGTTTCGAGTCTATCCTAGATCTATACATTTTCTTGGAACGAGTTGCGCTTTCAAAGCCACTCTCCTGCTTGTATGATCTTCTTTGTCTTATTTACTACTATCCATATTCTTTCCCAACTGCCACTAGTACTAAAGATCTCATTGGTCGTCCTTTTCTTCAGCACTCGAATCCATCTACTAACCCAATCACATATGCCACTAGTATTGAAGATAGTACTAAAAAGAGAGTCATGGCTACGGCCATGATACCGCTAGACCGCCCTTCTGTACCAGCACCCATTATCATCCCAAAAAGCGGCTACGATTATTGGGATGGTTACAGGCGCAACTTGGTAGCCATGATTTGATCTCAATGGTCTTCATGGACTCGGAAAATGGGAAGTGTGTCAGGTGAATTTGTATATTGACACCATCATTCAGGTCTCGTCACTCGAAACTACTGAGTTTTAGGGTTTACATATTGATAGGTACTAGGTGTTTATAGTGCCTAAACAATCGGGAGTACAACGTCGTCAATTGGAAATGACACGATGACAGTTTGCTAAGTTCAACGGTTGTACTACCAAGATTTTAACTGTTTGATAGAATAATCTAAGGAATCTATTAACTTCCTCAGTAGACTAAATCTAATGCTAATTGATTCCTAACACTTCCCCTTGGATAACACTGTTTCTTTAGCTTCATTATCTTGAGAATCTTAATATATCTTCAGTGCTAGAGAATCTTGATAGTCCTTTGTCCTGAAACTTCAATAATCTTCGAACTTGTACTTATTGTTCTCCAAATATCCTGTGGAAAATATGAGAAATATATAAATCTAATATATCATTGGTATATTAATTGTCTCATTAGAGTCTGTATGAGGAATCCGTTGAACAACTCATTAACAAAAGAGAACAATATATTGTTATCAAATTATAATTAATAGATTTAGTTATAGGTGATTTCTCTCTATGAACTTTGCAAATTTCGTAGTTGTCTCGTACCAATGCCATGAATACATTTTTGAAATGGAACAGTTGGTAAAGACTTAGCGAACAAATCTACAAGATTGTCACATGATTTTGTTTGCAAAATATCAATTCCTTCATTTTCTCTAATTCATGAGGAAAGAATAGTTTTGGAGAAATATGTTTTTATATATTACTTTTAATATGCCCCATATGAAATTGAGTTACAATGGTTGGTCACTCTAATGAGCCGATACCTTAATCAATTATTCTAATAAGTGATGTGTCCTGCTAAGTCCATCCATCCGATGTCTTAGGCGTTAGATTCCATCCCCTATAGGGAGGAGGGACCAACACCACACATGATATAATGAATCTTGTCACGTGATTTTTTTAAATGAATTATCTTTCAAACCGTCAATCCAATTGACGATCTGTTCTCACTGCTAGGTTCGCGCCTCGAGGACTTCGTAAGAAGATCCCATCCTTGTTGCACCCTCACCTGATAAGATTGAGTTTCTGTGTATAGTGTTAACCCATGAATCAGACCATGCATCATAAATATAACGTACATGATCTAAAATTTGCAATTATTAAAACTTCGCTTAGCACAAGGCTAGCTCATTTATTCAAGTACACAATAAAAAGCAAATAAACAAAGGTAGATCTCCATCCTTCATAAGTGCCATAGGCGAACAAATGTTGAGTGGAGTCTCGCGATCTAAAACAATCACTCGGTAACAAAATAACCCGCAACATGAAACATTGCAGCCACAAATAATCAATACATTGAATGTACGACAATAGGCTAAATGAAAAGTATAAAGGACCTAGCAACTACATGCTTATTTGGCTAGGTAGAGTTCAAGTTCATTTGCATAAACAATAGTTTTATCATATCATTTGTAACAAACTATTTTTCCAATATGATAAATATATAGGACACTCTTGTTTACTTCTAGGTGTTCCTACCTAATTAAGTTTACCCAATAAATTTTAAAGTAATTGAGAAATTAAGATGAGTGGGAAATATATCATAGCATCTAGATCCAGTTGCTCAGTTTTTCCATAATAGGGGACATGGCTAATTTCTTAGTTTGTAACACTCTAAAGAGGTATGTACACTTTAGCCATATGATCCGGTCAACCCCGTTTATCACTACAGTCATTTTGCGGCATGGTCGGGAGAAGTTCAAGACAAGACCATTCGGGAATAGCTTCCGAAACCCAACTATGTGTCATGCCCAACCTACACTATTCTACATCTCTGGCTATGTCGGGTTTGAGTCTCTATAAACTACTAAGTCAAGCCAACCACCCATAACTCATTAAAAATGAAACAGTGTCTAGAAGGAACTAGACACTTTTTTATATAGTAGAAGCGGAACGGCGTAAGAATTTAGAAAAAATATCCCTAACATGGATCGAACTTCGGTTGCGATGCGTTAACTGCGGCCCAACCACTAGCCTACTGCCCTGTTTTCCACCCAGAACTCATTGGCATATGGTTGCACACACAAGCTACCAAACAAAAAAAATGAATACTTTCTCGGTTACCTAGGCGGCGGTCCTCACCATAAATCTGTACTCCGATGAAACACATACCAAATCTGTCCAGGAGGTTATTAAAATTATGTTGTTTTGTCATTTAGCAAAATATAAGATTACAAAACGCATAACTTTTCGTGGTGTGATTCCCATCTTTGTCTAAATATCATAACTAAGCAATCTACCAATACAAATGGCTCATAAACAAGGATAACTAGGAAATAAAATAGGACATTGCATAGCATATACACAACAGTTCTTACACATGCAATTTTACGAAAACATCTACAATACATAGAAAACTAGTAGGGCATTTATGAAAAAGATAGCACCACTTTCTTCCAGTTCTTTAGGTTGTCCAGACACTCGTTGCAATCATAGTAGTCGCAAAAGAGTTATTTTGAAAGAAAAAAAATTAGAGATATGGTTGTATGAAGTTGTCCGCTAGTCTAACCATTACATAATATAATGGTGCATTCTAGGATTCTTTCACAGAAAATAAGGATTTCAATACAATGTCGGTTAGGGCCGCCCAAACTCCTTGCAAAGTGCATTGAAAATAGAATCCATAGCACAAAGCCGGACTGCACATGTCGTGCCAATGCAATTCAGCTCCAGTTGCTGGTCACCGTATGGACATACCTCAAGAGGTATTGAAACATTATTTTCTAGAGATAACACTAGAATATAGCAATGTTGTATAACATGTTCTTATTTCCATTTCTTGTTTTTTTCTAAGGGGACATTGTCATCTCAAGATCTTTTTTTAGCATTATTGGCATCTCTAGATGATGTGGAGTGGTGGAAAGTTAAGAGAACCCTTTTGGACAACAAATGTACACAGTTCCTTACAATTACAACCACCATTGTTGCCAGGTCGGTTTTCCTTTTCTAAGGAACATGGCAGGATCAAATTTCTATTTATTTTTCTTTTAGAGGTATGTTTTGTACTTGTTGTGTGACTTGTGCCCCTGGAGGTCATAATTGCGCATCTCACCCCGACTCGGCAATTTGTGACCAAGTGTGTATCAACAATCCAAGCACCATCACCATAAAAAAGAGATTTTCAGGTAACAAGCCAAATTATGAGCCACCCAACTGCCAACCTTCAACTCCAGAGTACATAGATACACCACCAGCTCCAGCTGACCAACACTTCGCACAAAGAATTCACATGCAATATTTTTAGTAATAATAAGCAATTATTATCAAATGATCATCAGACTACCACCGGGTTGTGCTAATTATTCAGGAGTAGGCATGCACGGTAGCCAGACATGAGAATTATACGGCAATTCCGAGGTGGCATGAAGCTGGTAATACTGTACATTAAAGTATACCGTACTACGCACAATCAGAACCAAAACAAGAATTGAAAGTGTATATGTAAGATTACATTGGAAGGAGAAAAAGGCAAGATCACTAGGTTAGCATATCAAGAAATGCTATTTAGCCCTGAAAAGGTGGAGGGGCCTCCTGAGTCAACAAACCCACGAACTGAAAGTTCAGGAGCAGAAGCATTATTCCTCCTGCAGTAGCCCATGATCAATGAAAACAACCACCACCGTGATGTCGTCATGGAAGAATCGACGGACGCCTTTCTCTAGTCTCGTAATATCATTGTACCTCATTTCTCTCTTTCGTGCAGCTTCTTTCAGAGCCGCTTTTACTAGCCTCCTTGCAATGCCCTGCAAAAGAAGGAAAGCAAAAATTATCTACAACACTGAAAAATCTACTTACTGATCGACAAAATAACAAAACAAAGTCATCCCCAAAAGCTAAGACAGAGGGAGTGAAATAATGAGAACATACTTCTCGTGGACTGCTGTGCACAATTTCGACAGCTTGCTGGTTTGTAAGGTGCTCCCATAATCCATCTGATGCGAAGATGACAAAACTATCCTGTGGACGAAGAAGTCTGGTGCATATAGATGGCTCAGACGTCAGAACAGGCCGGCGGAGAGGCTCGGAGAGGTGGAATCGAGTGATGGATGGATCGAGAGCGAATTCTTGCTGCTTCAAATATGCGTCACCTATAGACCTTGAAACCTAAGAGTAAATCAGAAGAATATTCCGTAGAAGAAAATTTTCAGAAGATTTAACAGTCCTAGATAGCAAGCATAATATATTTTCAATATAAATATACTCTTGAAACATACAACTCTGAATCTAATGACCACCTGTTCTTTTAAAGTCATATAATGACCACCCTAAAAATAGAAGACTTCCTTAAGAAACATTTAAAGTTAACACGTTTGTCAGAACATCTGAATATAGAGCCTTGCTTCGGTGTCACCCCCTGGACAAATAAATTCAGCGCTAGCGGGTTTCGGGTTCATACTCTAGGCGGAGACCGGGAGAAGATGGAGACTGTACTGGCCTATAGAACAGCGGAATATGGATGTCCACGCGTCCAGATAAGGCCGCGATGGTAGGATGTACGTTTTTTTAGATAGACGTACGGTTGTTTAGTTTTAAATCTAAATTTAAAAATTGTAAAGATTAAAAACAAATATTCGTTTGTAAGAACTAAATACTAGCATGTATCACAATTTTGAGGTGATTTCGAAAAGGTCCAAAAAATCGAGTCGTTTAAAAACTCTAATCGTATTAGTTGACTCAAATTTGTCTAGATACGGGAGTATCTAATACTAAAAGTTGACTAGATACATTCATATCTACATGATTCTACGTTAACTAATATGGGTCGGAGGGAGTAATATAATTGATCCTAAAAGGTGTGCCTGTAATTCTTTATTTCTTTAAAATTCACAAAAATCCCTAAAATTTAGCACATGCTAGTATACAGAGATAAAGCTATCTTACGCTGCAAAAATAACCGCCGGCTCGCCTTCCCGCTGTTTTCCCTTTTCATGTCCACGCCGCTACACCCCTCCTGCCTTCGCCGCCCTTTCCTCTTTCGGCTATAAATGCCGACGCCCCTCGCCGGTTCAAAGCACACACTCTCACACCTCCCAATCCCCACCCATAAGCTCGAGCACATCACCGTCGGCGACCGCCCTAAGCTAGACTATCTCCCTCGCTCGCCACCGTCGGTCGCCCGAAGCCATGCGGCGGCCAATTGGCTGCCGAGGAGGATGGACTCCATCTCCTCCTCTTCCTTGGCGTCGGCGTCACACTCGTCTGGCTCGTTGCCGGCGCAGTCACCTCGCGCCTGCACACTTGTGCCTCCACTCTGGCCGGTGAAGCGTGAGGTCAAGTCACCGGTCCGCTCGCTGCCGAGGACGCGCTCACGCGACATCGTCATTAATGAGGGCCACGCTCCGACGCTGTCGATCAGCCGGATTAACCCGCGCACGCCAAAGACAGAGCCAGTCGACTGGGCCGTTCCCATCGACAAGGACGCGTTCATCATGAAGATGGCGATGGAGCGCTCCCTCAATGACTTGCCAGCGGTGCCGGACGCTGCGCTGGTCCAGGCCAAGCAGCGAGGAGGCCAACCGCATTTGGCGCCATCGAGAAGGACCGAGCATGAGGCCGCTCTCTTGCGCCAGAGCGCCTACAGGCATGCCGCTCATAGTCCTCGACGATGAGGCGGCCGGTCTCGTCTCCTTGTGGCGCTTCTGGCGGCCCGGTAGGGCAGCTCGCGTCTCCCGCAGCCGCCGAGCGACGACGACATGCGGACGCCGACTACACCGCCTTATACCGTAACCCGGCATGTGAGCGGCGCCCGACGGCATCGAGATTGGCATCAGCTAGTATTTTCTAAGTTTTTTTATTTTTTCTTTAGCCCAACATAGTTAAAATTCATGCATTTGTCCAAATTTGACGTAATATGTATGAACTCGCCCAAATATTAATAAAATCACCTATATTCACCATATTTCACGAGTTACCTAAAATTAGATAAAGAACTCGGTCCGAAAACGCGAGTGAGAAACTCAGCGTCCCTAGACCGAATGTTATATCCGTCCAGTGCTAAATAGCGCCAGAATTGGGTCTGAAAATGGCAAACGAGTGAAAATGCTCTTATAAAACAGATATAAGAAAATATTAAAAAAAAGACAAGACGACGCAACTGAAGGGTCCATTGCTTCCTACATACGCCTCTGTGTCTAGCTATGGTGGCCAACATGATCTGTGTGATCGAGAGCCGCATCTACTTTCACCCGGTCACGTACAATCCCACCCGTATCCCGCTGTAGTATACATAGCTAGTACAATCTTCATCTTTACCCGGTCTTTACCCGATCTTTACCCGGAGCACAAACCCGAAACCCGTTAACTGGCCGAAGAGCCTAGAATTCTTTGTCTAGGGGGGGATACCGAAGCAAGAGTCCTGAATATATACATAAGCTTCATAGTTACAACTACAAGGGTTGTCATAAAAGGTTTCTATATTGTATACCTGTATGATGCCTTTGATGCGCCAAACACCATTCTTAAGAACAACAATCTGCGAATCATCGGGATGGAGAGATCTGAGTTCCTGCCTCACTTCCTCGATGCTTGCGTTGTGGTCTCTCGTTAGCTGCTCAGCAACAATCTTGTTCGACCCGGTTACACAGCCAACAACTGCCCGAGAATCGCCAAGATTGGCCAGGTAGAGCGTCTTCCTCCATATCACACCGACTAGACAGCAAGATCCGATAGCCGCAATAGAAGGTTTTATCAAGTGTGTCCTGCGCACAAGCGACAGGAAGCCTTGCTCCGTAGCAGAAAAGGCGTTTCGGACAACATCCTCAGATACTGTTCCGCTTTCTTGGGCGAGACCTGTAGCATAACAGACAAACAGTTTTTGCTTGAGAAAGGTTCTTATTGTATATTTTCAGCTACTCCCTACGTCTAGATTTTTTAAATTTTGGATGGATCTATATACTAAATAGTGTCTAGATTTATCTAAATTTTGACAAATTTAAGACATCTATTTTGAACGGAGGGAGTAGTATAAATCAAGTTCCTCGAAATTAAGATCTCAAGAAAAGTTTTCTAATAGCTGAAAGAAAAAGTAAACTGATAATATATACTCCTCCCAATTTGCAAGCAATCGAACAGCACAACAAATTAGCTGAAATGAGTGTGGAGACGTACGAACGATGTGCGCGGAGAGGTGGTTGGATATGAAGCGTGACGCCTCGGCGCCGCCGTGGCCGTCGTAGACGCCGACGAAGGTGGAGGCAGCGCCGGTCTCGACCTGGCTGTGGTCCTCCAGCACCTCGTTGGCCTGCACGACGGCGAAGGAGAAGTCACCCGCGGCGTGGCGGCCGATGTCGCGCGACCAGAGCAGCAGGTCGTCGGCATCGGCGCTTCCGCTGCCGCTGCCGCCGTTGTCCTCATCCCTCCTCGTAAGCGAGTACCTCCGGACCCGGTCCCAGCACGCGGACGCAATCTTCTCCAGCCACGGCCACATGCCACATTTGGCTCCTTGCCCCTACGCGCCGAAGAGATGAAGAGCCCCCAAGCACCTGGGCATGCACGAGCACGACTGCGCGAAAACCAAGAACGGCGCTGTTTCACCTGAAAGAAATGTGCATTCGGTTGGATTTCCCCAACGTACTTTCGACTGAAAACAAGCGACGGAACACGAAAAATTCAGACGAAAAAACGTGTGTTCCATGCCCATATGCATGCTCAAATGATCTCATCTTACCTCTCCAGGCGCAAGTTGCAGCTAGCACGACGACAGCCAAATTCCCCGATCTAGGGTGTTGGACTCTATAGGGAGATATAGGGTTTGGCGCGAGAAGCCTACAAAAGTTCTTGGTGTTGGATCGCTATTCGCGAGGGTTGGAGCTGGATCGGAGGAGGTGTGTATCCTAGAGGTGGTGGATCGGAGTAGTAGAGCGGAGTACCCCTACCCTCCGCCGGTGCGTGTGCGTGTATAGTGGGGGTCCCGTATCGGCTATATATAAGCTTTTCGGGGAGATGGCCCTGTGATTTTCAGGTACTTGCCGCCGGCCGGAGACCTATCAAAAAGTGCAAAAGAGAAAATAAAGCTCCAGATCAGGAAGAAGAAGAAGAAAAAGGGCAAAAGCGCGGGTGGCCTCGACGGCGATGGGTTTTCAGGTTCTTGCCGGGAGGGGCTTTGACTTGTGCATCTCTATCCCCTTTGGAGATAGGATCTCTAGTACCCTCCAGCGAAATGGTCATGTGATTTTCTCCCGATACAGCTCCAGGTAATCGACGTAAAGCGAGATTACATACACCAGCGCGCGGGAAGCCCGGCCGGGGAAAAAGGGGCCGCCGGACAGCTACGCCGACCCAACCCGGCCGTGCAGCCGTCCCGATCGATCTCTTGGAAGCACGGACGCCGAGTTGGCAGGCATCTTCTCAGGCAGCGCGCGCTGTACTGTTATAAGTACGTAACCCTGGCGGGCGAGATGATAGCGCGGCCCGCTTTACAGATCAGAAAGCGCACGCACGCGCGCGCGCACCCTTGGTAGGAAAAGCGCATGCGGCTCGTTCGCTGGCATCACTGGGAACCTGTGACACCGCCGGGCGCCCGTCGTGCGCCGGCGGTCAGAGCTGGCTCAGCTCGGCGCCCAGCGGTACCGACGTTTACACCAACGTCCGAATCAGATCGATCGGTCTTGGGCAACCCTTGATACGTAGTATCGCAGAAGGACCTCGAGGGGAGGAGCGATCGGACCGTACTGCACACACACACACACAGGCTGATCGCTGAACGTGATCAGTTGTTTCAGATAACACTCGAACATGCATGAACATGCGGCTTCTGTCAGCGGAAAACAACCGGTGCTCGGCTGCGTGCCATGCGATCGATTGGTTAGGGAGCCCGGCCGGGAGTCCTGACACTTGCAGCACCCCTGGCTGGCTTGACTATTCCCTCCGGTATCTAGAAACCAAGTTCATGCGTGCGTGTATCCGATGCTGCCGTTGCTTTTGTGTGCTCTTTTTTAGGTAGGGTTGGTCGCGCTTTTCCTGGTGGCGGACGGACAAGGAGAAGTGCACCCGCTGATGATAAGGCTGGACGAGATCGATCGATATCTCTAGTAGGCTCACGACCTATATTATCAGTGGTGCCTACGTGATGGTGGTGTATGTTCCTGCTATTGCAGCTGGTGGGGTTGGAAATGGACGTGAGTCGACTCACAGGTCACGGACATACTCAACGAGGAGCAGCTACTCCCTCCGTTTTAAAATATATTAATCTCTCTGATCCATATTAGTTGACTCAAATTTGTCTAGATTTGGATAAATCTAGACATTATTTAATATATAGGTTCATCCAAATTTTGATAAATCCA
The DNA here is from genome assembly GCA_030063025.1 of Avena longiglumis. Taxonomy (NCBI): domain Eukaryota; kingdom Viridiplantae; phylum Streptophyta; class Magnoliopsida; order Poales; family Poaceae; genus Avena; species Avena longiglumis. Next base: position 49,948,604 of record CP125976.1, on the reverse strand, counting down.
AGTCAAGTAATATGGGTCGGAGGGAGTATGTTTTAGATTTGCGAATAAAATTGTCTAAATTTGTTTTGGTGTATGGATTCACTCTAAACCTGAGTGAACCAACATAAAAAAGAAGTTTAAATACATTTGCTTAATAAAGTTAAAACATCTTGTATTTTAAAATGAAGGGAGTACTTCTCAATAGGTTCGTTTTAATTTAGTTGTCTATCGATACAAGAAGCAGAGGCAACCGTGGCTGTCGGGCCATGGAGTAAAATCAGGGTGCGCTTAGTAGCCCTGGAGCATCCTAGGCAGGTATGTGAACGACGAAATTGGTCTTCTTGATTCCTGCAGCCCTCGTGTTGTGGCTAGCGTGAACGTTAAATCGTTCTAGAGGCAGGCCCGCGGACAACACTCAAATCGGCCATTTTTTTAGAGCCTGCCCGGCCAAGCGAAAAAAGACGCCCCGCTGCACGCGTGGGAAATGGGAGGGAGATGTCGCGTCCCCAAGGAAAAATGCGCCATAAAACCCCTCGCCGCCTACTCCTCTCTCTTTCTCTCTCCCCTCGACGGTTCCGCTGTCGGCGAGGAACCTGTCGCGGACCATAGACGGTGGCGTTCACGGGTTCATCATAGTTTCCGGGTCCTGATATATGTGTCATTCCCGACCGGTCGTACGCGTTGCATCTATTCAACACACCTTGCCGGCCACAACAGTTTCATCGACGACAATGGCGATGAGCTCTACCCCCTCCCCTTGTCTAGATTTCTGGACCGTAGATCTGCATATAGGTGCTTAAGGTTAGTGTTCTCGATGACATGCGGTGTAGATCTTTAGGTATATCCGCTGGTCTAGGGTTTTTGAATTTTAAGATTTACCGTTGATGGTAGATGAGTGTGATTTGTGGTCTAGTTTGTTCTTCGGATTTGTGATATGTGCTTTTTACCGCCTGCACTTCAGAGTATATGTGTGGTCAATGTTCACAATTATATTCGTTGTTAGCTAGTGATTAAACTTGCGAGCGTTTGCAGATGAATATTTGCACCTAATTCGCTGATGATTAATCAACGACAACATGTGATTTTTGAGATGTGGTTGTCGCACCTAGTGGTGTGTACAAACCACATTGCGTGTGCTTGCTACTTGGTTCGCTAAATCCGTCTCTAAAAATGATGTAATTTCTGTTGGGATAGGAAGCATTGCCAAGTCAGTCCACTGGGATAAGGAAGTGACCCCAACCACCTTCTGCACAAGCAAATGTTGGCCACTTTCAGCAGTTCCACAACAGAAACCAATTTACTTAGCTCAACATATCAGAAAAACAATATAAAGAGGACATACCTCATCACATATCATTATCATCAACAATATCAACAAGTGACTCAAATTTTTTGAGCCAATCTTGCAGGCAGATTAAGGCTTCGATGGTGGTGGTGTTTAACCTATTTCTATAACCACTTATAACCCGATCTCCGGTACTAAAAGTTGTTTCAGATGGCACCACTGAAATAGGCACATCAAGAACATCATGAGCTATCCGAGAAAGGACAATGTACTTTGAAGAGTGAAGGGCCCATCATTCAAGAATGTTGATATCATATTTATGAGGGAAGATTTCATTATACAGATATATATATCAAGCTCATTGGTAGGATGACACTGCTTCTTACTCAGATGTAGGTTCGAGGCAGCTCTCACAACCTCATCGTATGTTCTCCTTGTGTTGACAGATTTAATGACTTCGAGAATTGTGCAGAATATTCCTTGGAGAGGCCTTGGAGGGCTGCTTCCACCATACCCAAATTGTTTTCCAACATTTGATCTGAAGGCTTGCTCCACGGTCGCCACATGCCCCGCTGGCCAATCCATGAGACATGTGGTCACCGTGGTCTGCCGAGGAGGCCCCAGCACTAGCCCCAACACCGGTGTACCTATGGCCATGGTCGCTGTTAGTCTTTATCAACCTCGCCAGCAACGACGTAATAGTAGGTTGGCCGCAACAGCCACCGATGGGACAAACCCTAGATTAGGGGTTTTATCTATATTTTTATGTACTTTTCCTCTTTTTTTGGACCTTCTATGTATAATTAATTTTAATGAATATGCATCTAGTTTTAAAATGGGCACACTACCAGACAGGGGGAGGACTACGACTACCAGGCTAAAAGGCTTCTGCTACTACTATGCCACAACTGGTTCCTGTCCTCACCGAGCCCAGGGAGGAAATGGCATGTGATTTTTGTAACCGATCCAAGCCTGGCTACAGTTATCCATCCGGTATAGCAATTCATTGATCGCCTTGCTTCAAGATACTATGAGGGTCTGCAAAGTTCAGATAAGATAGATGTACTGTAGTAGGTACAAGGCTACCAGCGCCACACCCTAGTAAAAGTAATTCCCAAAGATAACATTCCTGTAGCATTGAGACGTACATGAAGCATCCACTTCCCACGTTAATAACACAATAATATGCTCCAGGGGAACAAGAATAAGTGACTGGTGCTACAGATAAGCCATTGTACCAATCTAGAGTTATATTACGGCCCGGAGAGTAGATAGGGGGTAGGACGATTAGCACTGAAAGGATCACAGGCTCAGTATAGCCTAGAGTGAACTAGAAGCACTGGTGATCCGGTAGATGATGCGTTTACACCTTGCGCATGAGGAGGAACAGCCTTTGATCCAGCTCGAGGTTAGCAGCGGTTGAAGGATCACCTTTGAGCAACATCAGGAGGCCACCAAAAGATGCATAAATCTCCCTGGAAAGAGGGGGGTAAAATCATTAGAATAGTTGCACAAGGGAATTGATCAAATCACGTGGTTGAGAAGTAGCCAGCAGGCATAAGCATTCGGAAGAAATGCTCTTAGAAAAATAACTGCTCTTGTACTGCACGGTGTGATTCACATAACACAATTAGAACAGTAAACTTATGTTCCAAAAACGGGAAAGATCAGCAAGAAAATATCACATAATTTTGATTCATCTTCTCATAAAAAAATGGACTGCTCTTGCAAGGATTTAAGACCTCACTTAGCATTCCATATGTTCACTATTATAAGATGTTTTAGATATTTCAACGTGGACTAGATATGGACCGAAATGAATGAACCTACAGACTGAAACACGTGTAGATACATGCATTTTCGAAAAAAAAAACTAAAACATCTTATAATAGTGAACAGAGGGAATAAGACCATATACTATGTGAACCTAAAGCGATTCAAAGCCTCCTATGAGGCGGTTCCTAACATAACAGAGCATCGATTCATGGCTCCTGACAAGAAAAGCGGCTCATCTTGTTGGTTCGCTTTTTTACATGCATGCGTGGGCCCTTTGGCAGCGTCGTGAGGGAGAGAAGCCTGGAAGGGTAAAAATAGCTATAGTTGTTTATTTGAAAGTGAGACCCACATGTGATTCAATACATAGTAGGAAAAACCAAGCAGCTCCTAATTCTGACACAGTTTACTTTGAACCCGATACCACATAGTGCATGGCCTAAGTATGAACTATGAACATGGCATATCAAATATGTAAAACCAAACCCTGCAATCAGCAACAGGGCTTTGATTTTTGTCCTAGTTACGCCAAAAAACTTCACACCACCACATGGGAACAGCTCTACGGAAGCAGGTTCCAGAAGTAAACCTAATATTTGCTCAAAAGATTCCTTTGTATTTCCCGAAGTGTTACCTCTCTTCACAAGCATCAGAGCGGTAAGGAAAACAAAAAGGTTTTACAGAAAATTCAGCTTTTTATTTGGTTCTTGCAGCTACTTTGAAAGTTCACAAAATAAGGAACTATATGCTCGTTGTAACACTTTTAAAAATAATGTACACGTAAAGTTTCAAGAGGTTTATCTTGGAGCATGAATACTGTACATCAAGTTACTCAGTATAACACACAAAAAATACGCGAAGTAGATTACTACTATGTACTTCAGCAACATGGTTAGAGAACAGATTCTTCATCAGGTATATGTAGGTAAAAATCAATCTCACACTTAATCCTACAAGATTAAGAACTCATACAAATTCACTAATCCAAAGTTCAGAGAAGTCATACACTTTGGTAGGTTGACCGGCCTTATTCTCCTCTGAAATCTTGTAAAGCTTTCCATGCATGACATAGTCGTACTTGTCAGCAAGTGTTTTCCTACCAGCCTGAAGGAAAGAAATGATACAACATGAGCTTCCTGGACAAAGTTATAGCGCCTAAACATTTTTACTCCATGAACAAGTCCACGCGAAACAAGAACAACATTTAGGCAACTGTAACACATTATGAGCCACATTCACAATATTCAGTTGCCAACACTTCCATGACTACTTGCAAAGAAGAATCAAGTCACTTTACCTGTGTATAGAAGCCAGTGTCTGGAGTTCCATCCAGATTCAGTGTAGGAGCTAAAATCATGGTGAATTTGTCACCAGTACTCATTGGGTAGATATCGGTAGCAACATCCAATTGCATGTACATATCAAGCTGCTCGCTTTTAGCCTCAATGCGATTAACTGCACACCAACATAAAAAAGGAAATGTTTAGTTCAATAAACATCTGCAGCTACGAGGTTGTATAAGTATAGCTATGATGTGAGAACTTCCAGACCTAAACATTAGAATAGTGCACTGTAAAATGGCTAGGCGTAAATTGCTACTAAATCGCTGCTAACAGCAGTCCAAGAGATATACACGGGCGGCACCATTTGGGAGAGTAATGTGAAAGAGCCAGTGAGAATTACCTCTGTCAAACTTCTTCCCATCAGGATCGATCCTGGTCACAATGAAGATATCCTCAAAGAGATGCTCAGCCATTTTTCCTGCCAAAGATGGAGAGCAAGAACTTCAATCCTACACAGTGCTAAATCAAGAAACTTGCTAACAGCGCACAACAATCCCAGTATGCTACCGACTATGGTTCTAATAATCAGGGGCAGATCTAGATGGTGTGACAAGTGTGCACCGGCACACCAAGAAACTGTGAAGGTGAAGGTCCTCTCCTTCCTTAGTGGGATTGATTTAGCTACAGACAGATTATGATGTACAAACACACATAGCACAGAACAATGCCCACTGAAAAACAATTACCAAAAGCAGAACTGTGCTCAGTGTCTATACATACTGCAACAGAAATTATTTGTCTAGTGGTTATACCTCTGACTTTTTAGGGGGGAATCACCAAACTTGAAGAAGGTTGCTGCTGGGATTCTTCTTGGTCGCCGTCTCAGCCTCTGTCACGTATCGTGTTCCTGCAGAGAAAAATGGGTCACATCAGAGAGAGGGGAGCCCAGGTAAGGAGGGGGAGAGGAAATCCCGCCCGTTCCCCACCGCCAGGGCGAAAGAGGAGAGACAGGCGAACGAAGGGAAAGGAGGCACTGACGACCGCTCGCCGTTCACCGCCGCCGGCTCCCCTCCCGCCGCCGGTACGCCCGATAGCCACGCTGCTGCCAGGGGAGTGAGACGGGGGGAGAAAATAGGGTTCGGGGCAGCCAGGGGAGAAAACGTTTTCGGGCGGTGAGGAAACGGACGCCAGGGGCGCGTTTGGTAGCTGGGTCTACCCGGACTCTGCGTCGTGGACCGCACGGATCTCAAAGCATTTTTTGGGGGAATTGCCAAATTGCAGTTTTTGTGGAGCCATGCCGGGGCTGTGCACGAGCTATGAATTCCTTCATCTCCTTCGTCTAGTTGTTTTAATAATATATTTCGATCCAAAATAAACTCTACATGAAAAACATATACATAAAACATATACATTGATGATAGGATTTCACTTCGACAATCGGAATCGAGTTTCATGAACTGTATTTTCTTAGATTCATGATCAAAATTAGAACTTTTTAACGTATTTCTTTAGATTCGTCACACGCGCTTAACCGTTTGGAATTTACTTTCAAGTGTAGCTTGATTTTCGTGTTTCCTACAACTCTCGTGTTACAAGTTTTTCGATTTGATGAACAAAGAGGTATCCACTATAGCTTGTACGTGAGGTGAGGTGAGATTAGATGAAGTTGTTCTCTCTCCTCTTTCAAACATGTTCTTACCTAATCCCTTGTAATCAACACAGTCATGTTTTGTTTCACAAGAAATTCGATATGAAAAAGGTGCATGTCGATGATGGGTTCCATTCTGACCATCGGCACCGATTTTCATAAACTGTAACTTCTCATAATCGTGGTCAAAGTTGGAGTTTTTTACTACTATATTGCATGTGTTTATGTGTGGTCAAAAAGATGAAGATGACAGTGAAGGGTGTATGCACAGGGGACTCTCGTCATCATCAGTGGCTCGCCATACCTTGCAGCCCGAGCTAGATATGGCGACCAACGTGGCATGACCGTCAGCTATCTTCTAGGACCCAATTCAGTAAGCGATGTCGGTTTTCAGTTAGCTCGATGACGGCTCGCCATGCCATGGTGGCGGAGCACGTCGGTGAGACCGCCCATCGGTAGGCGCATAGCCAGATCACCATGTTTCATGTCATGTACCTCGCCATTTATCTTCTTGGTTGAAGTGTAACGTGTGAGGTAAGTTCACCATATGGATAAGAGGTGATTCTAAAAGGCAATTTCTGCTTGTGTGCGGGCAACCAATCACGGAGTCAATTTTGGTCCTAACGATGAAGTACATGATATAAAACAAAGTGGAGAAGCTGATGTAGGTTCGTTGCATGGAAAATAAAAAATTATATCGCATGAACACATAAAACCAAGATCCAATCTATGGCAAAGCCAAGATCTAATCTACGAGATCGGTGTAACGAGATTGAAGAGAACTAACCCTCATAAATCCAAAGTGATTAAAGAGATCAGATCTCGTGGTTGATGTAGTCGATCACTTGTCGATCTCAAGATCACGTAGACGATCCTTCCAAGACCGCATTCAAAGACTTTTCGCTTTCGGTCACGCGTCGAGTCGATGAAGACCTTCCTCTCCTGTTTCAAAGAAGCAATGGAGGTAGTAGATCCCCTCGGAATCCCAGCAGCACGACGGCGTGGTGATGGAGGAAAAATCCCAGCATGGCTTCGCCTAAGCCGCAGCAGGAAGATGGAGAAGGGAGGAGGTGGCGTCTAGGGTTCGTGGCGCTTGGGACAAGGTACTAGGCGCTCCCCTTCCCCCTATTTATATAGAGGGGGTGCGGCCAAGGGTTCCCAGCCCTTGGCTGAGTCCTTTCCCAACTCGGCCAAGAGGGAAGGTGGGAACTTGCCCCCCAAGTTTCCCCTCTTACCAAATTAGGGGTTTCCCCTTTTTCCTAGTGCTGTCTGGTTGCCCTCTTAGACTTGGTACGGCTGTCCCAAGGCCCCCACAGCATACCATCGGCCCATTTGCACCCTCCCGGGGTGGTGGACCCACAGGTGGTCCCTCTAGAAGCTTCTGGACAAAACACCGAAAACATTTCCGAACCCCAGAAATTGACTGTTCTTATATGAATCTTATTCTCTGGACCATTACGGATCTCCTCGTGATGTCATGGATCCAATCCAAGACTCTGAACAGCATTCTGTTGGAATTATGCCCTAGAGGCAATAATAAAGATGTTATTATTATAATTCTTGTTCATGATAAAGTTTATATTCCATGCTAGAATTGTATTAAGCAGAAACTTTGATACTTGTGTGGTTTATGAACAACACCGTGTCCCTAGTACGCCTCTACGGACTAGCTCATTGATTAATGATGGTTAAGGTTTCCTAACCATAGACATGAGTTGTCGATTAATAATGAGATCATGTCATTAGGAGAATGGACAGACCCAAATTAAGCGGAGCAATTATATCGTGTCATCGTGTTCATCTTTGCGAAGCTTTTTTCTATGTCAAGTATTGTATTCCTTAAACCATGAGATAATACAACTCCCTGGTATTAGAAGAAAGCTTTGAGGTCATCAAACGTCATCCTATGTGAGGGTGATCATAAAGGTGTCTCTCAGGTGATCGGAAAGTACTTGTTGGGTTGTATGTATCGAGATGGAATTTGTCCCTCCCGAGTCGGAGAGATATACTTCGGGCCCACTCGGTAATCGATATCAACACCGCTTGCAAGCACGTGGTTAAGGAGTCAATCACAAAGTAATATCGGATTACGGAACGAGTAAAGTACTTGCTGTGAACGAGATTGAACTAGGTATGCCGATACCAACGATCGAATCTCGGGCAAGTAAAATATCGCGTGACGAAGGGAATACATATATGGGATTAATTGAATCATGGCATTGTGGTTCATCCGATATGATCATCGATGAATATGTGGGAGTTAATATGGGTTTCCAGACTCCGTTGTTGATTATTGATAGAAGATCATGTCTGCATATTCTCGAACCCATAGGGTCACACACTTAACATGCATCGACGCTAGGATAGAATGGATAATTGGTTTATGAGTTTTTGTTTGGAGTCTCGGATGAGATCCAGGACATCACGAGAGGTTCCGGAATAGTCCGGAGAATAAGATTCATATAAAGGAAAGCAGTTTTGGATTTGAATCGCTTTGAGTTTATCGATTGTATCTGGAAGGTTCTAGAAGGTTCGGTGGGACCAACGTGGACCCACTTGTCGGAGGCCTGCGTGGGCCTAAGGGGAAGTGCCCTGGCCACTTTGGTCCAGGGCACAAGGCCCCCAAGGCCCAGCCGGCCAGCCTAGGGGAAACCCTAGGGGAGCCTTCTAGAGGGAAGGGGGAAACTTGCCCCCCACTCCACCCTTGGGGCCGCCGCCCTAGGGCTTGGAGGAGGGTCCAAGGGCCCACCCTCCTCTATAAGGAGGCAGGGCGCACCTCGCCTCCCATCCTCCAACCCTAGCCGCTGTCCTGTTGTCCCTCCATCTCTCTCTCTCCCGACTGCGCGTAGGCGAAGCCCTGCCGCAGAAATTCTCCACCATAAGCACCACGCCGTCGTGCTGCAGATCCAATCTATCTCTCCACCCCACTTGCTGGACCAAGAAAGGAGGAGATGTCGTGGCACCGTATGTGTGCATCTCTCGGAGGCGCCGCCACTTGCGGCGTAGGATCGGATCAGATCGCGAGGAGGAAACGGCTAGTACGACTACATCAACCACGTTCTGTTGAACGTTTCCGCTGTGCGATTTCTTCAAGGGTATGAAGATCTCACCAATCTCTCTTGTTGATTGCATCTCCTATATTAGATCTTGGCTTTCTTGTTCGCATCCGTAGAAAATTTTGATTTACTATCTTTGCAAACCCTTGAAGGGTATCGAGCTAGATCTATGCGTAGATGTGTTTCACGAGTAGAACGCAACATGCTTGTTGCGGGCGTTGATATTTTATGTTGCAAACCTCTTATTGTGTATTTCTTATGGCGCGACATAGTGAGATCGAATCGGTCCAGGCCAACTTTACGCGACCTCGTTCGTGAGACCGGCTCCGCACTTGACGTGTGGCTTGTTCCACACATGCGGCTGGTGGATGCCAGTTTCTCTCACTATAGTAGTCATGGGATTTACACCGGATATTAGCAACCATAATATCACCGTTGTGGCTTTCCGTAGGTAAGAATCGTTCTTAGCTTGTTACTCCCATAAGCCACATAAACACATGCAACAACAAAGTAGAGGCGTCTAACTTGTTTTTGCAGGGAGTGTTTTGTGATATGGTATGTCCCAAGACATGATGTGTATGATGTATGCAATGATCATGTTTTGTAATATTTCATGAATTGCATGTCGATGAGTTCACAACCGGCAGGAGCCATATGGTTGTCTTTATAATGGTGTATGACCTGTGTGTCAACTTCTTATACGCCATGTAATAGCTTTACTTTATCGCTAAGTAGTTAGCAATAGTTGTAGTTGTTATTCGTGGTGGAGGCAATCATGGTGGAGTGATTGAGATCATGCTGGCGCGCACAAGATGGAGATCATTGTGCGGAGATTGGCTATACCATGTCACATAAAATTATATGCATGTGATGTTTATCCTTTTATGTATCTTATTATGCTTAGATCACGACGGTAGCATTATAAGATCATTCCTCACTTAAAGATCAATATAAAATTGTGTTCTCCCCATGTATGCACCGTTGCGAAAGTTCGTCGTGTTCAAGCACCTCGTGATGATCGGGTGCTATAAACTCTACGTTCACATACAACGGGTGCAAGCTAGTTTTGCACACGCGGAAATACTTGGGTTTGACTTGACGAGCCTAGCATGTATAGACATGGCCTTGGAACACACGAACTGAAAGGTTAAACATGAGTCATATGAATGATATGATCGACACTTTGTTGTACACCATTGAAACCACATATCTTCTCGTGAAGATCGGATTAGGTGTGGTGAATTTGGATCGTGTTCACTAAACAACTTGAGGGATGTTGAATTTAGTGGGAGTTCATCTAGTAATTTGATTAAGTTGAACTAGTTATCATGAACATATTCTAAATGGTATTTGCAAATTTTGTAGATCAAATGGCTAAGTCCAACTTCAACTTCAACGTTTTTGCTGAGAAAGAAAAGCTTAAGAACAATGGGTCTAACTTCACCAACTGGTTCCGCAATCTGAGAATCATTCTCATTTGGACAACAAAGGACTATGTACTAGAGAAAGCGCTAGGTCACGGCCCTGCTGCTGATGCGCCGGCTGATGAAACAGCTATTTATCAGTCACGCAAGGATGATTATGGAGTGATTAAGAGTACCATGTTGTTTGCTATGGAACCGGACCTTCAACATCATTTTGAGGAGTTCGCCGGGCCCTTTGAGATACTTGAGGAACTGAAAACCATGTTTCAGACTCAGGCCTGTTCTGAGAGATATGAAATCTCTGAGAAGTTCTTTAACTACAAGATGGAGGAAGGGAGTTCCGTTAGTGAGCACGCCATTAAGATGTCGGGCTACACTCAACGTCTTGAGCAACTGGACTGCAAGATTCCAGAAGAGCTCAAGATTGATAGAGTTCTGCAATCACTCCCTCCTAGCTACAAAGGTTTTGTAGTTACTCACAATCAAATTGGTTCCACTGATACGATCACTAAGCTCTTCGCTAAGCTGAAAGCTGCAGAGGTGGATATCAAGAAAGATAATCATGTGTTGATGGTCAACAAGACCCCTAGCTTTAAGAAAGGTAAGGGTGCAAAGAAATCCTTCAAGAAAGGCAACAAGCGCTGTTCGCCGAGAAGAAGCTCAAGTCTAGACCTAAGCCGGACATCGAAAGTGCTTCTATTGCAAGGACAAGGGTCATCGAAGCGCAATTGTCCAAAATACTTAGCGGACAAGAAGGCTGGCACCATTAAAGGTATATTTGATATACATGTTATTGATGTTTACCTTACTAGCGCTCGTTGTAGTGCCTGGGTATATGATACTGGTTCAGCTGCTAATATTTGTAACTCGAAACAGGAGCTACGGAATAGACGGCGGCTAGCAAGGGATAAGGTGACGATGCGCGTTGGCAATGGATCAAAAGTTGATGTGATGGCCGTCGACCGCTCTCCTTAGTTTTACCTTCGGGATTAGTTTAAAACCTTAATAAGTGTTATTATGTGCCTGCGTTGAGCATGAATATCATATCTGGATCGTGTTTATTGCAAGACGGATATTCATTTAAATCGGAGAATAATGGTTGTTCTATTTATATGAATAACATCTTTTATGGTCATGCACCTGTTGTGAATGTTTTATTTCTTCTGAATCTCTAAAGCAATGAAACGCACATCCATAACATTGAGGCTAAGAGACGCAAAGTAGATAGTGATAATCCAACTTATTTATGGCACTGCCGTCTAGGTCATATTGGTGCAAAACACACGAAGAAACTCCATTCTGATGGACTTTTGGCGTCTCTTGATTTTGAATCATTTGACACGTGCGAACCGTGCCTCATGGGCAAGATGATCAAAACCCCGTTCTTCGGAATAATGGAGCGAGCAACGGACTTATTGGAAATCATACATACCGATGTATGCGGACCAATGAGTGTTTCGACGCGCGGTGGATATCGCTATTTTGTCACTTTTACTGATGACTTAAGTAGATATGGGTATATCTATTTAATGAAACATAAATCTGAAACATTTGAAAAGTTCAAAGAATTTCAGAACAAAGTGGAAAACCATCGTAACAGGAAAATTAAATTTCTACAATCCGATCATGGAGGTGAATATTTGAGTTATGATTTTCTCACGCATCTCAAAGCAAGCGGAATCGTTTCGCAACTCACGCCACCCTAACACCACAAGCAATGGTGTGTCTCGAACGCCGAATCGAACCCTATTAGATATGGTGCGATCGATGATGTCTCTTCTTATGTCGTTATCATTTTGGGGTTATGCATTAGAAACCGCTGCATTCACTTTAAATAGGGCACCATCTAAATCCGTTGAGACGACACCGTATGAACTATGGTTTGGTGTTAAACCTAAGTTGTTGTTTCTTAAAGTTTGGGGATGTGAAGCTTACGTCAAGAAGTTGATGCCGGACAAGCTCGAACCCAAAGCGGAGAAATGTGTCTTCATAGGATACCCTAAGGAAATGATTGGGTATACCTTCTACCACAGATCCAAAGGCAAAGTGTTTGTTGCAAAGAATGGATCCTTTCTTGAGAAGGAGTTTCTCTCTAAAGAAGTGAGTGGGAGGAAGGTAGAGCTAGACGAGGTTATTGAACCTTCTCTCGAGTTGGAGAGTAGCGCAGCACCTGAAATTGTTCCAGTGCCGTCTGCACCAAAAAGAGAGGAAGCTAATGATGAGGATCATGAAACTTCGAACGATTCTACTACTAAACTTTGCAGGTCGACAAGGTCACATGCCACTCCTGAATGGTATGGCAACCCTGTCTCAACCGTCTTGTTGTTAGACAACAGTGAACCTGCGAATTATGAGGAAGCAATGATGAGCCCAGACTCTGAGAAATGGCTAGAGGCCATGAAATCCGAATTGGGATCCATGAGCGAAAACCAAGTATGGACTTTGGTGGACCCTCCTAGCGACCGTAAGGTCGTTGAGTGCAAATGGATTTTCAAGAAGAAAACATATGCGGATGGTAATGGTACTGTCTATAAAGCTCGGCTTGTCGCAAAAGGGTTTCGGCAAGTTCAAGGCGTTAACTACGACGAGACTTTCTCTCTTGTAGCGATGTTTAAGTCCATTCGGATTTTATTAGAAATTGCTGCATTTCATGATTATGAAATATGGCAGATGGATGTCAAGACTACGTTCCTCAATGGCAACATTGATGAAGACTTGTATATGATGCAGCCCGAAGGTTTTGTCGATCCTAAGGATGCTAATAAGGTGTGCAAACTTCAGCGTTCCATTTATGGACTAAAGCAAGCATCTCGGAGTTGGAACCTTCGTTTTGATCAAGTGATCAAGAGCTTTGGATTTGTTCCAAATTGCTACGAAGCTTGTATCTACAAGAAAGTGAGTGGGAGCTCAGTGACATTTTTAGTACTATATGTGGATGACATATTGATTATTGGAAATGACATTGGTATGCTTAACGATGTGAAGAGTTATTTGAATAAATGTTTTTCAATGAAAGACCTAGGTGAAGCTGCTTATATATTAGGCACCAAAATCTATGGAGATAGACAAAGACGCCTAATATCTTTAAGCCAAAGTACATATCTAGACAAATTTCTGAAAAGGTTCAGAATGGATAAAGCAAAGAAAGGTTCATTGCCCATGTTGTCAGGCAAGATATTGAGCAAGGCTCAGTGTCCATCTACGGTAAACGATAGAGATACTATGAGCAAAGTGCCATATGCCTCGGCCATAGGTTCTATCATGTATGCCATGCTATGTACTAGGCCGGATGTGTCCAATGCTCTTAGTTTGACGAGCAAATACCAAAGTGATCCAGGAGTGGAACACTGGACAGCCGTAAAGAACATCCTAAAGTATTTAAATAGGACTAAAGAAATATTCTTAGTCTATGGAGGTGATGAGCAGCTCGTCGTAAAAGGTTACGTCGACACTAGTTTCGACACCGACCCGGATGATTCTAAATCTCAGACATGATACGTTTATATTTTGAATGGTGGAGCTGTGAGCTGGAGAAGCTGCAAGCAAAGCGTGATCGCGGGATCTACAACAGAAGCGGAATACACGGCTGCTTCAGAAGCGTCAACTGAAGGAGTTTGGATCAGGAACTTCATCACTGAGCTTTGTGTGGTTCCAAGTGCCTTGGACCCAATGGAGATATTGTGCGACAACACTGGCGCCATAGCACTGGCTAAGGAACCGAGATACCATCCAAAGACCAAGCACATCAACCGTCGTTTTCATATAATTCGAGATTATATAGCAGATGGAGATCTGAAGATTAGCAAAGTACATACGGATCTGAATGTCGCAAATCCGTTGACTAAACCTCTTCCACGAGCAAAACATGATCAGCACCTTAATGCCATGGGTGTTAGATTGTTGCCAGATGTAAATAGATTATTGACTCTAGTGCAAGTGGGAGACTGTTGGAATTATGCCCTAGAGGCAATAATAAAGATGTTATTATTATAATTCTTGTTCATGATAAAGTTTATATTCCATGCTAGAATTGTATTAAGCGGAAACTTTGATACTTGTGTGGTTTATGAACAACACCGTGTCCCTAGTACACCTCTATGGACTAGCTCATGTAGGGGTTCGTAGCATGGAAAACAAAAATTTTCTATCGCATACAAACAAACAAGCCAAGATCTATCTACTAGATTGTAGCAACGAGTCGATGGTATAACTTACCCTCGAAGATTCCAAAGCGTTTAACGAGAGCGGATTCTCGTGGGTGATGTAGTCGTACTCTTCCCGATCTCAAGATCGTGTAGACGATCCTTCCAGCGCCACGCTCAAGCAGCCCCGCAATCGGTCACACGTTCGAGATTTAAGACCTTCCTCTCCTTGTTCCAAGAAAATGGAGGTTGTAGCACTCCTCGCGATTCCGGCAGACAACGGCGTGGTACCTAAGTAGAGGGAGATCCCAGGCTTCGCCTTAAGCCGTGCGGTATGGTGGAGCTTATGAGAGAGGCTATTAGTGGTCTAGTAATTAGACACACCAATTAGAAGGCTCTAAACCAATTAGAAGGCTCTAAACCAGCTAAAGCAATTAGAAGCTCTAAACCAAACGGCTCTAAACCGAGATCTAGAGTAGAAAGTTATGTGTCTATGGAGGAGCCCGCCTCCTTTTATGGGAGGGGGTTCATGGCGCGCCAGGAGGGAGGAGTCCTCCCAACTCGGCCTTGGCTGGGCGCCCCGGAGGAGTCCAACTCCTCCTCCAGTTGGTTCCAACTCCTCTTGCTTGTTTCCCACATTTTCTTGTTTTGGCGTTTGACTTTCAAACCGACATTTGACTTTTCTGTTTAGGATTCAATTTAATCCTTTATTTGGGACAATAACACTTAGTACATGATGCAATCATTCAATGAGCAATGACATTCATGTACCCTTCCCCGAGTGCCGGACAATCCGAACCTTCTAGAACATTCCGATGAAAACACCTAATCATTCCGAACTCAAACGGACTTTCCTTATATGAATCTTATTCTCGGACCATTCCGGATCACCTCGTGATATCCGGATCCCATCCGAGACTCGAACAACATTCGGTCTCTTTCTCATAATACCATAACTACTCAAACAACGTCAATCCTTAAGTGTGTCTCCTCACGGTTCGTGAATTATGCGGACATGATCGAGACACTTCAACAATAACCAATAGAGGAATCTGAAATTCATATGGCTCCCACATATTTCTACGATTACTTTGCGATCGAATGAACCACTTACATACGATACCAATTTCCTTTGTCTCACGATATGTTACTTACCCGAGGTTATGATCGTGATCTCTGCATACCTAGTTCAACCTCGTTCGATAAGTACTCTTTCTCGCTCCCGTGATATGTGATCCCTTGTGACCAAGTCACATGCTTGCAAGCTAATTGGATGACATTCCACCGAGAGGGCCCAGAGTATATCTATCCGTCATGTGGATGGACAAATCCCACTCTTGATCCATGTGTTTCAACCAATACTTTCCTAACACTTAATGCCACCTTTATAGCCACCCGCCACGGTGTGGTGTTTGATGTCATCAAAGCATCCATCCGTAAAGGTGATATGCATGATCTCATGGTCGAAGGAATTAGGTTACTATGTATCGTAAAGCATATAGCAATTGAACTAATGAAATGACTTGATCTTTATGCTACGCTTATCTATAGGAGTATGTCCACCATATCATTCTCCTAACGATATGATCTTGTTGTTGATAACATCTCAATGTTCATGATATGGAAACCACAATCATTAATCAACCAACAAGCTAGTGAAGTATAGAGGCTATACTAGGGACTTCAAATTAGGTTTACAAATCACACAAGTATTAATGGTTTCCTTGTTAATACTATTATAGCATGAATGTAAACATTTATCATAAACACAAAGATATAATAATAACTACATTTATTATTGCCTCTAGGGCATATCTCCAACAGCCTCCCACTTGCACTAGAGTCATCTAATCTAGATTACATGGTAATATACAACACCCATGGCAGTTTGGTGTTGGTCATGTTTTGCCCTGAGAGGTTTAGTCAACGGATCCGCCACATTCGGATCTGTGTGTACTTTGCAAATCTTTATATCCCCATCCCGGATATGTTCTCGAATAGCGTGAAAACGCAGCTTGATATGCTTCAGCTTGTGTGACCTTGGTTCTTGCGCATTGGCTGGCGCCCATGTTATCACAAAGAGATAGACATTGGGTCCAAGACTTGGAACCACACCACCTGTAATGAACTCTTTCATCCATATCGCTTGTGAAGCCTCAAGCAGCCATGTATTCCGATTCGGTTGAAGATCTCGCCACAACGCTTTGCTTTGCACTCCTCCAGCTAATCACTGCACCATTCAAAATAAATACGATCCGGATTGTGATTTAGAATCATCTGGATCGGTGTTCCAACTAGCATCGGTGTAACCATTAACAACGAGTGTTCATCACCTCCATAAGAAAGAACCATATCCTTAGTTCTTCTCAAGTACTTAAGGATGTTTTTGATCACGTCCAATGATCCACTCTCGATCACTTTGATATCTGCTAGTTAAACTAACAAAGATATGCAATGTCGGGTCTAGTACATAGCATGGCATACATTAGAGATCCTATGGCTGAGGCATAGGAGTCTTACTCATCCTTTCTATCTTCTCGCCGATGTCGGACTTTGAGTTTTACTCAAGGTCGATTGAGCAACATGGGCAAGAACCCTTTCTTGCTTTCTTCCATTCCAAATCTCTTTAGAACTTTGTCCAAATATGTACTCAGTGACAATGATATTTGGCGCTTCGATCTATCTCTATAAATCTTTATGCCTAATATGTAAGCTGCTTCGCCAAGATCCTTCATTGAAAAACTATTATTCAAATATTCCTTGACACTATTAAGAAGGTCTACATCATTCCCAATCAACAATATGTCATCCACATACAGGATTAAGAATGCTACAGAGCTCCCACTCACTTTCTTGTAAATACAAGCTTCTCCATAAGTTTGTATAAAACCAAAACTTTTGATTACCTTATAAAAACGTTGATTCCAACTTCGGATGCTTGCTTCAATCCATAGATGGACCGTTGAAGTTTGCATACCTTGTTAGCATCTATAGGATCGACAAAACCTTTGGGTTGCATCATATACAACTCTTCATCAATGTCTCCATTGAGGAATGCTGTTTTGACATCCATCTGCCATATCTCATAATCATAATATGCAAATTGCTAACATAATACTCACAGACTTTAGCTTAGCTCGTGAGAAAGTCTCATCGTAGTCAACTCCTTGAATTTGTCGAAACCCTTTTGCGACAAGTCGAGCTTTTATAGATGAACATTACCATCAACATCTGCTTTCTTCTTGAAAATCCATTTGTTCTCGACAGCCTTCCGCCATCCCAGAAGTCCACCAAAGTCCATACTTGGTTTTCGACATGGATCCAATCTCGGATTTCATGGCTTCTTGCCATTTATTGGAATGGGCTCATCATCGCCTCATATGTCTCGGGGTCATCGGTTGTCCACCACCATGACATTCATAACGGAATCATACCAATGGAGTGGTACGAGTTCTCGTTGACCTCCGAGGCTCAGAGCAACTTCAACAAGTTTCATGATCATCATCATTAGCTTCCTCCTTATTGGTGCAGCACCACAGGAACTTCTTCCGGTGCCGCGCTACTCGCAATTTCGAGAGAAGGTTCAACAACCTCGTCGAGTTCTACTTTCCTTCCAGTCACTTCTTTCGAGAGAAATTCCTTCTCTAGAAAGGATCCATTCTTAGCAACGAATGTTTTGCCTTCGATCTATGATAGAAGGTATACCCAATAGTTTCCTTCTGTATCCTATGAAGACGATTTTTCCGCTTTGGGTTCAAGCTTGTCCTACTGTAACTTCTTTACATAGGCTTCGCATCCCCAAACTTTAAGGAACGACAATTTAGGTTTCTTCCCAAACCATAATTCATACGGTGTCGTTCAACGGATTTAGACGGTGCCCTATTTAAAGTGAATGCTGTTTCTAATGCATAACCCCAAAATGATAGCGTAACTGTAAGTGACATCATAGAACGAACCATATCTAAGAGAGTTCGACACGACGTCGGACACACCATTACGCGTGGTGTTCCCAGGTGTCAATTGTGAAAGTATTCCGCACTTCTTTAAATGCTCGCCAAACTCAGAACTTAGATATTCACCTCCACGATCGTAACGTAGAAATTTAATCTTCTTGTTACGTTGATTCTCTACCTCACTTTGAAACTCCTTAAACTACTCAAAGTTTCGGACTTATGTTTCATGAAATAGATATATCCATATCTACTCAAGTCATCCGTGAAGGTAAGAACATAACGATAACCACATGACGCTACACTCATTGGACCACACACATCGGTATGTATGATTTCCAATAAGTCCGTAGCTCGCTCCATCATACCGTAAAATGGAGTCTTAGTCATTTTTCCCATCGACATGCTTCAGATCTTTCAAGTGATTCAAAATCAAGTGATTCAAGAAGTCCATCGGAATGGAGTTTCTTCATACGCTTCACTCCGATGTGACCAAGACGATGGCCACATATAGGTCGAATTATCGCTGATTTCAAACGCTTAGCCTCAATGTTGTTGATATGTGTATTTCCACCATCGAGATTCAATAAGAATAGACCATCTATCAAAGGTGCATGTGCATAAAACATATTACTCATATAAATAGAATAACCATTATTCTCGATTTAAACAAGTAACCGCCTCGCAATAAACAAGATCCCGATATAATGTTCATGCTCAACGCAGCACCAAATAACAATTATTTAAGTATAAAACTAATCCCGATGGTAGATGAAGGGGTAGCGTCGACCGCGATCACATCAACCTTTGATCCGCTTCCCACGCCGCATCGTCACCTCTCTTCGCTAGCTTCCGCTTATTCGCAAAGACCGCTTTGAGTTACAAATATGAGCAACAACCAAGATCAAATACCCGTGCACTACTACGAGTACTAGTGAGATACACATCAATAACATGTATATCGGATATACCTTTCTTCTTGATGTTGCCGTTCTTCAGATCCGCCAAGTACTTTGGGCAATTCCGCCCAAAGGACCTTCTCCCTGCAAGAAAGCACTCGGTTGTGCTTAGGTCCAGCCTTGGTCTTCTTCGTCGTGGTAGCTTTACCACCCTTCTTGAAGTGTCCCTTTGCTTAGACTTGCCTTTCTTGAATTTGGTGGTCTTATTGACCAACAACACTTGGTGCTCTTTCTTGATCTCCACTTCGCAGATTTCAACATGGCAAAGAGTTCGCAACGCCTTGTTCATGTTCGCATGTTGTAGTTCATCACAAAGTTCTTGTAACTTGGTGGTAGTGATTGGAGGACAGTAAATCCCCAAAGCATTAGGAATCACTATACCCAAGCTTTGAAGTTTGTTTGCGTGCGTACATCTTAAGCACATGCTCACCGACGAGCTGCCCTCTTCCATCTTGCGCTTAAAGAACTTTTCAAGCCTCATAGCTTTCAATTGCCGCATGAGTCTCAAAATCAATTTGAGATCCTCGACAATATCATATGGGTCCGACTCTTCAAACCTTTTCAAGCTCCGATTCTAAACCATACAAGATAGCACACTCGAACTATGGAGTACCGATTCTTCCGAGCGAGGTAAACATTCTTTACTTCATCGGAAGCATCACCGCAGTGGGTCACCCAATGTGCATCCAAAGACATAGGTCAAATTACCACTGTGAGGACAATCCTCAAATTATGCGGAACCAATCCATGGTTGCTTCCATTGTTTTTCAACTTTTCTTTCTCTAGGAACGCATTAAAATTGATGGTAGGGGCTGCCATTGATCTACAACATATTTGCAATAGTTTAGACTAAGTTTATGACAAATTGAGTTCAAATTAATTAATGAAATTAAACTAGGTGAACTCCCACTCAAAACAACATCCCTCACATTGTTTTAGTGATCACATCGAACCAAATCCACTACATCAACACCGATCATCACGAGAGTTGATATAGTTTCAATGGCGAACAATCATCATGTTCATCATATCTACTATACGATTCATGCTTTACCTTTCGATCCGTGTTCCGAGACCATGTCCATACATGCTAGGCTCGTCAAGATCAAACCTTAGTTTCGCATGAGCAAATCTGGCTTGCTCACGTTGTATACACTTGCAGAATCTATCACACCATCATCACGTGGTGCTTCAAACAACAAGCTTTAGCAACGGTGCTAACTAAGGGTGAACACTTTATGATTTGAAATTGATGTGCATGAGGGATCATCTTATAATGCTACCGCCTACTAAGCAATACAAGATGCATAAAGGATTAACATCACATGCAATTCAATATATATGTGATATGATATGGTTTTCTTCTTCGTGCCTCCGATCTCCATCTTCAAGCACGAAAATGATCTCCATCATCACCGCATTGCATCAAGGTCAATGACGCTTCTCCATGGTTGTCGCCCACCGCTTCAACTATTACAACTACTTTGAATAGACACGCCGGTCTTAACATAAATTAAAGACAACCATATGGCTCGCCGTTGTCGACTTACAATAAGGAACATTGCATACATCAAATATAATCACAATCATGGCCATATCACATCAAGACACCCCCGCAAAACAAAGTTAGACGCTTCTACTTTCTTTGCATATTTTACGTGGTTTGGGGCTTTCAATAAGTGTCGTTCTAACTTACGAACAAGAACCACAACATTGATACTAGCATTGTTGATCACCCGTTGTAAATTGGATCTTAACTATGCTAGGAGAAACATGCACCAAAAGCCACTTATGCAATACAAGTTACATGTCAAGCGTGGAGCAAGTCTCATGAACGATGTCATGTAAGGTTAGCCCGGCCGCTTCATCCCAACATACCGCAAGATGCAAAGTACACAAAAAGCAATCTACAATAAAGCATCAACTCCCACAATGACCATTGTGTTCTACTCAGGCAACAGATCTACATATAGACACGGCTCGATACCATCAGAGGGGTTCGTAGCATGGAAAACAAAATTTTCTATCGCATACAAACAAACAAGCCAAGATCTATCTACTAGATTGTAGCAACGAGTCGATGGTATAACTTACCCTCGAAGATTCCAAAGCGTTTAACGAGAGCGATTCTCGTGGGTGATGTAGTCGCATTCTTCCCGATCTCAAGATCGTAGACGATCCTTCCAGCCACGTTCCTGCAGCGCTCCCATCGATCACACGTCGCACAGACGAAGACCTTCCTCTCCCTTGTTCCAAAGAAAATGGAGGTTGTAGCACTCCTCGCGATTCCCAGAAGACAACCAGTGGTACCTAAGTAGAGGGAGATCCGCAGGCTTCGCCTTAAGCCGGGTGCAGTATGGTGGAGCTTATGAGAGAGGCTATTAGTGGTCTAGTAATTAGACACACCAATTAGAAGGCTCTAAACCAATTAGAAGGCTCTAAACCGTGGCTAAAGCAATTAGAAGCTCTAAACCAAAACGGCTCTAAACCGGAGATCTAGAGTAGAAAGTTATGTGTCTATGGAGGAGCCCCGCCCTTTTATGGGAGGGGTTCATGGCGCAGGGGAGGGAGGAGTCCCTCCCCAACTCGGCCTGGGCAAGGCCCGGGAGGAGTCCAACCTCCTCCAAAGTTGGTTCCAACTCCTCTTGCTTGTTTCCCACGCTTGTTTTGGCGCTTGACTTTCAAACTGACATTTGTCTTTTCTGCTTTAGGATTCAATTTAATCCTTTATTTGGGACAGCAATAACACTTAGTACATGATGCAATCATTCAATGAGCAATGACACATTCATGTACCCTTCCCGAGTGCTTGACAATCCGAACCTTCTAGAACATTCCGATGAAAACACCTAATCATTCCCAACTCAAACGGGACTTTCCTTATATGAATCTTATTCTCCGGACCATTCCGGATCACCTCGTGATATCCGGATCCCATCCGAGACTCTGAACAACATTCGTCTCTTTCATAATACCATAACTACTCAAACAACGTCCGAATCCTTATGTGTCTCCCTACGGTTCGTGAATTATGCGACATGATCGAGACACTTCTCCGAACAATAACCAATAGAGGAATCTGGAAATTCATATGGCTCCCACATATTTCTACGACTTTGCGATCGAATGAACCACTTACATACGATACCAATTTCCCTTTGTCTCACGATATGTTACTTACCCGAGGTTATGATCGCAGATCTCTGCATACCTAGTTCAACCTCGCATCGATAAGTACTCTTTTCTCGCTCCTGATATGTGATCCCTTGTGACCAAGTCACATGCTTGCAAGCTAATTGGATGACATTCCACCGAGAGGGCCCAGAGTATATCTATCCGTCATGTGGATGGACAAATCCCACTCTTGATCCATGTGTTTCAACCAATACTTTCCAACACTTAATGCCACCTTTATAGCCACCCGCCATTGTGTGGTGTTTGATGTCATCAAAGCATCCATCCGGTAAAGGTGATATGCATGATCTCATGGTCGAAGGAATTAGGTTACTATGTATCGTAAAGCATATAGCAATTGAACTAATGAAATGACTTGATCTTTATGCTACGCTTATCTATAGGAGTATGTCCACCATATCATTCTCCTAACGATATGATCTTGTTGTTGATAACATCTCAATGTTCATGATATGGAAACCACAATCATTAATCAACCAACAAGCTAGTGAAGTATAGAGGCTATACTAGGGACTTCAAATTAGGTTTACAAATCACACAAGTATTAATGGTTTCCTTGTTAATACTATTATAGCATGAATGTAAACATTTATCATAAACACAAAGATATAATAATAACTACATTTATTATTGCCTCTAGGGCATATCTCCAACAGCTCATTTATTAATGATGGTTAAGGTTTCCTAACCATAGACATGAGTTGTCGATTAATAATGAGATCATGTCATTAGGAGAATGATATGATGTACATACCCAAATTAAGCGGATCAATTAGATCGTGTCATCGTGTTCATCTTTGCGAAGCTTTTTCCTATGTCAAGTATTGTATTCCTTAGACCATGAGATAATACAACTCCCTGGTATCAGAAGAAAGCTTTGAGGTCATCAAACGTCATCCTATGTGAGGGTGATCATAAAGGTGTCTCTCAGGTGATCGAAAAGTACTTGTTGGGTTGTATGTATCGAGATGGAATTTGTCCCTCCCGAGTCGGAGAGATATAATTTAGGCCCACTCGGTAATCGATATCAACACCGCTTGCAAGCACATGGTTAAGGAGTTAATCACAAAGTGATATCGGATTACGGAACGAGTAAAGTACTTGGTATGAACGAGATTGAACTAGGTATGCCGATACCAACGATCGAATCTCGGGCAAGTAAAATATCGCGTGACGAAGGGAATACATATATGGGATTAATTGAATCCTGGCATCGTGTTTCATACGATATGATCATCGATGAATATGTGGAAGTCAATACGGGTTTCCAGACTTCGTTGTTGATTATTGATAGAAGATCATGTTTGCATATTCTCGAACCCATAGGGTCACACACTTAACGTGTATCGACTCTAGGATAGAATGGATAATTGGTTTATGAGTTTTTGTTTGGAGTCTCGGATGAGAATCAGGACATCACGAGAGGTTCCGGAATGGTCCGGAGAATAAGATTCATATAAAGGAAAGCAGTTTTTGGATTTCAGAATCGTTTCAGAGTTTATCGGTATTGTACCGGAAGGTTCTAGAAGGTTCCGGAGTGGGACCAACGTGGGCCCACTTGTAGGAGGCCTGCGTGGGCCTAAGGGGAAGTGCCCTGTCCACTTTTGTCCACGGGCACAAGGCCCCCAAGTCCCAGCCGGCCAGCTCTAGGGGAAACCCTAGGGAAGCCTTCTATAAGGAAGGGGAACTTGCCCCCCACTCCACCCTTGGGGCCGCCGCCCTAGGGCTTGGAGGAGGGGCCAAGGGGGCCAGCCACCCCCCCTATATAAGGAGGGCAGGGGCGCACCCTCCCCTCTCCCATCCTCCAACCCTAGCCGCCGTCCTGCTGCCCCTCCACCTCTCTCTCTCCCAACTACACGTAGGCGAAGCCCTGCCGCAGAAATTCTCCACCATAAGCACCACGCCGTCGTGCTGCAGATCCAATCTATCTCTCCACCCCACTTGCTGGACCAAGGAAGTAGGAGACGTCGCGGCACCGTACGTGTTCATCTCTCGGAGGCGCCGCCACTTGCGGCGTAGGATCAGATCGGATCGCGAGGAGGAGACGGCTAGTACGACTACATCAACCACGTTTTGTTGAACGTTTCCGCTGTGTGATTTCTTCAAGGGTATGAAGATCTCACCAATCTCTCTCGTTGATTGCATCTCCTAGATTAGATCTTGGCTTTCTTGTTCACATCCGTAGAAATTTTTGATTTACTATGCTGTGAAACCCTTCACATTCGGTCTCCAACTCATATTCCATATCTACTTAAACAACATCAAACCTTAACTGTGTCACCCTACGGTTCGCGAACTATGCAGACATGATCGAGACACCTCTCCGATCAATAACCAATAGCGGGACCTGGAGATCCATAATGGCTCCTACATATTCAACGATGACTTCATGATCAAATGAACCATTCACATACAATACCGATTCCCTTTGTCGTGTGATACTTTACTTATCCAAGGTTCGATCGTTGGTATCTCCATACCTAGTTCAACCTTGTTACTGATAAGTACTCTTTACTCGTACCATGATATGACATCCATTGTGACCTAGTCACATGCTTGCAAGCCAATTGGATGACATTCCACCGAGAGGGCCGAGAGTATATCTATCTGTTATATGGATGGACAAATCCCACTCTTGATCCATGTGCTTCAATACATACTTTCAGAATACCCAATGTCGCCTTTATAACCACCCAGTTGCGTAAGTGGCGTTTGATGTCATCAAAGTACTCATCCGATGATGGTGATTAACATGATATCATGGTCGAAGGATTAGGTTGCTATGTATGTGAAAGCTTGTAGCAAAACGAATTTAATGACTTGATCTTATGCTATGCTTACTATGGGTGTGTGTCCATCATATCATTCTCCTAATGATTGATCTTGTTATTAATAACATCCAATGTCCATGATCAGGAAACCATGATCATCTATTAATCAACAAGCTATCTTAACAAGAGGCTTACGATGGACTCTTTTATGTTTGCAAAACACACAAGTATTAATGTTTCTGGTTAATACAATTATAATATGTGATGTAAACATAAACATAAATATATAATAATAACCACTTTATTACTGCCTCTTGGGCATATCTCCAACAACTGACTTGAGGGCTGTTTTTGCGGGGACAAGCCTCCTAGGGCTTGACTAGAACGAGCTCCAAAAGAGCTAGAGTCTACCAATCGTGCCCCAAGCAAACACGAACGGAGATTGTGTGCCTTGCTAGGACCCTCTATCCACCCTTCATCCAGACCCAAGGGACACCAAACGACCAAGGCCAAATGACATCGGTCCATGCCCACGATCTAGTAAAATCATCGACATGGCAATGGGAAAAACTTGCGTGGGCTGGTTCCCGGGCAGAGCTCTGCCCTCGACGTCACCTTGGAGCACGCGGTTAGGAAACTTCCGGTGGCTGCCACCAAATAAAAAGGTGTCCCATCCATCCCCAATGCGATGGGCTCCTCTTCCTCCGCCTCGTCCCGCTTGGATTGGATCCTCAGCTCTGCTACGACGGGGCCCTCTGCTCCGATGACTCCCCTCTGCACCCCATGTGACCTCACCGATACGTCATCTTTAGGTAGTCAATCTCTAGGATGTTGTGTGCATTCCCACTTTTGTAGGTATCCATGTCCTGGATGTCTATTTTGAGCATGTTATGGATGTCCATGCCAACTGAATGTGTATGCTTTGTATCTAATGTTTGCTCTCTAATATGAAAAAATCAAGTTGTGTCAACTATATGTCCATGTTCTGAAAATCTGTAATGAATGTCTATGTTTAGTTGTGTTCAGTTTTGTGCTACTGAAAGTGTGTACCATTAACTGAAAATATGTGCTTTTAAATAAATGTTTCATTTTTCTGCTACTAAAATTTGTATTCTAATTAAAATGTGGAACTTATGTGATGTGTGTGCTGCCCAATTTTCTATTTGACATGATTTGATTATTTTGAGTGTTGTGCATTTGCAAGTATCGCGCAATATGAATAATTAATAAGGGGATGCCTCAAGTTCGTCCGAGATTTAGAAATCGAGATGAAGCTTGGGTGTTTTGGGTTGCATACAGGAGTCGTGCAGGCTTTGATGTGAAGAGAAAAACATCTAAGCAAGATGGATGGTCAAGTGACTTCATGCACATATTTTTGTTCAATGGGGGTATACGAAAAAAGGGCAACCATAGATCATGTGCTAAAGCGTATTAGAGCTAAAACAACAACAAATTGCAAAACTCGCATGACTATATCATTAGATCGAGTGCCGAGAAATTACAAAATCACAGATATTGCGTTCGAACACAATCATTGCCTTCAATTGCCACAACCCTATCACTTGATGGCATCACAAAGGAAAATCACCGAACTACAAGCTTTTGAAATAGAAGTTGTTGATGATTTTGGAATTATGCCCAAAGCTGCACATGTATTTGCTTGTTGTCAAGTTGGTGGATAATTTTAGTTTGCCACTTTTGAATGGAAAGTTTTAGTCGTTGGAATCCTAACCTCTCCTAAACCCCGTGGCGGCTGTGTCTGCACCATATCAGTGTCTTCCTTGTCGGTGCCTAGTCTTCTTCACTCCAGTACCCTTAGCAACAACTTGCTCAATAGATTAAATACTCTCAAGAGTTGATTTCTCAAAAGATTTATTTCCTAGAGAGTTCTCAGGGGACTGCACCACATATCCAGGAGATTGCAAAGGGGGAGAATAGTTGGTATGCTCCAACTTAGGTAAACTAGGTAAAGTCTTGTTGTATAAGACATATGTATAGGAAACTTTTTCAACCACATTCTTCTCAAATTTACCAATTCCTTAGAAACAATCGGAGTCAAAGGATTTGCGCCACATTTAAAATATTGTCATTGCTTTTCTGACTTAAGGCCTCAGATATAGTACCAAAGGAAATTGACTCATCACATACAACCCCTAACACCCAATATTTGGTACCTTTCCCTAATTGTCCTGTAGAATCAAAAACCACACCGGCTTTTCCAACTTCTTGTCTCCCTAGCCAGCATCTCGATAAGAGTTCATTTTCCTCACCAGACAATTTTTTAGTAGGTTAATAGTCTGCTGCCAGGGGGATAGCTGTCCTCCCCGTGGATGCCCGCCATCTTGTGCACTGAGATACCTGCGAAATAACCATAAGCTAGACAGTTTAATTAAGCAGTCTGACAGGACACAACAACAATATTTCGAAAGCTGACACGCTACATGCATGGCCACCGCCAGCAGCAATTTTTGTTTTTTCTAAGCATGCATGGCCACCGCATGAACGCATGACCGAATCTAGAGGCACGTGAGCATGTGGTATCCTAGAAGTATCAGGACACGAACATGAGTCCAATCACTTAGATTGAAGCAACCACATTAACCACAGAGCTAGCACACAAAGAGATCGTACACAAACATGGACAAGTTACTCCTAACTTGTCAGACACACATGCGTGCGTACGTGAAAGCAGCAGAAAAAGTAGGCCTAATTCTTGTCTAGGCTATGTAGCCTAACTGCAACAAGAGCTACCATTAAAAAACAAAGCAGGCTAGCTAGGAAGGGCGACAGAAGCAGGTTGCATGGTAGCAACATAGCAAGCATAGCTAGCCTTTTCATAAATACGACGCATCGGTCATGGCATCGGCGGGAGCGATGCTCTGGACATGTGTGAGCGCGCCATAGACCTGTGTGGCGCGAGGGTATGATGATTGCTTACTGAATGAATACAACAAAGTACTCCTGCTGACCCTGAGTCCCGTTGTCCAAAGGCCCACAAACACGATACTCCACGCGCCGCACATATGCAGCGACACATATGGTACTGCATGCAGAGTACTGACCGGCCCGGTAGTCCCGGAACTCTTTAATCAGCGAGTGTGGATTTGCTCCTGAGTGTGAATTTGCTAATCTTGGGATGTGTCTAGTCTTGGTATTTGTATAGCATATATAATGCTGCAATTACATTGTCTTAACAATGTTAAGTGTTTTTTTTCGGGTTTGTCGGGAACTCGTACATAGGTTTGGAGTAATAAACTATTTAGAGCTAGAAAAAAATAAGAAGACGAGGGTGAGGTCAAGGAAGGGGAGCTATTTAAAGGATGTAATAATTAAGAAATAATCAACATAAAAAAAGCTAGCTGGCTAGCTCGCATGCAAGAGGAGGATAAACGGGGACGGCTCGGCAACTTAATATACCGCCAAAGGTATTCCCAATTAAGCACTAGCCGGCTAGCTTGAGTATGTGTTTTCAGGCTTATACTAGCTAGCGTTGTCTAGTACTGGGACGCGTAGCTGATATGGGAGAACACATAAAATAATATACCAACGAAGCATGGGTTTTCATGCTCTGCACACACGCAATGCCATCCGAGGGGTGCATGCATACTACTGACGAGGCCCGGCAGTCCAAACACGCTCTAATCACTGATTTGTGCCACATCGTCGGGAATATAGCAAATGATAGTTAGATGCATGTACATATCTCAGCACAGATCGTACGGTGTTGGCTTGGGGGGCATCTATCCCCCTTGGTAGCAAATCCACACTCTTTTTTAGTAACCACTGCAAAGTAGAAGTCCTCCTATGCCCATAAGAAATGTTTTGACTAGCACCAATATTTGCCCCTCCAAGGATTCAGTTGTTGTTACATTGTTAGTTGTGGATCTTTTAGGAGAAGGAACCACCGATACATTATAATTTGCAGTACTGTGCACTGCACTTCTCTCTATAGGAGGCTCATGCACAACCACTGTGTTCAGCTTATAGGAAAAATGTAGAAATAATCGCCTAATACACCTTCAGCCTCAGCAATAAATCTTCCAATATCATGACATCCTAGCAATATTCTACAGTAATCATGACAATTTAATGTTGCTTGATTAACTTTCAAGGTGACTCCCACTGAAGACCCAACATGTGCAACTATTGCATCACACCTCTTATCGATAGGAATATCTCTCACTTTAACCCATGCCTTATGCATCATACTAGTAGTACCAACTGTTGCAAACCATGGAGTTAAATTCAAAACAACAACAAAAACCCTCATTTCCATATGTTCACCAAAGTAACAAGCTCTCTCAACTTCCTTAGGATTAGTAGAATGCATCGCAAACTGATTATTGTTGATGGGTCTAGCAGTACATATCCAACTTGTACCAGATATTCATTAAATTCATGTTCTATCTCACAAACATGAGGGTTCCCCTCAACAATAGTGATCACAATACTAGAAGCACCCGCCTTAATCTGCTTTGAGAAACTAGAGCATTAGGAAAAAGAAGAAACCTAACCTAGGTGACTGGAACCCACACATATCATTCGTTCATTCTCCAGGAAGAATAACTTGACAAATATGTCGCATATGACCCAATTTCCTACATCTCTCACAACGGATAGTAGGGCATATAGAGGTAAGGTGCCATTGCAATTGAAGCTTGAGACCTGATTGTTCTTATCTGAATGATTCTATCGATTCAACAACTTGCTAGCGAGGGATCTGAGGACCAGCACCGGTACTCGCCACGCTTGTCTTCTCATGCGTCACCGCCGTCTCCTAGCGATGGCTTGAATCTGACCCAACACTAGCCAGACCCCCCCCCTTGCTCATGCTGCTGGACGAGGTTGCATTTTTGGACTAGTCTATCGACGCGACTAGAGTTAGGGTTTCGACCGCCTCCGCCACCACCACCGCCCGCCCCACCCCTCCTTCCATTAAAACGACCACCCACGTACCCCATCAGCGTTGATGGTATGGGCCTTTCGTGGTTCCCCCGATATGGATACCCAACAACCTAAGCAAAGGACCGATGATCTTATGCAGCTTTCCCTCGCCACCATCCAAAGGATTCCGTCACTCAATTATTTAGTATGCTTGTTTGATGTTAATCTATCACTCAACTAGTTGTGCTCTGTGTGTGCTGGAAGTATGGTGTGGTATGGTATGATATGATATATATGGTAACCGCACCTATTTTGAAAAAGGTGAGCATATGTCACTTGTGTGTGTGCGCCCACAAATAGCAATAAGCTAGGTTTGCATCCGCTCAGTATAAGATCATATCTAACTCATCACCTTTCCTTTAGAGGAGAAAATGCCCCCTTTCCTTTAGAGGAGCAAATTTTCTCCTCTAAATTTAGCGTCGTGGAACCGAACCCAAACAAGTTTAGACGAGTAAAATTTTGTTTTTTGCAAATCAAAACTTTTGAACAAAACTATTACTATTACAAACTGAAATAAGTGTAATAAATCAAATTATTCATTATTACAAACCCAAATATATGTAATAAATCCAATAGTTGAACATTACAAACCGAATTGAATGTAATAAATTGAATCGTTTGCAAGAAAATCAATGAAAACAAACACAACTAATTACCGTGGAGACGTCTGAGATGCTCAGCAAGATCATCCTATAGCTGATTATGTGCCTCCTTATTCTTGATGCTTCGGTGCATTACAAGGAAATGGTCGATTCTGGATAGATCGTGCTCGGGAACAACAGGTTCTCCATTTGAGATGTACCTAAAGTCATCATCCATGTCTCTCTCATCTTCGATGGTCCTATTATGCAAAATAATGAAACATGTCATGATATTCCAGAGGACCTCTGGTTTTCAATACTCCATAGGTCCACGAATAATGTCAAAGCGCTTCTTAAGCACACCGAAATCTCTCTTCACATATTTCCTTGTTGCCTCTTGCTCTATGGCAAAGTGTGATTTCTTCGTGTTATTGCAAAGATGTCGGGGGATTGTCTTCACAAATGTGGCCCATGGAGGGTAGATCCTGTCAGCAAGATAATAACCCTTTATGTATTAATGGCCTTCGATCTCATAGTTGTATTGAGGAGCTTCACCCTTCATAAGCATTGAAAACAGTGGTGACCTCGACAACACATTGAGATCATTGAGAGAGCCAGGCAATCTAAAGAATGAATGGCATATCCATAGAATATAGATCATGTGAGGCAACTTCCTCGAGGATGATTGTTGCATCTTTATAGTGGCATTTGTATTGGCCTTTCCAACTAGCTGGACAATTCTTCCAGGTCTAATGCATGTCGTTAATTGAACCTAGCATCCCAGGCCATCCTCTTTCTTCATTTTCAGCAAGAAGCATGTCAGTGTCTTATTCATTGGGTGCCCTCAGATACTTTGGCCCAAAGATATCAATCACAGCTTTGGCAAACCTTCTCACGGAATCAAAACTATATCCTCTCCAATGCAAACATAATCATCAATGGCGTCGTCCGAACATCCATATGCAAGTACCCTGAAGGCCGCCACACACTTCATCACTAGGCTAGCACCAATCTCTCCTGTGGCACTCCTCCAAAGCTTGAATCAATCATCATGGGCTTCGACGACTCTTGTGATGGTGAGGATCAAGTCTTTTTGCATCCGAAATCGCACCGGAATTGCTTGTCCGTGTAGGTGGCATCGGGGTTGAAATAATCTCGCATGATCTTTTCATGCCCCTTGGCTCTGTTTTGGTTGACCCATGCATAGCCGAACTGAGATCCCCTCCTTGGTGCCCAAAATGCTCCGTTCAAAATCATAATCATCGCCATTTCCAAATCCACGTCTTCATATTCTTCCTCCTCGGACAAAGAATCGTCGAAAATCATCTCTCGCAACCTCTTCATCTATAGCCGAATGCTATCGATCACGAACAAAGCCGAAAAACAAACCCAAATATCATATGGGAATTCGGTCGAATACCTTGTGCGCGGCGGAGGAGCAGATCACGACCGGAGCAGTTGCGCCGGCCAAAAGGGGACTTAACGACAGGGCGGGATAGAGGACGGACGGACGGGAAGGTCATTGCCGACAAACGCCCTCCTAGCAGCTGCGCGACGACCGGACGGCCATGAACCAACGTCTTCGCTGCTGGGAGAAGTTCGTCGAAATCCGTCCACAGACCTCGGCCACGTCCACCAACTCGACGCCCGTGGTCTCTCTACACCGCCTCCTTCCCCTCCCAAGGCTTTCCCTGACCGAAATCGACCTCGTCATGGTTGGAGACGAGCTTTCTTTCGGTTACGACCGGAGGCGAGGTCCACCTCGATGCGACAGCTCTAGGGGCAATTCCAGCGATGGCGAGCAACCGCAATAGGGGCGGATGGGGGAATGGGGTTGAAGTGCTTAGGGAAGCCAATGGAGGGAAAATGGTGGCCGGCGAGGGCAACACCGGTGGGAATGGTGCGGCGGGGCAGTGGCGACGAGGTGGAGAAAAAAGTATGCGAATCGTGGCCTCCAACAGATATATGTAGTCACGAGGTAGATTCAGAAAGTTATTCTCCTCTAAAGCCATTTAGGGATGGGTTAGAGTCGGTTCCGAACGTTATAGGAGAAATTGTACTCCTCTAACGGCTAAAAGGGAATGGGTTAGAGATGCTCTAAAAGAGGAATTACAACCAACCAAACAAAAAGATACATGACTATCTAGTGGTTCAATAGAGGCCAACGGAGAAAATGAAGAACATGGAAAACCGACCCCGCTTGTGTCTCGCGTCGCCCCCTGCACGGGCGACCGAGATGCCGCCCTAATCATGCCGCCCCACCTTCTTCCACCTTCTTCCTCCTTCCCTGCCGCCGACGCGTGCTGTATGGCTAAGTTCATGCGGTACCGGTGGGCGGTCTCTTCTACTCGCCTTGCCTCAACACGGGAGCGCATTAGCGGCAGTGTGCTTCGGGGACGACGACGGGCTTGACCGGCGGCGCGGATGGTCCCCAGCGGCATAGATGTGGGGCTTACCCGCGGTGGCTTGCAGGTCTTGGTTAGCTCACCTCGGGAGAAGTCTGCACGGCCATGCGGTCAAGATATGCCAAACGGGCATGGCGGCATGGTTGCGACGACAATGGTGGTAGGGCGTCTTGGGAAGCAGTGACATTAGTGGTATGGTGGTCCGTCAAGAAGAAGGCGATCTAGGCCCGGTCGGCTAGCCGGCCTCGATCTAGGTCTAAGTGGCACCGCTTCTATGCCCGAACGACACTCAATAGGTGATGGAGGTCGCTCCACCCCTAGGTTACCACCTCGATGCTTGCAAGCCGTGCTTGGCCTACCTCATCTTACTTAGCGTTGTGCTCAGGGTTGGCGGACTTGGATCGAGTTCGTGGATGTCGGCGGCGGCCCCAGTTAGGGGACATGTTTCGGCGTTCGGCAGCCTCTAGATCATGTGTCAAGGCCTCTCTTGGGACAAGGCATAGGCCGAGACGGGAGAGGCACGAAGGTTTTTCTGGCGGCTCAAGAGCCAAGACTCACGGCGGTGCTGCAGATCATTACCTCTTGGGGCACCGTGGCGGCTACCTTCTCCGTGATAGGACACCGGTGAAACCTTGACCTTCGGTCTTGGCGCGGCGACGTGTGTCGTTACCTTTTGGGTGTCGCCGTGGAGTCCCCTGCTCTCCTGTCTCGCCATTATCTTTTGGCAAGTGTTGGTCTTCTTGTTCTTCTTGTTTATTTTGATCTGTGTTGTTCTCTCCATCATTATGTATGTGTTGTTTATACCTATTTTTATTTATAAAACGGACGAAAACCCTTTTTAAAATAAAGAATATGGACGATGAGAACATTTTCCATGGCCCATAACCTGAAAAGCTAGTAAAAATTAGCCCAAACAAACAGGCCCTTGGCACCGGGATCACGCATGTCAAGGCAATAGACATATAATACTTCCTTCTTCGCTTCACACTAAAAAGTGAAAACATCTTATATTTTAAAACGGAGTAGATAGATAACCCTTACAAATAAAGAAGGTTGTACAAATATTGTCGCCACCTGAACTGTCTAGATCGATCATCCAAACCTGCAACGTCGGCAAAACAATCAGACCTTGTCGTCTCGAATGCAGACATTCCATCTTGTTTCAGATCAATCTTGAATGTCCGCTCACCGTTACAAGATTCATCGTCTCGAGTGCAAACATTCCATCTCTGTTAACTTGTTGCTGTTTGCAGGACGGAAAGATCTCTCTTGCACTGTTTGATTGTCCGGTGAACATCTTGTCAGTGCTCAGAAATGCTTCTGTCGTTGTCATATAGGGTTGTGGTAGACTAGGTACACCCATCATTTGACGCAGCCACGTTTGATAGGGTCAATCAGACTATCAGAGTGCACACAGAAACACCCAGGTACGGCCGGAGAATAATGCAAAACTCGGCCGGCCTCCCCAGAGCCAGCGCAAGAAGACGCTGCCCGCCAGAGCTCCACCTGAGGCATGCCGTCTTGCGAGCGCGACGACCTATTCCTCTTGTCCCTCGACAAGTTTCTCCACGTACCAACGGCCTGTCACCATGCACACAACATACGGTGCTGCTGCGCTACCGGTAGAGCCGACGACCTTCTTCCTCGTTCACTCCCCGCGGCCCCGGGGCAGCCATGGCGCCGCCGCCGTCGTCCTTGCTCCGCGACCTCCTTTCCGCTGATGGATTCAAGAACCGTCGCAAGCAGACAGACAACTCCCCGGCCGCCGCCGCACGGACCACGAGCATGCCACCGCAGAGCCGGCGCCCGACCAAGGCCGCGCGGTCGCAGTCCGACGCCCTCACCCATAGCCGCCTCAGGGATACCAACGTCGTCGATGGCTACGACGGCAACAGGGACGGCGCCGGCGAGGACAAGATCGCGCGGCGGAGGTCGTCGGCGTCGCTGCTGAACGCGAGGAGCTACAGAAACATCGGCACCGCCGGCAGCGGCGCCGCGGTGCCGGCCCTGGACGAGTCCGCGCTCAGCGCGCTGATCTCCCTGGCCGCGGGCTCCGTGAAGCAGTTCGCCAGGGACGAGGCCTTCCGCGCGTCGCTGCGCGGCGGCTGCTCGTCGTGCGTCGGCGAGTCCGACCACCGCGCGGTCCTGGACCTCCGCGTGACCGTGCAGACCATCGAGAGAGCCGCGGCAGCGGCAGAGGAGGAGGAGGAGGATCCGCAAGACCCGCGCGACCTGAGGCGCGCGTCACTCAGGCTGCACGCCCTGGCGTCCCTGGACAAGGACGAAGCCGACGCGGTGACCGCGTCGGGAGCGCCCTACGAGCGCCTCGCCGCGTGCGCGCACCTCTACATGTCCGTCGTCTCCAAGCTCCAGAAGAAGGACCACTCCTCCGCCGTGCACGCCCTGGAGGCATTCTGCGTCGCGCCGCGCGAGGCACGGACGGTGCTCCTGCCGGCGCTGTGGGACAGGCTCTTCCGCCCGGGGCTCTCGAACCTTCGGGCGTGGCGCGACCGGGAGTCTGCGGTGGCGAGATCGGAGTCAGAGGCGCATGTGAAGGGCGTGGAGAAGATGTTCCTCGACGCGCTGGACGACGGCACGCGTGAGCTCGCGCGCTACTACAGGGACTGGCTGCTGGGGCGCACCGACGCGATGGCACTCCCGCCGGTTCCTGCACCTACGAGCACTAGTGCTCTTAATAACGGCGCGCCGGCGAGCTCGCCGTCGACGACGTACGACATCGGGTCGGATGTCGCGTTTAGCTCCGAGAGTAGCCCTGCCGTGTTTGTGATCGAGGAGGCGGCGCGGGAAGAAGAGGAGGAAGTGGTGGTGGAAACAGGGAAGGCCGCGGAGGCAGAGAGCGTGTTCCATGAGTGCGAAGAGGGCGAGGCGAGGAGCTACAGCGAGGCAGAAGAAACAGAAGCCATGCCCAATATGCTGACCAACGAGGCGTTTGAACCACAGGTAAGAGGCGAACTCCTCTTGAATTCCGGTACAGTAGTATACCAAGATTTCTGATGCTAAAACTTAGGTCGTGCACTGGAAATTTCTGATGAAATCCACACCGTGTTAGATCGAAAATGGACGGAGCAAGGGAGCAGGCGAGTCAACGAGCTACCTGCCGACCCGTGACATGTCAGCGATCGACCTTCTCACACTCGAGTTCTGGTACGAGTCAACTGCATGCGTACTCTCCACAATCCCAATCCTTCGGTGAATTACTCACTGATCCGTGCGTGTTTTCCTGCAAATTCCCCAGCGAAGGGCCACTCCAGACAAGCGGCAACCGATTCAGGCCCTCCATTTTCGCCACCACCCCGAGCGACTTCCTCTGCCCACTCACCCGCCAGATCTTCAACCGCCCTGTGACGATCGAGACAGGCCAGACGTTCGAGCGGCACGCCATCGTGCACTGGTTCGACAGAGGCCTCCGGACATGCCCCGTGACAGGCCAGGAGCTCGAGAGCCTCTCAGTCCCGGACACGAACCGCGTGCTGAAGCGGCTGATCGACGGCTGGACGTCGGAGCACTGCAAGAACATGCCCGAGAGCAGCTCGCCCGCGCCCGAGGAGAAGCTGAACGTGGCGGTGGTGGACAGGGTGCTCGACTCGGGGTGCAGCGTGTCTGAGCAGATGGAGAGGGCGAGGCACCTCATGGCGATCGGCGGCGTGGACTTCCACCTGCACAGGCTTCGGGAGGCGAGGGGGGAGGAGCAGAGGGCGCGGGCGGCGGAGCATTTGCTGCTGTGCGTCAGGGCGGAGCGCGGGTGCAGGAGCTACGTCGCCGTGGGGATTGACGGAGGGAGCGTTGCGAGGCTGGTACGCGGCGAGGTGGTCTCCGCCAGGACCGCTGCCGTGCGTCTGCTCGTCGAGCTGCTTCGGCTGAGAAGGTTTGGGTCTTCTTTGTTTCCTTGGCATGAGAAAACTGAAAGCATCTGTTTTGTATGTCTGATAAGATTTTCTGATTGCTGCAGAAGGGAAATGGTTGAACTGTTACTGCGTGGGCTGTGCGAGACGTCGGCGTTGGAGACGATGGACGTGCTGCTCCAGCACCTGCGAGATTCGCCGGCCGAAGAGCAACCTCTCGTCGCTGTTCTGCTCCTGCACTTGGATCACACATTGGTATGCATATGCTGCTCCATCGGTCCATGCATGTTCTCGTGACCAAAAATAGCACTGACATGGGCAGTCTGTGAATTATCGATCTGTCAGGAGGAGCCTCGCAGGAACAACACGTACAGGGAAGAGGCTTCGAGGACGCTCACCGAGTCTCTGCGGCGCTGCCTGACCGACGAGAATGCCGTGCCCAACACCCGGAAAGCTCTACTGATGCTGGGAGGGCACTTCTCCTTCTCGGGCGACCTCCTCGCCGAGGACTGCATGCTGAAACAAGCCGGGTTCGTCGACGACTCGCCCGCCACGTCCGTCGCCTCCGACGCCGCCGTGCATGAGAAGGAGGTGGCCGAGAACGAGGCGTGGCAGGAACACGTGACCGCGGTGCTCCTCGGCAGCGGGAGGAGGCCGTTCCTGGCCGCGCTGTCCGGGTGCCTGGGCTCTCGCGACGCCGGCCTGGTGGCCGCGTGCCTGACGACGGCGGGGTGGCTGAGCCGCTCGCTGGCGGCGCCTCCGCTCGAGGACGCGCGCACGGACATGCAGCTCGCCGCGTTCTCGGCGCTCGTCCCGCGGCTGAAGCGGTGCCTTGCCGCCGGCGCCGCACACCTGCAGGCCCGGCACAGGGTCCTCGCCGCTGTCACTCTGCACAACTTCAGCAAGATCCCAGGTACTAATTCATCAGCCAGCGCCTCATACCAACCGCGAAAACGAGACGAAATCGAGCTCACGCTCCTACCGAGCACGCGTTCGTTGACATTGACGAGGCTACAGGTTAGCGACTGATGATGGAAATGATTTGGTGCAGACTGCAGGGTCCTACTGATGCTGCTGGCGGAAGGCCTGCGCGGCCACCTGGCCGAGCTCGCGGAGCTCACCCGGACGGCCGGTCAACTGTACGCCGAGCTGAACGAGTGAGGTTGAGGCCGCATGCAATGCAGCTCGGCGGGCCCCCGTGTGGCCTTCGCGGAAGATTCCGCGGGCAAGTGTACGCACGCTGCACGGTGCTGCTTTTCTTTGACCATTTCAAAACTCACCAAGGAAGGATATGTCCTTCTCAAGTTCTTCACAGTTTCGTGACCAGGACATACGGATAGGTCTGCAACTCACACAGGCAAACAGGTCCAACTCACAACGCAATGTGTGTCGTCTACTGTACAGTACCATCGTAAAAAAAATATCAACGCAGTGTATGACTTTTTTTCCCCGCATTATATTGTGAAAAGTTTGTACGATGGGGCGCCGGCTGTAAATACAAGTTGCTGGCTTAGACAGAGAAACATTTGTCCAAGTTCTGCGTTGCTAGTCTCACCTGGTCTAGACTTAATTTTCATAGAGCCCTTAGATCATCTCCAACGGTCCTCTGTCGACACGCTTGGAGAGCGCCGGCACGAACGAAAGTCTTTGGGACGCGTCGATTTCCAGCCACGCACCTTATAGCATCTCTATGCCATTTTTCGAATTGTTTTAGCAAAGAAAGGCCACCAAAACGATGCCAAGTCCGGCTTCATATTACGGACCATGGAAATGAAAGATGACATGGTACTACTCGATGTTTGTGTCGCTGCCGTCGGTGCCCCGCTGCCTCGTACCCAAGGTGCTTCTGTCCTTGCACAGCTCGAAGATGCCCTCGTAGGCGTTGGCGTCGGCGTCACAGGTGGTGACGCCAGTGGTGGTGTTGGCGGCCTCCTGATGGCTATCTCCACGAGAATGTTGTTGCAGATCTGCGCGTGGGCAACATTCACCTCGTCGTCGAATAGCGACGTGTTGGCCGTCAGAAGGGCGAAGTCTTCTTTGCTCTTCTTTACCGCCACCCTCAACGCCTTGAGCTCGATTTTTTGTCTATCTTCTTCATGATGTCGGCCCACCTTTTGTCGGCATCTTTCCGGTGTGCAGGTTGCTCGACGACACCTCGGCGAGGCACTTGTCGATCGTTGATTGCGCTTTCTCTAAAGCCGATGCCACAGTAAGGAGCGCCTTGGCTTTCCAGTTGCCGACAGGCCGGCCTTCGGAGGCCGCCACGGGGTTTTCCAGATCACTGACGTCGCCCTTGGTCGTTTCTTTGGTTACCGGCGCATGAACTTTCATTTCTCGTGCTCGTGAAGCTCCGTATAGCAATGCATATACTTAAATCCTTGTCGCTACCGCCGCCGCTTTGAAAAGCTCGAAAGCATATCAATCGGGTCGCCCACGCTCGTGCTCACGCCCGATTCCGCGTGTTCTCGAGCTTGCCACAGAACTCGTTGATGTCATGCTGGATGAAACCCCAACAGTTGGAGATCGCCTTCTGGCTCCGCTTCATGAACATGGCGCGGTACCTGGTGTTGAGCACCTTGCACTCGCCGAACTCGTCCTTGATCCTCTTCCAGTATGTGTCGCTTGTTTTATTGCTGCCAGTAATTGGGTATATCAAAACGGTGGCACGGGAGTCGCACAAACACTAATCCTCAAGGGTTTTCCACAGCGGCCCATGATTTTTGTTCCTCGGCCTGTCGGCCTCCTCGGCGATATCGTCTTCTTACTCATCTTCCTCTTCCCCGTTGGCCATGTCATCCTCGTCGTCGTCGTCATCCACATCCTCTTCAAATGCCTACCGAGTGTCGGCGTTCTTGTTGATCATGTCGCTCTGATAGGCTGGAAAGCGCCGCTGCACAACATCGTCGGGGATAACCCCCGGTAGGGTCATGAGAGGGGAAACATAGCGCAGCTGGGTTGGCTCCGAGTGAAAAACGAACCAGGCCAGGTAAGAACGGCCGGGTAAGATAAGCAAGAAAGCCGAGATATAAACTATCTCGGCCCGTATAGGACAAAGTTTCAACCCTTGCAGGTACCAACGAGCCGAGTCAACCGAGGAAGGGCCGAGTCAGGATAATGCGTGGCACCTTTCCGAGTAAGGTTTGGGAAGGACCATGATAAAGCATGGTCAAAAGATAAGGGCGACGCCGGGTGACACAAAAGGAGCCGGTGACGCCCAAAGCAAGCGCTGACGTACAAAGTAACTGCGTGACGCCAAAAAAGAATAACAAGCAGCATACAAGAAGACCGTTAGCTGTCAAGCTTTATGGACCGGGCCTATGGGCTTAGAGCAAGCCCATAAAACGGCCCATATGGTAGGGACCAAGACCCAAACAGTAAACCCTAGAACCCAAAGGGGTATTAGCCAGCTAGCGCTGCCTATATAAGGGA
The DNA here is from genome assembly GCA_030063025.1 of Avena longiglumis. NCBI lineage: Eukaryota > Viridiplantae > Streptophyta > Magnoliopsida > Poales > Poaceae > Avena > Avena longiglumis. Next base: position 49,907,917 of record CP125976.1, on the reverse strand, counting down.
GGGCATAGCGGCAGTAGAAGAAGGTTGGACCAAGTAGAGAATAGGTGCTGCATACTCTAGCCAATACAGCTCAAGGAGCACTTGTATTCTTGGGGGTATCAATCAAATTGTCAAGTGTGGAGAGTTCTTCTTGTTCTTCGTGCATGGCTCAACCGTGCACTCCCTCCCCGGTGACCACAAGCACCCATTCGGCCCCCAACTTAAGCCTACCCATGGCATCTGCCGTGCCACCACCACGACAATTGGCGCCCACCGTGGGGCAGAAGCAGGTGCTTGATGGAGTCTTCATCCAGACGGGCAACATCATCGCCAAGACCGGCGAGCGCGTCTACTCCGGCCTCATCCAGAGGTTTGGAGCGCTCAACTTCGTCAGCGACAACGCGGGCTGCTTCGGGACCAAGCCGTTCCCTAGGGACGGTCGCTTCATAAAATTCGGCGAGCACCAGGTCTACCTCACGGTGCGCGTGGAGGGCGCATATCCTGAGCACGTCGTCCTGGCGCCAGATCCCCCAACGGCAATAGTCGCTGGGATACCTCTCCAACTCGTCTCCATGGAGGTAATGATGACTGCCCCAAACCCCGTAGCTCCCATTGTAGTTCTAGTGGTAAATGAAAATATAGAGGGAGGAAATCATGAGGAAATGCCAAGGGCTGCAAGAACAGCGAAGGCGCCGCTGGAGAAACCAGAGAACATAGCTAGGAGCAAAAGAGCTAAGGAGCTGCAGGAAGCAATAGACAAGTTGGCAGAGCCAGTGGCACATGCGACTTACCCGGCACGTGTGCAAGCCAAGTTGGAAGAAACCAGGATAAAAGTTCTGGAAAAAGCAAAGGATCTGGCACAGTTACAGCAGGATGTGGATATCACTATCCGAGAGCTTCACTCGGCAAATCGAGTCAAGGGCGCAAAGACCCGGCTTGATGCGACGAGATTGAGAGGAAGGAACCTCAACGAAGAGCTCGCAGATGCGACATCAAAGATAACACCAGAGAATAGCAATGAGACAGCCATGCGCCCAACATACAACACAGCAGCAGCTAATCTGTGAGCAGCAGAAGCAACAATGGCAGAGTTACCCCACTTGGAGGGGGAAAGAAAGAAAAGGCAGCAAGAACGGGTCAATGAGTTAGTAAAAGAAGCCAGCATGCTAAATGAGGCATATTACAGAGCAAATCCGGGTATAGCAGGGAGATCACAGCTGGTTCACTCGGTAACTCCTGTTCCGGCAAGATCGGTTGGGCACACGGCATCCTCACTAGGAGCGGCACCTAGGCCGAGAAAAAAAAGTGTGGATTCTGGAAGAAACAAGCAGATGGTCGCCTATGATCCGGCAGTAGTTCAAGGAAACCCGGCACATGCGCAAGGGGCAAAAAGAAATAATCCCCGGGAAAATGAAAACCAGGAAAAAATTGGACAGAGAAATAACAACGGAGGGCAAAATTTTGCACCTCATACTCGGCGCGCAACTCACTCGGCAGGAGGAGGAAATCCAGCTCCGAATAACGCACTTCACCGGAAAGAAGACAGCGAGCTGAAAAGCAGTTCAATGTACCGGTGACCCGAACGCGAATATGTACAATGATGGTTACTCGGCTATGGTAAATGATGGGTACGAGCTGCCGGACCATGCATATCAAGCAATGGGAGCAAGATACGGAGGTAGAAACCTTCAGTTGGATGATGCCAGGTTGAAGCTTGACCGCATAAAAATGGCGGAGATAATTGAATCGCAAGGTCCGCAGGGTCCACCATGTTTTGGCCCAAGGATCATGAAGGAGACACCGGTGCCGAATTTCCAGCTGGCCAGAGGAACAAAAACTTATGATGGAAGCACAAGCCAGAGGATTGGCTCATAGATTATGGAACCGCTGTAAAGATAGCGCAGGGAAACTTGAGATGGACAGTACGTTACGTACCGCAAATGCTGGAAGGACCAGCTCGGGTATGGTTGAACAATTTGCCACCCGGAAGCATCAACAGTTGGATTGATTTTCATGACGCCTTCGTGAGAAATTTCACGAGCACTTACAAGAGGCCGAATCACCCACAACAACTAGCAATGTGCAAGCAAAGACCGAATGAGACAGACAGGGAGTTCCTCACAAGGTGGTGTACGATGCGTAACTCTTGTGAAGGGGTAATCGAGTCACAAGCAATCGCATGGTTTGCACAAGGATGCAGACATGGGAGTGTGTTGTGGCAAAGGTTACAAAGAGATATGCCGGCAAGCCTAGCAGAGACGATAAGAATCACCGACTCGTACGCGTTAGGACATCCGACTCAGCCGCTGCTCATGTCGGCAGACGGGAGGACTGAGACTCAGATCTATGACGCTGTCGGGTCGCAAAGGCGCCAGGAGAGATCCGAATACAGAAGCAAGAGAAGGGACAAGACGCCGGATTATAGGTATGGTTCGGCTCAAGCTGCTGCAGTGAATCAAGATCATCCAGATGCTGTAAGCAGTCAACGTCAAAGGAGAAATGTTCAACAACAATGGATGCCAAAGAATGATGGAAAAAGTCCATACGATCAGAGAAAACAGTACCAAGACCGACAAAAATACACCTATGAGATGATGCTGGATCAGCCGTGTAAGTTTCGCACGCCTAGTCCGTGTAAGCCGGCAAATAACTCAACAAGGCAATGCACTTGGTTTCAGAAAGGAGATAGAGTGGATTCGCCGAATAAGCATCTTCCACCACCTCCCCCTCCACCACTTACAGGAGGAAATGCTCAAGCAGTAGGAGCAGATAACAGATATGAAAACAGGCAGCCGAGATATTAGAATTAGGAAAGAAGAGAATCTGTGCATCAGGTGCACAATCCAAGAGGTGACGATGCTCATATAGGCCATGGAACCAGAAATGAGTATAGGGAACATCACCAGAGCTATGTTGTCTTTGTCACAGAGCCAAATGACAAGAAGAGCCAGCAGCGACGAATGATGGAAGTGAATGCCATGATGCCGGCAATTCCCAAGTACATGCATTGGTCTGAGCAAGAGATAACTTGGAGTATAAAGGATCACCCCAGAATCATGCCAACCCCAGGAGGATACGCTATGGTTCTGGATCCAACGTTCATGGGCCCAGATATCAACGTGAAATTTTCAAAGGTGTTAATCGATGATGGCAGTAGCATCAACATCATGTACAAGGATACTATGCTCAAATTAGGCATTACCATGAATATGCTGGAGCCGACTAAGACCACTTTCCACGGGATTGTGTCAGGATTGTCCTGTGAGCCAATTGGCAAGATCTGGGTCGACGTCTTATTTGGCAACAGAGAAAATTGTCGCACTGAAGCCATAGAGTTTGAGGTAGTAGATTTGGTCAGCTCATATCATGCCTTACTCGGCAGACATGCTATGGAAAAGTTCATGGCTACTCCTCACATCGCTTACTTGAAGATGAAGGTGCCAGGCCCATGTGGGGTGATCATAGTTGAAGGATATTACAAAAGATCTATTGCTTGTGCCTCAACCGGATCTTCACTGGCCGAGTCACTCGTCATAGCTCAAGATAAAAGTCAGATGTTGGAGGTGGCAGCATTGGCCAAAGCAGCACAAATGTCCATGCCGACACTCACCAACCCGCATGGCAATGTGTCATTTCAAGCTACCAAAGAAACCAAGAAGGTGCAGGTGGATGAAACTTTCCCAGAGCGCACAGTAACCATTGGGGCTGGCCTTACAGATAAATAGGAAAGCGAGCTCACCAGCTTCCTCCGTGAGAATCGGGACATCTTTGCATGGTCCACTCAAGATATGTAAGGAGTTCCGAGGGAGCTGGCTGAGCACTCTCTTCATGTAAGACCAGATGCAAGGCCGGTGAAGCAACCCCTTCGCCGCTTCGCCGAAGATAGGAGTAAAGTAATAACGGCCGAGATTGCAAGACTTTTAGCTGCCGGATTCATCATGGAAGTGCTGCACTCGGACTGGTTGTCAAATCCAGTCCTGGTCGAGAATAAGAAAGATGACCCGAACGTGGCAGTGGTATGGAGCATGTGTATTGATTACACAAACTTCAACAAGGCGTGTCCAAAATATCCATTTCCTCTGCCTCGATCGATCAAGTCATAGATTCTACTGCTGGGTGTGAGTTGTTGTCATTTGTGGATGCATATTCAGGATTCCATCAGATTCCACTAAATCCAAATGATCAAATAAAGACACCTTTTATCACCCCGTACGGGGCTTATTGCTATCGCACCATGCCATTCGGATTAAGAAATGCAGGCGCAACATATCAAAGATGCATGCAAAAATGCTTGCAAGATCAATTGGACAAAAATGTTCAAGTATACGTCGATGACGTGGTAATAAAAACCAAACAAAGTCATACTCTAATCGAGGACTTGCGTCAAACATACGCAAACTTGAGAAGATTTCGGATGAAACTTAACCCGGAAAAATGTACATTTGGTGTCCCGGCTGGCAAGTTACTCGGATTCCTTGTATCCAGCCGAGGAATTGAAGCTAACCCGACAAAGATCAGGGCCATCGAAAGAATGGAATTGCCCAAAACCCTCAATGATGTCCAGAAGTTTACTGGATGCCTGGCTTCATTGAGCAGGTTTGTTAGTCGGCTAGGCGAAAAAGCCCTACCACTATATCAGCTGATGAAGAAATCAGACAAATTCACATGGACACAGCAAGCTGATAGCGCTTTCCATGAATTAAAGAAAATGTTGGAAACAACACCAATATTAGCGTCACCACTATCCAAGGAGCCAATGCTGCTCTATGTTGCCACAACCAACAGAGTTGTAAGTGCAGTAATAGTGGTTGAACGTGAAGAAGGGGGCAAATCAGTCCAAAGACCAATATATTACTTGAGCGAAGTGCTCTCTGTCTCAAAACAGAATTACCCGCATTATCAGAAAATGACATATGGGGTATATATGGCAGCAAAGAAGCTGAAACATTATTTTCAGGAACACCCGATCCGGGTAATATGCGAGGCACCTATCTCGGATATATTGTGCAGCAAAGATTCCAGCGGCCGAGTAGCCAAATGGGCCATTGAACTAGCACCATACACTCTGCAATATGATAGGCGGCATGCAATAAAATCTTAAGCCGTTGCAGATTTCTTTGTAGAATGGATGGAGATACAGTACGAGCCACCGCTGCCAGATCCAAATTACTGGAAAATGCATTTTGACGGGTCCAAGACGAGAATGGGTCTGGGCGCCGGGATAGTGCTCACATCTCCAAAGAGGGATCAACTGAGGTATGTCTTGCAGATTCATTTTGCTGCTTCTAACAACGTTGCCGAGTATGAAGCACTCGTCCATGGCATTAAAGTAGTCAAGGAAATTGGTATCAAAAGGATCATGTGTTTTGGGGATTCGGATTTGGTGATTCAGCAAGTTTCTGGACATTGGGACGCACTGGACGCAAACATGGCATTATATCGCTTCCACGTGCAGCAAATTTTGGGATATTTTGACGGTTGCGAATTTCATCACATTCCTAGAGCAGAAAATGAGGCAGCAGATGTGTTATCCAAGCTAGGATCATCTAGACAAGCAATACCACCAGGGGTAGCATTGGAGCATCTTAGGAAGCCATCGATCACGGCCTCACCAGAGTCCGAATCAATCAGGGGCATCCCGGCGAGTCAGGAATCATAGGCAGTGCCAATGGATATTGACTCAAGGGTAGGTTTGAGTCACTCGGGGCCTGATCCGTTCACCTCAGTGGTAGCCGAATCACACTCAGGGACTCTTCAGGTTATGTCGGCAGAGCATATCTCGGCGGAACCAACGGATATTGATGTTGAAGCAGACCCGGAACCACTAATACCAACGTGGGCACAGCCAATATTCCGTTATTTGAAGGATGGAACCTTGCCAAGTGACGAAATGTTGGCAAGGCAAACATCACGAAGGGCAAAAGCATACACCATAATCAACAAGGAACTATACAAACGAAGCATGACAAGTGTACTACAACGTTGTATTAGTTCAGAGAAAGGCCAGGAGATTTTATTGGATATCCATCAAGGAGAGTGCGGGAACCATGCATCATCAAGAGAATTGGTAGCCAAGGCATTCCGACATGGATTCTACTGGCCAAGCGCATTGGCACAAGCACAAGAGTTAGTCGGGAAATGCAGTGGTTGTCAACACTATGCGTCAAAGTCACATTTGCCAGCATCAGAATTGAAGACTATGCCAATCACGTGGCCTTTTGCAGTGTGGTGCCTGGATATGGTAGGACCATTCAAACCAGCAAGGGGAGGCATGAATCATATCTTGGTCATGATCAATAAGTTCACCAAGTGGATAGAAGTGAAGCCACTCAAGAAATTGGATGGTAAGACAACCGTCACATTCCTAAGGGATATAATCCTCAGATATGGCTACCCGCACAGTGTGATCACTGACAATGGCACAAACTTTGCCGAAGGGGCTTTTGCTTGCTTTTGTGGGAAACACCGAATAAGACTTGACGAAGGCCACCGCCCATCCGTAATCAAATGGACAAGTTGAACGGGCTAATGGCTTAGTTCTGTCCGGGATAAAACCCCGCTTAATGGAACCACTCCAGAGATCACCTAGTTGTTGGATAGAGGAACTACCCTCAGTACTGTGGAGCTTAAGAACGACTCCGAATCGATCAACTGGTTATACGCCATTTTTCCTTGAATATGGGGCTGAAGCGAGCCGACATAGAATATGACTCGCCAAGGATAAGGCAATACTCGAAGCCGAGGTGAAAGAGGCCCGAGAAGATGGAGTAGATTTACTCTAAGAAGGGAACCGGCATTTTCTAGATCGCTATATATCAACAAAACCTCCGATGCTACCACACCGAAAAGTGCAACCTCGTGTTTTCCGAGAAGGAGATATGGTGCTAAAGGCAGCAACATATACCGAATGCATAAATTATCGCCTCCTTGGGAAGGTCCATTCATTGTAAGCAAAGCATTGCACAATGATTCCTATTATCTCATAGACGCTCGTGAAGCGCAAAAGAACAAGGCGGACATGTCAGGGGATGAAACCAAAAGGCCATGGAATGTGGCACTGCTTCGTCCCTTCTACACTTAGGAGAAGCAATGCATGTATCACTCGAACTCTCGTATGCCGGACATGTTTGCCGGCTATGTGCTAATAATAAAGTGGTATGATTCGGAAAACTGACTCGGGTACTATCCCTTAGGTTTTCCATTTCAATTATTTTACGTCGGCTGGCGTGATACCCGGAATTCATTTCGGAACAAGTAGTGTTTACTCAGAAGAAATCAGCTCTTCGACTATGCTGTTGTCCGAAAACACGGCTTCATGGCAAGCAAGAGAAAAAGATCTAAGACGGGTAAACACGAACGCCGGATAAGTACAAGGGAGAAACGCGAGTCGACTCTAGTTTGTGCCTAACTTTCTGCAGGTTGTGTTATACTATGTGTCGAGTAATCTCGGCCAAGTTACCCAAGTTTCATATCCGCTAACTAAATCCTTCGTCCTTTGAGATCCTAATGTCGAACACCGAAAAATGGTAGACAAGGGCCAACGGCAAGGAAAGGTGACACGGCAGAATGAAACTCAGGGACTTGCCCTTGAATGATTCGCACTAAGAGCATAACGCAAACATATAAAGCCTATCAAAAGGCACATAATCAAACTTTGAGTGCAATGTATGTTACATCTGTACCCGGCATACCGGGGATCTAATAAAAGTTCAAGTATTTGTTGGCCTAAGGAGCAGGAGAACTCGGAGGAGCATTCTCGGAAGCAGGAGTGCTTGGAGCATTGGCCGGGTGAGGGGCATCTTCGGCCGGGTCGTCTGGATCATCTGACTTTGTTGCCTCGCAATCGCCACCATCTTCAGCAGGAACTTCGACGAGCGGATCGCCAAGGTCGAGGAAGCTGGGCCCTTCACACCAAGCGTGCACCATGGTGTACTCTATCATAGCATAAGCTCGCTCCTGGCGCTTCTTGATCAGCTCTGGGTCGTTCAACCATTTTCCATATCCCCTTATGCGAGCAAGAACGCCAAGGTTGATGTCCTCGTACCATGAAAGCACGAAGGAGAGAGCCTTGTCCGCTGCAGCCTGGCCGACCGACTCGCGCCATTGATCCAGACGGTCTTCAGTGAGGAGCAGTCTGTCGGCGAGTGGATCGATGAGTTCGGGTGGGTCTTCATCCGGCCAGAGCATGCGAAACTCATGGATAGCCGCTTTGAGCAAGTCCACACCGGAAGATCTTAGGGTCTTGACCCGTTCAGACACCGCTGCAAGGAGCTCCTCCATGGACACATCGCCGTCAGCAGGAGCGCCAGCCTCAGCTCTCACCTTCTTCATGGCTCGGATGGCAAACATGTTGGCCTCAGGAAAGTTCTCTGCAAGCAAAAAGAGAAAGTTAGCAAATAGCAAAGGAAGATGGAAGAAATCCAGCAGGACTTGGACAATGCGTAAAGAGTAAGAACTCACTACCGAGAAAGAAGTTGATGGCAGCGAGCTTGCTATGCCAAGTCTTGGTCTTGGCTTGAAGGGCGTAGAGGTTCATATTGGTCGACTCGACCAATGACTTGGCCTCGTCGAGCAACTTCTTAGTCTTCTCGGTGCTAGCATCCTCCTGCTCGCTCTTCTCGACAAGCTCCTCCTTCAGTCCTTTCACCTCGGCCAAGTGTTTCTCCTCCGTCTCGGCCATCAATTTCTTCAGCCGAGTCACCTCATCGCGCTCCTTTTGGAGTTCGGCTTGGTGCTTCTCTGCTTATTGAGAACAAAATTCGTGAGTACCAACAGAAAAATTTCAGCAATTGGCTTACGGAGATAAGAAAGTTACTCTCGGCCTCGCTGATTTGCGAGTGAAGTTCATTGATGGTGGACGAAAGGTTGTGAGACAAGAGTGAGAGGAAAATGAAAAGATGAACCAAGGAGAATTGCACCAAAAAATAGAAAAGGAAAAGCAAAGATATTACCTTGGCGAAGATGTCGGTCATGAGCTTCTCATACATGAGTTTAAGCTATGCGCCAGACAAGAGCTTGGTGCACCTTGAGCGCTCGTTATCGTAAGCTAATCAAAGAATACGATAACAAAGAAAGAACCGAGCGACCGCCAATAAAGAGCTTAAGAGCTTACAGCCGAGTAAGTTCCTTACTCGGCAGTAACCTCGAGGACTAGGGATCGAAGTCCTAACATACAAGCTTGGAGTAAAGGATTTGAAGGCTGAGTGACTATTGAGGAGCTTACAGCCGACTAAGTTTCTGACTCGGCTGTAACCTCGGGGACTTGGTGATATGTATAAAGGAAATACTCAATGATACAAAAGAGTAAGAAGCTAATTTACCTCATTCACTTCGTCGACACGGGCCATCCGAGAAATGGCATGCTGGGTCATGTCGGAAACAGCCTTGGGGCCCAGCTTCAGCTTCTTCCCGACACGAGTGCTGACCTCCTGCTCTTCTGCTACATTTCATGCCACAGCGTAAGGTTCAGCCGAACCAAGGCTCTTACCACTGAGCGTCCGAGTAAGAACTCGACCTGTTTTTAGGGCGGTTCCCACAAGGTACCAAGCGATGGCGAAGTGTGGAGGTAACAGCGAGTCGCCACCGACTGGCAGCAGATCCTTCCCCCTTACCCGCTAAAGCGAGTATTGTCGCCGACGTCGGAGGCCGGATCTGAGGGGCAGAACTCGGAGTGCAAACTAGAGTTGCTTGCTTGGAAGAGGCGGATTTGCCAGAAGAGGGGCGGGAAGAACCAGAAGCCTTGGGCTGGGTCTGGCCCTTTGACAGGATTTGAGAGCGAGCAGGAGGATTTGTAGAAGATCGAGGAGCCTCGAGGGCTCGGCAGTCTTGGCTCTCCAAGATCGTGAAGCTGTTCATTCACATCACCGCTGATGCGGAGGAACAGTGGCGAGGGTTTCGGCGCGGTTGTGTAGGCACCAAGATCAGGAAGTTTCTCCTGACCACGACAGGGGCGCTAGCCGAGTGATCCACCGGGTCTGACTGACACTGAAAAGCGTGAGCCTCAGCAGTGTGAGCCTCAACCTGGACGGAACTCGGTGCCGCCGAGTCAGCTGGAGGAGGTGCAGGCCTAAGCGGCGAGGCAATGCTAGAAGCAGCCTGACTCGTCGTCAAAGGTGCAACACTGAAAATAACAAGATATATATGAGAGAACAACAGTGATGAGAAAGAAAAGAGCAAAGAAAGCAAAGTGCAAAAACTTACCCGGTGAAAACCGGGTCATGGATGACTCGGCGCGAGACTTGGAGCCCAGCAGCTTGGCGAGTCTCACTCAGGCTGGCAGCAGCAGAGGCAGCAGGAGCAGCTGGAGTGGGCTTGTTCTTCTTAGCCGGCTGGGTGCTGGAGGAGGTTCCGCGTCGCTTCGGCTTAGCAACGGGAATCTTGTCGACTCCACCCATGGCGAGAGGAGGAGTGTCATGTACCTGACCAGCTACATAAGTAAATAACAAGCTTACTTGAATAAGCAAAGAGGCTAAGGTTACAAGGCATATACCTCCAAAAGCGTACAATCATCATCCTCATCATCATCAGACCAATCTTGTAAGGGGTTGCGAGATCGACTCTTACCCGAAGCTGAAGCAGCCGCAGTGTGCGGAATCGGCATGAAGCAATCCAGGTCGCACTCAGCCTCATCCGAGTCAGAACGGTCCCCATGATAACCAGCAGGAGGGACAATACTGTCATCAACCTGGTGAAGGAGATTCTGCGAAAGACAAATAGAATAAGAGACTAAAAACTAAGCTAAGAGTGGCAAAAAAGCTAAAGCCTACTCATGAGGAAGTATCTGAAACTTACCTGTGGCAGGCTGAACCGGCTAAACGGCGGGCAGCTCCAAGCCCAATCATCTGCCAAGTTCAATTTGAAGATTGAGCTTAGCCGGCGGGCTATGAAGTCATGGGTGAGCTCCTTGGTGGAATGCCGAGTGGGATCATGTGACCCGCTCATGAAGCACATCTTGTGGCTCCTGGCTTGGATAGGGCATACCCGGCGTGAGATGAAGGTGCACATGAGGTCATAGTCGGCGAGACGAAAGTTCTCATTCGACAACATCAACCTTTCCAGGATAGCGTTTGCCTCGTTAACCGCAGCGTCTTGGGCGTGCGGGTCAAGTTGCCAGTGTTTCTTGTCGGGGACCTTGTCCGAGAAAGAGGGAAGCCGGATGTTATTGGTGGACCCGCTGTTCTTGACATAGAAAAGGGTTCTATGCCACTTCTTGCAAGAGTCAATGCCGGTAACCCGAGGAAAGATAGAATCTCTCCTGGGGGTGATGCTAGCAGCACCACACCGGGTCGGACTTTTCTCGGATCGAGGAGCACCAGGCTAGGGAAAAACCTGGACTTTGAAGCGAAAATACTTGGCCCACAGGAGAACTGTAGGCCAAATTCCAAGATAGGCCTCGCAGGCAAAGATGAATCAAGAGAGAGAGCCAATTGCGTTGGCAGGAATATGGTGGGTCTGAAGATGGAAGGTAGAAAGAAACGAGGAAAAGGAAGTGCTCACAGGAAGAGAAAAACCACGTTCAAAGTGTGAAAGAAAAACCACCCGCTCGCCAGCTTGAGGGGTGGGGGGAAATCTCACCGGCGGGGAGACGGCAATCCACTTGCAGTGGAATGCGTCTGGTGGAGCAGAGCCACTCCACCTCTTCGGTGGAAACCTCAGAGCCTTCCCAACCGCCGCGCTCGCCGGAGGGAGCCTCCAGCTCCTTAGCGCCATCAGCGCCGTCACGAGCATCCATGGGATCGCGGAGTCTATCTCCTCCACGGAAAGGAAAGGCTTGGAACAACGAGGACCCGTGCTGAAATCGAAAGAGGGAAGGGGCAATCGCAGCGCTAGGGCAAGAAAAATAAGGAACCGCAAAGGAGGCGGTTCAATCTTGCAGGCGCGAGGAGGAAGAAGAGCTAAGGAAACTGAACGGGCGTGGGGGAAGTGGAAACCCCCAACCCCTACTTAAGGGCGGTAAAAACCCCCATAGTGGGATCTAAGCATGTGCGGCAGCGTGTGGCCGTGTACCACGCCGGGTGAGCCAATCAGCGAGCGCCACGTAGCCAGAGATACACGAAAAACCCAATGCCACGTCACGGCTGTAAGGACAAGAGGCGCAGACCGATGGGACTGCCACAGTGACGGGGAATAACTGCGCAGCCGTCACTGTGCCGCCAGAACTTGGAAAAAAAATTGAGGCAAGTAATCATGATTACTGGTTGTCAGTGACTGAAGCGTGCCGAAAATGACCCGGAATTGGCCAAAATAACTCAGCTCGAGGCAAGAATGAGCCAAGAGGTTAAAGAATTGACCCAAAATTGTCAGACTAACCCGGCAAGATGCAAAACTAAGGTAGATAAAAGACAAAAACTGAAGTTCCATTCACACAAAAGGAACACAGACGCCTGACTAGAACTGCTAGACCTCACCGACCGGGACTAATGTTGGGGGGATAACCCCCGGTAGGGTCATAGCGTAGCTGGGTTGGCTCCGAGTGAAAAACGAACCAGGACGGGTAAGAACGGCCGGGTAAGATAAGCAAGAAAGCTGAGATATAAACTGTCTCGGCCCGTATAGGACAAAGTTGCAACCCTTGCAGGTACCAACAAACCGAGTCAACCGAGGAAGGGCCGAGTCAGGAAGGACGCGTGGCACCTTTCCGAGTAAGGTTTGGGAAGGACCATGGTAAAGCATGGTCAAAAGAGAAGGGCGACGCCGGGTGACACAAATGGAGCCGGGTGACGCCCAAAGCAAGCGCTGACGTACAAAGTAATTGCGTGACGCCAAAAAATAATAAGAAGCAGCGTACCAGAAGACCGTTAGCTGTCAAGCTCTATGGACCTGGCCTATGGGCTTAGGGCAAGCCCATAACCCAGCCCATATGGTAGGGACCAAGACCCAAACAGTAAACCCTAGAACCCAAAGGGGTATTAGCTAGCTAGCGCTGCCTATATAAGGGAGGACATAGCGGCAGTAGAAGGAGGTTGGACCAAGTAGAGAACAGGTGCTGCATACTCTAGCCAATACAGCTCAAGGAGCACTTGTATTCTTGGGGGTATCAATCAAATTGTCAAGTGTGGAGAGTTCTTGTTCTTCGTGCATGGCTCGACCGTGCACTCCCTCCCCGGTGACCACAAGCACCCATTCGTCCCCCAACTTAAGCCTACCCATGGCATCTGTTGTGCCACCACCACGACAATTACATCAAAGACCTCGCTGTTGTTCTCGCGAAAGCGTCGCCGTTGAAGGTAAAGAGAGAGTGAGAGCGCCGACGTACCTGCTTTCATTGTTGAACAAGTTGGCATCCAGGCCGGCGTCGCTGAACAGGTTGCGACCGATGAATTGGCTCGCCACGGCTTGGCGTCGTACCTGCTGAGACACTAGCGAGGCCTCGTGGGCATCATTGAGGTCAATGCCCTCTAGACGGGGGAGAACCTCGTCCTAGAGAGCGGCGTCTCGGAGCTTACATGGAAGTAGGTCGACTGCAATGGCGACCCAACCCTCATGTGCGGCGGCAGATGTCAGTGTATAGGGGGGAGGAGTCACGCGGTGCGGTGTCGCACGGTCGCCGCTCACCGCGGAGGCTTGTTGACCGAGCATCATGAGAGCAGCCGCTTTTGTCTTCTTCCTCTCCCCGCGGCGACGCGCATTGCATTCGTCTGCCGCGAACTTCCGCCGTGTGCAGACGTCCTTCTACTCCTCCTCGCCCATTCCCTTCAGCTTCTCATTCGGTGACGGCTTCTTGCGTGGTTGTTTGAAAGTGCCGTCGGGGCCCTTGTTGAGCCCTATCACTTTGGGTACCTTCGCCTTCGCTTTTGAGCCTTTCGGCGGCATGGCGCCAGTGCTAGCCATGGAAGATGGAACGGGGAGGAAAATGCCGGTAGCGGCGGGAAAGAACGGTGCTGGGAGGGCAATGAACGCGGCTGGAGAATTGGAGGGAAAGAAAGAGAGGGAAACAACTAAAAATCGCGCGGGACTACGGGCTAGGTCGTTGCCATCGCTAGCCCACACGGTGCACGAGTTGTGTCCGGGTGCCCAAAAAATCCCGATGGCGCGGAGACAGGACGGACACGCCGGACATGCTATTGCGCCGTGCCGTACCAAACGAGTACCTTTGGGGCTCGTGGCTAGACATGCCAAGGTGTTCGCCGCGCCCAATACCATTTTAAGGCACCGCTTGGGAGCGGGAGATGCTCTTACCTAGTTTGTGTGTGTCCACTTCCATCGTCCTAGACATATTCATTGTCAATTTGTCGTGAACTCCCCGTGCAATTTATACTTTATCTTTACTAGTACTTGTTTTCTACTCCCTATCCTTAATTATGTAGAGGCCACGTATAATCTCTTTACTTGTATGTTCTTGATGCGAGCTTCTAAGTTTACTAAAACATCAAAAAGTCAGTCCTAAATTTACTTACTCCCTTCATATCAGTTTATAATTCTTACACGCGTATCTAGATCGTCAGTTTAATCAACTTAATATAATCTATATATTACAAAAAAAATGTTATTATAAACTTTAGATGTTCTATTTTGTAATAATATAATTATTGTGCTAAATAATATATTTTATATACGTCAAATCGATGACTTAGGTACATGTGCAAGACTTATAAACTGAGATGGAAAGAGTAGCTCATTAACATAAAAGTTCACCTTAATCACAAAAACTGAAATTTTAGGATTTATTATACTCGTCAAATGCCACCACGCCAACCACGCTCCACGTGTATGGAGTTGCCGCCGCTCACCCCGTTGTGACACCAACCCTTCTGATGCCTAGAAACGCGTGGCCGAGCCCGCATTTGGGGTGTCCGATCAAGATGCATTGCATATCTCCATCTAATGGATTTATATCTCTCAGAAGTTGTAATGTTTTGGTGATGTTTTTTTTCACTTTTCCAATGTAGTGGGCATAACCAAACGGTTGAGATGTGAGAATACATGACTATGTTGGATGACTCCAGGAACTTTGTCACCAATCACGGTCCCTTAGTGGCGTCTGGCGCTATGCCGTTCTCCTTCCTCCCCCTCCCAGCTCTAACTTCCCTCTGCCCTCAATCCTCGTGAATCCATCCGCAAATCCATCCTATTCCCCTCCTCCCACAAGACCATCAACACCAGACCTACACCAACCACCAACACCCACCCCCAATCAATTTTACAGATCCAGTTCGAGGGAGCAGATTACTCTGGTATCCCGGAGGCTGGAACAGATCCGAGCGGCATGATGGACTCACCACCGCTCTCTCTCCAATCCGCCCAGAAGGGAGCCCATCGGCTCCACACAACCCCCCAGTATGCAGGCACCGGAGATCCCTCAGCTAGCACTCAATATGGAAGCGATGTCGATCATCAGAGACGACTCCAGCCTACTCCAAGAACTGGGGAAAAGTCAGTTTGCTCTATACTTGAAGATAGCAACAACAAGAGGAACACCAAGAATCATCTCCCTGTCGACAGTACAACAACAATTCAAGAGAGCATGGAGAGTAAATTATGGAGAAATCATTCATGTACATCTGCATGTTTTCAAAGCAGTTTTTAACTCTTTTCAAGCTATGATGTGGGTTTTCGAGAGACAGCCTTGGCTCATAGGTCCAGACACTATGCTTCTAGAGTTAGCAGATCCTGATGGGGAGGGATACATTAAGGAACAAGAGGAATACTTAAATAAATTTGACAGGCCAAGATACTCATTCCAATATGTTTATGTTACTGTTAGAGCTTATGGAATCCCATGGAACAATAGATCAATGGAATTGCTAGAGAATATCATAAAGCTTATTGGTACCCCCTCTGAATTCCACCAAACTAGAGATAACATGCTATATGGACATCCAGATTATGTTTGGGGTGTAATAAAGCATAGAGTGTGTAATCCAGTCTTTGATAGAATCAAGCTAAGCCTGAATCAGGGGGAACAAAGCATGGCTTATTTAAGTTATGAAAAGATTGGTAGAATCTGTTTGTTTTGTGGAGTTATGTTCCACACCTCTGCAAACTGCCATCTGAGGAAGAGTATTATTACTGACAGAATGACAAAGGGCCAAAATGCAGAGCAAGTCCCATTCCAAAGATATGGCCCTTGGATTATAGATGCAGAAAAGGTGCCAGTGGAAAAAAGGGATCCACTCAAGTCCTATATTCAGCAATTTTCAGAGCAATGAGTTGTCCAGATTCAATAAGGTTTTTGATAATTAGGAAAACAGAAGAGGGAAAGGAAATACAGAAAGTGCAGAACAGATTCTGAGAAAAATGGAGAAGAACAGAGGAGGAGGAAGCACTAGGATGCAAGAGAGTTCCAGAATCATGGAGATCCGGCGGGAGGTAAACGAAGGAACTGTTCAAGGAGGCCCAGTATGTCAAATTTTGGAATCATACATTCATAAGGAAGACATGCAGAAAGCACGTGTATCCATGAACAGTAGCAGACAACTGACAAATGTTGAAAATCAGGATCAACAAGGAGTTCATGATGGACTGCTGCAACTAACCACTACTGATCACCTCCAGGACAACACGAAAATGTCAGACGTCATGGACATAGAGGTCATGGCGGGAAAGTCGTTAGTTCACTAGGAAAAAGAAACAAACAAGGAAAAAGAAGGAAGTGAGTTCACACGCACAGGGGAAGGCCCAAGCAAGCAACTACAAGATCAGAAGCAAAGAAATAATAAAAAAGGCATGTTGCGGATTGAAAGTAGCTACTCTGGACCAATGGGCCAGGCCCAACACCATCCATAGATGGGGCAAAATTTTAATACATAGGAGGGCCTAGTTCTAATCCCGCGTAGCATATGGGAGCTTCTTTTTGGCACAGAATCTGCTCCTCGTGTGGGCGACAGTACCTGTCCACCGATGTTACATTTGCCTTGCTCTAATGCACAAGCATTAACTCATACCAACCAAAATCAAGGAGGACGGCCCACTGCCAGCAATCCCACCGAGAAGGAGAACACTTACTATTCATCAGAACACATCACTAGTAGGAAAATGGCTATAGGTAATCAGCACATCCGTGGCTCACATGGTTGAAGTGCCCCACGGCTAAAACAGACGTGGCTCACCTATGGGCAGTGCCCTACTAGTAATTAGAACAACCGTGGCGCACATAACTATAGTGCGCCACAGATATGTGTGGGCCAGGGCCCTGTTGGCCGCACGCCAAACATCTGTAGCGCACTATAGTCACGCCCACACATATCTGTGGCGCACTATAGTCATGTGCGCCACGGTTTACAACCGTGGCGCACATGGGGGGTGCGCTACGCCTAAGCGCATGCCCCCTCTGCTGTAAAACATCCAGAAACATCTATGGCGCCTGATGCGCCACAGGAGAACATCCGTGGCGCACATGGCATAGTGCGCCACGGATGTTCCTACTCCCTGTGGCGCACTAGGGCAGAGTGCGCCACGGATGTGTCGATTTTTTTTACAGCACTTTATGTGCACATGTGTGACCACATCCACCACCCCACACTTCACTTTCCCCTTCTTCTTCCTCCTTAGATCTAGTCGGGATCTTCTCCTTCCCACCTCAATTTCTCCACCCATTCACCATTTTTAGCATGTAGAACTTGCTTTGGATGTTACATAAGTATTAGAGGAAGGTCTCCGGTCTCTCATCTCCTTCTCCGGTCGACGCGCGCACCTCTCCTTTCCATCTTTCTCGCGATCGGTCTCTCATCTCGGTAAGTTGTCCATGTAAGGATGTGTTCATGTGTATATGGATGATATGCTCATATGTATGTAGATGATCGATGCTCATGATGTGTGTATGGAGAGGATCGATGGTCATATGTGTGTGTATATGGAGAGTATCGATGATGCTCATGCATGTGTGTATGGAGAGGATAATGATATGTTCATGTGTGTATGGATCGGCCTCTCTCTCTCTTGTGTTTGTATGTGAACAAGTTGCCATTTGTTTTGCCAAAATGTTGATTCATTTCCATTTTGGCAAGACTTTGGCATTTCGCAAAGTTCCTAATTTTAGGATAGGTCATGCCGAAATTTTCTATCGACCATTGCATGCATGCATTCATTATGTGGTTTTAATAGACTTCTAATTGTACCGTGTACACCGTGCAGGCAAAAATGGTCCACATAATGAGCGAAGGCATTGTGGCTATAAGATGTCCGTGTAGAAGATGTCCGTGCAGAAGACGACATGATACGAAATAACAAGACGGATATAAGATGTTTGTGCAGAAGATGCAAACTCAACTGGGTGATCGACCCAGATTCCGGGAATCTGCATGCGCACCTGCTCCGCCATGGTTTCATGGATGGATACACTCGTTGGATAAGCGATGACGTAGACGATGGAGACGGTGAAGGTGGCCAACATGACGATGATCATCATCACGGCGAGAACGGGTGAGATGATGAAGAGTCTCCTGGAGATGGTGAAGGTGCGGAAGCAGACCAGGATGATGATGATCTAGATGCCGAGGAGCGCATTTACGATGGAACAACGTCAGGCTGGGTGTGGGACCCTTATGTGCAAGAGCTGCTTCTCAAGCAGACGAGTAACGCTAGGGCTGCCGCTAGAGAGAAAGCCAAGCTTGCGCAACTTGAGAAAGACACGGTTACTCCATTGTATGAAGGATGCAGGCCCGATGATACCCGGTTGAATGTAGCGCTCAAGGCTATGGAGATGAAGGCAAAACACAAATTGAGCGATGCAAGCTTCGACAATATGATGGCATTCTGGCACGATCGTCTCCCGGAGGGGGACACATGTCCAACTAGTATCGAGGACGCCAAGAAAATCGCCTGTCCTCTCGATCTACCGCACGTTAGATATCACGTATGCATCAACGATTGCATCATTTATCGGGGCGAGGACGGAGAAAACCACATGTCCGGTAAAGGCGTGAGTCGATACAAGAAAGGAAAGAAAGCACCTCGAAAAGTGGTATGGTACTTTCCTATCACTCCTCTCGCAGCGCTATTTTGCGGACCCTAAGGAAGCTCATGCGATGGCATGCGGAAAGGAAGAAGCCGAGAGATGATGATGACCCCGAAAAGGATGAGCTGCCGACACCCTTCGGATGCTAGCGATTGGAAAGCATTGGACCTCGAATTCGACGGTGGAGATTCGAGGAACATCGGCTTGGTGCAAGCACCGATGGACTCAATCCGTTCGGTATCGAGCAGACGCAAAGACTTGGCACGTGTTTGTATGGATGTACAACCTCCCTCCATGGTTGTGCATGAAGAAGAAGTACATACAAATGAGTATGATAATTCAAGCGAAACAACCCGGCACCGACATCAATCTGTATCTCTGTTAAAGAGGAGCTAGCCATGTTATGGGAATCGAGCCAATACTTACGACGTCGCACAAGATTATTTCACTATGAGAGCCGTTGGTCACTACTGCAAGACTATCCAGGTTATGGTATATCTCGGGGCAGGTTATCCAAGGATTCTGCGCATACGTTAGTTGCATGGATAACACAAGCTATCTCCAACTAGATAAAGATACAGGGTCATCGAAAACCGTGTTCATGGCGCACCGGAGGTGGCTTGGCAAGAATTATCCATGGAGAAAATGTGGAGACCTGTTCGATGGCAAATCAGAGACCCGAGGAATCCCAGAGCGTAGGAGCAGCGAAGAAGTGGAAGATTTGCTGAAAAACTGGAAAGATTGTCCTAAGCCTGGAAAGAAGCGAAAGAGGCAGCAACAAGACAAGCCGCTGATGAAGGTATGGAAAACAAGGTCTGTTTTCTGGGAGTTTCCATACTGGAAGTTTCTTCGCACGCCTCATAGTCTCGACATCATGCATATCACGAAAAACGTGTGCGGGAGTCTGGTCGCCACCATAATCAACATGCCAGATAGGACGAAAGATGGTCCGAAAGCATGGCACGACCTGATATGCTTGGGTATCCGGAAGGAGCTTCACGGAGGACGCACTACTCCTGATGATCAGGAAGATGACGATGATCATGAGTCGGAGACGACACAAGGTCATCGGAAGGGTAAAAAGTTCAAGAAGAACGAATATTACGCCTCCTTCTTGCTTCACTCTAAGCCGTGATGAGATCAAATAGTTTTCAAGTGCCTTCTAGGAGTCAAATTTACTTACGCTACGGGCAAGATAAGCAGATACCTAGACGAGGCGAAGCAGAGGTTCAGTGGCATGAAGTCTCACGACTGTGCCATGCTAATGACGCAGGTACTTCCGGTCGCACTAAGAGGGATAATGGACGAGCATGTCCGTGAAACGTTATTTGGCCTATGCAAGTTTTTCGACGTCATCTCTAGGAAGTCGATTGGCGTGAATCAGCTCGGGAGGCTACATGAGGAGATAGTGGTGATACTATGTGAGCTTGAGGTCTACTTCCTACCCGCATTCTTCGACATTATGGTGCATCTGCTGGTCCATGTCGTGGAGGACATCATACAACTCGGGCCGATGTTCCTCCGCAGCATGATGACGTTCGAAAGGATGAACAGACACATCAAAGGATACGTTCGCAACAGGTCCCGTCCATATGGAAGCATAGCCAAGGGCTTTCTGGCCGAAGAGTGCATCTCTTTCTGCACGAATCATCTAGACATCGAGAACCCTGTCGGTCTTCCCGCCAACAGGCACCTTGGCAAGCTCGACGGATTTGGTCACTGAGAGGGTTGTCGCATACTGCATACAGACTTCGATTTTCGACGCGCAGACTTTGATCGAGCAAACCTCGTCGCGCTACAACATTTAGAACTGGTCGATCCTTGGGTATAGAAGCACAAAAGGTTAATCGAGAAGAAGTACAGTGACCGGGGCATACAGAGGACGCAGGGAGAAATAATCAAAGAGCACAACTCAGATTTCACGTGTTGGTTTAGGCAGACGCTCCTTGATAATCCCCCGCGATCGCATTCTTCTGACACGGAAAAGATCATATTCACCTTGTCGCAGGGATCGATGCAAAACCTGGTGACCTATCAGGCATATGATATCAACGGCTACACATTCTACACGGAGGAAAAGGACAACAAGTGTGATTATCAGAACTCAGGCGTAACGTCGGAATTCTACACCGATGACAACGTCAAGGAAAGATTCTACGGAAGAATCGAGGAGATCTGGGAGCTCGACTACTGTGGATAAAAGTTGCCGATGTTCCGTGTCAGATGCGCAAAGAGCGTCGAAAGAGAATACCGGTATTTCACAACCATGGTTATACCCGAAGCAGCCAAATCCAAGGCCGCCGGTGCAAACGTGGCCGCGAAAAATGAACCGTGGGTACTGGATATCAAAGTGGACCAATGTTTTTTCATTACCGACCCGACAAAGCCTAGCCGTGTTGTCGTGAGGATAAGAAAAAGAAACATCATCGGAATGGATGGAGTCGCCAACGAGCAAGACTTCGACCAGTACGGCGATCCAAAGATTAAAGATGACGACGACTACGATGCAGCAACATACATCACAAGAAGAAAAAAGATAACCCCACCCAAAAAAGGTAGCCCGTTCGAAAGAAGAAACATTAAATTGCCGGGGCTAAATTATTCAACCGCGACAAAGAAGGGAAAAAAGATTGTAAAACGCTAGCTCAAAAAATATTGTAAAACGCGTGGTTGAAAAAGATTGTAATATTCATGGACAAATTATTATGAAATTTAGTTATACTTTGAATCATATTTGTAACACTTTTATGACATATATTATCACTTTTGGGCATTTTTGGAATATTTAAAAGTATTTTAAAAACAAAACAAAACTTGTATGGCATAAATCACCACTTTTGGGCATTTTTGGAACATTTAAAAGTATTTTTAAAATAAAAAGTGGGGCACCGTGATTCGAACCAGGTGCTCATAGTTTAGAATAGAGCTAAGGGGCAAGAAGGGATAAGACAGTACTAGTGTTAACTAGTGGGGTGGCCGCCCTCTTATCTGATAGTCCAACCCTCATAGGCGTAGCGCACCCTGGCCAAGTGCGCTACGCCTATGTGGGTTGGACTAGTCAACCGCGCGTGCCACGCCTCTCTCATCCCCATCTCACAGACACCGCCACCGCCGCTGCTTTCTCTCGATCCGCCACCGCTGCTGCTTTCTCGATCCGCCACCGCCGCGCTGCGCTCTCGAGGAGGAGGAGGCCCGTGCCACTGCCGATCCGTGGAGGAGGAGGAGGCCCCCTCCGCTTGTGGAGGAGGAGGATCTCGCGCCGCTCGAGGAGGTGGAGGCCGCCCGTCGTCGTCCGCCCGTCGTCCGGCCGTCAGAGGTGAGCGTCGCCCCTCCCCTGTCTCTCCCTCTCTCCCTCTCTCTCCCTCTGTCCCTCTCTCTCCCTCTGTATGGTGGTAGTTAGATGGTCGAGCGAGTCATGACTCATGACTGAATCTTGTATGGAATGTGTCTATTGTTGGAAGAACAATTGTTATTTCGATCTGAACATCACTTTCACTTGTTCCTAGGCTGCTGTCTTGTGGTACCGTCTCCTCTGTCTTCCTACTTCAGTGCTTGGTTCAAGATGCATGTACACGCCATAGTCCGATGTTCGAGTTTGTTCTTGTAAGAAATGCCCCTGTGGATTTGTTCTTGTTCGTGCCAGCGACAAGCGGTGGCAAGGCCCCCTTACCGCCCCCGCCGTCACCTCCACGCGGTGGGTCGGATGATCATGTTGATGATATGCACATCGCGCAGGATCCGGCCGAGGACGACGAAGACTGGAATGATCACTTCTTCAACACTCAGTTTGGCAACGAAGAAGACCTAGCTGGTGGCCCCACAGAGAAAGCCACTATCACCAAGCGTCTGTTTGGTTCTTAGGAGACGCCTCCGGCTTGCGCTTCTGAGCCGGTGATACAACCAACCGCCTTTATTCTAAGCCGACACTACATAGGGGCCGGTGCTCGATATGTGCCTGCCCGCTCTCCAAAAGGAAAAAGGGCGGGAAAAGAAAATCTAGCAGCTCGAGCCAGCCGGTGGCGTCAACAACTGCGAATCCTATCAGGTTTCGGACGGGCCACCAAGACCCGAGGTATTATGTGGAGGATTCATGTGGCGGTTAGCCCATGCTACCTAAGAATTTGCGAGCTTCACCGATTCGCAGAGCTGCATGCATGGCGTCTTGATAGAGAGACGCCTTCTATCGGAGAAAGATCCCTCGCACCCGGTATTCGTGGTTAAGGTGCCACCAGGCTTGGGATTCGTCGACAATGCCCCTGCGGATCTGTTCTTCCTGCGGTTCGACGACATCTTCAATATGTTCCACCTATACCCGCTGCACTATACCATGGTCTGTCTCTTTTCTCTCAGCCTGGCCATGCAGATCATTAGAGAGAACACACCAGGCATCGCTATAGTGGACCCCTAATACATGCGTGACAGCTGCTTGGGTTCCCCCGCCGAACGACGTATTGTGGTCTCATACCTAAAAAGAATCTTCGTGGCGAACAAGACAAAGGAATACATTCTCGTGCCTTACTTTCCCGAGTAAGTCGTTATTCACTCGCCACCGTCGATTGGCTTTATTAGATCATCATCATTATTTTTCCAACACATTCCATTTGAATTTTTTGCGCAGAGATGAACACTGCACGCTCATCTCCTTATCGCCGAAGCATTCCCACGCCACGTATTTCGACTCGGGGAGTCTAGAAAAGAAGAAAAACTACGACAAGATCAAGGAAGTTCTGGATGATGCTCTCACTGGCTTTGCCTCGACGGAAGGCACCACCTTCATGCATATGAAGGTCAAGTTCGGCGAACGCCTTCAACCACGAACGGAGTTCCCCGTGTGAAGCAAACGGAAAGAAGAAGGAAGCCTACGCAATCCATCACATGAGGGCGTTCCTACTTGACCAAAGAATTCTCTGTTGCCATCATCTCAAACATTGGGCGAAGCAAAGGCCAAGATCAATGATTCGGATATTAGACAAGAGATGTATCGCATCCAGCAGCTTTGGGGCAATCATCTTCGTGATGTCATGACTTGGGGATCTTCTACGGAGGAAATATCCCGAATAACCGTGACATAGAAGATCGCCTAGAGATGCAGGGTGACTATAGGAAGTTCATGACGAGACAAGGCGTCCTCCCGTTTCCTAAGCCGAGCCAGAAGGCTTGATGTTGGCCTAGTTGTAGTTACAAACTATAGATGACCTTTGTGTGTGTGTGGACAAGTGTACTTATCTTATTAAGTTTATGAATCATCGCTTACTTATTTTGATTATTATTATATATCAATCAATGCTTGTTTTTTTCTTACTCTTTGGTCCTTTGCTCACTTTGCTCCTTCTTTTTTTCCTTACTCTTTTTTCGAGAATAATGCCGATGATTGAAATGTCGTGGCACACTATATATGTGAATGTGCTAAGATGGGATTGTGAGCCTTGTGATATGCACAAGTTCAGGTCTTGTGTATCCTACTTGGCTCACCGTTCCATCGTAGCGTATTCCTGTGTCCAACGACCTATGTATATATATGAGGCATTCTTTTCGAGTTATTTTTGTCTTTTTCGAGAATAATGCCGATGATTGAAATGTGGGTGCGTAACAATATATATGTGAATGTGCTACTGACGGGATAGTTAGTGTGATATGCACAAGTCCAGAATTGTGCATACTACTTGGCCGTTCGTCAGTAGCATATTCATGTGTCCAACGACCTATGTATATATATGAGGCATTCTTTTCGAGTTATTTTTGTCTTTTTCGAGAATATGTCGATGATTGAAATGTCGTGGCACAATATATATGTGAATGTGCTATGACGGGATAGTTAGCCTTGTGATATGCACAAGTCCAGGAATTGTGCATCCTACTTGGCTAACTGTTCCGTCATAGCATATTCATGTGTCCAACGACCTAGCTAGTTATATATGAGGCATTTTTTTCAAGCTACTTTGGTCTTTTTCGAGAATAATACCGATGATTGAAATGTCGTGGCACACTATATATGTGAATGTGCTACGATGAGATTGTACGCCTTGTGCTATGCACAAGTCCAGGTGTTGTGCATCCTACTTGGCGTACGGTTCCATCGTAGCATATTCTTGTGTCCAACGACCTATGTATATATATGAGGCATGCTTTTTGAGTTACTTTGGTCTTTTTCGAGAATAATGCCGATGATTGAAATGTCGTGGCATACTATATGTGAATGTGCTGCGATGGGATTGTTCGCCTTGTGCTATGCACAGTCCGTGTTGTGCATCCTACTTGGCGAAGCAGTTCCATCGTAGCATATTCTGTCGAACAACCTAGTTATATATTAGGCATGCTTTTGAGTTTGGTCTTTTGATTTAGGAGTACTTTCTATAAGTGTATCTTCATATGCACTTTAATTATATATGTTTTTAATCACCGGTTAATTATTATTGTCAACTTATAGATGACGTGGTACGTCGTGTACAAGGGACGGGTTCCGAGTCTCGATGATTGGGAAGATCACTGGAGACAGTGCACCATTTCAGCGGCAATAGCTACAAAGGGTACAACACTATGGCGGAGGTGAAAGCTAGATACACGCGCTATCTAGCGGGAGTTAGGACAAGGAACCGGATGAAGACCTACACCTTCGTCGCGGGCGGTGATCATGCTTATCTTCTTTGGTTATTTATCCTGCGTTTGTGTCTAGCTAGTTTAGATGTCTAGACGAGCTTCCGAGCTCTAACTTGTTCGATCGACACATGTATTCGTATGTCACCAACTACTACTTTGTAACTTGATCAAAACAATGTAACTTATACTATGTATTCATGTATGAGACTTATCTATATGTATTTGTTTCAATCTTGTTTTTCATATTGTGTATTTATATATATAATTGTATATCTTGTATCTGTGTGTGTATATCTGCTGTAATATTGTATATAATATGTATTGTATATAATATGGCTCGGAAATTAAAAAAAAATATCTGTGGCGCACATGATCTACCTTCTGCGGCGCACTACACCTAAAGCGCACTATAGAAGCTTAGTGGCGTACTAGGTAGTGCGCCACAGAAGATCCTAGGGGTAGCGCACCTGCCCAAACATCTGTGGCGCACTAGCAGCGCTTACGCTGTCTACACAACCGTGGCGCACTAGGCGGCACCACGTGAGAGATAGCCGTGGCGCCAAGGCGCACTGCTAGTGCGCCACAGATGATGTTTTCAGGTGCGCCACTAAAGGCCGTTTTCCTAGTAGTGCATGTCACGCAGAACTGCATTGACAGCTACCGAAAACACTGCCAAGACGGACACTTGTGCAGGCCCCTCGGTCCCTGCTAAGAAGAGAGCAGCTGAAACAATCCACACGCTTTGTTTTCCCCCACCTAAGAGAGTAGCCACAAACATAGAACATGGAGAAGGTGGGGGACACTTTTCGATCCAAATCAATGCAACCTGCAATCCAACACAGAATGGAGAAGGAGATCAATCAAGGAAAGGCGATACGCTGGAACTTAATGCCAGAGCCATCCTTGAAGGAGAAGCAAGTGAAATCAGAGGAGAACCACCTGCCCTTTGACGGTAACAAGAGGAGGGAAAGATGTGGCTGTCAGAGAAGGAAACGGAAAAAGGAGGAGAAGCTTCTCAATCCACTCTACGGGCCTCCACTCCAGCGACTCGGACTCGCAAACGACAGTCTAGGTGGGATATCCTTCCGTCAAATCAAAATAGAAATTACTACAGATATTCTATGGGATCTACTGTCAATAGTCCAGGTGCTTCCACTTGGCGTCGTGGTGGAGGAGCCAGTGCGATGGGTAACGGCAGGAATGTTGGCCGCGACAGGAGCCCTGTTATGGGAAATGTCTGGAGGCCCTCTGTTCTGCCAAGGCGCACAAGCTCTTCGTGAGTCTCTGAAGATACTGCCGACTTTGACCCCTTCAGAAGCGGCACACCATCGTCTCTCACGTTGGGCTCGGGAGGCTCTCACAACAGGGACAACTCATCTCCTAGGATGGTTCACCAACTCAACTTGGATGGCAATGATTATCCTTGCACTGATCGCACCAGTAACAGCAGAAATGATACAGCCTAGACTCAATATGCAGATGCTGCTGCTACTATGTCGATGGATCTGCAGATGCCTTTGGAACAACAGGTCAACACTAATGATGCTCAGGATATGGCGCCAGCCTTGGAGGTGCCACGGTCGCCATGAGGTCCATGGCATGGAACTGCCAAGGCATTGGCAGGGGCCTTGGCAATCCTAAAATGTGACACCTTGCCAAGTTGATCACATCCACTAGAGCCCAGGTAATATTCTTGTCTGAAACAAAAACCTCAAAATTTTCCTCTGCTAATATTGCCTCTCGTTTTAATATGAATAATGTTGTTGTAGTGCCTTCTTTGAAGAAAGCAGGGGACCTATGGTTGATGTGGAGTGATGATCTTCAACTCTCTGTATATTCGTTTAATTTCCATGTTATCCTAGCTATAGCCACTGAAACCTCTACTGCTAGTAAGTTTGGTCTAATTTGTATCTATGGAGACCCCTACCACCGCCAAACCAATGCCATTTGGGAGCAAATTGCGAATTTTGTGTATGATAACAACAATTTGCCCATTTTATGTATTGGTGATATGAATGATATCCTGTATGACTCTGATAAAAGTACTCCCAATATTAATCGTAATCAAATGCAAGCTTTTCGCTCTATTGTTAAAAACTGTGGCCTTTTTTATCTAGGTTTTAGTGGGCCAGCCTACACCTGGACTAATAAAAGATTTTCCTCTCAACCTTTATATCAAAGACTAGATAGATATCTGGTGAATCGTGAATGGTGTGTTCAGTTTCAGATTTCAAATGTCTATAATCTACCTCTTATGCACTGTTTCAGTGATCATGCTCCCATTCTGCTGTCTACTAATGGAAAGGAAAACAAACATTTTAATACGTTCAGATTTGAAAACTGGTGGCTCAAAGAAAATGATTTTCAGGATTATGCAAAAGCTAGCTGGAATAGATCGCACAATAAACCCTTCTCTCTCAGATCGAAAATGCTTGCTTCGGACCTTAAAGTATGGTGCAAGAAGAAGAAGCCTCTGCAAGAGGTAATCAAAGAAACGGAAAAGGAGATAGAGAAAAGCTCCAAAATCAGCCTCTTCAGATGCAGAACCAATCAAAAGAGTTGATGCTCATAACAAGGTATGAACAACCAATTACAAAACTGAATGATTTTTATATGCAGAGAGCCAAGAAAAATTAGGTTAAGGATGGAGACAGGAACACCTCCTTTTTCCACAGAGCAATTGATAAAAGAAGAAGAAGAAGAAACACTATCTTATCAATAAAATATGAACAAGATACCACCCACTTCATGCCTGATAAAATTGCAAATACTTTTGTTAGCTATTTCAGATCAATTTTTACATCCTCTTTACATAGCAGCTCTAATATGCAGGTTTCTCAAGCTCCTCCAGGCAACGACTATACATACTCTATTCCTGACAAAACCGAAATTTTAGATGTTCTTAAAGAGATGAAAAGGAATGCCTCCCCTGGACCTGACGGCTTCAACGTGGAGTTCTACATAGCAACCTGGGGTTGGATTGGAGATGAGGTGCTTCAACTGGTAACAAATTTCTTCTCTTCTGCAATCATCCCTAACTGCATCAATGACACCCACATTGTTCTAATTCCCAAAAAACTTTTACCTTCTGTCCCAGCAGACTATAGACCCATTAGTTTCTGCAATGTTATGTATAAAATCATTGCCAAATGCCTAGCCAACAGAATAAAGCCTCACCTCCCTGATTACATTCACCACTCTCAACAAGCTTTCATCGAAGGAAGGAGGATCAGTGATAACATCATTGTGGCTCAAGAAATCACTCATTCTTTTCAACTTTCATCCTGGAATAAAAAATCCTTCATGCTTAAAATAGACCTTGCCAAAGCTTTTGACAGACTTGAATGGAACTTTTTTAAGCAAGCTTTGGCGCGCAAAGGTCTTCATAATCACTTTATCAATCTAATTTATGCTTGCATCTCTTCCCCAAGATTTTCTGTAATCATAAATGGTCAAGCTTTTGCAAACTTTCGTAGTACTAGAGGTATTATACAAGGATGTCCAATCTCTCCTTACCTCTTTGTCATGGCCATAAATGAACTCTCTTTGGCGCTTCAAGACGCCCTCTCAAGAGAAAACATGTCTAGCATAACGTTAGGACCAAACTGCCCTCCTATACACTCCCTCATTTTTGCTGATGACCTTCTCATCTGTGGAAAAGCTACGATCACTCAGGCTATGACAATAAAGAACATCATTTAACCTTTTGTCATGCCTCTGGACAAATGCCTAACTGGAGCAAATCAGGTGTTATTTTTAGTAAAAAGGTTGGAATTAATGAGAAGCAAGACATCCTGAATATTTTTCTTGCTACAATAATTTGAGAAAACTTCATCCATCTTGGTCATCCTCTCATCATTCCAGCAAAAAACAGATCGCAAGCTTATAACTTTGTCCTGGATAAATTTAAGGCTAAGTTGTCGACTTATAAAGCTAACACTCTATCTCATGCTGCTCGTGTTGAACTTATAAAATCGGTTTTCTCGTCCATCCCAGTTTATTATATGTCCAACATCATATTTTCCAAAAAGTTCCTGTCAAAAATCACGGCAATCATTCAATCTTTCTGGTGGTCTGGAGTAGAAAACACCGCAAAATCAAAATCAATCTGCTTGGTAGCTTGGAAAAACATTTGTACAACTAAAGAAGAAGGGGGTTTGGGCATTAGAAACCTCCAAACTGTCAACTATGGCCTAATCCTTTCGGCTGCTTGGCGTATTGCAGAAAAACCTGACAGTGTGTTATACAAAATTCTTAAGTCTAAATATTTCCCGGACAGTTCAATCTGGAGATCCAGAGCCAACACACCCAAATCAGCCTTTTGGACTTCCATTCTGAAAACTATTCCTATTCTCAAAGCTAATTCCTTCTATCAAATAACTAAAGGAAACATTTCAGTCTGGATCACTCCTTGGTTCTCTAACTGGGAAATAATCTATGAAGACCTAATTATACAGGATTCTGGGTTTAGGTATCCTACAAAAATTGCTGATCTTTGGACCCCAAATCAAAAACATTGGGACTACTCTTTGATAGACAGGATCTTTACCCCGAGAACTGGCCAGGCAATAAAACAGACTCAAATCATTCAAACTGATGAACAAGATGACATTCTCTGCTGGAAATTAACACCAAACGGTAAATGTACTTCCAAATCAGCTTACAAAACCTGTTTACAAGCTTTGCAAGCTGCAGGCCTCCCATCTCCCCAAAGCATAGACGAGCCTACAAAACTTCTTATGCAGAAGGTGTGGAATTCTAAATCAATGATACCAAGAATAAAAACATTCATGTGGAGATTACTCAGGAAAGCTCTGTTAACAGGTGCTCGTGGTGCAAACTTTTCTACCCATATCAATGCAGGTTGTTGCAGATGTGGTCTACCAGAGAATGATTTCCATTTATTCTTCAGATGTACCTTTGCCAGAGCTGCGTGGTTTAACCTGCCTTGGGGCATTCGCCCTGACATTTTCACTGCAAATGACAACACTTTAACGACCACAATAATCAATCTTGGTAAAATGGAAAATCCTAATGCTAATATTGTAAATATTGCCACTTTCCTCTGGTGTCTTTGGAAATGCAGGAATGAGAAACTGTTCGATCACAAGGAGAACTGGCCACATCAAGTTGCAATTAGAATGAATGCGCTACTGAAAAACCAGGAGTTGCCTGCCCTGACAACCTCCGAAGCTGTAAAACCTCCTGGTAGCATGAGGCTGCTCAGCACACCCCAAGGAGAAACAGTATCCTCTGACTTGCCTTTTGCAGGTCCGAAGCTGTATGCAGATGCTGCTTGGACAAAACGAAACCCAGGTTCGGATGCAAAAGCAGGATTAGGAGTTTACTTACATTTCAAAGAACAACATGCAGCAACCTTCACGGATGTCTTCATTATGGGAAACATGGCCCAATCTAACTCAGCTCTGGAAGCTGAAGCTAATGCTCTGATACTTGCAGCAACACTAGCAAAGGAGCTAAAATTGCAGGAGCCAGTGTTTTTCACAGACTCAATCAATCTTGCCAAATCAGTGACAGATGAGGGAGGAAAAAACCAAAACGTACTATGGGTGATAAGAAGACATGCTATACACTGTCAGAATCTCATCAAACCATTGAGGGCTACAATATACCACATAAACGGATCAATCAATGGGGTTGCTCATTGCTGTGCTCAACAGGCAAACGATCCTCAGGATCTAAGCCGACTAGTTCTTGCAGGAACACTTGTCATTCCAGCTTGGATTGTCCAGTGCTTGCAGTTCATCACCGTCTACAAATACCTGGAATTGTAATCACTGATGTACAATATTTTTAAGTCTAGGCTGAATGAAATTTGGGTGCTTCGCACCCTCACCCTATTAAAAAAAAAAGTTGGATGACTCCATCACCATCGGCCTCGAGTACATTGCATACACGATTGTGGATGATGGCAACGAATTGTCAAGTAGGAGTCCCAAAGTACAGGTGATGGATCGGAATATCATGAAGAAAAAGAAGCAAACAAGCCGTAAACTATACAGATGAGGAGGGTGTAATTTTGTGCTATGCTTGGACGAGCATCTCTCTTGATGCCGCAATTGGCACCGATCAAACAAAGTAAATATTTTAGAAAGGATTGAGAAATATCCCCTTCGTCTGAAAATACACGTCTAGATGCATGTGAATCTAGAAAAATTCAGGTCAATTATTTTTGTATGGAGAAAGTACTAAGCAAGTCAACTCAAGGTTCCTTTAAAAAAAAGGTTCCTTTCAACCGCACACAAGGTTTCTCGCCCAGTTGGATTTGATTTAAGATGCCCGCGTGCACCTCCAAGTAAAATATGAGTTGGAGAGTATAAAAACTATACCCAAGAGTTATACGTACAAAAGAACATGAGAAATGGGATCAAACCCTTCATTTTGATGCATTGCGACACTATGGTCAAAGGTAATGAGAACTGAGTGAGGAGAAATCAGGAATTAATATAGAGAAACGAAAGGCTAATTCGAGTAAATCAGGAATTAACACCAAGGAAGTCAAGATTGAGCATCTCATTGATGTCTCGAAATATGGTGAGGATGATGAGAGGGGGAGAAGCCCAACTCCTAGCTCGAGGTTGGATGGGAGAAAGCACTAGAAGAAGGCTAATCTCTACTACTTCAAAAGAAAATCGGGTTTCGTCGTCCAATACGTCGCCACGCTTCATCGCTTTGTCGTCGCGCTTGGTCGTCCGACGTCCACATGGGCCAGGCCAATGGAACCTGCGCATCTTGGGTCGCCTCTCTAGCTTTCCAAACCTCTCTCCGCAACTATCACTCCCTCTCGAAAGGAGCCTCGATGATTAGGTGGGTACCAACTCACCTTTTAACTCAGGGGGATGCAGGGGCAGAAGCAGCTCAATTCTTGGTTTCGGGAGGTTGTCTACGCAAATAACCGATCGGTGCCCCTCCAGACAACACCACTTACCCCCCTTCTCCGCACGTACACCGTCGCCCGCAGCAACATGACCGTCGATGAGACAACGCCTCATATTCGGGACCGTAAGTCGTGTATTCAAGGTGGGGCACCGTGTCGCTAGAGGGTGGCAAGTATAGGTAGCATAGCTCAATTTTACTCGGCATGGATCCTGTATTCTGCGAACCAAGCCCCTGGAAGCTTCACGCCCTATAGTGATCTTTTTACTTGCAATCTCTTGATCCACTGGGTCACCAGATGGAGAACAAAACCCTAGGGTTACATAATAATAGCTTTAATTTGATTGAAGCTAGGGTTGCAGATGCGGGGTCCGCTTAGACCCGCAAAACATGACAGTTAGTACAAATTATACTACGTACACAGATCGAAACGGATTAACAAATTATACTAGCTGACATGAACTAAGACTAAATCGGTGCCCGCTTACCCGCCCCGCTTGCACCCCTAATTGAAGCACATGCGTTCTGGCCAGAGGCCCGAACGCAATGAATCTACAAGGACCCTTTACCGAGTGGCAACCATAGAGTTCCATGACGTAATCATGTCACATTCAAATACACATTTTAAGACGATCAGAGCATACCAAAGTTTATCCATACCAACATTTCAACAAAGATACAGCAGAGATGACAGAAAAACACCAGATAGACTCTTAATAAAGATCATGGAAAGGACTAACACTACATAGCCCGACACAGCGATCAGAGAACGCCCAAATAGAATACTAACTTCAAACTCAAGTGCTAGCAACCGTTAACAGACTTCTCATATGCTCTGTGCAGGGGCAGTAGTGGATATTAGTATTTTTTTTTTTGTTTATCCGTCAGACAAGATGTCGATTTCCACTGCTCTCTCGCTTGTTTCCCCAGTGATATCTTTATTCCCTTCTGGATCTTCCTTCCTAAACCACCAACCTTCCAAAGTACTTGTAAGCACATGACCAGCACAAAGAACCCCAACAAAGCACAAGCATTCGTTGAATCTTTGTGCTCTTAAACACGAATACCTACAGGTCATACAATGTGGATTGTGAGGAACATAAGTAAATAAATACGTATAAATTTTAAGAAAAAGTAAAACTAAAAAGAAGAGAGCATACCATTGGCGGTCATTGGGTCTAGGTTCAACTTGTACAGAAAGATGTTGGAGCAGCTTGCCATTCTGTCGGCCAACCGGGTATTTCCATTCACACTCAGCAATCAGGTTGTACAGCTCCTCCTTCTTCTGCTGGATTTGCTTCATAGCATATTCTCTCCCATCAAAATGTTCTGGAGCAGGTTTTGCACAAGGTTGCTGCCCACACATAAAAATTCAGTTTATACTATTACTTAAGCACTACATAGTATAAGAATGCTGTCTGCTGTCATTTACTTCATCAAGTTGAAGTTAGCTGCAGCATAAACGTTCATGGATGCAACCATATACACCTTACTGAGGGCACCTTTGGATTGAATGAAATTCATAGGATTCTAATTCATAGA
The DNA here is from genome assembly GCA_030063025.1 of Avena longiglumis. Taxonomy (NCBI): domain Eukaryota; kingdom Viridiplantae; phylum Streptophyta; class Magnoliopsida; order Poales; family Poaceae; genus Avena; species Avena longiglumis. Next base: position 49,874,007 of record CP125976.1, on the reverse strand, counting down.
ATTTTTTCCAAAGGAAGCCCTTTGATTAAAAGGAATGAATAAAATTCCTATTTTTCTTTCCTACACATCAATTTTATATGGTTATGGCAAGACTTATGAAGAAAAAAACTCCTTTTTATCTAAAACAAATTAACTACTATGGGATGCACTCTATCTCTATAAGTTCCTGGTTTTTGTGTGGTGCAACCAAACAATTCCTATTTTATCATATTTTTTTAACACGGGAAGGGCTCCTTCAGAACACTGCATTAATCTTCAGCGGTGGATTTACATAATACATGGAGGACGTCAAAAGAAATGGAAATTACAACAGCTCCGACTTTGCATACAGGACCTCAAAACAAAAAGGGAAAAAATGCAAACATGTCCCTCTCCACCAGAATTGATCTTGAGCTCCAGATCGCGGGCGTCGACGCCACCGTCAGGGACTATACCACTTGGGGTGATGCAAACGTAGCTTCTCGCGACGAAGCTAACGAAGGGCCTCCAATTTGGCACATCGGCCTAGATGAGATGGTGCCGGGGCGGTGCACTAGAGCTCCGATTAGTCGCCATTTGGCCATAAGAGTCGGCGGCAGACCAGCACTTGGCTAGGTAAGGGCCACCGAAGATGTGCTCCATAAGGCCACCACAGTCTTCACATCTTCGTGCTCCACAGATCGGCAAAGGGCAGCCGCACATCGCCGCATCTCTCCAATTCCATCACCACGATGGAGTTGAATAGGAGGAGCAACAACACCGCCTTGATCTGGGGAGGACACAAACACGAGCTTATTGACGAAGATCGTGATGCCGTCGACCACCTCCACCTCCGGCTCTATCCACCGGAGAGCAGCAGAGACGCCGAGCAGCAGCCACCGGATCTGGCGAGCGGCGAGCTCACTCTAGATGAGCATAAAGCCCAAACGACATGGAGGCAAACCTAGACTACTATGTACAGAGGGAGCCAGACCACCTAATCTATCTTCTCGCCGGCCAGTGTAGCCGTCGGAGAGGGAGAAGGTCAGGGGCAGCAGGGAGGAAGGGGAGTCGACTCTCAACGGGGGTGAGAGAGGAGAGAAAGGCCCTATTCTACCATGTCATGACATCCTATTGCTGTGTTTCTCCTATTGTCTTTCAATTCCTGTGATCCAAAGAGGCACTGCGAACAGGATCCGGTTGGCAGAACACAGGAAACAGGGCCAGTCACTGTCATTTTGTTACAGGCAGCAAATGAAGATGTGACTATTCTACCAATCATCAAAACTTCAGCAGCAAATTAAAACTAAGTAATCGCCATGTTGCAAATTGTGAGACGAATTGATTGCTACTCCCTCCGTTTTAAAATATAAGATGTTTTAGGTTGTGAAGAAAATTAATCTAGACTTCTTTTAGTGTGTAGATTCAATCTAAAGTTAAGTGAACCTACATACTAAAACAAATATAGATTTATTTTTTTCACAAATCTAAAACAACTTATATTTTAAAACAGAGGGAGTAGATCCTGAATCGAGTTGCTTTGACGAATTTTGGCGAGATGAGTATTCAATGGGGAGATTGCAGAATAAAACGAGTAAGTACGTAACGTACCTCCATGAGGATGTGCCGGCGTCCGGCGATCGCGGCCCGATTCTGCTGAAGAGCGCTTCCACCGAGTCTACTCACCGCGCATCGTAGAGCTGCCATCGCCTCGCCTAGCCTGCGAATAATGATGGATGTTATGATCTGTGGCGATTCATGAACACCTCTCAACGATCCGCCGCAATGGGCGAAACAACTAGCTCCGTTACCGGGTCTTGGCAAAAGGAGAAGAATTCGGGTAAAAAACCTTACCGGTTTGAGCGTTCTGCTTTGCTAGGGTTCCTCGCCTCCGGCCGATTTAGGAGCTCCCCGGTGATTTGGGAACGCTTTTGTTAGGTTTCTTGCCTTCCGAACCCGACTCCAATTCTGGAACGGATCAGAAAGTCCCCGATCATTGAGTTGTTCTTTAGCAAAGAGGAAACCGTCAAATTAATGATTCTACGGTGACAATTGACGAGGGATAATTTTGGCAATATTCATTGTTATCGACTTGTTATATGAAAAAAGAGTGTGTTGATGATTTCATCGGCTTATCAGACAAATAAGGGAGGCGAGATTTATCCAGGTTCGGATCTTCGTAGAACAAACCCTACTTCCCGTTTGTCTGATTTTATTGACCGAGAGTACAAAGCCACCAAGTTACTAGATGCAATCTAACTTACCGTGGAATTGCCATGAATCGATTGTCTGGTACCCTTTCCATCGGCTCTTTCTAGCCTTTATATGAGAGGATGGGTCTCAGAGTCCAGTTCAGCCGGTTACAGAATAAAAAATAACTTTACAACTATGTCGGTTATATCTTGGACTTTGCCTTGATTATCATGTCTGATTTCTCGGCTTGAGGTGCTTCCAGAACCTTTGGCTTCCTATGAGCCTTATGGGGCCTCGTCCTGGAAGCCGACGGAGGCCAAGAAGGCTCTCATCAAGGTCGGGGAAAAAGAGGAAGATGAAGGTGGCGGGTCAACACCAATGGCCCCCTCTCGTCTGGCAACTCATACACCGTCTCCTGCCACCCTATATCGCGTTCGCCGGCGCATTCTGTCGTCATAGCCTGCGGAGGCCAAGAAGGTTCTCACCGAGGTCTAGGAAAAAACAGGAAGAGGAAGGCGACGGGGTCGACACTAGTGGCCCCCTCTAGTCTGACAATTCACACACTGTCTCCTGGCACCCCTACTTCCCGTCCGCCATCTCGTTCGGCCGTCGTAGCCACCGTCCATGTCCAAGTCCACCAAGTGTTCAATAAAATGCTGACACTGAGGTAAAATAAAAAACTTCACTTCTCGGTCGAGACATTGATGTTTAGCGGTTCAAATGCTGACACATGGATGGGATCAATGATCTCGACTTTGGTGATGATCAAGAGGCTGAGGCCGATGATGACGATGAGATGGAGACCGAAGCTGAAAAGGAGAAGGTGATGGTGGTCGAGGAGAAACAAGGCTCGGTCAAGAGATCAAGGACACAAAACTACAATAATGAAGATGTTTCTCCGTGTCATGTTTTCCTTGATACAACGGTTGACATGGATCAACCCAAGGAGAAGTTTTGACAATATGCCCATTGCCCAAGTCCTTCATCGCTGCACCACTTCGATTAGCAAAATCCCAGGTAGGCAGCTAAGTCTAGTAATTATCAGCGCCTCATATCAACCGTGCAAACGACGTGAAACCAAGCGAGGTTGCGGAAGTCAAGAACACATTCATTCAGATCGATGTTTTGTCAAGCGAGTTTTGTCTAATATTCTAACACATTAATTCAGATTGATGTTGGTACTAAAATCCAGTTCCCGCGTCGCTCCCAGGGGAGCGGCTCAGGTGAACCCTAACTCGCCCGCTGCCACCCCTCCGCCTTCGCCCTCCCGTTGTCGCCGGAGGATGCCGCGGGGCGAAGCCCATGTGGCTGATGGCGGCGGCGGGCCTTCATCTCCTCACGCTGGTGGTGCGGCGGGGGCTTCCTCCTCCCGTGCGGGTGGGATTTTCGGCCGGCGCTGCACGGTGCCCCTGGGTGGTGCGTGGCGCTTACGCAGAGCTAGGCGTTGGGGCGGCGCCCCCCAGGATCTCCAGGCGTGACTTGAAAAGTAAACCATTTCTTTGAATTGCATAGAATTGAAAGACTTATCTTTCGTAACCTTTGATTAGCAAGAATGATGCAGAGCCTTGATACTACTATGCAAATAGCAGGGTTGAAAATGCAATCTATAAGTCATGCTGGTCAATCAATGATAATGATAAGCTCTATAAAAACAGAGGGCTTCGGCGGCCGCCGTGCATGCGGGGGTGGCATGGCGACTCGATCGGGGGGCTCGAGTCCTGCAGCCGGCGGCTATCGACTTCGATCCCCGCGCCAGCTATAGTCGGCGTTCCCTCTTTGTGACGTTTGGCGGTGTTTGCGGTGCTCTGTCTTGGTCTGTTCGATCGACGGCCGAATGTTACGGCCCGGTCTTCTTCTCTGTGTGGTGCGGTTGATGGTGGCGGGACTCGCTATGCTCGCAGGTTTGGCTTTGGTGGCGGTGGTGGCTCAAGTGTGATGGTGGCGCTGCTTCCACATAGGAGGTGTATGGGTTAGTTGTGTGCAGACTGGCGGCTGCATTCTCCATTGTCGTTGTCCGGTTGCGTGGGAATTCATATGTCGGAAACGTATCTATAATTTTTGATATTCCATGCTTATTTAGTACCTACTTTGCTTTTCTTTGTCTACAATTTGAGGTGTTTTTATATTTTTCTTAACAAGTTGCCACAGTGATAGTTGACTGTTTTCTTCTGTTTCTGGTTCCACAAAGGCAGAAAATCAATATTCTCGAAATTGGACGGGACAAAAGTCAAAGTCAATATTTTACCGTGGGCGACACGAAATCCAGAGGGGAGACGGAGAGGCAAGCCAGGGCGGCCAGACCCCCCTAGGCGCGGCCAAGGTGGGCCCGTGCGTAGGCAGGGTGTGGACCCCTGGTCGTCTTCCAGACTCGCCTTTTAGCATATAAGAAGCCCCCGATGCAGAAACCCTAGGCACCCGATCAAAACTCCACAAAACCGTTTGTAGCCGCCGCCACCATCGTCCCAAGATCGGGGGGATCTGAAGTTCTTCCCGGCACCCTGCCGGAGGGGAGATAATCCCGGAGGCCTTCTTCTCCGGTATGATGCGTGAGTAGTTCCACCTTAGACTACAGGTCCATGTAGTAGCTAGATGGTTGTATCTCCTCCTTGTGCTTTCATGTATAGATCTTGTGAGCTCCGTTCATGATTAAGATCTAATCTATTTGTAATCATGCATGTTGTGTTTGCGGGGATCCGATGGATATTAAGATTATTATGTCAGATTGATTAATGGTTTTGTCTTATGATTCTATCATGTATGTGTTGTTTGTGATCTTGCATGCTCTTTGTTGTTAGTAGCTATCTTGGCCAAGTAGTTGTTAGTGACTCCAAGAGGGGGTATTTATGCTAGATAGTGGGTTCATGCCTCTAGTTTCCATGGGAAGTGACAAAAAAAAATCGGTTGTAGATGTGTTGTTGCTACTAAGGAGAAAACATGTTGGAGATATGCCCTAGAGGCAATAATAAATATAGTTATTATTATATCTTTGTGTTTATGATAAATGTTTACATTCATGCTATAATAGTATTATCAAGGAAACATTAATACTTGTGTGATTTGTAAACTTAATTTGAAGTCCCTAGTAAAGCCTCTATATAATACTGGCTTGTTGGTTAATAGATGATTGTGGTTTCCCTATCATGAACATTGAGATGTTATTAACAACAAGATCATATCGTTAGGAGAATGATATGATGGACATACTCCTATAGATAAGCGTAGCATAAAGATCAAGTCATTTCAATAGTTCAATTGCTATATGCTTTCTGATACATAGTAACCTAATTCCTTCGACCATGAGATCATGCATATAACCTTTACCGGATGGATGCTTTGATGACATCAAACACCACACCGTAACTGGGTGGCTATAAAGGTGGCATTGAGTGTTCGGAAAGTATTGGTTGAGACACATGGATCAAGAGTGGGATTTGTCCATCCATATGATGGATAGATATACTCTGGGCCCTCTCGGTGGAATGTCATCCAATTAGCTTGCAAGCATGTGACTGGCTCACAAGGGATCACATATCATGGGAACGAGAAAAGAGTACTTATCGAACGAGGTTGAACTAGGTATGCGGAGATCTGTGATCATAACCTCGGATAAGTAAATTATCGTGAGACAAAGGGAAATTGGTATCGTATGTAAGTGGTTCATTCGATCGCAAAGTAATCATAGAAATATGTAGCCATATGAATTTCAGATTCCTCTATTGGTTATTGTTCGAGAAGTGTCTCGGTCATGTCGCATAATTCACGAACCGTAGGGAGACACATAAGGATTCGACGTTGTTTGAGTAGTTATGGTATGATGAGAAAGAGACCGAATGTTGTTCGAGTCTCGGATGGGATCCGGGATATCACGAGGAGATCCGGAATGGTCCGAGAATAAGATTCATATAAGGAAAGTCCCGTTTGAGTTGGGGAATGGTTAGGTGTTTTCATCAGAATGTTCTAGAAGGTTCGGAATGTCCGGCCCAACTCCGGAGGGGAAGGGGTACATGAATGTGTCATTGAAAGTTTGAATGATTGCATCATGTACTAAGTGTCTTCGCTGTCCAAAATAAAGGGTTTATTCAAATCCTAAATTGAAAAGTCAAACGGCTAATTTGAAAGTCAAACGACAAGTTTTGGAAAGAGGAGGAGGAGTGGGAAACCGAGTTGGGGAGGGAATCCCTCCTCCAACCGGCGGCGCACCACCCAAGCCGAGTTGGGGAGGGACTCCCCTCCCTCCCCTTGGCCGGCCGGCCCCTCCACCTATATAAGGAGGGGCAGGGCTCCCTCCTAGGACACACAACTTCCACGCCTCAAACCCTAGCAGCTGCTGCCCACCATAGCCGCCGCCGCCCCCTAGGGTTTTTGCCCTAGCCGCCGACTAGGGCTGCCCCAAGCCCTAGCCGCCAGCTCTATCACTTCCTCTTTTGGTGTGTCTAAACCCTAGATCGCCGAGGAGCTCTCTCATAATCCACCATACTCGCTCCGGCTTAAGGCGAAGCCCTGCGAGATCTCCCCTCTACTTCCGGTACGCCAGTTGTCCCGAATCGTGAGGAGAGTGCTACAACCTCCATTTTCTGGAACAAGGAGAGGAAGGTCTTCGTCAGTCGAACGTGTGACCGGCTCATGAGCGCTGCTTAACGCAGGAAGGATCGTCTGCGATCTTGAGATCGGGAAGAATGCGACTACATCACCCGAGAATCCGCTCTCGTTAAACACTTTGGAATCTTCGAGGGTGAGTTATTCCATCGACTCGTTGCTACAATCTAGTAGATAGATCTTGGCTTGTTTGTTTGTATGCGGTAGAAAATTTTTGTTTTCCATGCTACGAAACCCTACAGTGGTATCAGAGCCGTGTCTATATGTAGATCTGTTGCACGAGTAGAACACAATGGTCATTGTAGGCGTTGATGCTTTTATTCCCGATTGCTTCTTGTGTACTTTGCATCTTGCGGTATGTTGGGATGAAGCGGCCCGGGCTAACCTTACATGACATCGTTCATGAGACTTGCTCCACGCTTGACATGCAACTTGTATTGCATAAGTGGCTTTGCGGGTGCCTGTTTCTCCTAGCATAGTTAAGATCCAATTTACAACGGGTGATTAACAATACTAGTATCAATGTTGTGGTTCTTGTTCGTATGTTAGAACGACACTTATTGAAAGCCCCAAACCACGTAAAACATGCAAAGAAAGTAGAGGCGTCTAACTTTGTTTTGCAGGGGTGTGTTGTGATGTGATATGGCCATGATTGTGATTATATTTGATGTATGCAATGTTCCTTATTGTAAGTTGGCAACCGGCAGGAGCCATATGGTTGTCTTTAATTTATGTTAAGACCCGCGTGTCTATTCAAAGTAGTTGTAATAGTTGAAGCCGGTGGATGACAACCATGGAGAAGCGTCATTGACCTTGATGCAATGCCGGTGATGATGGAGATCATGTTCGTGCTATAAGATGGAGATCGGAAGCACAAAGAAGAAAGGCCATATCATATCACATATTATGAATTGCATGTGATGTTAATCCTTTATGCATCTTGTATTGCTTAGTAGACGACGGTAGCATTATAAGATGATCCCTCGTGCACATGAATTTCAAGTCATAAAGTGTTCACCCTTAGTTATCACCATTGCTAAAGCTTGTTGTTTCGAAGCACCACGTGATGATCGGGTGTGTTAGATTCCGCAAGTGTATACAACGTGAGCAAGCCAGATTTGCTCATGCGGAAACTAAGGTTTGATCTTGATGAGCCTATCATGTACAGACATGGTCTCGGAACACGGATCACCGAAAGGTAAAGCATGAATCATATAGTAGATATGATGAACATGTCGATTGTTCGCCATTGAAACTATATCAACTCTTATGATGATCGGTGTTGATGTGGTGAATTTGGTTCGTGTGATCACTAAAACAATGTGAGGGATATTGTTTTGAGTGGGAGTTCACCTAGATTAATTTTATTAATATGAACTCAATTTGTCATAAACTTAGTCTAAACTATTGCAAATATGTTGTAGATCAATGGCAGCCCCTACCATCAATTTTAATGCGTTCCTAGAGAAAGAAAAGTTGAAAAACAATGGAAGCAACTTCACGGATTGGTTCCGCAATTTGAAGATTTTCCTCACAGCTGGTAATTTGACCTATGTGTTGGATGCACCGCTGGGTGACCCACCTGCAGCTGATGCTGCCGATGAAGTAAAGAACGTTTACCTCACTCGGAAGACTCAATACTCCACAGTTCAGTGTGCTATCTTGTATGGTTTAGAATCGGAGCTTCAGAAAAGGTTTGAGAATTCATACCCATATGATATTGTCGAGGATCTCAAATTGATCTTTGAGACTCATGCGGCAATTGAAAGCTATGAGGCTTCTGAAAAGTTCTTTAACTGCAAGATGGAAGAGGGCAGCTCCGTCAGTGAGCATGTGCTTAAGATGTCTGGGCACGCAAACAAACTTCAAAGCTTGGGTATTGTGATTCCTAATGCTTTGGGGATTTACCGTGTCCTCCAATCACTACCACCAAGTTACAAGAACTTTGTGATGAACTACAACATGCAGAACATGAACAAGACGTTGCCAGAACTCTTTGCCATGTTGAAGTCTGCAGAAGTGGAGATCAAGAAAGAGCACCAAGTGTTGTTGGTCAATAAGACCACCAAATTCAAGAAAGGCAAGTCTAAGCAAAGGACACTTCAAGAAGGGTGGTAAGAAAGTTACCACGCCGAAGAAGACCAAGGCTGGACCTAAGCCCGATCTTGAGTGCTTTTTTGCAAGGGAGAAGGTCACTTTGGGCGGAATTGCCCAAAGTACTTGGCGGATTTGAAGAACGGCAACATCAAGAAGAAAGGTATATCTGATATACATGTTATTGATGTGTATCTCACTAGTACTCGTAGTAGTGCCTGGGTATTTGATACTGGTTTGGTTGCTCATATTTGTAACTCGAAACAGGTGCTGCAGAATAAACGGAAGCTAGCGAAGAACGAGGTGACGATGCGCGTGGGAAATGGATCAAAGGTTGATGTGATCGCGGTCGGCACGCTACCCCTTCATCTACCATAGGGATTAGTTTTATACTTAAATAATTGTTATTTGGTTCCTGCTTTGAGCATGAACATTATATTGGGATCTTGTTTATTGCGAGACGGTTACTTGTTTAAGTCCGAGAATAATGGTTGTTCGATTTATATGAGTAATATGTTTTATGCACATGCACCTTTGATAGATGGTCTATTCTTATTGAATCTCGATAGTGGAAATACACATATTAATAACATTGAGGCTAAACGTTTGAAATCAAGCGATAACTCGACCTATATGTGGCACTGTCGTCTTGGTCACATTGGAGTGAAGCGTATGAAGAAACTCCATTCGATGGACTTCTTGAATCACTTGATTTTGAATCACTTGAAAGATGCGAAGCATGTCGATGGGTAAAATGACTAAGACTCCATTCTCAGTATGATGGAGCGAGCTACGGACTTATTGGAAATCATACATACCGATGTGTGTGGTCCAATGAGTGTAGCATCATGATGGTTATCGTTATGTTCTTACCTTCACGGATGACTTGAGTAGATATGGGTATATCTATTTCATGAAACATAAGTCCGAAACTTTCGAGAAGTTTAAGGAGTTTCAAAGTGAGGTAGAGAATCAACGTAACAAGAAGATTAAATTTCTACGTTCTGATCGTGGAGGTGAATATCTAAGTTACGATTTTGGCGAGCATTTGAAGAAATGCGGAATACTTTCACAGTTGACACCGCCGGGAACACCACATCGTAATGGTGTGTCCGAACATCATAATCGAACTCTCTTAGATATGGTTCGTTCTATGATGTCACTTACAGATTTACCGCTATCATTTTGGGGTTATGCATTAGAAACAGCCGCATTCACTTTAAATAGGGCACCGTATAAATCCGTTGAAACGACACCGTATGAATTATGGTTTGGGAAGAAACCTAAATTGTCGTTCCTTAAAGTTTGGGGTTGCGAAGCCTATGTAAAGAAGTTACAGCCGGACAAGCTTGAACCCAAAGCGGAAAAATGCGTCTTCATAGGATACCCAAAGGAAACTATTGGGTATACCTTCTATCATAGATCCAAAGGCAAAATCTTCATTGCCAAGAATGGATCCTTTCTAGAGAAGGAATTTCTCTCGAAAGAAGTGACTGGAAGGAAAGTAGAACTCGACGAGGTTGTCGAACCTTCTCTCGATATTGTGAGTAGGGCAGCACCGGAAGAAGTTCCTGTGGTGCCTGCACCAATTAGAGAGGAAGCTAATGATGGTGATCATGAAACTTCGGTTGAAGTTGCTACAGAGCCTCGGAGGTCAACGAGAACTCGTACCACTCCAGATTGGTATGATCCCGTTATGAGTGTCATGTTGGTGGACAACACCGATGACCCTGAGACATATGAGGAAGCGATGATGATCCCAGATTCCAATAAATGGCAAGAAGCCATGAAATCCGAGATTGGATCCATGTACGAAAACCAAGTGTGGACTTTGGTGGACTTACGGATGGCGGAAGGTCACGAGAATAAATGGATTTTCAAGAAGAAAACAGATGCTGATGGTAATGTTACTGTCTATAAAGCTCGACTTGTCGCAAAAGGGTTTCGGCAAATTCAAGGAGTTGACTACGATGAGACTTTTTCACCAGTAGCGAAGCTAAAGTCTGTGAGGATTATGTTAGCAATCGCTGCATATTATGATATGGCAGATGGATGTCAAAATAGCATTCCTCAATGGAGACATTGATGAAGAGTTATATATGATGCAACCCAAAGGTTTTGTCGATCCTAAAGATGCTAACAAGGTGTGCAAACTTCAAAGGTCCATCTATGGATTGAAGCAAGCATCCCAAAGTTGGAATCAACGTTTTGATAAGGTGATCAAAAGTTTTGGTTTTATACAAACTTATGGAGAAGCTTGTATTTACAAGAAAGTGAGTGGGAGCTCTGTAGCATTCTTAATACTATATGTAGATGACATATTGTTGATTGCGAATGATGTAGACCTTCTTAATAGTGTCAAGGAATATTTAAATAATAGTTTTTCAATGAAGGATCTTGGCGAAGCAGCTTACATATTAGGCATAAAGATTTATAGAGATAGATCAAAACGCCAAATATCATTGTCACAAAGTACATATTTGGACAAAGTTCTAAAGAGGTTTGGAATGGAAGAAAGCAAGAAAGGGTTCTTGCCCATGTTGCCCAATACGACCTTGAGTAAAACTCAAAGTACGACATCGGCAGAAGATAGATAAAGGATGAGTAAGACTCCCTATGCCTCATCCATAGGATCTTTAATGTATGCCATGCTATGTACTAGACCCGACATTGCATATGCTATTAGTTTAACTAGCAGATATCAAAGTGATCCAGGAGTGGATCATTGGACAGCGGTCAAAAACATCCTTAAGTACTTGAGACGAACTAAGGATATGGTTCTTTCTTATGGAGGTGATGAACAGCTCGTTGTTAAGGGTTACACCGATGCTAGTTGGAACACCGATCCGGATGATTCTAAATCACAATCTGGATACGTATTTATTTTGAATGGTGCAAAGATTAGTGGAGGTGCAAAGCAAAGCGTTGTGGCGAGATCTTCAACTGAATCGGAATACATGGTCTTGGAGGCTTCACAAGAAGCGATATGGATGAAAGAGTTCATTTGAGTGGGTGTGGTTCCTAGTCTACTGGACCCAATGTCTATCTCATGTAATAACATGGGCGCCATAGCCAATGCGCAAGAACCAAGGTCACACAAGAAGCTGAAGCATATCAAGCTACGTTTTCACGCTATTCGAGAACATATACAAGATGGGGATATAAAGATTTGCAAAGTACACACAGATCTGAATGTGGCGGATCCGTTGACTAAACCTCTCCCGAGGGCAAAACATGACCAGCACCAAACTGCCATGGGTGTTCGGTATATTACCATGTAATCTAGATTAGATGACTCTAATGCAAGTGGGAGACTGTTGGAGATATGCCCTAGAGGCAATAATAAATATAGTTATTATTATATCTTTGTGTTTATGATAAATGTTTACATTCATGCTATAATAGTATTATCAAGGAAACATTAATACTTGTGTGATTTGTAAACTTAATTTGAAGTCCCTAGTAAAGCCTCTATATAATACTAGCTTTTTGGTTAATAGATGATTGTGGTTTCCCTATCATGAACATTGAGATGTTATTAACAACAAGATCATATCGTTGGGAGAATGATATGATGGACATACTCCTATAGATAAGCGTAGCATAAAGATCAAGTCATTTCAATAGTTCAATTGCTATATGCTTTCTGATACATAGTAACCTAATTCCTTCGACCATGAGATCATGCATATCACCTTTACCGGATGGATGCTTTGATGACATCAAACACCACACCGTAACTAGGTGGCTATAAAGGTGGCATTGAGTGTTCGGAAAGTATTGGTTGAGACACATGGATCAAGAGTGGGATTTGTCCATCCATATGACGGATAGATATACTCTGGGCCCTCTCGGTGGAATGTCATCCAATTAGCTTGCAAGCATGTGACTGTCTCACAAGGGATCACATATCACGGGAACGAGAAAAGAGTACTTATCGGTAACGAGGTTGAACTAGGTATGCAGAGATACTGACGATCATAACCTCGGATAAGTAAACTATCGTGAGACAAAGGGAAATTGGTATCGTATGTAAGTGGTTCATTCGATCGCAAAGTAATCATAGAAATATGTGGGAGCCATATGAATTTCTAGATTCCTCTATTGGTTATTGTTCGGAGAAGTGTCTCGATCATGTCCACATTATTCACGAACCGTGGGAGACACACTTAAGGATTCACGTTGTTTGAGTAGTTATGGTATGATGAGAAAGAGACCGAATGTTGTTGGTCTCGGATGGGATCCGGGATATCACGAGGAGATCCGGAATGGTCCGGAGAATAAGATTCATATAAGTAAAGTCCCGTTTGAGTTGGGAATGGTTACGGTGTTTTCATGAATGTTCTAGAAGGTTCGGAATGTCCACACTCTGGAGGAAGGGTACATGAATGTGTCATTGAAGGTTGGAATGATTGCATCATGTACTAAGTGTCTTCTGTCCAAAATAAAGGGTTTATTCAAATCCTAAATTGAAAAGTCAAACGGCTAATTTGAAAGTCAAACGACAAGTTTTGGAAAGAGGAGGAGGAGTGGAAACCGAGTTGGGAGGGAATCCCTCCAACCGCGGCGCACCACCAAGCCAAGTTGGGAGGTACTCCTCCCTCCTTGGCCGGCCCTCCACCTATAAGGAGGCGGGCTCCCTCCTAGGACACACTACTTCCACGCCTCAAACCCTAGCAGTGCCGCCGCCCACCATAGCCGCCCCTAGGGTTTTTTCCTAGCCGCCGACTTGGGCTGCCCCAAGCCCTAGCCCGGCTCTAGCACTCCTCTTTGGTGTGTCTAAACCCTAGATCGCCGAGGAGCTCTCTCATAATCCACCATACTCGCTCCGGCGAAGCCTGCGAGATCTCCCTCTACTTACCACATGGTTGTCTTTGCCGAATCGCGAGGAGAGTGCTACAACCTCCATTTTCTTGGAACAAGGGAGAGGAAGGTCTTCGTCGATCGAACGTGTGACCGATTGGGAGCGCTTCGGAGCAGCCTGGAAGGATCGTCTCACGCGATCTTGAGATCGGGAGAATCGACTACATCACCCACGAGAATCCGCTCTCGTTAAACACTTTGGAATCTTCGAGGGTGAGTTATTCCATCGACTCGTTGCTACAATCTAGTAGATAGATCTTGGCTTGTTTGTTTGTATGCGGTAGAAAAATTTTGTTTTCCATGCTACGAAACCCTACAAAACAACAGTCTCTTGTTCATGGAACAAGTGGATTGTTTACCTTACACACTTTTCTTAAAGCAGTTGTTTGTTGCTTGCAACTTAATACTGAAGGGGGTTTGGATGATAACCTGAAGGTGGATTACTAGTCATAGATGCAATTGGATGGCGATCTATGTATATTGTTGTATTGCCCAATCGAATCTCATAGGATCTTTTTGTCTGGTATTGCATTGTTATGCCTAGCTCATTTCCTGTCAATTGCCCTGCTGTAATTTGTTTATCCTTCATGCCATGTTGTTTATCTAAAGAGAGCACCTCTAGTGAACTATGGACCTCAGTCGAATCTTTACCATTGATACAACTTCCACTATTACATGTTTACTTGTTGCAAACCACCATTACCTTTCACACCATACAGTTAATCCTTTGTTATAGCAAACCGGTGAGCTTGACAACCTCACTGTTTGTTGGGACAAAGTCTTGAGTTTGTGTTGTACAGGTTTCCACGTTGCTTGCAACACCTTTGAGACATTTCCTTCCTCCTACTTGTTTGATAACCTCGGTATCTACTGAGGAAAAACTTGTTGTTGTGCTCATAACACCTTGCTCTTGGGGTTTCCAACGAAGTGCACCAAGCACAGCCAACAAGACTTTTCTGGCGTCGTTGCCGGGTAGGATAAGGACGTCTTCACAAGGCGAGTCCTCCACTTCCTTTCTTTTTACTTTGTTTTTAGTTTGCTTAGTTTATTTTTCTTGGTTTTGTTTGTAGGGTTTTGTAGCATGGAAAACAAAAAAATTCTACCGCATACAAACAAACAAGCCAAGATCTATCTACTAGATTGTAGCAATGAGTCAATAGAATAACTCACCCTCGAAGATTCCAAAGTGTTTAACGAGAGCGGATTCTCGTGGGTGATGTAGTCGTACTCTTCCCGATCTCAAGATCGTGTAGACGATCCTTCCGGCGCTGCGTTCCGGCAGCGCTCCATGATCGGTCACTGCGTTCGATTTTCGTGAATACCTTCCTCTCCCTTGTTCCAAAGCGGCCGGAGGTTGTAGCACTCTCCTCGCGATTCCAAAGACAACGGCGTGGTACCGGAAGTAGAGGGGAGATCTCGCAGGGCTTCGCCTTAAGCCGGAGCGAGTATGGTGGAGTATGAGAGAGTCCCTCGACGATCTAGGGTTTAGACACGCCGAGGAGGGGGCAAGCCAGCGGCTAGGGTTAGCTAGGCGGTGGTGGTTTGCCCTAGGTCGGCGGCGACGGTAGTGGAGGTGGCGGCGCCGGCGGCTAGGGTTTAGAGGTGGTGGAGTTGTGTGTCTAGGATGGGAGCCCTGCCCCTCCTTTTATAGGTGGAAGGGGCCGGCCAAGGGGAGGGGAGTCCCTCCCCAACTCGGCTTGGTGGTGCGCCGGCGGTGGGGAGGAGGGACTTCCGGAGTGCCGGACATTCCGGAACCTTCTAGAACATTCCCTGATGAAAACACCGGAACCATTCTTCAACTCCGAAACGGGACTTTCCCTATATGAATCTTATTCTCCGGACCATTCCGGATCTCCTCGTGATATCCCGAATCCCATTCGAGACTCCGAACAACAATCAGACTCTTTCTCATCATTCCATAACTACTCAAGCAACGTCGAATCCTTAAGTGTGTCTCCCTACGGTTCGTGAATTATGCGGACATCATCGAGACACTTCTCCCATCAATAACCAATAGAGGAATCTGGAAATTCATATGGCTCCCACATATTTATAGGATTACTTTGCGATCGAATGAACCACTTACATACGATACCAATTTCCCTTTGTCTCACGATAGTTTACTTATCTGAGATTATGATCGTCGGTATCTCTGCATACCTAGTTCAACCTCGTTACCGATAAGTACTCTTTTCTCGTTCCCGTGATATGTGATCCCTTGTGAGACAGTCACATTCTTGCAAGCTAATTGGATGACATTTCACCGAGAGGGCCCAGAGTATATCTATCCGTTATATGGATGGACAAATCCCAGTCTTGATCCATGTGTTTCAACCAATACTTTCCGAACACTCAATGCCACCTTTATAGCCACCCGATTCTGTGGTGTTTTATGTCATCAAAGCATCCATCCGGTAAAGGTGATATGCATGATCTCATGGTCGAAGGAATTAGGTTACTATGTATCAGAAAGCATATAGCAATTGAAATATTAAAATGACTTGATCTTTATGCTACGCTTATCTATAGGAGTATGTCCACCATATCATTCTCCTAACGATATGATCTTGTTGTTAATAACATCTCAATGTTCATGATAGGGAAACCACAATCATCTATTAACCAACAAGCTAGTATTATATAGAGGCTTTACTAGGGACTTCAAATTAAGTTTACAAATCACACAAGTATTAATGTTTCCTTGTTAATACTATTATAGCATGAATGTAAACATTTATCATAAACACAAAGATATAATAATAACTACATTTATTATTGCCTCTAGGGAATATCTCCAACAGTCTCCCACTTGCACTAGAGTCATCTAATCTAGATTACATGGTAATATACCGAACACCCATGGCGGTTTGGTCTTTGGTCATGTTTTGCCCTCGGGAGAGGTTTAGTCAACGGATCCACATTCGGATCTGTGTGTACTTTGCAAATCTTTATATCCCCATCTTGGATATGTTCTCGAATAAGCGTGAAAACGTAGCTTGGTGTGCTTCACTTCTTGTGTGACCTTGGTTCTTGCGCATTGGCTATGGCGCCCATGTTATCCACGATAGATAGACATTGGGTCCAAGCACTAGGAACCACACCCATCTCTGTAATGAACTCTTTCATCCATATTGCTTCTTGTGAAGCCTCCGAAGCGACCATGTATTCCGATTGGTTGAAGATCTCAACAACGCTTTGTTTTGCACTCCTCCAGCTAACTGCTGCACCATTCAAAATATATACGTATCCAGATTGTGATTTAGAATCATCCGGATCGGTGTTCCAACTAGCATCGGTGTAACCATTAACAACGAGTTGTTCATCACCTCCATAAGAAAGAACCATATCCTTAGTTCTTCTCAAGTACTTAAGGATGTTTTTGACCGCTGTCCAATGATCCACTCCTGGATCACTTTGATATCTGCTAGTTAAACTAACAACATATGCAATGTCGGGTCTTGTACATAGCATGGCATACATTTGAGATCCTATGGCTGAGGCATAGGGAGTCTTACTCATCCTATCTCTATCTTCTGCCGATGTCGGACTTTGAGTTTTACTCAAGGTCGTATTGGGCAACATGGACAAGAACCCTTTTGTGGCATCCCGCAAAACCACTACTAGAAAATCGCGTTGAATTTGTGCATTGCATCGTCATCATCATGCATTGTTTGCCAAAACTATGTCTGCAAAGCCGTTTTGTTTTCCCAACGCCCCATCTTAATTCAAATGCAAAACCCGGGCTTGTCCGGATTATTTTATTTTGTCTTGCATTGGTTTGCAAAGGACATGTTTTAATCAAATAAAAATATTAAATTATTTTAGCGGAATCAGGCAGGCGTTTTAGCCCCGACCACCCCGGAAAAACTAAATCGCCAAACACCTGGCCCCATCTAATCCTAAACCCACCTAAAAGCTACCCAACCTACCTCCACCTCACCCCAACCAATAGGCATGCCTCAAGACACCCTCTCCTCTCCCTCCTCCTGCCACCTCACCACCCACGCCTCTCCCTCAGGGCCTCTGCACTCAGCCGGACCAGTCCTCCCACAGTCCGAGCCTCCTGGGACCGCTGACCCAGCGTCCCGCGCCCCAGCTCCTGGCCTTTGCCGTCTGTCGTCTTCCTCCTCGCTCTCTCTCCTCATGGCATTCTGCTGGGCCTGCTCACCTCTTCCCTCTCAGCACCTCCTCCTCAGTGCTTCGACCCCGAGCTGCCGCTGACCCTTGCGCCCTCCTCTCCTCTCGCGGCTGCGCCCTGCGCCCGTCCGCGACCTCGCCATCCACCCTCCTCTCCGCTCGCGTCCTCCTCCGCCGCCTCTCCGGCTGCGCCTCGCCCTGCCAGCCGCCCGCCGTCCACCTGCGGCCTGCTGCCAGGCCTCTCCTCGTCTGCCCCGCTGAGGCCCTCGCTGCCAAGCCCCCTCCGCCAACCTCCCGTCTTCCTGTCGCCTTCGGTGGCGTCATGAACCAGGCCACCCCGGTGCTCGAGCTTGCGCACATGGTTGCTGTCCAGGTGCCGGTACCGCTGCGTTCCTTTGCGGTACTGTTTGTACCCGGTGGTAAGGGAAGACGGCGATCCCAAGTTCGCCATCGGCCACCAAATGGCACCCCAAGGCCATCGATGCGATGCCAAGTTCTCCGACTCGACCCATCGACAAGATCTTCATCGCCATCTGAAGTAGGAGACCGTGCCATCAAACGCCAAGATCGTCGCCACCACGTTGTTTTGGAGAATGGACCTGGCGCACCCGAAGACCCTGACGCCGTTTCCAAGTTCGCCACCGGTGAATCAGGAGGAACCCCCAAGGACTTCGACCCGGTACCGCGTCAAGATCGCCTTCTCGGACCCCGTTGACGCCAAG
The DNA here is from genome assembly GCA_030063025.1 of Avena longiglumis. NCBI lineage: Eukaryota > Viridiplantae > Streptophyta > Magnoliopsida > Poales > Poaceae > Avena > Avena longiglumis. The sequence continues at coordinate 49,855,444 of CP125976.1, read as the reverse complement.
ATCTTCGCCGTAGAGCGACAAGGCCTTCGACAAGACAAGGAACGCCAAGTGTTTCACCCCGGACACCGAGTCCGCCGAGAACCCCCGATGCGACAAGTAACCCGTCCGAACGCCATGACCGTCAACGTGATCCGAAGACCCCGGATGCGCCAAGACCTACCCCTGAGTCCGAGAACGACCTCGCCGAACCCTGAACCCTGAGACCGACCCCGAACCCCGGAACCCCAAGTCGTCGAGACCCTCTAATGTGTGACCTCTTTTCCTCGAACCCTATTTTATAACATATCAATTTGTTGCACATTAAACTGTCATTCTCGCATGCATAATCTTGTGGTTTGGGGGCCTTAAGCCGATTCACCTAATAATTAAATATGGGGCCCATATGCGGGCAAATCTAGTCTCATATCGGCCTCATTTAAACTTGTGTAGCGAACCAGTACTATCCTTTGGCCATGTTAAACAACATTTAAATTGCGGGGCTTCTAAATAACATGACCCACCTAAATAATTGTCGGGACCCCGGTTCCGCTTAATATGACCTAGTTGCATCGCACCTTTGCCATGTCATCCATCATGCATGCATCATGCCGATCTTCTGCCGTGTATTAAATATTGCATCCGGTGTTTCTTCTAGTGTTTTGCTTCTTCGCGGATAAGGCCGTTGAGTTGATGTGAGCTTCGCCCCGATCTTCGGATGAACCTTTCGGCAATGTTTTCAGGCGAGCATCTCCCCCTTTCTACCTATCTTAATTTTCTAGAATTTACTTCCCTCCTGTTGATCTTTGCTATCTGTGTTGCGATGCTCTAGTTTCGTGCCCGTGATATCCCTTGCAGCCATATATAGCCTTGGACACATCCTATTACCTGTTGTTTGGTAGATAGTTGGCCCCGCGTGTCGTAGTCGCTTGCTCAAGGGTTTAAGTGTCGACAAGTACCACCTTTGTTGGAGAATTGCACGTTGGCGTTGGAGATGATCATGGCTTTAATTATTGTATCACTTTAATTCTGTTTAACAACTAAAATTGAATTAAGCGAGAGGCATCGGTGGGTGATAGGTAAGATTTGGTTTCCATCCCACTTGTGTCCGTGGGACCGAGTTCTTGACACTGTTAGAGATCGGAGCGCTAACCACGGTGGGGAGATATGGGCCCCATTGATAATTACGATTTCAAAGTATTGTCTTGGGGCCACAACTAGTTTGAGGTTTTATTTACGATCTGTACCTATGCCATGCTACTTTCGTATTTAAATTGTGCGAGTGCACGCATTATCTTTTAGGAAGCGGAGTGATTACGGTATCGGCGGTCCCGATTGGGGATCTGTCGCTTCATACCATTGGCGCAACCCTAAGTCCGTCTCGAGACCGGACTTCGTTGCGGGTGTACTTAGTGGGGTGGCCCCGGTGCTTGCTTTGGGTGCAGGAACGTCGTGACTTAGGCCCCGCCGACATCTGGATGGGTGTATGTTAGCGATCCGCAAAAGGGTCAAGTGCTGTGGATACTTTGGTGCACCCTGCGGTTTAATCTTTTCGATAAGCCGTGTCGCGGTTATGGACGACTTGGAGCACGATTGCTTGATCATAGACAACTATAACTAAAGTTTATTGTTTTAAATTGAATTGTTTCCGATATGATTAGTAATCAGCTTCACTACAATGTAATGGCTAAATAAAAGTACCAACCTTTGGGTTTGGGTTATCTCATGCTAATTGAATCGACTAGTAAGTGATGCTACTATAACGGAATTACTAACTAAAAGTGCTTACTTTATCGTGACGATTAACTACACGACTAGTAATGGCTGCACGATAATCGAATAAGTAAAAGCGCCAGCGTATGCGTTCCTCGGTGACCTCCTCGTTTGGTCTCGAGGAAGACGCCAGATGGGTTTGTTTGATGATAGTCTCGTGTTGGATCCGAATAGGTCTTTCTCACCCCTCTCGATAGCGCCCGGTTGTATCGAGTCTCTATAGGATGTTTAGTGCGTCTTTGCGCTTTCGATCCACCATACCTATGTAGGCGAGGACCGCCGAATTCTAGCCTCGCTGTCTTGGCCTCGATCGACGCTCCTTCTTTTCCTTTGCCCTTTCGGCACCCTTTTGTTTAAGCGGGTTTTGAGATCGACGCCGTTAGGGTTACCCTTCCGCTTGGCCTGGGGTTATGGACGCCATTGGTTATTCTTGTGGCTCTTAGCCCCATTTGCATCTTGTCCGTAGTCGGACGCCCCATCGTTTTCAAGGTGGTTTGGATCTTTGTACCGTATTTGTATTCTTGACTCTTTGAGTCATTTGTTGTATATATATTACTGTGGGTCCCATCGAGGACTGTTGTGTAATGTTATTACTTTGTTTTCCACCCTTGCACGAAAGTGCTGGTGACACCTTGAATCGTTTCTATGCGGGTTTTGGCGAGTTTCGGTAAAACTTGCATAGGGCCGATTCTGAGGGTGTTACACCTTTCTTGCTATCTTCCATTCCAAACCTCTTTAGAACTTTGTCCAAATATGTACTTTGTGACAATGATATTTGGCGTTTTGATCTATCTCTATAAATCTTTATGCCTAATATGTAAGCTGCTTCGCCAAGATCCTTCATTGAAAAACTATTATTCAAATATTCCTTGACACTATTAAGATGGTCTACATCATTCCCAATCAACAATATGTCATCTACATATAGTATTAAGAATGCTACAGATCTCCCACTCACTTTCTTGTAAATACAACCTTCTCCATAAGTTTGTATAAAACCAAAACTTTTGATCACCTTATCAAAACGTTGATTCCAACTTCGGGATGCTTGCTTCAATCCATAGATGGACCGTTGAAGTTTGCATACCTTGTTAGCATCTTTAGAATCGACAAAACCTTTGGGTTTCATCATATACAACTCTTCATCAATGTCTCCATTGAGGAATGCTGTTTTGACATCCATCTGCCATATCTCATAATCATAATATGCAGCGATTGCTAACATAATCCTCACAGACTTTAAGCTCTTGGTGAGAAAGTCGCATCGTAGTCATCTCCTTGAATTTGTCGAAACCCCTTTGCGACAAGTCGAGCTTTATAGACAGTAACATTACCATCAGCATCTGTTTTCTTCTTGAAAATCCATTTGTTCTCGACAGCCTTCCGGCCATCTGGTAAGTCCACCAAAGTCCATACTTGGTTTTCGTACATGGATCCAATCTCGGATTTCATGGCTTCTTCCCATTTATTGGAATCTGGGCTCATCATTGCTTCCTCATATGTCTCAGGGTCATCGGTGTTTCCCACCAACATGACACTCATAACGGGATCATACCAATCTGGAGTGGTACGAGTTCTCGTTGACCTGCGAGGTTCTGTAGCAACTTCAACCGAAGTTTCATGATCATCATCATTAGCTTCCTCTCTAATTGGTGCAGGCACCACAGGAACTTCTTCGGTCTTGCGCTACTGCAATTCGAGAGAAGGTTTGACAACCTCGTCGAGTTCTACTTTCCTTCTAGTCACTTCTTTCGAGAGAAATTCCTTCTCTAGAAAGGATCCATTCTTAACGAAGATTTTGCCTTCGGATCTATGATAGAAGGTATACCCAATAGTTTCCTTGGTATCCTATGAAGACGCATTTTTCCGCTTTGGGTTCAAGCTTGTCCTTGTAACTTCTTTAAATAGGCCCAACCCCAAACTTTAAGGAACGACAATCTAGGTTTCTTCCCAAACCATAATTCATACGTTGTCGTTTCAACGGATTTAGATGGTGCCCTATTTAAAGTGAATGCGGCTGTTTCTAATGCATAACCCCAAAATGATAGCGGTAAATCAGAAGTGACATCATAGACGAACCATATCTAAGAGAGTTCGATTCTGACGTTCGGACACACCATTCTGTTGTGGTGTTCCCGGTGTCAATTGTGAAAGTATTCCGCATTTCTTCAAATACTCGCCAAACTCGTAACTTAGATATTCACCTCCACGATCAGACCGTAGAAATTTAATATTCTTGTTACGTTGATTCTCTACCTCACTTTGAAATTCCTTAAACTTCTCGAAAGTTTAGGACTTATGTTTCATGAAATAGATATACCCATATCTACTCAAGTCATCCGTGAAGGTAAGAACATACGATAACGATAACCATAGCGATGCTACACTCATTGGACCACACACATCGGTATGTATGATTTCCAATAAGTCCGTAGCTCGCTCCATCATACCAGAAAATGGAGTCAGTCATTTTACCCATCAGATATGCTTCACATCTATCAAGTGATTCGAAATCAAGTGACTCAAGAAGTCCATCGGAATGGAGTTTCTTCATACGCTTCACTCCAATGTGACCAAGACCACAGTGCCACATATAGGTCGAGTTATCGCTCGATTTCAAACGTTTAGCCTCAATGTTGTTAATATGTGTATTTCCACTACCGAGATTCAACAAGAATAGACCATCTATCAAAGGTGCATGTGCATAAAACATATTACTCATATAAATCGAACAACCATTATTCTCGGATTTAAACAAGTAACCGTCTCGCAATAAACAAGATCCCGATATAATGTTCATGCTTACGGGCACCAAATAACAATTATTTAAGTATAAAACTAATCCCGATGGTAGATGAAGGGTAGCGTGCCGACCGCGATCACATCAACCTTTGATCCGTTTCCCAGCGCATCGTCACCTCGTTCTTCGCTAGCTTCCGTTTATTCTGCAGACCTGTTTGAGTTACAAATATGAGAAACCGAACCAGATCAAATACCGAGCACTACTACGGTACTAGTGAGATACACATCAATAACATGTATATCGATATACCTTTCTTCTTGATGTTGCCGTTCTTCAAATCCGCCAAGTACTTTGGGCAATTCCGCTTCGGTGACCTTCTCCCTTGCGGTAAAGCACTCGATGTCGAGCTTAGGTCCAGCCTTGGTCTTCTTCGGCGTGGTAACTTTCTTACCACCCTTCTTGAAGTGTCCTTCCGCTTAGACTTTCCTTTCTTGAATTTGGTGGTCTTATTGACCAACAACACTTGGTGCTCTTTCTTGATCTCCACTTTGCATTTCAACATGGCAAAGAGTTCTGGCAACGTTTTGTTCATGTTTTGCATGTTGTAGTTCATCACAAAGTTCTTGTAACTTGGTGGTAGTGATTGGAGGACGCGGTAAATCCCCAAAACATTAGGAATCACTATACCCAAGCTTTGAAGTTTGTTTGCGTGCCCAGACATCTTAAGCACATGCTCACTGACAGAGCTGCCCTCTTCCATCTTGCAGTTAAAGAACTTTTCAGAAGCCTCATAGCTTTCAATTGCCGCATGAGTCTCAAAGATCAATTTGAGATCCTCGGCAATATCATATGGGTCTGAATTCTCAAACCTTTTCTGAAGCTCCGATTCTAAACCATACAAGATAGCACACTGAACTGTGGAGTACCGAGTCTTCCGAGTGAGGTAAACATTCTTTACTTCATCGGCAGCATTAGCTGCAAGTGGGTCACCCAGCGGTGCATCCAGCAGATAGGTCAAATTACCAGCTATGAGGACAATCCTCAAATTGCGGAACCAATCCACGAAGTTGCTTCCATTGTTTTTCAACTTTTCTTTCTCTAGGAACGCATTAAAATTGATAGTAGGGACTGCCATTGATCTACAACATATTTGCAATAGTTTAGACTAAGTTTATGACAAATTGAGTTCAAATTAATAATAAAATTAATCTAGGTGAACTCCCACTCAAAACAATATCCCTCACATTGTTTTAGTGATCACACGAACCAAATCCACCACATCAACACCGATCATCACGAGAGCTGATATAGTTTCAATGGCGAACAATCGGCATGTTCACCATATCTACTATATGATTCATGCTTTACCTTTCGGTGATCCGTGTTTCGAGACCATGTCTGTACATGCTATGCTCGTCAAGATCAAACCTTAGTTTCCGCATGAGCAAATCTGGCTTGCTCACGTTGTATACACTTGCGGAATCTAACACACCCGATCATCACGTGGTGCTTCGAAACAACAAGCTTTAGCAACAGTGCTAACTAAGGGTGAACATTTTATGACTTGAAATTCATGTGCATGAGGGATCATCTTATAATGCTACCGTCGTCTACTAAGCAATACAAGATGCATAAAGGATTAACATCACATGCAATTCATAATATGTGATATGATATGGCCTTTCTTCTTTGTGCTTCCGATCTCCATCTTCTAGAACGAACATGATCTCCACCATCACCGGCATTGCATCAAGGTCAATGACGCTTCTCCATGGTTGTCGTCCACCGGCTTCAACTATTACAACTACTTTGAATAGACACGCGGGTCTTAACATAAATTAAAGACAACCATATGGCTCCTGCCGGTTGCCAACTTACAATAAGGAACATTGCATACATCAAATATAATCACAATCATGGCCATATCACATCACAGCACACCCCTACAAAACAAAGTTAGACGCCTCTACTTTCTTTGCATGTTTTACGTGGTTTGGGGCTTTCAATAAGTGTCGTTCTAACTTACAAACATGAACCACAACATTGATACTAGTATTGTTAATCACCCGTTGTAAATTGGATCTTAACTATGCTAGGAGAAACATGCACCCGCAAAGCCACTTATGCAATACAAGTTGCATGTCAAGCGTGGAGCAAGTCTCATGAACGATGTCATGTAAGGTTAGCCCGGGCCGCTTCATCCCAACATACCACAAGATGCAAAGTACACAAGAAGCAATCGACAATAAAGCATCAACCCCCACAATGACCATTGTGTTCTACTCGTCAATGATCTACATATAGACACGGCTCGATACCCTTTGTAGGGTTTTAGCATGGAAAACAAAAATTTCTACCGCATACAAACAAACAAGCCAAGATCTATCTACTAGATTGTAACGAGTCGATAGAATAACTCACCCTCGAAGATTCCAAAGTGTTCAACGAGGCGGATTCGTGGGTGATGTAGTCGTACTCTTCCGATCTCAAGATCGTGTAGACGATCCTTCCTAGGCTGCGTTCGGCGCTCCCGCAATCGGTCACACGTTCGGTACTCGGCGAAGACCTTCCTCTCCCTTGTTCCAGCGATGGAGGTTGTAGCACTCTCCTCGCGATTCGGCGGCCTGGCGGCATGGTACCGGAAGTAGAGGGGAGATCTCGCAGGGCTTCGCCTTAAGCCGGAGCGAGTATGGTGGAGTATGAGAGAGTCCCTCGATGATCTAGGGTTTATACACGCCGAGGAGGGGGCAAGCCGGCGGCTAGGGTTAGCTAGGTGGCGGCGGCGGTTTGCCCTAGGTCGGCGGCGGCGGCAGTGGAGGTGGCGGCGCCGGCGGCTAGGGTTTAGAGGTGGTGGAGTTATGTGTCTAGGAGGGGAGCCCTGCCCCTCCTTTTATAGGTGGAGGGGGCCGGCCAAGGGGAGGGGAGTCCCTCCCCAACTCGGCTTGTTGGTGCGCCGATGGTGGGGAGGAGGGACTCCTCCCCAACTCGGTTTCCTCCTCCTTTTCCACTTCCCAAAAATAGCCGTTTGACTTTCAAACTTGGCGTTTGACTTTTCAAACAAGGATTTGATTTAATCCTCTTATTTTGTTCAGCGATGACACTTAGTACATGATGCAATCATAGCAACTTGATATAACACATTCATGTACCCTTCCCCTCCGGAGTGTCGGACATTCCGGAACCTTCTAGAACATTCCCTGATGAAAACACCAGAACCATTCTTCAACTCCGAAACGGGACTTTCCCTATATGAATCTTATTCTCCGAACCATTCCGGATCTCCTCGTGATATCCCGAATCCCATTCGAGACTCCGAACAACATTCGGACTCTTTCTCATCATTCCATAACTACTCAAGCAACGTCGAATCCTTAAGTGTGTCTCCCTACGGTTCGTGAATTATGCGAACATGATCGAGACACTTCTCCGATCAATAACCAATAGAGGAATCTGGAAATTCATATGGCTCCCACATATTTCTACGATTACTTTGCGATCGAATGAACCACTTACATACGATACCAATTCCCCTTTGTCTCACGATAGTTTACTTATCCGAGGTTATGATCGTCGGTATCTCTGCATACCTAGTTCAACCTCGTTACCGATAAGTACTCTTTTCTCGTGATATGTGATCCCTTGTGAGCAGTCACATGCTTGCAAGCTAATTGGATGACATTTCACCGAGAGGGCCCAGAGTATATCTATCCGTCATATGGATGGACAAATCCCAGTCTTGATCCATGTGTTTCAACCAATACTTTCCGAACACTCAATGCCACCTTTATAGCCACCCAGTTACGGTGTGGTGTTTGATGTCATCAAAGAATCCATCCGGTAAAGGTGATATGCATGATCTCATGGTCGAAGGAATTAGGTTACTATGTATCAGAAAGCATATAGCAATTGAACTATTAAAATGACTTGATCTTTATGCTACGCTTATCTATAGGAGTATGTACACCATATCATTCTCCTAACGATATGATCTTGTTGTTAATAACATCTCAATGTTCATGATAGGGAAACCACAATCATCTATTAACCAACAAGCTAGTATTATATAGAGGCTTTACTAGGGACTTCAAATTAAGTTTACAAATCACACAAGTATTAATGTTTCCTTGTTAATACTATTATAGCATGAATGTAAACATTTATCATAAACACAAAGATATAATAATAACTACATTTATTATTGCCTCTAGGGCATATCTACAACATTGTTTGCCTATTTTCAAAAACTCCAAAAAAATTAGTTTAGTTTGGTTTGCTTTGTTTATTCAAAAACACAAAAATATTAGTTCCTGCTCTAGTTGTTGTTGCTGTTTTTGGCATGCTCACATTTGCCAAAATAAACTCTGCTGAGAACACCAAGTTGTGTGACTTCACTAGCACAAACAACAATGATTTCCTTAGCACTCCTATTGCTCCACCTGCTCCTGATGCTACCTTTTATGAAATTAAGCCTGCTTTATTGAATCTTGTGATGATAGAGCAATTTTCTCGTGCTTGATACGTCGGAAACGTATCTATAATTTTTTATGCTCCATGCTTGTTTTGTATCTACTTTTCTTTGCTTTGTCTATACTTTGAGGTGTTTTTATATCTTTTCTGGAACTAACCTATTAACAAGTTGCCACAGTGTCAGTTGCCTGTTTCTTCTGTTTTTTGGTTCCAAAAAGGCAGAAAATCAATATTCTCGTAATTGGACGGGACAAAAGCCAAAGTCAATAACTTTCCGTGAGGGACACGAATCCATAAGGAGGGACGGAGAGGCACGGAGGGTGGCAGACCCACAGGCGCGACAAGCCTAGCCCGCGCACAGGAGGTGTGTGCCCTCTGGCCGCCTCCTCGGCCTCCCCTTCGCCTATAAGAAGCCATCGACCCAAAAACCCGAGGGCATCCAGAAGAAATCCACGAAAACGTCTGTAGCGTCGCCGCCACCGAAGGGGAGATTCAGGGGACAGAAAGTCTCTATTCCGGCACCCTGTCGGGATGGGGAGGTGCCCCCGGAGCCATATCCATCGATCTCCATCGCCATCTTCATCACCGTTGCTGATTCCCATGATGAGGAGGGAGTAGTTCTTCCTCAAGGCTAAGGGCTATACCGGTAGCTATGTGTTCACCTCTCTCTATATGCATGATCATGTTGTGGTTACATGAACCAAATCCACTCAAATTGAGTTCTACTAATCTAAATTAGAAATGAACTCCCACTCAAAAACGACATCCCTCGTGTCTTTTTGGTGATTACATGAACCAAATCCACTACACCAAGTCCGATCATCACGTGAGTCGGTGTAGCTTTAAAGGCGAGCATCAAATGGGCATCATATCTACCATATGACTCATGCTTAACCTTTCGGTCCGTGTTCCGAGGCCATGTCTGTACATGCTAGGCTCGCCAAGTAAGAACCTTAGTATTCGCGTGTGTAACTTTCTTACACCCGAGATATGCTCGTGGATTCAAGTACACCCAATCATCACGTGATGTCTTGAAGCGATGAAACATTGCCGGTGCATACTTAAGGAATAACACATTTTTATCTTGATATCTAAATGAGAGATCATCTTATTATGCTAATAAAACGCCAAACAAGCAATATAAGATACAATCAAACATCACATGTTTATAAGTGAAATGATATGGTTCTTGCACTTGATCTCCATCATGTGCATCATGGTATGATCACTATCATACCTCTATGTGTAAGGCCAAGGTCCATGGAACTTACACGTTATATGTGTTGTAAGAGTATCGACTTGTACTTCTACTTACAACATCACCATATCATGACACTAGCCCAGCAACAATCTAAACTAGACGCCTCTAATTTATCCATTGCAAGTTTTACGTGGCTTAGGGCTTTCGAAGATAGAACCGTTCATACCTATGAACATGAATCACAACAAGGATAACCAAATTGTTGATAACTCATTGCAAATTAGATATTGACTATAGTAGGAGAGATAGACACCCGCTAGCCACTTATGCAAAACTAGTTGCGTGTCAAGCGTGGAACAGGTCTCATGTGCGAGGACATGTAAAGTTTGCCCGGGCCGCTTCATCCCACTATGTCACCAATATCCAAAGTACAACTAAGAAGCAATAAAATGATCATCATCGCCCACATACTCATATGTGTACTACCCGTGCAAAGCATCTACGCATAGATCCGGCTCTGATACCACTGTAGGGTTCGCAGCATAGAAAACAAATTTTTTCCTACGATGAAAACAACTATGTACCAAGATCTATCTACTAGATACAAGCAACGGGCGGATATCCATCCGTAGAGAACATACCCTTGAAGACCGACAAAGCTTAACGAGTCCAAACTCGTGGTTGATGTAGACGATCTCTTGCCGATCTCAAGATCGAGAGGAAGTCCTAAGCGCCAAGAAAAGCAAGGTAGATCCGTGCTCGCACACACGTACGAGGCACCGAGCAACCTCCGCCTCCTCGCTCTAGCGATGCAGCGGAAGCACGACTCTTTTTTGCCGAGCAATGTTCTGGTAGCTGCAAGGGGTCGTGGTAGTTGGCTTCGTTCCGGCGTGTCTGACGAGTCTCTTCGTGTTGGTCTCCTCTTGCTGTGAAGTCGAAGCTGCCACGTCCTTCAATGTATCATCTGGGCAGTGTAGTATGACCTGCAAGGGCGGTCCAACGGTGAAGGTCTTCTTCGGCGTGGGTCTTGCGCATTCCTCTCCGACACTCGTCTTTAGAAGCGTTTGGCATATGCCGACTTGAGCTTCGTGTCTGTGTAGGGTGGCTGAGTGTGCCCATCGCGACTGTTGTCGAGGCTGCCTATGCTGGTTTTCGCCGGTTTTCCCGCTAATAAACTGGCCATTTATGTACTTCTTCTCATTTAATGAAAACAGTACTAAATCGTTTGTCTTGTTTTTTTTTTTTAAATGTTGGAACTAGGAACTGATTCGGCGGCAGACTGCAGGGTCCTAGTGATGCTGCTGGCGGACGACCTGCGCGGTCACCTGACCTGGCCGAGCTGGCGGAGCTGACCCGGACGGCCTGCGCGGTCACCTGACCTGGCCGAGCTGGCGGAGCTGACCCGGACGGCCGGTCAACCGTACGCCGGGCTACACGAGTGCCGTTGACTCCGATCGGCCTGTCCGACGCCGCTCGCCAGTCGCCGGGGCATCCCGTGCTCTACGCGGACGAAGATTCAGCGGAGAAAAGTATGCACGCTGCTTTTCTTTGACCATTTCAGAGCTCACGAGGATATACGCACGTCTGCTAATTCTGAACTCTTTTTAACAGTTTCGTGGTCGACGGTGACAGGGACATAATAAGGATAAGGTTTCATACTCACAGATGCGAGGATGCCCAGCTCGCACGGCAACATGTATGTCTTGTTGTCTCTCCATGGTTGTTCTATAGTACAAAATATGTACGATGAGGGGGCGATGGTTGTAAATAGTACAGGTTGATGCTCTAGAAGACAGAGACACGAGCATTTGTACGGGCTTGCCATCTTCTCTAGACCGCGTAGCGTACTTAAATACCATCCCTTGAATTGATTATTTCCACTCCAACACTCGCAAACTTTGGGCGGTGAATTAGGGAGAACGACCAATAGTCCCCGTTGGAGATATGGCTATATAGCACGTACGCAACACTGGATTTTGCTAGGACGATACGCCAAACTTAATAGTACTAGTAACTTAAATGTCACATCAAGAGGATGAGTTTTTAGACATTAAGTATGCACTACATTCCTTGACCGAATGCTCACTTGGGTAAATACAAACATAAAAAACTCTATGTGCTCCGACCCCTAAAGATGAGACCAAGTATATACAGAGCCGGTGCGTACAAGAGTAGATAACCTGCAGAGCATAGTGAAGCAACATTATGCCTTCTTATTTCTCCATCGTTCTACAAAGTATGTATGTATGACGAGGCGCCGTCCGGCTGTAAATACACGCCAATGTTTTAGACAGAGACGCATTTTGTGCAAGCTAGTGCTTTTTCTAGGCCACGTTCCTTCATACTATATGAAATACCGGTCCCTCTTACAATTGTTTAATTTCCTCTTGCGAACTTTGGTAGGTGAATTATGGAGTGACACTTTTAGTCTGTGCAGGACCTATGACTCGGAATACATTGCAATTCCACTCGATAAACAAAGGAAAGGGTTTTGCTAGGGCTAGGAGTGGATGGTTTTATACTCTTACCGTCACTCTCCTGTCCTTTGCGTGTACGCCAGCTTACTCGACTTTCTTTGTAATAGCTTTTCCGTGCACTAACAGTGTTCACGGTGTTCGGCCTTATCGCCGTGGTTCACGTGGCGTTAGAACTAGTCTGCACATTTCCTCCTCCTTGCAGATGCGGTAGACCAAACTCGCGTTACGGGTGGACCTACACTGTAACTTTTCCTTATGATTTGCAATCTAATCTCGGCGTACTGTCCTATGAGTCACGGACGCCACGAGGCCCACGGGCGCGCGAACGTGCAGATGTTTTTTCCTCCCATCCCATCCCAACTCGTGCTAGCGGGCGTCTGGGAATCTCCGTCTGGACCTTTCTGATGCGAGACTGTACAGCCATACTCCAAGCCTTGCGCTGCAGCAGTCTGACTATTCAGCATTCAGTGTGAGTGACCCCGGCCGCCCCATCCAGTCGCGACAGACAGAGTGGACAAACATCTCGCCACTTTTGTGGGCGGAGCGCATGTGAGCACGTACCACCAGTCTAGTCTAGTCTAGCCTGCTGAACAGCGTGCAGGACGTGGTATCTTTTTCCGGGACGGATCCCCGCACCGCACGCAGCTTCCAAGTAGGAGTACCACATCCATCATTCGTTTCCATCGTTTCGGCAGCAGCTACCTTTTTTTTTTTTTTTTTTTTTTTTTTTTTGCGTTAGCCGCCTTGCCGCGTGTGACCGATGCAGTCGACAGTTATCCCATGTGCGCCATGCATGCGCCGTCGCCGGCCGGCCGACCGACCATGATGGCGAGCACCCTACATACGTCGTAGGCTGCTAGGCTCGCCAGCATCAGCAGAGTTCGTTAGTTAACGGGTGATATGTGCGTATCATACCAAGGGGAGGTTCGGCGCGCCGGCCATCATTGTCCACCGCGTCTTGTTTCAAAAAAAATCCTTGTCCATCGCGGAGATCGACAGCGATAGCGTCGTCATCGGCGGATTGTGTGTGTCAACTCCCTTTTGCCAAATTTATTATTCTTCTATCTATTCCGGTATCGGAATATCTTGCTCCTTAAGCTCGCCGATCTTTTTTCTTTTTGCGGGCGTAAAGCTTGCCAATACTTGGACCTTCGCCCGTACCTACTGTACCGCGCTGCATCAAAGATACTATCTCGTACGTACAAACTGAAACCGAGCAGATCGCCATTGCTTCGTGCGAGGGCAAAGTGCCTAAAACGTATCCAGAATCCGCCGAGCATATCCTGCCGGTCTGGAGAGACGGGGGCACTCGTACCTTTCCTTGTCCAAGGAACACAAAGCTGCCGAAAGCAATAGCAGGGGAAAATGGAAAAGGCGTCACGACGGAAAAGGCAAGGATACCGTCTATTGGCATTCTCTTTCCAGAAAGTGAATATCCCGCAACTTGCACGAGCGAAAAAAAAAAAAACAGTTTTCATTCACAAAAGCATAGAGAAAACAGTTACATTTCCGTGGACAGAATGTTTCACGTCCGGGAAAGGAAATTGCAGAGAGTGTGACCGGTGGAAGTAGTAGGATCTAGATTAATTTTTTTAATCCGTGTCATGTCAAGCTTTATACACACAAAAGAACATTCAGGCAAAGACATCGCAAACGATAGAAAGCGCAATGGTGACGACCTCGAGCATTTCACGCCGGCGGGCTGCGTTCCCTGGTTGGCGGTTCACCAATCTTCCGGTGACATGGACGATGGAAAGAACATAGTATTATGGCATTTATTACGTGTGACATCATGGTCCATCTAGCTTGGCTACGCGAGCACGGATGCAATGCAACGGACCAACAGTAGGTAGGAAATTCGGTCACCACATTCCAGCCGTGCAATGCAATGCAATGCCAATGGGTACGCATGCTGTGCTGATTGCGGTCGGTCAAAGATGTGCAGTAGTAGTACGAGTCGACGAAGTCAGGAAAATGACAGTATATTCTTGCACGCATTTTCAAGTGAACTCTTGCGCCCACAGATCTGATCTGATACGTTGAACGGGATATAGACCGTGAGCTATCCACACTGTCGAACCCTGCAGAAGTTTCCTCGCTCGCGCCGGGAGACCACACAGACACACACACTCACTCGTGCACACGCAACAAAATGTCACTCGTGTTTCATTCTATTCCTCCCCTCTACTATCCGTTGCCTTTCTGTGCTCACTGGAGTTTTTTTTAACGGAGAAATGCTGCGCTCACTGGAGTAGTACTAGTAGTACTCCCTTTCCCGGTAGGACGGCCAGTCAGGCAGGCAACTTTATCTAGCTGTAGCCTGTAGGCAGCTCCGAACAAGCAGACCGTCCCACACCGCACTACTAGTCACCGTCACCGCCAAGTAGGGCCCAAATCTCCTGGGACCCGCATGATAGTAACACGCAGAATGAATCGGGCCAGCTGACGTACGTGACCGATCGGAGGGAGGGAGAGAAGCATCGGCGCAGCCCGCGCAGCCGCGGCGCGCGCGCACGTTGCCTCGGGGCGGTTGCCCAGTTCGGCGCTTTCCACGCGGCTCACGCACTCACCGGCCGTGCGGGCCCAACCCGTCCCAACCCCCGCTAAACATCCGCCTGGCCCCACCGCCCAGCTGCCCCGAGTTCAGTGTACCTGCTGTCTTCTTCGCAAGGACCCAGGCGAGCGCGGGACGAAGCCCGGTGCCGACCACCTTCGCGTCGGCTTCCCCCACCCACAAAAATCCAAACCAGCGCCAAACATAAAATAATCGGCATTCTTCATCGAATTTTGAAGATAATTTTGTAGCGATCCGGTGAAAGCAATAAACATACTACACTGAGTTAAAACAAAACTAATCATTTCACACACAAAAAAAAACTAATCAGACGGCGTTCGTACAGTACTAAAAATTTAATTAACGACGATCTTCTTTAATTTCCCCCAGCAGTCGCACGGCCACCACGGCTGACTGCCGCGACGCGGTACGCCTATCTACACCTCCGCGGCAGACGGGGTCCGCCCGCCCGGGCCAATCCAATCCAAATCCAAATTATCATCAGCAGTAGCTGTTGATCCGCCCCGCTTTCCCCAAGCCAAACGTGACCGGGTGGAGAGGAGAAGCCGCCGTGAAGCAGCCCCCCTGCTCCCGCGGCCACCTCCCCCCTTAAATCCCTCCTCCCCCACGAACCCCACCCAGTTCCTTCCCTCTCCCCACGCTTCCCCTTCCATTCCATCCCACCAACCGACCCAGCCGCGCTTGATGCGCCAGGCGCGGTCTCTCCCCGTCGTTTGATGGGCAACGCATGCGGCGGTTCCCTTAGATCCAAGTACCTGCACAGCTTCAAGCACGCCGCCTCCAAGCGCGACAGCGACCCGGGCTACGACAACGCCTCCGCCGCCGCCGCCGACTCGCCCAAGAAGCCCCCGCCCTCCTCCGCGCCCGCCAAGACGGACGCCCACGCGGCCCCCGCGCCGCCCGCCGCGGCCATGAGGCGCGGCGGGGCGGGCGCCCCCGTCGACCTCGGCTCCGTGCTCGGCCACCCCACGCCCAACCTCCGCGACCTCTACACGCTCGGCAGGAAGCTGGGCCAGGGCCAGTTCGGCACCACCTACCTCTGCACCGACCTCGCCACGCGCGCAGAGTACGCCTGCAAGTCCATCTCCAAGCGCAAGCTCATCACCAAGGAGGACATCGAAGACGTGCGGCGCGAGATCCAGATCATGCACCACCTCTCGGGACACAAGAACGTCGTCGCAATCAAGGGCGCATACGAGGACCAGCTCTACGTGCACATCGTCATGGAGCTCTGCGCGGGGGGAGAGCTCTTCGACCGCATCATACAGCGGGGGCACTACAGCGAGCGCAAGGCCGCGGAGCTCACGAGGATCATCGTCGGGGTCGTCGAGGCCTGCCACTCCCTCGGGGTCATGCACAGGGACCTCAAGCCCGAGAACTTCCTGCTCGCCAACAAGGACGACGACCTCTCCCTTAAGGCCATCGATTTCGGGCTATCCGTCTTCTTCAAGCCTGGTGAGCCCGCGGCTGCTGCTGCTTACATTAATCTTGCTCTAGTCAACGATTGCGATGTGTTCAATCAATTAATTAATTAATTATTTGGTACTCCTAAGAGCGAAATTAATACCGGCATAATAATTCTGCTTAGTAGTTCCGCTGTTCTATTCATGCTCGTAGGATTGGATAGTTAATTATTGATGCTGGTACGAGCGTTTGAGTAGAATCTCTTCTGGAATCTAGTCACTCTTGACAACATTGTGACTACTCACGGAATTTTACACTATATACTTCCTCTAATATGCATGCAGTGGCAACATTATTTCACAAGTTTACTGCCTAGATTCCAACGTGGTAGGTCCGAAACAGTACAAGTTACTTGAAACTTGTATCTTAGGGGTGTGAGTGACTGGTGACTGGTGAGTCCGACACTGATGGAAGCTGGTTCACATTCTGTACTTACTAGCAGTCATTTTGGGAAAGAATATTCTGTGCCAGTTTATTCTCGAGTCTACATCGAGCCTTTTTTGCTTCATATGGTTACTGTAGGCATCTGTGATGCACTCCATGTCCCCCTTTCTCATTCTTATTCTATTCCTTTCAGGCCAAATTTTCACCGATGTTGTTGGAAGCCCATATTACGTAGCCCCAGAAGTGCTCTGCAAGAAATACGGACCAGAAGCTGATGTATGGACCGCTGGTGTAATTCTCTACATTCTACTGAGTGGTGTACCCCCATTTTGGGCAGGTAATTGTTTTTTCTTACCCTCCAGTTAACTCAAGGGAGCTTTGTTCTGACGAATGTAGGCTGATCTTCTGAATGTAATATAATGCAGAGACACAGCAAGGAATATTTGATGCTGTACTGAAAGGTGTCATTGATTTTGATTCTGAACCCTGGCCTGTGATTTCTGATAGTGCAAAAGATCTGATAACAAGAATGCTCAATCCTCGCCCTGCAGAACGCTTGTCAGCACATGAAGTTCTATGTTAGTTTCTTTCACTACTTTATACTCCTGGTTTCAATGCATTCATTCACTCCGCATATTTGGTAACCATTGGGCAAAAATTAACACCTGAGCTTGCATTCAGGTCATCCGTGGATTCGTGATCATGGAGTTGCTCCTGACCGTCCTCTTGACACAGCTGTCCTATCTCGCATTAAGCAGTTCTCTGCAATGAACAAGTTGAAGAAGATGGCCTTGCGGGTGAGTTTGAATTTTCCAGCTAAGTTTTTAATTGCCAGTTTTGGGTCCATGATCTCACGAGAGGCTATTTTTTAGCCCTTTGCTCGCTTGTCTTCTGTCAGAATGCTTTCACTTCCAGTTGGTTCAAATGCTGTCTGATCTTCTCGATAATCTTTAATTATTCTAATCAAAATAGTACTTCATTGTTCCATTGTTTCTGTTTGGGCTATCCAATAATTTTTATTGAGATGTGACATACTCATTAAAGTGCTTATCTGACTGGATTCTCATTATCTAGTTTTAATAGGAGTGATATGCTTGATCTTATGTTTTCATTGTACCCTTATATGAGACGAGAGTTATCAAAATAAACTGTATTGAGTTCTGAAGTGTCTTTGTGTGAAGCATTCTTGGGGAGTTGTGCATTAATTGACATCTGGTGATTATTCTTCCAGGTCATAGCTGAGAGCATGTCAGAGGAGGAAATTGCAGGGTTGAAGGAAATGTTCCAGACTATGGACACTGATAACAGTGGTGCAATTACGTATGATGAGCTCAAAGAAGGCTTGAGAAAATACGGCTCCACACTAAAGGATACCGAGATACGCGATCTTATGGAAGCGGTGAGTTAGCTAAAGCATAATGCTGGGTTGGATTTCTTCTTACAGACCTAGTACTATGAGTCACCCAAGCTTAAATCTCTCTGAAAACGCCTGTTGGTTCAGGTCTTATAAAAGCTTAAGTCTCTTGAGAAACTTGGGCTGCCTCTGTCCATCTTATAGATTACATGATTTTATTTTACATTGGAAACTAGGCCTCTTAGAATGCAATCCGTTCATATTCCAGTTGCAATGTTTGCTGGTGGTGTTCTTTAGTGCATATGTGATTAGGAAGCACACATAGAATTAAAGAAGTACAGAACTGTACATTTCTGATGCACAAGACACATATAAGTAGGAAGCATGCAATAGAAGTACAGAACTGTACAATTCTGATATGCAAAAGTGCATCTTCAAGAGAATCTATAACACAAAATATTTGACTTTTAAAGCACCTCCTGTTTGATGTCTCATGAATCTGTGCTTGTGCACCAGCATGCCCGTATCTACCAAAGTAAAATTTTGATTGATTGGTGCACCAAGTCTACATAAATTTACTTTGTTGTCTGATAAATTCATCTTGGCTTTATGCTGGAGGGCTTGAGAACATTTTATAACATGGTAAACAAAGGAGCTTACATGTTCCTTCTCTACCATTGATTCATTAGGCGGATGTGGACAACAGCGGGACCATTGACTATATAGAGTTCATTGCTGCAACACTGCATCTGAATAAACTGGAGCGCGAGGAACATCTAGTGGCAGCCTTTTCATATTTTGATAAAGATGGAAGTGGCTACATCACAGTGGATGAACTGCAGCAAGCTTGCCAAGAGCATAACATGCCAGATGCTTTTCTTGATGATGTCATTAAAGAAGCTGATCAGGACAATGTAAGTCTCGTACTCTCTGTGTCAAACTTAATTCTATATATTTGACCTACATATCTTGATTACCCATTAGTCTATCACTGTCTCTGTTGCTGGGATATGTACAATCAATGCTAGTGGGATGCAATAAATCTTGTACAATAGCCAAGACAACAAACTAAGTTGTACCACTAAGGTTTCCAATCTTTGGAAGAGGAATGTACTATCTTAACCACATAGGTTTAAACCTCTAGAGACTTATAACTATGATAAGATACTTTTTGAGACTGGGAGATATATTGTCTAAAACACTTGCCTAATAAATTTTTCCTTGAAGCTATACACACTATTTAAGCAAGGTTAGGAGTTCAATTTTTTTGGAAATTACAGTGAACAATAAATTTATGCCCTATAGTTGCATTAGTGCTGCTCCAGAAGACAAGTTGGCCCAGAGAGGCTGCCTTTATTAGCCAACATAGCTCATTTTCTGCACTCACTAATGAATGCTTGTGGTTCTATTAGTAACAAAAGTAAGTTAGATGCATGACTTGCTTGTCCTGATTTTGCTCTCTTTTGCCAGGATGGCCGCATTGACTACGGAGAATTTGTTGCCATGATGACCAAGGGCAATATGGGTGTCGGGCGAAGAACAATGAGAAACAGCCTGAACATCAGCATGAGGGACGCACCTGGTGCACTCTAGACTTCCACGATGTACAGCTTGTGGCTTTAGCTTCTTCCTGCCTTCCTGCTCTACGAACCCTTTCTGCAATTTTTGAATGTTGTCAAATGTCTGTGTGAATGTGTGTTTCTGGGGATTCTGATTTAGCTCGTCAATTGATTCGACGAAATGCATACTAAGCTGGGTTGATATGGTCTCACACGTTGCTGCTGCTTAATCCCTGCAAATGTTCAGTGAATTACCTCTTGCACTATATCTAGATGGAATTGTTAACTCTTAAAATGATTTGTCCAAATGAAATGTGCCTAGTTTGATGAAATGTCGGGGACTTGTTGTTACTTCCTTTTTTTCTTCAGCATTTGACGTCCTACTGTGACATGTGCCTACTACTGTAAATATGATGAAGATCTAGCACCTGTTTTTCGGTCTATGCTAGCTGTTCCTGGTATCCTCACCTGCAGGATTCGCACTTGGCTTTCAGATGAGTTTTTGTTCAGTAATTTCAACGCTATAAAGGAAACAAACTTGCGAACCTCAGACAGATAGTGGAGAGAAGTAAAGGGCAGAATAAGCAAACAGTAGACATTTTACTGCTTTGGGATTCAGTGAATTCTGACGGGCTACAGAGAAAAGGAACTACAAGCAAACAGTAGGCATTTTACTGCTTTGGGATTCAGTGAATTCTGACGGGCTACAGAGAAAAGGAACTACATGTGATTATGTGGCCTCACCAGTAGTCCCCGCAAGAGCAGGAACCACCTTTGAAGTGGTGAAATCGTACAGCATCTCGAATCACAAACTCCCGACCAGTCACCGTCGATATTAACTTGATCACTGTGTGGCAGTCACCGCAAATGCGCAGGTTCTTCATGATGTGGATAGGCATCCAAGAAGGCAAGTTCATGATCCCAAAAGCCACAGCCAGTTTCTCGCTGTGATGGATCTCGGACCGCAGGGACTCAGTCCTCACATACCCGAGGTGTGAGATCTTCTCCATCAGTTCTTCCAGCTTCTCCCGAATCGCAATCACTTGAGGGTGGCTCACATCTTCTGCTTTGAAGACGTGGACTTTGTTATCAACTTCCATCCAGCTATAGCCGGGATTTTTCTTTATCCCTTTGTCTCGCATTAGCTTCCTGACTTGAGCAGAATCATCTGATTTCCCAGCGTCAGCATAGATCTTG
The DNA here is from genome assembly GCA_030063025.1 of Avena longiglumis. Taxonomy (NCBI): domain Eukaryota; kingdom Viridiplantae; phylum Streptophyta; class Magnoliopsida; order Poales; family Poaceae; genus Avena; species Avena longiglumis. Next base: position 49,834,274 of record CP125976.1, on the reverse strand, counting down.
GCCAGAAGCATGTAGCCTCCAGAATCAGGTGCGTCCAGATCAAACAAGTTCTTAGCTGCCAATTCTGCGAGGTCGTTGTTCCCATGTGTCTTGCAGGCACTAAGAAGAGCTCCCAAACTTCAGCAGTTGGTTTCATGGGCATCTCATCAATGAGATTCTTGGCTTCGATCAAATGCCCTGCGCGGGCAAGAAGGTCCACCATGCACGAGAAATGTTCTAACCCTGGAGATATATTCTGGTCTCTCTTCAGCATATCGAAATAAAATTTCCCCTCTGGCACAAGTCCAGAGTGGCTACAGCTTGACAGAACTGCAACGTAGCTTATGTAGTCAGGTTTTGCCCCTTTCTTCAGCATATCGTCAAAGATCTCTATAGCTTGCTTCCCCATGCCATGCTGCGAATAACCGGTGATCATAGCATTCCAAGAAACCAAATCCTTCCTAGTTAGGAACTCAAATATTTTTCGAGCTTCTGATATCCTTCCGCATTTGGAGTACATTGTTATAACCGCATTCACGACTGAGGTGTCTAAGATGAGTCCGGCCTTTACTGTATGCCCGATAATCTGATCCCCAAGTTTCTTTGCACCTATATCTGCACACCCTCTGAACAATGTAACATAAGTAACCCAGTCAGGTCTGACATCCTTCTCAGTTAGCATAGCACTATACATCTTGAGGCCATCTTCCTCAGCTCCATGCTGTATATATGCGCCCAACATTGCGTTCCATGTAATGACATTCCTTGTGGACATGCCATCAAAGAACTCACGGGCCTTCTCTACATTCCCGCTTGAGAATATGCAGTAAGCATGCCAGTCCATGACACAATGTCTCTTTCGGGCATCAAACTGAATATAGATTCAGCATTCTGGAGATTGCCACACTTTGCATACATGGATATAAAGGAATTGGAGATGACGACAGCTCGAGTGTACCCACTTTTCAGACAAAGAGAATGCATCTGCCTACCAAGGGACATATCCATCCTGTTAGAGCAGCCACTTATTATAGTTGCTAGTGCAAACTGATCAACTGTCATAAGCTCAGCTCTCATCTGATTGAACAACTCAATAGATTCACTGAAACGACCATACTGCAAGAATCCCCCAATAAGAACTGTCCATGCCACGCTATTCCGGTCGCGTAACGAACTGAACACTCTCTTTGCTTCGTTAAAACAGCCGCATTTCGCATACAGTTCAACCATAGCACTGGCAACATATGGGTCAATGTGTGGTAGGCTCCGAATCACCTGAGCATGGAGCTGCTTACCCCATCCCAGTGAAGACAATTTAGCACATGCAGTCAGAGAACTAGTGTATGTTGTAGAATCAAGACGCACACCTTTACTGTGCATTTCCACAGCCATACTGAGCGCTTCTCTTGCTCGCCCACTCTGAGACAGAGCGGATACCATCATGTTCCATGAAACAACATCTCTTTCAGGCATGCTGTCGAAAAGCTCGAGAGCGTGATCAACACTGTATGACTTGGCATACCCTGCTAGCATACTGTTCCGACAGAAAATAGTTGGGTCTTTAATCCGACTGAACTGCTCCGAAGCAAAATCCACGTCCCCACACCTCACAAACATGTCAACGAGGGCAGTCCCAACCTCAGGGTCATCCTGAAAATCGAACTTGGTAAGCAACCCAAGCAGCTGCAGTGCCACTTCATGCCACCCTAGAGCGCCGCAGGACTTCATGATGCAGCCGAAAGTGAAGGCGTTTGGCGAGGAGTCCCCACTCTGGCGCATGGACATGAAGGTCTCCAGAGCGTTCGAGAACTGGCCGCTCTGGAAGTAGCCGGACATGAGGGTGTTCCACGAGGCGACATCCCTCCTAGGCATTCTGCCGAACAGCTCTGCCGCGTCGCTCAGGCTGCCCAGCTTCGCGTACCCATTCATCATAATGTTGTGGGTGATGACGTTGGGCTCTGCTATATCGTCGCGCAGGAGGCTTCGGGCATCGGATAGGGATCCGCAGGAGAGGTAGGAGTGGAGGAGTGTGTTCTGGAGGAAAAGGGCGGACGCGAGGCCCACGCTGACGAGGCGGCCGTGCAGCGCGCGCGCCCTTCCGAGCGCGCCGCGGGATCCGCACGAGCGCAGCGCATCCGCGAGCGCCTGCGTGACGGCCATGTGTGAGGCGGCGGCGGGAACGGGAGGTAGGGGAGACGGCGGTGGCGTCCATGGGGCCGCCACCATTCAAACACAGGCGGGCCGCAGTGGAGGTGAGGAGGACGTGATACGGACGATGACAGGTGGGGCTGAAGCTGAGCGAGCCTGCGTCTAGACCGAAAGGTAATAGTGAAAAACTTGTTTCCTAGACGGGGAAGCGTAAAGTGTTCGTTTCGTTGCCTGCTTGCCGCCTTCTACCCCGTCTTCCTCTCCGCTTCCCCCCTTGCTCGCGAGTCGCTTCCCCTGCTCCGACACCCAGCCCAGCGAAGAAGAGCAGCTTTAGGGTACAGGGTTGGTGCGAGGCAGGGATATGGAGGAGAGCGGAGTCGGATCCCTGGAGGCGCGGCCCGGCGTCCTCCTCGTCGGCGCCCCCGGCGTGGGCAAGCGGACAATCCTCTCCCGTGAGATCTCTCCCTCTCTCGTAGTCCTCCATCTTACATCTGTACTAGTACATGTCTCGATTGGGATAGGAGATATCGAGCCCGTTGAGTATCATACGTGCTTAGGGTTCAAATCCGCCGTGTTCCGATTATATCGTGCTTCCGTGATCTGTTGGTGATTACTGATTTCAATAGGAGGAGTTATAATTTGGAGTTGACTGGTAAAAATGAGGGAATCTGGTATTGTAGCTGATAAATTAGTACGCACTAGAATTTCCATTTTCATCAATGGCCCGACAATTTCCATGTCCTGTGGAGATTTAGGTGTATATATATGCTTTGACACATCGTGCATATTTTACTATTCTGGGATCGGTGGGGCACCTCTTGTTTTCTGATCATTTCCATATCATCATGAACCCCAGGGTTGCTTGCGGCTGAGGTACCAGACACACACGACTTGTCATCAGGTGTGCTGTGTCAGGGGTATGTGATCCAACGCCTGAATATTGATTTACCTTTTTGTCTATGAGTGATGTAGAGTGGTTACAGAATTGGTGGCACTAGTTCTCAGTTAACCAAAGACCTGACATGATCTCTCTTGCTGTTTTGATTGGTTTCCAGGTGGAAAATTGACACCAAGTATTACTCTGCTGATCTTTCCATTTGGACAGCGCATCTCGATGAAGGGTTCTCTGTTGGCTCACTCCCTCATCTGGACCAATTGGCTGCTCTTGTTATGGTCTTCGATATGAATGATGTCAGAACAGTGATCCCATCACACATTCTTTGATTCTTACTGTTACTTTCTAGTATTTTCGTTTCTATAGTTGTCTCTCGAACCTTGTGATTTCTAGTGTTTAATTATTTGATCCTCAATTCTGCTGTAGGCTAATCATCTTAGCTATTATACAGGAATCTTCCTTCCTTGCCCTCCGAAACTGGGTTGAAACTATTGATATTCAGAGGTTTGAAGTTCTGCTGTGCGTAGGAAATAAAGCAGATCTTGTATCTGGCCATGCTGCACATGTAGAATATAGGAGGCGTATGCAGAGGATTGGCGAGTCGAGTGCTGATCCACATCCTGAATATTTGGATTTTGGGATAAATGAAAATGAAGGTTGTGGATTGTTATCAGAGGAAGAACCACACATAGAGATCAGAGGATCCACTTCGCGATGGTGTCTTGAGCAGAATATTGAGTATATCGAAGCTTGCGCTTCCAACGCTGACTTTGACAAATGTAAGTGGGCTGCAATTGTTCGCGGTAACTACATTAATTTTACGATCGTCTCATTCACATCATTTTTACCATCATTACCTTCTATTTCCCACCTAGATATCAGTATACTACCATGAGTTTTTAATCGAGGATCAGTTAATTAGCTGTGCCCTTAGTAGATAATAATAAAGCTCATCCTCAAGGCAACTGGTTTTCTTATGTTTGATTGTATTTTTTTAGTGATAGATAACATACTTCTGTATACTGTTTTGGATCACGTTTAGGATGGCATCCACCTGTTTTCATCATTGTGCTCTTTTGACCGTTTTCTGTGGTGATTGTGATTCATCTTGGAGGGCCTAACTTCTGTTAGTGATATCATAAGCTGGGTTTACATCGAGCTTCTTAGTACAAATGGACATATAAGCTTAATCTTCTCCTGGAAAATGCATATAGCCGAATCATTTTTGGGTAGATTTGAGCCTAAGATCAAGCCTGACCAGATTGAGACTTTGTAGATTTCCATTTATTATTCAAGATTTTTAAGATCCTTCTTCAATAGCAGTATCCTGGAGATCAATGCCATTAAATTATTTAAAAGTCACATTTTGTATGTTGGTATTGGTGTTTTGTTGTTGCAATGAATGTGTTGGTATTGGTCACTTGGCCAAATTGCCTTTTATTTTATTTTACTTACTTTATGTGTGAACCTGCTAATGTGAAAAGGCAACTCAAGTCCATATCGTTTTATACCATATTTCTGTTGAGTGTTAAATGCTCTACATTAAAATGCTAACAAGTTAGTTGGCTGGCACATGTGTGGCAATACATAGTTTTTATGGTGTTTGTTTTATGAGATCTTCTATTTCTTTCATGGAGTCTGATGTAAGGGGCCTGTATTTTATCTGAAGTTGAATATAAGGTGTATTTAAATAAACATTGGATGTTCTTTCAATTCTTAACTGATATCTCTCCAAAATTACCAACAGGCCTATCAGTCGATGGTGATAGCCAAGGTTTAGAGCGAGTCTTTGGAGCCCTTTCTGCACACATGTGGCCTGGAATGATTCTGAAATCTGGAAACAGAATAACCACTCCGTCCTTGATAGAAAAAGAAGGTGAGTTAAATCAGGAAAATAATGTATTTATAGTTTTTACCATACATAACTAAATTAGCATGACAGTTTTTGATGCGTTGACGAGGCATCCTTGCTCTAACAAACAACCAATGATGACATGCAAAGCCAGAATAATTTTGTTTATTAGGATATCTTGCCCTGTACAGAACATGTGTTCTCGAATAAACAGAAATATGTTATTTTGCATTATTGAATTTAGAGCCCTGTATTTTCCCTTACTTATTCAGTTTTCTTTGGACAGAATCTACAGATGATGAATTGAATTATGAATTTGAGTACGAGGTCCTATCCCATGCATCTGATGAGCAATGGGAATTCGTTGGTGAATCGAGTACATCAAGAAGCTTGGAAGGATTAAACGAAGCTAAAGCTATGCAGGAAAACGCACAGCAAGTTATGAATGGGAATGCTGATTCTCCATCGTCCAACCCTCTTCCAGATGACAATTCTACCCAATCTGCTGAAGAAAATTCTGCAAGTCACGGCCACACAACCGAAGACCAGCGAACTGCCACCCACGAGGTTGACAAGCTGCTCGAGGATGACCATTATGGCCTAGATGATCTTGAGCGACTAATGTCAGAGATTGGCAACATGCGCTCCAACCTAAGGCTTGTTCCTGACTTCCAAAGGAGGGAGATGGCTGCCAAACTAGCCATGAAAATGGCAACCATGTTTGGTGATAGTGACGATGAGGGCTTTCATGCTACTTAAACCAGGGCATTCATTAAATCCTAAAATTGTCTGTAAATGGAGATTGGCATCATGCCAACCAGGGCATTCATTAAATCCTAAGGCCATTTCCCACCCAGGAAAATTTTGTACCGCTTAGTTCTCCTATACATTTAGTTTCTACTGTTATACGATAGATTTGTGCTGTACCATTATGATTTTACTTTCTCTTGAATCAACTTGCAAATGTATATTTAACTTATCAAACATTATCTTACTGCTGAGTTGTGCAAAATATAAGGTGCATCTGAATATCTGTTCAAAAATAAAACATTGACGTGCATATGGAGCTGTTCTTACTAAGAAAACATCGATTTACAACAACACACTGCATAAAATTGCTCCATACTGGCTGCTCACTAGTCACTACGTGAGACTACTGTTCCAAAATTCGTCTATCTACAGCTAAAGCATGAGAACGCTACAGAACAGATGGATGCCTGAGGGTTTATACAATTCACAAATTTATTGTCCTTCCAAGATTTTTGATGCTGAACTGTTGTCAGAGCTTTGCTTCTCAGGCTCTAAGACTGGTTGGCCATGTTGGCTATTCACCATTTCAGATTTAGAGTGTTGCAGATTCCCGGATGGTTGGTCTGATAATGATTTCTCATTAGGTTGCATATTCCTTAGACCAGAAGAGAATGGTGTGACCTGCAAAATATGATCAAGATCATGGAGGGTTACTCTGGAAGGCTGGTGGTAAAATAAAATTAAACTGTTGTTAGTTCAATTATAGGACTCTTTGAACTTTTGAAAACAAACTATTTATCCTGGCCGCAGAAATCCACAAACATAAACATGCGTACATTTTAAAGTAAAAAATGGTACTAGTTTTTTTTCTGGATTGTGTGGGCAATTTAAGAATATCATGTTCATTGGTTAGCAAACACTCACATCATTTGAAGCCTCAAGCCTTGCCCGCAAAGCTTCATGTTCAGCTTTAACGCGGGATGGGACACCGTCCTTTTGATAAACATTCTTTTTGGCAGTCTCCTCATCTACTTCAACTGAGCCAGCAGCAAATGGGTGGTTTCCTGGAATCCATCTGACTGTATCTGGATCGACATCTGGTGGTAAGGGATCACCTTCTTTAAGATACACAGTGGGCCTTTTCCACTGATATGCACGTGATCTCCTTTTCTGATGCATTGCCTGTTGTTCATTTGTAAGCCGAACAGGAGCCAGACGGTACTCCTTGCCAAACATTTCAGCGGTAGAAGTACCTTCATCGATCTTGACTAACGGATTATTGAAAGGATCATCGTATACTCGTGGCTTTGCACTGCAGGAGTTACCTTGGTCAAAGTTATTGCACGATTTCAAGAGAATCTTAGACCAATGCAATAGAAGGGCTAAAAGTAAGGTTGGAAACCAGCATCATGGTGTTTTTTCTCTCACTAAGGTTTTATTTAACATGAACACCATCGTTAGTCACTTAAGAGTAATATTCCAAGTCATAGAAGTCGACAAGAGTGAGTTGTCTATTTACAATGCATAAAGCAAGTTACTAGACACACAAAACATATGAGAATTGTTTGGCAGAGAAGAATTCACCCCTTGTAGTAAGACGTGCAGAAGGGCAACCAAATCATACTGTGACATCATGGCATCAATGGTCTAATGGTGGTGCATCACGTGAACAAGTTGTAACATTTCTGAATGTTTTATAAACATGATAGAAAACAAGATCAACTGTTCTCAAGAAAACAACCAATTTGGAAGCATAATGTCAAAACTGCATTGACTGTAGACTCATTCTAATTTAGACAAACAAAAATTTAGTTAAACCACATGTTAAGAAAAGTAGGTTTGCATGCTGTCATCAGAAATATATCCCTAATAACATCAGGAAAAAAGAGCAAAACATGATATCAAAATGGAGCACATCTAAGCCCATATCAGCATATTGAAAACTATTTGGATACTGCAGAAAAGAATACAAAACTGAAGTCAGACAAGATGGCAAAACATACATCCCACGTTGCCCCGATTTTAGATGCCCGCGCCTTACTAGCTCAGCAACAGAACCACTGTTATCTTGCTGCCGAGTTCTTATGATGACCTGTCTTGCAACAGCAGCCAAAAATGCAACGCCGAAACAGAAACCCGCAACGGAATTTAGTCCAATGTTTTCCCTGATCTGCATGCAAAAAAGAGAGAGTATTTGTTACACCAATATGGAACTACACACCGCATGACAATGAGATGGTAAAATACTGAGTACTGGATTTTTAAGGCCTTATGCTTAATAGAAGGAAATGCCACATAGAATAGCTCAAACTGACTAAAATCTCGAAAGCTATGTGACGGTTGGGGGTAAAAAAGAAGGCATACAAAGTTTTTTTTGCGACTAAAGGCGTATAAAGTTTATTCAGTTCCCTGATGCATTCTAGCATGCCATATGACCCTTTATTTCTTAGCATTTTAACAAACCGTTAATTTTCTCAATTTGGATAGGGCACCAGGTCAAGCTAACTCTAGTTTCTAACTTGAGTATTTCCATAGATAATCACAAGATAAGAATATAACTACACATCTATGCAATTTTAACTTGTTCACATTTGTCTCATTTTCTGTGCTAGGCTAACAAAATTTCAGCAAGGAAGACCTTAGCAAGTTCATACTCGTTGCACACAGGCCGCATTGTTCCCATTCTACCCATTTCTTTGCACAATAAGAGCTAAACCTAACAAGCAATCACAGTCCAAATGTGCAGAGAAACTAAAGCAAAAGTAGGGAATCGCGGTTACCGAAACAACAGCAGGAGGCACTGAAGCGACAAGTGCCCTCAAATCTCCCACCCTCCTCTCCAGAGCCCCGATCCTCCGGTCCCCGGTCGGGGCGCCAGTCGTGTCGCTCGAGGCCCTGATTGGCCGGGACCACCTCCGCCTGACGAGGCAGGTTCGGGGCGGGATTAAGCCGACGCAGAGGGATATGGCGACGGAGGCGGGCGCCATTGCCGTCCTCGCATGGAGGGGATGCTGTCTGCTGAGGCTGATGGCCTCGGGGTGTTCAGGACAGGGCCGGCCGGAGCGTGGAGGTAGGGGATGGAGAGACGGAGACCGAGGAAGCAAGCGGAAACCGCCGAGTGTCACTGGTGTCGGGCCTGGGCCTCGGCCCAAACAAAACCAATGGCAGCGAGAAAACAATGGCCCACGGTCCCAGAAGGTTCCATCGAGGAATATGCTGATATGCTGGACCAAGTGATACGGCGAAGAGCAAAACGTACCGCACGAGCCGGGATCGGATCGAGCGCGACCCATCCCGTCCCGTACCGAGACAACCATCCCCTCTACCCCAACCCTACCCCGCAGGCGAGCGGAGTCCGCCGGTCGATGTTCGCCGCCCGGTAGGCGATTCGCCGCAGAGCTTCCCGTCCACCTCCCCTTACCCGTGCGACAAGTAGCCCGGCGGCGGCCGGAGGGCTTGTGGCCAGCAAGTTAATTTTCCCTCACCGGACCCCCGTCTTCCTCTTCTCCCTCGCTTTGGGCGTGGGCATTTGCTCTAACGAAGGTAAGGGACACCAAATCACGCTACTGTTGTTTTATGTAGCTACTTCTTACTGCTTGGAGGTTTAGACATGTTGCTGCAAGCAGTTCAGTTAATTTTTTCTGTAACCCTCCTGACGCTTGAACGATCCTAGTCATGGTTTGCTGAATTCTCTGCATAATTTTAGAAATTGCTACTCGCAAGTTCCATTTTTCAGTGATGTGCAATTAGTTTTGCTGCATGATTTATAAATTCCTAGTGTTATTTAGAAATTTCTGCATGACAGTCTTATATAAACAATCTTGGCTTGGTTTCGTCTACTGAAACTGCAAGTTATGTAGCTAGATATTTCAAATCCTTGTTGTATTGCACTTCTCGGCTTTTGTCCTACATTTCTCATACACTCACTATAGATGGATAAGGGGAAGCTTAGAATGAGAAGGATTGCGATTACTAGGGTGGCTGCATTCGTGGGTGCTCGTGTGGTGTGGTGGCCTTGTTTGCCCAATCTATAGACTACCAAAAGGGAGAGATCCTGTTATGTATGATCCAATTCAGGAAATGGACAAGAACAAAATTGACTCTCGAATTGACAAGATTTGAAAGAATGATGTAACTTGTTGGAAAATGCTATGGCTTAAGACGGGTCATTTCTTCCAGTTGTGCCAAGTGTTTAGGAAAGGTTCATTGCCCTGTGAGGAGCAAATCGTCATGCTCTTTAACACAGTTGGACACAACCTTTAAAATAATCTTGCTGGTTCTAACTGCATTAGGGTTGGTGAGCTAGTTGGCCAGCACCGCCTTGGGCATTTTATAGCTTTTGAGTCATTTTGACGTTCTCTTCGAATACAAAGGCACGTGTTTTGACGCATGTTTCCGGAAAAAGGGGTTGGTTAGCTAGGGAATGACATAATAGGCCATCATTCCATTCCAGACTGCAACACTAGATGTGATTCATACATCAAGAGCCATGACACTGAAAAACTATATGGTATAGTTCTATGGTGGAAATATTGTTAACTACTAACTCCTTGTGGTGGTCTACATCAAACTGGACTGTTTAACATTGGGTTCTGCCTCAAGGGTCCGACAGTTCCATTGTACTGGAGAGTACCTATTTTTCGAATTGGAGAGTAGTTGGACCTGCGTAAATCGCAAAGGGGGCAAGGACATGACCACACATCTTGACTTTCAGCAAGCCCTTGTAAATAAAATATGGGAAGACTTTTAGAACCACTATGGTCATTAATTTGTAATACCTTTGTGTAATGTTGTAAACAATGTTGTCACAGTATTTTACTAGACATGATGTATCATTTAACTACTCCCTCCGTCCAAGAATAAATGTCTTAGGTTTTTTAAATTTTGGATGAATCTATATACTAAATAGTGTCTAGATTCATTCAAATTTTGACAAATTTGAGACATCTATTTTGGGACGGAGGGAGTATTAATTTTTATGCTACTGTTACATTTTAACTTTTGCTGATATTTTGAATTACATGATAAAGTAGTTTTTTTACCAGATTCTTGCTTTATTAATTAGATCTGTTGTTATTGTGGTAGGGAATGGACTTGGGAAAACATGCGGATATCATGTCGGGTAGGAACAGTCGAGGAAAGCAAGCTGTTTGGACAAGTGCCATGTCGTCCTTTGTGCTTAAGTTCATGGCTAACCTAGTGGCTGATGGAACTAGAACTTCCAATGGTTTCAGGGAAGTTCATCATATAAGTTGTGCCAAGGCTTTGAATGAGCATTTCAAACTTCATTTAACTGCCATTCAGGTTTCTAACCACCTTAGAAAATGGAAAAAGAAATGGGCGAAGGTTAACAAACTGAAGAACTTAAGCGGTGCTGTTTGGGATGAGCATACATGCACCATTGTGCTTGATCTGGAGCATTACACAGGTCACGTTCAGGTAAGATTGCACCATATGTTGGCTTCACTTGGTGGTGGTATTGTTCCATCTATTTAGTCTCATATCTCATGCATTAATTGTCAGGACCACCATAGTGATGCTGACTTCTTGAACACTCCAATTGCACTCTATCATGAGATGGCCACAATCTGTGGCAATGGTATGGCTTCAGGGGCATATGCTAGGAGTAGCAATAAGCCTCTTGCTACATATGTGACTGGGAATGGATCTGGAAATGAAGAAAACAATGGAGATAGTGACTCTCTTGATACAGACGAAACTGAGAATGAAACTGAAAATGAAAAAGCAAATGGAGCAAGTGGCCCTCTTGATACTGATGTGTTTGAGAATGAAAAAACAAGTGAAGAGACTGCAAAATGTCTTACTATCACTTGTGGAGGGAGCTTCGGTGACCCCCCTGGCAGTTTACCACCACCAAAGAAGGCCAAGGTAAGCTATAATAATGGCCAGATCGAATAATAATTGATTGTACTTGCATATCTTCAGTTATAGCTGGTTAGTTTTTAACAGGTTATTCAACAAATGGAGTAGTTGCTAATTAAAATGTGCTAAGTTAAGAACCTTTGCAGTTAGTACCACTTATTAAACTTATGGTGTTGCAGTTAGCATCGGAACCAACTTGTTGTATGCTGCTGATCATGAATTTGTTTCCATATTATTATGTTTAGAATTCAATCATTTAGAGAACCGAGAAAACAGATGATGCCAAGAAATGGTGACAAACAAATATTCGACTTGATCACTTGATGGACACTGAAAACAATTATTTGTCATGCTTGCTTCATCATGATGCATACAGCCAGACCTCAAATTCTCTGAAGATAATGCCAGCCTTTATGTCTTTATTTTTCTACGTGAAATTTGAGTGCTTCAGGGCTACTATGTTGAACTTCTATCACGTTTCTACTTTCTGAACAAAATAACATCTCCTTATTTATCCCAGTGCCTCACTTCAGTTTACGTGTACAACGTGATGCTCCAGCTATGCTGCCAGACATGACTAGATCGCATGTATGTCTTCTGATTTCTTTGATGCACAAGGATTGCGACCCACTGTCACGATAGAAGTACAGAACAAAGAGAGTGCAAATTGCTGGGGTGACATTTTGGTTTTTATTTGTTAGAGCTCTTGTATGGGACACCACTGACGTACTTAGAGGTCTTGTCATTGACTGTCAAGGGTATCTTTGTGAGTTAATGGCAATTCAAAATTCTTTCTCACAGGAAGGAACCAACCCTTTTATTCTATGAGAAAGTACTTAGGCACCTCACACATTTAGGTCGTGGGAAAATATCTGGTGAAAACCAAGGTACAGAAGAAACTCCATATATACCACCTATAATAGTTTTAAATATTTCTGAAATAAAAAACTTAAGTTGACAGGGTAATGTTCTATAAACATGTACAGTTTCAAGTTCAGGCTCATAATCATTTGGGAGATATGTAAAAAAATAAATTTACCATGAATATTGATGTTTTACTGTTTGCTACTATTCATTGTTGAATTTGTTCATACTTTTCAAATGAAGTTGACTTCGAATTTGAAAGTTTAACATTTTTATTGATCATCACCCCAACGTAGTTTCCTTTTTCTACCGAAACTTTTCCGAGGTTACAGAGGGAGCAAGTTCATAATCAGATCGCATGCTAGAAATTTGACAATCCCTTGCCGAGAAAATACTGGAACAATGTCAAAACCACTATGGCCATTAATTTGTAATGTCTATATATAAATTCTTGCTACCATCATATTTAACTTTCTTGTTTGTGCAGTTTATATGGTGTGGTCGACAATTTATTGTTCATTACCTGATTCTTGTTTTCTTAATCAGATCATGTTGCTATTTGGTAGGGGTTGCACTTGGAACATCACGTGGATAACATGGAGGGTAACAATGATGGTGGTGGGGTAGTTGTTTGGACAAATGCCACGTCGTCTTTTGTGCTTCAGTTCTTGGCTAAGCTAGTGGCTGGTGGAATTAGACCCTGGCATGTTTTCAAGCAAGTTCATCTTAAAAGCTGTGCTCGGGCTTTGAGTGAGCATTTCAGGGTTGAAGTGAATGCTGCACAGATTTCTAACCACCTTAGGAAGTGGAAGAAAATATGGGCAAAGGTTAGCATGCTGAAGAGTTTAAGTGACGCTCTTTGGGATGACAATACTTGCACCATTGTCCTTGATCTTGAGCATTACGCGGCTCACGTTAAGGTGAGATTGTGGTGAGAATAAAGCTTATGTTGTTTTCTGGTTGTGGTGAGATTGTTGCATGTAAATAGCTTACATAATTCTTGGCAGGACCACCATAATGATGCTGACTTCTTGAACACTCCAATCAAGCACTATCGAGAGATGGCGACAATCTTTGTCAAGGATATGACTTCATCCAGGCCTGCTAAGAGTAGCAGTGGGCCTCTTGCTAGAGACTTGACTGGGACTCTGATTGAAAATGAAAACATGGATGGAGCAAATGACCTTATTGCCAAATGTGTTGAAGAGGCCGCGGTGTCTTTTTCCGACAGCGACGAAGGAACGTTGGTGATTCCCTGGCAGTTTACCACCGCCGCCAAAGAAGGCCAAGGTAAAAAATGATGAAAGCAGGCTATGTACGATGACCCGTACTCTTGACCGGCTCACAAAAGCTATAGAGAAGTGCAGCAGGATAGATGCGGATGTCCCTGAAGACCTTTGGGCAAACATGAAGGATCTCCCCGGATTTGAACAGGAACATCTCGCCCACTACTATGCTTATCTGTGTGAGAATCCCGTAGTTGCTAGAGCATTCTACAAGCTTAGCTGGTCCCCAAAAATGGTTTGGGTTTCTAGGTACATCAAGATCCACCTTTCGGCCTAGTACCTACTACTTTACTAAGAGTGGGTTATCGTAGTACTCTTCTGTGTAGTTTTTGCATGAACCAAAACATAGAACTGCGGCTGATGGTAGAAAATCTGATGGTTATGAAAATTGGAGTTGGAGGATGTCACATGCTGAATGCCTTGCGAACTGCTAGATCAGGCAGGCATGGTAGGATGAGCTGCGCAGTAATTATTCTCTGGTGTTTTAACTGTTAGTCTTTGTCAGCTCACTTCCTCGTTGTTGCCATATATTATTGGAATGCTTGCTGGGGTATGATTAAGCTGCTACCTGCACACTAATGGCTTCCGATGAATATCATGTGATGAGATTTTCCAAGCAAGGAGAGTTTGATCTTGCAAGCACTAAAATAATATTTCCAGATATGATCATGCATCAAATTTCAACGGCTACTAAAAAATATTTTCAGATAAGATCACGGATCAAATCTCAACAGCAACTAAACAGTGCTACTAATCAGAAGATTTCTAGTGCTGGCACTGTACTTGACAACTTTCAGATGCTGCTGGACTGTTTGCGTTTTGTTAGAAGTTTTTTTTTTGTGAGAAAAACTTACAAAATCCACGGTAGAGCACGTGCTAAGTAATAAACGTGATGGTTTACGAAGCTTCACAGTTGGTACCACTGGAGACCAACTTGTGGCTGTGTACAGCTGCTCATCTACCAATTGATCTCTGAAGTCTGAACCATGTTTACACCGTGGGGCACGATCATTCGGAGAAAGAGAAACCAGACGCCGCATAGAGACCGTGATGATAAAGCAACCTCCGAATGTTTTACTTGATGGACAACAACGACATGTTCGATCGAGAAATTGTAAATCGATGCCTGAACATAGGATAACACTTTTCTCTACTATTCAAAATTCCGAACGCATCAGAGTTGACACCGTAAAATACAGTCAAAATTATGCTTTGCTTAACAAAACCATGACCGCCTACAGCATCACCAGACAGCTCCACTGCAGCAGCACCTCGGGCTCATCGATCTCAAACCGTCAAACGGCTGTCAAACCATCGGCGGCATGACCCGGCCTGATCAACCTTACCTTGGGTTGGTGCATGTCTCTCTCGGTCAATATTACAGCTGCGGAGCCGCCTAAGAATAATGGGCGGATCGACACGAGTCTGACCAGATCACAGGAACAGCCACGAAAAATATCTTTTCGAGGCGAGGGCGACGAGGCGCCGCAAGTAGGGGCGTCGCGTTCGCGTGTGGAGGGAAACGGATAGAGCGCCACCAATCATTCTGATTCCGGCAGTACTAGCTTCAAAGCCCGCCCGCTCGACAGCGAACGAGTCAAGAAATCAGTTGTACTACTCCCCGAGAGCGAGCGAGCGAGACAGACAGACAGGGAGGAGGAGAGCGAGATGGCGCCAATGGCGGACGCCGAGGCCCCCTTCCTCGCTTTCGCGGACACGGATGATCACGCGCCGCTCGCCGGCGTATCCGACTTCCGCGGCCGCCCCGTCCGCCGCGCCTCCTCCGGCGGATGGCGCTCCGCCCTCTTCGTCGTCGGTACGTCCCTGCTTCCCTCATTACGCACTCCACTAGATCTTCCCCCAATCACTACGTACTCAAGCCAATTATAGCATCCAACTAATTCGTCGTGCTGGCTGGCGGCAGTGGTGGAGATCGCCGGCAGCTTCGCCTTCTTCGGCGTCTCGGCCAACCTCATCACCTACCTCACCGGCCCTCTCGGCCACTCCAACGCCGCCGCGGCCGCCGCCGTCAACGCCTGGTCGGGGACGGCCTGCCTCATGCCGCTGCTGGGCGCCTTCGTCGCCGACTCCTGCCTCGGCCGCTACCGCTCCATCATCCTCGCCTGCACGCTCTACGTCCTGGTAAATCTCTCTGCTTCCCCGTCTCGCTCGTTCTTTTTTTTTTGTTTTTTTACCATGGTGCTCTGCTCCGGCGTCAACGCGCGGTAGGTTATCTGTCTCGGTACGGCGCATTGTCACGTGGAACACGCGCTAGGCTGGAAGATGGGGTCTTAGCTGCGCGATGCGTCTGCGATCGTTTAACTAGTGATGACAGGTCCATCTCCAAGAATAGTCAATCATGATCCGCTTGTCAACTAAACAGTATACTACTGGTTCGGATTTTCTTTAACAAAAGGTAAAAGCTTTTCCTATTCTATTGATTAAGCGAGAAGAAAAGAATTGTGCTGCCGCGACGAAGGCGAAACAAAATCCAGGGCAACCTCTTCGCCCACATGATACGAGGTCGTCGCCCTCAACACTGTCAAGACTGCCGCCCCACGGTTCCTACGAACAACCCGACCGCCTGCTGCACCCCAAGCCGATAGGACAAACGACACGCCCGCACCAGCACCCTAGGCCCCTGCCCCCGACAAACGGCACGCTGACGACGCCACGCCCTATTCGAGTCCTTTTGTGTTGTCAAATTCACAAATTGATTTTTTTTAGATTTATGTTGGTATTTTGAAAACACTGACGAGTTTGCACTTGTCCATGCAGGGATACGGTATGATCACTCTAGCATCCACACTCTCCATGCAACACTCCTCGCCTGCCAGCGACATTGACATCGACTCCCCTCTCGGCCCGTCGTCGCTACATGTGGCCTTCTTCTACGCCTCGCTCTACCTCATCGCCATCGCGCAGGGCGCAGACAAGCCTTGCGGCCTTGCCTTCGCCGCCGATCAGTTCGACCCCGACCACCCCAAGGAGCGCGCGTCCCGCAGCTCCCTCTTCAACTGGTGGTTCTTTTCGATGGCCGTTGGCATCTCCGTCGCCGTCGCCGTCATCAGCTACGTACAGGAGAACGTTGGCTGGGGGGTCGGCTTCGGCATGCTCTGCGTCATCATGCTCTGCACCTTCGCCATTTTCCTTGTAGGCACCCCCACCTACCGCCTGTACGCGCCCAACCCCGGCGCCGAGAGCCCCTTCTCGCGCCTCGCGCGCAGCCTCTCTGCGCTCGCCAGGAGCTCCAACTTTGCGACGAGATACCACCGTGGTGGGGAAGAGGACGAAGACGCCGCGGCCAAGTCAGAGGAGGCCCGCGGCGTCCTGCGCCTGGTGCCGATATGGGCGGCGTGCCTGGCATATGGAGTGGTGTACGCTCAGGTCATGACACTCTTCAATAAGCAGGGCCGCACCCTGGACCGGCGTGTCTTTGGTGGCCTAGAGCTGCCGCCGGCGGCCCTGCAGACGCTCGGGCCAGTGAGCATCCTTTTGTTCGTGCCCATATACGACCGTGTGCTGGTGCCGACGCTGCGGTGCGTGACGGGCAGCCCGTCGGGGCTGACGCTACTGCAGCGCGTGGGGACCGGCATGGCCGTCTCCCTGGCCGCGGTGTCGGTAGCAGCGCTGGTGGAGGCCCGGCGGCTAGAGACGGCACGCGAGCACGGCCTGGTGGATGACCCCGGGGCGACTGTGCCGATGAGCTGGGCGTGGCTGGTGCCGCAGTACGCGATGATGGGAGTGGCGGACGTGTTCGCCATGGTCGGCATGCAGGAGTTCTTCTACGACCAAGTGCCCGGCGAGCTGCGCAGCCTGGGGCTGGCGCTGTACCTGAGCGTCACCGGAATCGGCGGGTTCATCAGCAGCGCGCTCATCTCCTTCATCGACCGCGTCACCAGCAGCGGCGGCGGCGACAGCTGGTTCGCCGACAACCTCAACCGTGCCCACCTCGACTATTTCTACTGGCTGCTCGCCAGCATCAGCGCCGCCGAGCTCGTGCTCTACCTCTGGTTTGCTAAATCCTACGCCTACAACAACCGTAAGAGGATCATCTGAGTGATGGGATGATCAGTTCAGCCTTCAGGTCAGGACACACAATTGTCACATATCCATTATTCAGTAGGTAGGAAAAACAAGAAATCTGCTATTAAGCAGACAACATATGAGGATTGTAGTTGTACATTTGAATAGGTGAGCTAAATGGAAGTTGATGCTTCCTACCATGAGCTAGCTCGAGTGTTCCAAGATGCAACCATATGGGGCGGTTGCTCTCCAGCTAGGTGCTGTCATATGGTGCCATTCATTTATTCTGAGGAGATCTGTTTGTTTTTTGGGCTTAATTCTGAATGGTGTCTACTATATTGACATGGCAAATCAATCTTGTCATGATCGAGATAATTCAGCTTGGTAAGATGAATGATTTTACGAGACACCAAAATCATGTCCTAGCTATATGCTGAGTGTGACTATTTGTTATCCTCCAACGCCATGTGGTTCTGTATTTTAGTCCCATTCAGACAGTCACTCACTTGCATAGCAGGCGCCAACACATGCAAACTGAACCTACATTCAACTGAAACTCAACCAGCTTTTCACTCCCTCCACTGTTCAAAGCAGCATGCAGTATCTTTTCTTTTCGAACTTGGAAGGCCATTCACAAATCTCCCATCCTTGATCTTCCTTGATTGGATCTGTGTTGAGACGGAGAAACTGAACAAATTTATTCTGGGTGATTCTGATTTCTTTGAAGTTCATAATACTCTTTCCGTTTTCAAATTATAAGATGAGTTAGCCTTTTCTAAAACGCATTATAGTGTGTAGGTTCAGAGCAAAATAAGTGAACGTACGTACTAAAAAATGTCTACATATATATTTTTAGAAAAAAATAAAACATCTTATATTTTGCAACGGAAGGAGTAGATTCTATCGAATTTTGAGCAAGTTTTCTGGTAGATGTTTACAAAATTATCTTAGGGATCATAAGCGATTCATGATAAGTTCATCAAAACATGCATGAAACTCTATTGAACTTGATGAGTTGATAAAAACAGAGTGAAACTTGCCAACAAGCTTTCCAATAATTGTTTTACCAAACTAGCACGCTGGCGCTCATCTCGAATGCGGGTGCATTGTATTAGCTAGTGTGTTTACGAGTGACCAACAAATCGTATATTCATGCATATTCATTTTTTTAGTATTAATATCACACATATATCAATTATACACCTCTGCATCAAGATATCTAAAAACATCCACTATGCACACAGCCAAAAAGAAAAAAAAAGAAAAAAATCATGCCATGATGATTAATCATCCGCAACAGCACTACTCTAACCACCATCAAAGAAACACCCGGACTACAAAGCATATTCTTATTTTTTTTCAAGAACATGCAAAAATCATGTGTATCTTCCGTGTTTAAGGTAGAAACATAATTTGTTTTACAAGAAAGGAGTCCTAGGTCACAAGCGACCGGTCTCCAACCCAAACCACACAACTACCTGCCCTCTACGTGATGCCTCTCGAGCGCCTACACAGCTTTCCAATCTTCCATTGCTCTAGCTCCACTTTGATCTTCCGGCAAATGTTCCTAGGCATACAAGCGAATTTATCAAATACTCCAGACATGAAATAGTGCACAGGTGTTCGCGTTCCCCGATCAAATAACTTGGGTTTTCACTCTAAAAGAACCATGACGCTGGGTTTTCACCTTGGAAATCACGACTCGGTAGGAGCACCACCAACAAAGAAGTCCCCCAATGTTGTAGCCCCACTTGCGGAGGACACTACTGCAAGTCATGTACCAGGTTCACGTGAACTTGTGTCCTATCTAGACGGGAACATATCCATAAGCCAAGTCCAAACAACTGCCTATGAAGCAAAGTATTCATCGCATCCAAGATCCCGTCTTAGCCACTTGCAGGTACTCCAATAACGTCATGGCATTCTCGCATATGTTGATCCCGTGGAAATCTTGGTGCAGACATGTCCTAAGGTGTCAACAAAAGACAGAGCCTTATGATACCTCTATGAAGCTCGTTAGGATGATGTTGTGGGTGCACACGTCCGACCACTATCCAATCAAGGTGTCCAAGGAGAGTCATAAGTGCAAGTCCTTGTTTTCCTTCTAAGGAGAATTCCGGAACTCGCCAATGTGCAGGTTGAAGAGGACCTACCGTGGGTCATCCTCCATGCTTGCATTGCTTGATCTAGACATTGTTTCACAAGACCAAGAGTATTATGGTGGCAAAGGATATCATTGAATTAGCGATTTAGCCATGGTCAACCAGAAATGAAAAACACAAAGAGACACACAAAGGCTTATGGTGGATAAGTTAGAAAAGTGGAGAAGAAAATCAAACCAACCAAATGAAAAGATGAAGTTAAAAGTGGGTAAAAACCATAATATCAAAATGCGAAAAGTCAAAGATCAAAAGGGGTACCGAAAACATAAATACAATCATATGGTGAGATAAGTGGGGTAAACATGACTATAGGGATGAGCTATAAATAAGGTGACTTAACACAGACTAAAGCTCATGTCGTACTAACTCAAGGAAAAACGCTAGCTATGATTGCAAATTGGTATAGAGTTCTAGATTTGCACTTGGACAACTTTGCACTCTCTGATGAGTCCAAAATTAAAGCATATTTATCTCTTATTTTTGCATAAATAGAATAGGGTTTTTGGCATTTTACTGCGTTCACGTGCATCTTTTGTCTTTGTTTCAACAGGATCCCGAATTACTAAGTATCTTATAAACATATCAATTGGAACTATCATATTATGTTGTAATATAATATTTTTAAGTGATAGATGTCATTTAATTGATTTATCTTCGCACCTTGAAGATTTTCATATGCGGAGGAGGACACATGGCACATAACGACCACTGGTACGGGCAGAGACCATGTGGCAGCCGCCTCGTAAAATACTTTCACCTCACGGAGAGATCGAGATCCGACATTCACGAAACTTTAAGCCACAAAAACCACACCGGAAAGGGATTTGGAGGAGGAACTTGGAGAAAGGCAAATCCTTGCTACTTCACGGATCATTGGAGGACATTGCATCATCCCCTTCATCATCAACCGCTACATCACCATCACCATTACTATCCTATCTTCCATCCATTAGATATTGTTGTAATTTCAGATTCAATTGTGGTTTGCACTAGATTCATCCTCGTACTTTTATTCATCCATTTTATTATGATGATGTTGTTGATTGCTTCCATGTGTGAGTAGTTTCCTTTGTTATTGAGGAGATTGAGAAACCCTAGCATTATTATGAATATGAAATAAAGATGATCTATTACTTGTGTATATGATCTAATGATCTATGATGTGTGTTTGATCTCTCTTTAGGTGGTATGTGTAGTCGGCCACATATCATTTGCCTTCGGGTCTAAGAAAAAGGGTGAAATCCTTTGGGACGTGATTGGAAGTGTGCTGAGTCACAGACTAGAAGCAACCTACACCGTCAAAGGAGGAACAAAGAGAGATTCACTAAGCTAATTACGATATCCACGGGGAGACCCTTAATTGCGTTTGTCTGTATGGGCGACTGCTCTCAGACATCGCGGTAGTTATTTAGAGATGACCTCATTCTTGGCTCAACAAAGTGACTGCCTACGAGCCTTGTAGTGAGCATCTTTTTATGGATTTCTCTCCACACATATCATAACATAAGAAATAGGTTATACTAATTATGTTTAATTACAACATGCTAGTGGTGTAAAGGAGTGAGCCTAGCTCACTTGGTTAGGGAAGTGGATGTACAACCCAACCACCCAGGTTCAAGCCCTCACGACGCAAATTTGGGTTCTTATTATTCAAAACTCATTGTAGGGGCTTCCCCTACCGTATTCCTTTCAAAAAACCATGCTAGTGGTGTATCCTACATCCCCGAGAACACTTTAGCCTTATTGAGTTCAACCACCATTCCAAACACTCCTTTACTTGCTTTATTTACTTTTTCGCATTTAACCAAAAACCTTTCAAACACCTTTTACTTGAAATCAAAGTGAAAGATCATGGATGCCGCCTAGAAGCCCTCACAGACACAAATTTGGGTTCTTATTATTCAAAAAAAACTCACTGTAGGGGCTTCCCCTACCGCATTCCTTTAAAAAAACATGCTAGTGGTGTATCCTACATCCCCGAGAACACTTTAGCCTTATTGAGTTCAACCACCATTCCAAACGCTTCCTTTACTTGCTTTATTTACTTTTTCGCATTCAACCAAAAACCTTTCAAACACCTTTTACTTGAAATCAAAGTGAAAGATCACAGATGCCGCCTAGAGGAGGGAAATGAATAGGCGGTTAATTTTTTTATGAGATGGGCTTAACAATGGCGAAATAAAATGAGTGTTTTCTTTTGTCAAGCACAAAGCCTATAAATACTAAGGTTCACCTATGTGCACCAACAGCTTATACTAAGCAAGACAAGCAACAAAGTGATAGCAAGATAAATTACTTCAAGCACGAAGGCTATCACAATCTAAAGTGCATAAGTAAAGATCTCGGGTATAGATATAACCGAGACACGCGGGGACGATGATATTTGATTGATTTCCTCCCTGCAAGGGATTACGTCTCGTTGGAGGGGTGGGCGGTACTAAGACCACCAACGCCACAAGAGGCCTCACCCTTTTCTCCCGAGAACCCGCCGCACGACAAGCACTGATACATCCATTTTGCATCACTATCTTATATCATAATTTGCTGTTATTCATTAATATATTTCTTATTAAGAGGTGTTACTTATGTTATTTCATCTATTTTTGCATGGTTGGATGACTTTGGAGGATGAAATGCCGGAGTCAAGATTCTGATGGAAAAAGCGGTGTCCAGATGCAATATTCGTGAAGATCAGAAAATTCCAAAAAATATATGGAAATTCCTATTTTTCCAGAAGACGGAGGAAGCCAAAAGGGGAGACGGAGATGGGCCACAGGGGGCCCACACCACCCCCTGGCGCGGGCCCCCCGAGCCGCGCCACCAGGTGGTGTGGCCACCCTGGCCCACCTCTGGATCCACCCTTTCGCCTATAACTTCCCCCCGAAACCCTAATAATCGGGGAGCGACCACAGAAAGATTCCGCCGCCTCTAAAGGGTGGAAACTACAGAGAGAGAAAGAGCTCTCCGGCAGGCAGATTTTTGCCGCGGAAATTTCTTTCCGGAGAGGGGAGACCGTCGCCGTCAACACCGTCATCAAGCTAGACTTCATCAGGATCGTCGTCATCATCATCCTCACCAACATCTCCACCAGCACCTGTCGTGGTGGTGGCACGGCAGATGCCATGGGTAGGCTAAAGTATGGGGCCAATGGATGCTAGTGGGATCCGGGAGGAAGATGCAACTGATTCAACACTCAAGTGGTTAAGGCAAAGATCTTTATTTCTCTTCTTTTGGGTTACAAGTGCTCCTCGAGCTGTATACAGGGAGAAGAGATGAATCTCACCAGCCTAACGGTACTAAAAAGAGTCGATGCCCTCCTCAGGGTCCAAGCCTCCCCTTATAAAGGAAAGCCTTGGGTGCCCTTAGGGCTGACGAGGCAAGCATATTCGAGGAATATGCTTGTCCCAAAATAGTAGTTCGGCGGCCTCCTTTCCCTGTCGCCCTTCTAACGACGGTAAGGCTCTAGAGGACCCCTCTTGCGTGCGTCGGGCTCCAGGACTGTCACCTCCGTGACCTCCTTCTGCCCCTCTGACGCTCTGCATCTTTGTCTCTTGTGCTTGGCTCCGCTCTGATTCCCTCTAGCCTGCAGCTATAGTTTGACCTTGGGTTTCTCCTTCTCCTGCAAGCTTCGTATCACTCGGCCTTACCTTACCTTGCGTAACTCGGCTTGTCCTTCACCTGCATCGAGATCACTCGGGCTAACCCGGCCGACCCTCGCAGTAACTCGGTAATGGCTGATACACATATACGGGCTTCTCGCCTCCGTACCTCGGCGACATATTCATGATTCGCCAACCTAGACCGTAACTCGGAAACCGACGGGATTGTACCTCTGTCTTTCCCGTCTCGACCTACCGAGGTCAACCCCGACATTAGTCCCCGAGCTGGTGTGGCCCGTCGATAGCTTCGCCGGTCGACGCTTCATTATATTCTTGATTTTGTTTCCGAGTTATATCTTCTTCATCCGAGGTTTCCTCGTTCCTTCCCTCATACACCATGTCCTACGTGTCACCCCATCATCGTTCTTCTAGTTTTTGGTCCCTACAATTACTCACGACTACGATTAACTTTGTACTGCGCGCTGACGCCTCGGTGCCGTTCCCCTTGGGGATCGTGCGCTCTTCCTTTCCCATCGCGTTGGTGTGGCTCCACTTATCATCGTGCGTTAGCCGCACCCACGATCTACGGTCAATCACTTACCACGATCCCACTACCTTGTTCGCGGCTTGATTATAAAGAGGGGGGCGGCGTTTGGGGAATTTACTTTTCCCTTTTTCGCTCGTCTCCGTCCTCCTCCTTCCTTCCGCCGGCGCGTCCTCTCGCAGCTCCGCCGCCGCGCGCTTGCCAGAGCCTCCGTCGGTGAAGACTCCGCCACTGCTGCACCTTCGCTCTGCGGCTTTGGCTCCGTCGCCGGTGAGTCCTCTCCGGTCGCATTGCCTGGATTTTTCCCTAGATTCATCTGTTTCGATTCCGTGCTCGTGTGACGGTTCCTCTGGTTCTTCGCCATTGTTCTCGTGCAAAGTCCCGACGGGGCCTTGCAGCTCTAAACTCCCCTCCGCCGCCAGTTTTTCCTCCGGCGATCTTTCTGGCGCACTTATGTCTAGTTCGTTTAGCGGCGCTCTGGTTGAAGATGACGACGCTGGCTCCGGGCCCGAGCGAGGCTCGTGGCAGGGCTCTTCTGTTACACGTCGTGAGATCGAGTGGCTCATCCGGACTCGAAGAATTCCCGCCGAGGTCTCTTGCCGTTTACCCGGCAGCGAATCCTCTCCGGATGATAGGAAGGGCGAGTATGTGGTTTTTATGTCGCACTTCGCGCGTGGCTTCGGTCTCCCTCTTAGCGATTTCGCTAGAGAATTCCTCGACTACTTCGGCCTTCAGCCGCATCATCTTCCTGCGAACGCTATCGCTTCTCTTTCTGCTTTCATCTCCGCATCGGAGGGATACTTCGGCCTGTGGCCGTCAGTGCATGTCTGGTCGAAGTTCTTGCAGATTCGCTCCAACGTAGTCCCTGACAAATCTCTGCACCCTTCCGAGAAGTTGCTTACCCAATGTGGGGCTGCGTCTATTACACCTCGGAGGAAGTCCGTGTTTCCTCGTGTCACCGGGTTGGAGTCGTGCAAGAAGTGGCACAAATCATTCTTTTATGTCAAGAACAGAGGGGCAGAAGACAAGATTCGGCTCCCTGCATTCTCAATTGGCCCGCCTTCTAAAGTGAACTGGCTCTACAATCTGAGGAAAACTCATGCCTTGGCCGAGGCCTTTGAGATTCGGCTTAAAGAGTTGATCCGGGCCGGGTTATGCGGCGAAGACCTGATGGCTACTTTCATTAGTAGCTGGATCTGCCCATTCCAGAAGCGGACTCACAAGCTGTGCTACATGAGTGGTCCCCTTGACCCTAATCGAGTCTCGACCGTGGAGCTGGACAACTACCTTATCTATAAGCGTGTCAGCTATCTTTAAGACGAGATGCACGAGGATTGGGCTTTGGGATTAAAATCGTTCACCGCGATCATCCGCCTCCCGAGGTGAGCTTAATCAACAACGCTCTGCTATTCCATTGTTTTTTAACAGGTTTATCTAACTCTCTTTTCCTTGTCTTGCAGAGGTTCGCAGAGAAAAACGAGGACGCCAAGTTCTGCTCCCTTGGCCCATGGACAGAGTACCGGATCTTGGTGAGCCGGACTCGAGGAGTTCGTCCCTAAGTCGGATCTGCCCGGCTCGAGCTCGTGGCAAGACTTGGCGACGAGGAGGAAGGTGATTGACGAGGTCCAAATTCTTGAGGTAGTTGCCGCCATGCCTATTTCTTATGCATTTCGGATTCTACTTTCCCAGCTAATCCGGCGGTCAGTTCACAACGCCGAACCTATTGCTTCTCGACCCCTGTTACCTCGGAAAAGCGGGGCTCTGCTAGTGCCTCGAGCGGTTCCCAAGAAACGAATGAAGAAATCGCTCGAACCCTCCCAGCGCAAGACTATGCCTCGGGTCACGGTAAGTTCCTTTTGCTTATATTTCTTGTTTCTCTCTTTCATTTTTCATCTTGTGATTCTTCTTTCTTATTTTTGCAGTGCTCCTCTTTCTGTTAAACCCGGCGGTCCTAGTATGACTAGCCGCCCGATTCAGCAGCCGTCTCCTCCGCCCGCTGATGATACCAGGATTCACTACAAGGAATCTGGCATTATATGACCCTCTATTTTCGTCACAAAATCGTCACAATAGTCCGTTTATGACGATTCTATGACGATTTTGAGATCGTCGAAAGCTGGGCGTCGCTAATGAACTATAACGACGATTTTATTGAAATCGTCATAAGATACTATGACGATTTGGGATCGTCATAACCTATATGGCGTTCCAAAATCGTCATGTGCCACGCCACGTGGGCGATCCGGCGTGGCGTAAATTTGTGTGAAATGAAACGTCTTAACGTGAATTTAGCCCGGTCCATACGATTGTTATATGGGCGGCCCATTAATTTGGTCCATTATGAATTATTATTCGGAATTTTTTCGAGTTATTGGGCCAACAGATGCATTTTTAGGGTTCTCTATATTCAGCTCTTGGACTTTTTAGTGTCGGGCTTACATTTGGGACATGGCCTTACTCGGATATTAGCTTATATTTCAGTTTTTTCGAAAAGAAATGTCCATTTACACTTTCTTACAGGCCAAGGCCTTTTATTCCGATCCAGTTACTTTGTCTATGGCCATTTCATTATCGTGGGTTGTGGCCTGTTTACTAAGGCCACTATTTCATTCAGCAAACTAAATAGGCGAAATCAACATTTGAAATTCAAAACCAATATTTCGATACATCATGTAGCATTTCAAACACTAAATTAACATCATATAACCGAGTTCGAGTTCGGTCATTTCAAGTAATGACCATCGTGTTCGGTCATCGGTTCCTGACCAATACATCAAGTTCAGTCATCAGTACATCAGTTCACAGCCAAAGCGACAAGATACTCACAAAGAAGGTACTCAAATAATAGCTAGATGAGCATCGCCAAAAAACGATAATAAGATACCCATCGCCCAAGAAGATACCCATCATGTGATTTTGGCTCCAAATAAAGCCATCATGTGAGCAAGCTTCTCCTCATGCTCTTGCCTCTTGACCAAAGACTGGTACTCCTTGTCCGTTGAGCTTGTGCGACACGCCTCTTGCCGCCTTCTTGATTGCAGCCAATTCTTGGACATCTCTTCACTTGCTCCGACTTGCAACTTCTCTTGCGAGTCACGGACATGAGCGGATACTGACATGTGAACTGTTCATCTTGTTCTTGGAGCCGTCTGAGGCCAACATTCTTCAGAATGTGCTTGACGCCTCATTGGTGAGAACTTGGGCAACCACCTCCATAGCGGACTTTGGTCATTTCACCTGTACCGGCTTAGCCATCTCGGCTTCCATTTTGCTCGCCATTTGGAATCAGTTGCTCAAAGATGTTAGGAAACATTAGCATGTGCACAAATAGTAGGAGCGAATCGCAGAAAATAAGTTAATCCACTAGGAGCGAACCAAAGAAATATGAAATGGACGGTATCATAAGTTCTTAAAGTAGACAAGAACTACAACATACTTGGAGAGCAACCTTCCTAGTAAGAAATGAAGAATAACATGCTTACCAAACAACTATAGACCATATCCAACATTAATAAGCTTATCACGTAGACCATTAAAGAAACCTAGGCGAACTAAACAAGTCCACACAGTTTAATCACAACCAGAAAGGAGTGACTCACTATAGCATCTTGAACTGCGACGGAGAAACCAGCTTTCTTCTTTGTTGTGGGTGACCTTAAACATGTCAATGGCATTAAGCTCTTCACCCAGCGTTCCTCCCTCTGAAATGATTTCCAACATTATTAAGAACACAGGCTTATAAGGACACAAGTTAATTATGCCTAAATAAAAATGTAAGTGTATCTTACAGCTGCATAAAGATGAGCTAGATAGCACCGCGAACCGGTCTTCTGTGAAACTTGACTGGTCCTCGATTGGTCCTGTTCTTTTGGCATGTGTCCTACATATGGGAGCATTTTTATAAGAACATTTCCATCAATCTGCATACTAGAATATAAACTACTTTATGAGACTTGACCAGATTATGTATCATATCAAGCAACAACATGAGCATGTATCCTATCACAGATAACATCAGAGAAAATAAATCGGTTCACTTGACAGGATTGTTCCTGCAACATTGAAACTTCAAAAAACAGTAGTTGATAGCATATAAAACTACGACATGGTAATTACAGAATGTAAAGGTCAAGAAATGCAAAATACCATGTGTTTGGGTTTGTCCACAGTTGAGCAGCGCTTGCCATTCCTCATCGGATATGTATGAAACAGAGACTTGATCTTTGAGTTCATTTCGGTACTTGATCGAAAACTTTTTCTTGACCAAATGCCGTCTTTGTTTTGAAACATTCTTCAAGATATCGGTCAGGCTACCTTAACTTCCTGTGCATCGGTGTCCATCTCAAAATTTGCCTACAAACCACGATAAATAAAGCAATGATAAGATAAGTAACCAAATGACAAAAATAGTAGAAAAAGCAGTTCGTGTAAGGACTCATGAGCTTCTGACAAAGAACTTTTCCTATATAGTCTTTCACCATAGCCTTGTCCTTTTGTATTCCTTGAAGTGTGGAAGAATGGGTGTATGGCTTCTTGCAATCATCCCACCTTCGATGCAAACTTTGCACTAGCACGGGCCTCTCGGGCGTTTCATCCCTTCACAATTTCAATCCTCACTTTGCTTCCCAAACCCTTGGTCATCTTTTCCACTGTGCCTTTTCTCTTCGGTGACTACCACAAGTGATGTGCGAAATAGAAGCAAGAAGTACAATATCGAGAAATAGAAGCTACAACAGTAAAAAATTACAGCAAGTTTTCCAAATATCAGTACAATAAATATATTTTAAATCAGATGTGCAAATAAATTACAGAAAACAGATTTGGGCACTTGTTTAGTTTGGAAATACTGATATCCATGCACAACAATAATCTCAATTAATTGACTAGTAAAGGATTTGTGCTACTACTATTTCATACTTACCTTCATCACCCATAGTTTGCTCAGTCGGAATCGAATTCATCATTTTACATCCCATAGTAGGCGCAATTTGAGGTCCATCTGACGGTACTTCCTTCATCCATGGACATAGACCCATCATCCCATTGCATTGAGCTTCCACCATCCTTGCGAAGTAGTCCTCCTTCATTGGCTACATCAACCACCTTCGCTTTCTGCCTTGTGACTCTAGCAGTAGCATGTTCATCAAGACACATCAACTTATCTGATGCTCCTGGTGGTACCGCAAACACCCTTCCTAGAGCCATTGTTGTAGTTGTATCTGGGCTACGTGTACTATTTCTCTTTCTCTTAGCACACTTCTTCCTCCTCCTAGGAACCTTCGGGACCTCGCATGAAAAGCATTAGACCAAATATCCGAAATAAAACAATGTAAGCATAGAATGAAGGAAAACAAGGAAAAACACACATCAAACAAATAAACCCCCCTCCAAACAAGTTAGAATTTGCACCTTTACAATCTTGTCCACTACTGAGATCGTCAACTTCTTCCTCAATAATATATTCATCTCTAGGATTGTAGTCCGAGCTCTCGCCTTGTGTTATGGCGGATGCGGAGGAGTCCTCACTATTATTGCACTACCATTTGAGTTTCTAATCATTGAGGCTATCCGGAGATGCCAAGAGATTGGAAGACACGGTTGTTCCTCATCATTGTCCTAGCCCTAATCTTCTCAAGTTCGGTGAGGCGCTTCTTTACATGGATAAGAAAATATGCATTAGATGGATGGTTGAAATGCATATGGGAGCAAGACAACTCAAACAGCCAATGTATCTTATCGGTTTTAGTTTCATTAAATCTAGTAGATTAACAAGAAATTCTATATTGAAAATATAAACCGATTACATGGACCGGGGAACCCATGAAGCATTTGATGACAAGGTGTGAACCAGCAGAGAATAAGTACATGGACAATCAAGCAGTTATAGCAGCGAAATTATAGCACATACAAGCTTACAAGCAAGATTATAGCAGCGAAATTTTAGCACATCAAAGCTACAAGCAAGATTATAGCAGATTACAAGCTTATAAGCTTAGCACATCCAATCACAGCATTACATGGACAACCAAACAGTTACAATCTTAGCACATCCAATCACGGATTTATAGCATCAAGCATATACATGAGGAGCAATTTGCATACCAAAGGGCTGCGTCTTCCTTGTCATTCTTCCCATTCCTGATCTCAAAATCACGAGCAACATCAAGTAAAAGTCGAGATTGTGTTGTCAATAGATGCTTCCACAAAGATCGATAGACATACAGTTACACAAAGGTCCATTATAAAATCGCATTAACTACAAAGTTACACTAAGCATTACACATAGCCAGGTACCATGTACACCCATCAGTACATGGGCAAACCCAAAAAATAATGCTCAGTCTATACCAGGACTATATATATTCATTGCAAGTAAATGACCATGGTACATATATATATGGATTTGTTCCCAGGACCAAGCTAACCAAGAATTGTTCCTTTATAGAAAATTTCCAATTAGAATCATGCTAGAAACTAGACCAAGCAAGATACACTAGGTTTGGGCCAAGCATCCATAATAGACACAAAAGAATGCTAAACAAGTGATAAGCATTCCCTGTAGTATTTACCCTTGGCATGGCCTGACCTAGAAGAGCATGTATAATCCCAGGACCAACTAAAGGAGTAAATAATACAAGGAATAAATATATCAAAAGGTTACGGCACAAAGGCCATGACCCACAGAACCACCTCAAAGCACACAAAAAACTCCTCCCTCGCATTAAGAAAGAACATGATGCACATCGATCACCATCTGCAACAACCATACATACCAAACCACCAGGGATGGTTAGTGAGATTTTACCTCGACATCATACTAGACTGAGCATCAATAGATCTCTGAACCAACTCATAGTCAGTACAGATTATAGTCAGAAACCTAACCCTAAACCATGGAAGCCAAAACCTAACCCTAAACACGCCATGGGAGCCAAACCCTAACCCTAGACACGCCATGAGACAAACCCTAACCCTAGAAAGCAGGAAGTAGGAGGAGCTAGGGAGATAGCCAGAGACTCACTGCTCACGTCGTGGGGACGTCGTGGGAGATGGAGGGAGGGTGGGTCGTGGGAGATGGAGGGAGGGGTGGGTCGGGAGCGAGCACGGAGGGGTGGGTCGTGGGCGCGCTGGATGGAGGGAGATGGAGGAGGGAGAGGGAGGAGTGGCGCTGCCGATGGGGATGGAGGGAGGGGTGGGTCGCCGTGGCCGTCGGGAGCGAGTCTTGTGTCGCTCGCGTCGTGAGATGGGGTGGGTGGAGATGGGGATGGATGGAGTGGCGAGTGGGGATGGGTGGGTCGGTCGACTCGGTGGGCGAGTGGGGATGGGTGGACCGAGTACAATTGTCCAAATTGCCCATGCCGAAATCTGTGGGCGGGAGACGTCGGCGGGAGAGGCGGGAGAGGGGGAAATTTTGGGTTCTGGCGGCAGAATTTTGGATTTTGGTTTATATAAAGGTTTTTATGCTATATATGTCGTCACATAAAATGATGCCCACATAAAATGATGCAGCATGAAAAAAAATCTTGGTATTTTTCCTTGCAACCGTGTCACATAAAATGACGCCACGCGAAAGATTTACATTGTTCGGACAGTTTTTAAATATTTTACGCCAGTTTCAAATTATGGTCAAAACGACGGGCATGAAGGTTCTTAGCTAGGGGATGAGTATCGCCAAACTTGCATTGGATCTCTAATAAAACATCATATTGTGAGTCTAAAAATGATTTTTGCAAAAAATCATGAGCATATGATAATGTACCTGTAGTTCAAATCGGACCCAGTTCACCGATTCGGAGACATTTGTCTTTTCGCCAGGTGGAACGAAGGTTTTAGATACCCAGTTGGGACATTTGTAAATGTAAGGTGGTATATCATTTTAGAAAAATGTGGTCTTGTCATTTGAAACTTTCATTTGGTGGTTGATTCACAAAGCGGCGTTTTTGCGCTCGAAAAATAGAAAATGGTTTTTCGGTGCGGACAAGGAAAACTTTCTCCTGCAACATTTTTCGCCATCCCGGGATGCACATGCATGCACAATATGGGCATGTTATCACAAACTATGCAGCGATTCTTGCCATAACATTGGCCATTTGGACCGAAAAGCCATGAAACCTCAAACATGATAGCTCATTTTGAGAAGGACTTTTCGAGATGCAATCAAAATACCAAGTTTGGTATTTTTCCTTGCAACCGTGTCACATAAAATGACGCCACGAAAGATTTACATTGTTCGGACAGTTTTTAAATATTTTACGCCAGTTTCATATTATGGTCAAAACAACGGGCATGAAGGTTCTTAGCTAGGGGATGAGTATCGCCAAACTTGCATTGGATCTCTAATAAAACATCATATTGTGAGTCTAAAATGATTTTTCAAAAATCATGAGCATACGATAATGTACCGTAGTTCAAATCGGACCCGATTCTACGATTCGGCAGACATTTGTCTTTTTCGCCAGGTGGAGCGAAGGTTTTAGATACCCCAGTTGGGACATTTGTAAATGTAAGGTGGTATATCATTTTAGAAAAATGTGGTGCTGTCATTTCGAAACTTTCATTTGGTGGTTGATTCACAAAACGGCCCGTTTTTTGCGCTCGAAAAATAGAAAATGGTTTTCGGTTGACGACAAGGAAAACTTTCTCCTGCAACATTTTTCGCCATCCCAGGATGCACATGCATGCACAATATGGGCATGTTATCACAAACTATGCAACGATTCTTGCCATAACATTGGCCATTTGGACCGAAAAGCCATGAAACCTCAAACATGATAGCTCATTTTGAGAAGGACTTTTCGAGATGCAATCAAAATACCAAGTTTGGTATTTTTCCTTGCAACCGTGTCACATAAAATGACGCCACGAAAAGATTTACATTGTTCGGACAGTTTTAAATATTTTACGCCAGTTTCAAATTATGGTCAAAAGCAGCGGGCATGAAGGTTCTTAGCTAGGGATGAGTATCGCCAAACTTGCATTGGATCTCTAATAAAACATCATATTGTGAGTCTAAAATGATTTTTGCAAAAATCATGAGCATCTGATAATGTACATAGTTCAAATCGGACCCAGTTCCTACCGATTCGGACATTTGTCTTTTTCGCTGAGGTGGAACAAAAGGTTTTAGATACCCAGTTGGGACATTTGTAAATGTAAGGTGGTATATAATTTTAGAAAAATGTGGTGCTGTCATTTCGAAACTTTCATTTGGTGGTTGATTCACAAAACGACCCGTTTTTTAGCTCGAAAAATAGAAAATGGTTTTTCGGTGCGACGACAAGGAAAACTTTCTCCTGCAACATTTTTCGCCATCCCAGGATGCACATGCATGCATAATATGGGCATGTTATCACAAACTATGCAGCGATTCTTGCCATAACATTGGCCATTTGGACCGAAAAGCCATGAAACCTCAAACATGATAGCTCATTTTGAGAAGGACTTTTCGAGATGCAATCAAAATACCAAGTTTGGTATTTTTCCTTGCAACCGTGTCACATAAAATGACGCCACGAAAGATTTACATTGTTGGACAGTTTTAAATATTTTACGCCATTTCAAATTATGGTCAAAACGACGGCATGAAGGTTCTTAGCTAGGGATGAGTATCGCCAAACTTGCATTGGATCTCTAATAAAACATCATATTGTGAGTCTAAAATGATTTTTGCAAAAATCATGAGCATACGATAATGTACCGTAGTTCAAATCGGACCCTTCCTCTGATTCGGCAGACATTTGTCTTTTTCGCCAGGGGTGGAACGAAAGGTTTTAGATACCCCAGTTGGGACATTTGTAAATGTAAGGTGGTATATCATTTTAGAAAAATGTGGTGCTGTCATTTCGAAACTTTCATTTGGTGGTTGATTCACAAAACGGCCCGTTTTTTGCGACGAAATTTGACTCACTTACTACCGATTCAAATCTTATTTTATTCTAATAAAAAGTTGTTGCAAAATCTCACATATATAAAAGAAAAGTTTTTCAAAATCTCACATATATAAAAGAAAAAGAAAATCTTATTCTAAATCTTATTTTATTTTCGAATGTGTTTTTTGCAAAATCTCACATATATAAAAGAAAATAAAAAGTTGTTGCAGACTTAACGCCTCCTCCCGGACACGGCTCCTAGCGATTGCCTTTGAGTCACGACATGTGGGTCCCGTGGTGGGTCCCACCTGTCACGACCCAAAGTCGAGGATCTCGATCCCCTCCCTCCCTCCTCGAGCCACTCGCCTCCCTGGGACACGGCTCCCTAGCAGTGCCTTTGAGTCAGCGACATGTGGGTCCCGTGGACTGGGTCCCACCTGTCACGACCCAAAGTCGAGGATCTCGGTCCCCTCCCCTCCCTGCCTCCTCGAGCCACTCGCCTCCTCCCTCCTCCAAGTCCCCATAAGTCCCTTTCCTCCAAGTCCTCCTCTAGCCATTCGCCTCCCTCCTCCCCTCCTCGAGCTCTCCGGATCTGCCTCCCTCCTCTAGCCATTCGCCTCCTCCCTCCTCCTCTCGAGCTCTCCATGATCTGCCTCCCTCCTCTAGCCATTCGCCTCCCCCCTCCTCGAGCACGCCGTAAGCCCTCTCCTCCTCGAGCACCGCCGGTAAGCCCTCCCTCCCCATAAGTCCTCTCCTCCTCGAGCTCTCCGCCGATCTGTGCTCTCCGGCCGTGGAACCCAGATTCACCCGGGAACCCGCCTCTGGCCGCCGCCTCTCCTTCATTGGGTGGATTTTGTGGCATCTTGATTTGTTATGTATGTTGTGGAACTTCCGATCTTTGTTTTTGGAAGAATTAGAAACTGCATAAGATTACTAGCATGCTCGCCACATTACTAATTAATCGTCCTCCTTACCACTGTTAACTAGCCTTCATGTTGTGCTTATACTCATGAAGTACTCTTATTTGGACTTGGATGTTTAGATATGTCTGAAAGCTAAGTAGATTGGATTGTCATCCTTACCACTGCACGTCCTATTTATAAACAAAACATGACTGTCAACTGTGACTCGTTTGGATTGTCATCCATTTTACCCCAGGATACATTAAACAGTTCTCCATTTCACCGGCAGATTCAAGCTTCATCCTTCAGTAATGACAACTGTAGGCTTCTAGTCCAGGGTGTTTGCTAGTTGATTCATATTCTTATGATAACTGCCTGGTGCCTAGTTTGCTAGTTGATTCATATTCTTATGATAACTGCCTGGTGCCTGATTCAGTTTTTTTTGTAGGTGACCATGGACTCTTCGGGGGTCATCGAGCTTAGCTCGGATAATGACTGTCATTAGCGGAGAGAGCTGCTGCTCAGGCTAAGAGAGCTTCTGCTCAGGCTAAGCGGCATGCTAAAGAAGCTGCTGCGGAAGCCGCTGCCGCGGAAGCTAAGATTATCATGTGCCGAGGTAAAATCCTTTTCTGCCATTGTTCCTTTTCTTTATCTTTTACTTATGCGGTTTCTGATTTGAAAATGTGCCTTTTCTTTGCATGTAGGTCCCAAGTCAAAGGCAAGTGTCGGTTTGATAAGTGGTGTGTGTATGGCAACAAGATTGCCTTGAAACACACACAGTGTTGTTCATGAGGAACTTGCAAAGAAGAAACCCACTCTACCGGTGTATATACGCACTATGCAAACACCGAGCCAAAGGCTAAAATGGTAAACAAATTGTTTGCACTATGTCCTTGCATTGATTGCATTTTGTTGATTCTGATTGCATATTGCATTGTTGTTTGCATTGAGATTTCCCAAGGAACTTCACCAATGCTAACATCAGTCCATACAAGGACTTCCCATCAAAGTGAGGGTCTTCTCTGAGGCCGTGATCCCATAATTGTCTCCCTCGTCATGAGCAAAGGGAAGGGTAAAGGAGCACAAATTACAACCCAATGGTCCCGGTGGTGGCGTCCGGGATGCATAAGGCGATGTCTTCATGTTCCGCTTCCGCAGCCCTACCGACGGACTTAAGCTGGAGGTTAAGAAGGTCCTGTCATTTGGTTGTGTTGGTTGGTCTTGTTTGTAAAAATGGTCCTCTAGGTTCTTTGGTTGTGTTGTTATCGTCTTTGTTGGTGCTACTTGTCCGGACTATGGAATGATCCTAGCTATCGTGTCCTAGCTATCGTAATGCTTTTGGTCTGTAATGCTTTTGGTCCTGTAATGCCGGACTATCGTGTCCTAGCTATCGAAACCTACTAGTATCTATGAAATGGTTGCTTTTGATCAGGTTGCAATGTGAAATGGTTGCTTTTGATCAAAGTTACAATGTGAAATGGTTGCTTTTGATCAGGTTGCAATGTGAAATGGTTTCTTTTGATCAGTTGCATTGTGAAATGGTTGCTTTTGATCAGTTGCATTGTGAAATGGTTGCTTTTGATCAGGTTGCATTGTGAAATGGTTGCTTTTGATCGGGTTGTAAATATGGTCATGTGATCTATGAAATGATCGAGTTGATTTGTTTTAAATGGTCTTGTAAATATACAATGCTACTTGTATCATGTGATCGGATACCTAACAAGGTCACTTGTGTAGTGTGGTGGCGATTGATCTTGCAATAGTAGGAGGAGGTCTGGGCTCGATCCCCGGCCTCACCATTTTCCTTTTTGGACAGATTCAGAACTCACAATGATATGCACTCAAAGATTCAGAACTAAAATCACAATGATCATCCAGAAGTCACAATGATATTCATAACTCATCCAGAAACTAAAATGACATGGTCATCCAGAAATAGTAGTACATGGTCAAGATTACAAGGCAACAATAGGCAGAAATAGTAGTACTGATCTTGCTCATCCAACTAAAAGGATCTTGCTCCTGATCTGATCTTGATCCTCACCACTACTCCTGATCTGATCTTGATCCTCACCACCACTGCTCCTGATCTGATCTTGATCCTCACCACTGCTTTCTTATGAGCATTTGCAACAAAGAATATCAATTTCCAGTGAGCCACTACCAATGAAATAAAAAAGAAAAGATAATGGAGGATAGAATTTACCTTGCATGTTGTCATCTACCATGTTTCCAGTGAGCCACTAATCATCATCGTCGAAATGCATCTGCCTTTTATCCTCACCATCGCTACAGTACTGGAGGACTGTGTCATCTACCATGTTTTCATCATCGCATTCATGGCCCTCCACTACCTCCTTCCTTCTTTTCCTAATGTTTTCTACGAATGAAGCATCAAGTAACACTCGTTCTTGTCTCCTTCGCAATCTAGTATGCACACCGGGTTCTTTCTCTTGCACTGGAACTTCCTCAGTGTTATCATCTTGGTATGTTAGACCACCACCACCATTGAGACCCTTCTCCATTTCAGTTTCTTTCACACTCCACAAATGTACGTCTTTGAAACTTTTGCACAACTTGCCAATTTCCACGCAACTCGATTATGCGGCACATAGAACACCTTTGTTGCTTGTGTCGTTAGAATAAATGGATCACTCTTATACCAGCACCTTCCGGTGTTAATGCTTTTGAAGTGTCCGTCATCTTGGATCCTGTCTTCTTTACGCCACCAAGATCAAACCAATCACACGGAACAAGACGACCGATCGATGGGCGCCTCTCTTTGGAGTTGTCTTGGAGCCTTATGATGCTTTTAAGTGACCATAGAAGTCCATCTCTTCACCATCATGGTCTCCCTCGGCAACTATTCCACCATTACTGCGTGTTTCTATTTTTCGCGGTCAACTGTGTGGTAGCGAACATCAACAATACATCTTTGAATACAGCCTCACTCGCCTATCCGGCTCGCATGCCAAAGCAAAAAGATCAAGATGACCTTATTGTCCTCATGCAATTTTCCAATCTGCACAAATAAAGCGGGGTTAGTAACAAAACACACACAAAAAACATGTGGCAATTGATTCCAAGACTAAAGATCTCACATGATTCTTAAACCACTTAGCAAATCCTTCATGAGCCATCTATCAATATTGATGCGGCTACCTTGCTTATTCAGCTCTATTTTGCACAACCCGCAATGCCAACAAAAACATAAAGTTAATTAAATCATCGGGCTTGCAAATGGGTTCCTTCCAACTCAATAAAAAGATAAGGGTGCATGCACAAGAGATGACATACTCGATATACGGTAGAACCTCGTGGCAACTCCTTAACACATACCAATGCATCTTGTCATATTCATCACCGCCTCCGAGTACTCGACCCTCCAAGAAGGTTTACACCATGGTTGAAAACACAGACATCACCAACGTCTGAATCATCCGCTCTATTTCTACGGCCTATTGAATCTTGTTTCCGGATCGTCAAGTACCTCGAGCAAAATGTAAGGCACTCATCAACAATATATGCCTCAAGAATCGACCCTTCAGAGCTGGCGGTGTTTTCGTACATAACGCTTAAATGTAAGCATCCTTCTTTCACGGTACATCCACCAGTATTATGCAGGCCTCTAAGCATTGCCTCTTTGGGTAAATGCAGTCAAATGAACCATCACCGTGAAGAAGGTGGAGGAAAGATCTTTTCAAGCTTGCAAAG
This sequence comes from Avena longiglumis, assembly GCA_030063025.1. Lineage (NCBI taxonomy): Eukaryota > Viridiplantae > Streptophyta > Magnoliopsida > Poales > Poaceae > Avena > Avena longiglumis. The sequence continues at coordinate 49,795,801 of CP125976.1, read as the reverse complement.
GATAACTACGATTTCTTTTTAGTCTTTCAAGAACAGATAACTTGTGTTTTGGCGCACAACTCTCGAAGAAATTCCCCACCAAAGAATCGCTTCATATATTTCTTTATCCAAAATTCCACGAGTCCAGTAGGTAAAATCTTTTGAAGGAGGATGTGACGGTCATGAGTTTTAGTCCTGGAGCTTGCATCCATCGAGACACGCATTTTGCTAGGTTAGCGGCATACCCATCTGGAAATCTCACGCTCTTATAAATTCACAGAATGCAAGCTTTTCTTCTTTAGTCATTGTATACCATGCTTCCGGCATCTCAACGACTCTCCACCTTCAACAGTGAAGATGCAAATCTTTTCTTATGCCCAAGTCTTCCAAATCAAGCCTAGAGTTAAGCGTATCCTTTGACTTCCGTCGATGTTCATAAATGTGCCAAGCAGATTATCACATATGTTTTTCTCGATATGCATTACATCAAGGTTGTGCCTCAACTTGAGATCTGCCCGATGAGGAGGTCCCACAAAATAGCCCTCCGGTCCCAACATTGTCCATCCTCACGCTTCCTTTTCTTCCGATGTTTTCCGGTCTCACATCTTTCACATTGTGAAGCTGTTGCTCGAGCTCTTCTTTAGTGAACTCACGGCTGGTCACGTGTTTGATTTTCCATTGAAATCTTTGCTTTTTCGCCAAGGATGGTGGCGGGAAGAAAAGCAGCGCCCGGTCCAACATATCTTGTTCCTTATTCTTTCCGAGCACGGATCCTTGTCTACACACATGCTTGATAACCAGACGTGAGCCTCCCCGACAAAGTGTGCAGCGCTGGGAAATCATGGATACACCATATTACCGCAGCACGGAGATCGAACTTATCAGGACTCAGGGCATCATAGGTACGGACACCTTCCCAGAGTTTGAGGAGATCTTCTACTAGGGGCTCCATAAAGACATCAAAATCTTTTCACAGATTTTGGACCGGGATGTAAAGCCATCATGAAGTTGGACTGCTCCATACATGCCCATGGTGGAAGATTGTACGGCACAACAAATACCGGCCACATGCTATATTTCGAGCTCATTCCAAATGGATTAAAGCCATCTGTGGCAAGGCCGAGTCTGATGTTCCTCGCATCGGCGGCAAACTCTTTATGTTTATCATCAAAATCTTTCCATGCCTTTCCGTCGGCTGGATGGCTAAGTTCATTATCCACGGGTTGCCGCTTTAGCTTGTGCCACTGTACATCCTCCGACTGTTGCTTCGAAATGAACATCCTCTGTAGCCTTGGAATCACAGGAAAGTACCTCAACACCTTCTCTGGTATCTTCTTCCTCCCATCCGCATCTTTCCACCTTGAGGCATCACATTTCGCACTGTCATGCTTGGCGTCGTGTTCAAACAAGATCTGATTGTTCGGGCAGACATGGATTGAATCATAACCAAGCCCCAATCTACCGATTATACCCAATGCTTCTTCATAAGATTTGGGAATTGCACTTTTAGGGTATTGGATGGTCAAGATACGGAGTATTGCGTTGAAGGCAACATTGCTGATTCGGTAGAAGGACTTGACATGGAGTAACTTCACGGTAAAAGAAAATCGGACAATGTCCCACCATCACTAGGCTGGCAGCTTGGCCTCCTCTATCACTCGGCATAGATTGTATGCTCTCCGGCACCTGCGGTTCAGACTCGTACAAATCCCTAAACAGATCAGGGCTTCTATCATCCTCATCGCCATCCTCTGCCTCCACACCAACATCCTCTTGCGGAACATCATCTTGTACAAACTCACCGCCATCATCAACATGATCTGCGCCTTCACCAGGTTCAGTTCAGCTCGGGTTACGGATGTAAAGGCTCCCATGACGGAGCCACCTATCAGACGTGCATGCCATCCCACGCATTAGCAGATGAGCCTCTACATTTGGTAGAGTTTGTTCAACACGATTCATACAGCTGGGGCATGGGCATAAAACTTGAGCATCATCGGGAACACTTCTACGGACAAATCGCATGAACTCATCCACTCCCCTTAGATGCTCATAAGAAAGCCTTCTAACTCCTTTTGTTATCCAGCTTCTGTCCATCTGCAAAAGACCGAAAAATATTGCAAGTTAGAATTGCACTGAAGTGTACACACTAGCTAGCATAAATTAAACAAAAACCTAGATAAGCTCCAACAAGATAGTTCTATGCCTACATCTAGCTAAAGGCAAAAAAGACCTGGAGGTTTGGGCTTGAATTGATTCTAAACATCATCTGAAAATATGGATTTTGAAACCCTAATGAAACCAGGCTCTGAAATTAACAGGGAAGTAAATAGGGGAGAGAGAGGGTGCTAACGATGTATCTGTGCAGCACCTCCTCCAGTCCTGCCATGAGCCCTCCTCCGATCACCACCCTCACTTGACCACTCACTTGTGACCCCTCATGGCGCCTCAGCCCTCCGACCACGAGCCCCTCCGGACGCCTTAGCCCCTCCGCCCGGCAACCACCGCCTCTTCCTTCCGGGCAGAGTCTGTTGTTGTCGCCCGCCATGGTCCGCCATCCAGCTCGCCCTTGCCCATACGCTTTCTGTGGTAAGGTTTGGTTCTGTACATTTGGTTTGGTTCGTGTGGTTCTCTGTATACTTCGTTCTATTTGGTTACATTCGATAATACTAATAGTATAGATACGTTGTTTATACATTATCTGCAACAACACAACTATAGCATAGTGGTTACTGACATTTGCCTCACATCGCTAGGTCGTGGGTTCAAGTCCCGGCTAGTGCAATCTTTTTTGCCTAACAATCTACGCCAAAGAAGCTATTGGGCCTGACCTAAAAGAATCAGCCCATCTAGGCCCGACCTAAAAAATCCCTAGCACACAACTAACACGACACGTGGATCACATTGAGGAGTATGACGATTCTCTATCGTCGTAGTATGCTCCAATCAAGGCCCCAAACAGTACACACCAGACATGACGATTTCGTGTAAATAATTTAAGACGTTTTTGGGACAAATCGTCATGCATTTGCTATCCTTTGCCCCTTCCAAACAGCTCATGACCAACTGCAACAAGATCGTCATAAATTTATGACGATTTCTTTCGGGGTCACTATCAAAAGGTCATAGTATAGCACATTTCTTGTAGTGATTCCTAGTCCTATTCGTCCTGCTTCTCCTCCAGCTCCGAATACGTCGCCTCTTCGTCGCGATGTGCCTGAGACCCCTTCCATTGACATGGATTCGAATCAGCCCTCCTAAGTTTTCGTCGAACCCGCCGCCCCTTCTATGGGTCCCAGCGCTGCTACTGAGCCTCTATCTACTCCGGCAGTTTCTACAGCCATTCCAGCCTCGGCCGAAAAGGTCGTTATCTCGGCACCCTCTGCGACCATAACCCCTGCTGCTCCTAAAGACGCCGTTCCCACTTTTGAGGCGTCACTTCCTGCTGATGCCTCCTCTAAGGCGAGAAAAGCTGTTGCCGCCAAGACTTCCTCTTCTCAGAAAGGTCTTGTCGGCTCTTCTCAGCCGAGTATTGCCGACGTGCTGCGTAAGGGAGCTGCGCCTACTAAAGTCCCCGTTGCCTCGCCCGGCACCGACTTGCTCTTCATAAGAGCCTGCGACCGTGTGGTCGAACAACTGTCCGGGGTAAGGTCTTAACTCGGACGACCGGTGGGAACACCTCGGGCGGTGGAGTATGCCAATAATTGGAGCAGCTCGATCAATTTGAGGGTAATCCTATGAACCAGCCCTTTCGACTTCGACATCATGACCGTTTTGACCATCTTTGCCAAGTTCATCGTTGATACCAACAAGATGAATGAGGTAATTACTGTTTCTCTGAGTTTTAAATTATTCCTCAGATGTTACTATATGCTCTAGTCCCCGAAACTTGCAAGGAAATAACTTGTTATATACTTGGAAGTTTAATGATCTTTGACTTAATTTGATTTCTAGGGTTCGTTAATCCGGCCATCTAGATCCGAGTTAAGTTTTGCTTGACTCGGATGTGCTTTAGCTTTGAATATCCAGCCACCTAGATCCGAACTAAGTTCTGTTTGATTCGGATCTGAGTCAGCTTTGAATATCCAGCCACCTAGATCTGAGCTAAGTCCTGCGTGACTCGGATCTGAGTCAGCTTTGAATATCCAGCCACCTAGATCCGAACTAAGTTCTGCTTGATTCGGATCTAATTTAGCTTTGAATATCCAGCCACCTGGATCTGATTTAGCTTTGAATATCCAGCCACCTAGATCCGAACTAAGTTCTGCTTGATTCGGATCTGGTTTAGCTTTGAATATCCAGCCACCTAGATCTGATTTAGCTTTGAATATCCAGCCACCTAGATCCGAACTAAGTTCTGCTTGATTCGGATTTGAGTCAGCTTTGAATATCCAGCCACCTAGATCTGAGCTAAGTCCTGCTTGACTCGGATCTGATTTAGCTTCGAATATCCATTTACCGTTTTTCCCCATTGCTCAGGTTGCACATGACCGGAGGACTGCCGAGTTCCAGAGGTTGCTTTTTTCGCACCGTAAGCTTGAAGAAAAGTACGAGAAAATCCTTCCGGTGGTAAAGAAAGCTGGTACGTCGATGGTTCCTCCTTGTTACTTTCAACGTTCTTATTTACTTGCCCGCGAGATGCCGGCTTACTTTCTTGGTAAACAGGTAACATTAATAACCTCAATATTCGCCTTGAGAAGAAGGTCAAGAGCTTTGAAGGTTAGTTTCCCTTTTATCTTACATCTTTTCTCTTTTACCATGTGTGCTAAGCTTCCTTATCGCGTTTGGCTCTGGTAAAGCAGAGTTGCAAACCTTTGCAGCGTCGCACCAAGATTGCATGCCCATGCCTGACGTGATGCTGCATTTTTTAGAGCAAAACGCTATTCGTTCGGCGCAATTACAAGAAAAAGATGATGAAATAGCTCGCCTACGAGCCGAATTGGATATCCTTAAGCTCTCTCAGAAGTCCGAACTAGAAAAGGTCGACCAAGAATTTTACGAGGAAAAGAATCGGCTGACTTTGGAGCTGCAGAAGAGCAAAGAACTCCTCGAGGCTGCCGAACTGAAAACCCATGGTTTGAGCGAGGAAATTGCTCGTTTTCAGAAGAGCAAGGTCGATTGGGCCAAAGACCTTCAGATAATGATGAGATACATTCATCGTAAGCTATTTATCATGGCCGAATTATATTTTTCTTTTTCGTTCTCACTACCATCTGACACGTTCATGCTTTGCGCAGATCATTTTCCCGAGGCCAAGCCCGTGAGTTCTAAAGCGGTTCTTGCAGCTCGCGTGCGCCGAGGTGAACCTATTACCGTTGATTCAGAGTATTCAATGGAGGATTACTTGGTTGTCGTTGGTGCCGCAGTTGGTCCAATGAAAATTATGGGCCGGGACTTGGTGCAAGCCGCTATCCGAGCTTACCATGTACTCTGGACGAATACCTCGGGGACTCCTGATATCAACGAAGTCAAGTTATTGGTGAAAAGACTAATGGCATCTGAGAGGCAGTTAAGTCTTTGGAGGGAATCTGCTGGGCGTGCTGGTGCCGATATGGCCCTTACTGTTATCATGTCATGGTATGAAGACATCTCTCTTGACATCCTGAGAAATTTATGACCTTGGTTCCCGGGGTTGAGGATCCCACTTTTGTTGCTCTTGACAAGCTCGGGCCTTCCAACTCGTCGAGTACGCCGACGTGCACACTTGGAATGAAGGGCCGAGTTTTCTTCCAGACCCGGATGAGGAGGTTGTAGCTGAGGATGCTTCGGATGATAATTCGGCTGAGCAGGGGGAGGGTGAAAATGATTCGGCCACATCTGATAGCTCCAGCTCAAGCTCGGACAGCAACGGCGACGCGCGGTCCTCTTCCAAAGGTACCGGGCATTCTACCGCACGGACTGATGCTCCTGAGCAACCTCGGACTTCCGCTGAAGTTGCACCTGGGTCGGCGGAGGGCGAGGCAACCTCAGTCTAAGTTCCTCCTACCTCGGAGTGCCCCGCACCTGAGCAAGCTGCTGCCTCCCCAACGAACAACGCCTAAGTTAATTCCGATCCCTGGCATGCCGGGCGTATGATGTAGGCGAAATATTTGTCAACTCTCTGTATGATTCAAATTTCTTTTGTTGTGTACTGCTGTGACATTCGGTTAAGTGGGTGTTCGCCCGAATTCTTGTTTTGTTGGCCCTCAACTTCCTGACTTTTTAGGATTTATCTTTGCCTCTATTTTTTATGGTTTTATCCAGGCATGAGCTCTGAATATCATATAATATTGATCTGTTCTGAACAGAGATTGACTACTTCGTTGTGAAAATATATAGCAATCGCTGGATCATTGTTTATTATGCGAAACTTCGATATGTAAATCAAATTTCAGAGGTAGTATAAGACTAATACGGGTGCGCTCAGCATAAGATTGAGGTAGCATACGGTAGTCCCCGAGTCGCTGCTTTGGACGCCGAGGTTTAGATATTAATATGCAATTGATATATCATATGGCAGTCCCCGAGTTACTGCTCTGGGCGATGAGGTTCAGATACATAACATGAACTTGATATAAGATACGGCAGTCCCCGAGTCACTGCTCTGGGCGCCGAGGTTCAAATACATAACACGAAATAGATATAACATATGGCAGTCCCCGAGTTACTGCTCCGGGCGCCGAGGTTCAAATACATAACGTGAAATTGATATAAAATATGGCAGTCCCCGAGTCACTGCTCTAGGCGCCGAGGTTCAAATACATAACACGAAATAGATATAACATATGGCAGTCCCCGAGTTACTGCTCTGGGCGCCGAGGTTCAGTTACATCATTGGATCTTGACTTTGAGATATAATGCTACGAGTAGAATGGCCGAAGTAAAGCCACATTCCATGGACGCTTCGTTTCTTCGCCAGCTTTGTCTGCCTTGTTCCCTCCGGGACCGAAAGGCCGATTAGATAATAGGCATCATTGTGCAACGCTTTGCTCACAATAAATGGTCCTTCCCATGGGGTGACAACTTGTGCATGCCGTAATTGCAGTCGGAGGACCAAATCTCCTTCTTTGAATACTCTTGGATTCACTTTCTTGCTGTGATACCGCTGTTGATAAATAGCCGATCGTGATAATGTCAACTCTCTGGCTTCTTCCAGCAGGTCTACGGCATCTTGCCGAGCTATCTCATTTGTCTCTGAGGTTGTGTACTGAGCAACTCTTGGAGAGTCATATATTATGTCGGCTGGAAGTACGGCCTCTACCCTGTACACCAGAAAGAATGGAGTATATCCTGTTGATCTATTCGAAGTAGTCCGGAGGCTCCATAGTACGGCTGGGATTTCTTCGATCCAACATCCTGCCGACCTTTGCAATGGTTCGACAAGTCGTGGTTTTATTCCTGATAGCACCAGTCCATTAGACCTTTCCACTTGCCCATTGGATGCTGGGTGAGCCACAGAGGCAATATCTAGTCTTATGTGCTTCTCTCGGCAAAATCTAGCGAAAGCTCCTTCTGCAAAGTTTGTGCCATTGTCCGTAATAATACTGTGCGGGTACCCATATCTTAAGATGATATCCTTGAGAAATTTCACTGCTGTGGGCCCATCACACTTTTTAATTGGTTTTACTTCAATCCATTTTGTGAACTTGTCCACCATAACCAATATGTGGGTCATTCCTCCTCGTGCCGGCTTGAATGGTCCCACCATATCTAAACCCCATACAGAAAATGGCCAAGTGATGGGTATTGTTTTTAACTCGGCCGATGGCATATGTATTCTGGTTGCGTATCTCTGACATCCATTGCATTTCTTAACTAATTCTTTTGCTTCTTTCAATGCCGTTGTCCAATAAAATCCATGCCTGAATGCCTTGGATACTAAGGTGCGAGATGAGGCATGGTGCCCACATTCTCCTTGGTGTATGTCTAGAAGGATTTCCTGACCTTCTGTCGAACTTACGCACTTTTGCAATACGTTTGTGACGCTCCTTTTATATAGCTCATTGTTTATGATTGTATAAGCTTTTGCTCTTCTTACGGTTTGTCTAGCTAATACCTCATTACTCGGAAACATCGCATCTTTTAGGTAAGAAAATATGGGTTGCGCCCATAACGGTGTTGCTTTCTCTGATGTGATCTCACTGTCTATCACCATGTTCTCTGCCGACATATATATCTCGGCTTTCTCCATGATTGCGCTTACCTCGGCTGTCCCTCTCTTTAGGGGTTCCGAGTCATTCTGCGGATCTACCTCCATTGGCGTGTGATCTTCTGCAGAATTTGCTGGGATAAAGATAGATTCGGATTCTGGTGATGGGATTATTGATGGTTTCCTGAGGTGTTCCAGGGCAATACCTGGAGGAATTGATTGTCGGGTTGATCCTAATTTTGACAATGAGTCGGCGGCATCATTTTCTGCCCGAGGTATGTGGTGAAATTCACATCCTTCAAAGTATCCACTGATTTTTTGCACATGGAATCTGTATAAAGCCATATTAGCATCTAATGCGTCCCAACCGCTCGATACTTGTCAGACTACTAGATCCGAGTCACCATAGCATAAGATTCGACGATACCAATTTCTTTTGCTACTTTCAATCCATGGACTAGCGCTTCATACTGCTACATTGTTGGGCGCAAAGAAATGTATTTGCAATACATATTTCAATTGGTCTTTTAGGCGAGGTTAACACTATTCCGCTCCCAAACCATTCCTTAGTTTGGAACCATCGAAATGCATTGTCCAAGAATTTGGATCCGCAATGGTGGCTCATTGCACCTCGCCCGCCCACGAGAAAGTCGGCGACGACTGAGATTTGATTGCATCTCTCCTATCAAAGCGTGGAGCGTATGGTGATAACTCGATCACCCATTTTGCTATTCGCCACTTGCGTCTTTGTTTCTCAATATGTCGGCTATGGGTGCCTCACAGATTACTTTGATGGGATGCTCTTCAAGTAATGTTTAAGCTTTTTCACGACATATACTCCATAAGCCATCTTCCGATAATGCGGTAATTCGCTTTGAAGTGGATAACACCTCACTTAGATAATAAACCGCCTCGAATCGACTTACCATCTTCAAGTCGTTCCACTACGACTACAAAGATTAACTACTCTATTGGTAGCCGCTACATAGAGTAACATAGGCTCTTTGATAATGGAGAAGCCAAAATGGGTGCCAGAACTAACATCGTTTTCAACTCACGAAATGCGAGGTCCGCCTGTGGAGTCCAAATGAATTTATCCGATTTTCTCATCAGCTGGTAGAGCGGCAGCGCCTTCTCTCCTAGCCGACATACAAATCGACTAAGCAAGGCCAGCAGCGTGAATTTTTGTACATCATTCAAACATTTTGGCAATTCCATTCTTTCTCGCTCTTATCTTTGTTGGATTAGCCTCGATACCTCGGCTAGATACAAGGAAACCGAGTAATTTTCTCACGCACGCCAAATGTGCACTTCTCTGGATTAAGCTTCATTCGGAACCTTCTCAGGTTCGCAAAAGTCTGCCGTATATCTTCTAGTAATGTTTTGCTCTCTTTAGTTTTGATGACCACGTCATCCACATACACTTGTACATTTTTTCCTATCTGATCATGCATGCATTTTTGCATGCATCTCTGATATGTCGCTCCTGCATTTCACAGGCCAAATGGCATTGTGCGATAACAATAAGCCCCGTACGGGGTAATAAATGCAGTCTTTATTTGATCGGCCGGATTTAACGGTATCTGGTGGAAACCATAATACGCGTCTACAAACGATAACAGCTCACAACCAGCGGTCGAGTCAATGACTTGGTATATTCTAGGCAATGGAAAAGGATCTTTCGGACATGCCTTGTTCAGGTTGGTGTAATCGATACACATTCGCCATACAATGGCTACATTGGGGTCATCTTTCTTCTTTTCTACTAGCACCGGATTTGATAACCAATCCGGATATAGCACCTCCATGATGAACCCGGCTGCGAGGAGCCGAGCTATTTCATCTCCTATTACTTTTCTCCTGTCTTCGGCGAAGCGGCGGAGAGGTTGCTTCACCGGCCTTGCTCCTGGACTGACGTTCAAAGAGTGCTCATAACTCCCTAACACCTTGCAGATCTTGAGTTGACCATGCAAATATGTCCCGATTCTCACGGAGGAAGTTGGTGAGCTCGCCTTCCTATTTAGCATCCAGACCTGCACCAATAGTAACAGTACGCTCTGGGAATTGCTCATCAATCTGAAATTTCTTCGTCTCTTTAGTCGGCTGAAAAGAGACACTGCCATGAGGGTTGGCCAGCGCCGGCATGTTCAGCTGTGCCGACTGAGCGAGGGCTGCTACTTCTTGAATCCTTCTCTTTTCTCTTGCTATAACCAAAGACTCTGCCAAATTAGACCCGGCTGAAGCACTCCATTGAATTCTTGTAATCCTCGAATCTTATCACCCCCGTGGTCCGGTAGCTTCATCTTCGAGATAATTTATATGACAATGCTCATGAATTTGGCGGTCAGCCGTCCGAGTAGAGCATGATAACAACTTTCCGGATCCACTACTTCAAATTCTAAATTTTCGCTCTGCGATTATCTCTTGTATCGAATAACACGTCCACTCGGACTTTACCGATGGGCTCACATGAAAGCCCCGCACTATCCCATGGAAAGTGGTCCTCGTGGATTGCAGCATGTTCTGCGATATTCCGAGTTTATGCATGGTATCTTTGTACATGATGTTGATACTGCTTCCATTGTCAATGATTACTTTTGAAAATTTCACGTTTATGCTTGGTCCAACGAACGTCGGATCCAACACAAGTGCATATGATCCTGGACTTGGCATTATTCTGGGGTGGTCCTTCATGCTCCAGGTCACCTCCTGATCAGACCATGGCACGTATCTTGGTACTGCCGGCATAACTGCATTCACTTCCATATGCCGGCGCTGCACACTCTGCTTGTCTTGCTGTTCCGTTGTGAACACACAATAAGACTGGTGATGTTCTCTGTAATCATTACGTCCGGTATTTGCCGGATTCATCCTTCCATCCTGGACCTGGTTTATTACCTGATGCACTGCATCTCTCCGATCCGAGCTATCATACCTCGGGGGAGGGGGCGGTAGCATCAGTTGCTGTGTATTTGCTCCAGTTAACTGCGGCTGATGTTGCTGTTGCACTTGATGGGGCGCCTGAACTCCTGCAGGGTTCCCCATCGCATTTTTCATCCATGCACATTGGCGAGTCGTATGATTGGCTGGTCTGGATGGGTTTGATGTATGAAATTTACACGGATGATCTAACATGGATTCGAACGTGTATTTCGGCCTCTCTTGCCATTGCTTCTTTTGCTCTGGGGTCCATTGCCTTTTTCCCTCATTTCTTGATGTCCACTGTTGAGGTCCATTCTTCCGCCGTTGAGTTGCTCCATGACTCGGCTGATCTTGTGCTACTGCCGCCACTTGGGCCGAATTATATCTATAATTCGGCCTCTCCTCTCTTCTTCTTCCTCTGAAATCACGCCTGGATGACCCGGCCAATTCTCTCGCATAATGGTCTTGTTTCTCGCGATGATCTGCCGACATTAATTCCGGTTGGGTTGGGTCGCCTAATGCATAGGAGTCTGCTATTCTGATTGTCTCTGCCAGTGTGGTTGGCATATCTCTTTGCAGGCACTGCCACAACACGCTGGCGTAACGGCAGCCTTGCGCGAACCAAGCGATTGCTTGCGATTCGATAACTCCTTCACATGAGTTTCTCAAGTTGCACCATCGAGTCAAAAACTCCCTATCTGTTTCATTTGGCCTCTGCTTACACATGGCTAACTGTTGTGGCCTGTTTGGCCTCTTGTATGTGCTGGTAAAGTTCTTTTAACATTTCTTCAAATCTAACCAACAGCTTGATACCGCCGTTGGTAGATTATTCAGCCATACCGCTGGTCCTTCCAACATTTGTGGGACATACCGCACTGCCCATCTTAAGTTCCCACCCGCTATCTTCACAGCAGTGGCATAGTCAATCAACCAGTCTTGTGGCTTGGTACTTCCATTGTATGTTTTTGTTCCTCTTGCTAACTGCAAGTTCGGCACTGGTGGTTCGCCCATAATCCGTGGTCCAAAACATGTCGGACTGGTGGACCTGTTCTTCCAACAACTTGGACCCGGATAGCGGTCCAGCTTCACTCTTGCATCACTTGTCGGCAAATCTACATGTGATTACATCACGCATCCCATAGTGGTTATTTCCACCCTGGATTGCGTATTCCACCTCGGAATAACCATCATTGTACCTTTCATTCATTTGATTGTGGCGAGCCGGCCTCGCTTCTCTTTCCTGCCGAGGTTCATGCCTTGGTTACGGGTTGAGCGGCATCTCTCTCCTTACTTCGGCCGGGGTCTGGTTTTCATGATTACCTCTCGCGGGTTCTCTTCTGCCGAGATCACCATTGCCTCGGCCTCCGCCGTCTTTTTCCATACGGCCGTGGTTTCTTTCCCCACTGTTACCTCGGCTTGCATTGCCTATGTTATCATTTGCCTTTCCAGCCATTGCCGGATCATATGGAACAATTTGCTTATTCCTCTTCCCTGAGGTTACTGCTTTGTCTCTTCGAGCGTTGTTTCCGGGTGAAGATGCTGCTGCTGCTGCTGCTGCGGATAAGGCAGGCGCTGCTCCTGCCGAATGAACCATCCGCGAGGCCCCTGGCCTTGCCGGGTTTGTTCTGAGTATTTCCTCATTTTGCTGGTCCGCGATGTGCACCAGCTCATTCACTCTTTCTTGTTGTTTCTGCCAGGCTTCCCCGGTCAACCCCTCTAACTCCAATGCTGCGGCATTTGCCGCTCTCAGGTTCTTCGCCGGGGTACTGTACCTCGGCAAACCCAAATCACCTAATTCTGCTCTGTGAGCTTCATGCTCTTTGTTAATGTCATCCATGAGGTTCTTCCCTCTTAATCTTAATTCGTCTACCCGCTCGGGTGCGATATCAAGCTTATTAGCTTTTGCATATTCTCTCAGGGTCCTGTTCAAGGACTCCCGCAGGGCCGATACCTTTTTGGCCTCTACCAGCACCTTTTGCCTGGTTTCTTCTAACTCTGCCTGAGAATTTGCCGGATCAAGTATCGGCGCTACAGGCGTAGTCAGGTTTTCTATGGTCGCCTGAAGAATGTTCTCTGGCCTTTCCAGAGGTGGCCCTCTCACTCTTGGTGCCTTTGGGGTGGTGTCATGTAGCTCGGTTGGGTTTGTTTCTGGTGGGATTACCTCGGTGGGTTGCGGCGTGGTCTGCTTGGGTGAGCCTTGTGCGCCTGCGGCGGGTTCTCTGCTTGACCCGGCTACTGCTGCTCCAGCTTGTGCTCCTGCAGCGACCATCACCTCGACGCTGCCTGCAGGATGTGCCTTGAACGGACGGCTTGCTGCGTTTACAGGTGGCTCTCCTGCAACAACAACCTGGTGGGGATAAATGCCGGTGATGTCGACGCCGACGTAAACCTTGTGCTCGCCCAGGCTGATGAAGACGCCATTGCGCGGGGGAGTTTTCCCCCTGAAGCTTCTTGCATTGTCGCTGACATAGTCGCAGAGACCAAATCTCTGGACCAAGCCAGAAACAACGCGCTCGCCCGTGTCGATGAAGTTTCCCGTCCGGATCATTACTCCAGCTAGCACCGCTGGCCCCATGGGCGCAACCGTCGTGGTGGTGGCACGGCAGATGCCATGGGTAGGCTAAAGTATGGGGCCAATGGATGCTAGTGGGATCAGGGAGGAAGATGCAACCGATTCAACACTCAAGTGGTTAAGGCAAAGATCTTTATTTCTCTTCTTTTGGGTTACAAGTGCTCCTCGAGTCAGACATGGGAGAAGAGATGAATCTCACCAGCCTAACGGTACTAAAAGAGTCGATGCCTCCTCGGGGTCCAAGCCTCCCTTATAAAGGAAAGCCTTGGGTGCCCTTAGGGTCGACGAGGCAAGCATATTCGAGGAATATGCTTGTCCCAAAATAGTAGTTCGGCCTCCTTTCCTGTCGCCTTCTAACGACGACAAGGCTCTAGAGGACCCCTCCTGCGTGCCTCGGGCTCCAGGACTGTCACCTCCGTGACCTCCTTCTGCCCCTCTGACGCTCTGCATCTTTGTCTCTTGTGCTTGGCTCCGCTCTGATTCCCTCTAGCCTGCAGCTATAGTTTGACCTTGGGTTTCTCCTTCTCCTGCAAGCTTCGTATCACTCGGCCTTACCTTTCCTTGAACTCGTCTTGTCCTTCACCGCATCGAGATCACTCGGGCTAACCCGCCGACCCTCGCAGAACTCGCCGGTAATCGCTGATACACATATACGGCTTCGCCTCCGTACCTCGGCCGACATATTCATGATTCGGCCAACCTAGACCGTAACTCGGAAACCAGACGGGGATTGTACCTCTGTCTTTCCCCGTCTCTGACCTACCCGAGGTCAACCCCCCGACAGCACCAGCACCACTACTCCATCCCGCTGTAACAATTTGGTTGAATCTTGCATAGTTCTTAGGGGAAACTTTCCTGGTGTTGATTACTTTTGTAGTTGATGCTATTGAGTGGAACCATTGAATTATTGTCTATGTTCAAATTATTATTCATCATTATATCATCTCTGATCTTGATCCATATGATGTCTCGTGAGTAGTTAGTTTAGTTATTGAGGACATGGGAGAAGTCATGCTGTCAGTAGTGGAATTGTGTTGAGGTATATTCAATGGTTTGATATTTAAGTTGTGGTGTTATTCTTCTAGTGGTGTCATGTGAACATCGACTACATGATACTTCACCATTTATGGGCCTCAGGGAATGCATTGTGTACTTGGATACTAATTGTGGGGTTGCCGGAGTGACAGAAACATGAACCCCCGTTAGGAAACCTTTGCACAATGGAGTGTAGGATCTCAGAGTTTAATGTTGTGGTTAGGTTTTTTATCTTAATTACTTTCTTATAGTTGCGGATGCTTGCAAGTGGTTTAATCACAAGTATGTATTAGTCCAAGTAAGGTCGATACATTATCATAGGTTCACCCACACAACACTTGTCCAACCTAAGAAGATTAATCAACTATATGAAGCGAAAGCACTTGACAGTATTCCCATGTGTCCTCGAGAACGTTTGGTCCTCATAAGTAATACAACCGGCTTGTCCTTTGCTGAAGAAAGGATTGGGGCACTTGTTGCAATTATTCTTGTCTTTTATTTACTTGCACTTTATTTCTTTTCTTTATCAAAAAACCCTAAAAAATTCGTTTGCTAAGTATTTACAGAGAATTCCTGATCCAAACCATTTGGCAACACCTTCTGATCCTTGTTGGGATCGACACTCCTATTTATCGAAAGTACTACGATACACCCCATATACTTGTGGGTCATCAAGACTATTTTCTGGCGCCGTTGCCAGAGAGTGAAGCGCTATTGAAGAGTGGAACTGGTAAAGGAAATTTCTAATGTTAGTATTGCTTTTATTTATGTTTTTTACTTTGTTTCCAAAATGGATTACCCACTTGGTTTCCTATTTGGGAAAACTACTACCACTTCTAGGATAGTAGATGAATCACCACCTGCTGAGATAGATCCTTTTGAAATACCTACAAAAATTGTTGATCGTGTTATGGATAACTATTATTTTGGGGATAGAACTGTCCATCCTGGTGATCACTTGATTTTTATCCATGAATTATGCGGTTTGTTCAAGTGTGCAAGTATCACAACAAAAAACGTTAAGAAAAGGTTACTCTCTATATCATTGAAAGGTAGAGCTGAAGAATGGTATAAGCTACTGAAGAATGGACAATCTATGGAATAGGAGAAAATTGTGCCTTTCTTTTATTCTAAATTATACCCTCCTAGTGAGATTCATAAAGACCGGAATCAAATATATAACTTTTGGCCTCGTGATACGTCCAATTTGTATCACCATTCTATATCATAATTTTCCTCTATTCATTGATATGTGTCTTATTATAAGGTGTTACTTATGTCTTTTCCTATGTTTTTGCATGTTGGATGATTCTTGGAGGATGGACTGCCGGAGTCAGGTTTTGATAGAAAAAGAGGTGTTTTGATGCAATTTCGCGAAGATCAGAAAAATACCAGAAAAATATTGGAAAATTATATTTTCCCAAAAGACAAAGGAAGCCAGAAGGGGAGGCGTAGCTGGGCCCACACCCCTAGGCGCGGTCCCACCCTAGGTCGCACCTAGGGCAGGTGTGGCCCACCTGGCCGGCCTCCGACTCCGCCCTCTCGCCTATATCTTCCTCTGGGAACCCTAATACTAGGGGAGTTTAAGGCTATGGTTAGGCCTATATCTTAATTACTTTCCGATAGTTGCAGATGCTTGCAGGGGGTTTAATCACAAGTATGTATTAGTCCAAGTAAGGTCGATACATTAGCAAAGGTTCACCCACACAACACTTAAAACACCAAAGAAAGGCACTCAGCTATTTGAAGCGAAAGCACTTGACAGAATTCCCATGTGTCCTCGAGAACGTTTGGTCCTTATAAGTATTTTGATGCAGCGCCGAGTTGATGTAGGAGCGCTTCGTTGGGAACCCCAAGAGAAAAGTGTGAAGCAGCACATCAGAAAGTTTTCCCTCAGTAAGAAACCGAGGTTATCAAACCAGTAGGAGGAAGGAAACGTCACACAGGTGTTGCAAACAACGCGGAGACCTGCACAACACAGACTCAAGACTTTGCCCCAACGAATCAGTGAGGTTGTCAAGCTCACCGGTTTGCTGTAACAAAGGATTAAACGTATGGTGTGGAAGGTAATGGTTTGTAGCAAGTAAACAAGTAACAGTGGAAGATGTATCAATGGTAAAGATTGGAATGGAGTCCATAGTTCACTAGAGGTTCTCTCCTTAGATAAACAACATGGCATGAAGGGTAAACAAATTACAGCGAGGCAATTGACAGGAACTGAGCAAGGCATAACAATGCAATTACTAGCCAAAAAAGATCCTATGAGGTTTATTGGGCAATACAACAATATACATAGAACTGCATCTATGACTAGAAGTCCACCTTCAGGTTATCATCCGAACCCCCTCCAGTATTAAGTTGCAAGCAACAGACAACTGCTTTAAGCAAAGCATGTAAGATAAACAGTCCACATGTTCCATGAACAAGAGATCGCTGTTTTCTCCCTAGTAGCAACATCACATCTACAACTGAAGAGATTTCTGTCACTTCCCTTGGAAACTCGAGGCATGGACCCACTATCGAGCATAAATACTCCCTCCTGGAGTCACTAGCAACTACTTGGCCAAGATAACCACTAGCAATGGAGAGCATGCAAGATCAAAACAACACAGACATGATAGAATCATAAAGATAAAAACATTAATCAAACCAACATAATAATCTCAATATCCATCGGATCCCCGCAAACACAACATGCATGATTACAAATAGATTAGATCTTGATCATGAACGGAGCTCACAAGATCTATACATAAAAGCACAAAGGAGGAGATACAACCATCTAGCTACTGCATGGAACCATAGTCCAAGGTGGAACTACTCACAAATCATACCGGAGAGAAGGCCTCTGGGATGATCTCCCCTCTGGCAGGGTGCCGGGAAGAACTTCAGATCCCCCCGATCTAGGGACGATGGTGGCGGCTACAGGCGGTTTCGTGGATTTCTGATCGGGTACTCAGGGTTTCTGCATCGAGGGCTTCTTATAGGCGAAGGGGCGAGACTGGGAGGCGTCCAGGGTGCCCAAACCCTAGCCAGGTGCGGGCTAGGGCCCACCTGTGCCTAGGGTGGGTCTGCCTCCCTGGATGGCCTTCTGGGCTCCCCTCTAGACTTCTTGTTCCTCACAGAAAGTTATTGACTTTGTCCTTCATCCCGTCCAATTCCGAGATTATTTCTTTACTAACTTTTATGAAACCAAAAACAATAGAAAACAGGCATCTGGCACTGTTGCAACTTGTTAATAGGTTAGTACCAGAAAACATGTAAAAATCACCTCACAGTGTGGACAAGTAAAGCAAAGTAGATACTAAACAAGCATGGAGCATAAAAAATTATAGATACCTTTCTAACGTATCAGCATCCCCAAGCTTAACTCCTGCTCATCCTCGAGTAGGTAAGTGATAAAAGAATAATTTTTGAGGTGACATGCACCCTCACAATAAAGATCCAACCATTTGCAAACATTGAAAGCTGGGATCAAAGAACTCTAAACATGTGCATTAAAGATGGAGTTTTAACAATAGGACATAGTAATTATGCATGCAACATGGAAAGCTACAAACAAATATCATGAATAATATGCATTGAAAAATGTTTGTTTGTTTCAAATGCAGAAAACATAGCATAGTGGCAATCAGCTTGTCCCTCATAGAGTAGCAATATAATGCATAGGACACGTGCAAAGTTCACAAGGGTGACTAGAAACAGATAGCACATGAACAAGTAATAACACAATATGCATCAATTAATAAGCTTTGGAACACTGCACAGAGAATGACAAATATGCTCTCTTAATGGTGCCTAAAGATAGAAGCTGGAGACTCAATAATGGTGGAAGAAAGGCCTTTTTGTAAAAGGAAGCAGGGAATACAAGTTTCAAAAAGAGATTTCAAAAATTATGGTACTTGTTAGCTTTCAGCCCTCATTGCCCCTATCATAAGCATCTTGAAGTGATTAAGGTTAAAGTGGCAAAGCTGGAGTATATGCTTGACGAAGTATAAGTTGGCAATCTCATGCCCCTTGAATACGAGGGCCACACCTCATGCATACTCAACTTTGGGTCCAGTAAGTTCTTATCACTGTAAGTATTTGCATATCATTGAGAACCGCCAACAGGGTACCCATTGCACATGGTACATGAGCTTTCCCATAACCAAAATGACAAGGCAAGCAGACAATTAGCATCTCAGCAATTCTTTTTATGTACCATGGGAATATGGTACCTTTTTCTCTCTTTCCTCTTTTCTCAATGTGTCTCTTTTTTTATAAGAAGAATGCTTCATAGATGTCACTATGGTGATGCTGCAAGTTTCCACCATGATTAGGCATGGCTTAGGCTAGCGGCCCAGGCGTTTCTCTAACACAGGATACAAACTCCATGGACTTACGAGTTCCCTCTTTATTTCACACCGGTGACATCCATATACAAAAGAACATGATATCAAATGAGTACAACAAGGTACAAGTGCAATATTGAAAATGTTCCCCGTGACAGCACGGTTCTGCTAATTCCAACTTATAAGTGCAAGCATATACAACAAAGTTGTCACAATGGTTTAAGTTTATTAGGGGCAAATAATAAAGTGTGCCATCAAGTTCGTGAGGGCTTTATTCACTAATTTTCCACATAACAAAATAGTTTTTAATTATAAGATAGCTGAAAACAAGAATATACTTGGAATGGTGTAACACACCATGCATAGGAGTTTATAGTGGACACTTTGGAATAACTTGGTTTCTTGGGAGTTGGAAACATGAGTAGAACTTACTCATACAAGTGGAGTCTAGCAAAAGACTGGGAGCAACCAACTAAGAGAGCAATAATGGCCATAATTATGCAATGCAAAAAAGCAAACTAATCAAAGCAAAGAGTGGTACTACAAGTCAAGGACTAAATGATCATAGAGGCTAATGGTCACTTGTCATTGTCATAACATGGTGTGAGCACGTGCCAAGTCAACCCAAGCAAAACAACAAAGGAGAATACCACAATACTATGCTTTTGCATGCTAAAACAACGCATAATTTCTTCAAGGCACACTAAGCAATCCCAATTGTTTGGAACAATACATGCTACAACAATAATCACTAAGCATAATGCTAAAACAACACCTAGCATGTCATGCTAAAGTCTAAGTCACAGTCAATGCAAGCTCCTCTTGCACTTCAAGCAAGAACTTACTACTCCTTTCCAAACAGCAAGGAAACTTATTTGCAAAACAACATAGCGAGAACGGGGGTCCAAACTACTAAATCAAACTAAAAAAACTAAGCAAAGCAAACAAAAACTAAGACGCTCCAAGAACAACACAACTGTGCATGAAACAATAAAAACGAAGTGTCTAGACATACCTGAGCTTTTTATTGATGAAGAAGGGGATGCCTTGGGCATCCCCAAGCTTTGACGCTTGTACCTCTTGGATATTTCTTGGGGTGACACCATGGTGGCATCCCCAAGCTTGAGATTTTGTCCATTCTTCATCTCATTGCATCATTCTCTCTTTAAACCTGGAATTTTTCCTTCATACAAAACTTCACACAATCTTCATTAGCAACATTAGTGTATTCGAAAGATATTAGACCACTGGCAAAGCTTTGGAATAGCAAGGATTTCCACTAAAAACACAAGCTACTGTAGTAACTCCTTCAAAGAAACTCAATTTACCTGAAGAGAGCTTAAAAAGGAATCGATAAGAAGCAAATGCAAATAATGGCAGAAATTTGTCAAAACAGACCAGCAGGTAGAAATGAATTTTTTCGAACATCTTCTATTGCTCAAATAAAAAAGTGTTGTACTAACGAAAGTTATCCAACATACTGGGGGATTTATTCTTAAATTTTGAGCTCAATCCGACTTACAGAGACTGCTCATGAATTTTTTTGGTGGAGGACAGAAATCTTTTTCGGGACAACAACTCCTCAAATCTTACTTCCCTCTCATTAGAGGTCATTCTTGGCATAAAAAGCAAACAAAAAGGATAAGGAGAGGTCATTACAGAAGTAATAACTTCCAAGACTCAAGGAAACTCTTGGGTTATCTCCCAACATGTACTTTTCTTTAACGCCTTTAAGTTATGCACAAGAAGCAAGAAGAATCAAGTATTTTCAAATGAAGAAGCATTAACATCAAACCTTGCTTTCAAAGGAGGAGCAAAAAGTAAATTCTCTCTCCTCATAGGTAAGTGTTTAATACCTTTCTTGAATGGAAAATGATATTTGATGGTGCCTTCTTTCATATCAATGATGGCACCAACTATTCTGAGAAAAGGTCTTCCCAAAGTAATAGGACAAGAAGCATTGTAATCAACATCCAAAACATAGAAATCAACAGGGACATAAGCATTGTTAACCATAATGAGAACATCATTAATACTCCCCATGAGTTTCTTCTTAGCATTATCATTGAGTGGGACATTTAAATAACAATCTTCTAATGGTGGCAAATCAAGCATTTCATAAATCTTCCTAGGCATAATAGAGACACTAGAACCAAGATCACATGAAGCTTTGAGATCAAAGTCGTTCACTTGCATATTAATAATGGGTTCCCAACTATCTTCTACTTTCCTAGGAATAGAAGCTTTGTGTTTTAGCTTCTCTTCCTTAATCTTAACAAGAGCATCTGTAATGTGTTTGGTAAAGGAAACATGCATATCACTAGCATCGGGACTTCTAGCAAGCTTTTGCAGGAACATAATCACTTCAAAAATATTGCAACCATCAATATCAAAGTCAAACTTAGCATCACTAGTAGTAGGCTTACTAGGCTTAGGCATAGTAGGAGGAGGAATAGGAGCTACTTGTGGTTTAGTGGTGATAGTGCACACACTATTGTTTCTATCAATTTCAGCTTCCCTTTCCCACCTAGCATGAAGTTGAGCTAACAGCCTAACATTTTCATCAATAGTAACTTGTATGGCATGAGCAGTAGCAAAGGTGTTTTCCATAGTTTCAGGTTTAGCAGCCATTTTATTAACTAAGGAAGTTTGAGCTTCAGACAAAGAGGATATATTTTTCTCAACAGTTAAAAGATTTTCCTCTATAGTTTTATTGAAAGTGGTTTGTTTACTAATAAATTCCTTGAACATTACTTCAAGTTCATAGGTGGCACTTCTAGCATTATTGTAAGAGCTTCCATAGGAATTGCCATTATTAGGAGGATACGGCCTATAATTGTTGTTGCTACCAAAATTATTCCTATAGGCATTGTTGTTGAAATTGTTATTTCTAATGAAGTTCACATCAACTTGCTCTTCCTGAGCAACCAAAGAGGCTAAGGGAACACTATTAGGATCTAGAGGAGCTTTCCCATTAACAAGCATAGCCATAATAACATCAATCTTATCACTCAAAGAGGAAGTTTCCTCAACAGAATTTACCTTCTTACCATGTGGAGCTCTCTCAGCATGCCATTCAGAGTAGTTAACCATCATATTATCAAGGAGCCTTGTTGCAACACCCAAAGTGAGACCCATAAAAGTACCTCCAGCAGCAGAATCCAACAGGTTCCTTGAGGAGAAGTTCAAACCTGCATAAAAAGTTTGGATAATCATCCAAGCAGTGAGTCCATGAGTAGGGCAATTTTTAACCAAAGATTTCATTCTTTCCCAAGCAGGAGCAACATGTTCACTATCAAGTTGTTTAAATTTCATAATGTCACTTCTCATAGATATAATCTTAGCAGGAGGATAGTACTTTCCAATAAAAGCATCTTTGCACTTGGTCCAAGAATCAATACTATTTTTAGGCAAGGATAGCAACCATTCTTTAGCTTTTCCCCTCAAGGAGAAAGAAAAAAGCCTGAGTTTAATAATATATCCATCTACATCCTTATACTTTTGCATCTCACAAAGTTCAACGAAGCTATTAAGATGGGCAGCAGGATCATCAGAACTAGGACCAGAAAATTGCTCTCTCATCACAAGATTCAACAAAACAGGCTTAATTTCATAAAATATAGAATCATGAGAAGGTGGAGCAATAGGAGTGCTTAGGAAATCATTGTTGTTGGTGCTAGTGAAGTCACACAACTTGGTGTTCTCGGCAGAGTTCATTTTGGCAAAGGTGGGCAAGCCAAAAACAGCAGCAGCTAGAGCAGGAACTAATTTTTTTTTTGAATAAGAGGCAAACAAAACCAAGCAAAAGAAACAAAGCAAACTAAAAACAAAGTAAAGAGAAAGGAAGTGAAGGACTCCCCTAGTGAAGACGTCCTTAGCCTCCCCGGCAACAGTGCCAGAAAAGCTTAATGCAGCGCTGAGTTGATGTAGGAGCGCTTCGTTGGGAACCCCAAGAGCAAGGTGTGAAGCAGCATAGCAACACGTTTTCCCTCAGAAAGAAACCGAGGTTATCGAACCATTAGGAGGAAGGAAATGTCACACAGGTGTTGCAAGCATCTATGACTAGAATTCCACCTTCAGGTTATCATCCGAACCGCCTCCAGTATTAAGTTGCAAGCAACAGACAACCGCTTTAAGAAAAGTGTGTAAGGTAAACAGTCCACATGTTCCATGAACAAGAGAGTGTTGTTTTCTCCCTAGTAGCAACAACACATCTACAACCCAAGAGATTTCTGTCACTTCCCTTGGAAACTAGAGGCATGAACCCACTATCGAGCATAAATACTCCCTCTTGGAGTCACTAGCAACTACTTGTCCAAGATAACCACTAGCAACGTAGAGCATACAAGATCACCAACAACACAGACATGATAGAATCATAAAGATAAAACCATTAACCAAACCAACATAATAATCTCAATATCCATCGGATCCCCGCAAACACAACATGCATGATTACAAATAGATTAGATCTTGATCATGAACGGAGCTCACAAGATCTATACATGAAAGCATAAAGGAGGAGATACAACCATCTAGCTACTACATGGACCCATAGTCCAAGGTGGAACTACTCACGAATCATACCGGAGAGAAGGCCTCCGGGATGATCTCCCCTCCGGTAAGGTGTCGGGAAGAACTTCAGATCCCCCCCCCGATCTAGGGATGATGGTGGAGGCGGCTACAAACGGTTTCGTGGATTTATGATCGGGTACTCATGGCTTCTGCATAGGGGGCTTGTTATAGGCGAAGGGGCCAGACCGGGAGTGTCCAGGGTTCCCAAACCCTAGCCAGGCGTGGGCTAGGGCCCACCGGTGCCTAGGGTGGATGTGCCCCCCCTGGCTGGCCTTCCGGGCTCCCCTCAAGACTTCTTGTTCCCCACAGAAAGTTATTGAATTTCTCCTTCGTCCTGTCCAATTCCGAGAATATTTCTTTACTAACTTTTCTGAAACCAAAACAGGAGAAAACAGGCATCTGGCACTGTTGCAACTTGTTAATAGGTTAGTACCAGAAAACATGTAAAAAGCACCTCAAAGTGTGGACAAGTAGAGCAAAGTAGATACTAAACAAGCATGGAGCATCAAAATTTATAGATACGTTTCCAACGTATCATATTTCCACCAACTTGTCCTTTGCTAAGAAAGTATTGGGCCACTTGATGCAGTTGTTCGTTGTCTTTATTACTTGCACTTTGTTTTGTTGCTTTATCATAAAACCCCTAAAAATCCGTTTGCTAAGTATTTACAGAGATTTCCTGTTCTTTACCGCTAGTCAACACCTTCTACTCCTCGTTGGTATCAGCACTCCTATTTATCAAAAGTACTACGATACGCCCCCAATACTTGTGGGTCATCAAGACTATTTATTGGAGTTGTTGCCAGGGAGTGAAGTGCTATTGAAGAGTGGAACTGGTAAAGGAAACTTGTACTATGAGTATTTCTTTTTGTTTCTGTTTGTTACTTTGTTTCCAATATGGATAACCCACTTGATTTTCTGTTTAGGAAAACTACTAACACTGTTAGGGTAGTAGATGAATCACCACCTGTTGAGATATATCCTTTTAAGATACCTACAAGTATTGTTGATCGTGTTATGGATAATTATTATTTAGGGGATGGAACTGTCCACCCTGGTGATCATTTGCTTTTTATCCATGAATTATGCGGGTTGTTTAAGTGTGGAGGTATCACAATTGAGCAGGTGAAGAAGTTACTCTCTATATCCTTAAAAAGGGAGAGTTGAATAATGGTATAAGCTGCTGAAGAATGGACAATCCATGGAATGGGAGAAATGTCATCTCTCTTTTATTCTAAATTCTATCCTCCCAGTGAGATTCATAAGGATAGGAATCTGATATATAACTTTTGGCCTCGTGATGGAAAGAGTACAACTCAAGCTTGGGGGAGATTGAATTTACTAATGCTTAAATGTCCTATTCATGAACTCCCTAAAAATATTATTATCAATAACTTTTATGCTAGGCTTTCTCTTCATGATAAAGATTTACTAGATGCTTCTTGTGCTAGATCATTCACACGTATGAAGGAAGAAGCTAAATGGGATATCCTAGACCGTATTCAAGAGAACATTGAAGCTTGGGAGAATGACAAAGGAAGAAATTCAGGTATAAATTATGATTAGGAATGCATTAAATCTTTTATAGGAACTGATGACTTCCGTGATATTAGTAATGAGTTTGGTCTTGATTCCCAAAGTATTTCCAACTGTTTTAAAGACTTTGCCTCTTACATAGAAATTCCCCAAAAGAAGTGGAACAAGTACCATGCACCTTATAAAGATGTTGTTAGTCATGTTCCTATTAGAAATACCAAAGTTTGTACTATTGATCATATTTTGCCTGAACCTTATGTTGAGAAAATACCTTTCCTAGCTAAGGTAAAGGAGTATTCTATGATGATTATTGTGAATAACAAAGGTACTAAGAAAACTGTGGAACCTGATGAGCAAATGAATATTGAACCTGTGGTAGCTATTGTGAAAGATCTTGTCACTAGAAATATAGAGGATGAGCACATTGTCTTCTGTGAAGACGCTTCTAATATTATTTCTCATCCTAGTAAGGCTAGAAAAGCTAGTGTCCATGTGATTTTTGTTAGAATTGGTGATAATTGCTATTATGGTTTATGTGATATTGGTGCTAGTTCTAGTGCTATTCCTTATGAGATTTACAGGGAAATTATGCATGAAATTGGTCCTTGAGAGCTTGAGGACATTGATGTGGGTATTCACCTTGCTAATAAGGATACCATTTGCCCTATTGGTATTGTAAGAGATGTGGAGGTTCTTTGTGGTAAGATTAAGTATTCTGCTGATTTTATAGTACTTAATTTAGCAGATAGCAAAACTTGCCCTGTCATTTTTGGTAGACCTTTCTTGAACACTTGTGGAGCTATTATAGATTGTAAGAAGGAAAAAGTTTTAACTAAGTTGGATGGATATTCTTATGAGTTTAACTTTTCCAAATTTTCCAAAGCTCCTTATGAAAATAGCTTGCCTAATAAAGATTTCAGGATGGAAAAACTTGCTTCTATTGATCCGGTTTATGACATTAGACCTCTTTTTGGTGATTGTAAGTTTGTTTAATTCTGATGATAAAGTTGTTTCTTGCGAAAGTTATATTGTCAACTTTATTCAAAGTGCTACTAAAATTTATTATGAGAGAGGGAAACATGGTTTTATGCATCCCAATAATGTTAAGTTTCCCTGTTTTATGTTGAAAGATTTGAAGTTTCATTTGTTTTGTCTTCCTATGCTAGTGGCTTTTTGTTTCAACAATTTTTTTATCATGATACCCCCATGCACAGGAAGTGGGTTAGACTCAAATGTGTTGGTTATTTGCTTCTTGATGCTCTCTTTCACTCCAGATATTTATCTGCTATGTGAGCATCTTTGAAATTATCAAGCCTAACTTAAAGGCATTAAAGAAAAGTACTTCTTGGGAGATAACCCAATAGTTTTGTTGAGTCTTGGAAGTTATTACCTCAGTAATAACCGCTCCTTATCATTTTTGTTTTGTTTTTTGTGTCAAGTTCAACTACTTTTGAGATGTGAAGGAGTTATGAAAAGTGGTTGTCCTAGGACAGATTTTTGTGCTGCATCGTAAAAATTAGTGAAGGAGTTAAGTACTTTGGATGGAGCTGTATTTTTCTGTGCTTGTTCTCCATGTTGTTACCCAACTTTCATTAGTTTTGCACTTTTCTGAGCAATAGAAGGTTTTCGAAAAAATCAATTTTTACCTACTTGTCTGTTTTGACGGATTTCTGCCATCATTTGCATTTGCCTCTTATAGAAGCCTTTGTTTTCATGGATTTCAGTTGAAGAGTGAACCTAAAGGTTTATTGTTTTTGCTTACACTAATGTTTCCATTGAAGTTTGTGTATTGCCTTGTGAGAAAAGGAATTTCAAGGAGAAGGAGGAAAGGAGTTTGCAGAGTTCGTCTTTGAATTGGTAAAAGTGGTGAAAACAGAAGGTTCGTGAAAATCCTATATTTTTATATTTTTGATGTTTTTATTACATACGGGAGGATATGAAATGAAACAGAAGAGGAAACGGAGGCCGGGGTAGCCACAGCCACCTTAGGCGCGGGCCCCAGCTGGCCACGCCTGGAGGGGGTGTGAGCCTCCCGAGCTTGGTCTCCGCCTTCTTTTCGCATCAGTACCTTCCTTATGCTTTGAAACTTCGTAATATATGACCCCCCGGGTTCCCCGAGGTTCGTGCATCGTGTTCTCATCGTGTGTTTGTTTCGATCTATTTCTGTTAGGAAATCTTCTCAAGTTAGACCACCATGGTCTCCGCCAAAGACAAATGCAAGAAGCCCGATGAAGATGATCCTCAAATCCCCAAGGAGGAGGAGATTTTGGTAGGGGATGAGGAAGACATGGAGGAGGACGAGCATCCGGACACCCGCGCTACCGTCGCAAGCATTGGAGTAGTGGCAAACCCTATCAAGCTTAGGAGGACATCACAGATGTCTATAGGAGGGAAACCTCCACGTCTTATCTTCGTTCCACGGTCACCTCCTCCACGTACCAAGAATCCCTTCCATACTCTTATACATGAGCATCAATACCAACAGGTGCCTAGAGGGAACTTGCCCTCGATTCAGGATTTGCCTCTTTCTAACCATGCAGGGGAGGAACCCACTAAGAAGGAAGAGTAGGGAAAGAATAGCAAGGACTGGGACTCTCGGTCTGATATGATCATGAACCACATTGAGCAAAATTCGGAGTTGGTTCGTACTCTGACCTTTGATATTGAGGATTTGAGGAAACTGATTGAGGAGCTTATCAAGAGAACACCACTACCACCGAAGGAGTAATTCGTCATCTGGTTTGGCATCCCCTTGGCTTGTTCCAAGCTTGGGGGAGTGCCACGGTATCACACCATTATCCTTTACCTTTTTAGTGGATTCATATCTTTGGTAGAGAAGTTATCTTATATGTTGGTTTGCATGTGGAAGTATCTCTCCTTTAGTTGATTATCTATGTATCCCTTGGTATGAGTGCCTTTATGGAATATTAATGAGAAGTTTCATCTTTTACTTTTTACACTTCTTATTTTAGTTTGCAATCTCTATTATATGATTGATCTTGTTGATCAGTATTGGTATCACTTTGGGAGCATCAAGTAGATATAAATTGGTTTTGGCAAACCGATATCTGGTCAGTAGCAACACTTTTTGAGGTTTGAAAGGAAAAGAGAAAAAGCTTACAGGTATTTTGTATCATTTATTTTCTTTCTTGATTGGCTCATAAGCTAAGTATTCTTTATTTAAGATCTTTTGTGTCTTCAAGGAAGTTTGCATGTTTGGCTTTATCACTTGTATGTTTGCTTGTTTCTTTTAACTCTTTTGCTTGCTACCCAGCCTTGCTAGTCAAAAACCTATTTTGAGAAGGCATACTTCTCATGCATCCAATCCCTTTGAACCAAAACCTTTGCCATTTGTGTCCACCATATCTACCAATTAGCATTATTGCTATTCCAAGAAAATTCTCTAGCTTCATCTATCTTTCAAATTAAAAACTATTTTGTTATGTGAAAACTAGTTAGTAAAGCTCTCACGAACTTGATGGCACACCTTATTTTCTTTCCCCTAATAGACTTGAACCATTGTGTCATCGAAGTTGTATATGCTTGCATCTATACGTTGGGATTATCAGAACCGTGCTGTCACGGGGAACACTTTCAACACTTATGGATACATATCCAGTTGATATCATGCTCTTTTGTTTGCGGATGTCGTCGGTGTGAAATAAAAGGGGAGCTTGTAAGTCCATGGAGTGATGTATGTTGATGCAGCGCTGAGTTAATGTAGGAGCGCTTTGTTGGGAACCCCAAGAGCAAGGTGTGAAGCAACACAGCAGCAAGTTTTCCCTCAGTAAGAAACCGAGGTTATCGAACCAGTAGGAGGAAGGAAACATCACACAGGTGTTGCAAGCAACACGGAGACCTGCACAACACAGACTCAAGACTTTGCCCCAACGAATCAGTGAGGTTGTCAAGCTCCCCGGTTTGCTGTAACAAAGGATTAAACGTATGGTGTGGAAGGTAATGGTTTGCAGCAAGTAAACAAGTAACAGTGGAAGATGTATCAATGGTAAAGATTGGACTGGGGTCCATAGTTCACTAGAGGTGCTCTCCTTAGATAAAAAACATGGAATGAAGGGTAAACAAATTACAACGGGACAATTGACAGGAACTGAGCAAGGCATAACAATGCAATTACTAGCCAGAAAGATCCTATGAGGTTGATTGGGCAATACAACAATATGCATAGAACTGCATCTATGACTAGAAGTCCACCATCAGGTTATCATCCGAACCCCCTCAAGTATTAAGTTGCAAGCAACAGACAACTACTTTAAGCAAAGTGTGTAAGGTAAACGGTCCACATGTTCCATGAACAAGAGACCGTTGTTTTCTCCCTAGTAGCAACAACACATCTACAGCCGAAGAGATTTCTGTCACTTCCCTTGGAAACTAGAGGCATGAACCCACTATCGAGCATAAATACTCCCTCTTGGAGTCACTAGCAACTACTTGGCCAAGATAACCACTAGCAACGGAGAGCATGCAAGATCACAAACAACACAAACATGATAGAATCATAAAGATAAAACCATTAATCAAACCAACATAATAATCTCAATATCCATCGGATCCCCGCAAACACAACATGCATGATTAAAAATAGATTAGATCTTGATCACGAACGGAGCTCACAAGATCTATACATGAAAGCACAAAGGAGGAGATACAACCATCTAGCTACTACATGGACCCATAGTCCAAGGTGGAACTACTCACGAATCATACCGGAGAGAAGGCCTCCGGGATGATATCCTCTCCGGTAGGGTGCCGGGAAGAACTTCAGTTCCCCCGATCTAGGGACGATGGTGGCGGCGGCTACAGACGGTTTCGTGGATTTCTGATCGGGTACTCAGGGTTTCTGCATCGGGGGCTTGTTATAGGCGAAGGGTCGAGACCGGGAGGCGTCCAGGGTGCCCAAACCTTATCCAGGCGCGGGCTAGGGCCCACCCGCACCTAGGGTGGGTCTGGCCCCCTGGCTGGCCTTCCGGGCTCCCCTTTGGACTTCTTGTTCCCCACGGAAAGTTATTGAATTTGTACTTCGTCCCGTCCAATTCTGATAATATTTCTTTACTAACTTTTCTGAAACCAAAAACAGCAGAAAACAGGCATCTGGCACTGTTGCAACTTGTTAATAGGTTAGTACCAGAAAACATGTAAAAATCACCTCAAAGTGTGGACAAGTAAAGCAAAGTAGATACTAAACAAGCATGGAGCATCAAAAATTATAGATACGTTTCCAACGTATCATATTTCCACCAACTTGTCCTTTGCTAAGAAAGGATTGGGCCACTTGATGCAGTTGTTCATTGTCTTTATTACTTGCACTTTGTTTTGTTGCTTTATCAGAAAACCCCTAAAAATCCGTTTGCTATGTATTTATAGAGATTTCCTGCTCTTTACCACTAGTCAACACCTTCTGCTCCTCGTTGGGATCGACACTCCTATTTATCAAAAGTACTACGATACACCCCCTATACTTGTGGGTCATCAAGACTATTTTATGGCGTTGTTGCCGGGGAGTGAAGTGCTATTTAAGAGTGGAACTGGTAAAGGAAACTTCTACTATGAGTATTTCTTTTTGTTTCTGTTTGTTACTTTGTTTCCAATATGGATAACCCACTTGGTTTTATGTTTAGGAAAACTACTACCACTGTTAGGGTAGTAGATGAATCACCACCTATTGAGATATATCCTTTTAAGATACCTACAAGTATTGTTGATCGTGTTATGGATAATTATTATTTAGGGGATGGAACTGTCCACCCTGGTGATCATTTGCTTTTTATCCATGAATTATGCGGGTTGTTTAAGTGTGCAGGTATCACAAGTGAACAGGTGAAGAAGAAGTAACTCTCTATATCGTTAAAAGGGAGAGCTGAAGAATGGTATAAGCTGCTGAAGAATGGACAATCCATGGAATGGGAGGAAATGTCATCTCTCTTTTATTCTAAATTCTATCCTCCCAGTGAGATTCATAAGGATAGGAATCTGATATATAACTTTTGGCCTCGTGATGGAGAGAGTACAACTCAAGCTTGGGGGAGATTGAAGTTACTAATGCTTAAATGTTCTATTCATGAACTCCCTAAAAATATTATTATCAATAACTTTTATGCTAGGCTTTCTCTTCATGATAAAGATTTACTAGATGCTTCTTGTGCTAGATCATTCACACGTATGAAGGAAGAAGCTAAATGGGATCTCCTAGACCGTATTCAAGAGAACATTGAAGGTTGGGAGAATGACAAAGGAAGAAAGTCAGGTATAAACTATGATTATGAATGCATTAAATCTTTTATTGGAACTGATGACTTCCGTGATATTAGTAATGAGTTTGGTCTTGATTCCCAAAGTATTGCCAACTGTTTTAAAGCCTTTGCCTCTTACATAGAAATTCCCAAAAATAAGTGGAACAAGTACCATGCACCTTATAAAGATGTTGTTAGTCATGTTTCTATTAGAAATACCAAAGTTTGTACTATTGATCATATTTTGCCTGAACCTTATGTTGAGAAAATACCTTTCCTAGCTAAGTTAAAGGAGTATTCTATGATGATTAGTGTGAATAACAAAGGTACTAAGAAAACTATGGAACTTGATGAGCAAATGAATATTGAACATGTGGTAGCTATTGTGAAAGATCTTGTCACTAGAAATATAGAGGATGAGCACATTGTCTTCTGTGAAGAGGCTTCTAATATTATTTCTCATCCTAGTAAGGCTAGAAAAGCTAGTGTCCATGTGCTTTCTGTTAGAATTGGTGATCATTGATATTATGGTTTATGTGATATTGGTGCTAGTTCTAGTGCTATTCCTTATGAGATTTATAGGGAAGTTATGCATGAAATTGGTCCTTGAGAGCTTAAGGACATTCATATGGTTATTCACCTTGCTAATAAGGAGACCATTTGCCCTATTGGTATTGTAAGATATGTGGAGGTTCTTTGTGGTAAGATTAAGTATTCTGCATATTTTCTAGTGCTTAATTTAGCAGCTAGCAAAACTTTCCCTATCATTTTTGGTAGACCTTTCTTGAACACTTGTGGAGCTATAATAGATTGTAAGAAGGAAAAAGTTTTAACTAAGTTTGATGGAGATTCTTATGAGTTGAACTTTTCCAAATTTGCTAACGCTCCTTGTGAAAATAGCTTGCCTAATAAAGATTTCAGGATGGAACAACTTCCTTCTATTGATCCGGTTTATGACATTGGACCTCTTTTTGGTGATTGTAAGTATGCTTATTCTGATGATAAAGTTGTTTCTTGCGAAAGTTATATTGTCAACTTTATTCAAAGTGCTACTAAAAGTTATTATGAGAGAGGGAAACATGGTTTTATGCATCTCAATAATCTTAAGTTTCCCTGTTTTATGTTGAAAGCTTTGAAGTTGCATTTGTTTTGTCTTCCTATGCTAGTGGATTTTTGTTTCAACAATTTTTTTATCATGATAGCCCATGCACAGGAAGTGGGTTAGACTCAAATGTGTTGGTTATTTGCTTCTTGATGCTCTCTTTCACTCCAGATATTTATCTCCTATGTGAGCATCTCTGAAATTTTCAAGCCTAACTTAAAGGCATTAAAGAAAAGTACTTCTTGGGAGATAACCCAATAGTTTTGTCGAGTCTTGGAAGTTATTACCTAAGTAATAACCGCTCCTTATCCTTTTTGTTTTGGTTTTTGTGTCAAGTTCAACTACTTTTGAGAAGTGGAGGATTTATGAAAAGTGGTTGTCCTAGGACAGATTTTTGTGTTGCATCATAAAAATTAGTGAAGGAGTTAAGTACTTTGGATGGAGCTGTATTTTTCTGTGCTTGTTCTCCAAGTTGTTACCCAACTTTAATTAGTTTTGCACTTTTTGATTTGAGCAACATAAGGTTTTCAAAAAAATCAATTTTTACCTACTGGTCTGTTTTGACGGATTTCTGCCATCATTTGCATTTGCCTCTTATAGAAGCCTTTGTTTTCATGGATTTCAGTTGAAGAGTGAACCTAAAGGTTTATTGTTTTTGCTTACACTAATGTTGCCATTGAAGTTTGTGTATTGCCTTGTGAGAAAATGAATTTCCAGGAGAAGGAGGAAAGGAGTTTGCAGAGTTCGTCTTTGAATTGGTAAAAGTGGTGAAAATAGAAGGTTCGTGAAAATCCTATATTTTTATATTTTTGATGTTTTTATTACATACGGGAGGATATGAAATGAAACAGAAGAGCAAACGGAGGCCGGGGTGGCCACAGCCACCCTAGGCGCGAGCCCCAACTGGCCACGCCTGGAGGGGGTGTGAGCACCTCGAGCTCCATCTCCGCCTTGTTTTCGCATCAGTACCTTCCTTATGCTTTGAAACTTCGTAATATATGACCCCCCGGGTTCCCCGATGTTTGTGCATCGTGTTCTCGTCGTGTTTTTGTTTCGATCTGTTTCTGTTAGGAAATCTTCTCAAGTTAGAGCACCATGGTCTCCGCCAACGACAAAGGCAAGAAGCCCGAGGAAGATGATCCTCAAAGCCCCAAGGAGGAGGAGATTTTGGTAGGGTATGAGGAAGACATGGAGGAGGACGAGCATCCGGACACCCGCGCTACCGTCGCAAGAATTGGAGTAGTGGCAAACCCTATCAAGCTTAGGAGGACAGCACAAATGTCTACAGGAGGGAAACCTCCACGTCTTATCTTCGTTCCACGGTCACCTCCTCCACGTACCAAGAATCCCTTCCATACTCTTATCCATGAGCATCAATACCAACAGGTGCCTAGAGGGAACTTGCCCTCAATTCGGGATTTGACTCTTTCTAACCATGCAGGGGAGGAACCCACTAAGAAGGAAGAGTGGTGAAAGAATAGCAAGGACTGGGACTCTCGGTCTGATATTATCATGAACCACATTGAGCAAAATTCGGGGTTCATTCGTACTCTGACCTTCGAGATTGAGGATTTGAGGAAACTAATTGAGGAGCTTATCAAGAGAACACCACTACCACCGAAGGAGTAATTCTTCATCTGGTTTGGCATCCCCTTGGCTTGCTCCAAGCTTGGGGGAGTGCCGCGGTATCACACCATTATCTTTTATCTTTTACCTTTTTAGTGGATTCATATCTTTGGTAGAGAAGTTATCTTATATGTTGGTTTGCATGTGGAAGTATCTCTCCTTTAGTTGATTATCTATGTATCCCTTGGTATGAGTGCCTTTATGGAATATTAATGAGAAGTTTCATCTTTTACTTTTTACACTTCTTATTTTAGTTTGCAATCTCTATTATATGATTGATCTTGTTGATCAGTATTGGTATCACTTTGGGAGCATCAAGTAGATATAAATTGGTTTTGGAAAACCGAGCTCTGGTTAGTAGCAACACTTTTTGAGGTTTGAAAGGAAAAGAGAAAAAGCTTACAGGTATTTTGTATCATTTATTTTCTTTCTTGATTGGCTCATAAGCTAAGTATTCTTTATTTAAGATCTTTTGTGTCTTCATGGAAGTTTGCATGTTTGGCTTTATCACTTGTATGTTTGCTTGTTTATTTCAAAACTTTTTCTTGCTACCCAACCTTGCTAGCCAAAAACCTGTTTTGAGAAGGCATACTTCTCATGCATCCAATCCCTTTGAACCAAAACCTTTGCCATTTGTGTCCACCATATCTACCTATTAGCATTATTGCTATTCCAAGGAAATTCTCAAGCTTCATCTATCTTTCAAATTAAAAACTATTTTGTTATGTGAAAAATAGTTAGTAAAGCTCTCACAAACTTGATGGCACACCTTATTTTCTTGCCCCTAATAGACTTGAACCATTGTGTCGTCGAAGTTGTATATGCTTGCATCTATACATTGGGATTAGCAGAACCGTGCTGTCATGGGGAATGCTTTCAACACTTATGGATACATATCCAGTTGATATCATGCTCTTTTGTTTGCGGATGTCGTCGGTGTGAAATAAAAGGGGAGCTTGTAAGTCCATGGAGTGATGTATGTTGATGCAGCGCTGAGTTAATGTAGGAGCGCTTTGTTGGGAATCCCAAGAGCAAGGTGTGAAGCAGCGCAACAGCAAGTTTTCCCTCAGTAAGAAACCGAGGTTATCGAACCAGTAGGATGAAGGAAACGTCACACAGGTGTTGCAAGAAATGCGGAGACCTACACAACGGAGACTCAAGACTTTGCCCCAACGAATCAGTGAGGTTGTCAAGCTCACCGGTTTGCTGTAACAAAGGATTAAACGTATGGTGTGGAAGGTAATGGTTTGCAGCAAGTAAACAAGTAACAGTTGAAGATGTATCAATGGTAAAGATTGGACTGGGGTCCATAGTTCACTAGAGGTGCTCTCCTTAGATAAAAAACATGGCATGAAGGGTAAACAAATTACAGCGGGGCAATTGACAGGAACTAAGCAAGGCATAACAATGCAATTACTAGCCAGAAAGATCCTATGAGGTTGATTGGGCAATACAATAATATACATATAACTGCATCTATGACTAGAAGTCCACCTTCAGGTTATCATTCGAACCCCCTCCAGTATTAAGTTGCAAGCAACAGACAACTGCTTTAAGCAAAGTGTGTAAGGTAAATAGTCCACATGTTCCATGAACAAGAGACCGTTGTTTTCTCCCTAGTAGCAACAGTACATCTACAACCGAAGAGATTTCTGTCACTTCCCTTGGAAACTAGAGGCATGAACCCACTATCGAGCATAAATAATCCCTCTTGGAGTCACTAGCAACTACTTGGCCAAGATAACCACTAGCAACAGAGAGCATGCAAGATCACAAACAACACAGACATGACAGAATCATAAAGATAAAACCATTAATCAAACCAACATAATAATCTTAATATCCATTGGATCCCCGCAAACACAACATGCATAATTACAAATAGATTAGATCTTGATCATGAACGGAGCTCACAAGATCTATACATGAAAGCACAAAGGAGGAGATACAACCATCTAGCTACTACATGGACCCATAGTCCAAGGTGGAACTACTCACGAATCATACCAGAGAGAACGCCTCCGGGATGATCTCCCCTCCAGTAGGGTGTCGGGAATAACTTTAGACCCCTCCGATCTAGGGACGATGGTGGAGGTGGCTACAGACAGTTTCGTGGATTTCTGATCGGGTACTCAGGGTTTCTTCATCGGGGGCTTGTTATAGGCGAAGGGGCGAGACCAGGAGGCGGCCAGGGCCACCAAACCCTAGCCAGGCGCGGGCCTACCTGTGGTCGCGCCTCGGGGGGGAGGGGGTGGCCCCTCTGGCCGGCCCCTCCAGCTCTCCTCTGGAATTCTTGTTCCCCATGGAAAGTTATTGACTTTGTCCTTCATCCCGTCCAATTCCGAGAACATTTCTTTACAAACTTTTCTGAAACCAAAAACAGCAGAAAACAGGCATCTAGTACTGTTGCAACTTGTTAATAGGTTAGTACCAGAAAACATGTAAAAAGCACCTCATTGTGTGGACAAGTAAAGCAAAGTAGATACTAAACAAGCATGGAGCATCAAAAATTATAGATACGTTTCCAACGTATCAGCATCCCCAAGCTTAACTCCTCCTCGTCCTCGAGTAGGTAAGTGATAAAATAATAATTTTTGAGGTGACATGCACCCTCACAATAAAGATCCAACCATTTGCAAACATTGAAAGATGGGATCAAAGAACTCTAAACATGTGCATGAAAGATGGAGTTCTAACAATAGGACATAGTAACTATGCATGCAACATGGCAAGATATAAACAAAGATCATGAATAATATGCATTGAAAAACGTTTGTTTGTTTCACATACAGAAAACATAGCATAGTGGCAATCAGCTTGTCCCTCATAGAGTAGCAATATAATGCATATGACACGTGCAAAGTTCACAAGGGTGACTAGAAACAGATAGCACATGAATAAGTAATAACACAATATGCATCAATTAATAAGCTTGGGAACACTGCACACAGAATGACAACTATGCTCTCTTAATGGTGCCTAAAGATAGAAGGTGGAGACTCAATAATGGTGGAAGAAAGGACTTTTTGTAAAGGAAGCAGGGATTACAAGTTTCAAAAAGAGCTTCCAAAAATTACGGTACTTGTTAGCTTTCATCCCTCATTGCCCCTATCATAAGCATCTTGAAGTGATTAAGGTTAAAGTGGGAAAGCTGGAGTATATGCTTGACAAAGTATAAGTTGGCAACCTCATGCCCATTGAATATGAGGGCCACACCTCATGCATACTCAACTTTGGGTCCAGGTAAGTTCTTGTCACTGTATGTATTTGCATATCATTGAGAACCGCCAATGGGGTACCCCTTGCACATGGTATAGGAGCTTTCCCATAACCAAAATGACAAGGCAAGCAGACAATGAGCATCTCAACAATTCTTCTTATGTACCATGGAAATATGGTGCTTTTTTCTCTCTTTCCTCTTTTCTCAATGTGTCTCTTTTTTATAAGAAGAATGCTTCATAGATGTCACTATGGTGATGCTGCAAGTTTCCACCATGATTAGGCATGGCTTAGGCTAGCGGCCCAGGCGTTTCTCTAACACAGGATACAAACTTCATGGACTTACAAGCTCCCTCTTTATTTCACACCGGTGACATCCATAGACAAAAGAACATGATATAAACTGAGTACAACAAGGTACAACTGCAATGTTGAAAACATTCCCCGTGACAGCACAGTTCTGCTAATACCAACTTATAAGTGCAAGCATATACAACAAAGTTGTCAAAATGGTTCAAGTTTATTAGGGGCAAATAATAAAGTGTTCCATCAAGTTCGTTAGGGCTTTAATCACTAAGTTTTCACATAACAAAATAGTTTTTAATTAGAAGATAGCTGAAAACAAGAATATACTTGGAATAGTGTAACACACCATGCATAGGAGTTCATAGTGGACACTTTGGAATAACTTGGTTTCTTGGGAGTTGGAAGCATGAGTAGAACTTACTCATACAATTGGAGGCTAGCAAAAGACTGGGAGCAACCAACTAAGAGATCAATAATGGCCATAATTATGCAATGCAACAAAGCAAACTAATCAAAGCAAAGAGTGGTACTACAAGTCAAGGAATAAATGATCATAGAGGCTAATGGTGACTTGTCCTTGCCATAACATGGTGTGAGCATGTGCCAAGTCAACCCAAGCAAAACATCAAGGGAGAATACCACAATACTATGCTTTTGCATGCTAAAACAACGCATAATTTCTTCAAGGAACACTAAGCAATCCCAATTGTTTGAAATAAGACATGCTACAACAATAATCACTGAGCATAATGCTAAAACAACACCTAGCATGTTATGCTAAAGTCTAAGTCACAGTCAATGCAAGCTCCTCTTGCACTTCAAGCAAGAACTTACTACTCCTTTCCAAACACCAAGGAAACTTATTTGCAAAACAACACAGCGAGAACGGGGGTCCAAACTACTAAAGCAAACTAAGCAAAGCAAACTAAAATTAAGAAGCTCCAAGAACAACACAACTGTGCATGAAACAATAAAAACGAAGTGTCTAGACAGACCTGAGATTTTTATTGAAGAAGAAGGGGATGCCTTGGGCATCCCCAAGCTTTGACGCTTGTACCTCTTGGATATTTATTGGGATGAAACCATGGTGTCATCCCCAAGCTTGAGCTTTTTTCCATTCTTCATCTCATTGCATCATTCTCTCTTTACACCTGAAATTTTTCCTTCATACAAAACTTCACACAATCTTCATTAGCAACATTAGTGTATTCAAAAGATATTAGACCACTGGCAAAGCTTTGGAACAGCAAGGCTTTTCACTAAAAATACAATCTACTGTAGTAACTCCTTCAAAGAAACTCAATTTACGCGAAGAGGGTTTAAAAAGGAATCAATAAGAAGCAAATGCAAATAATGGCAGAAATCTGTCAAAACAGACCAACAGGTAGAAACGAATTGTTTTGAACATCTTATGTTGCTCAAATCAAAAAGTGTTGAACTAACTAAATTTATCCAACATACTGCGGGATTATTCGTAACTTTTGAGCTCAATCCGAGTTACAAAGCCTCCTCACGAATTTTTTTGGTGGAGGACAGAAATCTGTTTCGGGACAGCAACTCCCCAAATCTTACTTCCCTCTCATTATAGGTCATTCTTGGCACAAAAAGCAAACAAAAAGGATAAGGAGAGGTCGTTACAAAAGTAATAACTTCCAAGTCTCAAGGAAATTCTTGGGTTATCTCCCAACAAGTACTTTTCTTTAACGCCTTTAAGTTAGGCTTGATAGCTTGAGAAGATGCTCACATAAGAATTATGAATTGAAGTCAAAGAGAGCATCAAGAAGAAAATTCAAAACACATTTAAGTCTAACCCACTTCCTATGTATAGGAATCTTGTATGCAAATAAATTCACAAAGAACAAAGTGACAGGCATAGGAAGATGAAACAAGAGCAACTTCGAAACTTTCAGCACATAGAGAGGTGTTTCAGTACCATAAAAACTTCTGCAACCATACTTTCCTCTCTCATAATAATTTTCAGTAGCCTCATGAATAAACCCAACAATATAACTATCACATAAAGCAGGCTTTTCATGAGCTACAAACACATAATTTCTATCAAGCTCAAAAATAGTGGAATTAAAACCTTCACAGATTTTATCCAAAGTAGATATTTCAAAAGGATCCACATGAACATAACATTCATCCTCCTTTGGTAAGCATGGGGGACAATCAAATAATGTAAGGGATAAAGAGTTAATCTCATTAGAAGGTAGGCATGGGTGGATAATCCATTCTTCCTCCTTTTGTTCATCACTCTCCCCCTCTTTTTCATCTAATGAGCTTCCGGTTTCAACAATTTCTTCTTCCATAGGCTCCTGCAAGGCATTAGTCTCTTCCAAATGTGGAAAGCACCTATTAAAATATTCAAGAATATAGCCATTTGCTTCCTTGTAATTGTCAAAGCAAAATTTAAGTATCTCATAAACCTCATGTTCATAAGGTGCATCATCAGTATTTTCAAGCAAACTAGCAAGTTCAAATGCACCCTTGAAAGCAATAAATTCTTCAATTTGTTCCACATCATAAATGTCATAATTTCCTTTAAAATAAGAAGATATGGTAATATTATCATTATACTCACATTGAAAGGGTAGGTGTTTATACCTCCTGCAGCAACAAGCTTTATCAAAGCAATAAGTAACATTATAAGTAGAGCACACGTCTCTAGCAATAGTATTAAACTTATCAATTTGTTCCCATAAGTGTTTCCCTTTTTGTGACAAACGGTGTTCCTTATAATAATACTTTTGTTCTTCCGTGAACCCACCTTGCCAATAAGAACTAGTTTCAAAGAAATCATCCATTGATAGAAAGCATGACCAAGCAAGGCAATAACTAACCACCAACTAGAGTAGGCACTATTTTTTTGTGTTTTTGAATAAAGCAAGCAAACCAAACAAGACTAATTTTTTTGGGTTTTTTGGAAAGAGGCAAACAAAACCAAGTAAAATAAACAAAGCAAACTAAAAACAAAGTAAAGAGAAAGCAAGTGAAGGACTCCCCTAGTGAAGACGTCCTTAGCCTCCCCGGCAACGGCGCGAGAAAATCTTGATGCAGCGCTGAGTTGATGTAGGAGCGCTTCGTTGGGAACCCCAAGAGCAAGGTGTGAAGCAGCACAACAACAAGTTTTCCCTCAGTAAGAAACTGAGGTTATCGAACCAGTAGGAGGAAGGAAATGTCACACAGGTGTTGCAAGCAACGCGGAGACCTGCACAACACAGACTCAAGACTTTGCACCAACGAATCAGTGAGGTTGTCAAGCTCACCGGTTTGCTGTAACAAAGGATTAAACGTATGGTGTGGAAGGTAATGGTTTGCAGCAAGTAAACAAGTAACAGTGGAACATGTATCAATGGTAAAGATTGGACTGGGGTCCATAGTTCACTAGAGGTGCTCTCCTTAGATAAAAAACATGGCATGAAGGGTAAACAAATTATAGCGGGGCAATTGACATGAAATGAGAAAGGCATAACAATGCAATTACTAGCCAGAAAGATCCTATGAGTTTGATTGGTCAATACAACAATATATATAGACCGTTATCCAACTGCATCTATGACTAGAAGTCCACCTTCAGGTTATCATCCGAACCCCCTCTACTATTAAGTTGCAAGCAACAGACAACTGCTTTAAGCAAAGTGTGTAAGGTAAATAGTCCACATGTTCCATAAACAAGAGACCGTTGTTTTCTCCATAGTAGCAACAACACATCTACAACTGAAGAGATTTATGTCACTTCCCTTGGAAACTAGAGGCATGAACCCACTATCGAGCATAAATACTCCCTCTTGGAGTCACTAGCAACTAATTAGCCAAGATAACCACTAGCAATGGAGAGCATGCAAGATCACAAACAACACAGACATGATAGAATCATAAAGATAAAACCATTAATCAAACCAACATAATAATATCAATATCCATAGGATCCCCGCAAACACAACATGCATGATTACAAATAGATTAGATCTTGATCACGAACGGAGCTCACAAGATCTATACATGAAAGCACAAAGGAGGAGGTACAACCATCTAGCTACTACATGGACCCATAGTCCAAGGTGGAACTACTCACGAATCATACCAGAGAGAAGGCCTTCGGGATGATCTCCCCTCTGGAAGGGTGCCGGGAAGAACTTCAGATCCCCCCGATCTAGGGACGATGGTGGCGGTGGCTACAGACGGTTTCGTGGATTTCCGATTGGTACTCAGGGTTTCTGCATCAGGGGATTCTTATAGGCGAAGGGGAGAGACCGGGAGGCGGCCAGGTCCACCAAACCCTAGCCATGCGTGGGCCTACCTGTGGCCGCGCCTGGGGGGGGTTTGGCCCCTGCAGCCGGCCCCTCCGGCTCTCCTCTGGACTTCTTGTTCCCCACGGAAAGTTATTGACTTTGTCCTTCGTCCCGTCCAATTCCGAGAATATTTCTTTTCTAACTTTTCTGAAAGCAAAAACAAGCATCTGGCACTGTTGCAACTTGTTAATAGGTTAGTACTAGAAAACATGTAAAAAGCACCTCAAAGCATAGTTTAAAAAACCGGACC
Organism: Avena longiglumis; assembly: GCA_030063025.1. Classification (NCBI taxonomy): domain Eukaryota; kingdom Viridiplantae; phylum Streptophyta; class Magnoliopsida; order Poales; family Poaceae; genus Avena; species Avena longiglumis. Next base: position 49,753,674 of record CP125976.1, on the reverse strand, counting down.
GGTGATCGAACCGGCCAGGCTGTCGGTTCATGGTTCACTGGTCCAACCACCGGTTCTCTTGGTTCAATTGGCGAACCGGTAAATAAGAAATAATGATTATTTTAGTTGTATAATAAAGAATCCTATTTTTAATCACAAACAGTGCATGTAATAGGTGGTTACTAGGTGCAGGACAAGTGTGGGCACTCAACTTCTACGTCCAAGGTTCGACTCCCACTTCCCCCCTATTAATTTTGCCTCTCGCAAGCATATTACTGTAATTTGACCGGTCGGACCGGCCTCCGGTTCACCTGGTTCGGATGAAAGCCGGCGGTTTGACCGGGAAATTTCTGGTTCGCTTCCTTGTCCGGTCCTGTGCGCTAAACAGACCGACATAGGCGTTGGTTCCGGTTTTTTCCGGTCGGACCGCCAGTCCGGTCCGGTTTTTTCAACTAGGCCTCAAAGTGTGGACAAGGAAAGCAAAGTAGATACTAAACAATCATGGAGCATCAAAAATTATAGATACGTTTCCAACGTATCATACGTGTGTTAGAGAAACGTCTGGGCCGCTAGCCTAAGCCATGCCTAATCATGGTGGAAACTTGCAGCATCACCATAATGAGCAATCTGTGAAGCATCCTCAATAAAAATATATGCAAATAGTAAATAAAAAGATCGCTGAGATGCTCATTGTTTGCTTGCCTTGTCATTTTGGTTATGGGATAGCTCCTGTACCATGTGAAAGGGGCACCCCGTTGGCGGTCTTTATGATACACATTTACTTACAATGACAAGAATTTACCGGTGACTAAAGTTGAGTAGCATGAGGAGCGGCCCTCATACTCAAGGGACATGAGATTTCCAACTTATATTTCGTCAAGCATATACTCCATCCTTGTTCACTATAACCTTAACCATCTCAAGATGCCTATGATAGGGGCAATGATGTCTCAAAGCTAGTATGTATCATAATCTTTTGGAAGCTCTTTATGACTTGAAATCCCTGCTTTCCTCTATGAAGGGACCTTTCTTCTATTTCTAAGTTGAGTCAGTAAACCTACTTCCTCTCATTTGAGTTGTTGTGTTGCAAGCATTCATATTGTGATTTATTCAATCATGTTCTTTATCTTCCTTGTTTGCACAAGACTCTTATCTATTGAGTATTACTTTGAAAGCCATCATTGTGAAAAACCATTTTGAGCAAAGAGTGCTCATGTTTCTGAAGACTTCTACAAATGCTTTATTTGTGAAACTGTTTTCCAGCTGTTCTCTGACCAAGAAAAAAGTTAGCCAATTACAATTATGTTTTATCTTTATGCATCTCTATTGTGACTCCTGTACTTGTTGCAAGCTAAGTTATATAATGGTGAGTTGCCTTCTTCTATGAGTTGTGTAATGGCAAGTGTGATGCTTCTTATCCGTATTCTTTTATCGACACTTCACTCCATAAACCTGTGGACATGTTTACTGAGCTTAGTTTTCGCTTGGGGACAAGTGAAGGTCTAAGCTTGGGGGGAGTTGATACGTCCAATTTTCATCACCATTCTATATCATAATTTTCCTCTATTCATTGATATGTGTCTTATTATGAGGTGTTACTTCTGTCTTTTCCTTTGTTTTTGCATGTTGGATGATTCTTGGAGGATGGACTGCCGGAGTCAGGTTTCTGATGGAAAACGAGGTGTTTTGATGCAATTTCGTGAAGATCAGAAAAATTCCAGAAAAATATTGGAAACTTATATTTTCCCAGAAGACAAAGGAAGCTAGAAGGGGAGGCGTAGCTGGGCCATAGGGGACCACACCCCCTAGGCGTGGGCCCATCCTGGGCCGCGCCTAGGGTAGGTGTGGCCCACCTGGCCGACCTCCGACTCCGCCCTCTCGCCTATATCTTACTCTCGGAACCCTAATACTAGGGGAGCGACCACAGGAAGATTTCCGCCGCCTCTGCGGGGCGGAAAACACCGAGAGAGAAAGAGCTCTCCGGCAGACAGATTTCTGCCGGGGAAATTCCTTCCCGGAGAGGGGAGATCATCACAATCAACACCGTCATCAAGCTAGGCTTCATCAGGATCATCATCATCATCCACACCATCATCTCCACCAGCACCATCATCACCACTCCGTCCCGCTGTAACAATTGTGTTGAATACTTGCATAGTTCTTAGGGGAAACTTTTCCGGTGTTAATTACTATTGTAGTTGATATTTGTGAGTGGAACCATTGGATTATTGTTTATGTTCATATTGTTATCCATCACCATATCATCTTTGATCTTGATCCATATGATGTATTGTGAGTAGTTCGCTTAGTTCTTGAGGACATGGGAGAAGTCACGTTGTTAGTAGTGGATTTGTGTAGATGTATTATTCAATGATTTAGTATTTAAGTTGTGGTGCTATTCTTCTAGTTGTGTCATGTGAACGTCGATTACATGATAATTCACCATTTATGGGCCTAGGGGAATGCATTGCGTATTTGGCTACTAATTCTGGGGTTGCCGGAGTGACAGAAACCCGAACCCCCGTTAGGACACCATTGCACAAGGGAGCGTAGGATCTCATAGTTTAAGGTTGTGGTTAGGTTTATATATTAATTACTTTCCTGTAGTTGCGGATGCTTGCAGGGGGTTTAATCACAAGTATGTATTAGTCCAAGTAAGTTCGGTACATTAGCACAGGTTCACCCACACAACACTTACAACACCAAAGAAAGGTACTCAGCTATTTGAAGCGAAAGCACTTGACAAAATTCCCATGTGTCCTCGAGAACGTTTGGTCCTTATAAGTATTTCCACAGGCTTGTCCTTTGCTAGAAAGGATTGGGCCACTTGCTGCAGTTGTTCGTTGTCTTTATTACTTGCACTTTGTTTTGTTGCTTTATGAGAAAACCCCTAAAAATCCATTTGCTAAGTATTTACAGAGATTTCCTGCTCCTTACCACTAGTCAACACCTTCTACTCCTCGTTGGGATCGACACTCCTATTTATCGAAAGTACTATGATACACCCCCTATACTTGTGGGTCATCACCTTGATACGTTGGAAACGTATCTATAATTTTTGATGCTCCATGCTTGTTTAGTATCTACTTTTCTTTACTTGTCCACACTTTGAGGTGCTTTTTACATGTTTTCTGGTACTAACCTATTAACAAGTTGCAATAGTGTCAGATGCCTGTTTTCTCCTGTTTTTGGTTTCAGAAAAGTTAGTAAAGAAATATTCTCGGAATTGGACGGGACGAAGGACAAAGTCAATAACTTTCTGTGGGGAACAAGAAATCCATAGGGGAGCCCGGAAGGCTAGCCAGGGGGGCAGACCCATCCTAGGCGCCTGTGGGTCCTAGCCCGCGCCTGGCTAGGGTTTGGGCACCCTGGCCGCCTCCCGGTCTCGCCCCTTCGCCTATAAGAAGCCCCCGATGCAGAAACCCTGAGTACCCGATCAGAAATCCACGAAACCGTATGTAGCCGCCGCCACCATCGTCCCTAGATCGGGGGGATCTGAAGTTCTTCCCGTCACCCTAACGGAGGGGAGATCATCCCGGAGGCCTTCTCTCCGGTATGATTCGTGAGTAGTTCCACCTTGGACTATGGGTCCATGTAGTAGCTAGATGGTTGTATCTCCTCCTTTGTGGTTTCATGTATAGATCTTGTGAGCTCCGTTCTTGATCAATATCTAATCTATTTGTAATCATGCATGTTGTGTTTGTGGGGATCCGATGGATATTAAGATTATTATGTTGGTTTGATTAATGGTTTTATCTTTATGATTCTATCATGTCTGTGTTGTTTGTGATCTTTCATGCTCTCTGTTGCTAGTGGTTATCTTGGCCAAGTAGTTGCTAGTGACTCCAAGAGGGAGTATTTATGCTCGATAGTGGGTTCATGCCTCTAGTTTTCAAGGTAAGTGACAGAAATCTCTTCAGTTGTATATGTGTTGTTGCTACTAGGGAGAAAACAACGGCCTCTTGTTCATGGAACATGTGGACTGTTTACCTTACACACTTTGCTTAAAGCAGTTGTCTGTTTGTTGCAACTTAATACTGGAGGGGGTTCGGATGATAACCTGAAGGTGGACTTCTAGTCATAGATGTAGTTGGATGACAATCTATGTATATTTTTCTATTGCCCAATCAACCTCATAGGATCTTTGTGGCTAGTAATTGCATTGTTATGCCTTGCTCAGTTCCTGGCAATTGCCTCGCTGTAATTTGTTTACCCTTCATGCCATGTTGTTTATCTAAGGAGAGCACCTCTAGTGAACTATGGACCCCAGTCCAATCTTTACCATTGATACATCTTCCACTGTTACTTGTTTACTTGCTGCAAACCATTACCTTCCACACCATATGTTTAATCCTTTGTTACAGCAAACCGGTGAGCTTGACAACCTCACTGATTCGTTGGGGCAAAGTCTTGAATCTGTGTTGTGCAGGTATCCGCGTTGCTTGCAACACCTGTGTGACGTTTCCTTCCTCCTATTGGTTTCTATAACCTCGGTTTCTTACTGAGGGAAAACTTCCTGCTGTGCTTCTTCACACCTTTCTCTTGGGGTTCCCAACGAAGCGCTCCTACATCAACTCAGCACTTCATCAAGCTTTTCTGGCGCTGTTGCCGGGGAGGCTAAGGACGTCTTCACTAGGGGAGTCCTTCACTTCCTTTCTCTTTCCTTTCTTTTTAGTTTTCTTTGTTTCTTTTGCTTGGTTTTGTTTGCCTCTTTCCAAAAAACACAAAACAATTAGTCTAGTTTGGTTTGCTTGCTTTATTCAAAAAACACAAAAAAATAGTTCCTCGTCTAGTTTCCACCTTGCTCTAGCTCACCATGTTGCTCCCCTAGTTCGCTCTGAAAAATCTTGCAATAGGTAGTGGCTCCATAATTGGGAAAGATAATATTGAAGAATTCTTTAATTATGTTAGCAATTGTCACATCCCAAATTTTAGATTTGGTCTTGCATATCATTCATAGCATTCATCATATCTTTCCATGAAAAACCGTCGAGTAGAAAGGTTTGACGAAACGCTATCTTCAAAACCCTATTTTGTTTCGATACGAGTTTCCTGCGGGAGGCTTTAGAGGGACTTGCAACAACCACCCCTGTAGGTTCCAGTTTTCACTCAAACTTTGACTGAAGGTTGTTCCCCTCGACGATACGAACACGTAGGCACGAGAATCGCTCCAATCGGAGTTCATATGCAAAAGACTCGGACGTTTTAGTAAACCGCCGGAAAACGGTCCGAAAATCTGGACCGATTTCCGAGTTGGAGCCAGTTTCTGGACCGTTTCCGTTTATGATTCCACGCGCAGGATTCTTTAAAGGACCCCACCTAGGCCCTCGTTTTCCGTGCCCGCGACCCCAGCCCTCGACCCTGCCGCCACCTCTCCTCCTCGCCAGACACGCGCTTCGAGGCGTACCGCCGCCGCTTTTCCCGCCCGCCGCCGGTCACGCCGCCGCCGCCAGTGTGTGTCTCCTCGCCGCTCTCTCTCCGTTCGCCGCCACCGATGGTCGCCGCCGCCGCCGCCATTTGCACGCCGCCACGCCGCTTATCGCCGCGCCGCCGCCGCCGTCGCCGCCGCCCTACGCCGCCGCGCCCGCCATGGCTCGCCGCCCGCCGCGCCGCAAAGACGCCGCCGCCATGATCGCCGCCGCGACCGCACCCCGCCGCCGGCGCCATTTCCGCCCGCCGCCGCCCGCCGTCACCGCCGCCGCCAGTGCCGTCTCGCCGCTCTCTCCGTTCGCCGCTGCTCGCCGATGGTCGCTGCCGACGCCGCTTATTCGACGCCGCTGCCGCCGCTGCAGCCGCCGTCTCGCCGCCTCTACCGCCACCGTGCCGCCATGGCTCGCCGCCGCCGCCGCAGCGACGCCGCCGCCATGACCCGCACTTCGCCGCCGGCGCCATCCCATCGCCATCGCCGCCACCGCGCCGCCATCATCGCGCTGCTGACACCGCCGCTGCCGCTTGCTGCGTTGCCGCGCTGTTTGTTGCTGCCAGCGGCTGCGCTTCACGCTACCAGATCATCGCATGCGTTATTGCATGCATACACGCGACGCGCGCATCTGCCGCTGCGCGATGTAACTTTTCTCGACGTAGTTGACCGTGTGTACGTCCGTGCAGGAAAACCACGCCGCGAATCGCCACCGCCGCACCGCCGAGTCCGCTTTCGCCATCCGCTTCCGGTAAGAGCAGCCCACCGCCGATCTCGATCACCGGCTTAGATCGTTGTTGACTGGTCAGCATCCCGTGCGCTGACTAGTCGACGCCCAGTCAGACGAGTTGACCAGTCAAATGATACGTTGATCGGGTCAATTTCGTTAATCCCTTTAGTTGGCAGATTTCGGTAGAATCTTGTAAATTGCGTAGAAATTCAACCGCTTGGCCAAAAAATGCAAATAAAATATGTAAGAGTTCAGTGAGTCGTGTAGAATATCGCTGTAGCTTTGGTTCAGACTTTTACTGTCAAGTTTAGTACAATTTAATCAAACTAGTTAGTGGCCTTTTCGGAATAATAAATTCGTAGGAAAATATCCGTAGCTCCAAAAATCGCGTGTGATACGTCCCTGAACTCGTATGAACGAGGGGAATCTCATCGTGAATTAAAAAGGTAGGCTTATAGTAAAAACTTCTGCAGTATTTGTCTAATGGCTTTCTGCAGTGTTTTAATTACTCGGGGAGTTTTATAATTCCTTTTTGAGTAATTCCAATTGTTACTGTTTCTATTCAGCAATGCCTATGTGGCAGAATTTTCCCAAGATTTTACGAACAGTATACTACCGGTGGTGAATTGTTTAAGTTCTAGCTCTAGTTTGGAGCATTACTTTTGTCTATTAGTTTTCCTAGCGCCAAATCTATTTTTCCATGCATGTATTCGGTAGTATTATGGATTAGAATTATGTGGTGCAGCTGTAGCACCAAATCACTTGCCGTTCTTACATTCATGCATCATATTTGTTGCATATGTTGTGGATTGTTTGTTTATGAATGCAATTGTGGCGTGTAGATTATGCTGAGTGCAACGCTTGCTCGTGTGAGGATTGTGCTCCAGACCGCTACAACCAAGGCAAGTAGATGCTACTTTGTTCATGATATAGTCCTACTATTTTCAATGCATTGTCGTGTATTTTGTAGATGCATGTGTAGGATGATACTATCGCTATGCTATGTCCTATTATGTGGTAGGACCCTCTTTGTAGATGAATCACCGTTGGTAGATGTGCTTAGCCATGCTTGTTGAACGAGGGCTAGGTTACATCACTGATACTTGTTTTCTCAAAGTATTGGTTTATGAAAACTAAAAACAACTTAATCAATGAACCCCCTGGGTGTGATGGTATTGATAAATTTTGGTGGTTTCATGGCGGAAAGGCACCCAGGTATCAAGAGAGAATGATTGGCTTCTTTATTGTGTAGCTTACGTGTACAACCATGTGCCAATAATGGAATGGGCGGTTGGTTGGAATTAGTAGGTTGTGGTAACTCGAACCCGCGTATCCAGAGATGTAGAATTTTGGTAGGTTGGACCGGTGCGCGTCGGGATTGAGGAGCTACTTCCCGAACAGTCTCTTCTTGGTCTTCTCCCTATCATCACCCAAAATGAGAGTGATGGTACGAGCTGGGTTGACCAAGTCACATGGGTAAAGTGTACTAACCTCTGCAGAGTGTATAATCTAATCGATTAGCCGTGTCCCCGGTTATGGACATCTGAGTTGCTAGATATTGATTTCATGACATGTTTCTCGCTCATTCTAATTTCATAATTGTTCTAATATTGTTGGGTTAACTTAATTGGGATCTTTTCAAAGAAAATCAAAACTGTTTATGAAAGTAGGACAAATGTATTTGCAAATGCAAGCCAGACACAGCTCCACTTGCCAGATATGCATGTAGATATTAGTACTATTGTCTCCTTTACTAGCTCTACTTGCCATACATTCCATGTATTGACCCTTCGGGGCTGCTATGTTTCATGTTGCAGGTTATTCCGATTCTGATTGATCGTTATAGGCCACGGTACTCCACTCGGCACTTGTTCACTTGTGGGCAAATTGAAGATTGGAGGATATATTTAGTTTTGTTGCTACCTGAATAATTTGAGCTAGCTTTATGCTAAGCTTTTATTGTAATAATGGTACTATGGATCCTTGTAGATCATGATACACGATTATTTTGCTATGATTATCTATCTTACTCTATTGTGGGCCAATGAACCGATCCAGGGATTGACATGTCACATAGAGGCCACGGTCTTTTTAGAACCGGGGTGTTACAGCAATCATGAGGATATTGAAGATAAATCTATAGCTGAACTTGCTCCTAATTATGAGATTGCTGTAGCTTCTTTAGTTCATATGTTGGAGGCTAGGTTTGTTATCCTTAACCCCTTCATACAATTCTTATTCCTAAAACTAAAAGAAGAGAAGAATGTTGAAAAAAGGGAATTCATCCTTGAAACTTTATCAAAAGAATTCCATGATGCTGCTAGGGAGGCCAAAAAGGTTTTTGAATGTTTCAATATGCTAGGTTCAAGTGTAGATGTTGTGGGTATTTCTGATAAAACTAAGCCTAGAGAGGAATTCAATATACCCATACCCTATAAGCTTGTTGGAATGCATGAAGCCTTTGAAAATAACTTCGATTGGATTGCCCCTGAAAATCTTTTTGATGAAGGTAGTAGACCAAAGTGAGATGAGAAAGGATCCTCCAAAACCCATTTGGATGAGATACCTTTCATAGTTGAAGATTTTTTATGTATAAATGTTAATGCTTCTTCATTTGAAAATATTTGATTCTTCTTGCTTCTTGTGTCTAACTTAAAGGCATTAAAAAAGTATTTGTTGGGAGATAATCCAAGAGTTTCCTTGAGTCTTGGAAGTTATTACTACGGTAATGAACTCTCCTTATCCTTTTTGTTTGCTTTTTGCGCCAAGAATGACCTCTAATGAGAGGGAAGTAAGATTTGGGGAGTTGTTGTCCCGAAACAGATTTCTGTCCTCCAACAAAAATATTCGTGAGGAGGATATGTAACTCGGATTGATCTAAAAATTTACGAATAAATCCCCCAGTATGTGGGATAACTTTAGTTAGTTCAACACTTTTTGATTTGAGCAACAGAAGATGTTCGAAAAAATTCGTTTCTACCTGCTTGTCTGTTTTGACAGATTTCTGCCATTATTTGCATTTGCTTCTTATTGATTCCTTTGTAAGCTCTCTTCAGGTAAATTGAGTTTCTTTGAAGGAGTTACTATAGTAGATTGTGTTTTTAGTGAAAATCCTTGTTGTTCCAAAACTTTGCCAGTGTTCTAATATCTTTTGTATACACTAATGTTGCTAATGAAGATTGTGTGAAGTTTTGTATGACGGAAAAATTTCAGGTGTAGAGAGAGAATGATGCAATGAGATGAAGAATGGACAAAAGCTCAAGCTTGGGGATGCCACAATGGTGTCAACCCAAGAAATATCCAAGAGGTACAAGCGTCAAAGATTGGGGATGCCCAAGGCATCCCCTTCTTCATCAATAAAAAGCTCAGGTATGTCTAGACACTTCGTTTTTATTGTTTCATGCATAGTTGTGTTGTTCTTGGAGCGTCTTAGTTTTTGTTTGCTTTGCTTAGTTTGTTTAGTTTGATTTAGTAGTTTGTATCCCCACTCTCGCTATGTTGTTTGGCAAATAAGTTTGCTTGATGTTTGGAAAGGAGTAGTAAGTTCTTGCTTGACGTGCAAGAGGAGCTTGCATTGACTGTGACTTAGACTTTAGCATGACATGCTAGGTGTTGTTTTAGCATTATGATTAGTTATTATTGCTGTAGAATGTCTTGTTCCAAACAATTGGGATTGCTTAGTGTGCCTTGAAGAAATTATGTGTTTATCACATCCCAAGATTTTCCAAATCTTGTAATGTGAAAAATAAATAATTGTTGAAATTTAGGGAGAAAAGAAACTTTTGTTTCTATATGGAAACATAAAATCCCAACTTGAAAAAACTTTGATTAACATTTGAATCCAACTAAATTCAAATCAAGTGGAATGCATTCTTCTTAAATGCATCTGGAAATTTAAACACTTGGAAAACAAATTCAAACCCTAAACCCTAAATGGAATAAAAATCATTTCCAAGTTATCTCCAAGCCTATGGATTTGATCCATATAAAATTTTGTCAACAAACATTTACAAATGATCAAGAAAGACAAATATAAATATTATAAAGCCATATAAATTGGTTTCACTTAATTTGGAGCCATAAATAAAATCTTATGAATTTAATAAGATAAGGAAAAGTAATTTCCAAAGCTAATCAAACACTTATCTAAAATCCATACCAAATGGTGAGCAAATAATCCTAAGTATATTTAAAAAGGATAAATAATTATTAACTAATATTTTACAAATTGGAATCACCAAGTTTGGATCTCTAAAATAAAAAGTTATGGATTTTATAAGATGTAGAAAGAAATATTAAATAAGGAATATTAAAGACCAAATTAAATCTTGGCCAAATCCATAAGCAAATGGAATGAATATAATCCAAAACCCAAATAAAATAAATGGATAAAGAATTTTCCAAAATAAAAATAAAGTGGCATTAACCAAATTTCGTTTCCATTTGAATAAAGACAAAATCCCTATTAGAAATGATTAATTAAATCATGGGAAAAGATATTTGGAATTTACCCAAGTGGATTAAAAGTTGTTTAATTAACTTAAATAATGAGATCAAAGGAAACTTCTAAATAAAATTATGGAATTAAAACTATATTTAATATCATTGGAAATAAAACAAATACCCAATTCAAATGATTTATGAATCATATTAAATATATTCCAAATGATTCTAGATGAATATTTTGACACCCCATTTAAACAAATAAAAACCTACTAAAAATATTTGGAAGGTTTAAGAATTTAAATGGTGTTTGAAAATATTATTAAATCTTATTTGATTTAAAAAGGGCCTTTTTGGATAATTAAAAAGACCCCAAAAAGAATAAAAATTTATTCCAAAATTGACTTCAGATTATATTACTAATCAGTATTTAAACCTACACAAATTTTGGTTGAGGTTTGAATTCAAATTGATGTTTGAATTAATTAAGCAAAATCAAAACAGAAATTAGAAATGGAAAACGAGAAAATCATTCAGAATAAAAAAAGTGAACAAGGCAGACCCAACCCATCTGACATCCCACTAAGGCCCAGCAGCCCACCCCCCTCGCACCCCCGAACCGTTTTTTCTTTACTCGGAAACTCACCCGCAGAGACAGTGACGATTGGACCCCACCTCTTCCTCCTCTCTCTCGCTGCCAAGCGACCCCACCGCCACATCATCATCTTCCTCAACCCGCTGACCCCGCCCCTCACTCCGCTGGCCGTTGAAGTCGATTAAAGCTCGGCTTAATTCGCGTTAATCATGCCAGTAAACAGCCCCTCAACCTTGCCCTCTTAATCGCCTCCCTCCCCTCTCCATTTTCCCCCAGTTGTCGCCCCACCGGAGCCCCCAGGCTGTCCCCAATTCCCCTGCACCGCCCTCTGCTCCGGCGAGCTCCACCAGCAATTCCGGCCAGCCTCCTCCACCCCTCGCCTCCTCGAGAACACGAACGTGAACCCCAGGCCCCGGAGCTTCTCTCTGCATCATCATCTTGCTCGCGCTTGACCCCCAGCCTCGACAACAACCAAGACCGTCACCGCCACCGTCTGCCATTTACTCTGTCGACCTTTCCCGGTATCATCTGACCTCCCCTCTCCCTCTCTTTCACACGCGCATACTCGCCACGACCCTATGCATCTAACAACACCTTTATTTTTCTCTGGCCATGTCCGTTTGAAATAAAAACAGAAATGTCTATTAGATGTTCCAATTTGAAAAATTCATAAATTTCAAACCACACGTCCAAATTTTGCAAATTTTATATCAATGGATTCAGCAAAACAAGTACTTTCTGACCATGCCCTTTGTTTAGTAAATTGCTTCTGTTAAATTGTTTGTTTTTGCAGAAACTTGTGTAGGCATATTTAGAATATAAAATTTGTTCTAAAATGAATTTTGAGATGAAATCTTTGGAAAATCGTTTGTTTTGAACCTACTGACCATAAAAATCAATTTGAGGTTTCAAAAACATATTTGGTGAAGCAAAATAATAAAACCTTGAATTAAAACATTTCTAGTCAAATAAAAATATGGTTTAATTGTTATAAATTATTTTGGAGGAAAACCTTTGGGAAATGTTTTGGTTTAAACTCTCTGACCCCAAGCACCAAGTTTCATGATTTAAAAATGTGTTTGGTGAACCCTATAAAAATTATTACTTTACTAAAGACATTTTCAACCACATAAAATAATGACTTGGTTTAAAAATGGTTTATGAAGTGAAATCTTTTGCAAATGATTTTGCCACTTTATAAAATGATCATTAGGTGTTTTCAAATGTTTATAACCTATTAGAAACCACTTCTCCAAATAAAACAAAGTTCGGCATGCTTGCATGCATTGTTTTGTTGTTATTATTCTATGTGTTGTTGCTTGAATGGTAGTTTGAAATTGTTTTCTTGCTTGATTGAATTGTAGTGATTTGAAGAGTGTGATGATTGCAAAGACAAGGAGTGAACTTATATTCTCTACCAAAAAGGCAAGTGATGCTTCATACTTTTGTCCCATTATTTTCACTATGCATTAGTGATATTTCTAAGTAGGACTTGCATGGAATTTTTGCTAAGTATAAACTATGCCATGGGAAATCCTAGTAGATGAAACCTTAGTAGAAACTTCCTAAGTTAAGATTCCTACTACCATCATGCTTAGCTTAGCTAGTAGAAAACAAGGGTGGATTATATTCATGCTATGAAATATTTCTAAGTCTATGACTTGTGTTTTGTTTAATAAAATAACTATGTGAATGAATCACCTGGGTGGAATGGTTATGAATGGGTGTTGAGTGGTTACACAGTGTAGAGGGAGTGTCCCAACCTTTATACAACATAAGGTGGAGTCCCCTGTGTTTACAATTCTAGTCCCTAGATCAATAGCTAGCATCCATAGTTTAGATGTAATATCAAGAAACAAAGGTCATAATATAACTTTATAACCAGGAATAACATAATTTTATTACATCATTACATAGCTCATTTGGCTATTAAATTACATTGCAGCGGAATAACTATAGTCATGGGTCCTTCATCTTCAAAGTGCCACAGGCAGATGTTGGTTGTAGACTTTGTAATCCTAATCAATCAATCTTCACTAAACAATCAAGCAAACCTGCAACATTACAAGTTACAGCCACAAGGGTCAATACATTTGAATTGTATTGGCAAGCTTCACTACTATGTATAATATGAGTGGATCCTATCAATACATGCATATTTGGCTAAGTAGAGTTTAAGGCTCATTTGCATAAAGCAGAATTTATCCTATCTTTTCAAAATGGTTTTGGTCCTTTGTCAAATCTCCTTTTCCAAGTTCCTTGAACTCCTTGGTAGAAACTCAAGTGTTCAAGTCCTTGTCAAAAATCCCTTGAGCTACTTGGTAACCCCAAGTGCAACAAGTTTTATAAAAATCTCATGAGTTCCTTGGTAACCCCAAGTGTTCATGTTTTCAACAAAATCTCCTGAGTTCCTTGGTAACCCTGAGTACATCAAGTCTTTAAAAGTTTTCTTTTAGAAATTAGAATGTCGAGATCTCCCATAGTTTCAAACTTTAGTTGCTCAGTATTGTCCATAACCGGGGACACGGCTAAGTACTTAGATTTTATTATCTTCTGCAGAAGGAGTACACTTTTCCCACATGTCACAATCCCATCCTTTTGCCACCAGTGGCCACTGGATTAGCACTCACCAAGATGGAGTACTGGCAGATTGAGAATGTGACTAAGTCTTTCCAAAGGGTCCTCCCATACACCATTGCTAGCTTGTCTTCAGCACCCATGAAGCATTCCAGATCCCCATGTCCAGTAAACTGAAGACAATGCATGGGTCTTCCAATGTAGTTGACTAAGACAGAGCCATAATAGCATGTGGTAGCACACGAAAGCCACAATTGGAGAAACATGTTCAATCTCTAAGTTTCCTGGGTGGTTTCCTTTGGAGCACAACACAAAGAGATTGCCATAGACATGGTTCCTTTTGTTGCCACCTTCTCCAATACTCAAAGTATCCTTGGCCACCCAGGTGGTTCATTGAGTCCTTGTTTTATTATATAAAAAACACAAGTCCTTTTCTCAACTTCATAAAATCTCTACATGTATCTCCTTTCAAAATATAGCATGGCTAATCATGTATCAACTACAATATTTTCACTAAGGAATGTATAGGGAATCCTATTAGGATTTAGCATAGCATAAGTACAAAATTATTTTCATGCATGTTTCAAAATCCACTAAGTATAATGAAAATAGTAGGACTTTGGATGATAGTGTAACTTGCCTTTTTGGTAGGGAATGATGGTTCACTCCTTGATCTTGCTAGTCTCACACTTTTCTAAATTCACTACAATCAATCAAGCAAACACAAAATCAACTAGCATTCCAAACCAATAATTCAATCAACATTTCACACACATAAAACAATGGGATCTGAATCATGCATGTAAGCATGCAAAGGATGGTTCTACTTGCAAATATGGTCTCCATTAGGCTTCTAAACTTTGTAAGGTCAAAAGTGGTCTTTTTCCAAAGTGGCAAAGTCATTTGCAAAAGGGTTTTGTCCATAAACCATTTTTAAATCCAATCATCATTTTATGTGGTGAAAAGTATTTTTATCAAAGCAAAACTTTATGTTTTTCACCAAATGAGTTGCTATTGGAAAACTTGGTGTTTTGGGTCAGTAGGTTTGGTCCAAACCATTTTCCCAAAGTTTTTACTCAAAATCATTTTCATAAGAAAAATCACCATTATTTTCATTTAGCTAGAAATTACTAAATCAAGTTTTCCATCCTAAACTTTACCAAATCCATTTTCCAAACTATGGGTTGGTTCCATAAACTATTTTTCCAAGGTTTCAAACTCAAAAACATTTTTGAATCATTTTTCTAGTCTTAACAAGCATACAAATGTTTCTGCACAATCAACCAATCTAACAGATACTATTTGCTAAACAAATTCCGTAGTTGGCTAGGGTTTGTTCCACTGATTCCAACGGTATCAAATTTGTAAATTTTGGACGTGTGGATCGAAAGTTACAAAGGTTTGAAATTGCAACTTAAATCTGATTTCCAAATTCTGTTTTAAACAAACCTGGCCACGCGTCGCAATCTCATTGGACGGTACCGGTTCGGTCGGATCGTCAGACACAGTGCGTTGGATCTAATCAAATCGTGCGGTCCAGAAAGCATACCTCTTCGCGGTTAAGTGGATCTATCTAGTCTCTCCGATCTAAATCGAACGGCTGCTAATGCGTGGCCAAGAACCGCGGCGCTGACGACGCGGCATGGCGACGATGGTCTGGCTGCGGGCTAACAGCGGTTCTAGGAAGCAAGGAAGACAGAGGGGGTGCTTACCGTGTTCGTGAGGACGAGGTGATGCTGGACGTGTGGTCGGCGTGTCAAGGGGCGCACGAGGTGGGCTGCAATTCCTCGCCGGAGTTTGCAACGGCGTCTGGCGGCTCTGGTTGCGGTCGAAGACGGTGTTGTGGTTCACCCCGAGACAAAACGAAGACGCGGTTAGATGCACAGGATCCAGGCAAAGGTGTGTGCGTGAACTAGAGGGCGTGGGGTGGTCTGAAACTACCTGGGTGCTTGCCGGAGTTGAAGCGGACGACGCTGCTCGTTGAGCTTGTTGCGAGCGTTGCTGGGGCGCCCGATCGTCTGGCGGGCACGGACAGATGCGTCAGGAGGTGGGGAATCTCCTAGTGTGCTCAGGGAGGCAGGAGGTGGCTGTGGTTTGTCGGATTTCACTGGAGAAGCTCGCCGGGACAGCGGCGGTGCAGGGCCAATCCGAGGCAGCCTGGTGGCGATGTTGAGTTGGTGTTTGAGGGAAAAGATAGAGGGAGGAGAGGTGCTTATGTACGCATGGTCAGGGGCAAGATTAACGCGGCCATTACTCGTGAATTTACGCGCGGTTGAATGACAGAGAACGGCATCGAGGTTTGGGGGAAGGAAGTCGCACGGGTGAGGAGGATGAACAGGAGAGTGGGGTCCAGTCGTCAGTGAGAAAAGGAGTGAGAGGAAGGTCCACCAGTCAGTCACTATGCGGGTTCGAAAATGAGTATGAAACGTTTTTCTTCGGGGAGGAAAAGCTGGGCTGTTTGCTGGGCTCGTGGGCTTGGCCGGCTGGGCTGGGTCTGGTTCTATTTTTTTTCTGTCTGCTGGCTTTTTTTCTTTTTCTATAACTAATTCCTGTTTTGAAATTCAAACAACCAAACAATGTTCAAATCAAATCAAACAATCACCAAACCATGCACTATGAATTTGGTTCTATTCAGTAGCATAAACCAAATTCCAAAATCAAAATAATAATTTTATTTTAGGGTCCATTATTAATTAAATAAAATGGACTCTAGTAAATAAATCAAAATAGTTTTGTTTTATTTAATTTCTTTATTTGAAACCTAAATATTTTCAAAACCCAAATCAGTAGGTTTTATTTGAGAGTCCAAAATACTTGGAAAACTTATTTAAAATAAATAAATAAATAAGTTTTGATGTTTTGGAAATAGTAAAACCTTTATTAATAAAACTTGGATATTAAATCCTTATTATTTTATTTAATAAACCTTTACTACTTTTATGAAAACAAAATGTTTTATTTCAAAGGCTTGGCCAAGGTTTAATTTGGCTTATATAATAATCTTTATCTATAAAACTTTTATTTCTTTTGAAAGCCAAATCTTTTATTTAAAAGATCCAAAATAGTATTTCCAAAATATTTTATTTTCCTTTATTAAAATGTTTATCTTTTTAAATCCCTTTAGGGTTTTATCTAATTCAATTGAAGTTCCAATTGAATTCAAAAAGTTTCTTCTGGCCCTGAAAATCAAACAAAGTTTTATTTTATTCATTTATTTTTCACATAACAAGATTTGGAAAATCTTGGGATGTGACACACAGGGCCCATATCTATGGAATACCCTAGTGTATCTCACTTGTGGAAAGCCACCCAGGAACAAAGAGATTTGAGATGTCAAATGTTGAGAAGCTTCAAGTGCAGCCACTTGGCATTATGGGCTCTGCCTGGATCATATAGGTTGCAATAACTTAGCCAAATGGATAGTTGGTGGTAGGGGATTGATAGGTTGGAACGCGTCCATTCTGGTCTAAGGGAAGGCTTCTGAAAGATCTTGTCTTGGTGAAACCAAGTCTTGTGGGAAAAGTGCACAACCACTGCAGATGGGAAAATCTAAGTACTTAGCCATGTCCCTGGTAATGGACAATTTGAGCATCAAGACATGGAAGCTATCAAGTATCTCCTCATCCCAATTTCTAAGTTAAAAGCTTGTGGTTGAACAAGGGATTGAAGGATCACCAATTTCTATTGAGATGCCTTGGGAATGATTTTGTCAAGCAAAAACTTAGTGTTTTCAAATGATAAGGAAAAAACTATTTTGAGCAAAGCAAGCCTAAGCTCCACTTAGCCAAATGCATATAGATGATAGACTCCACTATACTACCATAGTATCACTTGCCAATACAATTCAAATGTATTGACCCTTGTGGCTGTAACTTGTTATGTTGCAGGTTTGTTTGATGTTAGTAAAGTTTGTTGATTAGGATTACAAGTCTACAACCAACATGTCTGCCTGTGGCACTTTGAAGATGAAGGACCCCATGCTATTGTTATATTCTGCTGCATTGTAATGAGATAGCCAAATGATCTATGTAAGATGTAATAAATTATTTTATTCCTGGTTATAAAGTTGTATTATGACCTTTTTTTCTTGATATTACATCTTAACTGTGGATGCTAGCTAATGATCCAGGGACTAGCATTGCAATCACAGGGATCTTTTCCTTTATAAAGGAGGGATCTTATAGATGGTATCAGAGCATTGTGTTGCCTGTAGGATTTGTAAACCTAGGATTGGACAAACCCCTTAGAAAAATAGGAGTTGTATTTGTTCCAAAACTTATTACAAACAATCTTGTAAACTCTTTCCTCAACCATTTTGGTTTTGATTCTACATCTCTTCTATTTCAAACTTGATGGACAAAGCCTACCCCATGGCCAAAGACTTCACCATGAGCAAAGGACTTCATCAACTCTAATGACTTCAACATCTTCAAGTGATTTCAACCTTATTCTCAACAAGGACTTCAACCTTGGGTATCACTAAGGACTACAAGTGAGACAAGGAATGTTGCTCAAGACTTGAAGACTAAGGAAACACAACTTGGGAATCATCATCACCTTTGAAGTTTTGTGACCAAGATTCAAGAAATTCTCCAAGGATACAAAGATCTTGTTCATGAAGAATCAACTAAGAAGGATGGAAAGATCTCAAGAGAACCATATAGATGGACCACCATATTAAGTATAGATCAAACACACCAACTTATGTGGTGTAACAAAAATATTTCTGGTTGCCTAAAAATATGCTTGAAACTTGTTGTTTGAGTGGAATGCTTGTTTGTGATTGTTTGCACATTGTTTGTGTGAATTGTGATGTGTGTGAATAGAATTATTCCCTTAGAAATATTTTGCCATTCTAATCCCAAACCAACCCAAACAGATGATTACTCCAAGAAACTCCAACATCAAGGATGGCAACAACAACAACCAAGAGGACAACATGAGAGAACAACTACTAGCAAACCAAACCCAGTTGAACCAAGTGACAACTCAGTTTTTAGCCAACAACAATGGACTAGACCTAACCATACAAAAGATTTTGAAAATTCAATCCCAATTGTTGCAAGGGATGACAAGTCAAATGATCAACATGGGAGACAACCTTTCCCAAGGAGTTTGTGACAACAAGGATGTAAAAGATGATATTCTAGAAGGAACCCAAGCTTGCAATATTTGTGGAGACAAGGATCACACTTCCAAGGAGCACGAGGATCAATGCCCCAATTGTGAAGAGAAACATCCCACTAATCAATGCCCCACAACCCAAGCTACTTGTTTCCTATGTGAAGGAAATAATCATGTCCCTATCCAATGCCCCATCTATTCCATAGTCCAACAAAGGAAACAAGGTGGAGTGCAACAACAATTTGTAAACCCTCATGAAGGAACAACTTCTACCAAGAAGGATGAAGGCAAAGTCAAAACTATGCATCATAAGACCAAATCCAGGGTGATCACAAAGTGTTGCTACTCTTGTGAAGAAGAAAGTCATATCTCTAGCAAATGCCCCAAGAAGAGAGAAAGATTTCCCACCTATGTGGTGAAATATGAAGAGCATTAACTAGAAGAACTCCTAGCTTTCGAGAGACCCAAAAAGAATAAGAAGGACATAAGCCAGTTGCAATGTTACAATTGCAAAGAAATGGGACACTATGCCAGTGATTGCCCAGAAAAGAAGAAGAACCAAGGAAATAAAAAAGAAGAATTGATACCAAAGAAGAAGAAGGATAATAGCCAAGTGATGTGTTTCAAATGCAAAGAGCTAGGCCATTATGCAGACAAGTGCCAAGTTTCAACAAGATCCCAAGAAAGCCAAGATGTAATCTAGTTGGAAAATTTTTAAGGGTGGTAGTACCCTAGTTGCTTTGAGCCAACTTGTAACCCCAAGACTCCCCAAATCTCGGGACGAGATTTAGTTTAAGGGTGGTAGCCTGTCACATCCCAAGATTTTCCAAATCTTGTAATGTGAAAAATAAATAAACAAAATAAATAATTGTTGAAATTTAGGGAGAAAAGAAACTTTTGTTTCTAAATGGAAACTTAAAATCCCAACTTGAACAAACTTTGATTAACATTTGAATCCAACTAAATTCAAATCAAGTGGAATGCATTCTTCTTAAATGCATCTGGAAATTTAAACACTTGGAAAACAAATCCAAACCCTAAACCCTAAATGGAATAAAAATCATTTCCAGGTTATATCCAAGCCTATGGATTTGATCCATATAAAAATTTGTCAACAAACATTTAAAAATGATCAAGAAAGACAAATAGAAATATTATAAAGCCATATAAATTGGTTTCACTTAATTTGGAGCCATAAATAAAATCTTATGAATTTAATAAGATAAGGAAAAGTAATTTCTAAAGCTAATCAAACACTTATCTAAAATCCTTACCAAATGGTGAGCAAATAATCCTAAATATATTTAAAAACGATAAATAAATATTAACTAAGATTTTACAAATTGGAATCACCAAGTTTGGATCTCTAAAATAAAAAGTTATGGATTTTATAAGATGAAGAAAGAAATATTAAATAAGGAATATTAAAGACCAAATTAAATCTTGGCCAAATCCATAAGCAAATGGAATGAATATAATCCAAAACCCAAATAAAATAAATGGATAAAGAATTTTCCAAAATAAAAATAAAGTGGCATTAACCAAATTTCATTTCCATTTGAATAAAGACAAAATCCCTATTAGAAATGATTAATTAAATCATGGGAAAAGATATTTGGAATTTACCAAAGTGGATTAAAAGTTGTTTAATTAACTTAAATAATGAGATCAAAGGAAACTTCTAAATAAAATTATGGAATTAAAACTATATTTAATATCATTGGAAATAAAACAAATACCCAATTCAAATGATTTATGAATCATATTAAATATATTCCAAATGATTCTAGATGAATATTTTGACACCCTATTTAAACAATTAAAAACCTAATAAAAAGATTTGGAAGGTTTAAGAATTTAAATGGTGTTTGAAAATATTATTAAATCTTATTTGATTTAAAACAAGGGCCTTTTTGGATAATTAAAAAGACCCCAAAAAGAATAAAATTTTATTCCAAAATTGACTTCAGATTATATTACTAATCAGTATTTAAACCTACACAAATTTTGGTTGAGGTTTAAATTCAAATTGATGTTTGAATTAATTAAGCAAAATCAAAACAGAAATTAGAAATGGAAAAAGAGAAAATCATTCAGAATAAAAAAAAGTGAACAAGGCAGACCCAACCCATCTGGCAGCCCACTAAGGCCCACCAGCCCACCCCCTCGCACCCCCGAACCGTTTTTTCTTTACTCGGAAACTCACCCGCAGAGACACTGACGATTGGACCCCACCTCCTCCTCTCTCTCGCTGCCAAGCGACCCAGCCGCCACATCGTCATCTTCCTCACCCCGCTAACCCCGCCCCTCACCCCGCCGGCCGTTGCAGTCGATTAAAGCTCGGCTTAATTTGCGTTAATCATGCCAGTAAACAGCCCTGCGACCTTGCCCTCTTAATCGCCTCCCTCCCCTCTCCATTTTCCCCCAGTTGTCGCCCCACCGGAGCCCCCAGGCTGTCCCCAATTCCCCCTGCACCGCCCTCTGCTCCGGCGAGCTCCACCAGCAATTCCAGCCAGCCGCCTCCGCCCCTCGCCTCCTCGAGCACACGAACGTGACCCCCAGGCCCTGGCGCTTCTCTCTGCATCATCAGCTTGCTCGCGCTTGACCCCCAGCCTCAACAACGACCAAGACCGTCACCACCATCGTCTGCCATTTACTCCGTCGACCTTTCCCGGTATCATCTGACCTCCCCTCCCCCTCTCTTTCACACGTGCATACTCGCCACGACCCTACGCATCTAACAACACCTTTATTTTTCCCTGGCGTGCACCGTAGCCTCGCCACCGTCTTTAACAGAGAGCACTCGACGCCTTCGCGAACTCCGGCGAGCAATCGCCAGCATATGCGAGTGCCCCTTCGTCTACAACCAGCACGTCGAGCTTCCCCACGTCATTGCGATCACGGTGAGACATCCCTCTTTCCTTCTCATTTCCTATAGCGTCGACACCGCCGCCGTCTGACCGCGCGCCGCCACCTGCCGCCGCCAACGCCGCCACTCGATGGCAAGCGTGATGTGCGCCGTTGGATACAGATCCAAAGGACACGATAGAACCTTAGCTCGAAGGGGTAAGATCGATCCTGCGCCGCACGATTCACTTTAAATCCTGAGGTCCTCAATGCATGATCTGAACGAACCGGTACCAGCGAATAGTATCACGCCACGTGGCCCTGTCCGTTTGAAATAAAAACAGAAATGTCTATTAGATGTTCCAATTTGAAAAATTCATAACTTTCAAACCACACGTACAAATTTTGCAAATTTTATATCAATGGATTCAGCAAAACAAGTACTTTCTGACCATGCCCTTTGTTTAGTAAATTGCTTCTGTTAAATTGTTTTTTTTTTGCAGAAACTTGTGTAGGCATATTTAGAATATAAAATTTGTTCTAAAATGAATTTTGAGATGAAATCTTTGGAAAATGGTTTGTTTTGAAACTACTGACCATAGAAATCAATTTGAGGTTTCAAAAACATATTTGGTGAAGCAAAATAATAAAACCTTGAATTAAAACATTTCTAGTCAAATAAAAATATGGTTTAATTGTTAAAAATGATTTTGGAGGAAAACCTTTGGGAAATGTTTTGGTTTAAACTCTCTAACCCCAAGCACAAAGTTTCATGATTTAAAAATGTGTTTGGTGAACCCTATAAAAATTATTACTTTACTAAAGACATTTTCAACCACATAAAATAATGACTTGGTTTAAAAATGGTTTATGAAGTGAAATCTTTTGCAAATGATTTTGCCACTTTATAAAATGATCATTAGGTGTTTTCAAATGTTTATAACCTATTAGAAACCACTTCTCCAAATAAAACAAAGTTTGGCATGCTTGCATGCATTGTTTTGTTGTTATTATTCTATGTGTTGTTGCTTGAATGGTAGATTGAAATTGTGCTCTTGCTTGATTGAATTGTAGTGATTTGAAGAGTGTGATCATTGCAAAGACAAGGAGTGAACTTATATTCTCTACCAAAAAGGCAAGTGATGCTTCATACTTTTGTCCCATTATTTTCACTATGCATTAGTGATATTTCTAAGTAGGACTTGCATGGAATTTTTGCTAAGTATAAACTATGCCATGGGAAATCCTAGTAGATGAAACCTTAGTAGAAACTTCCTAAGTTAAGATTCCTACTACCATCATGCTTAGATTAGCTAGTAGAAAACAAGGGTGGATTATATTCATGCTATGAAATATTTCTAAGTCTATGACTTGTGTTTTGTTTAATAAAACAACTATGTGAATGAATCACCTGGGTGGAATGGTTGTGAATGGGTTATGTTGAGTGGTTACACAGGGCCCATATCTATGGACTACCCTAGTGTATCTCACTTGTGGAAAGCCACCCAGGAACAAAGAGATTTGAGATGTCAAATGTTGAGAAGCTTCAAGTGCAGCCACTTGGCATTATGGGCTCTGCCTGGATCATATAGGTTGCAATAACTTATCCAAATGGACAGTTGGTGGTATGGGATTGATAGGTTGGAGCGCGTCCATTCTGGTCTAAGGGAAGGCTTCTGAAAGATCTTGTCTTGGTGAAACCAAGTCTTGTGGGAAAAGTGCACAACCACTTCAGATGGAAAAATCTAAGTACTTAGCCATGTCCCTGGTAAAGGACAATTTGAGCATCAAGACATGGAATCTATCAAGTATCTCCTCATCCCAATTTCTAAGTTAAAAGCTTGTGGTTGAACAAGGGATTGAAGGATCACCAATTTCTATTGAGATGCTTGGGAATGATTTTGTCAAGCAAAAACTTAGTGTTTTCAAATGATAAGGAAAAATCTATTTTGAGCAAAGCAAGCTTAAGCTCCACTTAGCCAAATGCATATAGATGATAGAATCTACTATACTACCATAGTATCACTTGCCAATACAATTCAAATGTATTGACCCTTGTGGCTGTAACTTGTTATGTTGCAGGTTTGTTTGATGTTAGTAAAGTTTGTTGATTAGGATTACAAGTCTACAACCAACATGTCTGCCTGTGGCACTTTGAAGATGAAGGACCCCATGCTATTGTTATATTCTCCTGCATTGTAATGAGATAGCCAAATGAGCTATGTAAGATGTAATAAATTATTTTATTCCTGGTTATAAAGTTGTATTATGACCTTTGTTTCTTGATATTACATCTTAACTTTGGATGCTAGCTAATGATCCAGGGACTAGCATTGCAATCACAGGGATCCTTTTCCTTTATAAAGGAGGGATCTTACAGTGTTGTTTTAGCATGCAAAAGCATAGTATTGTGGTATTCTCCTTTGATGTTTTGCTTGGGTTGACTTGGCACATGCTCACACCATGTTATGACAATGACAAGTCACCATTAGCCTCTATGATCATCTAGTCCTTGACTTGTAATACCACTCTTTTCTTTGATTAGTTTGCTTTGTTGCATTGCATAACTATGGCCATTATTGCTCTCTTAGTTGGTTGCTCCCGGTCTTTTGCTAGCCTCCACTTGTATGAGTAAGTTATACTCATGCTTCCAACTCCCAAGAAACCAAGTTATTCCAAAGTGTCCACTATAAACTCCTATGCATGGTGTGTTACACCATTCCAAGTATATTCTTGTTTTCAGCTATCTTCCAATTAAAACTATTTTGTTATGTGAAAACTTAGTGATTAAAGCCCTCACGAACTTGATGGCACACTTTATTCTTTTCACCTAATAAACTTGAACCATTGTGACAACTTTGTTGTATAAGCTTGCACTTATAAGTTGGAATTAGCAGAACCGTTCTGTCACGGGGAACGTTTTCAACATTGCACTTGTACCTTGTTGTACTCAATTGATATCATGTTCTTTTGTCTATGGATGTCACCGGTGTGAAATAAATAGGGAACTTGTAAGTCCATGAAGTTTGTATCCTGTGTTAGAGAAACGCCTGAGCCGCTAGCCTAAGCCATGCTTAATCATGGTGGAAACTTGCAGCATCACCATAGTGACATCTATGAAGCATTATTCTTATAAAAAGAGACACATTGAGAAAGAGGAAAGAGAGAAAAAAGCACCATATTCCCAAGGTACATAAGAAGAATTGCTCAGATGCTCATTGTCTGCTTGCCTTATCATTTTGGTTATGGGAAAGCTCATGTACCATGTGCAAGGGTTACCCCGTTGGCAGTTCTCAATGATATGCAAATACTTACAGTGACAAGAACTTACCTGGACCCAAAGTTGAGTATGCATGAGGTGTGGCCCTCATATTCAATGGGCATGAGGTTGCCAACTTATACTTCGTCAAGCATATACTCCAGCTTTCCCACTTTAACCTTAATCACTTCAAGATGCTTATGATAGGGGCAATGAGGGCTGAAAACTAACAAGTACCATAATTTTTGGAAGCTCTTTTTGAAACTTGTAATCCTTGCTTCCTTTATAAAAAGGCCTTTCTTCAACCATTATTGAGTCTCCACCTTCTATCTTTAGGCACCATTAAGAGATCATAATTGTCATTATGTGTGCAGTGTTCCAAGCTTATTAATTGATGCATATTGTGTTATTACTTGTTCATGTGCTATCTATTTCTAGTCACCCTTATGAACTTTGCAGGTGTCCTATGCATTATATTTTACTCTATGAGGGACAAGCTGATTGCCACTATACTATGTTTTCTGCATGTGAAACAAACAACCGTTTTTCAATGCATATTATTCATGATTTTTGTTTATAGCTTGCCATGTTGCATGCATAGTTACTATGTCCTATTGTTAGAACTCCATCTTTCATGCACATGTTTAGAGTTCTTTGATCCCAGCTTTCAATGTTTGCAAATGGTTGGATCTTTATTGTGAGGGTTCATGTCACCTCAAAAATTATTCTTTTATCACTTACCTACTCGAGGACGAGCAGGAGTTAAGCTTGGGGATGCTGATACGTTGGAAACGTATCTATAATTTTTGATGCTCCATGCTTGTTTAGTATTGTCCACACTTTGAGGTTCTTTTTACATTTTTTCGGTTACTTACCTATTAACAAGTTGCAACAGTGCCAGATGTCTGTTTTCTCCTGTTTTTGGTTTCAGAAAAGTTAGTAAAGAAATATTCTCGGAATTGGACGGGACGAAGGACAAAGTCAATAACTTTCCATGGGGAACAAGAAGTCCAGAGGGGAGCCCGGGAGGCTAGCCAGGGGGGCCAGACCCACCCTAGGCGCGGGTGGGCCCTAGCCCACGCCTGGCTAGGGTTTGGGCACCTGGCGCCTCCGGTCTCGCCTTCTATAAGAAGCCCCGATGCGTAAAACCCCAGTACGATCAGAAATCCATGAAACCTTCTGTAGCCGCCGCCACCATCGTCCATAGATCGGGGGGATCTGAAGTTCTTCCCGGCACCCTGCCGGAGGGGAGATCATCCCGGAGGCCTGCTCTCCGGTATGATTCGTGAGTAGTTCCACCTTGGACTATGGGTCCATGTAGTAGCTAGATGGTTGTATCTCCTCCTTTGTGCTTTCATGTATAGATCTTGTGGGCTCTGTTCATGATCAAGATCTAATCTATTTGTAATCATGCATGTTGTTTTTGTGGGGATCCGATGGATATTGAGATAATTATGTTGGTTTGATTAATGGTTTTATCTTTATGATTCTATCATGTATGTGTTATTTGTGATCTTGCATGCTCTCCGTTGCTAGTGGTTCTCTTGGCCAAGTAGTTGCTAGTGACTCCAAGAGGGAGTATTTATGCTCGATAGTGGGTTCATGCCTCTAGTTTCCAAGGGAAGTGATAGAAATATCTTCGGTTGTAGATGATTTGTTGCTACTAGGGAGAAAACAACGGTCTGTTGTTCATGGAACATGTGGAGTGTTTACGATACACACTTTGCTTAAAGCAGTTATCTGTTGCTTGCAACTTAATACTGGAGGGGGTTCGGATGATAACCTGAAGGTGGACTTCTAGTCATAAATGCAGTTGGATGACGGTCTATGTATATTGTTGTATTGCCCAATCAACCTCATAGGATCTTTCTGGCTAGTAATTACATTGTTATGCCTTGCTCAGTTCCTGCCAATTGCCTCGCTGTAATTTGTTTACCCTTCATGCCATGTTGTTTATCTAAGGAGAGCACCTCTAGTGAACTATGGACCCCAGTCCAATCTTTATCATTGATACATATTCCACTATTACTTGTTTACTTGCTGCAAACCATTACCTTCCACACCATACGTTTAATCCTTTGTTACAGCAAACCGGTGAGCTTGACAACCTCACTGAATCGTTGGGGCAAAGTCTTGAGTATGTGTTGTGCAGGTCTCCGTGTTGCTTGCAATACATGTGTGACGTTTCCTTCCTCCTACTGGTTCGATAACCTCGATTTCTTACTGAGGGAAAACTTGCTGCTGTGCTGCTTCACACCTTGCTCTTGGGGTTCCCAACGAAGCGCTCCTACATCAACTCAGTGCTGCATCACACCTCGTGATGGAGAGAGTACAACCCAAGCTTGGGGGAGATTGAAGTTACTAATGCTCAAATGTCCTATTCATGTTCTCCCTAATATTATTATTAATAATAACTTTTATGCTAGGCTTTCTCTTCATGATAAGGATTTGTTAGATGCTTCTTGTGCTGGATCATTCACACGTATGAAAGAAGAAGCTAAATGGGATCTTATAGACCGTATTCAAGAAAATACTGAAGCATGGGAGAATGACAAAGGAAGAAAGTCAGGTATAAATTATGATCATGAATGCATTAAATATTTGATGGGAAGTGATGACTTTCATAATATTAGTACTGAGTATGGTCTTGATTCTCAAAGTATTGCCAATTGTTTTAAGGATTTTGCCTCTTATATTTAAATTCCTAAAAAGGAGTGGAACAAGTACCATGCACCTTATAAAGATAGTGTTAATCATGTTCCTGCTAGAAATACTGAAGTTTATACTATTGATCATATTTTTCCTGAACCTTATTGAAAGAACATGTTGGGCCCCCATGTGTGGTTTTGGTAATTAATGACAATCTTTATGGACTAATGTGTGAATTAAGTTATACTTGTATGATTTGTCCATTGGCATCGCTTGGAGCATGTGTTGGCTTCAAGGTTGATGAAATTCAAAGAAGATATGTTGGGCAAGCTCAATATGCGAGGTCGATGATGAAGAATTAAGGAAGGCGTTTCATCTTGAGAAGGGCAAGATCGTCTACATCGAGCTCAAGTGGAACGCTCAAGGCAAAGGTATAATCTTGATAGGTTTTCCCTTTTGCCGGTCTCACGTTGTGTGTGTGAGACCGGGTTTAGGATAGATAACCGTACTATCAAGAGGGGCTCTCGAATGAGTAACTCGATCACATCGTTCGGAGAGAGCTCAAACCTTTGCATACTTGCATCATCATATTTGGTTGTTATTTGGTCTTATCCATGTGATGATATAGAGCTTGTGGTAATCTCCATAACAAGCTCTTGTTCATCTAAATCGGATCTCCTATTTGTATCTTGTTGCGATTTTGATTTATGCGGCTTTTTGGTTTCTCACCAAGTGAGGTATATCACATTATTCTACTTGATACTTTCTCACTTGGTGATAATCAATATTTCCACTTTTTATTGGAAAGCCCTTGTCGCCCTCTATCCAACACAATTTGAATCGGGTCAATCGGAACTTCCAGTCAAAAGTTATTGCCGTTTAAATATTTGTTTGTCGGTCTGTTTTTTGGGTCAAGCGGTAGTACCGCCCGGGTCTAAAAACAGCCCGATTTCTTTCTGCCTCGCCGGGTACCTTTTTGCGGTAGTACCGGCCGGTACTACCGGTCCGCCCAGTTTTTCTTATCTAAATTCACCCAGATCCAGATCTGTGCCGTTGCCGCGCGTTGACCCGCTCGCGCTGCGCGTGCTTGGTTCCGCCGCTGTCCCCGCGCTCGCCCATGCCGCCTCGCTAGGCCCCGCCGCTGCTGCGCTGCGGCCTTGTCTCGCGCGAGCGTGTCCCCAGCTGCCCACTCCGCGCGTGGCCCGCGCTGCTGCGCATGCTGCTGCTCTGCTGCCGCGCCTTGCTGTGCTGCTTCTTGTGCGCTTGCTGCTGCCAGCTGCTGCGCGCGCCCGCCTGCTGCTGCGCATGCGTGGCCCCACCCTGTTGCTGCGCTGCTACACTGCTGCTGCTGCTCTGAATCCTCTCGCCGCGCGCGCGTGTGCCCCCACCTGCTTTGCTGCTGCTTTCTCTTCTCAGCTCGCTCGCTCGTCTGGTCCCTTGATCGATTTTTTGTTTGGGTCCGGTACTACCGGACCGTCCAGAAAAATTGCCTAACGGACAGATTTTTTGGAGCCCTATTTAAGGCTTTTCCGTTTTGAGTTTAGAAAACTCCTCTCTTATCTATTAGGCTAAACTTTGTCCACACTTACTCTAGAACTTGAAGCTTGCCTAATCTTTTCTCTCCGATGATTCTTGCCCATTTTTGAGTGGAAGAGAGAGGAGATCTAGCCCCACGTTTTGACCAAACCAAAACATCTCTTTGTGAGTGTATCTTTGGGGATCTAGATTTTGGGAGATTTTGTGTCTCTCTTTGATTCCTCCTCTCTTGTTCCCCCATTAGCTTTAGTAGCTTTGTTGGAACTTGAGAGTGAGGGATTTGAGCATCTTTGTGGTGTTCTTGCCATTTGCATTTGGTGCATCGGTTTGAGTTCTCTTTGGAGGATTTGGTTTGAATTGCTCATTGGAGCTTGTCCCTCTTGGGTTCTTGGAACCCTAGACGGTTTTATGGCCTTGGTGGCATTTGTTGGGAGTCTCCAATTAAGTTGTGGAGTTGTGCCCTAACCTTGTGAGAGGTTCCGGTTGCCACCGACAAGTGCACCGATAGTGGAAGCGTGGATCGATCCCATTGGGGTGAGATTCACCGGAGAATAAGGGAGGCCTTTTGTGGCGTTGGTGGTTTGATACCACCCCCTCTCCAAACGAGACGTACTCCATGTTGTGAGGAACTCAGTAAAATATCGGTGTCCCCGCGTGCCTCGGTTATCTCTATACCCGAGCTCTTTACTTATGCACTTTACATTATGATAGCTTTCGTGCTTGAAGTAATATATATATATATATATATATATCTTGCTATCACTTTGTTGTTTGTATTGCTTAGCATAAGTTGTTGGTGCACATAGGTAAACCTTAGTTGTTTTTAGGTTGTGCTTTACAAAGTAAACACTAGTTTTATTCCGCCTTTGTTGAGCCACTCTAGGAAAAGTTTTAATCGCCTATTCACCCCCCCCTCTAGGCGACATCCGTATCCTTTCACTTATATTGAGAAAATACCTTTTCCTGCTAAGGTAAAGGAACATTCTATTATAGTAATGTGATTAACAAAATTACAAAGAAAGCTGTAGAACCTGATGAACAAATAAATATTAAACCCGCAGTAGCAATTGTGAAAGACCTTGTCACTACAAATGTAGAAGATGGGCACATTATATTTTGTGAATATGCTTCCAATATTGTCTCACATACTAGTAAAACTAGGAGAGCTAGTGTCCCTGTGCTTTCTGTTAGAATTGGTGATCATTGGTATTATGGTTTATGTGATATTGGTGCAAGTTCTAGTGCTATTCCTTATGAGATCTACAAAGAAATTATGCATGAAATTGGTCCTTGTGAACTTGAATACATTGATGTGGTTATTCACCTTGCTAATAGAGATATCATCTCTCTAATTTGTATTGTGAGAGATGTGGAGGTTCTTTGTGGTAAGATTAAATATCCTGTTGATTTTGTAGTACTTGGTTCAGCAACCAGTAAAACTTGTCCTATCAGTTTTGGTAGACCTTTCTTTGAGCACTTGTGGAGCTATTATAGATTGCAGGAAGGAGAAAATTTTAAATAAATTTGATGGAGAATCTTATGAGTTTAATTTTTCCAAGTTTGCTAAAGCTCCTTATGAAAATGAATTGCCTGGTGAGGATTTTAAATTTGAATAACTTGCTTCTGTTGATCCAGTTTTTGACCTTAAGCCTCTTTTTGATGATCTTAAATATGCCCATTCTGATGATAAGAGTGTTCCATGTGATAGTTACATTGTTAATTTTATTCATAATGCTACTGAAAGTTATTATGAGAGAGGGAAACATGGTTTTATGCATCTCAATAATATTTAGTTCCCCCGCTTTTTGTTGAAAGTTCTAAAGTTGCACTCGTTTTGCCTTCCTATGCTAGTAGCCTATTGTTTTAATAATTTGTTTTCTTACAAAATTCCCTTGCATAGGAAGTGGGTTAGACTTAAATGTATTAGAAATTTTCTTCTTGATGCTCTCTTTTACCCCAAATCCATATTTCCTATGTGAGAATCTTTGAAATTATCATGCCTATCTTAATGGCTATAAAGAAAGAGCTTTTGGGAGACAACCCATTTTAGTTTGCTTTCGGTTTTCGTTTCTTTTATTCTTGGAAGTTATTACCTCTGTAATAACCTCTCCTTATCCTCTTTTGTTTGGTTTTTTATGTCAAGATTATCCCCTATTGATAAGAAGGTGAGTCGTGGGAAGCTTCTGTCCCGGAACAGATTTTTGTGCTTCACTGTAGAAAATCATGAAAAATCCCAGTATGTTGGATTGAGATGTAATTTTCTATGAATGTGCCCCAAGTTATTATCTAACTTTCTTCAGTTTTGCATTTTTCGATTTGAGCAACAGAAGGTCTTCGAAAAAATCGGTTTTTACCTGCTGGTCTGTTTTGAAAGATTTTTGCCATTTTGCCTTTGCCTGTGTTATTGATTTCCTTTTAAATTCTTTTGGGATTTTGGAAGGATTTGCTACAGTAGCTTATGTTTTGATGGACTTCAGTTGAAATTAAACCCAAAGTTTTATTATCTCTGCATACACTAATGTTGCTAATGAAGATTGTGTGAGCTTTGAATGAAAGAAAGTTTTAGATGTTGGAGAACATGATGTAAGGAGATGAAGGACGGTCAAAGGCTCAAACATTATATTTCTAGGTATTAAGATATTGGTATTATTCAAGTGGTGACTGATACGTCGGAAACGTATCTATAATTTTTGATGCTTCATGCTTGTTTTGTATCTACTTTGCTTTGCTTTGTCTATACTTTGAGGTGTTTTTATATCTTTTCTGGAACTAACCTATTAACAAGTTGCCATAGTGCCAGTTGCCTGTTTTCTTCTGTTTTTGGTTCCAGAAAGGCAGAAAATCAATATTCTCGGAATTGGATAGGACAAAAGCCAAAGTCAATAACTTTCCGTGAGGGACAAGAATCCAGAAGGAGGGACGGAGAGGCACCAGAGGGTGGCCAGACCCCCCTGGGCACGACCAAGCCTGGCCCGCGCCTGGGGAGGGTGTGGGCCCTCTGGCCACCGCCTCGGCCTCCCCCTTCTCCTATAAGAAGCCCCCGGGGAGAAAACCCTAGATAATCCAGAAGAACTCCACGAAAACCTCCGTAGAGCCGCCGCCACCGAATGGGAGATTCGGGGACAGAAAGTCTCTGTTCCGGCACCCTGCCAGGATGGGGAAGTGCCCCCGGAGCCATCTCCATCAATCTCCACCACCATCTCCATCACCGTTGCTGATTTCCATGATGAGGAGGGAGTAGTTCTTCCTCGAGGCTAAGGGATCTACCGATAGCTATGTGTTCATCTCTCTCTCTATGCATGATCTTGTGGTCATGAGCTTTGTAATCAAGTAGATCTACCTTTCTACTCAAGTGCTTCAATAGATCTCTGCTCTCCCCATGTGTGTGAAAGTGACAGCGTGCACGCCATGGTGGCACTTAGGTTTGAGTCTACATAAATACTCTTTGTGCTTTAGTAGATCTATGCTTTTCCCCACGTGTGTGAAAGTGACAGCGTGCATACCGTGTGTGGCACTTTGGCTAGATTGAATATTTGTTATGAGTTATATTTGGAGTTGGATGTCTCTATGAAATTGTGGTGTTTGTTGGAACCATCTAGCGCTCAAGGTGACAGTGTGGGGTTATCTAGATTGGGGAAGGCCCTACCGTGGATTAGAGTGTCCAACAGGAGAGTAGTTAAGAGTAGTATCATGAAGAGAGGATATTTATATGAGAGAGTGTTCACTAGTGAAAGTATGATCCCTAGGCCTTGTTTCTAAACATTGAAACACCGTTTGCATCTAGAACTGTTGCATGTTTGCTTGCTTTAGTCCTCCACGCCATCAGCTATTTTTTGGTACCATTACCACTTGTATTTCACTATCTCTTCGCCGAACTAGTGCACCTATATTGGGTGTGTTAGGGACACAAGAGACTTCTTGTATCTTGATTGCAGGGTTGCTTGAGAGGGAATACCTTTGACGACTTCCTCCCTGAGTTCGATAAACCTTGGGTAATCTACTTAAGGGAAACTTGCTGCTGTTCTACAAACCTCTGCACTTGGAGGCCCAACAACTGTCTATAAGAATAGAAGTGCGTAGACATCAAGCTCTTTTCTGGCGCCATTGCCGTGGAGGTAAGGTAAAAGGTACTCACATCCTCCGGTGTGAGTGCTCGAAGGTATTTCCTTTAGATTCTGCAGTTTTGTCTTTTTGTTTCGTTTTTTCACTAGTTAGGCTTAATAGAAAACAACAACAAAATTAGAGAGCTCTATAGCATCTATCTTGAGTTAGGAAATGAAGCGTTTGAAAAGAAAATTAAAAAACCTATGGAGCTTTATTTGCATGCTAATAAAAATTTTATTAGTATGAACTCTTTGGACACCATTGTTGCTAATGCTATGGAAACGTCTAAGCTTGGGGAAGCTTTGATGAAAATGATCTTTTTAGTCCCCCAGCTTTGGACGATAGCTATTTTATTGCTTATGATGATACCAAACCTCCAATATATGATGATTACAATGATGACTATGATATTTTCAGTCCACCTACTATTGAGGAGAAAGTTAATTGTGATTACAATATATCTCCTATATTTGATGATTATGGTGATGAGAATAATAGTGATAGCTATATTGTTAATTTTGTTCATGTTGCTACTGGAAGTTATTATGAGAGAGGGAAACATGGTTTTATGCATCTTAAGAATATTAAGTTTCCCCTCTTTATGTTGAAAATTTTGAAGTTGCATTTGTTTTGCTTTCCTATGCTGGTTGCTTTGTGCTTTCATGACTTGTTTATTTACAAGATTCCTATGCATAGGAAGTGGGTTAGACTTAAATGTGCTTTGAATTTGCTTCTTGATGCTCTCTTTTAATTCAACTCATATTTCTTATGAGAGCATCTTTCTCAAACTATCAAGCATAACTTAAAGGCGTTAAAGAAAAGTACTTGCTGGGAGATAACCCAAGAGTTTTCTTGAGTCTTGGAAGTTATTATTTCTGTAATGACCTCTCCTTATCCTTTTTGTTTGCTTTTTTGTGCCAAGAATGACCTCTAATGAGAGGGAAGTAAGATTTGGGGAGTTGCTGTTCCGAAACAGATTTCTGTCCTCCACCAAAAAAATTCTTGAGGAGTCTCTGTAAGTCGGATTGAGCTCAAAATTTACGAATAAATCCCCCAGTATTTTATCTCACTTTAGTTAGTCAAACACTTTTTGATTTGAGAAACATAAGATGTTCGAAAAAATCGATTTCTACCTGCTGGTCTGTTTTGACAGATTTCTGCCATTATTTGCATTTGCTTCTTATTTATTCCTTTTTGTGTTCTCTTTTGGGGAATTAAGCTTTTTGAAGGAGTTTCTACAGTAGCTTGTGTTTTTAGTGAAAAGCCTTGCTGTTCCAAAGCTTTGCGAGAGGTATAATATCTTTTGAATAAATTAATGTTGCTAATGAAGATTGTGTGAAGTTTTGTATGAAGGAAAAAAATCAGGTGTAGAGAGAGAATGATGTAATGAGATGAAGAATGGACAAAAGCTCAAGCTTGGGTATTCCACCATGGTGTCACCCCAAGAAATATCCAAGAGGTACAAGCGTCAAAGCTTGGGGATGCCCAAGGAATCCCCTTCTTCATCAATAAAAAGCTCAGGTCTTTCTAGACACTTCGTTTTTACTGTTTCATGCATTGTTGTGTTGTTCTTGGAGGGTCTTAGATTTCGTGTTTATTTTTCGTCTTCTTAGTTTGCTTGAGTAAGTTGGTTGGTTACACCACACTTCTTCTGGAGAGAGACACACACTGTTTCCATTGCCTAGAACACTCTAGTTTTCACTCTTATTGTTTTGTGAGTGTTCACTTTTGCTAGCACTGCGTTCATCCTTAGTTTTCTTGTGCTTTCAGATTAGAAATTTTTAGTTCTTCTTTGTGGATTTGTGAGACAAGCTCACTGATCTTTATTGATTATTATCTTTGTGAGTTGTTTCAAATAAGTTGTTTGGTGTTGGAAAAGAGTAGGAAGCTTCATGCTTAAGTGGTACAAAAGGGAGCTTGCATTGACTGTGACTTAGACTTCATCATGTCATGTTAGGTGTTGTTTTGACCTTATGCTTAGTGATTATTGCTGTATCATGTCTTGTTCCAAACAATTGGATTGCTTAGTGTGCCTTGAAAAAATTATGCGTTGTTTTAGCATACAAAAGCATAGTATTGTGGTATTATCCTTTGATGCATTGTTTGGGTTGACTTGGCACATGCTCACACCATGTAATTACTATGAACAAGTCACCATAGCCTCTATGATCATTTAGTCCTTGACTTGTAGTACCACTCTATGCTTTGATTAGTAATGTTTTGTCGCTCTGCATGATTATGGCCATTATTGCTCTCTTAGTGGGTTGCTCCCAGTATTTTGCTAGCCTCCATTTGTGTGAGTAAGCTCTACTCATGCTTACAACTCCTAAGAAACCAAGTTATTCCAAAGTTTCCACTATAAACTCCTATGCATGGTGTGTCACACCATTCCAAGTATATTCTTGTTTTCAGTTATCTTCCAATTAAAAACTATTTTGTTATGTGAAAACTTAGTGATTAAAGCCCTCACAAACTTTATGGCACACTTTATATTCTTTGCCCCTAATAAACTTGAACCATTGTTACAACTTTGTTGTATATGCTTGCACCTATAAGTTGGAATTGGCAGAACCGTGTTGTCACGAGGAACGTTTTCAACATTGCACTTGTACTTTGTACTTAGTTGATATCATGCTCTTTTGTCTATGGATGTCACCGTGTGAAATAAGGAGGGAACTTGTCAGTACATGGAGTTTATATCCTGTGTTAGAGAAACGCCTGGGCCGCTAGCCTAAGCCATGCTTAATCATGGTGGAAACTTGCAGCATCACCATAAAGAGCTATCTATGAAGCATCCTCAATAAAAAGCTATGCATATGGTAAATAAAAAGATTGTTGAGATGCTCATTGTCTGCTTGCCTTGTCATTTTGGTTATGGGAAAGGTCCTGTACCATGTGCAAGGGGTACCCCGTTGGCGGTTATCAATGATATGAAAATACTTACAATGACAAGAACTTACCTGGGCTCAAAGTTGAGTATGCATGAGGTGTGGCCCTCGTATTCAAGGGACTTGAGATTTCCAACTTATACTTCGTTAAGCATATACTCCATCTTTGCCACTTTAACCTTAATCACGTCAAGATGCTTATGATAGGGGCAATGAGGGCTGAAAGCTAACAAGTACCATAATTTTTGGAAGCTCTTTTTGAAACTTGAAATCCTTTCTTCCTTTATAAAAGGATTTTCTTCCACCATTATTGAGTCTCCACCTTCTACTTTTAGGCACCATTAAGAGAGCATAGTTGTCATTCTGTGTGTAGTGTTCCAAAGCTTATTAATTGATGCATATTGTGTTATTACTTGTTCTTGTGCTATTTGTTTCTAGTCACCCTTGTGAACTTTGAAGGTGTCCTATGCATCTATTTGCTACTCTATGAGGGACAAGCTGAATGCCACCATGCTATGTTTTCTGTATGTGAAACAAACAAACATTTTTCAATGCATGTTATTCATGATCTTTGTTTGTAGCCTTTCATGTTGCATGCATAGTTACTATGTCCTATTGTTAGAACTTCATCTTTCATGCACATGTTTAGAGTTCTTTGATCCCAGCTTTCAATGCTTGCAAATGGTTTGATATTGGTTTTGATGGTGCATGTCACCTCAAAAAATATTCTTTTTATCACTTACCTACTCGAGGACGAGCAAGAGTTAAGCTTGGGGATGCTTGATACGTCGGAAACGTATCTATAATTTTTTATGCTACATGCTTGTTTTGTATCTACTTTGCTTTGCTTTGTCTATACTTTGAGGTGTTTTTATATCTTTTCTGGAACTAACCTATTAACAAGTTGCCACAGTGCCAGTTGCATGTTTTCTTCTATTTGTGGTTCCAGAAAGGCAGAAAATCAATATTCTCGAAATTGGACGAGACAAAAGCCAAAGTCAATAACTTTCCGTGAGGGACACGAATCCAAAAGGAGGGACGGAGAGGCACCAGAGGGTGGCCAGACCCCCTGGGCGCGACCAAGCTTGGCCCGCGCCTGGGGAGGGTGTGGGCCCTCTGGCCACCACCTCGGCCTCCCCCTTAGCCTATAAGAAGTCCCTAGGGATAAAATCCTAGAGAATCTAGAAGAAATCCACGAAAACCTCCGTAGAGCCGCCTCCACCGAAGGGGAGATTCGGGGGACAGAAAGTCTCTGTTCCGGCACCCTGCCGGGATGGGGAAGTGCCCCCGGAGCCATATACATCGATCTCCACCACCATCTCCATCACCGTTGCTGATTTCCATGATGAGGAGGGAGTAGTTCTTCCTCGATGCTAAGGGCTCTACCGGTAGCTATGTGTTCATCTCTCTCTATGCATGATCTTGTGGTCATGAGCTTTGTAATAAAGTAGATCTACCTTGCTACTCAAGTGCTTCAATAGATCTCTGCTCTCCCCATGTGTGTGAAAGTGACAACGTGCACGCCATTGTGGCACTTAGGTTTGAGTATACATAAATACTCTTTGCGCTTTAATAGATCTATGCTTTTACCCACGTGTGTGAAAGTGACAGCGTGCATACCGTGTTTGGCACTTTGGCTAGATTGAATATTTGTTATGAGTTATATTTGGAGTTGGATGTCTCTATGAAATAGTGGTGTTTGTTGGAACCATCTAGCGCTCAAGGTGACAGTGTGGGGTTATCTAGATTGGGGAAGGCAGACTTTGAGGAGTGTTGTTATAGCCCTACCGATGATTAGAGTGTCCAACGGGAGAGTAGTTAAGAGTAGTATCATGAAGAGAGGATATTTATATGAGAGAGTGTTCACTAGTGAAAGTATGATCCTTAGGCCTTGTTTCTAAACATTGAAACACCGTTTGCATCTAGATCTGTTGCATGTTTGCTTGCTTTAGTCATCCACGACATCACCTATTTTCTGGCACCATTACCACTTGTATTTCACTATCTCTTCGCCGAACTAGTGCACCTATATTGGTTGTGTTGGGGACACAAGAGACTTATTATATCTTGATTGCAGGGTTGCTTGAGAGGGAATACCTTTGACCACTTCCTCCCTGAGTTCGATAAACCTTGGGTAATCCACTTAAGGGAAACTTGCTGCTGCTCTACAAACCTCTGCACTTGGAGGCCCAACAACTGTCTACAAGAATAGAAGTGCGTAGACATCAGTGACTCCGGAAGAATTTATTAAAGATCAAATCCAGGAACCTGTAGAGTCTGTTTTCAAATAGGTAACAGTTCTGGTAATAAAAGGTTCGCGAAAAACTTATCGATTTATATTTTTTGCGGTTTTTATTCCATACAGAAGATAACGAGTCGAAAGAGGGAAGGAAACGGAGCTCGGGTGGCTCACACCACCCAGTGGTGCGGGCCCACCTGGGCGCGCCACCAGGGGGTGTGACCACCCCGGATCTCGTCTCCATCCCGTATGCACCCAGTACCTTCCTTATGTCGTAAACCTTCATAATATATAATCCCCCGGATCCCCCGAGGTCCGTATATCGTGTTCTCGCTGTGTTTTCATTTCGATCTATTTCGGTTAGGAACTATTCTCAAGTTTATAAGCACAATGGTCTCCGCCAACGACAAGGGCAAGAAGCTTGTGGAAGATGATCTCCAAAACCCCAAGCAGGAGGAGGAGATCATGGGTGAAGTTGAAGAAGAAGTGGAGGAAGACAAGTGTCCGTGCACCCGCGCCACCGTTGCGAGCATTGGAGTGGTGGCAAACCCTATCAAGCTCAAGAGGACAACATGAATGTCTGCTGGAGGGAAAAACCTGTGTGATTTCCTAGCTCCACGATCACTTCCTCCGCGCACCAAGAACCCCTTCCATACTCTTATACATGAGCAGCAATTCCAAAAGTTGTTCAAAGGGAAGTTGCCCTCTAGTTGGGATATGCCTCGTTCTAACCATGTAGGGAAAGAATACTCTAAGGAGGAAGAGTGGGAAAAGAATCACAAGGACTGGGATTCTCGGTCCGACATGATCATGAACCACATTGAGCATAATTTGGAGTTGATTCGTACTCTAGCCTTCGAGATTGAGGATTTGAGGAAGTTGATTGAAAAGCTTATCGAGAGAACACCACCACCACCGAAGGAGTAATTCATCATCAGGTTTTTGCATCCCCTTGGTTTGTTCCAAGCTTGGGGGAGTGCCGCGGTATCACATCATTATCTTTCATCTTTTTACCTTTTTAGTAGAGTCATATCTTGAATAGGGAAGTTATCATATAGGATGGTTTGCATTGTGGAAGTATCTCTCCTCTAGTTGGTTATCTACGTATCCCTTGGTGTGAGTGCCGTTATGGAATATTAATGAGAAGTTTCATCATTTACTTTTTGCACATCTTATCTTAGTTTGCAATCTCTGTTATATGATTGACCTTGTTGTTAGTATTGGTATCACTTTGGGATCATCAAGTAAATTTAGTTGGTTTTGGCAAACTTAGCTTTGGTCAGTAGAAACACTTTTTGAGGATTTAAGGAAAAGATAAAAG
Source organism: Avena longiglumis (assembly GCA_030063025.1). Classification (NCBI taxonomy): domain Eukaryota; kingdom Viridiplantae; phylum Streptophyta; class Magnoliopsida; order Poales; family Poaceae; genus Avena; species Avena longiglumis. The sequence goes on along the minus strand of CP125976.1, from coordinate 49,713,964 downwards.
TACTTATAGATATTATATTATTTTCTTTCTTTCTTGATTAGCTCATAAGTTTAGTATTCTTTAGTTAAGATATTTTGTGTTTTCAAGGAAGATTGCATGATTGTTTATTGAGAGGAAGATTGCATGATTGTATCCATTATAGTATGTTTGCTTGTTTCCTTCAACCCTTATGCTTGCTATCCAGCCTTGCTAGCCAAAAACCTATACTGAGAGGGAATTCTTCTCATGCATCCAATCCTTGAACCAAAACCTATGCCATTTGTGTCCACCATATCTACCTATTATCATTATTGCTATTCCAAGTAAATTCTCAAGTTTTATCTATCTTCCAAATTAAAAACTTATTTGTTATGTGAAAACTAGTGATTAAAGCTCTCACGAACTTGATGGCACACCTTATTTTCTTGCCCTTAATAAACTTGAACCATTGTGTCATTTAAGTTGTATATTATTGCACTTATAAGTTGGGAATTAGCAGAACCATCCTGTCATGGTGAACGCTTTCAACACATGTACATATTACCCAGTTGATATCATGATCTTTTTTGCGGATGTCGGCGGTGTGAAATAAAAGGGGATCTTGTAAGTCCATGGAGTTATGTATTTGTGTTAGAGAAACGCTTGGGAGGCTAGCCTAAGCCATGCCTAATTATGGTGGAAATCTGCAGCATAACCATAGTGAGCAATCTGTGAATCATCCTCAATAAAAACCTATGCAAATAGCAAATAAAAAGATCGCCGAGATGCTCACTGTCTATTGCCTTGTCATTTTGATACGGGATAGCTCTTGTATCATGGGGCAAGGGGTACCCCGTTGGCGGTTCTCTATGATACACATACACTTACAATGAAAATAACTTACTGGTAACTAAAGTTGAGTAGCATGAGGAACGACCCTCGTACTCAAGGGGCATTATATTGCCAACTTATGATTTGTCAAGCATATACTCCATATTTTTTCACTTTAACCTTAATCACCTCAAGATGCTTATGATAGGGGCAATGAGAGCTCAAATCTAGTAAGTACCATAATCTTTTGGAAGCTCTTTATGAAACTTGAAATCCCTGCTTCCATCTACGAAGGGCCTATCTTTTACTCTTAGTTGAGTCAGTAAACCTATTCCCTTCTATCTCCAGCAAGCATTTGAGTTGCTATGATTCATTCATTCATATGGTGATTTATTCATTCATGTTTCTTATCTTCCTTGTTTGGCACAAAGATCTTATCTGAGTGAATATTACTTTGAAAGCTATCTTTGTGAAAAGCCTTTTTGTTTGAGCAAAAGATTCTTGTTATAAACTTCATTACAAAGCTTTGCTTAAAACTAAGTATGATTTGTCAACTGTTCTCTGACCAAAAACAAAGTTTGCCATTACCAACTATGATTTTTCTTTATGCATCTTTATTGTGACTCCCATACTCGTTGCAAGTTATAATGGTGAGTTGTTTTCTATTATGATTTGTGCATTGGTGAATGTGATGCTTCTTGTCCGTATTATTTTTATCGACACTTCACTCCATAAACCTGAGGCCATGTTTATTGAGCTCAGTTTTCACTTGGGGACAAGTGAGTTCTAAGCTTGGGGGAGTTGATATGTCCATTTTGCATCACTATCTTATATCATAATTTGTTGTTATTCATTGATATATTTCTTATTAATAGGTGTTACTTATGTTATTTCATCTATTTTTGCATGGTTGGATGACTTTGGAGGATGAACTGCCGGAGTCAGGATTCTGATGGAAAAAGCGGTGTCCAGATGCAATATTCGCGAAGATCAGAAAATTCCAGAAAATATATGGAAATTCCTATTTTTACAGAAGACGAAGGAAGCCAAAAGGGGAGACAGAGATGGGCCACATGGGGCCCACACAACCCCCTGGCGCGGGCCCCTGGGCCACGCCACCAGGTGGTGTGGCCACCCTGGCCCACCTCGGCTCCGTCCTTTTGCCTATAACTTCCCCCTAAAACCCTAATACTCGGGGAGCGACCATAGAAAGATTCGCCGCCTCTGCGGGGCGGAAACTACAGAGAGAGAAAGAGCTCTCCGGCAGGCAGATATCTGCCGGGTAAATTCCTTCCCGGAGAGGGGAGATCGTCTCTATCAACACCGCCAGCAAGCTAGACTTCATCGGGATCATCGTCATCCTTACCACCATCTCCACCAGCACCATCACCACTACTCCATCCTGCTGTAACAATTTTGTTGAATCTTGCATAGTTCTTAGGGGAAACCTTCCCGGTGTTAATTAATTTTGTAGTTGATGCTATTGAGTGGAACCATTGAATTATTGTCTATGTTCAGATTGTTATTCATCATTATATCATCTTTAATCTTGATCCATATGATGTCTCGTGAGTAGTTCGTTTAGCTCTTGAGGACATGTGAGAAGTCATGTTGTTAGTAGTGGAATTGTGTTGAGGTATATTCAATGGTTTGATATTTAAGTTGTGGTGTTATTCTTCTAGTGGTGTCATGTGAACGTCGACTACATGATACTTCACCATTTATGGGCCTAGGGGAATGCATTGTGTACTTGGATACTAATTGTGGAGTTGCTGGAGTGACAGAAACCTGAACCCCCGTTAGGAAACCTTTGCACAAGGGAGTGTAGGATCTCAGAGTTTAATGTTGTGGTTAGGTTTTTTTATCTTAATTACTTTCTTGTAGTTGCGGATGCTTGCAAGGGGTTTAATCACATGTATGTATTATTCCAAGTAAGGTCGGTACATTAGCATAGGTTCACCCACACAACACTTGTCCAACCAAAGAAGATTAATCAACTATATGAAGCGAAAGCACTTGACAGTATTCCCATGTGTCCTCGAGAATGTTTGGTCCTCATAAGTAATACAACCGGCTTGTCCTTTGCTGAAAAAAGGATTGGGCCACTTGCTGCAATTATTCTTGTCTTCTATTTACTTGCACTTTATTTCTTTGCTTTACCAAAACCCCTAAAAATCCGTTTGCTAAGTATTTACAGAGAATTCCTGATCCAAACCACTTGTCAACACCTTCTGCTCCTCGTTGGGATCGATACAAGCACCCGATCCACTATGGGACACTTGAGGGCGGTCACCAAACCCGTACAAGATTGGGGCAATCTCCATAACTTAATTGGAGGCTTCCAATAAACACCACCAAGGACAGAAACTTGGGGAGAGCTCCACAACTTAATTTGAGGCCCCGAGAACTTGCCAAAAAGGCCACACAACCGTCTAGGGTTCCAAGAACCCAAGAGTAACAAGCTTCTTGATTTCACCAACCAAATTCTCCAAGGAGAACTTAAACCGATGCACCTAATGCAAATGTCAAGAACACCACAAAGATTCTCCAATCCTTCTCTCTCAAATTCCAACAAAGCTACTAAAGCTATTGGGGGAATAGGAGAGTAAGAAAAAAATGAGAACACCAAATCCTCCAAGATCTAGATACTGAAGATTCACTCACAAAGAGATGAATTAGTTTAGTCAAAATGTAGATCTAGATCTCCTCAATATTTCTCTCAAATGGATGCAAGAATCATTGGATGGGGAGAAATAAATCAAGCTTAAGAAGGTCAAACAAATGGGGAAAAGCTTGAGAGTAAAAAGGGAGAAGAAGCAATTAAAAAGGAGAGGGAGGATGCTTATAAAGGAGCCCAAGAATTTCTGCCCTTTGGGGGCCAATTCCGTCCTGGTCCGGCAATACCGGACCCCGACCTGGTGAAGCAAGTAAGCTGGCGAGCGGCAGGGCAAGCGAGCGAGCAGGAGAGAGAGGGAGCATGCGTAGGGGATCGGGGGAAGCGCAAGTGAGCGGGGGCGAGGCCCCCTTCCTCTCTGTCGTGGATAGTGATGATCTGGCTCCGCTCGCCGGCGTCTCGAATTTCCAAGGCCACCCCGTCCGCCGTGCCTCCTCCGGCGGCTGGCGCTCCGCCCTCTTCGTCGTCGGTACGTATTTCCTTCATTATTATGCACTCCACTCTCTGGTCCCCAATCACTACAAACTCAACTACTCAAGCCAATTAGCATCAAACTAATTTGTCGTCTGGCTGGCTGGCCACAGTGGTGGAGATCTCCGGCAGCTTCGCCTTCTTCGACGTCTTGGCCAACCTCATCACCTACCTCACCGGCCCGCTCAGCCACTCCAGCGCCGCCGCGGCCGCCTTGTTAACGCGTGGTCGGGAACGGCCAGCCTCATGCCACTGTTGGGCGCCTTCGTCGCCAACTCTTGGCTCGGCCGGTACCGCTCCATCATCCTCACTTGCACGCTCTACGTCCTGGTAATCTCGATGCCTGTCTCGCTGCTTTCTTTTTTCTTTATTTATCATGGTGCGTCAATGCGCTAGGTTATCTGTCTCAGTACAGTCAGGGCCCGCCCATAGTATGGGGAAGAGGGGCGCTCACCCTTGGCTCATAACTTATCTATATATCTATACTTATCTAATATTTTTGACACTAGACAATATACAATACTTTTTAAAAATATAAATAGTTGTCTAAAAAAATAAAATATAGATGGTTTAAGCTATAGCCTATCATGACCTTTTCTTACTTCTATTTCTCAAAACAAATACTCTAACATTATCAAATATTTTTTACTTGATGACACAATTTTATTGGTCTCTCCGAATGTGAAGAATAACATCGGTCCTCATGTTACTTTACAAGTTTGTAAGTATATTTATCAATCGCACAACTATATTATTCTGCAACCAACTCTCCTTTGATTTCCAACAATTCTACTTGCCCCATCTTATATGTTTGAGAAACTGTTGCATCTTCTTGCTAATTTAGTGTCTAATATGTTTACTCATCAACTTATTTTCTGCACAGACATATGTACAGAAGTAGAAATTGATAAAATAACTAGTTCTCTCTATCAATAGCAATAAGTGGTTTTGAATGTATGTCTTCACCGAGATTTCAAAGATCACGGGTCTATCAAATGTATAGATTATTTAATTTGCTATTGCATTACAGCAATTTATTTTAAGAAATACTACTATTTTTAAGTCTTTTATGAACAAGTGGTGGAGATTGCATGCATTTTTGAAACGCCTAAAAATGCTAATCATGATGAACTTTGAATACTCTTTAGAAGTTTTGCATAAATATTAAATATATCTTCAATATTTTTTTGGAGCAGGGGAGCCATTGCCCCCCTTGATCCTAAGAAATATCTGACACATTAAACAAGGGCCCTTAATTTCATATTGTCCTAGGTCCCCTAAAATCTATGGACCAGCCCTAGCGACCAGCCTGGCAGTCGTTTGCCTAACGATGACGGAGCAAGCGAGCAGCGACAGCGCGCCCCCAACCATGAAGGCCAGGCCGAGGCGCCCATGTCAATCCCGCCGTGGTGCTTCTAGGCAGGGCCGACCTATAGGACGGGTCAGAGGGACGCTTGCCTCGGGCCCCATGATGTAGAGGCCTGGCCCATGATTTTTCTTGTGTAACATATTAGTTTAGTACTTTTGAGGCCCAATAATGTAGAATAATTCTAAAAATGATAGATGCTCCTATGTAGTCTACAATGACTTTATATACTGACTCCTATTTCTCAAAAAATTCTTTCACATTTCTCGAGCCTATCCAAATATGCAGCAACACCGTCCCTCGTGTGCCTTTACAATGCTAATGTTGTGAGTATTTATTATTGAAACTAACGACACAATCATGTAACTATACAATTCTGTAAACATCTCTCCTCCCCCTAACAGTAGTACTTGTCCTCATCATGAATGTTTGAGACACTATTTTTTAGTACATACTATGTCAACTTTCTATTCTTTTTTGCACATGCATATGAACACAAGGAACAATTGGTACTCCCTCCGATCAAATTAATGACTTCAGATTTTCCTAGATTCGGATGTATCTAGCACAAAACATCATTAGATACATCCGAATTTAGCCAAATCTGAGACCATTAATTTAGATTGGAGGGAGTGGAAATAAATATCATGGTATATAGTTTGCCCGATCAATAGAAACATGTAGTTTAGGATATCTCCACCAAGATTTTAAAGACCATGGATCTATAAAACTAGATGGATTGGCGGGCTTCGCCCTGCCGCTTACAATACGTTTTAACACTTGATGGTAGGCATGGTCAATCTAAAGGTGTTTTCAAACAAATATTTGAGTTTAGTTTTTTCGATATTTGTTCAAATGTGTCCCGTATAGCTGTAGCTAGTATTTTCTTGTAAAGCAAGAAAGATAATAGTAGTTCGTAGAATAGTATTGCCATAGCACATTTATTTGTTGCATATTCATTGCTAGCAAACATTTGATACAACAGTGGAAATCTTAACTACAACATTAATATATAATAATGTGTATAATATAAGTTAGGTCCATTTCAAAGTTGAGTCCTCCGACTGCGTGACAAAATAACTCAAAATAACTCTTTCCTTCAAACAGTAATCAGTAATCAGTGCATAAATCTTTCTGCTCTTTGGCCCTGGGACTGGGATGGAGAAAGAAGAGATAGTATACAAATCTTCATTTTTCATCAGATCATCAGAACTGATAGCATGAAAAAGATAACACACTTCACAAAATATAAGATCCAACACCTAGCTTGATTGGATTAGAAAAAAATTGTACATGAAATGAACATACATCTAAAAGTGAATCCTTTCCATCAAAAGGACGGGAAGCTGTACATGTAGAGGAAGCAAACACGGTATATACAACAATGGGAGCATCTAATATGAAAGTTGCATTCTGATGTTTCTTTGTCCAGATCAAAACACATATCATGATCAACAGTGCAATTACTAATCAAGGTTCAAAAATAGGTGGTGCTGCATCAAATACATTATATCTGAATACTGAGGTCAAGGACATAACTGTTTCAAAATTCCATAACTATAACCATATATAAAGTAAAGCCCAATATATACGATAAGAGTTAGCTACTATCTTAACAACATTATTGTGCTAAATCGATCAATCATTACTCTAGAGCATTTTTACAACATTCTTGGTACTTCTATCGCTCCTAGATTACCAACTAATATCAATAGTTCTTTAGAGTATTGATTATCTTCACGTATTGATACTCGGAACTTCTGCTGATATAGATTACCAACTAATATGTGATATGTGATGTCCAAAACAATGTACTCCACTGGTTCTAGCTGACTACGCTACTTTTTTTTGTCGAAATTATGGCATGTTGAATAGTACAAAGTTTCTAAAACATGAATTCAGAGATGGGTGGCATAGATTAATAATGAACTCTTTCCATAATAAGCATCAAAGGTGCATGCTTTTTAGCTACTGCAAATAATTGGTAGATTATCACTCGAAGATAGGAGCTGCCAATATGATAACATACTTCTTATGATGTAAAGGCCATCAACAATTTCTATTTTCCAAGCTGAGGCAATAACCATGTTCTGGAGCTTACCACATGAAACAGGAAAATATTAGTCAGATTGGTTCCATACCAAATACATAAAAATAATGTAAAAGTAATTTATGCAAAATATGTGAAGAAAAAATCTATATTGAATACGTGGAAAACAAAAGTATCTCCACACTCAACACGTGAAAACAAAAGGTATAAATTAGCTCGATCTGTACTGAATTCAAAATCTGGAGGGGCATGGAACTTAAAATGTGGAGGCCTGGAGAGCTAAACAATAAAGCCAACATGAGAAAACAAATTGAAACAGGCTAGGACACAATCAGAGTGTATGGTGCGGCGGCAAAAACTACCGGCTAGACAATGCAAGATGCAAGTGAATCAGCTGCAGGTGGCGCATCTTAACGGGCCGTGGCTGTACGGCGGCAGATGACGCAAAGAAGATTAAGATTTGAGCCGGATCGAAGATTAAAAAGTGGCAGGGTAATTTATTGGAAAGAAAAAGACAGGGATCCACCAGCATAGCCTTTTCCCCCAAATCCCAGAGAGAGAGGGAAAGGGGCGGATCCGATAGGATTCTGGAGGTTATTAGGAGGAGGAGTGATTCTTACCGCTCCAAGCCCGACGACCAGAACGACAACCGCAACTCGAAGAAGATCACTAGAACAGGACCACAATTCCTCCAAACCAGTAGCCTACGACTCCTAGATCTAAAGGCAAAGAACTTGTAAACCACGACACGGCCATGAAACCGATACATACAGAGGAGAGGGCGGCATTGGACCCCCCTCCCCCTCCCCTTTGGCCGATCTCACCGGGGAGCAGAGAGGGAGAGGATGCACTGGAGGGGCAGCGACATGAGCACTCGAACAGATAAGATTTTCAAAGAGACGGCTACGGAGGTGAGAAAATCTAGGTGTCTCTTCCCGAGCGGTGCAATAGAGGAACCAGCTGTCGTGCAGCAGACGTGCAAAGAGGGCCCCTGGGCCACATGCAGAAGCACACACTATGAGAGGTCCAGAACCAGCGAGAGCATGCCCAACCCTCCCGCGGCAGATGGTCTCAAAGGAGCCGTAGCTCACCAGGCTTAAGCCTTTAATTAATTTCAGAGAAAATACGCTTCCAAGCACAACAAAGGACAAACCCAATAGAACAGATGATCACACTTGAGGACAACAGAACACAAGAAGTACGCGAAGGCAATCAGATCCAGTGTGGCACATGTTGTGTTAAACATTATGAAGCAGACTACCACTACGGTAATTCTGTATGTGCAACACAGAGGAACAGAGCAAAACAAAGAGAAACTAACATGGTATCCTTATATCCATTTTTTATATCCACATACTCCAACAAAATAATCTCTGGTAGCAGTATCTAGCACATGAGCTATTTTTGGTAAGCTAAAAAAGGATCATATAATAATAAAAGAAAGGTATGCTGGTTCGTTGACGATACAGGTTTCAATCATTTTCCCTAGTAAAATCTACAATCGCAGAGCAAAACAAAACCATAAGCATGATGATAGCTGAACAAATTCTTACCGGTCCTCCCGTGGTATCTAGTCCTCTGTATTGCTCGGGAGATAAATCAAACACAGTGCATCCTACATTGTTTCTTTTGTGAAGAAATTTCAACGCATCGCACACAGTCTGAATAATGCATCTACTTCAGTACTTTGATGTATCATGCCATGTATGTCGCAATGGAGAAGAAAATACTGAAGTGTCATTAGTGAGAGGCAAAACGACATTATGACCACCTAGATCCAGTTTCTTAGTTATCAAAAAATGAACATCAGCAGAAGGAACTTGCTCTAATAGGTAGCAACATTTATATAGAGCAGTCTAGCTATCAGCAATGCCTTAAATGCACCAAATATAGTACTCTAATGTGTCTGATCACACACAGGCAAGACACACGATCATGACCCTCAACCATGTAGGAGTCAAAATTAACAGGGTGTATTATATTATCTGACATTTTGACATGTGAAAATGCAGTATTCATGTGTCAGTTAGGTACTAATCTGAGCAGCATAGAACACACACAGAAAATACCAGAGGAAACAACCGGGACACCCTTCTCAAAAACAAATCTGAGCAGAAACATGAGCGAAACATAATTATTGTAGAAAATAATTTTAATGGCAAGATAGAGAGCATGTGTAACTACATATACAGGCTACATATAGTAACAATAAGACATACTTGGTTATATGAGAAATCATTAATGCATTTCAAACTGTGAATAAAATAGCATACGATCACATGGAGATTTCACAGTTTGCGGTGGTTGTGGTATGCTTCTTGAATCAACCAAAAACCTCCCAATACCTAAATGAGAACAAATTTTTTAATGACTAATCAATACTTCAAGGTTCTAACCGTGATTCTAACCATGCCATTTGAACTGTTTAGGAAGTCATGAACAAATGCAATTGAACTAAAATTGAGCAATCATGGTCAGGTGGTCCTAAACTGAATTGAAAACCAAAACTGAACTAAAAGTAGGTAAAGGAAGCTACCTAATTTCCCTCTGCCCATTGACGTCAAGGAACACGAGCCTGCCAGAGTCTGACTTGCCGACGTGGACACCAGGTCGCCGCGATGGCGCTTGCCGCTGCCAGATGCGGCCGGACTTGGCCGTTTCTGCCTAGGGCGCCCGCCGTCCCGAACCAGAGGAAGCAGGCGCTCCACCTCCCGGATCTCCGTCGGCCATGGCCGCCGTCGGCCGTTGGGGGCTGCGATTTGGGGAACTGGGAGGGCAGCAGGAGGGGGTTGGCGGTCGGCCGGTCGCTAGTTGCGGCTATGCGAGCGAGGGTTCCAGGAAGGCAGGAACGACGGGGAACGCCGAGTCGCGTGCGCGTGTGCGTTCCTGCTTCGCAACACGGGCCAAGCCAAAAGCCCATTCACAACTGGAGATTTTTGCCCACGATCAGTCCTAGAAATCTGCATGAATTCTATCTCGCGCACAAGGCAAGCGGCACCTGAAGCCCGGCGAGCGTTGGGGAATCGGGGAGCTGTGTCCGCCCGTGCGTACGTCCAAGGTCGGGGAGGAAACCCTTCGTGGTCGAGGCCCTTCCGCGTTTGTCCGTCGTGGTCGAGCTCCTGCTGTGGCCCACAGCAAATAAAGAGGATAGGAATGCGGAGACGGGACATGGCGGGGGCGTCCAGAGGCGACGGGAGAGGTCGTCGGTGACCATGGAGACTTTGGCTGAGAAGAGATAACCGCACCAGCGGTCCTATTCTTTGTCGATATTTTTTTGTCCTAAATCTTTAAAATTGCACATCCGAGTCCTAAATTTTTATAAGTGATTCATTCGAGGTCCTATTTTGCTCTGACCGCTTTGACTTGTCTATGTGGCGCTTTGACCACTGCCACGTCAGCAATAGAGATACCAGTTGGACATGTATATTTGCAAAAAGGTTCCTATGCCCTCGGCATGAACCGCATGTAGTGGAGCTTGTTGCGTCTCAGAGGGCGGCATGCGCTCAAGAACGGTGCCACCGCCCTTGGACATGGTAAGGCCTGAAACATGGGAGCACTTGGTCGATGCGGTCCATCTTCCCGTGGCGGAGGAGTAGGAGTAGGACCAAAGCTGTTTGCCGGAGTCGATGGCGGTGAAAAGCACCTGAAACGCCCGATGTCGTTTGTCGATGACGATGACGATGGCGTAGCCAGTCACATAGTCCCCACCGCTATTGCGATCGACGCTCGCAGGAGGCACTGAACCGAAGCGTTTCGCCTCCGGCGACGGGGGCAAACGGCCGATAGAGCTTCCGCGAGTTGAAAGGCACGGCCCGATGCGCAGAGGAGCAGCCGCACCGCGACGCCAGAGCTGGCGTAGTCGAAGAGTCCGCCGTCATTAGGGAACGAAGATAGATCACCGCATTATCCGCTCGGTCCGGCAGCTGTATGGAACCTCTCGAATCGCGCGGCCACGAGCACAACTTCCTCGTTATGGGCTCGACGACGGCCTAACGACGGCCGACGAGAAGTACCATCCGGGAGAAAGCCTCGAGGATGAAGGCGCTACCGCTCTTCTCAAATCGCAAGAGGAACGCCGGGTCGCCGAGGATGCGGAGTCACCGCTTTACGTGCCCGCAGCAGGGAGGTCCACGGGGTCCAGCAGGCGGGAGAAGATGTCGCGGAGGACGTCGTCCGAGCGGGGAGCACCAACGCCGCCTGCCATGGCCATCGGTGTCTACTTTTTGCTAGGGCATGATGTGGATCCTCGTGGCTCTCTAGCCCAAGACTCTAGAGACCGAGCTTCCTATAGAGCCCGCACTGCTCGTCTTCGTGGTGGCCGCCGTGTTGAAAAATAGAATGGGACCCTAGTTTGAAAAGGAATATAACATGAGGAGCTTTGTGCAAATATACACATCTAACTGGCATCGCTGTTGCTGACGTGGCAGTGGTCAAAGCGCCACGTAGACAAGTCAAAGCGATCAGAGCAAAATAGGACCTCGAATGAATCACTTACGAAAGGTTTAGGACTTGGATATGCAATTTTAATGATTTAGGACCAAACTGAAGGTATAGGCAAAGAACAGGGACCGCTGGTGCGGTTATCTCGGCTGAAAACCCTAGAAGAGGAGAGGGGATCTGAGAGGAGAAAGACGGGAGGGTGGGCGTGTGACCGTGTGGGCAAGCCGCAAGCGGTGTCTTATACGATATGAGCCGTACATCTGGATCGAACGACAAATATCTGTTACGTAGGGTAGATGGCCTGAGCGTTTAGGCCGAACACCACGCTTAAGTCAATAGTATATATACGGATCATTTAATTTGCTATTGCTTTAGAGTAATTTTCTATTACATAATAGTGATATTTTTTAAGTGCTTTTATGTGTGAACAAATGATGGATCTTGATAAACATTGTCGAGAGACCCATGAACACTAATAATGCTTAAACTTTGAATATTATTATGGCATCCCGCAAAACCACTACTAGAAAATCGCGTTGAATTTGTGCATTGCATCGTCATCATCATGCATTGTTTGCCAAAACTATGTTTGCAAAACCCGTCTTTGTTTTCTAAACGCCCCATCTTATTCAAACACCGGAAACCGGGTCCCCGGAATATTTTGTTTTGTCCGCTGCCGGTTTGCAAACGGCCCAATTAAATTAAATAAAAATTATAATTATTTTGGGGGCAATGAACGGTCCGAACCGACCGAACGACCGCCTGAAAACTAAAACGGTCCACCTACACCGCCTCTATTCCTAAACCTACCCAAATTCCTACCCAACCTACCTCCACCTCACTCCCTCCTATCCTCGACGCCACCTCACGACCCTCTTTCCTCACCCAACCACAAGACGCCACTTGGCCTCCACCTCTCTCTCCACCACACAACCCCCACCGTCCCCACACGCACACCACACCGCACACACGCCGCACCCACGCTGCAACCGCCTCTCGCCAAGTGGCCCCGCCCAACCCACTCACACTCACGCACGCCGACGCACTTTGGTCCCACTGGGCCCACCTACTCCACCTACCGCCTCCTCTCCTTCCTCCCGCCCCCAACCTGCCGCCTCCTCGCTGCAGCTGCCGGGCCGGCCCCAGCTCCTCCTTCCCCAACCTCCGTGCTGCCGCAGTTCTCTCCTCACCCCGCTCTCCTCCTCCGCCCGCCAGGTTTCCTCCTGGCCGGAGATGCTCGCCTGACCGCCTCAAGCTCGGCGCCAAACCTCCCCTGCCTCGCCTCAACCGCCGAGCGCGCCCTCGCCAAGCCACCGCCTCCGCGCCTCCATGCTCGCCGAGAAGGACCTCGCCGAGTCCGCGCTGCCGCCCGAGCCTCGCGAGCCCTCGCAGACCGTGACCGCCTCGGGCCTCCTCCGCGCGCCCTGCCCACTCGCCGCCGGCGCCCGCAAGCTGCCACCGCCCGCCGCGCCCGTCTGCCCGAGCCGCCTGCGTCCTCGTCGCTCCGACCCGCGCTCACCACCTGCAGCGGCTGCCGCGACCCCGTCCCGAGCTGCTCGTGGGCCCGCTGCCGCACTCAGGACCCCGCCAAGCTCGCCTCGATGAGCCGCATGAACCGCAGGAGCCAATACCACACCCGAACCCGGCGCCGCTCCAAGATCCCCTTCACGGGGTTGATGACCCGAAGGCCGGCAAGATCGCCACGGATGCGACAAGTTCTCCATCACGGAGCATCAAGACCGCCACATGAGACCGACCCTCGGGCCGCCGAGTTCACCGAGACCCTAGACGCAAGATCCCCTTCATGGGACGACAAGTGCTCCTTTCCGGACCCGAAGACCAACGGTTAAGTTCACCACCGACAAAAGACGGACTACGAGATCTACTTCGCGAGCACATGCGACAAGAACTACCCCCGATCCGAATACCCGCATCCCGGAATCCGAGACCGACACCGACAACTAAAACCGTGGAACCGACGAGATCGACCTCACCGACGCCATGATCTCCCTCACGGAATCCGAAGCGCGGACCCGCCAAGACCTCGAAACGGCAAGATCGACCCCGTGGGACCCGACAAGACCTTCGCGACAATAAGAACGACACCGAACCAAGCCCGGTTTCCCGGAACTCCAAGATCCTCCTCCGATATCCGAGAACGAATCCGTCGAACCCTGGACCCTGTCGAACCCTGAACCCCGGAACCCCAAGATCGCCGAACCCTAAATGTGTGACCTTTTCCTCGATACCCTATTTTATAAATGCATAATAACAACTTGATTGCATATTGAATTGTCATACTCGCATGCATATCTGTGGTTTGGGGGCCTTATGCCGATTCACCTAATAATTAAATATGGGGCCCATATGCGGGCAAATCTAGTCTCATATTGACCTCATTTAAACTTGTGTAGCGAACCGGTATCTTATCTTGCCTTGCTAAACAACATTTAATTGCGGGGTATCTAAATAACTTGCACCATCTAATTAATTGTCGGGACCCCGGTTCCGCTTAATATGACCTAATTACACCGCACCTTGCCATGCCATGCATCATACATGCATCATGCCGATCTTCCGCCGTTGTATTAAATATTGCATCCGGTGTTTCTTCTAGTGTTTTGCTTCTTCGCGGATAAGGCCGTTGAGTTGATGTGAGCTTCGCCCCGATCTTCGGTTGAACCCTTCGACATGTTTTCAGGCGAGCATCTCCCCCTTTCTACCTATCTTACTTTATAGTCTTTATTCCCTCCTGTTGATCTTTTGCTATCTGTGTTGCGATGCTTTGGTTTCCGTACCTGTGATATTCCCTTGCAGCCCTATATTGCCTTGGACACACCCTATTACCTGTTGTTTGGTAGATAGTGGGACTTGCGCGTCGTAGTCGCTTGCTCAAGTGCTGTTGCGTGTCGTCAAATGCCACAGTTGCTGATGTATTGCCGCATGTTGATGCTGGAGATGGTTCTAGTTTTACTTATTGTTCACTTTAATTTCTGTTTAACAACTAAAATTGAATAAGCAGAGGCATCGGTGGGTGATAGATAATATTTGGTTTCGAACGCCCACTTGTGTCCCGTGAGACCCCGAGTACTTGATACTGCCTTGATTTATCGCGCTATCCACATATGGGGAGTATGGGCCCCCTAGCCGTAGCTTGATTCCGCTCTTATTTCTTGGGGCCACAACTAGTTTGGGGCTTTATTACTATCCTGTACTTATGCCATGCTTTATCGCTTTATTTACGATTGTGAGGTACGCACAATCGCATCGCTTTTGGAAGCGGGATGTTTTCGCGGTATCGACAGCCCCGATTGGGGATCTGCGCCGTTCTGACCATCGACGCACCTTGAGTCTGCTCGAGCTAGCTTACTGCTATGGTAGCTTAATGGGTGGCCCCCTGAAATATTTCAATCTTGCGATTGCTCGCCGTGAGACCTCGTTGGTTTTGATTTGGTTTTTCCGAGGTTGATCGTGTGTGTTGCTATTGGTGCACCCGCCGGTTAAAACTTTCTGAAAGCCGTGTCCGCGGTTATGGACGACTTGGAGCACAGTATCTCGATCATAGACAAGCATAACTAAAGTTTACTGCTATTAATTTGACTTATAATGACTAGTAATCAGCTTCACTATAACGGAATGGCTAATTAATACTGTCCACAATTGCTTGTTGGTTGTCGCTTGCGACAATTGTACCTGACTAGTAAGTATTGCAACTACAACGAAATGGCTGAATAAAAGTACCAACAACTGTTGGGTTTTGGGTTTTATCTCATGCTATCTGTACCTGATTAGTAATTGTTGCAACTATCACGGAATGGTTAACTAAAAGTGCCCACTGTTTATTTTATCAGGACGATTATCTAAACCTGACTAGTAAAGTACCGCAACTATCACTAATTAAATAAAACTGCCAACTGTGTGAGTTCCTCGGTTGACTTCCTCGATAGGTCTCGAGGGGGAAACGCCAGGATGGGTTTGTTTGGTGTTAGCTTCAGGTTGGATCCGAATAGGTCATTCTCACCCCTCTCTGATAACCGCCGTTTGAATCGAGTCTCTATAGGCTGTTTAGTGCATGCTGCCGCTGCCGCTTCAGTCCACCATACCTATGTAGGCGAGGACCGCCGAATTCTAGCCTCGCTGTAATCGCCTCGATCGACGCCCTTCTTTGTTTTCGCTTTGCCCTTTGTCGGCACCTTTTTGTTAAGGTGTTTTGAGATCGACGCCGTTAGCGGGGTTACCCTTCCGCTTGGCACAGGCAGGGTTATGGACGCCATTGGTTATTCTTCGTGGCTCTTAGCCCCATTTGCATCTTGTCCGTAGTCGGACGCTCGATCATTTTCAAGGTGATTTGGATCTTTGTATATTATATTCGTATTCTTGACTCTTTGAGTCGTTATATATATCTGCTCGTGGGTCCCATCGAGGACTGTTGTGTGATGTTATTACTTCGTTTTCCACCCGCGAAAGTGCTGGTGGCACCTTTGAATCGTTTCTATGCGGGTTTGGTGAATTTTGCCCAAATTTGCATAGGTCCGATTCTGAGGGTGTTACTGAGTGGTATCGAGCTCGGCTTGCGATACCCACAAGTCCAAATTTCAGGATAACCTAGCTAAACGGCCGAAGTAGAGTGTCAAAACTATTTTTGAAAATCGGTTGGATAGTTCTGACTAGGTCTGATTTTACTCCTTACCCCTCTGCTATTCTCCTCTTACCTCGACGTGTTTTGAATCTGCTCTTCTCTCTCTTGAGTCTAGGAATTCGTGGTTGGGTTTCCGTACCTTGTGGTTTCGCTTTCTCCCTTTGGTAACGGAGGTGCTACGATCATCAATCTGCAGCTTGTCTGTTGTACCCTTCCTCCAATCTTTTGGTCTTGAGCTCTTTATCCCTATGTGTTCCTTGCCGGTTATCAGTGTCGTTGAAAAACATATGAGAAGGACAAGCATTGGTGAAGTTGGAGTATACCTTGAGCATGTGTTGTTCATGCCAATGGAACCATCGCGGAACCTAATCATTGTGTCTTTCATACGATTCCTGCTGGCATCATCCCTTTGTTCCGGATACCGCCTAAGGAGGACTGTTGTGTGATGTTATTACTTCGTTTTCCACCCGCACGAAAGTGCCTGGTGGGCACCTTTGAATCGTTTCTATGCGGGTTTGGTGAATTTTGCCCAAATTTGCATAGGTCCGATTCTGAGGGTGTTACAATTATTTAATTTTTTAACATAAATATTAAAGATATGTTGAAGTGTTTTATGGATTGTTGGGGGGGGGGGGACAACTGCCCCCCTTGATCCTAGGGAAGCTCTCTTTAAACAAGGGTCCCTTGTTATTGTGTTGTCGTAGGGCCCTCAAAATTCGTGGACCGGCCCTAGGTACGGTGCATTGGCACGTGGAACACGCGCTAGGCTGGAAGATGGGGTCTAGCTGCGATGCGTCCGCGATCGTTTAACTAGTGACAACTCCATCTCCAAAAATAGTCGATGATGATCCGCTTGTCGACTAAACAATATACTACTGTCTCGGATTTTTCTTTAACAAAGGAAAACACTTCTCCTATTCCATTGATTAAGCGAATTGAACCGTTAGGAACACCAACACAACCAAGTCCACACCTCGACAGCACTATGCTAACACCGGGAAAACCTCGCCCACATGACACGGGATTGTTGTCCTCAACAAGGTCATCATCCTCAACACGGTCAACCTTTCGGGACCGTCACCCAACATCCATTTACTTCACCACGCAGAGCGGACCGCCATCCCTATGAATGACCTGTCCGCTCGCAGCCCAAGCAGACATGACAAACCAGCGCCCGCATCCTAGGCCCTCGCCTCAACATAAAGTCAACCTGCCTCCGATGAGACGTATCAACCAAGCCGACAACTTGGTGACACTAGCGACACAAGATTGCTATCCTAAGCAAACAACACATGTGCCCCATGAAACTGCTGCCCACCGTGGTTTCTCGGGCCACCGCCACAACTCGCAAATATCCTCCTTTGTTGCCCCGACATCCACCAACTAGGCGACGAGGTAAACACATCCCAACAAATGAACTAGGCCTCCAAGACGATGCCTCCAAGAAGATCACAATGTAGTTGTCTCGAACCTGAAGCTAGGGATTTCTTCACGAGAGTCTAGACCCACCATAAGAGTGTGGATGGAGCTCTCCATGACCAGCGCTTCTAAGAAGGAATACGACATTGGTGCGCCATCACCGGCGTCACCGACAAGTTAAGTGTAGATGGCAACTTCCTTTTTTTAGTTGCCACATGGCAACTTGCATTCGTCCGCGCCCTAAAACTCCGTGCCTTTCTAGGATGGCGGTTGTAACACCCTCAGAATCGACCCTATGCAAGTTTCAGCGATTCCCGCCAAACCCGCATAGAAACGATTCAAAGGTGCCCACTATGCACTTTCGTGCGGGTGGAAAACGAAGTAATACCATTACACAATAGTCCACGATGGAACCCACAGAACAGATATATACAACAATGACTCAAAGAGTCAAGAATACATATATACAATACAAAGATCTAAATCACCTTGAAAACGATACAACGTCCGACTACGGACAAGATGCAAATGGGGCTAAGAGCCCTGAAGAATAACCAATGGCGTCCATAACCTGCCTGTGCCAAGCGTAAGGGTAACCTCGCTAACAACGCCGATCTCAAAACCTGCTTAAACAAAAGGGTGTCGACAAAGGGCAAAGGAAAAAAGAGCGGTCGATCGAGGCCGATGCAGCGAGACTAGAATTCGGCGGTCCTCGCCTACATATGTATGGTGGACTGAAGCGGCAGCGGAGCATGCGCTAAACAACCTATAGATAGTCAATACATTTGTCGGCTATTAGAGAAAGATGAGAAAGACCTATTCGGATCCAACCTGATACTACCACCAAACAAACCCATCCTGGTATTTCCCCCTCGAGACCAAACGAGGAAATCAAGCCGAGGAAAACTCACACGGTTGGCAGTTTTATCCATTCCATTATAGTTGCAACACTTACTAGTCATATATAGATAGTATGAGTCATCCTGATATAATAAGCAGTGGGCACTTTTAATTAACCATTTCTTTGTAGTTGCGATACTTACTAGTCAGATACATATAACATGAGACATACACGAACCCATCAGTTGTTGGCACTTTTATTTAGCCATTCCGTTGTAGTGAAGCTGATTACTGGTCATTATAAAGTCAAATTTATAGCACTACTTTAGTTATAGTTGTTTATGATCGAGATACTGTGCTCCAAGTCGTCCATAACCGCGGACACGGCTTTCAGAAAGTTTTACCCTGGAGGGGGGCACAAATAGCAACACACGCACGATCAATCTTGAAAAAAACCAAATGAAAACCCAACGAGGCATCACGACAGAGCAATTGCAAGATTCATATAATATTTCAGGGGCCACCCCACCAAGCTACCCGCTACGAAGTTGGCCGGCTCTGAGACGGACCCAGAGGTTTGTGACGACGGGTGTAAACGACTAGGAACCCGAAAATGTGACTGGGCTTGTCGATACTGCAAAAATGTGGCACGGGGTTCCAAAATAGTACAGGCGCTCCACGCGCAATCGTAAATAAAGCAGTAAAGCATGGCATAAGTACATGATAGTAATAAAGCCCCAAACTACTTTGTGGCCCCAAGAAATAATATATGACTCAAGCTCTGGCTAGGGGGATTCATGGTCCCACATGCGGATAGTGCGAATATTCAAATAACAGGTATCAAGTACTCGGGGTCCTACGGGACACAAGTGGACGGTTAAAAATCAAATAACATCTATTGCCCACCTATGCCTCTGCATTATTTACCTACTTCAATTTTAGTTATTAAACGGTAATTAAAGCCATGATCATCTCCAACATTAATCATGAGGCAATAATCCAACAACTGTGGAACACCGACAGTGCGACCCACCACCTGCGCGAGCAACTACGACTCGCAAGGCCAATTGTCTACCAAACAACAGGTAATAGGAGGTGTCCAAGGCAATATAATGGCTGCAAGGAATATCACGGGTACGAAACTAGAGCATCGCAATACAGATAGAAATAGATCAACGGGAGGAAATAAAGACTATAAAGGTAAAATAGGTAGAAAGGGGGAGAATGCTCGCCTGAAAACATTGCCAAAGTTTCATAACCTAAGAACTTGTCGAAGCTCACAACATCTCATCGTCCTATCCGGAAAGAAGCAAAACACTAAAAGGAACAAGCGATACAACAATTACAACTAATGCGGAAGAATCGGCATGATCATAATATGATGCATGACATGGCAAGTTAATGATGCAAACTATGTCCAAAAGGTATTAGGGACATAGCACATTGATGATATAGCATTCGTGAGGCATTATTGATAAGAAACAATTAGTTCTCAATTTTATTTATCATGTTTTCCTTACAGAAACAATACGGATTATAAAACTGCTCTTAATTCATTATGCAAATGATAACATGGATATCCTGGTTGGAGAGGTCTCATCGCGCTGGTCAATTTAGACATATCATTTGTCGAATTCAGAATTACGGTTTTAAAGTTATGCAATTATTAAGAAATGGCCATTTATTAAACATTTATTATTTCGAAAATTTTAAATTACTCAAATGATATTATAAATAGCATAAACAGATTCCTCGCATTTCTCTCATTCAAAAACATATATTATTTCTATTATTTGAGTTTATGAATTTAAAACAATATTAAAGTCGATTATATTAAAAAGGGGTCAAAGTCAAAGGTTTGACTAGATAGAGTCAACCCTGGTCAAAATTGAAAACATGGATGAATTCAAATTTGGAAAAAAATCACTTTTCATTTTGTAAGTTTTGAAAATTCGAGTTATTTCAAAAGATATGAATTTAATTAGATTTCAACATTTTCTGGAATTGTTATTGATCAGGAAAAGCTTCTAGAACTTTCTGCACCGAAGTCGTTTTTACACACAGGCGATGACAGGTGGGCCAGCAAAGTGGGAGGCCCACTGCGCGTGCGAACAGGCCAGGTGGCGACAAGTGGCACCAATGAGGACTGTGGGTTGAGTTTTTAAAATGGTCACGGTCCTTTTTACAAGATCATCAAGGATCGACGGGAGACAGAATCGGATCTGAATATTATCAGCAAAAACAGTTAGCTCAGTCGAATGTTTGGAAAAAGATGGCGAGAAAACTATGGGGAATATCGCGACGCTGTAAAGATAAAAACTATAGAGGGGAACAACGGCTTCAACTTTTGTTCAGAAATCATCGCTTGAAATCTATTGTGATGCCGGGTAAAAGCCGACGAACCGGGACGTTCTGGTGGTTGCAGACTAACGGGACATCTCCAGAAAAACAGTGTTTTGGCCAGACTTCGGACGAAGATGGCGAGAGCCGTACTGCATAAAAATGATCGAGCCTCAGCTCGTTGGAAAGAGGCCACAACGGAGGATAACTAGACATGAATTTAGGATCCGGAGTCAAACTATGTAGTGCGCTATGTACACGGAAACAGGGTGTCCAGGCTGCTGTTGTGCGAGGAGAGCACGAACTGTCGGACGAACTGCAGAGACGTCAGCCTTCAGAAAAAAATGTCCCAACTTTTCTAGATGATTCTGACTCACTCATGGCTCGGATTGGAACGATTCCTGTTGGGATGGAAATAGGTGACCTAGGGGTTAGGAAGGGTGCTTATGGGGTCGACGGACATGCCTGGAACAGCTCGAAATTGAGCTCAGAACTGGGCGTTAACACTTCTGATGCTATGCGGCGACCTGCGCCTGCTGTTCACGCGCACAGCGAGCGGAACGGGCGGCGAGACCGAACGGGAGAGAGACCACACAGGAAGAGGGGATGGTGGTTGCTTACCGAGGGCTTGGTGGAGACCCGGGAAGGTTGGAGGCGACATAGAGGAAGGAGGTGGATCTGCTCGAGATTCCTTGAGGTGCCCAAACAGAGATAGAGAAGTGGACCTAGCGTCGCTGATCAGCAGCTCCGGCTCCATCTCCTGCAAGTATGATGAAGAGGGCGCTGCGGCGGCTCCATCTCCATTCATCTGGATCCCATGCTCCAAAGCGGCAGCGCGGTGGAATCCCTTATTCTGCTCTCTCTTGGATCTTGGTGGATAAGAAGAAGACAGGGAGGGGGAAACGACGGCGCTGAGCGAGGAAGGGGGGCGGACTAGGGTTCCAGGACTGCCTCAGCTGGGGATAAAGAGGGGGGTGCTGACGCGAACGACTAAATAGACGACAACCTGCTTCGTTGGTTGGTCGACTGAGAGAGAAAACTAGGGAGAAGAAGAACAGGGGAAAACGGCGTCGTGTTCTGTGTCCCGAAGCGCTACGGCCAGGTGGAGGAGGATTGGGCCGGTGGAGGGCTACTGGGGCCGGTCCAGGGGAGTTTTTCTTTGTTGATGTTCTTTATGTTTTCTTTTCCTGCTTTCTTGTGTTTGTTTTCCAAAACCGTCAAAGCATCTTGCTGTAAACAAAAAAATTTGAAAATACCAGATTCAAAACCAAGATAGGGGACAGGTAGATGATCAACTTGGAGGTGTGATTCTAGGGTAGATGAAATATAGCTGGTATGTCACTTCTAGGAAGAGAAATAAAGTATCACAAAGCAAGAAATATATGAGAGGAAGGTGGAGTGGTTTGGGACATAGCCATGCATGATGTAGGGATAAAACCATTACACTTGCAAGCATGGGAAATGTGCTATGAGATGAACCAATCAAGCCCTAGCATGAGTTCACTTAATAAACGTTTATTTGAATGATATACCAATATAGTGTGTATAATCCACTATGTTTTAACATGGCCAAATCAAGTCAAATAACTCCCTTATTCAAAGCAACCCCATGAATTGGTTAGAGTGGATTTACCTCCATAGCATCCAAGAATGAGCCAAGGAGAATGTCATATCAATATTGTGAGAAAAATATAGCTCATATATGGGAAAGGAGAGCAAGATAGGATCCACCCAAATTATTTATGAGCTAGATTTAAATACCCAAACGAAAAACATGTGCTCATATGTAATCAAGATGGTGCGGATGATGAAAGGAACCAAAAGAAGGTGGCAAGGTGGATGATGGAATTAAAAGGTGGTGGAGATATAAGAGATATGCCCTCAACTCAACTTGGGCATCAAGAAATATATCAAGAGCCAACTACAATATATCAAGAGTCAAATACATGTAGTACAATATAAATGCATATGAAATAAGAAGCAAATGAAAGGGTTTTATATGGTGCTCAATTGCAAGGTGGCATGGTGACATGAGCATGATATAATGATGATGCAAAGAATGACATGTAGGAAGTAGCAATATATAGACTAGGCAAGTAGCATTGCAATTGTTAGACAATTGGGATGCTACAACTCTCCCCCACTAAAGAAGAATCTCGCCCCGAGATTCCTAGGAAAGAAATCTTCACGATCCCATGTAGCTCGTTCAAGGGGATGGTGCGGCGACTGCGCCTTGCCAAACTTGTCGAGAGAACTCTCCGGCGAACAAAGGACGAAGGTAAAGGTTTCAGCAGATAAAGCCACCGCTAACTTCGACAGAAGGAGATAAAAGATGCATTCTAATCCACTTCAATGCACAAGAACAAATAGAATGAGTAGTCGGCATGGGGGCCAATCCATCACGCACCCAAACTATTACTCCACTCGTTCAGTAGAAAAGCGTGCAACCCATTCTCCAGTTTAGACTGAAGATCTTGACAAGCGACGTTCAGAAACAAAGGACTGATGCAGGCTCTTCATCGGATCTGATGTAGATGATGTCGTCACGTTGGAAACTCCGGGTGATACAAAGAATTTTTTTAGTGAATTTTCGGTCCACTAAAATATACAACAGAGGAAAATTCCTCAGATAACATGAAGACCAGATGTCAAAGCACCGTTACAAGAGGTTGGAAGCGAAACCCTTAAGGTATGAAGAAAACCCCGCCACGAGAATTCTTGGACTCGAAGAAAAGGTAAGGGCAGATTCAAAACACGCAGAGGTAAGAGGAGAGCAGAGGGGTAAGGAGTAAAAGCAGACCTAATCAGATCTATCCAACCAATTTTGCAAAATAGTTTTGGACACTCTACAACGTCCGTTAGCTAGGGTATCCTACAGGCTGGACCGGTTGGTTATCGTAACTGCTGAGCTCTGATACCACTCTGTAACACCCTCAGAATCGACCCTATGCAAGTTTCAGTGATTCCCGCAAAACCCGCATAGAAACGATTCAAAGGTGCCCACCAGGCACTTTCGTGCGGGTGGAAAACGAAGTAATACCATTACACAATAGTCCACGATGGAACCCACAGAACAGATATATACAACAATGACTCAAAGAGTAAAGAATACAGATATACAATACAAAGATCGAAATCACCTTGAAAACAATACAACGTCCGACTATGGACAAGATGCAAATGGGGTTAAAAGACCTGAAGAATAACCAATGGCGTCCATAACCCTGCCCATGCCAAGCCGAAAGGGTAACCCTGCTAACGACGTCTATCTCAAAACCTGCTTAAACAAAAGGGGTGCCGACAAAGGGCAAAGAAAAAAGAGAGCGGTCAGTACTAAGGCCAGTAAACGGCAAGACTAGAATTCGGCGGTCCTCGCCTACATAGGTATGGTGGACTGAAGCGGCAACGGAGCATGCGCTAAACAAACTATAGATACTCAATACATTTGTCGGCTATCAGAGAAAGATGAGAACGACCTATTCGGATCCAACCTGATACTACCACCAAACAAACCCATCCTGGTATTTCCCCCTCGAGACCAAACGAGGAAGTCAAGCCGACGAAAACTCACACGGTTGGCAGTTTTATCCATTCCATTATAGTTGCAACACTTACTAGTCATATATAGATAGTATGAGTCATCCTGATATAATAAGCAGTGGGCACTTTTAATTAACCATTTCGTTGTAGTTGCGATACTTACTAGTCAGATACATATAACATGAGACATACACGAACCCATCAGTTGTTGGCACTTTTATTTAGCCATTCCGTTGTAGTGAAGCTGATTACTAGTCATTATTAAGTCAAATTTATAGCACTACTTTAGTTATAGTTGTCTATGATCGAGATACTGTGCTCCAAGTCGTCCATAACCGCGGACACGGCTTTCAGAAAGTTTTACCCTGGAGGGGGGCACAAATAGCAACACACGCACGATCAATCTTGAAAAAAACCAAATGAAAACCCAACGAGGCATCACGACAGAGCAATTGCAAGATTCATATAATATTTCAGGGGCCACCCCACAAAGCTACCCGCTACGAAGTTGGCGGCTCGAGACGGACCCAGAGGTTTGTGACGACGGGTGTAAACGACTAGGAACCCGAAAATGTGACGGGCTTGTCGACATCGCAAAATGTGGCACGGGTTCCAAAATAGTACAGCGCCCACAATCGTAAATAAAGCAGTAAAGCATGGCATAAGTACATGATAGTAATAAAGCCCCAAACTATTTTGTGGCCCCAAGAAATAATATATGACTCAAGCTCTGGCTAGGGGGATTCATGGTCCCACATGCGGATAGTGCGAATATTCAAATAACAGGTATCAAGTACTCGGGGTCCTACAGGACACAAGTGGACGGTTAAAAACCAAATAACATCCACCTATGCCTCTGCATTATTTACCTACTTTAATTTTAGTTATTAAACGGTAATTAAAGTCATGATCATCTCCAACATTAATCATGAGGCAATACTCCAACAACCGTGGAACACCGACAGCGCGACCCACCACCTGCGCAAGCAAGTACGACTCGCAAGGCCGACTGTCTACCAAACAACAGGTAATAGGAGGTGTCCAAGGCAATATAATGGCTGCAAGGGATATCACGGGTACGAAACTAGAGCATCGCAATATAGATAGCAATAGATCAACAGGAGGAAATAAAGACTATAAAGGTAAAATAGGTAGAAAGGATGAGAATGCTCGCGTGAAAACATTGCCGAAGTTTCATAACCGAAGAACTTGTCGAAGCTCACAACATCTCATCGTCCTATCCGGGAAGAAGCAAAACACTAAAAGGAACAAGCGATGCAGCAATTACAACTAATGCGGAAGAATTGGCATGATCATAATATGATGCATGACATGGCAAGTTAATGATGCAAACTATGTCCAAAAGGTATTAGGAACATAGCACATTGATGATATAGCATTCGTGAGGCATTATTAATAAGAGACAATTAGTTCTCAATTTTATTTATCATGTTTTCCTTGCATAAACAATACTGATTATAAAACTGATCTTAATGCATGATGCAAATGATAACATGGATATCCTGGTTGGATAGGTCTCGTCGCGCTGGTCAATTTAGACATATCATTTGTCGAATTCGGAATTACGTTTTTAAAGTTATACAATTATTAAGAAATAGCCATTTATTATTTCAAAAAATTTAAATTACTCAAATGATATTATAAATAGCATAAACAGATTCCTCGCATTTTTCTGATTCAAAAACATATATTGTCTGTATTATTTGAGTTTACAAATTTAAAACAATATTAAAGTCGGTTATATTAAAAATGGGTCAAAGTCAAAGATTTGACTAGATAGAGTCAACCCTGGTCAAAATTGAAAACATGGATGAATTCAAATTTGGAAAACATTCACTTTTCATTTTGTAAGTTTTGCAAATTCGAATTATTTCAAAAGATATGAATTTAATTAGATTTCAACATTTTCTGAAATTGTTATTAATTAGGAAAAGGTTCTGAAACTTTCTGCACCGAAGTCGTTTTTACACATAGGCGATGACAGGTGGGCCGGCAAAGTGGGAGGCCCACTGCCCGTGCGAACAGGCCAGGTGGCGACAAGTGGCACCAATAAGGACTGCGGGTTGAGTTTTTAAAATGGTCACGGTCCTTTTTACAAGATCATCAAGGACCGACGGGAGACAGAATCTTATCTGAATATTATCAGCAAAAACAGTTAGCTCAGTCGATGTTTGGAAAAAGATGGTGAGAAAACTATGGGGAATCTCGCGACGCCGTAAAGATAAAAACTATAGAGGGGAACAACGGCTTCAACTTTTGTTCAGAAATCATCGCCTGAAATCTATTGTGATGCCGGGTAAAAGCCGACGAACCGAGACGTTCCGGTGGTTGCAGACTAATGGGACATCTCCAGAAAAACAGTGTTTTGGCCAGACTTCGGACGAAGATGGCGAGAGCCGTACTGCATAAAAATGATCGAGCCTCAGCTCGTTGGAAAGAGGCCACAACGGAGAATAACTAGACATGAATTTAGGATCCGGAGTCAAACTATGGAGTGCGCTATGTACAGAGAAACAGGGTGTCCAGGCTGCTGTTGTGCGAGGAGAGCACGAACTGTCGGACGAACTACAGAGACGTCAGCCTTCAGAAAAAATGTCCCAACTTTGCTAGATGATTCTGACTCACTCATGGCTCGGATTGGAACGATTCCTGTTGGGATGGTGTTATCACCGTATTTTGGCCAAAGACGGAGATGGGCCGTGATCAAGATGGGCTTAGAAGATACGTATATTCAAGGTGTGGTTGGATCGGCCTAGTGCGTAGATTTGGGCTGAATTGCCCGTGTATCTTGTATCTTAGTAGGAGTCGTATTTGTTTAGGTTCCGTTTATGTTTAGATAAAGATAGAGTTGTAGAGTTATTCCAAAAGTAGAGAGTCTCCGGACTATAAATATGTACCTAGGGTTATTGAGAAAAGAAGGACAATCACGTTCACAACCAACAACAATCTCAAGGCGCCACCCCTTGTTTCTAGGGTTTTTCTCGGGTAGTGCCATCGCCTAGATCGCACCTTGCGATCTAGGCGATTTACTATGCGTTATCCGGTGTTACTCGTCAAGCCTTGTTGATGGCGGTAACACCTTACCTACAGATTTGTTAGAGCTAGCATCGATACTTTTACTACGATTGCTTATTCATGCTACCTCTAGCTATCTCGCCGCCTTTGCACCTTCTCCGGGTGTAAAGGTGGCATCTTGCTTGATTTCGCTTAAGTCGATTTGATCTGTTATAGTTGTGCCTTGTTCATCAAGGTTTAGTTTAATATCTACGTGGTTAGGCCTCACAAACGGGTTGAACGATCCGTGTCGTAAGGTATGGTTTATTGATCTTAGAGGATGTTTCCGGAATTGACATTATGTTGGTTTTAGGCCTTCTCTAGGATCGGTTTTCTACTATCTTCGTATCTATTAGGCTCAACTACGTGGGACGTTCGGTTGCGTGGTGAAACGTTAAACTATCGAGATCGATTTAACTTGTAGTAATTAAGCAAAACCCCATGTTATCATAGATCCAATGCGTAACCATGGGGACAATCGGCTCAAAGCCGATTTACTGGAAACCGGAGCCGATCACGGCTCGAATTTTACGATACTTGTTTACCGTGCAGAAACCAATCGGAACAATCCATCACCTTCCGACCAGGTATAGGTCGTGGCACGCCTCGAACCAAGACAGACGCTGTGCGTCTTGGAAGATTTGCGGGCCGTTGACCGAGGGACTAGGGCCCACCAGCCGCTCTGGGAGCCTCCCGGCTCTTCGTGTTGCTAGTCACTGCCCGCCGGTGAGTTTTGACAGGCAACACATTCTGGCACGCCCGGTGGGACCCTCAACAACGTCTACATCAATGTCCGACGCCGCGATGGAGAACAGGCCGGTCACGTACGACGAGCTTCCTGCTGAGCACAAAGCGAAGTATGACGAGATCAAAGAGCTCTTCGAAGCCGACCTCATCGGCTCTTTCGAGAGGACCCGTACGCGGGGCATCAAGTGGAAGGGATTCTCCCCCGAGGGTGCTCTCGATGAAGTAGATCATCGCATTCTTCGGAGGAACGCTCCAGGCTCTGCGACGAAGTCAACTATATGGTGGCTCATTCTCTACACCGCCACTCAGAGCCCGTGAACGCTTCGAGCGGATTGCGTCGCGTGGTCCAGAGATCATGAAACATCAAGACTCTCCGGGGCCCACTTTAGGAACCACCAAGGAGAAAGACCGCTCCACACCGACCGCATCGCCGGTCACGCCATGGCTCCGAGCCGCCAGATCAGCGGCATACATTGTCTACAAGGCGGAGGCGATCCGGTGATTGCCAATTCCTGTTCGAGCCACCCAAGGAGATTCCGATGGGTACATATGTGCCTACGTCTTGGATCGCAACAACTTGGCGCTAGCCCAGACGCGATCAACCGGAGTCTCCATGGCGGGGTTCTGCCGCAGATCTTCGTGAGCAGCGTTCACAGGGCAACGGTGTCCGGATGGACGCCGACAAACAGCGCGTATAGCCAAGTATGCCAATCGAACTAGCCATGAGAATCCAGCCCTGCAGCTCAAACAGTGGACCAAATCACTACCATCTTGAGAGATCGGTTAAACCGTGCGAAAAGGCGCGATCGGCTACTCAAAGCCGTACTTCAACGAGTTTGACCTGATTCCACTACCGCCCAAATATAAGCTCCTTGAGTTCTCAAGATTCAGCGGGTCGAGAGGGTCAAGCTCGATCGAGCACGTAAGCCGATACCGGCGGCTAGGTATGATTCGACATCGGATCAAATGCGCGTGAGATTTTTGCACAATCTCTAAGACCAGCTTTTGGGTGGTACACCTCGCGCCACCGATTCAATTCGCACTGAAGCAACTAGAAGAACAGTTCCACATCCAAGTACCATTCGTGAGGCGACCGAGGCTGGCATTGCGCACAAGTAACGGCGACGGGGAAACGTAGCGAATACATCCAGGCTCGTAACCATCAAGACAGATGTTATTCGCTCGTTTAACAGAAGGAAGCAATCGACCGGCTGTGGTGGGGCTCTTAGCACCCGTCAAGGATCTGGCTTTCGGTGGAGTACAACTCATCGGCACACATGGCCCGTAAACGACGATGTATGAACAGCGCCTGAAAGTTATACCAAGACAGTTCAAGCGGCTCGTAAGCCTGTAACGGAAGAAGATGATCCTACACAAGACCGTGAGGTGGCCGTGGCCGTGGGCTCGGGCGAACACCATGTCCTGCAAATGGGTGAAATAGGGCCTTTGAAAGGGTTTGACTTGACGTGAGCAAAGCCGAGCGGATATTCGATTATCTTTGAAAGAGAAACAGTTGAGGTTACACAGGCCACAAGATCCCCACCGCTCGAGATGAACGGAGACCATATCGCAAGTGGCATCATTCGCTCACCCACACCACCAATGATTGCAAAGAGTCACGGCGCCAGATCCAAATGGCAATAGAACAAGGCCGCTCCTCGCCACCGCCATGAAGGTGGACACGAACCCGCTCCCGGTGTCAACATGATAGAGCTCTGCCGCCCGCGAGCGCCAACGGACTTTTCGTTTGATGTCAACATGGCTGGGTCTGGGTACCACCATGACACGTACAAGGAAGGAGGTGATCACTCTCGGAGCAAAGACAGAGAGAAGGCTGGTCCACGCGACCGGCCCAGCCACGATGGCGGGCGGTACTTAACAGAGGAACAAGTGAGGAGAGTGCGATATCAGAAGCCACATTCCACGCACCTCCTTAACAAATATGAGCGCCAGTCTGACCAACGTCGCCAGCACGACAGAGACGATGAAAGACATGGGCACCTCGCCGAGGGACCACCCAAAGAGAAGGAAGGCGCAGACAAACATTGGGATTGCCCCTTCTTCAAGCATTGCTGGGACGTGGGAATGAGCCGATTGCCTACAGCCGACAACTGCCCAGAATGTGGACCACAAAAGAAGGGCACGAGGCCAGTATCGGTGTTCGAACGTCTCGGACCTCTCCCACCTCAGAGCCGTCCTAAGGAGTCCACTAGAGCGAAGGGCCTTGAGAGGACCAGGGACGACGAAGAAGAAGACAGGTTTCACCGTCCAAGGTGGTGCCCCGATGGACTCAGACACACTCAGAAACGCAGAGTACAACGGCTGCGTAACTTAGAAGAAGCTGAAGCGCAGTATCTCCACGCGCTAAAGAAGGCACGGCCGGATCTCGGCCAAAGTAAGGCAGATTACGGAAGCGGAGGGCCCGCGACAAGGAAAGAGTGGCGCCCAAACCAATAAAGCCGATGCACGTGCATCGGCCGGCACAAACATGGTGTTCAGATTCGGCAGAAGTTCTCGCGCCACGAACCAATATGCTACCAAAGGGCTTGATCGCGCCCACGCCGCTATCTTGAGAAGCCACGAGAAGGGTTACAAACATCCGAAAGCGGCAGACTGCGGGCTACATCAATGGACAACCCGTCAAGAAGATGTTGGTGGACACCGAGCGGCAGCTAACATCATGCCATACTCCATGCTACGACGCTTGGGACGCCCACGCGGACCGATCAAAACCAACGCCACGTTAAGCGACTTCAACGCCGGCCTTGAAACGCAAGGTGTTCTTAACGTGGATCCGACGGCAGGAAAACTATACCCACGCCATTTTTCGCCGTGAACAGAAAAGTACCTACGCCGCCTTGCTAGGAAGGGATTGGATCCACGCTAATCGCATTCCATCCACGATGCACCAAAGGTTCGATGGGACGGAGATGAAGTGGAGGTCGCCCATGCGATTCTATCGAGGTTTCCATTGCCGCACGAACATCCGGGAAGCGAAGACCAAGAGCCGATCTCGAATCAGTTTGGACGGTGGAGCGCATTGAAGCTTCAAAAACGGGTGAGGCTGGTCTTATCCATCGCCCGACAGAATAGAAAGGTCCACGATCATCGTGGTACAGCCGATCATCACGATCGCCAAAAATAAAAAGCAACGACCATACGACAAGCAGATCATGTAGTCGTAGCAGGGATACGCCCTGCCATTGTAAAACCGTGAGGTGTAAACCGCCCTTGACGAGCACAATCAAGAAGGGGGCCGATTCAGGCAATCGGCCCAAATTATTTTTGTTGTCCCCACCTACTGCTTGCCCTGTGTTTAGCATCGACCTGACAGGTGACGGCAAGCTAGGGTATGGGTTTACATCCGCTGATGAGCTCGAAGAGATTGACATTGGTCCTGGGGATAAGCCACGACCAACATTTATCAGCAAGAAATTAGATCCAGATCTGCGAGGCCCAATGATCGCCCTGTTGAAACAATACCCATCGCTACCGACTACACAGAAATGCTCGTTAGACAGAGCATCATTGAGCATCGGCCCATCGAAAAAGGATTCCGGCCATTTCAGCAGCGAGCACGGCAAATGAAGGCCGAAATTCTGGTAGAAGTCAAGAAGGAGGTCGAGAAAATGTTGATAGCCAAGTTAATCAGGCCATGCAGGTATGCTGAATGGATTTCTAGTATAGTGCCTGTGGAGAAGAAGGATGGCCATGGCGGTCGCCATAGATTTTCGGATCTCAACAGGCGACCAAGGATGAGTATCCGATGCCGGTGCGAGACGCGTTAATAAACGCAATGCTGGTCACAAGATCTTAAGTTTCATGGATGGCAATGCTGGTTACAACCAAATTTTTATGGCTCCGTAAGACATACACAAAACCGCATTCAGAGTACCGGTTCGGTGGGTCTCTTGAGTATGTGGTCATGACGTTGATCAAGAATCTTTGGCGCCACATACCGAGGGCCATGAATTATATTTTCCACGACCGATCGGCCGTGGTGGAAATCTACATTGACGACGTGGTGGTCAAATCTGCTTCGGCCAAGGGCACTTGGGCGATCTATAACGTCTGGACCGAACAAGAAAGTTCGCCCTGGATGAATCCAAAGAAGTGTGCTTTGAGTGACGGCCGGTCGCCTCGGGTTTCTTGGTCCATGAACGCGGATTGAGATCGGCTCAAGAGTAAGGAGGCGGTCGAACAATGAAGCCACCCACTACAAAGAAAGAGCTGCAGCTCATCGGCAAGATCAACTTCAGACGATTCATCTCTAACCTGTCAGAAGGATAGAGCCGCTCATGGGGCTCGTAAAAATTAAAGTCGACGAGGAATTCGCTTAGGGGCGTAACAACAACGGGCCTTCGACGAGATCAAAGAATATCCGACAAAGCCGCCAGTTAGTTCCACCCCACCGCACAAACCATTCTACATTTACTTGTCGATGGCGACACGCCCATCGCCTCGGTGGTGGTACAAGTGCATGATGGGTTAGAGCGAGTCGTATTCTACATAAGGGAGGATGCTAGACGCAGAGACAAGGTATCCAGATATCGACAAGTTGTGCCTGTTTGTTCTTTACATGTACCAAGTCGCCACATTTTGCTATCGCCAGAGGTCATCATCATATGCAAGTCGGACGTCATAAAGCACATGCTATCGGCTCCTATGTTAAAAGGCCGATTGGGCAAATGGATGTTTGCATTATCGAGTTTGACATCCGTATCAACCCGCAAAGCTGTTAAGGGACAAAGGGCTGATCTTATTGCCGAGAGGATCAACACTAACATAGCAACACTATCCATAAAAGCATGGGCTATGTTTTTCGACGGATCAGTTTGTGACGATGGTCATGCATCGATTTTGCTCGTGTCGCCCCGGGGGGCAACATTTTCCTTCTCCATCAGGTTGTCTACCCTTTGCACCAACAATGTAGCCGAGTACGAGGCAATACGCAAGGGGATGGAGTTACTCCTCGAAGCCGGAGCCGAGGCAGTGGAAATTTTTGGTGACTCAAAGTTGGTACTTTCCCAACTCACGGAGGAGTACAAGTGCGAGAGCGAGTCCCTCTTCCCATTATGGTTGCACTGCCGTGAGTTGATGGCACAATTCCGATACATGAACTTCAGCTGGATCCCGCGGTCGCAGAACATAGAGGCAAATGATCTTGCACAGATGGCTTCAGGCTATAAAGAGGCAGCGGAGGGAGCCGATATTCAGGTACAGCTCTTGGAAGCCGACGACTGGAGAGCCGATATCTTCAATTACTTGAAGGATTCGGCTCGGGGGGCACCTAAAAGGATAAGGTACAGAGCCATGAAGTATGTGCTAATTGGGGACGAAATGTTTTACAGGACCCTGGAAGGATTATTGCTCAAATGTTTGGGAACAACCGAGACTAATCGGCTCCTACACGAGGTACATGAAGGCGCCTGTGGGACTCATCAGTCGGCTCACAAGATGAAGTGGTTGATCAGGAGATCAGGGTTTTATTGGCCCACCATGCTCGAGGACTATTTTAAGTACTACAAAGGGTGTCAAGCATGTCAGATATTTGGAAAAATCCAGATGGTACCCGACGCCGATGAATCCCATCATCAAGCCTTGGCCATTCCGAGGTTGGGGCATGGACATGATTGGCAAGATCAATCCTCCACAAGCAAAGGCCACATGTGGATCTTGGCCATCATGATTATTTTACCAAGTGGGTGGAGGCCGTCCCTATGAAGTCAAGAAGTTCAAAAGATGTTGTCAATTTTGTGAAAGCATGTTATTCATAGGTTTGGGATTCCTCGACTATCACAACCGATGGAGGTTCGGTTTTCACTTCTCACGAGTTCGTAGAGTTCGTGAGGATACAGGATTAAGCCGATTCGATCATCTCCGTACTACGCTCAAGCAAATGGACAAGCCGAGGCGCCCAACCGTAGTCTTATCAAACTGATCAAGAGGAAAATCGATGAGCATCCGAGGCGTTGGCATGAAGTTTTATCGAGGCTTTATGGGCTTATCGCATGTCATGTCATGGAGCGATAAAACCTCTCCGTACCATCTGTCTATGGACAAGAAGCCGTATTGCCTTGGGAAATTACTACCGATCGAGACGCTCACTTTTCGTAACGATCTAACAACCAAGAGTATGCAACTTTGATGAGTGACAAGATTGAAGATGTGGACGAGCTTAGGTCAGTGGTCACTGGAGAAAATAAAAGAGAACAAGGCTAAGGTAGCTCGTGCCTACAACAAGAAGGTGAAGCCAAAGGAGTTCCACGTTGGAGATTTGGTATGGGAAGTCGTTGCCCTTGGGTACTAAGGACGCAAAGATATGGGAAATGGTCTCCAAATTGGCACGGACGCAAGGTCGACCAAGTTTTAAAAGGGAACGCATACATGCTTGAGCAGTTGGATGGAGTAAAGTTCCCAGTAGCAGTCAATGGACAACATCTCAAGAAATATTTCCCAAGCATGTGGGATATGGGACAATAAAAACTTGAGGAGCCGATACGAGATCGGCTAAGTCGATTATTGGCAAGAATATGGGGCCGATGTTGAAAATCGGCAATAAAAAAAAACAACAAGCTACTAAGGAAATGCTTTGAGGGCATGGAGAGCGCCAAGACGGAACTCGCTTGTTTCATTCCATCATCATCCTTGCCGGTCGATAGCTGTCGGTCAGGCACATTTTTCGATGGGCTTGGGTTACCGCTGCACCGTGAAATAGCCGTTGTGATTCAACCGAGTTGACCTCAAACGTTTTTAGAAGGAGCGATGGGTGGTCATCGGCTTTGTGCAATTTAATCCGTTTAGAAGGAGCCGATACTGTCATCGGCTTATGGAACATCGACATGTTTCGTTATCGGCAATTAAAGCAAAAGGAAGCAACAATTGGGAAACAGAGTTTCATTCATTCGAAGGTCATTGCTTACAAGGTTCGACATAAAAAGGGCCTACTAATGCTACGGCCATTACTACTACATCCTAATCGAAGCCGAGGTCGCTGCCGCCGCCGCCGCGCCTTCCTCGCCTTTTCTTTGCTACTACCGCCGTCTTCGCCGCATCGAGGAAGCCAAGAGGGCCTCCTCGTCTCGCCTTTGTCATCGCTGCCGTCTTCGGACCCGCACGGAAGTACCGCACCGGCTGGTACTCCTGAGGAGGTGTCCTCCTCCTCCTCTTCTTCCTCTTCTTCAGGAGTCGACGCCATCCTGTGACATGGCGTCGTTGCCGTCCGCCGCCTCCCCCGCCGAGGAACTGGGCTCTTCGCCGTCAGGACGCTGCCTCCTCGACTGCAAAGTCTAACCCTCTCGTCCCACCATTGTGGGCGAGAGTGTTGTACGCCATTGCCGTGGTGCTCGAGTCGGTTCATGCCACTGAGGCTATTGGAGGCGTGGGAGGAGAGATCGGAGGAAGCAGAGGAGGCCATGGCGAGAAAGAGGGTTTTTTCCGGTGGAGAAAGAGGGTTTTTTGGCTTCGGGAGGAAGATGGGGACTGTGAACTGTTCAGGCGGATTTAAATAAAGAGGAATAGTGAAGAAACGGTTCAATGCCATAGCAGTTTCCCAGATTGCGCTGCCAAAATCGTCAAATCATGCCTCATGGAGGAGTTGAGAAGACAGGCATCATGATGAAGGGGTGGCGTGATTTATCTGTTTCGCCACGCTGCTCGACATACGCGTAGCCCGATAAAAAAAACCCAAGAGAAGGAAAAAACACACAGAGTGGTTTTGGAATTATCATTGCCAAAACCAGGGGGGCATGTGTTATCACCGTATTTTGGCCAAAGACGGAGATGGGCCGTGATCAAGATGGGCTTAGAAGATATGTATATTCAAGGTGTGGTTGGATCGGCCTAGTGCGTAGATTTGGGCTGAATTGCCCGTGTATCTTGTATCTTAGTAGGAGTCGTATTTGTTTAGGTTCCGTTTATGTTTAGATAAAGATAGAGTTGTAGAGTTATTCCAAAAGTAGAGAGTCTCCGGACTATAAATATGTACCTAGGGTTATTGAGAAAAGAAGGACAATCACGTTCACAACCAACAACAATCTCGGCGCATCGCCACCCCTTGTTTCTAGGGTTTTTCTCGGGTAAGTATTTGCCTAGATCGCACCTTGCGATCTAGGCGATTTACTATCGTTATCCGGTGTTACTCGTCTGAAGCCTTGTTGATGGCGAGTAACACCTTTACCACGATTTGTTAGAGCTAGCATCGATACTTTTACTACGATTGCTTATTCATGCTACCTCTAGCTATCTCGCCGCCTTTGCACCTTCTCCCGGTGTAAAGGTGGCATCTTGCTTGATTTCGCTTAAGTCGATTTGATCTATAGTTGTGCCTTGTTCATCAAGGTTTAGTTTAATATCTACGTGGTTAGGCCTCACAAACGGGTTGAACGATCCGAATACGTAAGGTATGGTTTATTGATCTTAGAGGGATGTTTCCGGAATTGACGTTATGTTGGTTTTAGGCCTTCTAGGATCGGTTTTCTACTATCTTCGTATCTATTAGGCTCAACTACGCGTGGACGCTCCGTTTGCGTGAAAACGTTAAACTATCGAGATCGATTTAACTTGTAGTAATTAAGCAAAACCCCATGTTATCATAGATCCAATGTAACCATGGGGACAATCGGCCTGAAAGCCGATTTACTGGAAACCTGGAGCCGATCACGGCTCGAATTTTACGATACTTGTTTACCGTGCAGAAACCAATCGAACAATCCATCACCTTCCG
This sequence comes from Avena longiglumis, assembly GCA_030063025.1. Taxonomy (NCBI): domain Eukaryota; kingdom Viridiplantae; phylum Streptophyta; class Magnoliopsida; order Poales; family Poaceae; genus Avena; species Avena longiglumis. Next base: position 49,676,849 of record CP125976.1, on the reverse strand, counting down.
ACCAGGTATAGGTCGTGGCACGCCTCGAACCAAGACAGACGCGTGCGTCTTTGGAAGATTTGGCCGTTGACCGAGGGACTAGGGCCCACCAGCGCCTGGGAGCCTCCGGCTCTTCGTGTTGCTAGTCACTTTGCACGGTGAGTTTTGACAGCAACACATTCGCACGCCGGTGGGACCTCAACAACGTCTACATCAATGTCCGACGCGATGGAGAACAGGCCGGTCACGCATTTACGAGCTTCCCCGCTGAGCACAAAGCGGCATGACGAGATCAAAGAGCTCTTCGAAGCCGACCTCATCGGCTCTTCGAGAGGACCCGTCGCGGGGCATCAAGTGGAAGGGATTCTCCGAGGGTGCTCTCGATGAAGTAGATCCGTCTGCCTTTCGAGGAACGCCTGTGGCTCGCGACAGAAGTCAACTATATGGTGGCTCATTCTCTACACCGCCACTCGAGAGCCCGTGAACGCTTTGAGCGGATTGCATTCGCGTGGTCCAGAGATCATGAAACATCGATTCTCGGGGCCCACTTTAGGAACCCACCAAGGAGAAAGACCGCCCACACCGCATCAGAATCGCCGGTCACGCCAGGCTCCAGAGCCGCCAGGATCAGCGGCATACATTGTCTACAAGGCGGGAGGCGATCCAGGTGATTGCCAATTCCTGTTCGAGCCACCCAAGGAGATTCCGCATGGGTACATATGTGCCTACGTGCCGGACTGCAACAGATGGAAAGAGGTGACCTAGGGGTTAGGAAGGGTGCTTATGGGGTCGACGGACATGCCTAGAACAGCTCGAAATTGAGCTCAGAACTGGGCGTTAACACTTCTGATGCTATGCGGCGACCTGCGTCTCATCGCTCACGCCAAGACAATGAGTGAACGGGCGAGACCGAACGGGAGAGAGACCACAAAGGAAGAGGGGATGGTGGTTGCTTACCGAGGGCTTGGTGGAGACCCGGGAAGGTCGGAGGCGACATAGAGGAAGGAGGTGGATCTGCTCGAGATTCCTTGAGGTGCCCAAACAGATATAGAGAAGTGGACCTGGCGTCGTTGATCAACAACTCCGTCTCCATCTCCTGCAAGTATGACGAAGAGGGCGCTGCGACGGCTCCATCTCCATTCATCTGGATCCCACGCTCCAAAGCGGCAGCGCGGTGGAATCCCTTATTCCGCTCTCTCTTGGATCTTGGTGGATAAGAAGAAGACAGGGAGGGGAAAACGACGACGCTGAGCGAGGAAGGGGGACGGACTAGGGTTCCAGGGCTGCCTCAGTTGGGGATAAAGAGGGGGAGGTGTTGACACGAACGACGGAAGATACGGCAACCTGCTTCGTTGGTTGGTCGACTGAGAGAGAAAACTAGGGAGAAGAGGAACAGGCGAAACGGTGCCGTGTTCTGTGTCCCGAAGCGCTACGGCCAGGTGGAGGAGGATTGGGCCGGTGGAGGGCTACTGGGGCCGGTCCAGGGGAGTTTTTCTTTGTTGATGTTCTTTATGTTTTCCTTTTCCCGCTTTCTTGTGTTTGTTTTCCAAAACCATCAAAGCATCTTGCTGTAAACAAAAATATTTGAAAATACCAGATTCAAAACCAAGATAGGGGACAGGTAGATGATCAACTTGGAGGTGTGATTCTAGGGTAGATGAAATATAGCTGGTATGTCACTTCCAGGAAGAGAAATAAAGTATCACAAAGCAAGAAATATATGAGAGGAAGGTGGAATGGTTTGGGACATAGCCATGCATGATGTAGGGATAAAACCATTACACTTGCAAGCATGGGAAATGTGCTATGAGATGAACCAATCAAGCCCTAGCATGAGTTCACTTAATAAACGTTTATTTGAATGATATACCAATATAGTGTGTATAATCCACTATGTTTTAACATGGACAAATCAAGTCAAATAACTCCCTTATTCAAAGCAACCCCATGAATTGGTTAGAGTGGATTTTACCTCCATAGCATCCAAGAATGAGCCAAGGAGAATGTCATATCAATATTGTGAGAAAAATATAGCTCATATATGGGAAAGGAGAGCAAGATAGGATCCACCCAAATTATTTATGAGCTAGATTTAAATACCCAAAAGAAAAACATGTGCTCATATGTAATCAAGATGGTGCAGATGATGAAAGGAACCAAAAGAAGGAGGCAAGGTGGATGATGGAATTAAAAGGTGGTGGAGATATAAGAGATATGCCCTCAACTCAACTTGGGCATCAAGAAATATATCAAGAGCCAACTACAATATATCAAGAGTCAAATACAAATAATACAATATAAATGCATATGGAATAAGAAGAAAATGAAAGGGTTTTATATGATGCTCAATTGCAAGGTGGCATGGTGACATGAGCATGATATAATGATGATGCAAAGAATGACATGTAGGAAGTAGCAATATATAGGCTAGGCAAGTAGCATTGCAATTGTTAGACAATTGGGATGCTACAGCGGTGCGCCTTCGGCTCGTGCTAATGTTTGTAGTTGTCGCTGGATGATCCATATATCTATTTGTAATAAATTTTATTGTGGAATTTTCAGTGGGAAAAAGCCATGGTGAAATTTTATGGTCCTTTTGTGTTTTCGCAATTCACAAATTGATTTTTTTAGATTTATTTTAGTGTTATGTAAACACTTACGAGTCTGCACATGTCCATGCAGGGATACAGTATGATCACTTTAGCATCCACACTATCGTGCAACACTTCTCGCCTTGTCTCCTCTCTCGGACCGTTGTCGCTACATGTGGCCTTCTTCTACGCCTCTCTCTACCTCATCGCCATCGCGCAGGGCACCGACAAGCCTTGCGGCCTTGCCTTCGCCGCCGATCAGTTCGACCCCGAGAACCCCAAGGAGCGCGCGTCCCGCAACTCCCTCTTCAACTGGTGGTTCTTCTCGATGGCCGTCGGCATCTCCGTCGCTGTCGCTGTTGTCAGCTATGTCCAGGAGAACGTTGGCTGGGGTTTAGGCTTCAGCATGCTCTGCACCTTCGCAATTTTCCTTGTCGGCACCCCCACCTACCGTGTCTGCCCAACCCGGCGCCGAGAGCCCTTCTCGCTTTGCAGCCTCTGCGATCGCCAGGAGCTCCAACTTTGAGACGAGATACCACCGTGGTGGGGAAGAGGACGAAGACGCCGTGGCCAAGTCAGAGGAGGCGTGTGGCGTCCTACGGCTGGTGCTGATATGGGCGGCGTGCCTAGCATATGGAGTGGTGTACGCTCAGGTCATGCATGACGCTCTTCAATAAGCAGGGCCGCACCTTGGACCGGCGCGTCTTTGTTGGCCTAGAGCTTTCGCCGGCGGCACTGCAGACGCTCGGGCGAGCGAGCATCCTGTTGTTCGTGCCCATCTACGATCGTGTGCTCGTGCCCACGCTGCGGTGTGTGACGGGCAGCCTGTCGGGGCTGGCGCTACTGCAGCGCGTGGGGATCGACATGGACGTCTCCCTGGCTGCAGTGTTGGTGGCGGCTCTGGTGGAGGCTCGACGGCTAGAGACGGCACGCGAGCACAGCCTGGTGGACAACCCATGGGCCACTGTGCCGATGAGCTGGGCGTGGCTGGTGCCGCAGTACGCGATGATGGGAGTGTCGGACATGTTCACCATGGTTGGCATGCATGAGTTTTTCTACGACCAGATGCCTAGCGAGCTGCGCAGCCTAGGGCTGGCGCTGTACTGACCGTGATACGTCGAAAACATATCGACAATTTTTGATGTTCCATGCTTGTTTAGTATCTACTTTGCTTTGCTTTGTCCACACTTTGAGGTGCTTTTCATATGTTTTCTAGTACTAACCTATTAACAAGTTGCTACAGCGTCAGTTGCCCATTTTCTTCTGTTTTTGGTTCCAGAAAGGCAGAAAATCAATATTCTCGGAATTGGACGGGACAAAAGCCAAAGTCAATATTTACCGTGGGGGACACGAAGCCGGAATACAAGACGGAGGAGACTCACCAGGGGGCCACACCCCCTAGCCGCGCGGGGGGACCACCCCGCGCCTGGGGGTGTAGCCGCCCTGGTGGCCCCCCTGTCTCGCCTCTTCGCCTATAAGAAGCCCATGATGCCTAAACCCTAAGCACCCGATCAATATTCCACGAAACCGTCTATAGCCGCCGCCACCATCGTCCCTAGATCGGGGGGATCTGAAGCTCTTCCCTGCACCCTGCCAGAGGGGAGATCATCCCGGAGGCCTTCTTCATCATGCCAGCCTCCGGAAGCGCGAGTAGTTACACCTTGGACTATGGGTCCATGTAGTAGCTAGATGGTTGTATCTCCTCCTTGTGATTTCATGTTTAGATCTTGTGAGCTCCGTTCATGATCAAGATCTCATTTATTTGTAATCATGCATGTTGTATTTGCGGGGATCCGATGGATATTGAGATTACTATGTCAGATTGATTAATGGTTTTGTCTTATTGATTCTATCATGTCTGTGTTGTTTGTGATCTTGCATGCTCTCCGTTGTTAGTAGCTATCTTGGCCAAGTAGTTGCTAGTGACTCCAAGAGGGGGTATTTATGCTCGATAGTGGGTTCATGCCTATATTTAATCAAGGGAAGTGACACTAAGGTTGTAGATGTGCTGTTGCCACTAGGGAGAAAATAACGGTCTCTTGTTCATGGAACAAGTGGATTTTTTACCTTACACACTTTGCTTAAAGCAGTTGTCTGTTGCTTGCAACTTAATACTGGAGGGGGTTCGGATGATAACCCAAAGGTGGAATTCTAGTCATAGATGCAGTTGGATGGCGGTCTATGTATCTTGTTGTATTTCCCAATCGAATCTCATAGGATCTCTATGTCTAGTATTGCATTGTTATGCCTTGCTTACTCCTGTTAATTGCCCTGTTGTAATTTGTTTATCCAGCATGCCAGGTTTGTTTATATAAGGAGAACACCTATAGTGAACTATGGACCCCGGTCCAATCTTTACCATTGATACATCTTCCATCGTTATCCATTTGTCGCAAACCATCATCACCTTCCACACCATATAGTTAATCCTTTATTACAGCAACCAGCGAGATTGACAACCTCACTGTTCGTTGCGGCAAAGTCTTGAGTTTGTGTTGTGTAGGTTTCCACGTTGTTTGCAACACCTTTGAGACGTTTCCTTCCTCCTACTGGTTAAATAACCTTGGTTTCTTACTGAGGTAAGACTTTTTGTTGTGCTGCATCACACCTTGCTCTTGGGGTTTCCAGACGAAGCGCTCCACGTTGACCAGGCGCCATCAGAGCGTCACCGGCATCAGCGGGTTCATCAGCAGCGCGCTCATCTCCTTCATCGACCGCGTCACCAGCGGTAATGGCGGCGATGGTACCGACAACCTCAACCGTCGACCTCATTTATTTCTATTGGTCGCTGCAAGACATCGACCGCCGAGCACGTGCTCTACCTCTGGTTTGCTATATCATACACCTACAACAACCATAATAGGATCATCTGAGTGATGGGATGATCACTTCAGGTGATGACACACAACTGTCACACATCCATTATTCAGTAGGTAGGAAAAACGAGAAATCTGCTATTAAGCATACAACATATGAGAATTGTACATATGAATAGATGAGCTAAACGGAAGTTGATATCCTTTGTTGGATTCTATTCGTCGTTATCTTTCCAACAAAATTGGTTTCATATCGTTTGGAGTTCGTATGCGAAAGTTATTGCAGTTTTGGTTTCTAGAATTTCCCTTACCGGAAGTCCCGGCCACCCACCGGAAATTCTGCTCGGGCCTAGTTGCCGCCGGAAGTTCTGGTTGAAAATTCGGCTCTCGTTCCTCTCACGTACTGTAACCTCTGTGTTTTATGTGCTCTATTTGACGGAACTTCGGTCAGAATTTCCACAGGTAGTTCCATTCCCACCGGAAGTTCTGGTGGACCAGTGAAAGTTCCGGCCAGGCTCGTGTTTTCAGTCTTTTGCATCACAGTTTTCTGACCGTTGGCTAAGTGCCACCGGAATTTTGGGCCTCCCACCGGAAGTTCTAGCCAGGGTCGTAAATGCCCATAACGGGAAGTTCTAGGAGCCCTTTAAAAGGGGCTCCTCTTCCCCTTCGTGGGCACTAGCTCTTTTCTTGGTTCTTGGCTTTCTCTCTCTCCTCCATTGTTGACCTTAAAGAGCTTTCCCTCTCCCCTTTCCCTTCCTATGATTCTTGCATCTTTTTGAGGGATTTGAGAGAAGAGATCTAGATCTACAATCCCCCAAGCCAAATCCCTTCTTTGTGAAGGAATCATTGGGATCTAGATCTTGGAGAGTTTTGTGTTCTTCCTCCTTATTCCCCAATAGCTTTTGTAGCTTTGTTGGAATTTGGGAGAGAGGGACTTTCCCTTGCATTTGTTTCATAGGTTTGAGTTCTCCTCGGAGATTCGGCGAGTTCAAGCTTGTGGGCTTGTTTCTCTTGGGTTCTTGGAACCCTAGATGGTTGTGTGGTTGGGTTGTTGACTTCTTGTGACTTGTTATGGTCTTGTAGCCTTTTGTGGCTTTGTTGGCCTTTTGTGGCGTTGTAGCCTTTTGTGGCTTTGTTGTTGGGAGCCTCCAATTGAGTTGTGGAGATAGCCCCAATCTTGTAGGGGTTTTGGTGACCGCCCTCAAGTGTCCCTTAGTGGATCGTGAGTAGGCCTTTATGGCGAGCTCATGGGAGAATAGGGTGAGCCTTTTGTGGCACCGGTGAGTTGTGTGCCTTCGCATCCGGGGTGAGGCCTTGTGTGGCGTTGGCTGAGCATCGAGCCACCACACACCGAGGTGATCCATTTGTAGCGTTTGGAGTGCATTGCGCCATTTCACGTCTCCAACGGAGACGTAGCTTCTTTGGAAGTGAACTTCGGGATAAAAATCTTCGTCTCTGGGTCCATCGGTTATCTGTCCACCGAGCCCTTTACTTTGGACTTTAGTTTGTGATAGCCATCGTGCTTGAAGTATTTATATCTTGCTAGCACCTTGTTGCTTGTATTGCTTAGCATAGGTTGTTGGTGCACTTAGCTGAACCTAGTGGTTAGGTTTTGTGCTCAATAAATCAAATGTTAGTTTTATTCCGCATTTATTTGAGCCTAACCGTAATAATTTTAAAAGCCTATTCACCCCCTATAGGCGACGTCCTTTGCACTTTCAACTAGGATGTAGGGCTAAGTTGGGTATACGATTATAGGGCTCGGGGGTCCATTCCACTTCACAGGGTGCGCCTCATGCGGCGGTGCCGGGTCATGTAGCGGCAGTATCTCTCATGCGGTAGTGCCGTTCTGGGACAGCGGAAAATGCCGCTCCTAGGTGCGTCTGGACCCTCTATAGGGCCAGTTTCGTAGCGGTTTCGTACTGGTGACGCTTGGGTGGAGGAGTACTTTTGGCGATGAGCGGCAGTAGGGGCACCAATAGAGGCAGCAATGCTGCTTGGGTGGCAGTGCCACTTGGTTTGGCGATAGTGCCTCTTTTGGGACTTCACAATCTTCCTTTCATGTTTTGATATTTGTGGCTTGGGTTGGATGTAGTCTTGGGGAGTGTACCTGATCACATACAATGCATTTGAATGAAGTAGCAATCCATCCAAGAGGGAATCAAGGTCACACATGGAGTGGAGCAAATTCACCTTATCAGGGAGAGACTTGATGCGGGCATGTGTCATTGGACCACTCGAGGGACTTGGTGGTATTGTAATAGATGTGGACGTAAGGGGTATCACATCTATCCTATCCCTTCTCGTCTAGGCTCGAGGGCGTCACGCCACCGACAAGCACATGTTACAGATGGTTTCATAGCACTATAGGCCGCCACTGACCAAACATGGCAGCACGCCGCCTCACCAAAGTTTTCACCCCTACCAGCCCACCGACACCGCCCTTCCACTTCCTTGCCGACCCAGAGCGACGCCTCCAGGGAGGACACGACACCGCCCAATCAGAAGGATTTAGGTTTTCACCTAGGAGAGGGGAGGGGTGATGGGAGGTGGAGCTCGATGTAGCCTTCAAGAAGGGGAACTGCGTATGTTGCGTCGTCGTCGTGATCGCCACTGCCGGTCAAGAGTTTCCTCTAGGCCAAAGCCCCATGCCCAACCATCATGCAGAGAGGAGCCATGTCCAGGCGCATGTTGCGTATAGGTCGTGTCATGACCAGGCGAGGAGGTCCGGCTCTGGCACCGGCGGTGGTGGCACCACGTCCTGCAGAGAGCACTACATAACCATCTTGATGGCGAAGGAGTCCTCGTCGAAGGGGACTGCCTAGTCTGCCGGCTCCGGCTTCGGCTGGCGCAGGCGAAGCCGGCCGGTCGACAGTGATGGCGTGCAGGGCTCGTTGATGACGATTCCCCATGATTTCGTCCTTGGCGGTGAGCGCATCAGCGTCTCGGCCTCCCGCTTAATGGGACGCATAGCCTCGCCGCTGGCACACGACGACTGTGCCGGCGTGGAGCCGGACGAGCATGAGGCAGAGGCGATGGAGGACGAGGAACTGAGGCTGCCCAGGTGGGCAGCCAGTTCGCTGGAGGTGTGCGCCTCGCCCTCTCCGTGGGCATCGGCGAGTGCAGGAAGCCCACCCTCGGGCGGTTGCCAGCGTGGATATGCTCCAGGACGGCGGTGGGTGTCCGTCCCGGCGTACTCGAACATCGATGGCACCCCGCCGTGTTGTTGAGCTTCGGTGGCGAGCCGAGAGGCCCTTCGTGGGCGTCGAGCTCCCGGTTTCGGCGCTCGGCAAAGAACTACTTCCAGTAAACTAAGTTACCGGGGTCGTCGGCGATCTCCGGGTTGTCCATCGCCGCGATGGTGGCCTGGATCTCCTCCATCATCTCATCATCCTCCGGCACCGGCACGCCATCGGTGCTGAGCTTTCGGTAGTCATTGCCCGGCGAGAGCTGAGGCGAAGGGATGACGACGACTCGGCTTCTAGTCGCTGACAGGGCAGGGCCACACGCGGAACCCTTTTTATTCACAGTTTTCGCTTCGTCCGGCGTTCCCAGCGCCCAGGATCGGCCTGGGATCCCTGGACGAAAGTTGGGCCAAATTCGAACAAAATCGACGTCCTGAAAATGCGGCTGGGTCATTTTTTAGCGTCCGAATAAAAAATTCGCCCTAAAAACGGACAGCTAGGAACTCGAGGGGAGATGTTCTGAGGCTTATGTCATGATACATGGTAGAGTAGAAAACTGCTGAGGTTGTCTGAAAATAACGCGTGAACCTATCGATTGAGGAGGCAATTTTTCTGCTGAAATTTAATCGGAGTTGACATTGTAAATTTTCGGCATACTTCTACTTGGTTAACAAGCTTATGTCATGATACATGGTAGAGCAGAAAACTGCTGAGGTTGTGTGAAAATAACGCGTGAACCAATCGATTGAGGAGGCAATTTTTCTGCTGAAAGTTAATTGGAGTTGACATTGTAAATTTTCGTCATACTTCTACTTGGTTAACAAGATAACATCTTTTTATCTATCCCGATTCAGTATATCTACTCTCTCTGTTTAGAAATATAAGATATTTTAGTTTTGTAAAATAAATATATTTTATTTCAAACATATACGAATCTATATACTAAAAGACATCTAGATAATCTCCCAAGTTCTCTCCTTCACACCCGTTGGGCATACATCCTGCCTGAAACCCCTGACCCTGATGGTTGACAACAGCTGAGCCCGTCACAATTCTCCTGCAATTCCTAAACTCCAATCCTTCAAGACACGACCTATACGCAACCACGCAATAATCTTTCATATGCTTGCAGCAACAATTTACAAGCCATGGCCGGCCATAGAATCATCAGGCGTCCAATCTTGCAGCTACTTTGTGCAGCCTTCGTCATGCTCTGCAGCAGCAGCACCTGCAGCAGTTCCCTGCAGTTCGCGTACGACAGCTTCGACGCGGCCAGCAAGGCCGACTTCAGCTTCACCCCGGACTCCTCAATCTCCAACGGCTCCCTGCAGATCACCCCCAACGCCGGCAATATCACTCACCGGTCGGGCAGGGTGATGTACGCGAGGGAGACCCTCAAGCTCTGGAACCGCCAGCGCACAGCGCTCACCTCCTTCCGGACGGAGTTCGTGCTCAACATCCTCCCGCAGAAAGGCGGCGCCGGGGAAGGCATGGCCTTCATCCTCACCAACCACCCGGCGCTGCCCGCAAACAGCAGCGGGCAGTGGCTCGGTGTCTCCAACAACGCCACGGACGGCGCGGCGTCGAACCGGATCGTGGCGCTGGAGTTCGACACGCGGCGGAGCTACGAGGCGGACACGGACGGCAACCACGCCGGCCTGGACTTCAACAGCGTCCACTCCGTCGCACAGTACCCGCTAAGCAACCTCTCCATCGTCCTCTCCAGCGGGTCCGACTTTCAGGTCATCGTAGAGTACGACGGCGCGGTGAAGGTGATGGCCGTGGCGGTGGTGCAGGAGGGGATGGTCTATAGCTCGGGCTATTTGCTTGTCGATCTGTCGCGGTATCTGCTGGACGACATATCGCTGGGTTTCGCGGCGTCGACGGGCGAGTTCGCCGAGCTGAACCAAGTCAGGTCCTGGAATTTCAGCACGTACGGGGACGCGATCGCCGGCGAGAAAGGCAGGCTGAGTTTGTTTCTCGTCGTGTTGATCCCGCTGGCCATCGCCGTGCTATTGATGGCGGTGCTCGTGTGGAGGAGGCTGACGCGGCGGACGAGGCTGGCGTACCGCAACCTCGAGAAGATGATCGACGCGCACGGTCCGGTCAGGTTTAAGCTCAGGGAGCTCAGGAACGCGACGGCGGACTTCAGCGATGGCCGTAAGCTCGGGAGAGGCGGCTCCGGCACCGTTTACCTCGGGTATCTGAGGAGAATGGGCATGGAGGTGGCCGTGAAGCGGGTGTCCACCAACGTCAACTCCAACCGGGGCGAGAAGGAGTTTGTGGCGGAGGTGAACACGATCAGCAAGCTCTCGCACCGGAACCTCGTGAAGCTCATCGGGTGGTGTCACAAGAAGGGCGAGCTGCTCCTAGTCTACGAGTACTTCCCCATGGGAAGCCTTGACAAGCTCCTCTATGCCAGAGAAAGGACCGCGTCGTCGTCACCGTCGTTGATGTCGGCGTCCACAAACACCACGGAGCTCACGTGGGAGCGGCGGCACAAGATCATCTGTGGGGTGGCGTCGGCGCTGGACTACCTGCACCACGGGAGCAGCAAGCGGATCCTCCACAGGGACGTCAAGGCCAGCAACGTGATGCTTGACGAGGAGTACAACGCGCGGCTGGGGGACTTCGGCCTCGCACGCGTCATCCAGTGCGACAGCGCCACGCACCACTCCACGCAGGCCGTGGCGGGGACGCGAGGCTACATGGCGTACGAGAGCTTCTTCACCGGTCGCGCCAGCCTCGACACGGACGTGTACGCGTTCGGGGCCTTCGTCATGGAGGTGGTCAGCGGGAGAAGCCCCAGCAGCGCCGTGCTATACGACAACGACGACGAGGAGTACTCCATAGGACGGCGAGGGAGGCACGCTGTGCCGGCGATGCACATCATGGACTGGACGTGGATGCTATACGGCGAGGGGAAGGCTCTGCACGCCGCCGATCCGCTGCTCGGCGGCGAGTTCGACCGGGCGCAGGTGGACTGCGCGGTGAGGCTGGCGCTGGCGTGCTGCCACCCGAACCCGAGGAAGAGGCCGTCCATGAGGGTTGCCGTGCAGGTGCTCATCGACGGTGCCCCGGCGCCGGAGCCCCCGTTCAATAAGCCCGCGTTTGTGTGGCCTCCGGACGGCAATCGGCAGGAGATGGAGCTGCGGGACGTCGGATTGCTGTTCATGGGAGGGGCGGGGCAACATAGCAGCTACTGTTCTATGAGCTTTTCTATCTCCGGGAGGTGACAACAGTTTGCCTGGGCTAGCTCCATCACTTCTTCTGCTGTTGTTGAACTTGGGGACGACTGCACGACTGCAGGATCGATACGTTTTCTATAGTTGTTTTAGCTGACTGAATGAAATTCTACATTACTTTGTTTTTCTTTGGCGGGAATAGAACTTATATTTCTTAAAAATGAGTAAAATGCACCGTAGGTACCTGAACTTGCCACGCTAACCCGCCTCGGTCACTCTACACTCAAATACGCCAACTACAATCATTTATATAGAGTGCCGGCCTATAGGAGGTCACCGTGTGGCGTCGAAACGTATGCGCTGATGTGGCTCAGTGCGATCCCATGCACATGTGATTGGACAGGCGATTTCGTGCACATAACTCCCTAAATTAATGCTTCCTCTCTCCACTGGCCCGGTCCCTTGCCTCCACCTCCTTTTTCCATCTTCTTGTCTTCACCCCGATCATTCCGAGGTGGGTGCGAAGGAAGTTAGGGACGAAGGCAATGATGTCGTCGTGGTTGGGGAGATAGGGTTGGTGACGGTGTTCATAGTATTGGCGCGGAGCTTCTCTGCCGTTTGGTCGGAGACGGAGGTGAGGCAACGATGACTCCGAGGCGGCGTCCCTAGAGTGATCCTCCTCCCATATATGGTATGTTTCCAGAATTGGATCAAGCTCGTTTCGAAATTCATGGCTTTTTTTTGAATTTGTTGGATTAGATGGTCTAATCCTTGTACTGGCAGTTATTTCCGTGGAACAAAAACGCGAACAATTCATCTTGGTCCGGTAGGGTTTTGCCAGGGGTTAGGGAGTGGTGAAGGTTAGGCTTTGGAAAGTGATGTAGGTGTTTCCCTTATAAATATGGGATGGTTTGGGTAGTATTTGTGCTGCAAATTCTTTTTTGTTCATGGTATGCAACATCATTGACATGTATATACAGCTTCAGTTCAGTTAGTGTTTCAATCGGAGTGTAGGTTCAGTGTTATAGTTTCAGTTATAGTTTGTATATTCAACTTGATTGATTTCTTGTGTTAATTGTTCTGTAGACCGAGGATCCCGGTATTTCTCATTAGAAATAAATCATGGTTTTTTTGGTTGGATATAGCATAAACAAGAGCTACGTGGATGCATCAGTCATATGGTATGACTTTCTGGACATAGACACATGGTCACCAGCTATGGTTGAGAATGTGGTTGAAGAGATAGGATATGAGATGCAGGGTAGGATCAAGGTTTTCTACTGTATTCGATTTCTCTCATTTATCATGAATAGGCTCAGAGAGATAAAGTGATCATGAAACAATTCAGATGTCAACATTTGTCTCAATTGGTCACCACTTCATAAGTGTGTACCTAGATCATGAATCCTCCAGGGCAAGAAGTAGGGATGATGTGGTGGACTACCCTATTATTGATCTACCACCAGTGATGAGACCTACAAAGCCTAGAGGAAGTAGGGAACCATAGGATCATGCTGGAGAAGTGGAAGATGCCCCTGTTCGTATTACTGTGGTTTATCCAAAAGCAAGTGATGGAAGGAGGAATACAAGAAAGAAGCGAACTTGCAAGGAACTAGAAGAAGCTGAAGAGAGTGCCGATGATGATGATCAGGACTCATACTATGAGTTCGGTGATTCAGATTATGGAATAAGTGAGGGGTCATGATTTGTATGCTAACAATTATTGTTTATGAAGATGAGTATCATGTGAAGAAAACAACTATGAAAGGTAAACATAGGATAGAAGAAGATGGTGATTCATATGAACATGATCTATGGTTACTAGAGTCCGATGAAGAGAAAGTTGAGTTCAAATTCAAGACTTTCAGACATGAAGATTTTAAAGATCCTAAATTCAAGTGAAAGGGCACGTATGCCCCCATGTGTGGTTTTGGTAATTAATGATAATCTCTATGGACTAATGTGTAAATTGAGTTTCACTTAGGTTTGTCCATTGGAATCTCTTGGGCCATGTGTTGGTCTCAAAGGATGAAATGTGAAGAGATGTAGAAGAATAAGAAGAAGAAGATCAAGAGTGTATTGAAGAAGAAGATGGAGTTCCTCATGGCTATCTTCAAGACGCCATCAAAAAATTAAGTGCAAGCTCAAGATGCGCCATATCTAGAAGATATCATGCTTGAAGCTTCCCATCCTCATGTTCATGGAGTGATGAAGACAAGTTCAAAGAAGAGGTTTCCCCATGGAGTATGGGGAGAAATTTGCAAGTCTTCATCAAGTAAGAGCAAGCAAGAGCAATCAAGAAAGGTGTTCCATCTTGAGAAGGACAAAACGGTCTACATCAAGCTCAAGTGGAATGCTCAAGCAAAAGGTATGATCTTGATAGGGTTTCTCTTTTGCCGGTCTCATGTTGTTAGTTGAGAGACCGGGTTTAGGATAGATAGTCGTACTATCAAGAGGGGTTATCAACTGAGTGTCTCAAACGCATATTTCGGAGAGAGATCAAACCTTTGCATACATAGCATCATTTTTCTTGGTTGTTACTTGGATCTTGTCCATGAGAGGATCTAGAGATTGTGGTTATCATCATAACACGCTCTAGTTCATCAAATAAGTATTTCCCTTGCCTATCTTATTGCGCTTTTTGATCTTGCGTGTTTTTCGGCACCACATCTTGGGAGATACCTCACGTATATGTTCATGCTATTTTCTCCCAAGGCGAATCCGGGCGGCGCATCGGAGACGGTGACGACCCCGCGAGGGAAGGCCTCGACGACGGTGGTGACATAGATGCAGAGGTCCCATAAGTGGAGGACGGAGCCGTCGACATAAAACATTTCCCCGGTGAATCACGATGCATTGTAGATGATGCAGTCGAAGGAGCCGAGAGTGAGGACAAGGCCAGAGGCCACACGCTCATCGACGATGAGCGGAAGTCCCGTGCGAAAGATGATCCTAGCTGAAGCGTTGTGCCCCACGGTGGGCGCCAACTATCGTGGTGTGGTACACGACAGTACCATCGGGGATGGCTTGAGAGGGACAGTCAGGATGCAATCGGTCGCCATCGCAACGGGTTGGGCACAAGAACTGCAAACACAGAGAAATACCCAGGTCCGGGGCCCTCTCGGCGAGGTAACACCCCTACTCCTGCAAGATCTACTATATCGGGGGCGTATTCCCAATACAAGTGCTCCTGGAGCTATTTTCTTATCAACTATCGAGAGCTATAGGAAGAAGATAAACTAGAGAGAACTCAATCTGAACCTACCTAGAACCCTAGCTCTACCCTCCCTTATATATTGGCTGGGAGGATCAGGTTACAATGTGGGCTCTAGGGTTCACTATCTGGGCTTGGGGTTTACAAAGTGGGATGGCTGGCAGGGTCCAGTCGGTGGGACAGGACCCGGTCAGTTCTTTAGTATAGGGGAATAGCGCTACAGTGCCTGTAACATCCCAGCATTAGAGCTTAGAAACAAGCTGAACACAGTTGTGTGCATTGCATTCATGCATAGAAAATCCGAATATTTTTTGCGCTTTTGAACAAAGCTTGTCAAAGTGATTGAAGCTTCTCTCAACTTGATGGAATTGAAGTAGATCATCAAGTTGACTGCGATAAGTTTCAATATGACCTTTGTTAAAACCTTATTTGGGGTAAACATGATTTGATCTAAGGGTAGATCAAATATAATAAAACTAAACCACAATATATTACTTAATGATAATATCTGATCTTTAAGAGATCATATCGTAGTATTCATTACCACCCCTCATGAATACCAAGTTAAGAATATAACCCAAGTAACAAGAATTCAATAACTAAGTCTTGTCCTATATCATTCTTATCCATTCATACCAGGATATTCATGGTATTTCGTAAACACTAATTCCTTATCACTTGTTGAGTAGGAAGGAAATCAAGTCAAGATCATTCACCATGTATCTTTCTATCCATATCAATCTTTACCATTTCTATTGAATCATATTTCCATATCTGTGGTTCATCAATGTTGAGTAATCAACTACTGATTCACCAATTCTTAACCTATCAATTCTTGATCTATCAACTCTTGTCCTTAACATAGCATTCACTTAAGTCATATAAATAAAGAAGTAAGGAAAGGTAAGAGGCAATGCTAGTTTTAGGTATCATCTATAGGATGGGAGTGTTGGGAGAGAATTAAATCAATATAATAATTGATGGGTTAACTCACTTCTGAAATGATAGAAGAGTTATTTGGAATATATAATTATATGGTGATAAAAAAGATTACAAGGATGAATCCTGGAGATATTTACCAGGAGTAATCCTATTGGGTCAAGGAGGTATAGTCAATAAATAACATCTCTTAGTCCAATAGAGATAAATAGAAGATAATTATAATACAACTGTAATGTTGTATGGATGAAAGCCTTGATTAGCCAACTAGAAACCTAAACCATAAAGGATCAAAGGATTATAATGATCATGCTTTAGTCACCAAGATCGAATGCTTATATCATGTATAAGTGACACTGGTGGATAGAACATGATTGAACCCTAGTATAGATAGGTTATCCTAGATTAGTCATGACATGTCACATTAATATAATGTGAGGTTGGAGTATGAGTTACTAGAGTGAAGTAGAGATAATATAGTATGATTAAGAGGATGTTAGAATAACATTGGATTATAGAAGTAGTATTTTACTCTTGGGAAATACTCAACACTTGAGGAGAGTAGAATTTGATATATATATCTATTAGAGTAATATTAGTGACGAATGATAAAGGAAGAGTATGAATGGAGCCGACTATAACCATTTGTTGGATTGGAGATTATTAGTAGTAGAAGATTTTGATATAACCAAGTATGGATAT
Organism: Avena longiglumis; assembly: GCA_030063025.1. Lineage (NCBI taxonomy): Eukaryota > Viridiplantae > Streptophyta > Magnoliopsida > Poales > Poaceae > Avena > Avena longiglumis. Next base: position 49,660,238 of record CP125976.1, on the reverse strand, counting down.
TAGAAGATTATGAAATCTTTAGTGTCAAGCTCATTGGATTTATAAATGGATTTAGGAGGAGAAATTATTGATAGGAATATTTTTGTGAAGTAAAGCTCATCATGTTAACACATGATGGTGGATAGGCAGAAGTAGTATATCTAGGAAAGGAATTCCTTAATTAGAAGTCCAGAATTATTGAAGTATGGAAGATAGGAATTCTGGATAAAACCTAAACCCTAAATATTTAACCAAACATATTATCCATTTCATATGATTGATCTATCATCTTATTTCCACAATGCTTTATAGGAATATTTTCCTATAGCAAATCACTTAAGCACATCCTTATCATTTCCAATTATCATAACCATATGTGCTTAAGAGTTATCTTTATCAATTCCTTTCCTTAAGTCACTCCAGAAAATAACTTTCTACTTTAAAGGGTGATATCATTAAAGATCACAAACATAAAGACAATATGTTTAGCCAATAATATTTACTCATATCAACAAAAGAATATAAGTATATTAAGTACCCTAAACCCTAGGGTAAGCATTTACAATTCAAACCTTAACTCCTATGTTAGTTATAATAAAAATATATACATTACTATTTCCTAGATTCATGGGAATAATATTAACCATATTAGTTCCCTAGAACTTTATGTATCAAATAATAATGAAGGATCACTATATATAAAAGTTTCTTTAATATTATAAGTTAATAAGAATCAAATCTCCTGACTTAATATTAATGCAATATTTAATAAGTTTATGAATATTAGATAAATTAAATTCATATGAAAAGACCCTACAAATACTAAGAGGAAAAGTACATATATAAAGAAAATAAAGAAATGATAACATCACGCAATAAAAGTTCACAAAATAATACTAAGTACATTTTAGTATTGCTACAATTATTTATCAGATAAATTCTATAGAAAATTTCAAACAAATAAGTAATATACAAATCTGAAAGTAAAATACAAAACAGAATATAGAAAAAGAAAAGGAACAAGGAAAAAACAAAGGGAATTGTTTCTGGCCCGTGGCCCAATTCCTCTCTCTCTCTCTCTCTCTCTCTCTCTATTTGCTGCTCACAAGCAACTCACAACAGCCCAGTAGCGGCCCAGCAAGGACAACACTCGGTAAATCTCTCTGGCTGACAAGTGGTCCAGCGGAGGGACTGCGGGTTGAATCTTGAATCATGCTAGGGGGTTTTCTGCAAATTTACCATCGTCATCTTCCTCGCCTACTGAAAGCACCTCGGTGGCCGTTTCTTCGCTGTCCGCCATTGCCGTGGTGCCCGCAGACGCCAAGATCCGTGCCACCGTTGTTCGTGGCCTATAAGGAGACCACCGCCACGCCGGAGATCCTTATCCTCTTATCCTTCCCAACTTCCTCTCTGACCGAAAACCTAGCCTCGCCGGAGCTGCTCATCGCCGTCGTTCCCAATCTCCCCTGGCCTCCCTGAGGGTGCTGTTGGACTCACCTCATCGTCCTTGTTCTTCCAAGACAATTCATGGAAGCCTGTAGATCTTCTGTCGAGCTAATCGACACCTCACTGCTGCCGCCAGTCATCGATGTTCGTCGTCGATTTTGAAATCGCCTCGCCTTATCGACCGCACCATCGTGTTCCTAGTGAGTCACTGAGTCACCGTACGCTTAAATACTTTGTTTGCTTCCTAAATCCACGTCGCCATGATCATCTGCAATCACCGCCGCATGAGCTTGTCGCCGGTCATCCTCTAGAGACCAAAATAGGGTAGCGCCACCACCAATAGGTTCCTTGGGATAAGCTCTTTCCAACGAGCCTAGCCACTACCCCCCGCGCGCACGAAATCGCTCGATCGATCACCAATCTAAGGGATTCCGGCGGGATGACGTCAGGGTGATGTCATCCTTGACCAATTCAACTTGTTGACTCGGTCCATGGCTAGCATGGTAGATGTCGTGGCCAATGGCCCATGGTTCAGTCACTAGGGTAGGTTCATTATTGGTATGAAAAGGTATTCTCTGTTTAGCAAATTGATAAAACAATATTAATTCAAATCTAAATATTCCAGAAATTAAATAAAATCATTAAATCTTGTTAAATTAATATCTTCTGTTTTATAATTCAAAAAAATATGTGTAATATATGAAAATGTTTAGAAACATAAAATCTACAACTTAAAACTATTATAAAAAATTATTATGTTAGTTATTTAAATAATTATTATTTAATAAAGATTTTATAAATAATAAAACTTTGATAATTCATATTTTAATAATGGTAAATGTTAAAAATATAAATAAAATACCAAAAATCTTAGAAAAATAAGAAATATAATTTAAAACTATAATCATGCATTATTATTTCACTTAATTAAATATTTATTATTTATTAAGTATTTATAAAGTAATAAATCTTATAAAAATCATATCTTATTATTTATAAATCACAAAAATAAATGTAATATACCAAAATGATCACAAAAATAATACCTACATGTTAAAAATATAATATTCCACTTTTGAGTTAAATAAAAATTTAAATACTTTAATAACTTGAATTTAAACCTATTTCCTGAGTTGTTAATTCATATAAGGGTAAATAAAATTTGTTAATATTTCTAAAATTGCCAATTTAGGTCTAATAAGTAATACCAGTCTTAAATATTTATAATAGAAAGTGAAATTGGTCCAACACATTTTAAATACAATTTTATTGAATTATCCTTCAACCATATGTGTAGTTTATTTTCTAAAAAGATCTTTAACAATTATAAAATCTTCAAAAATGATATTTTTAAGCAAATAAATCTTTTACCATTGTTTCACTCACAACTTTATAATGGACTAAATCCAAAGATAATTCATAAGTAGTAAATAATGTTGTTTACTTATTCACAAGCCATAACCATACCCTTATAAGGAGATAAATCCTTTTATACATTTATAAGGTTAGGAAACCACTATTCTAATAAAAGTGTTACCACTCTTAAAGTATCCTTAGGGAAACATTATGAAGTGAACAAGATACAAATATCATAAGCATTACACTTTAAGTCCATCTATGTTCGTAAAGTTAACTTTAGTCTACAAGACTTTAAGTATAATGCTAAAGACCTTATTATGTGTTTTATAGTTAACTTTGGTCTGTTGTAATAAGACCTAAAGCATCTAAAGTCCAGACTATTCAAGCAAGTATAAACAACATCAATCACATTCTATCAACCATATTCTAAAAGCTATCAGAATTGTTTAAACCTTAGTAAGGAAATCTTTTCTCCAAATGTTATTCTTTTGCCACTTCAAACAATAAATGACAATTAATAATAATCACTCTACTTCATACTTTACTTGTATACCTAGGCTTGTTAACACTTAAGTTACTTATAAATGCCATTACGTACAATGTAAAATTTGAAGATAAGGCCATTCTTATATAAGAAATCTTGAGTGGCATTCCACATTTGTGTATCTCATTATTTTATAATATTATAATTACATGTTGCATCACACACACTCACAAGCCTTAATAAGAAACACAAGTGTGAAACTTAATCTAAAAGAGCAACACATTCCAAAGAAACCATTTCCAATATCTAAACCCTAGAACAACGTTATCCCCGGGATTTGAGTTTATAAAATTGCATAGCATTATTTATGTATGATGGCATTTTGCTTCTTTAAACATTAGTCCTTACCGGACCAATGATGCTGATTTCAGATATTGGATCTTATATTGTCTTGAAGACCGTGAGTGCATAATCTTGCAATCACAAAAGGCACGTTCACACTTGCTCATGTCCTTTGATTATTTTCTGTAAAGTATTTTGCAAATCAAGTGTTTTCATCACCTGCATTTCAAAAAGGTTAGAAAACACTATTTTTTGATAATAATGTGAACTATTGGTTACTGATCCAGGGTGATCAGCTAATCTATTAAACCTGGCAGTTGGAATACCACTGCTCAGGAATATATCATCTAGGACTTAACAACCAATGTCGCCAATGATTCTTGCACCGCATATTACGCGTTGACCATGAGATTTGGAATGGGACGGAGAAGTCAGCTGTATACTTTTCCTCTCATATGGAGGCAAGACGACCTTAACGTGACGTTGTGATTCCTTGTGTGGATCCAACATATGGGTGGGCACCCTTATGCCCCACACTTTTGGTGTATTGATTATCTATGAATGGTTTTTAGTGGTATAGTCCATTTGATATGGCACTTTCCAGGGTATCACCAGGTCATAGAGTCTTCGGGAACTCATCAGGGTTTTAGCCTGCCCGAAAGGGGGCTTAACAAAGGTGATACAACCCCGAAGGATCATGCAGACATATGGGGTCGCGAAGAGGGAGTGGTTGTCTTGGATCTAAAGTTGGGCCTCAAACCATGGAAGTTTGAACGGGAACATACTCCCGGCCGTGCAACAAAACCTAAGGTCTCTCATGGGTAAAGTAACGCACCTCTGCAGAGTGTAAAAACTGTAACATGTTACTCCCTGTTCTGGGAAGGAGCTGCAAACGCTGCGGGAAAGGAACTCCATGAAAGTTCTGGTAAACCCGTGAAGGCTGATGGACATAGCTTTTCAGAATAAAAGCAATGAAGAAATGTTTACGAAAAATTGCATTGCCTATGACCTCTGGTCTGTGGCTGTAGATATGGTGCATCAAACACTCCTTTTCTAGTGAACTTGCTGAGTACGCTCGTACTCAAAGTATCTTCGTAACCCTTGCTAGATTCTGAAGCCATTAAGCCGATGTCTACATCAACTTATGCTCAAGATAATCGTCATCAACAACTCAAGCTCTTCAATGAAGTCAAGGAAGTCAACATACAGATCAACTAAAGAGAAGACGAAGTTGCTGAGTAGATAGGAATATAATCTCTAGCCATAGAACCTAATTCTATAGAATATTACAATAGAAAAAATGCAATCCAAATGGTTAGATGCTAATATTATTAGCATGATATTTATGATTTGAATATTTCTGATTCTTCTTTGTAAGAAGTTTCTTTCTCCCTCTTTAACCTAGAGTGTTCTCTGGATCTTTTGTAAAGAGTCGAGTTGTAACCTATAGTCATGTCTTGGACCTGCTGCGTTTCTGTTGTACCACTTCGAGGGATGTAATACTAGTAAACGGTGTTTCATTTGTGTTATGTCAACGACTATAGTATACTACATCATGCAGTGGTATGCTGGGTCACCATAGCTAGTATCAGAGCATATGCTTTGACCTTAGGATTAAAACCCTTTTAGGAAGATCTGTAGGTTGGATAGTGACTGTAGGAGCCATCTTATCTAAACCAAATATTCTTATGACTTGTGATGCTTATCCACTTGAGGATAATCTTGTCACACTTAAGTTGGATGCTTAAGTCCCCTTTACTAGTAGTAGTTATCCATTTTTTCTCTTAGTAAAGTGTTATTTAGTGTCTTCCGAAGTAGATATAACCCACCAAGATACTATAGGAAAGCCAATTGGTCACAGTAGATTAGGATCAAGTTTAAGACATCAATTGAAGTAGTCTTAATGGTGTAGCCTAACCCTAGAATTCATGTAAGACAGTGGAAATTGTTTATTGGTAACAATAAGGTAACATAAGGAAGACCATTAGAATATGTATAGTTGTAATGGGTAGTGTACCATGTGGGATTCACTTGGGAATTCTATGTGATGAAGTGAAATTATGTTAAGACTTAATGATAGTGTAAAGAGAAACAAAATCATCATGGTTATATTAGCTCTTAAATCATGATGAATAGGTAAAACATAACAAGATCATGGTGAGATTAGCTCCAAAACCATGATGAGAGTATAAATATGGAAAAGTAATTAGTAAATTATCATGAAGTAGAGTAAGAAAATAACATGATAGAACTATGATAGAACTCATAAGTGCTAGAAAATTATAATAATGTTTGGTTTAAGTTAGCAGATAGAATCTGATTAGTCATTTGGAGTGATCGTGTGAGGTTAGTTTATACCAATAAAGAACAGTTGGTTATAGTTAGTCATTCTAAAAGTGAGACAAAAGTTTAGTCAAAACCAAATTGAGACCACTTTGCTTAAGATTATCCTATTTCATCTGAGCAATTTGGGTAAATATTGAGACAAAGAATAGTTTGACCTTATGTTGCAATTTGGGTAAATATTGAGACAAAGAATAGTTTGACCTTATGTGCTAAGTATCACCACGTAAACCTATATGAGGAGGTGTCATATACTACACAACTAAGCCTGAATTCTAGAGATATTATACTCAACTACTATATTCCGGGCTTAGAATATTGTGTGTTATATGTACCACATTTGGATTTGTTTGTTTTCTTGGATTTTCTTGATTGACTAGATCTGTACATGAAGTTTGACTTGGTGTGCAAATGCATGTTGCAACATCCAGTTATTACTTGATGATATAGCGCTAGATAGAAAAGAGAATTCATGTAAGGGAGTGACGAGTTCCGAAGACCAAGATGAAGACCTACATGAAGAGTGAAGCCAAGTATGAGGAGTATCGACATAATTTGAAGGATGGATCAAGTTCATATTATTACTAAACAACAATAAGAAGGAAGGTTAGTCTAGGAAATATATGGAGCAATAAGAAGTAATAAACTTAAAGTTCACCCAAAAATAGGTGATGTTGCTATGAAGTTAATGAAGTAGCAGTACCTAGTTCATGGAAGCATCATGAATTAGTATAGAGAAGAAGCTTTGGAACTAAAATGGTATTCAAGCTCTAACAATTCAGAGAGAATGCCAATAGTACGCTGACAAACCGTAGGGTAATACATACACCCTAGGATGGTCCGCAGCTGGTATTTGGTCCGTAGTTGGTATTTGATTAACTTAGTTAACCAGATCATCTTAGTTGCATAAAGATCATAAAACTTGGCCTAAGATAAGTAAGACATAAATGAGTATTAAAAAAAATTGAAGCGACTGTCTTTCGAGGCGCTTCGCGAAATCAGATCTACCAAAAAGAGAATGTCCAAATAGTAAGTAAGACAAATATGATGAAAGATTCACATCGGAGATCCACAATTGTGTGGATACACCATACAATATTTCATGAGACCCTAACTAGGTAGAAAATAAGCTAGACAAAGACCTATATTCTAGTTATAAAGCCAATGGTTACAATATAGGCAGTTTAAAGACCATTAGTAAACCCCAAGGGGAGAGTAAATAGTAAACGGAAATATTTTATCTAAATTCCAGAGTAAAGGTTGGATAATAAATACTAACCTATGACAACATTAAGCCTTATTTTCATAAGGTTAAAGGAAGACAACATTATTAAAGTACTTTCGAAAGTATGTCCGGATGAAAGCTCGAAGTTACTTCAAAGAAGTAGTACTCAAACCTAAAGGCAATTATTAAATGGAAGTTGAAGAAGTACTTAAGGAAATAACAAAAGAGTTTCTAAAGCTTGATAAGGTAAAAGCTTGAATTAATAAAATAGAATAGTCCTAACAGACTAATTATAAAATAAACAACTCTTAAGTGATCCTTAAGAGGGAGTAAAACACATCCAATTGGACGTGTGTAGAGAAAACAAGAAATTCCAATGAGTATGGACTAAATGTGTTCAAATCCAGTCTTCAGAAGGATTACCAGTACAACTCATTCAGTCATAAACCAAAGATTAGTATTTTAACCTCAACTATTTGTTGGAATTATGCCCTAGAGGCAATAATAAAGATGTTATTATTATAATTCTTGTTCATGATAAAGTTTATATTCCATGCTAGAATTGTATTAAGCGGAAACTTTAATACTTGTGTGGTTTGTGAACAACACTGTGTCCCTAGTATGCCTCTATGGACTAACTCATTGATTAATGATGGTTAAGGTTTCCTAACCATAGACATGAGTTGTCGATTAATAATGAGATCATATCATTGGGAGAATGATATGATGGAGAGACCCAAACTAAGTGGAGCAATTAGATCGTGTCATCGTGTTCATCTTGGCGAAGATTTTCTTATGTCAAATATTGTATTCCTTAGACCATGAGATAATACAACTCCCTGGTATCGGAAGAAAGCTTTGAGGTCATCAAACGTCATCCTATGAAAGGGTGATCATAAAGGTGTCTCTCAGGTTATCGGAAAGTACCTGTTGGGTTGTATGTATCGAGATGGGATTTGTCCCTCCCAAGTCGGAGAGATATACTTTGGGCCCACTCGGTAATCGATATCAACACCGCTTGCAAGCATGTGGTTAAGGAGTTAATCACAAAGTGATATTGGATTACGGAACGAGTAAAGTACTTGCTGTGAACGAGATTGAACTAGGTATGACGGTACCGATGATCAAATCTCGGGCAAGTAAAATATCGCGAGACGAAGGGAATATATATATGGGATTGATTGAATCCTGGCATCGTGGTTCATCTGATATGATCATCGATGAATGTGTGGGAGTCAATATGGGTTTCCAGACCTCGTTGTTGATTATTGATATAAGATCATGTCTGCATGTTCTCGAACCCGAAGGGTCACACACTTAACGTGTCTCGACGCTAGGATAGATTGGATAATTGGTTTATGAGTTTTTGTTCGGAGTCTCGTATGGGATCCTGGACATCACGAGAGGTTCCGGAATGGTCCGGAGAATAAGATTCATATAAGGCAATGCAGTTTTTGGAGTTCGGAATTGTTTCGGGTTAATCGGTATTGTACCGGAAGCTTCTAGAACCTTTAGGAGGGGGACCAACGTGGCCCCACCTGCCGGGAGGGGGCATGGGCCTATGAGGGAGTGCCCTGGCCAGGGGCACAAGGCCCCATAGGGCCCAGCCGGCCAGACCTAGGGCAAACCCTAGGAAAGCTTCTAGAAGTGGGGGGAACTTGCCCCCCACTCCTCCCTCCTTGGCCGCCGTCCTAGGGCTTGGGGGAGGGTCTAGGGCTAGCGCCCACCCCTATATATATAGAGGGCTGGGGCGCACCCTCCCCCCACACCTCCTCCACAACCCTAGCTGCCCTGCTGCCCTCCTCTCTCTCTCCCTCCTGACTGCACGTAGGCGAAGCCCTGCTACAGAAACTCTCCACCACTTGCACCGCGCCGTCGCGTTGTAGATCCAATCCGTCTCTCCACCATACTTGCTGGAATGGGGAAGGAGGAGACGTCAAGGTTCCGCACGTGTGCATCTCTTGGAGGCATCGCCACTTGCAGTGTTAGATCGGATCGGATCGCGAGGAGGAGAAGCGAGTATGACTACATCACCCACGTTCCGACGAACATTCCGCTGTGTGAATCTTCAAGGGTATGAAGATGTCATCTAATCCCCCTTGTTGATTGCATCTCCTAGATTAGATCTTGGCTTTCCCGTTCGCATCCGTAGATTTTTTTTGATTTACTATGCTGCGAAACCCTTCAGTGGTATCAGAGCTAGATCTATGCGTAGATGTGTTTCACGAGTAGAATGCAACATGGTTGTTGCGGGCGTTGATGTTTTCTGTTGCAAGCATCTTGTTTGTGTTCTTATTATGACGCGGGATAGTGAGATTGAAGCGGTCCAGGCCAACCTTACGCGATGTCGTTCGCGAGACCGGCTCCGCACTTGATGTGTGGCTTGTTCCACACATGCGGCTGGTGGATGCCAGTTTCTCTCACTATAGTTGTCATGGGATTTACACCGGAGTTTGGCAACCATAATATCACCATTGTGGCTTTCCGTAGGTAAGAATCGTTCTTAGCTTGCTACTCCCATAAGCGGCGTAAAACATGCAACAACAAAGTAGAGGCGTCTAACTTGTTTTTGCAGGGAGTGTTTTCTGTGATATGGTATGGCCCAAGATGTGATGTGTATGTTGTATGCAATGATCATGTTTTGTAATGTTTCACGACTTGCATGTCGATGAGTACACAACCGGCAGAATATATGGTTGTCTTTATAATTGTGTATGACCTGTGTGTCAACTTCTTATACGCCATGTAATAGTTTCACTTTATCGCTAAGTAGTTAGCAATAGTTGTAGTTGCTATTCGTGGTGGAGGCAATCATGGTGGAGTGATGGATATCATGCCGGCACGCACAAGATGGAGATCATTGCGCGAAGATTGGCTATACCATGTCACATAAAGCTATATGCATGTGATGTTTATCCTTTTATGTATCTTATTATGCTTAGATCACGACGGTAGCATTATAAGATGATTCCTCACTTAAAGATCAAGATAAAATTGTGTTCTCCCCATGTATGCGCCGTTGCGAAAGTTCGTCGTGTCCAAGCATCACGTGATGATCGGGTGCTATAGACTCTACGTTCACATACAACGGGTGCAAGCCAGTTTTGCACACGCGGAAATACTTGTGTCGTGGTGGTGGCACGGCAGATGCCATGGGTAGGCTAAAGTATGGGGCCAATGGATGCTAGTGGGATCTGGGGAGGGAAGATGCAACCGTGTCCACACTCAAGTTGTTAAAGTTAGGATCTTTATTTCTCTCTTGTTGGGTTACAAGCGCTCCTCGAGCTGTATACAGGGGGACAAGATGAATCTCCCCAGCCTAACGGTGCTCAAAGAGTCGATTCCTTCCTCAGGGTACAAGCCTCCCCTTATAAAGGAGTGCCTTGGGTGCCCTTAGGGCTGACGAGGCAAGCATATTCGTGGAATATGCTTGTCCCAAAATAGTAGTTCGGCGGCCTCCTTTCCCTGTCGCCCTTCTAACGACGGCAAGGCTCCAGTGGCCCCCTCCTGCGTGCCTCGGGCTCCAGGACTGTCACCTCCGTGACCTCCTTCTGCCCCTCTGACGTTGTGCATCCTTGTCTCTTGTGCTTGGCTCCGCTCTGATTCCTTCTAGCTTGCAGCTATAGTTTGACCTTGGGCTTCTCCTTCTCCTGCAAGCTTCGTATCACTCGGACTTACCTTACCTTGTGTAACTCGACTCGTTCTTCACCTGCATCAAGATCACTTGGGCTAACCCGGCCGACCCTCTTAGTAACTTAACTCGGCGGTAATCGCTGATACATATACACGGGCTTCTCGCCTCCGTACATCGGCCGACATATTCATGATTCGGCCGACCTGGACCGTAACTCGGAAACTAGACGGGGATTGTACCTCTGTCTTTCCCCGTCTCTGACCTACCCGAGGTCAACCCCCCGACATTAGTCCCCGAAGCTGGTGTGGCCCTGTCGATAGCTTTGGCCGGGTCATATCAGCTTCATTATATTCTTCAGTTTTGTTTCCGAGTTATATCTTCATCCGAGGTTTCCTCGTTCCTTCCCTCGTACGCCATGTCCCACGTGTCATCCCCATCATTGTTCTTCTAGTTTTTAGGTCCCTCTACAGTACTTACTGACAAGCTACAGTTAACTTTGTACCTGCTGCGCCGCCGCTGCGACGCCTCGGGTGCCGTTCCCCTTGGGGATCGTAACGCTCTTTCTTCGTGTGTGGCCGTTGGTGTGGCTCCGCTCACCGTCGTGCGTTCGTGCTGCACCCACGATCTACACGGACAACCGCCACACCCACGATCCCACTTCCCTGTTCATGGCTCGATTATAAAGAGAGGGACTGCGTTTGGGGGATTCACTTTTCCCCTTATCGCTCGCCTCCGTCCTCCTCCTTCCTTTCGCCGGCGCGTCCTCTTGCAGTTCCGCCGCCGCTCGCTTGCCAGAGCCTCCGCCGGTGAAGATTCCGCCGCGCCGTTCTGCCTGCCTTGCCCGCGCTCCGCGGCTTTGGCTCCGTCGCCGGTGAGTCCTCTCTGGTCGCCTTGCCCTGATCTTTCCCTAGATTCATCTGCTCCGATTCCGTGCTCGTGCGACGGTTCCTCTGTTTCTTCGCCATTGTTCTCGTGCAAAGTCCCGACGGGGCCTTGCAGCTCTAAACTCCCCTCCGCCGCCAGTCTTTCCTCCGGCGATCTTTCCGGCGCACATATGTCTAGTTCGTTTAGCGGTGCTCTGGTTGAGGACGACGACGCTGGCTCCGGGCCCGAGCGAGGCTCGTGGCAGGGCTCTTCTGTCACACGCCGTGAGATTGAATGGCTCATCCGGACTCGAAGAATTCCCGCCGAGGTTTCTTGCCGTTTACCCGGCAGCGAATCCTCTCCGGATATCAGAGAGGGCGAGTATGTGGTTTTCATGTCGCACTTCGCCCGTGGCTTCGGTCTCCCTCTTAGTGATTTCGCTAGAGAATTCCTCAACTACTTCGGCCTTCAGCCGCATCATCTTCCTGCGAACGCCATAGCTTCTCTTTCTGCTTTCATCTCCGCTTGGAGGATACTTGACTGTGGCCGCTGCATGTCTGGTCGAAGTTCTTCCGGATCCGCTCCAACGCTGTCCCCTACAAATCTCCGCACCCTTCCGAGAAGTTGCTCACCCAATGTGGGGCAGCGTCTATCACACCTCGGAGGAAATCCGTGTTTCCTCGTGTCACTGGATTGGAGTCGTGCAAGAAGTGGCACAAATCATTCTTCTATGTCAAGAACAGAGGGGCGGAGGACAAGATTCGGCTCCCTCCATTATCAATTGGCCCACCTTCTAAAGTGAACTGGCTCTACAATCCGAGGAAAACTCATGCCTTGGCCGAGGCCTTCGAGATTTGGCTTAAAGAGTTGATCCGGGCCGGGTTATGCGGCGAAGACCTGATGGCAACTTTCATTAGTAGCCGGATCTGCCCCTTCCAGAAGCGGACCCACAAGCTGTGCTACATGAGTGATCCCCTTGAACCTAATCGAGTCTCGACCGTGGAGCTGGATAATTACCTTATTTATAAGCGCGTCCGAGCTATCTTTAAGACTGAGATGCCTGAGGATTGGGCTTGGGGATTAAAACCATTCACCCGCGATAATCCGCCTCCCGAGGTGAGCTTAATCAACATCGCTCTGCTATTCCACTGTTTTTTGAAACTGGTTTATCTAATTCTCTTTCTCCTCGTCTTGCAGAGGTTCGCAGAGCAGAAAAACGAGGACGCCGAAGTTCTGCTGCTCCCTTGGCCCGCGGACAGGAGTACCCCGGATACTGGTGAGCCGGACTCCAAGGAGTTCGTCCCTAAGTCGGATCCTGCCCCGGCTCGAGCTTGCGGCAAGACTTCAGCGCACGAGGAGGAAGGTGATTCGGACGAGGTCCAAATTCTTGAGGTAGTTGCCGCCATGCCTATTTCTTATGCATTTCTGGCTTCTACTTTCCAGCTAATCCAGTCGGTTAGGTTCACGACCTTGAGCCTATTGCTTCCCGACCTCCCGTTACCTCGGGAAAGCGGGGCTCTGCTAGTGCCTCGGGCGGTTCCTAAGAAAGCGAATGAAGAAATCCGCTCGAACCCTCCCAGCGCAAGACTATGCCCAGGGTCAGGTAAGTTCCTTTTGCTTATATTTCTTGTTTCTCTCTTCTGCTTCTCATCTTGTGATTCTTCTTTCTTATTTTGCGTGCTCCTCTTTCATTAAACCCGCGGTCCTAGTATGACTAGCCACCGATTAACCGCCATCTCCTCCTCCCGCTGATGATACCAGGATTCCTAGTCCTATTCGTCCTGCTTCTTCTCCAGCTCCGAATACGTCGCCTGTTCGTCGCGATGTCCCTGAGATCCCTTCCATTGACCTGGATTCGAACCGGCCCTCCGAAGTTTTCGTCGAACCCGCCGCCCCTTCTATGGGCCCAGCGCTGCTACTGAGCCTCTATCTACTCCGGCGGTTTCTACGGCCATTCCGACCTCGGCTGAAAAGGTCGTTATCACGGCGCCCTCTGCGACCATAACCCCCGCTGCTTCTAAGGATGCCGTCCCCACTTCCGAGGCGTCACTTCCTGCGGATGCCTCCTCTAAGGCGAGAAAAGTTGTTGCCGTCAAGACTTCTTCTTCTCAGAAAGGTCTTGCCGGCTCTTCTCAGCCGAGTATTGCTGACGTGCTGCGTAAGGGAGCTGCGGCTACTAAAGTCCCCGTTACTTCGGCCGCCGGCACCCAGCTTGCTCTTCATAAGAGCCCTGTGACTGCCGTTGTCGAACAACCTGCCCGGGGTAAAGTTTTAACTCGGACAGCCAGTGGGAACAGCCTTGGAGCGCTGGTTGAGTACGCCAATAATTGGAACGCTGCTGATCAGTTTGAGGGTAATCCTATGAACCAGCCCTTTTAGCTTTCTAACATCAGCGGCCGTTTTGACCATGCTGCCAAGTTCATCGTTGATACCAACAGGATGAATGAGGTAATTATTGCTTCTCTGAGTTTTAAATTATTCCTCAGATGTTACTATATGCTCTAGTCCCCGAAACTTGCAAGGAAATAACTTGTTATATACTTGGAAGTTTGACTTAAATTTATTTCTAGGGTTCGTTAATCCGGCCATCTAGATCCGAGTTTAGTTCTGCGTGATTCGGACGTGCTTTAGCTGTGATCATCCAGCCACCTAGATCTGAGTTTTGTCCTGCTTGACTCGGATCTGGTTTCGCTTTGAACATCCAGCCTCCTATAGCCGAATCAAGCTCTGCTTGATTCAGATCTGGTTTAGCTTTGAATATCCAGCCACCTAGATCTGAGTTAAGTCCTGCTTGACTCGGATCTGGTTTAGCTTTGAACATCCAGCCTCCTAGAGCCGAATCAAGCTCTGCTTGATTCGGATCTGGTTTAGCTTTGAATATCCAGCCACCTAGATCTGAGGTAAGTTCTGCTTGACTCGGATCTAATTTAGTTTTGAATATCCAGCCACCTAGATCTGAGTTAAGCCCTGTTTGACTCGGATCTAGTTTAGCTTTGAACATCCAGCCTCCTAGAGCCGAATCAAGCTCTGCTTGATTCAGATCTGGTTTAGTTTTGAATATCCAGCCACCTAGAGCCGAATCAAGCTCTGCTTGATTCGGATCTGGTTTAGCTTTGAATATCCAGCCTCCTAGAGCTGAATCAAGCTCTGCTTGATTCGGATCTGGTTTAGCTTTGAATATCTAGCCACCTGGATCTGAGGTAAGTTCTGCTTGACTCGGATCTAATTTAGTTTTGAATATCCAGCCACCTAGATCTGAGTTAAGTCCTGTTTGACTCGGATCTGGTTTAGCTTTGAACATCCAGCCTCCTAGAGCCGAATCAAGCTCTGCTTGATTCGGATCTGGTTTAGTTTTGAATATCCAGCCACCTAGAGCCGAATCAAGCTCTGCTTGATTCGGATCTGGTTTAGCTTTGAATATCCAGCCACCTAGAGCCGAGTTAAGCTCTGCTTGATTCGGATCTAATTTAGCTTTTACTGTCGATTTATCATTTTGCCTCATTGCTGAGGTTGCACATGACCGGCGGACCGCCGAGTTCCAGAGGTTGCTTTTTTCGCACCGCATTTGGAAGAAGTACGAGAAAGTTCTTCCCGTGGTGAAGAAGGCTGGTATGTCGATAGTTCCTTTTCCTTATTCCCAACGTTCTCATGTATTTGTCCACGGAATGCCGGCTTACTTCTTGTTGAATAGGTAACATTAATAACCTCAATATTCGCCTTGAGAAGAAGATCAAGAACCTGGAAGGTTGGTTTCCTTTCTATTTTACTCCTTCTCCCTTTTAATATATATGCTAAGTTTCCTTATTGCGTTTGGCTGTGGTAAAGCCGAGTTGCAAGACTTTGTAGTGTCACATCAAGATTGCATGCCCATGCCTGACGTGATGCTGCATTTTTTAGAACAAAACGCAGTTCATTCGGCGCAACTACAAGAAAAAGATGATGAGATAGCTCACCTGCGATCCGAGGTGGATACCCTCAAGCTCTCTCATAAATCCGAACTAGAAAAGGTCGACCAAGAATTTTCCGAGGAAAAGAATCGGCTGACTTTGGATCTGCAGAAGAACAAAGAACTCCTCGAGGCTGCCGAACTTAAAACCCAGGGTTTGAGCGAGGAAATTGCTTGTTTTGAGAAGAGTAAGGTTGATTGGGCCAAAGACCTTCAGATAATGATGAGCTACATTCATCGTAAGTTACTTGGCATGGCCGAATTATATTTTTCTTTTTTGTCCCTGCTACCATTTGACACGTTCATGCTTTGCGCATATCATTTCCCCGAGGCCAATCCCGTGAGTTCTAAAGCGGTTCTTGCAGCTCAGCTCGAGGTGAACTCATACCGTTGATTCAGAATATTCAATGGAGGATTACTTGGTTGCCGTTGGTGCCGCAGTTGGTCCGATGAAAATTATGGGCCGGGACTTGGTGCATGCCGCTATCCGAGCTTACCATGTACTCTGGCCGAATACCTCGGGGACTCCTGATATCAACGAAGTCAAGTTATTGGTGAAAAGGCTAATGGCATCGAGAGGCGGTTGAGTCTTTGGAGGAATCTGCTTGCGTCTTGGTGCCGACATGGCCCTTACTGTTATCATGTCATGGTATGAAGACATCTCTCTTGACATCCTGAGAAATTTGCGCACTGGCTCCCGCTGGGTTGAGGATCCCACTTTTGTTGCTCTTGACAAGCTCGGGCGTTCAACTCGTCGAGTACGCCCGGCGTGCACTTGGAATGAAGGGCCGAGTTTTCTCCCGGACCGGATCGAGGTTGTGGTGAGGTGCCGGATGATAATTCAGGTGGCGGGGAAGGTGAAAATGGTTCGTGCATCGATAGCTCCTCAAGCTCGGACGAACGGCGATGCGCGATCCTCTTCCAAAGGTACGGGCATTCTACCGCGGATCGATGCTCTGAGCAACCTCGTACTTCACGAAGTTGCACTGGTCGGAGGGCGAGGCAACCTCAGTCGAAGTTCCTCCTACCTCGGAGTGCCCCGCACCTAAGCAAGTAGCTGCCTCCCCAACGAACAACGCCTAAGTTATTTCCGATCCCTGGCATTGCCGGGCGTATGATGTAGGCGAAATATTTGTCAACTCTCTGTATGATTTGAATTTCTTTTGCCATGTACTGTTGTGACATTTGGTTAAGTGGGTGTTCGTCCGAATTCTTGCTTTCTTTGGCCCTCAATTTCTGACCTTTTAGGGCTTATCTTTGCCTTTATTTTTATGGTTTTATCCATGCGTGAGCTTTGAATATCATATGATATTGATGCTTACGAACATAGATTAACTACTTCATTGTGAAAGTATATAGCAATCGCTGGATCATTGTTTATTGTACGAAACTTCAATATGTAAATCAAATTTCAGAGGTAGTATAAGACTAATACGAGTGCATTCAGCATAAGTTTGAGGTAGCATATGGTAGTTCCCGAGTCGCTGCTTTAGATGCTGAGATTTAGATATTAATATGAAATTGATATATCATATGGCAATCCCCGAGTCACTGCTCTGGGCACCGAGGTTCATATTCGTAACATGAAATAAATATAACATATGGCAGTCCCCGAGTTACTCCTCCGAGCGCCGAGGTTCAAGTACACAACGCGAAATAGATATAACATATGGCAGTCCCCGAGTCACTGCTCTGGGCGCCAAGGTTCAAGCACATCACGCGAAATAAATATAACATATGGCAGTCCCCGAGTCATTGCTCTGGGTGCCGAGGTTCAAACACATAACACGAAATAAATATAACATATGGCAGTCCCCGAGTAACTGCTCTGGGTGCCGAGGTTCAAATACATAACACGAAAGAAATATAACCTATGGCAGTCCCCGAGTCACTGCTCTGGGTGCCGAGGTTCAAATACATCGTTGGATTTTGACTTTGAGATATAATGCTACGAGTAGAATGGCCGAAGTAAAGCCACATTCCAGGGACGCTTCGTTTCTTCGCCAGTTTTGTCTGCCTTGTTCCCTCCGGGGGACTGAGCGTCGATTAGATAATATGCATCGTTGTGCAATGCTTTGCTCACAATAAACGGTCCTTCCCATGGGGTGACAACTTGTGCATGCCAGGTGCGTTGCAGTCGAGGACCAAATCTCCTTCTTTGAATACTCTTGGATTCACTTTCTTGCTATGATACCACCAAGTTCATTGATAAATAGCCGATCGTGATAATGTCAACTCTCCGGCTTCTTCTAGCGGTCTACGGCATCTTGCCGAGCTATCTCATTGTCTCGAGGTTGTGTCTTGAGCAACTCTTGGCGAGTCATATATTATGTCGGCTGGAATCGGCCTCTCCCGTACACCGTAAAGAATGGAGTGTAGCTGTTGATATATTCGAGTAGTCCAGGCTCCATAGTACGGCTGGGATTTCTTGATCCAACATCCTGCCGACCTTTGCAAAGGTTCAACAAGTCGGTTTTATTCCCTGACACCAGTCCATTATACCTTTCCACTTGTCCATTGGATGCTGGGTGAGCCACAGAGGCAATATCTAGTCTTATGTGCTTCTCTCGGCAAAATCTAGCGAAAGCTCCTTCTGCAAAGTTTGTGCCATTATCCGTAATAATACTGTGCGGGTACCCGTATCTCAAGATGATATCCTTGAGAAATTTCACTGCTGTGTGCCCATCACACTTTTTAATTGGTTTTACTTCAATCCATTTTGTGAACTTGTCTACCATAACCAATATGTGGGTCATTCCTCCTCGCGCCGGCTTGAATGGTCCCACCATATCTAAACCCCATACAGAAAATGGCCAAGTGATGGGTATTGTTTTTAACTCGGCCGACGGCATATGTATTCTGGTTGCGTATCTCTGACACCCATTGCATTTCTTAACTAATTCTTTTGCTTCTTTTAATGTCGTTGGCCAGTAGAATCCATGCCTAAATGCCTTGGCTACTAAAGCGCGAGATGAGGCATGGTGCCCACATTCTCCTTGGTGTATGTCTAGAAGGATTTCCTGACCTTCTGTGGAACTCACGCACTTCTGCAATACGTTTGTGACGCTTCTCTTATATAACTCATTGTTTATGATTGTATAGGCTTTTGCTCTTCTTACGGTTTGTCTAGCTAATACCTCATTACTCGGCAACATCGCGTCTTTTAGGTAAGAAAATATGGGTTGCGCCCATATCGGTGTTACTTTTCCGATGTGATCTCACCGTCTATCTCCATGTTCTCTGACGTATATACCTCGGCTCTCCATGATTGTGCTTACCTCGCTGTCCCCCTCTTTAGGGGTTCCGAGTCATTCTGGATCTACCTCCATTGGCGTGTGATCTTCTGCGAATTTCTTTGGGATAAAGATAGATTCGGATTACGGTGATGGGATTATTGATGGTTTCTGAGGTGTTCGAGGCAATACACCGGAGGAATTGACTGCCGGGTTGATCCTAATTTTGACAATGTGTCGGCGTCATTTTCGCTTCGAGGTATGTGGTGGAATTCACATCCTTCAAAGTATCCACGATTTTTGCACATGGAATCAGATAAAGCCATATTAGCATCTAACGCGTCCCAACTGCCTGATACTTGTTGTACTACTAGATCCGAGTCACCATAGCATAGGATTCGGCGTATACCAATTTCTTTTGCTACTTTCAATCCATGGACTAGCGCTTCATATTCAGCTACATTGTTGGACACAGCAAAATGTATTTGCAGTACATATTTCAATTGGTCTTTTTTAGGCGAGGTTAGCACTATTCCTGCTCCCAAACCATTCCTTAGTTTGGAACCATCGAAATGCATTATCCAGTAATTTGGATCTGGCAATGGTGGCTCACACTACAACTCGGCCCAGTCTACGAGAAAGTCAGCGACAACCTGAGATTTGATTGCATCTCTTCTATCAAACTGTGGAGCATACGGTGATAACTCGATCGCCCATTTTGCTATTCGTCCACTTGCGTCTTTGTTGCTCAATATGTCGGCTATGGGTGCCTCACAGATTACTTTGATGGGGTGCTCTTCGAAGTAATGCTTAAGCTTTTTTGCCGACATATATACTCCATAAGCCATCTTCTGATAATGCGGGTAATTCTGCTTTGAAGTGGATAATACCTCACTTAGATAATAGACCGGCCTCTGAATCGACTTACCATCTTCAAGTCGTTCCACTACGACTCTGATTAACTACTCTATTGGTAGCCGCTACATAGAGTAGCATAGGTTCTTTTGATAATGGAGAAGCTAAAATGGGTGCCGTAACTAACATCTTTTTCAACTCACGAAATGCAAGGTCCGCCTGCGGAGTCCAACTGAATTTGTCCGACTTTCTCATCAGCTGATAGAGCGGCAGTGCCTTCTCTCCTAGCCGACATACAAATCGACTAAGCGAGGCCAAGCCCATGAATTTTTGTACATCATTCAAACATTTTGGCAATTCCATTCTTTCTCGCTCTTATCTTTGTTGGATTAGCCTCGATACCTCGGTGGACACAAGGAAACCGAGTAGTTTTCTGTAAACACGCCAAATGTGCATTTCTGGATTAAGCTTCATTCGAACCTTCTCGGGTTCGCAAAAGTCTCGTATATCTTCTAGCAAAGTTTTGCTCTCTTTAGTTTTGATGACCACGTCATCCACATACACTTGTACATTTTTCCCTATCGATCATGCGAGGCATTTTGCATGCATCTTTGATATGTTGCTCCGCATTTCGAGCCAAATGGCATTGTGCGATAACAATAAGCCCGTGCGGGTGATAAATGCAGTCTTTATTTGATCGGCCGGATTTAACGGTATCTGGTGGAAACCAGAATACGCGTCTACAAACGATAACAGCTCACAACCAGCGGTCGAGTCAATGACTTGGTCTATTCTCGGCAATGGAAAAGGATCTTTCGGACACGCCTTGTTCAGGTTGGTGTAGTCGATACACATTCGCCATACAATGGCTACATTGGGGTCATCTTTCTTCTTTTCTACTAGCACCGGATTTGATAACCAATCCGGATATAGTACCTCCATGATGAACCCAGCTGCGACGAGCCGAGCTATTTCAACCCCTATTACTTTTCTCCTGTCTTCGGCGAAGCGGCGGAGAGGTTGCTTCACCGGCCTTGCTCCTGGCCTGACGTTTAAAGAGTGCTCATCCAACTCCCTCGGAACACCTTACAGATCTTGAGTTGACCATGCAAATATGTCCCGATTCTCACGGAGGAAGTTGGTGAGCTCGCCTTCCTATTTAGCATCAAGGCCTGCACCAATAGTAACAGTACGCTCTGGGAATTGTTCATCAATCTGAAACTTCTTCGTCTCTTTAGTCGGCTGAAAAGAGACACTGCCATGAGGGTTGGCCAGTGCCGGCATGTTCAGTTGTGCCGACTGAGCGAGGGCTGCTACCTCTTGAATCCTTCTCTTTTCTCTTGCTATAACCAATGACTCGGCCAATTTGACCCGGCACACTCCATTGACTTCTTGTAATCCCCTCAGCTGTTATCACCCCACGTCGGGTAACTTCATCTTTAGATAACTTATATGACAGCTGCTCATGAATTTGGCGGTCAAGCGTCCGAGTTGAGCATGATAACAACTTTCCAGATCCACCACTTCAAATTCTAGATTTTCTGCTCTGCAGTTATCTCTTGTACCGAATAACACGTCCACTCGGACTTTACCGATAGGCTCACATGAAAGCCCTGGCACTATCCCATGGAAAGTTGTCCTCGTGGATTGCAGCATGTTCTGCGATATTCCGAGTTTATGCATGGTATCTTTGTACATGATGTTGATACTGCTCCCATTGTCAATAAGTACTTTTGAAAATTTCATGTTGATGCTTGGTCCAAAAAATGTCGGATCCAACACAAGTGCATATGATCCTGGACTTGGCATTATTCTGGGATGGTCCTTTATGCTCCAGGTTACCTCCTGATCAGACCATGGCACGTATCTTGGTACTGCCGGCATAACTGCATTCACTTCCATATGCCGGCGCTGCACACTTTGCTTGTCCTGCTGTTCCGTTGTGAACACACAATAAGATTGGTGATGTTCCCTGTAATCATTACGTCCGGTATTAGCCGGATTCATCCTTCCGTCCTGGACCTGGTTTATTACTTGATGCACTGCATCCCTCTGATCCGAGTTATCATACCTCGGGGGAGGGGGCGGTAGCATCAGTTGTTGTGTATTTGCTCCAGTTAATTGCGGCTGATGCAGCTGTTGCGCTTGATGGGGCGCCTGAACTCCTGCTGGGTTCCCCATCGCATTTTTCATCCAGGCACATTGGCGGGTCGTATGATTGGCTGGTCTGGATGGATTTGATGTGTGGAATTTGCACGGCTGATCTAACATGGATTCGAACGTGTATTTCGCCTCTCTTGCCATTGCTTCTTTTGCTCGGGGTCCATTGCCTTTTCCTCATTTCTTGATGTCCTTGTTGAGGTCCATTCTTACGTCTGAATTGCTCGTGACTCGGCTGTTCTTGTGCTCTTGTTGCCACTTGGGCGAATTATATCTATAATCCGGTCTCTCCTGTTTTCTTCTTTCTCTGAGATCACTCCTTGACCCGGCCAATTCTCTCGCGTACTGGTCCTGTTGCTCACGATGATCTGCCGACATTAATTCCGGTTGGGTTGGGTCGCCCAATGCATAGGAGTCTGCTATTCTGATAGTTTCTGCCAGTGTGGTTGGCATATCTCTTTGCAGGCGCTGCCACAACACTGTTGGCGTAACGCAGCGACCTGCGAACCAAGCGATTGCTTGTGATTCGATAACTCCTTCACATGAGTTTCTCAGTTGCACCATCGAGTTAAAACTCTCTATCTGTTTCATTCGGCCTGCTTGCACATGGCTACTGTTGTGGCCTGTTTGGCCTCTTGTATGTCTTTGGTAAAGTTCTTGTGAATATTTCCTCGAAATCTAACCAGTTGATACCTTTGCTGGTAGATTATTCAGCCATACCCTGGCTGGTCCTTCCAACATCTGTGGGACATACCGCACTGCCCATCTTAAGTTGCCACCCGCTATCTTCATAGCAGTGGCATAATCAATCAACCAGTCTTGTGGCTTGGTACTTCCATTGTATGTTTTTGTGCCTCTTGCTAACTGAAAATTCGGCACCGGTGGTTCGCCCATGATCCGTGGTCCAAAACATGTCGGGCCTGGTGGACCTTGTTCTTCCAACAGTTCGGATCGGTATAGCCGATCCAACTTTACTCTTGCATCACTTGCTAGCAAATCTCTGTACAGGATTCTGTCCTGCATCCCATAGTGATTGTTTCCACCCTGGATTGCGTATTCCACCTCGGAATAACCATCATTGTACCTTTCATTCATCTGATTGTGGCGAGCTGGCCTTATTTCTCTTTCCTGCCGAGGCTCATGTCTTGGTTGCGGGTTGGGTGGCATCTCTCTCCTTACTTCGGCCGGGGTCTGGTTTTCATGATTGCCTCTCGCGGGTTCTCTCCTGCCGAGATCCCCATTGCCTCGGCCCCCGCCGTCCTTTTCCACACGGCCGTGGTTTCTCTCCCCACTGTTGCCTCGGCTTGCATTGCCTTTGTTCTCATTTGCCTTTCCAGCCATTGCCGGGTCATATGGAACAATTTGCTTGTTCCTCTTCCCTGAGGTTACTGCTTTGTCTCTTCGAGCGTTGTTTCCGGGTGAAGATGCTGCTGCTGCGGATAAGGCAGGCGCTGCCCCTGCCGAATGAACCATCCGTGAAGCCCCCGGTCTTGCCGGGTTAGTTCTGAGTATCTCCTCATTTTGCTGGTTCGTGATGCGCACCAGCTCATTCACTCTTTCTTGTTGTTTCGCCGAGCTTCCCGTCAACCCTCTAATTCCAATGCTTTGCGGCATTTGCCGCCTCGGAGTTCTTCGTCGAGTCTACCTCGGCAAACCCAAATCACTGATTACTCTGTGAGCTTCATGCTCTTTGTTAATGTCATCCATGAGGTTCTTCCCTCTTAATCTTAGTTCGTCCACCCGCTCGGGTGCGATATCAAGCTTGTTAGCTTTTGCATATTCTCTCAGGGTCCTGTTCAAGGATTCCCGCAGGGCTGATACTTTTTTGGCCTCTACCAGCACCTTTTGCCTGGTTTCTTCTAACTCTGCCTGAGCATTTGCCGGATCAAGTATCGGTGCTACAGGTGTGGTTAAGTTTTCTATAGTCGCCTGAAGAATGTTCTCTGGCCTTTCCAGAGGTGGCCCTCTCACTCGTGGTGCCTTTGGGGTGGTGTCATGTAGCTCGGTCGGGTTTGTCACTGGCGGAATTACCTCAGTGGTTTGCAGCGTGGTCTGCTTGGGTGCGCCTTGTGCGCCTGCGGCGGGTTCTCTGCTTGACCCGGCTACTGCTGTTCCAACTTGAGCTCCTGCTGCGACCATCACCTCGACGCTGCCTGCAGGATGCTCTCTTGATGGACGGCTTGCTGCGCTCTGGTGGCTCTCCTGCAACAACAACTGGTGAGGATAAATGCGGTGATGTCGACGCCGATGTAGACCTGCTCGCCCGGTGATGAAGACCCCATTGCGGGGAGTTTTCCCCGAAGCTTCTGCATTGTCGTGACATAGTCGCAGAGACCAAATCTGGACCAAGCCGAAACAACGCTCGCGGTGTTGATGAAGTTTACCGTCGGATCACAACTCCAGCTTGCACTTTGGCCCCTGATGGGCGCCAACCTGTCGTGGTGGTGGCACGGCGATGCCATGGGTAGGCTAAAGTATGGGGCCAATGGATGCTAGTGGGATCAGGGAGGAAGATGCAACCGTGTCCACACTCAAGTTGTTAAAGTTAGGATCTTTATTTCTCTCTTGTTGGGTTACAAGCTCCTCGAGCTGTATACAGGGGACAAGATGAATCTCCCAGCCTAACGGTGCTCAAAGAGTCGATGCCTTCCTCGTGGTCCAAGCCTCCCTTATAAAGGAGTGCCTTGGGTGCCCTTAGGGCTGTGAGGCAAGCATATTCGTGGAATATGCTTGTCCCAAAATAGTAGTTCGGCCTCCTTTCCCTGCGCCCTTCTAACGGCAAGGCTCAGTGGCCCCCTCCTGCGTGCCTCGGGCTCCAGGACTGTCACCTCCATGACCTCCTTCTGCCCCTCTGACGCTGTGCATCCTTGTCTCTTGTGCTTGGCTCCGCTCTAATTCCTTCTAACCTGCAGCTATAGTTTGACCTTGGGCTTCTCCTTCTCCTGCAAGCTTCAGATCGACCGGCCTTACCTTGTGTAACTCGGCTCGTTCTTCACCGCATCAAGATCACTTGGGCTAACCGCCGACCCTCTTAGTAACTCGGTAAGATGGCTGATACATATACACGGGCTTCTCGCCTCCGTACATCGGCCGACATATTCATGATTCGGCTGACCTGGACCGTAACTCGGAAACTAGACGGGGATTGTACCTCTGTCTTTCCCCGTCTCTGACCTACCCGAGGTCAACCCCCCGACAACTTGGGTTTGAATTGACGAGCCTAGCATGTACAAACATGGCCTCGGAACACATGAACCGAAAGGTTAAGCATGAATCATATGAATGATATGATCGACACTTCGTTGTACACCATTGAAGCCACATCTCTTCTCGTGAAGATCGGATTAGGTGTGGTGAATTTGGATCGTATTCACTAAACATCTTGAGGGATGTTGAATTTAGTGGGAGTTCATCTAGTAATTTGATTAAAAGTTGAACTAGTTATCATGAACATAGTCTAATGTGTACTTGCAAATATTGTAGATCAAATGGCTAAGTCCAACTTCAACTTCAACATTTTTGCTGAGAAGGAAAAGCTTAGAAACAATGGGTCTAACTTCACCAATTGGTTCCGCAATCTGAGAATCATTCTCTCTGGCGGTCAAAAGGACTATGTCCTTGAAAATGCGCTAGGTGACGCCCCTCCTGTAGATGCGCCGGCTGATGAGAAAGTTGTCTATCAGTCGTGCAAAGATGATTATGGTGTGATTAAGAGCACCATGTTGTTTGCTATGGAATCGGACCTTCAAAATCGTTTTGAAGACTATCCCAGGCCCTTTGAGATTCTTGAGGAGTTGAAAACTATTTTCAGACTGAGGCCCGTTCTGAGAGATATGATATCTCTGAGAAATTCTTTAACTGCAAGATGGAGGACGGGAGTTCTGTTAGTGAGCACGCCATAAAGATGTCGGGATACACTCAACGCCTTGAGCAACTGGACTGCAAGATTCCAGAGGAGCTCAAGATTGACAGGGCTCTGCAATCACTCCCTCCCAGCTACAAAATTTTGTAGTGACTCATAATCAGATTGGTTCCACTGATACGATCACCGAGCTCTTCGCAGTCAAGGCTGCGAGGTGGACATCAAAAAGGATAATCATGTGTTGATGGTCAACAAGCCCCCCACCTTCAAGAAAGGTAAGGGTGCAAAGAAGCCCTTCAAGAAAGGCGGCGGCAAGCGCGTTGCCCCTGCTGAGAAGAAGCTCAAGTCTGGACCTAAGCCGGACACTGAGTGCTTCTATTGCAAGGACAAGGGTCACTTTGGGCGAATCGTCCAAGTACTTAGCGGACAAGAAGGCTGGCACCATCAAAGGTATATTTGATATACATGTTATTGATGTTTTCCTTACTAGCCCTCGTTGTAGTGCACGGTATTTGATCTTGGTTCGTTGCTAATATTTGTAACTCAAAACAGAGCTACGGAATAGAAGGCTTCTGCGAGGATGAGGTGACGATGCGTTGGCAGCGGATCAGCAGTTGATGTGATGGCGTCGGCACGCTCTCCTTGGTTTTACCTTCGGGATTAGTTTTAAACCTTAATAAGTGTTATTATGTACTGCGTTGAGCATGAACATTATTTCGGATCGTGTTTATTGCAAGACGGTTATTCATATAAATCGGAGAATAATGGTTGTTCTATTTATATGAGTAACATCTTTATGGTCATGCACCGCTATGAATGGTTTATTTCTTACGAATCTCGAAAGGGATGAAACACACATCCATAACATTGAGGCTAAGAGATGCAAAGTAGATAGTGATAATACTACTTATTTGTGGCTTGTCGTCTAGGTCATATTGGTGTAAAGCATGAAGAAACTCCATTCTGATGGACTTTTGGAGTCTCTTGATTTTGAATTATTTGACACATGCGAACCATGCCTCATGGGCAAGATGATCAAAACCCCGTTCTCCGGTATGATGGAGCGAGCAACGGACTTGTTGGAAATCATACATACCGATGTATGCGGACCGATGAGTGTTTCGACGCGCGGTGGATATCGCTATTTTCTCACTTTTACCGATGACTTAAGTAGATATGGGTATATCTATTTAATGAAACATAAATCTGAAACATTTGAAAAGTTCAAGGAATTTCATAATGAAGTGGAGAACCATTGTAACAGAAAGATTAAGTTTCTACGATCCGATCGTGGAGGTGAATATTTGAGTTATGATTTTCTCACGCATCTTAAAGCAAGCGGAATCGTTTCGCAACTCACGCCACCCTGAACACCACAGCGCAATGGTGTGTTCGACAGGAATCGAACCCTATTAGATATGGTCCGATCGATGATGTCTCTTACTGATTTGTCGTTATCATTTTGGGGTTATGCATTAGAAACCGCTGCATTCACTTTAAATAGGGCACCATCTAAATCCGTTGAGACGACACCGTATGAACTGTGGTTTGGTGCTAAACCTAAGTTGTCATTTCTTAAAGTTTGGGGATGCAAAGCCTACGTCAAGAAGTTGATGCCAGACAAGCTCGAACCCAAAGCGGATAAATGCGTATTCATAGGATACCCTAAGGAAACTATTGGGTATACCTTCTATCACAGAACCGAAGGCAAAGTGTTTGTCGCAAAGAACGGTTCCTTTCTTGAGAAGGAGTTTCTCTCGAAAGAAGTGAGTGGGAGGAAAGTAGAGCTAGACGAGGTTATTGAACCTTCTCTTGAGTTGGAGAGTAGCACAGCACCTGAAATTGTTCCAGTGCCGCCTGCACCAACAATAGAGGAAGCTAATGACAAGGATCATGAAGCTTCGGACGATGCTGCTACTGAACGTCGCAGGTCAACAAGGTCGCGTGCCCCTACTAAGTGGTACGGCAACCCTGTCTTGACTATCTTGTTGGTAGAAGACAGTGAACCTACGAACTATGAGGAAGCGATGATGAGCCCAGACTCTGAGAAATGGCTAGAGGCCATGAAATCCGAATTGGGATCCATGAGCGAAAACCAAGTATGGACTTTGGTGGACCCTCCTAGCGACCGAAAGGCCGTTGAGTGCAAATGGATTTTCAATAAGAAAACGGACGTGGATGGTAATGTTACCGTCTATAAAGCACGACTTGTCGCAAAAAGGTTTTCGACAAGTTCAAGGTGTTGACTACGATGAGACTTTCTCTCCCGTAGCGATGTTTAAGTCCATTCGGATTTTATTAGCAATTGCTGCGTTTCATGATTATGAAATATGGCAGATGGATGTCAAGACTACATTCCTCAATGGCAACATTGATGAAGAGTTGTATATGATGCAACCCGAAGGTTTTGTTGATCCTAAGGATGCTGATAAAGTGTGCAAACTTCAGCGTTCCATTTATGGACTGAAGCAAGCATCTCGGAGTTGGAACCTTCGTTTTGATGAAGTGATCAAGAGCTTTGGATTTGTTCCAAATTGCTACGAAGCTTGTATCTACAAGAAAGTGAGTGGGAGCTCGGTGACATTTCTGGTACTATATGTGGATGACATATTGATTATTGGAAATGACATTAACATGCTTAACGATGTGAAGAGTTATTTGAACAAGTGTTTTTCAATGAAAGACCTAGGTGAAGCTGCTTATATATTGGGCATCAAAATCTATAGAGATAGACAAAGACGCCTGATAGCTTTAAGCCAGAGTACATACCTAGACAAAGTTCTGAAAAGGTTCAGAATGGATAAGGCAAAGAAAGGTTCAGTGCCTATGTTGTCAGGTAAGATATTGAGCAAGGCTCAGTGTCCAGCTACGGTAAATGATAGAGAAGCTATGAGCAAAGTGCCTTATGCCTCGGCCATAGGTTCTATCATGTATGCCATGCTGTGTACTAGCTAGACCGGATGTGTCCAATGCTCTTAGTTTGACGAGAAGATATCAAAGTGATCCAGGAGTGGAACACTGGACAGCCGTGAAGAACATCCTAAAGTACCTAAATAGGACTAAAGAAATGTTCTTAGTCTATGGAGGTGATGAACAGCTTGTCGTAAAGGGTTACGTCGACGCGAGTTTCGACACCGACAAGGATGATTCTAAATCTCAGACAGGATACATTTATATTTTGAATGGAGGAGCTGTGAGCTGGAGAAGCTGCAAGCAAAGCGTGATCGCGGGATCTACAGTAGAAGCGGAATACATGGCTGCTGCAGAAGCGTCAAGTGAAGGATTTTGGATCAGGAACTTCATCACTGAGCTTGGCGTGGTTCCAAGTGCATTGGACCCACTAGAGATATTGTGTGACAACACTGGCGCCATAGCACTCGCCAAGGAACCAAGATATCATCCAAAGACCAAGCATATCAACCGCAAGTTTCATATAATACGAGATTATATAGCAGATGGAGATCTGAAGATTAGCAAAGTACATACAGATCTGAATGTCGCGATCCATTGACTAAACCTCTTCCACGTGTAAAACATGATCAGCACCTTAGTGCCATGGGTGTGAGATTGTTGCCAAATGTAAACTAGATTATTGACTCTAGTGCAAGTGGGAGACTATTGGAATTATGCCCTAGAGGCAATAATAAAGATGTTATTATTATAATTCTTGTTCATGACAAAGTTTATATTCCATGCTAGAATTGTATTAAGAGGAAACTTTAATACTTGTGTGGTTTGTGAACAACACCGTGTCCCTAGTATGCCTCTATGGACTAACTCATTGATTAATGATGGTTAAGGTTTCCTAACCATAGACATGAGTTGTTGATTAATAATGAGATCATATCATTGGGAGAATGATATGATGGACATACCCAAACTAAGCGGAGCAATTAGATCGTGTCATTGTGTTCATCTTTGCGAAGCTTTTCTTATGTCAAATATTGTATTCCTTAGACCATGAGATAATACAACTCCCTGGTATCGGAAGAAAGCTTTGAGGTCATCAAACGTCATCCTATGAAAGGGTGATCATAAAGGTGTCTCGGTGATCGGAAAGTACATTGGGTTGTATGTATCGAGATGGGATTTGTCCCTCCCAAGTCGGAGAGATATACTTCGGGCCCACTCGGTAATCGATATCAACACCGCTTGCAAGCATGTGGTTAAGGAGTTAATCACAAATTGATATCGGATTACGGAACGAGTAAAGTACTTGCTGTGAACGAGATTGAACTAGGTATGTCGGTACCGACGATCAAATCTCGGGCAAGTAAAATACCGCGAGACGAAGGGAATATATATATGGGATTGATTGAATCCTGGCATCATGGTTCATCCGATATGATCATCGATGAATGTGTGGGAGTCAATATGGGTTTCCAGACCCCGCTGTTGATTATTGATATAAGATCATGTCTGCATGTTCTCGAACCCGAAGGGTCACACACTTAACGTGTCTCGACGCTAGGATAGATTGGATAATTGGTTTATGAGTTTTTGTTCGGAGTCTCGGATGGGATCCGGGACATCACGAGAGGTTCCGTAATGGTCCAGAGAATAAGATTCATATAAGGCAATGCAGTTCGGAATTGTTTTGGGTTAATCGGTATTGTACCGGAAGCTTCTAGAACCTTCCGGAGGGGGACCAACGTGGCCCCACCTGCCGGGAGGGGGCATGGGCCTATGAGGGAGTGCCCTGGCCGCATTGGGCCAGGGGCACAAGGCCCCATAGGGCCCAGCCGGCCAGACCTAGGGCAAACCCTAGGAAAGCTTCTAGAAGGGGGGAACTTGCCCCCCGCTCCTACCTCCTTGGCCGCCGGCCTAGGGCTTGGGGGAGGGGCTAGGGCTGGTGCCCACCCCTCTATATATAGAGGGATAGGGAGCACCCTCCCCTCACACCTCCTCCACAACCCTAGCCGCCCTACTGCCCTCCTCTCTCTCTCCCTCCCGACTACACGTAGGCGAAGCCCTGCTGCAGAAACTCTCCACCACTTGCACCGCGCCGTCGCGTTGTAGATCCAATCCATATCTACACCATACTTGCTGGAACGAGGAAGGAAGAGACGTCGAGGTGCCGCACGTGTGCATCTCTCGGAGTCATCGCCACTTGCGGTGTTAGATCGGATCGGATCGCGAGGAGGAGAAGCGAGTACGACTACATCACCCACGTTAGGCGAGCGTTTAACGCTCACTGCGAATCTTCAAGGGTATGAAGATCTCATCTAATCCCCCTCGTTGATTGCATCTCCTAGATTAGATCTTGGCTTTCCCGTTCGCATCCGTAGAATTTTTTTGATTTACTATGCTGCGAAACCCTTCACTATTATCTAATAGAATTTTAAAAATCAGGTTTTAGTGAGACTTCCTAGACCCTGTATAGAATAGTAGAAATGTTCGATGATCAAGTAAAAGGAACTCTGGAGGATTGAGACAAACAAATTGGAGATTCCAAGTATGATGAGAATACAAAGAAAAGATCTGGATATGGGATACTACAATTATTCCCATTAAGATTACCATGGAGCTGAGACGTGTCGTAACCAATACAGGACAATTCCTCATTCTAAAACGTGAGAGTTTACGAACTTCAAGGACGAAGTTTATTTTAAGGGGGAGAGTCTGTAACATCCCAGCATTAGAGCTTATAAATAAGCTAAACACATTTGTGTGCATTGCATTCATGCATAGAAAATCTGAATAATTTTCGCGCTTTTGAACAAAACTTGTCAAAGTGATTAAAGCTTCTCTCAACTTGATGGAATTGAAGTAGATCATCAAGTTGACTGCGATAAGTTTCAATATAACCTTTGCTAAAACCTTATTTTTGGTAAACATTATTTTATCTAAGGGTAGATCAAATATAATAAAACTAAACCACAACATATTACTTAATGATATATCTGATCTTTAAGAGATCATATCATTGTATTCATTACCACCCCTCATGAATACCAAGTTAAGAATATAACCCAAGTAACAAGAATTCAATAACTAAGTCTTGACCTATATCATTCTTATCCATTCATACCATGATAATCATGGTATTTATTATACACTAATTCCTTATCACTTGTTGAGTAGGAAGGAAATCAAGTCAATATCATTCACCATGTATCTTTCTATCCATATCAATCTTTACCATTTCTATTGAATCATATTTTCATATATGTGGTTCATCAATGTTGAGTAATCAACTATTGATTCACCAATTCTTAACCTATCAATTCTTGATTTATCAACTCTTGTCCTTAACATAGCATTCACTTAGGTCATATAAAGAAAGAAGTAAGGAAAGGTAAGAGGAAATGCTAGTTTTAGGTATCATCTATAGGATGGGAGTGTTGGAAGAGAATTAAATCAATATGATAATTGATGGGTTAACTCACTCCTGAAACGATAGAAGAGTTATTTGGAATATATAATTATATGGTGATAAATAAGATTACAAGGATGAATCCTGAAGATAGTTACCAGGAGTAATCCTATTGGTTCAAGGAGGTATAGTCAATAAATAATATCTCTTAGTCCAATAGAGATAAACAGAAGATAATTATAATACAACTGTAATGATGTACGGATGAAAGCCTTGATTAGCCAACTGGAAACCTAAACCATAAAGGATCAAAGTATTATAATGATCATGCTTTAGTCACCAAGATCGAATGCTTATATCATGTATAAGTGACATTGATGGATGGAACATGATTCAACCCTAATATAGATAGGTTATCCTAGATTAGTCATGACATGTCACATTAATATAATTTGAGGTTGGAGTATTAGTTACTAGAGTGAAGTAGATATAATATAGTATGATTAAGAGGATGTTAGAATAACATTGGATTATAGAAGTAGTATTTTCGTCTTGGGAAATACTAGACACTTGAGGAGAGTAGAATTTGATATATATCTATTAGAGTAATATTAGTGACGAATGATAAAGGAAGAGTATGAATGGAGCCGACTATAACCATATGTTGGATTGGAGATTATTAGTAGTAGAAGAGTTTGATATACCCAAGTATGGATATTATAAGATTATGAAATGTTTAGAGTCAAGCTCATTGGATTTATAAATGGATTTAGGACGAGAAATTATTGATAGGAATATTTTTGTGAAGTAAATCTCATCATGTTAACACATGATGGTGGATAGGCAGAAGTAGTATATCTAGGAAAGGAATTCCTTAATTAGAAGTCCAGAATTATTGAAGTATGGAAGATAGGAATTCTGGATAAAACTTAAACCCTAAATCTTTAACCAAACATAATATACATTTCATATGATTGATCTATCATCTTATTTCCACAATGCTTTATAGGAATATTTTCCTATAACAAATCACTTAAGCACATCCTTGTCATTTCCAATTATCATAACCATGTGTGCTTAAGAGTTATCTTTATCAATCCCTTTCCTTAAGTCACTCCAGAAAATAACTTTCTATTTTAAAGGGTGATATCATTAAAGATCACAAACATAAAGACAATAGGTTTAGCCATTAATATTTACTCATATCAACAAAAGAATATAAGTATATTAAGTACCCTAAACCCTAGGGTAAGCATTTACAATTCAAACCTTAACTCCTATGTTAGTTATAATAAAATATATACATTGCTATTTCCTAGATTCATGGGAATAATATTAACCATATTAGTTTCCTAGAACTTTATGTATCACATATATAATGAAGGATCACTATATATAAAGTTTCTTTAATATTATAAGTTAATAAGAATCAAATCTCCTGAGTTAATATTAATGCATTCTTTTATAAGTTTATGAATATTAGATAAATTAAATTCATATGAAAAGACCCTACAAATAATAAGAGGAAAGTATATATATATAAAGAAAATAAAGAAATGATAACATTACACAATAAAAGTTCACAAAATAATACTAAGTACATTTTAGTATTGCTGCAATTATTTATCAGATATACTATAGAAAATTTCAAACAAATAAGTAATATACAAATCTGAAAGTAAAATAGAAAACAGAATATAGAAAAATAAAAGGAAGAAGGAAAAAACAAAGGGAATTGTTTCTGTCCCGTGGCCCATTTCCTCTCTCTATTTGATGCTTACGAGCAACTCACAGCAACCTAGTAGCGGCCCAGCAAGGACAACACTCAGTAAATCTCTCTGGCTGACAAGTTGCGGTGACCTAGCATACCACTGCATGATGTAGTATACTATAGTAGTTGACATAACACCGATGAAACATCGTTCACTAGTATTACATCCCTCAGAATGGCACAACAGAAACACATCGGTTCCAATACATGGCTAAAGGTTACATCTCACTCTTTACACAAGATCCAGAGAATACTCTAAGTTAAAGAGAGAGAAAGAATTTCTTACGGAGAAGAATAAAAGATAAACAACACAAGAGCTATTATACTATTAAGACTAGTATTTTAACCAAGGGATTGGCATTACTGCTATTGCAATACACTACAGAATTAGGTGTTGATGTATATGTTGACTTCATTGAAGAGCTTTAGCTTTGGATGACGAGTCCTGGAGCATAACTTAATGTAGATGTTGTCTATACCGGCTTTAGAATCTAGCAAGGGTTAAGAAGATACTTTGAGTACGAGCGTACTCAGCAAGTTTCACTAAAAAGGAGTGTTTGATGCACTATAACTACAACCACAGACCATAGGTCGTAGGCAATGCAAGTTTTTATAAACATTTCTTCAAAGGTTGCTTTTATTCTGAAAAGCTATGTCCGTCAGCCTTCATGGGTTTACTAGAACTTTCATGGAGTTCCTTTCCTTGGCGTTCAGCTCCTTCCTAAGGGAGTAACAAGTTATAGTTCTTACACTCTGCAGAGGTGCGTTACTTTACCCATGAGAGATCAACTCTTTGTTGCACAACCGGGAAGCTTATTCCCGTCCACAATTCCATGATGTGGGGCCCAGAAGATGATCCAAGCCAATCACTGTCCCCTTCACGACCTCGCATGCCTCCTTGGTGTACACCATGCCCACATATTGAATTACGGCAATGGTTTGTACAAACTGTTAGATGCCAGAACTATCATGGGATGATGAGGGTTCCCACCCATATGCTGCATATCCTCTACGAATTACCAATTAATATGCACGCTACGAGGATAACAGCCACGACCTGCACATCCGGCTTCATGCGAGAGGAAGAAGATACATCTGACTTCTCTGTCCCATTCCAAATCTCATGGTCATCGCGTATTATACGGCGCAAGAATCACTGTCGACATTGGTTTGTTAAGTCCTAGGTTATATAGTTCTGAACAGTGGTATTCCAACTGCCAGAGTTACTAGATTAGCTGATCACCCTGGATCAGTAACCATTAGTTCACATTATTATCGAAAATAGTGTTTTCTGACCCTTTTTCAAATGCAGGTGATGACAACACTGGATTTGTAAAATACTTTATGAAAAAATAATCAAAGGACATGAGCAAGTGTGAACTTGCCTTTTGTGATTGCAAGATTATGCTCTCACGATCTTCAAGATAATATAAGATCCAAAATCTGAAATCATCATCATTGGTCCGGTAAGGACTAATGTTTAAAGGAGCAATATGCTCTTATGCATAAGTAATGTGATGCACGTTATAAAACGCGAATCTCGGGAATAATGTTGTTCTAGGGTTTGGATTCCGGAAACGGTTACTTTAAAATGTGTTGTCCTTTTAGATAAGTTTTACACCTGTGCTTCTTATTAGGGCTTGTGAGTGTGTGTGAATAACACCTATTTATGCATCAATAAAATATACACCTATGAAATGCTATTCAAGATTGTTTACATTTTAATTGTTTATCTTCAAACTTGACTTTATAAGTATGTCATTTATAAATAGATTAAGTGTTATCGCTCCTAGGTATGCAAGTGAAGTATGAAGTAATGTGATCTTGATTATTTGTCATATATTGTCTGAAGTGGCAAAACGAATAACTTTTGAAGAAAAGATTCCTTTTCTAATATTTAAACAATCTTTGTGGTTAGTTAATGGTGGTC
Source organism: Avena longiglumis (assembly GCA_030063025.1). Classification (NCBI taxonomy): domain Eukaryota; kingdom Viridiplantae; phylum Streptophyta; class Magnoliopsida; order Poales; family Poaceae; genus Avena; species Avena longiglumis. Next base: position 49,624,489 of record CP125976.1, on the reverse strand, counting down.
GATGTTATTTGTGTTTTCTTGAATAGTTTTGGCGTGAGTTGCTTTATAACTTAACTAGTTGAGACCAAAGTTAACTACAAAATATATAATAATGCTTATAGTGTTATATTTAGATTCTTGTGGACTATAGTTACTTTAAAACAAAGATAGTTTGAAAGTATAATGCTTATGATATTTGTATCTTGTGCATCTGGAATGTGTCCTTAAGGTTACTTAAGAATGGTTATTCTCCTATTTAAGTAGTGGTCTCTTAATTTTGTAGTGGAACAAGATTTCTTGTTTCTTTATAAAGGTATGATTATGGTGTGTGGATAAATAATTATTACTAGGGACTACTCATGATTTATCTTTGGATTTAGTCCATTATAAGTTTGTATTTGATTGATATATCATTCTTGAAGATTTTATAATTATTGAAGATCTTTTTAAAATATAATATATTCATATGGTAGAAGGATAATTCAATATAATAGTATTTCTAATGTTTTGAATGATTGTGACTTATTAGTAATATTCAAGACTAATACCTATGTATTAGACTTGATTGTCTGATTTTAGAAATATTAACAAATTTTATTTACCCTTATATGAATTTTAAACTAAGTAAATAAGTTTAAATTTGAGTTATTAAAATATTTGAATTTTTATTTAACTCAAAAGTGGATTATTATATTTTTAACATATAGATATTATTTTTGTGATCATTTTGGTATATTACATTTATTAATTTACAGTTACTTAATAAATAATAAATATTTAATTAAGTGAAATAATAATACATGATTTTAGTTTTAAATTATAGTCTTTATTTTTCTAAGATTTTTGGTAGTTTATTCATATTTTTAATATTTACCATTATTGGAATATGAATTATCAAAGTTTTATTACTTTTAAACCTTTATTAAATAATATTTATTTAAATAATCAATATAATAATATTGGATAATAAGCATAAGTTGTAGATTTTATTTTTCTATAAATTTTCATATATTATACACATTTTTTTGAATTATAAATCAAAAGTTATTAAGAAAACAAGATTTAATCATTTATTTGATTTCTTGAATGTTAATAATTGAGTTTATAATATTTTATTTATTTCTTAAACAGGAATTAAATTTTTACACCGCACCCGCACCTAGCCTAAGTCACTGACCAGTGGGCCAGTGGCCACCTCAGCGCATAGGTTAAAGAAAATGCATTTGTTACCGACTGGTTGGCTACCCCCAGTCAATGACATATGGGCCTTAGGCCATGTCATTTGCCACGTGAGACAAAGACCAGGTCAAACAGGGGAATGTGTCCAGGGTGGCGTCGGTGTGACGTAGCTATGGCGTCAGCACCACCACCACCGCTAGTGGTTGGTCGCCGGTGATGATCCATGGCGCCCCAGCACGCGAAAATAACCTAGTTCGAATCAGTGCAACGTGCTGAGTCCTAAAGTGGCGACGCCGCTCGGAAATGGTCATCAGAGCCTCGGCTCCGACGAGCTCCGACGGTGGCCGACGGTGACAGAAGGTGTGATGGCGTTTAACAACGTGACACATCGATTTAGGAATGCTGGAGTGTTCAGGAACTCACCCTGATGATGATAGAGAGGTTGGACAGGACCGGCGTGGTCAGAAATGAGATCTCCGGCGAGGATTCTGACGAAATGCCGCAAAGAGGAATGGCAAAAATTCGCCCACTCCAAAACTTCCCCTGATGCAAGATTTCACTCAGAGGATCTACGGAGGACGGGGATTCTCCATGGCTACTTGGAAGAGTGTGGGGAGGTGTGGTTCGACGACGAGGTGTGGCCCCGGTGAGCTAGGGTTTCGGCCCCATTCCAATCAGAGAGGATAAGGAGGGATTGTGGATAGGGATTGAGGCAGGGCATCGCGGTGGCCTTCTTATCCCCCTTTGGAATGACGACAAGCATCTTGGCCTTGCATCGACGACGACGGCACGGGCGTGGCGAAGCTCCTCCAAATGCCGCCATGCGTGAGGATGACGACAATGTCACTTTTGTGGAAAACCCCCTGTGAATCTTTCAACTCAACCCGCGATCCTTTCCTGGTCCCACTCGTCAGTCACAGGGGAGAATGAGCTGGGCTGGTTACTAGGCCTTTCTGGGCTGCACCTGGGTGACAGGTAAGCACGTAGGAGTTGGGCTATGGCCAGGTCTTGTTTTTTATTTGTTTTCCAGTTTTTCTATTTCTGTTTTCCTTTTCATATTTCTATATAATATTTAATTTGAACTTTTCTTTGTAGAATTAATTGCTGGATAATTGTAGTAATAATAAAATATATTTAGTATCATTTGTGAACTTTTTATTTTATAATGTTTTTATATTTCTTTTATTTTCTCTAGATGAACCCCTTTTTAATATTTAGTAGAAGCTTTTCTTATTATATTTCTTTCCACTTTTAATCATGGATTTATTAAATAATATATCCTTATTTGTTTATAAAACTTAACTCTAGTTGACTCATAGTTTGAATAGAAATTTTTATGTATATAATGATTGTATATCATTATTTGATGTATGAAATATAAAAGAAATTAATATGGTTATTACTAATTCCATTAACTTTGAAAATGGCAATGTATATATTCTATTATGATAAACAAAGAAGTTTAGGATTTTGAATTATGAATATTTACCCTAGGGTTTAGGGTTTTAATATACTTAGATTCCTTTATGGATGTGAGTAAAGATTTAATAACTGAGCATATTGTTTTCTGTTTGGGATATTTGATGACATTACCTTTAGGACTAGAAAGCTATATTTAGAATGTTTTATAGAAAGGAATTGATGAAGATACTCCTAAGCATATATAATTATGATGGTTGGAATTGGCAGAGATGCGCTTATGTGATTTTTTATAGGAAAATATTCCTATAAAATGATATTAACATAAGATGGTGAATCAATTCCCTGAATGGACATTATACTTGGTTTAAGATTTAGAGTTGGTTGTTTAACAAGAATGTCTATTTTTTCATTCTTAACCATCCCTGACCTTTAATTAAAGAATTCCTTTCCTAGATATAATACTTCTTCCTATCCATCATCATAATTAGCATGATGAGCTTTACTTCATAAAATATTCCTATCCCCCTATTATCCTTCTAAATCCATGAATGAACACAATGGGCTTGACACTATAGCTTTTATGGTTTTCTCATATCCATACTTGGTTCTATCCACTACTCTACTTTTGATAACCTTCAATCCAACAAGTAGTTTCTTCAAACTCCACTCATAATCTTCTTGGTCATTTATTACTAATATTTCTTCATTAGATGTATACATCCAACTATATTACTCCAAAGCTTACTATCCTTTAAGATGAATAACATTACTTTCATAACTCTATGTTATACTAGCTTTAATTGAATCATACTGTTTTACATTTACTTTACTCTAATAACTCACACTCTAACCTCACATTATATTAATGTGACCTGTAATGACTACTCTAGGATAACTTATCTATACTAGGGTTTTAATCATGTTCTATCCACCAATATCACTTATGCTTGATATAAGTATCCAATCTTGGTGAGCAAGTATGATCATTATAATCCTTTAATTATTTATATATTAAGTTATTAGTTGGCTAAGCAAGGCTTTATCAATACCACTTTTCAATGGTATTGGAATTATCTTCTTAGTATCTCATATTGGATTAAGGTTGTTATTCATGGACTATGTCCACTTGGCCTAATAGAATTACTACTGGTAACTAAATTCAGAATTCATCCTTGTAATCTTCTTTACTACCATAGGATTAGATAATATAAATAGTTCTTCTATTTATCTATGAGTGATTTAGCTCCATGAATTATCCTATTGATTTGATTCTCTTAAGCATTCCCATCCTATATATGATGTCTAAAACTAGAATTACTATTTACCTCTTCTTAGTTGTTTCTTTATAGACACTTAAATGTGAGCTATGTTCTGGTCAAGAGTTGGTAGATTAAGAATTGGTGAATCGATAGTTGATTTCTCAACATTGATGAAAAACATATATTGGAATATAACTCAATAGATATGATAAGGATTGATATGGAAATAAATATATATGGTGAATGATCTAAACTTAGTTTCTTTCCTACTCAATCTTACTTAAGAAGTAGGGTTAGGTATTACCATGATACTCATGGTATAAGCAGATGAGATTAAGATATAGTTGTTACATTCTTATTATTTGTGTTATACCCTTAACTTGGTACTCATGAGTGATTATAATGAATACTATGATATGATCACCTAAGGATCAAATATAAATCATAATGTATTAGGGTTTAACTTTTATTACATTTGATCTACCCTTAGATCAAATCTCCCTTACCCAAATATAAGGTTTTAGCAAAGGTCATATTGAAATTATCGCAGTTAACTTGATGATCTACTTCAATTCCATCAAGTTAAGAGAAGCTTCAATCACTATGACAAGTTTTGTTCAAAAGCGCGAAAATTATTCAGATTTTCTATGCATGAATGCAATGCACACATCTGGGTTCAGCTTATTTCTAGGCTCTAATGCTGGGATGTTACAGACTCTCCCCCTTAAAATAAACTTCATCCTCAAAGTTCGCAAACTCTCACGTCTCGGAGTAAGGAATTGACTTGTAGTGGTTGCTACATTTCTCCACTCTTTGGTGACCTTAAATGAAAATAATTTTAGCATTCTATATCTTGGTTAGGTATCCTAATCCAACTCTTCTTATTTAATTATTGAGCTTTCTTACTATATTATATAAGGTCTAGGAATTCTCACTAAACAGTGTTCCAATTTTTTTATACAATATTTGTAATCAAAAGACTAATCTTTGATTTGACATTAAATGAGTTGTACTGGTACTCCTTCCAAGCTTGGATTTGAACTCATTTAGTCCATACCCATTGGAATTTTCTTGTTCCTCAATACTTGTCCATTGGGTGTTTTCTATTACTTCTTAAGGGTTACTTAAGAGTTGTTTCTTCTAGTATTAGTTGGTTAGGATTAACCTTTTATCACCTTCAAGCTTTTACCTTATTAAGTTTTAGATAATCTTTCATTATTACCTATAATACTTCTTCAAATTTTATTTATAATGTTTGCTCTCCCCCTTAGGATTTACTAATAGTCTTTAAATTTTCTATATAGTATTTATTGGCTTTATAACTAGAATGTTGGTCTCTGTTTAATTTATACTTTACCTAATTAGGGTTTGATGAAATATTATACAGTGTATCCACACAATTGTGGATCTCCGAAGCAAATCTTTCAGCATTATATGTCGTACTTATAATTGGACATTTTTCGCTGAGATAAGTCTGACTTTGCGAAGCATCTCGAAAGATGATCACCTTTAAATTTTATACTTCTTTAGATCTTACTTAGCTTAGGCTAAATTTTATGCTCTCTATGCAACTTTTATGAATATCTGGTTAACTAAGTTAACCAAATACCAGTTGTGGAAAAAATACTAACTGTGGATTGGAATACCGACTATGGATTAAGTACCAATGGAGGATCATTCTAGGTGGTAGGTATTACCTTACAGTTTCTGACCTACTACTGGCATTCTCTCTGAATTTTCAGAGCTTGAATACCATTTTAATTCCAAGTCTTCTACTTTGTACTTATTCATGATGCTTCCATGAACTAAGTATTACTATTTCTTTAATTTCTTAGTACCTTACCTACTTTGAATGAGCCATAAGTTTATTATATCTTGTGGCTCCATCTATCTTCTACACCAAACTTCTTTCTTGAATCTGGCTAAGAATAGTCTATGCTTGATCTATCCTCCAAATGGTGTGAATACTCCTTATATCTTGCTTCCTCCTTCAAGTAAGTCTTCCTTTTGATCTTTGAAACTCTTCACTCCCTTACACGAATTCCCGTTCCAATCTAGATTTATAACATCAAGTAATAACTGGGTGTTACATCATGAATTTGCACACCTAATTAAACTTCTTGTACATATCTAATCAATCAAAAAGATTCAAGAAGATCCAAAAGTCGATAAACAATAAAACATATACCATGTATTATACGTAGGTTTTAGATAATTTACAAATGTACTAGATGTCCCAACGGTTTGCTCCTCACCTATTTACACAACTATCTTACAAGAACTTCTGGTTCTTGTGAGTACATCCTCACTTATTTTGGCAAACCTTTCAAACTACAATACGCATTACCCTCTATGTACATTATTCAAGCAATCATACCTTCTGATGTCGTTCCTTTCTTACATTCATCTTCCTCTAGTGCTTCCTGGCGTTCCGTCCATGAGGTCGTGAAATCCTATGACTGCCTTCTAGAGCATTAGAGCATCCAGGAGGTGCGTATTATTGATTAGAAGTACCGAGACTGAGATTAGTCATTGAAAAATGACTAGAGTTGGCGTAATCCTCTATAGAATATTCCTGGTTTTCCGGCAATGCTTCCTCATAGTAAGTTGGCTCCTTAGCCTTTTATTGGATCTAGTCGTACATATTGGTATAGTAGCTATCGGAATACTCTTCTAAGTTGATTGGATTGGTATCACCCCCATATAGTCCATAAGGCTCTCTATGGTTATAGTTGGTCTCTTCTCCGATACCTGTATCACAAGGTATAAGATTTCCTATGGTTCCACCTTGGGATTCTACTCCCCATCCATACTTGTTTGGCTTAGGGTTATTTGGATTAACTCTATTCCATTCGTGTTGTTCGGAGTTGTACTTGGTCCATAGGTCTTCAGGTGGCTGGGTTTTAGTTTGGTAGTAGGCATAATTTTCCGAGTTTGGATCATCAAACTCAGTTTCCTCATACACTTCTCCTGAAGGTATGTATTTAGGATGCCTAGCTTCTTTATCTAACTTCTTCCTACGTGCCATTGCCTTATTAGGATTAGTAAAATCCTCAATGACCGTATCCAGTTCCTGAACTAAGACTTGGTGAGTGTTATGATAAGTATTTAGCAAAGATCGATAACGATCCATATACTCTACAGCTAGAGTAGGTTCAGCTTGTACTAGGGTAGAGTGATCTAACTCATGCTCTGGGTTTGAGGTTTCATGGGGTATAATGGTGTGTGTACTACCTTCTAGAGCTTGGGATTTCTGTTCTCGGATCATGGTTATGGCTGCTGCTAAGGCAATCTGATATACAGATGCCATGCACCTTGCCTCTCCTGATGGCATCTCTCCCTTAAGTCCTAACTTCTTGGGTAACATGATCATGACACGGTATTTGGCTAATACCTTCCCATCATAGAAACTGTAAATCTTGACCAAAAGTCTCGATTCACATTCTAAACTCCATAGAAGTTGTTGGAGATTATCTGTCCAATCCCCTCCGTAGTCATTCAACGTCATGTTCATCACTTGAACATTCTGGGGTGGATATCGAGGTGCCATGTGGAACTGTAGATAAGAAATTATCATCAATCACATAGAGTTAGAACTCTTGGGAAAAGTTTGGAATTTGCATTCATACTAAAGAATTATCGCACTAGTTACATAACATGATTATTCTCAAGTGAATATCCCTCATATCACTAGAGAACTCTTTATTATTGCTAGGATGTGTCCTACAGGTTCTACCCATTTACTAGGTTTCCAACCTAAGGTCAAAGCATATGCTCTGATACCAACTGTGGTGACCTAGCATACCACTTCATGATGTAGTATACTATAGTCGTTGACATAACACCGATGAAACACCGTTCACTAGTATTACATCCCTCAGAATGGCACAACAGAAACACATCGGGTCCAATACATGGCTAAAGGTTACATCTCACTCTTTACACAAGATCCAGAGAATACTCTAGGTTAAAGAGAGAGAAATAATTTCTTTCGGAGAAGAATAAAAGATAAACAACGCAAGAGATATTATACTATTAAGACTAGTATTTTAACTAAGGGATTGGCATTGCTGCTATTGCAATACACTACATAATTAGGTTCTTTGCTTAGAGATTATATTCCTATCTAATCAGTAACTTCGTCTTCACGTGTGTTGATGTATATGTTGACTTCATTGAAGATCTTTAGCTTTGGATGACGAGTCCTGGAGCATAACTTAATGTAGATGTTGTCTATACCGGCTTCAGAATCTAGCAAGGGTTAAGAAGATACTTTGAGTACGAGCGTACTCAGCAAGTTTCACTAAAAAGGAGTGTTCGATGCACCATAACTATAGCCACAGACCATAGGTCGTAGGCAATGCAAGTTTTTATAAACATTTCTTCGAAGGTTGCTTTTATTCTGAAAAGCTATGTCCGTCAGCCTTCACGGGTTTACTAGAACTTTCATGGAGTTCCTTTCCCGCCGTGTTCGTAGCTCCTTCCCGGAACAGGGAGTAACAAGTTATAGTTCTTACACTCTGCAGAGGTGCGTTACTTTACCCATGAGAGATCAACTCTCTGTTGCACAACCGGGCAGCTTATTCCCGTCCACAATTCCATGATGTGGGGCCCAGAAGATGATCCAAGCCAATCACTGCCCCCTTCGCGACCTCGCATGCCTCCTTGGTGTACACCATGCCCACATATTGAATTACGACAATGGTTTGTACAAACCATTAGATGCCAGAACTATCATGGGACGATGAGGGTTCCCACCCATATGCTGCATATCCTCTACGAATTACCAATTAATATGCACGCTACGAGGATAACAACCACGACCTGCACATCTGGCTTCATGCGAGAGGAAGAAGATACAGCTGACTTCTCCGTCCCATTCCAAATCTCATGGTCAACGCGTATTATACGGCGCAAGAATCACTGTCGACATTGGTTTGTTAAGTCCTAGGTTATATAGTTCTGAGTAGTGGTATTCCAACTGTCAGAGTTACTAGATTAGCTGATCACCCTGGATCAGTAACCAATAGTTCACATGATTATCGAAAATAGTGTTTTCTGACCCTTTTTCAAATGCAGGTGATGACAACACTGGATTTGTAAAATACTTTACGAAAAAATAATCAAAGGACATAAGCAAGTGTGAACTTGCCTTTTGTGATTGCAAGATTATGCTCTCACGGTCTTCAAGATAATATAAGATCCAAAATCTTAAATCATCATCATTGGTCCGGTAAGAACTAATGTTTAAAGAAGAAATATGCTCTTATGCATAAGTAATGTGATGCATGTTATAAACGCGAATCTCGGGAATAATGTTGTTCTAAGGTTTGGATTCCGGAAATGGTTACTTTAAAATGTGTTGTCCTTTTGGATAAGTTTTACACCTGTGCTTCTTATTAGGGCTTGTGAGTGTGTGTGAATAACACCTATTTATGCATCAATAAAATATACACCTATGAAATGCTATTCAAGATTGTTTACATTTTAATTGTTTATCTTCAAACTTGACTTTATAAGTAAGTCATTTATAAATAGCTTAAGTGTTATCGCTCCTAGGTATAAAATTGAAGTATGACGTAATGTGATCTTGATTATTTGTCATATATTGTCTGAAGTGGCAAAACAAATAACTTTTGAAGAAAAGATTCCTTTTCTAATGTTTAAACAATCTTTGTGGTTAGTTAATGGTGGTCGATGTTATTTCTATTTGCTTGAATAGTTTTGGCGTGAGTTGCTTTATAACTTAACTAATTCAGACCAAAGTTAACTATAAAATATATAATAATGCTTATAGTGTTATATTTAGATTCTTGTGGACTATATTTACTTTAAAACAAGGATAGTTTGAAAGTATAATGCTTATGATATTTTTATCTTGTGTATCTGGAATGTTTCCTTAAGGTTACTTAAGAATGGTTATTCTCCTATTTAAGTAGTGGTCTCTTAATTTTGTAGTGGAACAAGATTTCTTGTTTCTTTATAAAGGTATGATTATGGTGTGTGGATAAATAATTATTACTAGGGACTACTCATGATTTATCTTTTGATTTAGTCCATTATAAGGTTGTATTTGATTGATATATCATTCTTGAAGATTTTATAATTACTGAAGATCTTTTTAAAATATAATATATTCATATGGTAGAAGGATAATTCAATATAATAGTATTTCTAATGTTTTGAATGATTGTGAAGTATTAGTAATATTCAAGACTAATACCTATGTATTAGACTTGATTGTCTAATTTTAGAAATATTAACAAATTTTATTTACCCTTATATGAATTTTAAACTAAGTAAATAAGTTTAAATTTGAGTTATTAAAATATTTGAATTTTTATTTAACTCAAAAGTGGATTAATATATTTTTAACAATATAGATATTATTTTTGTGATCATTCTGGTATATTACATTTATTTTTGTGATTTATAAATTTTAAGATATGATTTTTACAATTCTTATTACTTTATAGTTACTTAATAAATAATAAATATTTAATTAAGTGAAATAATAATACATGATTTTAGTTTTAAATTATAGTCTTTATTTTTCTAAGATTTTTGGTAGTTTATTAATATTTTTAATATTTACCATTATTGGAATATGAATTATCAAAGTTTTATTACTTTTAAACCTTTATTAAATAATATTTATTTAAATAATCAACATAATAATATTGGATAATGAGTTTAAGTTGTAGATTTTATTTTTCTATAAATTTTCATATATTATACACATTTTTTTGAATTATAAATCAAAAGTTATTAATTAAACAAGATTTAATCATTTATTTGATTTCTGGAATGTTAATAATTGAGTTTATAACATTTTATTTATTTCTTAAACAGGAATTAACTTTTTACACCGCACCCGCATCTAGACTGAGTCACTGACCAGTGGGCCACTGGCCACCTCAGCGCACAAGTTAAAGAAAATGCATTTGTTACCAACTAGTTGGCTACCCCCAGTCAATGACATAGTTGCCATAGGCCATGTCATTTGCCACGTGAGACAAAGACCAGGTCAAACAGGGGAATGTGTCCAGGGTGGCGTCGGTGTGACGTAGCTATGGCGTCAGCACCACCACCACCGCTAGTGGTTGGTCGCCGGTGATGATCCATGGCGCCCCAGCACGCGAAACTAACCTAGTTCGAATTAGTGCAACGTGCTAAGTCCTAAAGTGGCGACGCCGCTCGGAAATGGTCATCAGAGCCTCGGCTCCGACGAGCTCCGACGGTGGCCAACGGTGACAGAAGGTGCGATGGCGTTTAACAACGTGATACATCGATTTAGGAATGCTGGAGTGTTTAGGAACTCACCCTGATGATGATAGAGAGGTTGGCGAGGACCGGCGTGGTCAGAAATGAGCTCTCCGGCGAGGATTCTAACGAACTGCCGCAAAGAGGAATGTCAAAGATTCGCCCACTCCAAAGCTTCCCCTGATGCAAGATTTCACTCAGAGGATCTACGGAGGACGGGGCTTCTCCATGGCTACTTGGAAGAGTGTGGGGAGGTGTGGTTCGACGGCGAGGTGTGGCTCCGGTGAGCTAGGGTTTCGGCCCCATTCCAATCAGAGAGGATAAGGAGGGATTGTGGATAGGGATTGAGGAAGGGCGTCGCGGTGGCCTTCTTATCCCCCTTTGGAATGACGGCGAGCATCTTGACGCACGGCTGACGACGACGGCACCGGGCGGCGGCGAGCTCCTCCAGCGAGCTGCCAGTGTACGTGAGGATGACGACAATGTCACTTTTGTGGAAAACCCCCTGTGAATCTTTCAGCTCAACCCGCGATCCTTCCCTGTCCCCACTCGTCAGTCACAGGGGAGAATGAGCTGGGCTGATTACTAGGCCTTTTTGGGTTGCACCTGGGCGACAGGTAAGCACGTAGGAGTTGGGCTGTGGCCAGGTCTTGTTTTTTATTTGTTTTCCAGTTTTCCAGTTTTTCTATTTTCCTTTTCGTATTTCTATATAATCTTTAATTTGAACTTTTCTTTGTAGAATTAATTGCTGGATAATTGTAGTAATACTGAAATATATTTAGTATCATTTGTGAACTATTTATTTTATATTTCTTTTATTTTCTCTAGATGAACCCCTTTTTAATATTTAGTAGAAGCTTTTCTTATTATATTTATTTCCACTTTTAATCATGGATTTATTAAATAATATATCCTTATTTGTTTATAAAACTTAACTCTAGTTGACTCATAGTTTGAATAGAAATTTTTATGTATATAATGATTGTATATCATTATTTGATGTATGAAATATAAAAGAAATTAATATGGTTATTACTACTTCCATTAACTTGGAAAATGGCAATGTATATATTCTATTATGATAAACAAAGAAGTTTAGGGTTTTGAATTATGAATATTTACCCTAGGGTTTAGGGTTTTAATATACTTAGATTCCTTTATGGATGTGAGTAAAGATTTAATAACTAAGCATATTGTTTTCTGTTTGGGATATTTTATGACATTACCTTTAGGACTAGAAAGTTATATTTAGAATGTTTTATAGAAAGGAATTGATGAAGATACTCCTAAGCATATATAATTATGATGGTTGGAAGTGGCAGAGATGTGCTTATGTGATTTGTTATAGGAAAATATTCCTATAAAATGATATTAACATAAGATGATGAATCAATTCCCTGAATGGACATTATACTTGGTTTAAGATTTAGAGTTGGTTGTTTAACAAGAATGTCTATTTTTCCATTCTTAACCATCCTTGAACTTTAATTAAAGTATTCTTTTCCTAGATATAATACTTCTTCCTATCCATCATCATAGTTAGCATGATGAGCTTTACTTCATAAAATATTCCTATCCCCCTATTATCCTTCTAAATCCATGAATGAACACAATGGGCTTGACACTAAAGCTTTTATGGTTTTCTCATATCCATACTTCGTTCTATCCACTACTCTACTTTTGATAACCTTCAATCGACAAGTAGTTTCTTCAAACTCCACTCATAATCTTCTTAATCATTTATTACTAATATTTCTTCATTAGATGTATACATCCAACTATATTACTCCAAAGCTTACTATCCTTTAAGATGAATAACATTACTTTCATAACTCTATGCTATACTAGCTTTAATTGAATCATGCTGTTTTACATTTACTTTACTCTAATAACTCACACTCCAACCTCACATTATATTAATGTGACCTGTAATGACTACTCTAGGATAACTTATCTATACTAGGGTTTTAATCATGTTCTATCCACCAATATCACTTATGCTTGATATAAGTATCCAATCTTGGTGAGCAAGTATGATCATTATAATCCTTTAATTATTTATAACTTACGTTATTAGTTGGCTAAGCAAGGCTTTATCATTACCACTTTTCAATGGTATTGAAATTATCTTCTTAGTATCTCATATTGGATTAAGGTTATTATTCATGGACTATGTCCACTTGGCCTAATATAATTACTACTGGTAACTATCTTCAGAATTCATCCTTGTAATCTTCTTTACTACCATAGGATTAGATAATATAAATAGTTCTTCTATTTATCTAGGAGTGATGTAGCTCCATCAATTATCCTATTTTTTTGATTATCTTCAATCATTCCCATCCTATATATGATGTCTAAAACTGGAATTACTATTTACCTCTTCTTAGTTGTTTCTTTATAGACACTTAAATGTGAGCTATGTTCTGGTCAAGAGTTGGTAGATTGAGAATTGGTGAATCGATAGTTGATTTCTCAACATTGATGAAAAACATATATTGGAATATAACTCAATAGAGATGATAAGGATTGATATGGAAAGAAATATATATGGTGAATGATCTAAACTTAGTTTCTTTCCTACTCAATCTTACTTAAGAAGTAGGGTTAGGTATTACCATGATACTCATGGTATAAGCAGATGAGATTAAGATATAGTTGTTACATTCTTATTATTTGTGTTATACCCTTAACTTGGTACTCATGAGTGATTATAATGAATACTATGATATGATCACCTAAGGATCAAATATAAATCATAATGTATTAGGGTTTAACTTTTATTACACTTGATCTACCCTTAGATCAAATCTCACTTACCCAAATATAAGGTTTTAGCAAAGGTCATATTGAAACTTATCGCAGTCAACTTGATGATCTACTTCAATTCCATCAAGTTAAGAGAAGCTTCAATCACTCTAACAAGTTTTGTTCAAAAGCGCGAAAATTATTCAGATTTTCTATGTACGAATGCAATGCACACATCTGGGTTCACCTTATTTCTAGGCTCTAATGTTGGGATGTTACACTAGTGGGCCAGCTGAGGGACTACGGGTTGAATCTTGAATCATGCTAGGGGGTTTTCTACAAAGTTAACATCATCGTCTTCCTCGCCTACTGGAAGCACCTCGGTGGCCGTTTCTTCACCGTCCGCCATCGCCGCAATGCCCACAGACGCCAAGATCCGCGTTGCCGATGTTCGTGGCCTATAAGGAGACCACAACCACGCCAGAGAGCCTTATCCTCTTATTCTCCCCAACTTCCTCTCTGACAGAAAACCTAGCCTCGCCGGAGCTGCTCATCGCCGTCGTTCCCGAGCTCCCCTGGCCTCCCTGAGGGTGCCTTTGGACTCACCTCATCGTCCTTGTTCTTCCAAGACAAGTCATGGAAGCCCGTAGATCTTCTGTTGAGCTAATCGACACCTCACTGCCGCTGCCAGTCACCGATGTCCGTCGTCGATTTTGACCTCGCCTCGCCTTATCGACCGCACCATCGTGTTCCTGGTGAGTCATTGAGTCTCTCCGTATGCTTAAATGCTTTGTTTGCTTCCTAAATCCACGCCGCCATGATCATCTGCAAGCACCGCCGCATGGGCTTGTCGGCGGCCGTCCTCCGGCAACCAAAATAGGGCGACACCACCACCAATTGGTCCCTTGGAATACCCTCTTTCCAACGAGCTTAGCCAGCACCCCGCGCGAGCATGAAATCGCTCGATCGATCACCAATCTAAGGGATTCCGGTGGTATGACGTCAGGGTTGATGGGGATATGCCTACCGGGGTATACCCAGCAGGACGTTTCCTATTGGACCAATCCGCCAACGAGTGGGCCTGCAGGACGGCGACTGGATTGAGACTTGGCGTGGACTCAGGAGACTAGAAGCTGGAGGCCCAGAAGCGTAGCTAGGCCCAGTCGGACTAGGTCATAGAACCTCTGAATCCTTAACTAATTCGGTTGTAGTCTATAAACCCTAGCGAGGTGAGCCTATATAAACCTCCCTAGGGTACACATAGGGGACACGTTACATCATACACCCAAGCGACTCGCCGCCTAGTCATCGAGCTCGCCCCCTTTTACTCTCACCATAATACAATCTAGCAAGAGTAGTTCTTTACCCTCCGGGGGGCCGAACCTGGGTAAACCCTTGTGTCTCCACCCTCATCTCGCACCGCAGATGGCTGGCCGCCCTTGCCCCATGTTCTATTACTCGCTGCTGATTGCAGTGTCTGCCGTGGTCATTCCCACGACAGTGGCGCCCATCGTGGGGCTTGGCCGGTTAGGCCGGTGTTCTGCGGCGAGATCCAATCTTCCCATCAACGAGTCGATCGCCACCGGCCGCATGATCGCGATTGGCGAGTTGCTCCAGATCTTGCTGAGCAGCTACGTCCTGGCAGCGCGACCTGTCACGCATAGCGTGATTTTGCCGGTCGGCACGATCAGCCTCTTCGTCGGCCTCACCGACGTCATCATCTCGGAGGAATCGGCTCGCATCCGCGAGTCGCCGCCACGTGACCGGCTCTCTGAGAGCCAGGTCCGCACGATTCACTGCCTCGCCTCCGAGTACGACTCGGCCCACATCAACGTGGCCAAAACCACCGCGGCCGCGGACGACACGGCCCTCAACGATGATGCCGATTCGGCGACCCCGGCATCGCTCGCCGTATCCATCGTCGCCGCATCGCCCGCGGGCTCCATCACCCGAGACTTCGAGGACCCCTCCATCCTTGGGATCTTCGACTTCGACTCCGGGTTGGAGAACTCCGCCGACCTCCATGACGGAACCGGTCGCCACGCCGCGACCTACATGGCGACTGGCGTGACCCGCCAGAAGACCCCTTCTCCACGTTGATCCCACTAAACGTGACGGCGACGGAGGTCGAGGAACTCCGCATGCGGCTGGCGGAGGCAGTCCGCAAGGAACAAGCCGAGCACGAAAAATTTCGCCTCGAGCAGGTGACAGCGCAGGAGCTGTCACGCTACCACCAACTCTGAATCAGGTCGCGCCTGAACCCTACTGTTCAGGGGCACGTCCTGAACTTCGACGATGAAAACGACCCGGCCCGTGTGGCCGAGCGCGCAATCTACGAGAACGCGTTGCCAGGAGGAAGCGCTCGACCCCCACTAGGGGCGACGGCCAACGGCGCCCCACCACCACCCAACCGCGCACCCCCCAGGGACCAGCCAAGGATCGTGGTCTCCTCATGAGAGCGAGACACGAACGGCCTCCCACTGTTCTCCACCCCAATGGACAACTTCGTCGCGAGCCGAGTGGCAGTCGACAACATCCAAGTCATCGGGGAAGGCGCCGGCAGATCCGATGCGCCAGGCTCTCGCCGCCAAAGCGAAAGCAACAAAACGCGGGCATCGACTCACAGGGTCGGATGTACTCGCGTTCATCAAGCAGCAGGGCGGCCTAGAGCGGCTGCCCAATGGCGGCGAATACCCTCAACTACCCGCCACCCGAGCCCCTGCAGCTCCAACACCGACCCACGAACGCGGCACTCTCCACCAACGACCCACAGCCGGCGAACAACTTCGTCGCCGCCAATGGACAGCCCGTCGACGCACGCACCCACATCATCAACAACCAGAGCTGGCGCGCACGCCAGCCTAAAGACTTGAGGCATACCCTCACCAACCACCGCGACGGCGAACCAAGGGGATCGCTGAGCCGAGTCGGACCCCAGTGCTTTGGATTGATGATCCGAGGTGAAAGATACCCGGCGAACTTCAAAGCGCCGAAGGAGATCGAGAAGTACGACCCCTCATACGATCCGTCCGTGTGGCTGGACACTTACCTCATGGCGATGGGGATCACCGGGCACACCGATTTACTCGTCGCCCGCTACCTTACCCTAATGATGGAGGGAGCGTGCATGCAGTGGATTAACACCCGACCTGCGGATAGAATCGACTCCTGGGAGGAAATGCGCGACGCCTTCGTCAAGCACTTCGAGGGTTCATACACCCGCGCCACCACCATCGAGGACCTGGAGCGATGCGTCCAGGGACCCCGCGAGTCGGCCCGCAGTTGGGTCCAACGGTGGCAAGACTTGTGGTACAACGCGGCCGAAATCCACCCGGACACCGCGATCCACTGCTTCAAGACCTCTTGCTTCTATGAGCCCCTGGTCGCCAAGCTCAAGCGAGTGTACAGAACACTCAAAAACATACCAGACCTCCTCGAGATCGCAAAGAGGTACGCGGAGGAGGATCCAAACCAAGAAACCGACGACGAGTCGGGAGGAAATCGCCGCATGAGCGGCCACGACAACGGAGGCGACCCGAACTATGCTATAGCAACACTCGCCTCACCGGAAAACACCGCAGTGATGGGCGAGTCGACTTCATCGCCAACGCCGGATACGCGCCGCGTGAACCCAAGAGCTTCCGCCGCGACAGAGGCCAGTGCCGCGACGGTGGCAACTACAAGGCAAAGCCAAGGTTCGATCCGATGGCCCTCCTCAACCAACCCCGTGTGTTTCATAGCAGGGATGGAAAGCCTGCCACGCACACGACCGCCGACTTCCACTCTCTCAAGGAGATCGAGAAGGCACGGCGCGCGTGGGAAGACCCCGACAACAACCCGCCAAACGGCGGAAAGTTCGGCAGCGTCGCCGGCTCGCTCCACACCTTCACAGGCTTCAACACCAAGCGCGAGAAGGTCATCGCCCGTGCTGTCGCCGTCAACGCGGTGTCACAGATAGACATCCCCTAGTTCCTCAACTGGTCCGAGCAACCAATCACCTAGAGCCGCGAGGACCACTCGCCACGGATCGAATATCCAGGCCGAGTCTCCCTAGTGGTCAAGCCCAAGGTGGGAGATTACTGGCTCCCCAAAACGCTGATGGACGGCGGCAGCTCCATCAACATCCTGTACCTGGACACGTTCAGGCGACTTCGGGGGAGCCGCAGTCGATGATCAAGACGACCTACACCACCTTACACGGCATCGTCCCTAGTCGGAAGGCATGCCCGATTGGCAAGGTGACGCTGCCAATCACCTTCGCCACACCAGCAAACTTCCACACCGAGCGGATCGTCTTCGAGCTGGTGCCGTTCAACAGCCCCTACCACTGCGTCCTGGGGCGCCAGGCGTTCGCCAAATTCATGGCAGCGCCCCACTACGCGTACAACGCGATGAAGCTACCTGGTCCATGCGGCATCATCACTGTCCATGGCGACCCCGACATGGCCGCAGAATGCGAGGCCAAAGGAGCTGAACTCGCTGACGCCGTCATCGCAGCGGAGGCCAACCACGCTGAGGAGCTCTCCAAGTACGTGAGCGGGGTCAACAACGACGATCCCACCATACTCAAGAAGCCCAATTCGGAGGGTGGCAACTCCACCGCCTTCGAGCCAACGACACACACCCGCACCGTCGAGTTGGTCCCAGGAGACTCCAGCCAGACGGTGACGATCGGGACGGGCATGATCCCAGCATAGGAAGGCGCGCTCATCGAGTTCCTCCGTGAGAATAGGGACATATTTGCATGGAAGCCATCCGGCATTCCTGGTGTCCCGAGGGAACTCGCTGAGCACAAACTCAACGCCGACCCCAAAGTGCGACCCGTCAAGCAGTCGCTACGGCCCTTCAACGAAGAGCACTGCCGAGCAATCGCCGAGGAGGTGTAGCGTCTACTCGATGCAGGCTTCGTTCGGCCAATCAAATACTGCAAGTGGCTGGCAAACCCGGTCCTGGTCGAGAAGAAAAACGGCACCTAGCGAATGTGTATCGATTACAGTAACTTAAACAACGCCTGCCCGAAGGAGCAATTCGTCCTCTCGCGGATCGATAAAATCATCGACTCCACCGCGGGCTCAGAGTAGCTATGCTTCCTCGACGCCTACTCTGGGTCTAACCAGATCAAAATGGCCATCGAGGACGAAGAGAAGACGGCGTTCATCACGCCATTCAGAGCCTTCTGCTACACTGCCATGACCTTCGGCCTCAAAAACACCGGAGCAACCTACCAGGAGTGCCTTGCGAACCAAATTGGCCGCAATATCCATGTCTACATCGATGACGTGGTGGTAAAATCCACTCGCCAGGGCGATCTACTCGCCAACCTGGCGGAAACCTTCACCAATCTGCGAAGGTACAAGATAAAGCTAAACCCTGGAAAGTGCACCTTCGGTGTACCAACTGGACAGCTACTGGGATACGTCATCTCCAAGCGTGGGATTGAGGCGAACCCCACCAAGATCAACATGATCGCCCGACTTGGCAGACCCAAGTTCCTGCACGACGTCCAGAAGTTGGCCGGGCGAGTCATGGCCCTCGGTCGCTTCATCCCCCGGTTAGGCGAGAAGGCGATGCCCCTTTACCGCCTAATGCGCAAGAACCCCACCTTCCAGTGGGACAAGGAGGTAGACAACACACTCCACGCTCTCAAGGAGGTGCTACTCGCAGCACCGCTACTCGCCGCCCCCGTCGACAAGGAACCCATGCTGGTCTACGTCGCGGCTTCCGAGCGCGTCGTCAGCACCGTCATGGTCGTCGAACGGCCGGAGGAAGGGAAGGAGCGCCCGGTGCAGCGACCCGTATACTACATCGCCGAAGTCCTCACCGAGTCGTGCCAGCGCTACCCGCAGTACCAGAAATTGGTATACACGGTCTTCAGAGCACAGCGGCGACTACCGCACTACTTCCAGGAGCACCCATTAACGGTCGTCTCCTCAGCACCGTTGCAGGACATCATCCGCAACCGCGAGGCGACCGGGCGAGTCGCCAAATGGGCCGTCGAGATCGGCGTCCACAACATCAAGTACGAGCCGCGCAAGGAGATCAAGTCGCAGGATCTCGCAGACTTCCTCGCCGACTAGGAGGAGGCCCAGTAGCCGGAGAAGCTGCCATACCTCCATTACTGGAGCCTGCACTTCGACGGCTCCAAGAACGCAGACGGGACAGGAGCGGGGATCGTGCTGACATCTCCGAAGGGCGACAAGCTCCGCTACGTCCTCTACCTCGACTTCACCCCCTGCACCAACAACATGGCCGAGTACGAGACGCTACTCCATGGCATGCGAGCAGCCAAGGAGATGAACGTCAATCGCCTGCGCTGCTAAGGAGACTCCAACCTTGTCGGCGGGCAAGTCGTCGGCACCTGCTACGCCGTCCCCCCCCCACCATGGCGGCATACCGCCAAGCAGTGGACCATCTGGGAGGACACTTCGTAGGCTACTCCGTCGAGTGGATCGACAGGCAGAAGAACGAGGAGGCCGACGCACTCTCTCTCATCGGCTTGGCTCGACTTGCACCACCCGCTGGCATCTTCCTTGACACCATCAGCAAACCCTCCGTCTCTCCACAAGGGAGATCGACATCGGAATCCCGTTGCAACCAGAAGCAGCCCTGGTCGCACTAATCGTCGAGCCAAGCGACTGGACCGCGTCATACGCCGCTTACCTGGAGGGAGGCACCCTACCGGCGGACGAAACGGAGGCCCGGATGATAGCACGCCGCTGCAAGTCCTTCGTCATCATCAATGACGAGCTCCACAAGAGCAGCGTGACCGGTGTGTTTCAACGCTGCGTCCAACCCGCTGAAGGACGCAAAATCCTCCAAGACATCCACTCCGGTGACTGTGGCCACCACGCCGGCGCCCGCTCTCTGGTCGCAAAGGCCATGCGACACGGCTTCTACTGCCTCACCGCACACGCAGACACTGTCGACATTGTCTAGCGGTGCGTCGGCCAGAAATACGCCAACCAGACTCACGTGCCGAGCTCGGTACTCAAGATAATCCCCATCACCTAGCCGTTCGCCGTGTGGGGCATGGACATGGTAGGCCCCTTCAAGAAGGCCCCCTCTGGCTTCACCCACCTCCTAGTCGCAGTCGACAAATTCACAAAATGGGTGGAGGCCAAGCCAGTCCGCAAGTGCGAAGGGAAGACCGCTACAAAGTGCCTACGCGAGCTCATCTATCGCTACGGGTTCCCAAACAGCATCATCACGGACAACGGTACCAACTTCGCCAAGGGAGCCATGTCCAAGTTCTGCGAGGAACACAACTTCCGACTCGACCTCGCCTCAGTAGCCCACCCGGAGTCCAATGGCCAGGCGGAACGTGCCAATCAGAGCATCCTCCATGGCCTGAAGCCACGGCTACAAGTCCCACTCGAGCGTACCGCCAGGTGCTGGGTTGAAGAACTCCCCTCTGTAATCTGGGGCATCCGCACTTCCGTCAACAGGTCGACAGGGTTCACCCCCTTCTTCATGGTGTACGGCACCGAGGCAGTCATGCCAACTGACCTCGAGCACGATTCACCTAGGGTGGTCAACTACACGGAGGCCGACAACGAGCTCGCACGCCAAGACGGAGTAGACCAGCTCGACGAAGCACACGACCTAGCTCGCTCCCGCACTGCCATCTACTAGCAAGGGCTCCGCCGCTACCACAGCCGACGAGTACAGACTCGCACTTTCCAGGAAGGCAACCTGGTACTGTGCCTATTCCAGGACAAGAAAGGCATGCACAAGCTCTCACCCCCATGGGAGGGACCATTCGCCATCGGGCGAGTCCTGGGCAATGACGCCTACTACCTCACCGACGTCCGAGGCGATGGAAAACTCGATGTCAAGCGGCCATGGAATGTAAACCTCCTTCGAAAGTTCTACTCTTAGAACTCCAAACTTGTACCCCCTACCCGCTATGAAATAAAACAGATTGGTTACCGCAAAATTGCGTCTACTCTCCGTGTCTTGTGCCACTCGCACTCGTAATAATAGCGTTACGCTATTCACAGAAGTCAACCTTTGGCAAAGAGACCGGCATGGCCAAGTAGTGCGGTACGAGGGCACTGGGAAAACTCAGGCCTCGTACCGTCCACGAAAAAAGCCAACTCAAAGCCCCATTGGAGTTGTCCAGCTCGACTGGCTCCCCGAGCCAAGACAACTGCACTCGCTTCCCACAGCGACCAAGTCCTCCGCATCCTCAGCGCAGTGACTCGAACAGCAAAGTACCACGCTCGGGGACTGACACCCGACCAAAGACGAGCGGCTAGGGAAAAACGCCAAGTACGAGAGCGCGCCCAGGACTCGCCACGCGACTGATCTTACGGGTCCGGCAGGAGTGACGCGCCTAACATAACGTGCTTAGACCTCACCTACCTCGGGATTGCGACTAGAACGGCCAAGTACCACGCTCGGGGACTCGGCAACCCGATCCCGTTCGCGCCCGGGAAAATGGTCAAGTAAAGAGAACCCCTGGGAGTCGCCACGCGACTGGCTTTTCGAGCCATGGCGAGTCGACCTTAACTCACTAACAGTTCACAGAACATATAAAAACGAGGTAAACCCCATAAAAAGGGCGGACGCGCTAGGGGACTCGCACTGAAGGGTTTCGCAGCATAGTAAATCAAAATTTTCTACGGATGCGAACGAGAAAGCCAAGATATAATCTAGGAGAAGCAATCAATGAGAGAGGTATATGAGATCTTCATACGCTTGAAGAAATTGCACAGCGGAAACGTTCAACAGAACATGGTTGGTGTAGTCGTACTCGCCGTCTCCTCCTCGCGATCCGATCCGATCCTACGCCACAAGTGGTGGCACCTCCGAGAGATGCACACGTACGGTGCCGCGAAGTCTCCTCCTTCCTTGGTCCAGCAAGTGGGGTGGAGAGATAGATTGGATCTGCAACACGACGGCGTGGTGCTAATGGTGGAGAATTTGTGCAACAGGGCTTCGCCTACACGCAGTCGGGAGAGAGAGAGAGAGGTGAAGGGCAGCAGGTCGGCGGCTAGGGTTGGAGGAGTGGGGGGAGGAGGGTGCGCCCCTTCCCTCTTTATATAGGGGCTGGACGGCCCCCTTGGCCCCTCCTCCAAGCCCTAGGGTGGCGGCCCCAAGGGTTAGAGTGGGGGGCAAGTCTCCCCCTTCCTTCTAGAAGGGTTCCTAGGGTTTCCCCTAGGGTTTTGGCCGGCTGGGCCTATTGGGCCTTGTGCCCCTGTCCCAAAGCGGCCAGGGCACTCCCTCGTAGGCCCATGTACCCCTCCGAAAAGTGGGGCCACCGAAAGCTTCTAGAACCTTCCGGTACAATACCGAATACTCCGAAACGATTCCGAAATCCAAAAACTGCTTTCCTTTATATGAATCTTATTTTCCGGACCATTCCGGAACCTCTCGTGATGTCCTGGATCTCATTCGAGACTCTAAAAAAACTCATAAACCAATTATCCATTCTATCCTAGCGTCGAGGCATGTTAAGTGTGTGACCCTACGGGTTCGAGAATATGCAGACATGATCTTCTATCAATAATCAACAGCGGGATCTAGAAACCCATATTGACTCCCACATATTCATCGATGATCATATCGGATGAACCACGATGCCAGGATTCAATTAATCCCATATTTATATTCCCTTTGTCACGCGATATTTTACTTGCCCGAGATTCGATCGTTGGTATCTGCATACCTAGTTCAATCTCGTTCACAGCAAGTACTTTACTCGTTCCGTAATCCGATATCACTTTGTGATCAACTCCTTAACCACGTGCTCGCAAGCGGTGTTGATATCGATTACCGAGTGGGCCTGAAGTATATCTCTCCGAATCGGGAGGGACAAATCCCATCTCGATACATACAACCCAACAAGTACTTTCCGATCACCTGAGAGACACCTTTATGATCACCCTCTCATAGGATGACGTTTGATGACCTCAAATCTTTCTTCCGATACCAGGGAGTTGCATTATCTCATGGTCTAAGGAATACAATATTTGACATAGAAAATCTTCGCAAAGATGAACACGATGACATGATCTAATTGCTCTACTTGATTTGGGTCTGTGCATCATATCATTCTCCTAATGACATGATCTCATTATTAATCGACAACTCATGTCTATGGTTAGGAAACCTTAACCATCATTAATCAGTGAGCTAGTCCGTAGAGGCGTACTAGGGACACGGTGTTGTTCATAAACCACACAAGTATCAAAGTTTCCGCTTAATACAATTCTAGCATGGAATATAAACTTTATCATGAACAAGAATTATAACAATAACATCTTTATTATTGCGTCTAGGGCATAATTCCAACACACACAACCAACATCCAAATCACAAAACAACTGACAAAATAACACGAACATTCCTTTATAGCAGCAAAATTTGTTTCATGTACAAGGAGAGATACATTGTTACTCTACACTAACGCCGATTGGCAAAACATTTTTTACTCCGCAGGCTTTGACGAAGACGTGCCACCGTCCCTGCGGCTGCGGATGAAGGGCACGTAAGGGTTCGACGGGTAAGTCTTCAACTCGCCTGCCATCGCCGCACGGAACGGCTGTTCCACCTTGAAGTCCCGATGCTTCGGTTCAGGATCATTGGGGGCGACAATCGTCTCCTGATAGGGGATGAGGTCGCCCATCGCCCAAATGCGGTCGGAGTATACCGCGGCTCGGTCCGTCAACTTCAACACCTCGGCAATCTCCACCGAGCCTGTCGACGAGGGGTAACCGCCCATGACATCGTCGAGGTCGAAGTCGTCCGGGAAGTGGGCGAGCCCAAGGCTGAGCGCCGTCGCCGCCCCACGACGGAAGTCCGACCGCGTCATGAATTCCTCGACCGACGGGGCCTTCTCCAGGTAGCGCCATACCTCAACAAGGTCGCTGGGGATCACCTCCGTGGGCGATATCTCCTGAAGATATGCATAGAGGCAAATCGCTGACAAAACGGCTGAGTCGACCAGGGTGGTCACACACTGCCGCGCGTCGTACAACTGCGCCTCTTCCGCATTATCAGTGATCCGCCCTGTAGCACAGAAACGAGCAGTAAGCAAAACATCGAAACCACAACACAGTTCGTGCAATCGGAAGTCGGCTGAAGGAGGGCTTACCAATTAGCGGGCGACAGAGGTCCGTGATGAAACTTTGAAGAGAAGAGATCATTCTGCAACCCAACAACGAGCGCATCAGACACCTTCGCTTCCTTGAGCTCACGCTCCAGATCGGCGATTTGCTTTTCGGCCACTCTCAAAGCGGATTGATCCGTCGTCAAGTCACCCAATGGTACAAGGCCTTGGTGAGCCTCCTTCACATCAGCCGCACTACTCTCTGTTTCAGAGCAAAATGGTCAACACCGTGTCGGATAAGCGACGAGTGCCAGTTAAAGTATATACTAACCCGCAGCCGCCTGAAGCTCCTTGTTCGTCTCCTGGACGGCGACGAGCTGCTTCTCCACGCGGCACTTCGCAGCAAGCCGCTGGGCTGACTCGCGCTGCAGACCCTGCGCAGCAACCACAACGTCAAGAACAAAACAATTCCTAAGTGCCCACCCGCTGAAATTCAGCGACTATGCACTCGGGGACTAGATTACAAAATTCCTAAGTGCCCACCCGCTGAAATTCAGCGACTAGGCACTCGGGGACTGGATTACGAAATTCCTAAGCACCCACCCGCTGAAATTCAGCGACTAGGCACTCGGGGACTGGATCAAATAAAAACATTAAGAATCCGACCACTGAAATTCAGTGGCTAGATCCTCGGGGACTGGACATACCTGGATGGCAGCACCTAGCATGACATGAAGTTCCATCGCATCCACCGATGCAAGAACAACCGGAGTATGGCACGACTTTTTTCAACCTTCGCGCCGGCAGCCCCAGGAAGCTGGCTCGACGGCGTTGAGGCACTCGCCGTGGCGGCCTTCACCACGAAGCGAGGGAAAGTCGCCGCTGCGGCCACTGCACCAATCGAGGTTGGCTCGGCCACATCGGTTGAGCCCGCAAGCACCGAACGTTGCGACCCCACATCTTCCATGACCTTCGAAGCCACTTCCGCTGCGGTTGGAGGCTCGCTCGGGGCGGTCGCCGACTCGTCAGAGACCGTGACAACGTCGTCGCCTTTCGCCCTTTTGGTGCCTTCGGCCAGAGCTATGACTTCGTCGCCCTTCCTCTTCCGCGAGGGATCAGCTGACACCTCTGTGGCGACTGGCGGAACCTTGGACACTGAAGGGTGGCCTATCATCTTAACCCCAGTCGTGCGAAAACAACTCTGTCAATAAAGCTTTCCGATTGAAACACAAGGTAAGCATACGATAAAGGAGCACTCACTTGGCGACCGGAAGAAATCGCAGGCCGGTGCGGATGCTGGCTGGTCTTTCCAGCTCTGGCCCCAGCTTCCGACTGAGGACCATCTCGAACACGTCGTGTGCCCAAGATACTGATGGCTTCTTCGAAGATGAAGCTGCAGCGGGAGCCTCGGTGGCGAACGTCGTGGGAGCTTCCCTTGGCAGCGAGGCCCCTGCGGCTGGAGCGGCCCCCAAGCTAGTGACTGGTGAGAACGGCGGTGGTAACGATGCCAGTGGCACCTCGTCCGTTGTGGAGGCGCCACCAGTCGCCGCGGCCGCGTGGGCCGCTTTCTCCTCGGAGCTAGTGGCGTCGGAGCTATTCGCAGACCAAGGCGGAGACGCCGATTTCGTCGCCTTCACCTTCCTCTTCGAAGGAGCTTGTTTCTTCTTCGACGGCGTAGCCTCACGGTGTGAGGTGTGCTCAGGGAGTTCGTCATCGTCATCATCGTGGGCCTCGAGGCTCTTGTTGGCCTCGAGTTCCTGCTGGTGCTGCCCGCGAGTCTTCCGAACCGTGGGGGCAACAACTTCCACGGGGTCGTCGTCTTCGTCATTGTCGTTGCCGCCTTCGTCACTTTCGGCGTTGCCCTTGTCGGGCGACGATTCTCTCCCGTCCTGTGCGGACGATCTCGAGTTCTCGTCGTCTGCGGGCGGGAGCCACCCTTCCACCACTTGAAACAACTGCATCAAAAACAGATGAAATTAGCACAACCGCGAATGCACAACTGCGACTGCGAGTGCAAAGGGAATAGCGGCTTACCGTTGGAGCAGGGCGCCTCGCAGTATAAGGCGCTACCCCGGCCTTCGCATCGAGATACACCGCCTGGGTGATCTTCTTCAGGGCCAGGGTGTAGTCATGGAGCCTCCACTCGTCGAGGCAGGATTTCATCGGGTCGTCCTTGCCCATGTATTCATACATGTAGTGGTCACGGCTGGCCAGGGGCACGAGCCGTCGCCCGAGCCAGCAGTTGTAGAGGTTAATGGTTTGGAGACCTTTCTTCTTCAAATTGCGAATGGTCTGCAGCATCTCGTCGACGACCATCCGCTTCTCCAGTGGGAGCTTAATGACCTGAAGCCGACGCGGCTCGGGCCGGTTGGCGGAGTACCTTGGAAGCGCCACTTCGTCGCCTGGAGTCAACTCGGTGACATAGAACCAGCTTTTCTTCCACTCATTCGCTGCTTTGGCGGGCAGCATCAAATCGAAAAACGATGCCTTCGACTTCTGATGGAACGTCAGGCCGCCCGTGGCTAGCATTGGGCCGCCTGTCTCTTCGCGGCTGATTCTCCCGTGGAATAGATCTTGCCACAGGGGTAAGTACGGCATGCAGCCCAGATAACATTCGCAGAACGCCACAAAAATGGCGAGCTGCTCGATGTTGTGCGGACCCAGATCCGATGGCTGGATTCTGTAGTAGGCGCAAAAACGCCAGAAGAAGAGGAAGGTAGGGAAGCCAAGCCCCCGCTCCAGGTGACTGGTGAAGCAGATGAACTCCCCTTCACGCGGATCCGGAATTACTTCTCCGGCCCAGGGATGCGCCATCTCCCGGCGCGGAGAATCCCCGCCTCCTCGAATGATTTTAGCAGTGCCTTCGTGCACTTGGATCTGCCCCATGGTTCGGTGGGGGGAGCCATCGGCTGGAGGATCGTGGGATTCGGAACTCTCTGGATCGCTCTGGTCGCTGCGCGGAATGGGGAAACAAGGATGTGCGAGATTGAAGGAAGTGAGGAAAGCGTTTTCCCCGTTCGCCCTTCACTCTCCTTATATAGCGCTTGTTACCCGCCATTTCCGGGAGACGTTACTACGCGGTAATTATGCCAATATTACCGTTGGGTTACCCAACGGCTAGTTTTACCAAAACTTATGGTCCAACTTCGTCTACTCGACTCGCTGTTCCCAGCGACTCGACGATTCGCCGACCCGATCATTATAACAGTGACTAATTATTCGCCGCCCCGTTCGCCGAGCTGCGACACGATTGGTCGCCGTTATTGCGACTAAAATGACTAGTTCTTTCCTTTGTTCAGGATTCCGCCGCTGATTCGACTAGGCGTCCGCATTGGACCCGCATAATCTGACTGCCAGCAAACACCTGCGACGAATCAACGACGGCCTCGGGGACTACTAATGGGGATATGCCTACCGGGGTATACCCAGCAGGACGTTTCCTATTGGCCCAAGCCGCCAGCGACTGGGCCTGCAGAACGGCGACTGGATCGAGACTTGGCGTGGACTCAGCGACGGAAGCCGAGGCGTGGCGTAGCTAGGCCCAGTCGGACTAGGTCATAGAACCTCCGAATCCTTAACTAATTCGGTTGTAGTCTGTAAACCCTAGCGAGGTGAGCCTATATAAACCTCCCTAGGGTACGCATAGGGTACACGTTCCATCATACACCCAAGCGACTCGCCGCCTAGTCGTCGGGCTCGCCCCCTTGTACTCTCACCATAATACAATCTAGCAGGAGTAGGTCTTTACCCTCCGGGAGGGGCGAACCTGGGTAAACCCTTGTATCTCCGCCCTCATCTCGCATCGCAGATGGCTGGCCGCCCTTGCCCCATGTTCTATTACTCTCTGCCGATTGCAGCGTCTGCCCTGGTCATTCCCACGACAAGGGTGAAGTCATCCTTGACCAATTCAACCTGTTGACTTGGTCCATTGCTAGCATGGCAGATGACGTGACCAATGGCCCACGGTTCAGTCACTAGGGTAGGTTCAGTATTGGTATGAAAAGGTATTCTATGTTTAGCAAATTGGTAAAACAATATTAATTCAAATCTAAATATTCTAGAAATTAAATAAAATCATTAAATCTTGTTAAATTAATAACTTTTGTTTTATAATTCAGAAAATATGTGTAATATATGAAAATGTTTAGAAAAATTAAATCTACAACTTAAAACTATTATAAAAAATTATTATGTTATTTATTTAAATAATTATTATTTAATAAAGATTTTATAAATAATAAAACTTTGATAATTCATATTTTAATAATGGTAAATGTTAAAAATATAAATAAAATACAAAAAATCTTAGAAAAATAAGAACTATAATTTAAAACTATAATCATGCATTACTATTTCACTTAATTAAATATTTATTATTTATTAAGTATTTTTAAATTAATAAATCTTATAAAAATCATATCTTATTATTTATAAATCACAAAAATAAATGTAATATACCAAAATGATCACAAAAATAATACCTACATGTTAAAAAATATAATATTCCACTTTTGAGTTAAATAAAAATTTAAATACTTTAATAACTTGAATTTAAACCTATTTCCTAAGTTGTTAATTCATATAAGGGTAAATAAAATTTGTTAATATTTCTAAAATTGCCAATTTAGGTCTAATAAGTAATACTAGTCTTAAATATTTATAATATAAATTCAAATTGGTCCAACACATTTTAAATACAATTTTATTGAATTATCCTTCAACCATATGTGTAGTTTATTTTCTAAAAAGATCTTTAACAATTATAAAATCTTCAAGAATGATATGTTTAACCAAATAAAATATTTTACCATTGTTACACTCACAACTTTATAATGGACTAAATCCAAAGATAATTCATAAGTAGTAAATAATGTTGTTTACTTATTCACAAGCCATAACCATACCCTTATAAGGAGATAAATACATTTATAAGGTTAGGAAACCACTATTCAAATAGAAGTGTTACCACTCTTAAAGTATCCTTAGGGAAACATTATGAAGTGAACAAGATACAAATATCATAAGCATTACACTCTAAGTCCATCTATGTTCTTAAAGTTAACTTTAGTCTACAAGACTTTAAGTATAATGCTAAAGACCTTATTATGTGTTTTATAGTTAACTTTGGTCTGTTGTAATTAAGACCTAAAGCATCTAAAGTCCAGACTATTCAAGCAAGTATAAACAACATCAATCACATTCTATCAACCATATTCTAAAAGCTATCAGAATTGTTTAAACCTTAGTAAGGAAATCTTTTCTTCAAATGTTATTCTTTTTGCCACTTCAAACAATAAATGACAATTAATAATAATCACGCTAATTTATACTTTACTTGTATACCTAGGCTTGTTAACACTTAAGTTACTTATAAATGCCATTACTTACAATGTAACATTTGAAGATAAGGCCATTCTTATATAAGCAATCTTGAGTGGCATTCCACATTTGTGTATCTCATTATTTTATAATATTATAATTACATGTTGCATCACACACACTCACAAGCCTTAATAAGAAACACAAGTGTGAAACTTAATCTAAAAGAGCAACACATTCCAAAGAAACCATTTCCAATATCCAAACCCTAGAACAATGTTATCCTCGCGATTCGAGTTTATAAAATTGCATAGCATTATTTATGCATAATGGCATTTTTATTCTTTAAACATTAGTCCTTACCGGACCAATGATGCTGATTTCAGATATTGGATCTTATATTGTCTTGAAGACCATGAGTGCATAATCTTGCAATCACAAAAGGCAAGTTCACACTTGCTCATGTCCTTTGATTATTTTCTGTAAAGTATTTTGCAAATCAAGTGTTGTCATCACCTGCATTTCAAAAAGGTCAGAAAACACTATTTTTTGATAATAATGTGAACTATTGGTTACTGATCCAGGGTTATCAGCTAATCTACTAAATCTGGCAGTTGGAATACCACTGCTCAGGAATATATCATCTAGGACTTAACAACCAATGTCGCCAGTGATTCTTGCGCCGTATATTACGCGTTGACCATGAGATTTGGACGAAGAAGTCAGCTGTATCCTTTTCCTCTTGTATGGAGGAAAGACGACCTTAACGTGACGTTGTGATTCCTTGTGTGGATCCAACATATGGGTGGGCACCCTTATGCCCCGCACTTTTGGTGTCTAGATTATCTATGATTGGTTTTTAGTGGTATAGTCCATTTGATATGGCACTTTCCAGGGCATCACCAGGTCATACAGTCTTCGGGAACTCATTAGGGTTTTAGCCTGCCCGAAAGGGGGCTTAACAAAGGTGAGCCAGCCCCGAAGGATCGTGTAGACATATGGGGTCACGAAGAGGGCAGTAATTGGCTTGGATCTTTAGTTGGGCCTCAAACCAGGAAGTTTGAACGGGAACATACTATCGGCCGTGCAACAAAACCTAAGGTCTCTCATGGGTAAAGTAACGCACCTCTGCAGAGTGTAAAAACTGTAACTTGTTACTCCCTATTCCGGGAAGGAGCTGCGAACGCTGCGGGAAAGGAACTCCATGAAAGTTCTGGTAAACCCGTGAAGACTGACGGACATAGATTTTCAGAATAAAAGCAACCTTCGAAGAAATGTTTACGAAAACTTGCATTGTCTACGACCTCTGGTCTGTGGCTGTAGATATAGTGCATCAAACACTCCTTTTCTAGTGAACTTGCTAAGTACGCTCGTACTCAACGTATCTTCTTAACCCTTGCTAGAATCTGAAGCCATTAAGCTGATGTTTACATCAACTTATGCTCAAGAGAATCGTCATCAACAGCTCAAGCTCTTCAATGAAGTCAAGGAAGTAACCATACACATCAACTAAAGAGAAGACGAAGTTGCTGAGTAGATAGGAATATAATCTCTAGCCATAGAACCTAATTCTGTAGAATATTGCAATAGCAGCAATGCAATCCAAATAGTTAGATGCTAATATTATTAGCATGATATTTATGAGTTGGATATTTCTGATTTTTCTTTGTAAGAAGTTTCTTTCTCCCTCTTTAACCTAGAGTGTTCTCTGGATCTTTTATAAAGAGTCGAGTTGTAAGCTATAGTCATGTCTTGGACCTGTTGTGTTTCTGTTGTACCACTCTGAGGGATGTAATACTAGTGAACGGTGTTTTATTGGTGTTATGTCAACGACTATAGTGTAATACATCATGAAGTGGTATGTTGGGTCACCGCAGTGCCCCAGCACCAGTCATTTAGGCATCATCCATCACTTTAACGGTCAGCCGATGCTTTAGCCGTGAGCCGACAGCGCTACGCTCAGCCTCCCTCTTTAACCTGCTCGATGCAGTTGTCTTGTAGCACCGCGAGGGCGACGCACCGGCCTGTCTGGTGATGCGAGGAGCCACAGGCATACTCTGAAAGGATCGTCACCCGCTCCGTATCTCGCCACCGAATCTGAGGCAAGACGGGTGGAAACGGCCACCCAGCTGGTTCTTCTGGTCATCCGGCTCGACAGGCTAGCCGGGGAAGCTTCAGGGCGGACCGGTTGGAGCGATCCACCTGGTTGCGGGTCCTTTGTCTTGCGGCCATCCAGCCAAGGGATTCTGGAGCCGGCCAGTTCGGCCTGGATTACTCCACCCGAGGGTCATCCGCCCGACAATGTGGGAGAAAGGGTACCATCTTCAGATCTTGTGGCAGTGGTTGGAGGGGCGTCCCCTGCACCATGACCAGCAGCCTCCGTACCCTCGCCGTCTACGCGGCCGAGAAGGACAACCAATATCACCAGAGAGCGTCCCTGCCACCAGATCGACACCGCCCTCACCGCCTGAGGCTTCCACCTCAGATGCCAGGCTCTCCTGCGAGAGGGAGCTTCGAGATTCTGGCAGCCACCATTCTTGGCAGCCAGTGTGGGCTTGCCGATGAGCTCCTCTAGCGGCAGTGAGGGAGATGGGCAAGAGGAACGGTCCTAGCTAAGGATTGCAGCCGCCGCCCGTATCACCCCAAAGCAGAGCGAGGCGGGGGAAGAGAGGGTGAGTAAGTTTTGTTTCATGATGTCATTTTTGCACTCAGATATAATAAAGAACAAATAAAAATATTTTAGCAAGCAGAGTTTGACCTTGCAAGCACTAAACAAGGTACTGTACTATTTTTTGAGAGAGAACTAAGAAAATACTTGCACAAAAATAATGGATCAAATCTCAGCAACAATTAAATAATAGTCGGTTTTCGGCGGATGATTTCTAGAGTTGGTACTGTATTATCAACTGTAAGATGTAGTTGTGCGTTATTATAAGGTTATTTCGAGAAACTTCTAGCAAATATATTCACACCATAGAGTACGTGCTAAATAATAAAGGTGATATAGGCACGTGCGTTGTAAGGCTTATGTCATGATACATGGTAGAGCAGAAAACTGCTGAGGTTGTCTGGAAATAACGCGTGAACCAATCGATAGAGGAGGCAATTTTTCTGCTGAAAGTTAATCGGAGTTGACATTGTAAATTTCCGTCATACTTCTACTTGGTTAACAAGATAACATCTTTTTATCTATCTCGATTCAGTATTCTAGCTGCAATTTATATCTACTAAATGAGAGTGACTAAATCTTATGCGCTTGAAACCTTCTTATGTGTAAACCGCTGATGTTATTCTACTATTTGTGCTAGTTGCAACTTATAAAACTTATACTAATTTTCAGTTGTATCCTAGTTGCAACTCATTAAATTCTCAGTTACATCCTAGTTACAATTTTGGTGTAACTCCTAAATTATATGAATCACGAGATAAATTTATGGTGAAAGAGATGAATAAGAAGTTCTTGTGCGACCTCGACAGAAAACTGTTGAGGTTATCTGAAAATAACGTGTGAACCAATCGATCGAAGAGACCATTTTCTGCCGAAAGTTGACATTGTAAATTTCCGTCACACTTCTTCTTGGTTAACAAGATAACATCTTTCTCATCTATGTCGATTCAGTATCCCTGCCTGCAATTTATATCTACCAAATCGAGCATTGGAGCAGGTCATCACTCCTCCATTATCACAAGTCAAAGTCTCTTTTGGCGCCGGTCATCTCCCAAGTTCTCTCGTTCACACCCGTTGGGCATACATCATCCCTGAACCCCTGACCCTGATGGTTGACAACAGTGTTAGCATAGCCCCTGCCGCCGAGTACTTTCCGACAACACTGACGAGGAAATTCCGACGAGACGACATGTACGTACCTGATAACTTTCGCCGAGATGCACGTACTGCTAGCCGATCGATTCTTTTAATTTAACTAGTATACTCACGCACGCACTCAGAAACAGACTGGCCTCGTGCGTGTCTTTCTTGACAATTACTTGTGTCTCACAGTTTACAAGGATCTGTACACACGCATATATATATGCTGAATTAGCTGACCGAATCGAACTACTATTACAACTCTGAAGCCGACTCCAACTCGTATGTATGCATGTGTATTCCACTCAGAACCTATCACGTATACTACTCGTATTCGAAGCCATGACGCCGACGTGCTTAAGTCTAACATCACCCCCTAAGCATGATGTGCTCTTCTATCTTTACCTGGATCCCAAATACGTCAACTGCTCCTCGCTGGCGTCGCCGCTCTCTTCCTTGGCACCCGTGTCACCGACTTTGCTTTTGTCGGCTTCTCCATGGCTTCACCTCGACCCTCCTCGTCCGCGTCCTTCTTTTCCGCGTCCTCCTTGTCGATGTCGTCCATGACCGTGCCTTCAGTCTTCACCGGTTCCTTGATGAACAAACATTGATTTTCGTACTCCATCTTCACCAGATAATTTACCGTCCGATATTCTTTCCTCGGATAGTAGTCCAACACGCCTCGCATGCGTGCTCGTGTCGGTCGTAGTTGCCTTGTCTCTAGTTCTATCGAGTCATCACGACATACTCTTCTGCGTCCGACAACGCGCTTGTTTCTCCAGTTTCTGAACCTTGCGTGCCTCCACGAAGAGCTCCTGGAGCCAACGGCTCTACATGCAGCGTATCCTGCATGCCTATTTGTGAGCCAATTTCTTGACTCACCACCACATCACATGGCCCTTGCACTTCTGGACAATCCTTTGCCCCAAGCTCTTCACGTGGATCATCACCTCCTGTATTAGCGGATGATGAGCTAAACACAACACCTTCTAGCTCTGTTATTTCTGACCACGGACTAGCCTTTTCTCCGGACACTTTTCCTTCTGGGAGTATCCCTGGTGCTTCTGGCCTGGTGTCCACGCCTGGAGCACCCCCTAGGCCTTCAATCTCTGTTGGGTCTGAATTTGCTGACAAAGATAAGCTTGGTTGATCCATATTTTCTTCATACTCAAGATACCACGTGATGTGAAAAGATGAATATTCCGGTTCCTTGGAGCCCCAATTCCATGATTTCTCTTTCTCAAAGACTACGTCGTTCGTGAAAACCACCTTATTTGTATAGGGGTTGCACAAACGGTATCCCTTCGAGCCTTCATAGCCTGTCATGATCATTGGAGTACTCTGATTCACCTTATGCGCCACACATCGAAAAGTACGAAGATGATCAATCGAGGGCTTTCGTCCGTACCATCCTTCATACGGAGTCATACCAACTCCACTCTCAGTTGGCTCCATGTTCAGCAAATACACAGCCGTATTGACAGCCTCACCCCAGAAGTTTCCTGGCAAACCTTTACTCTTCATCATCCTCCGTGCCATGGTCAACACGGTTTGATGCAGCTCGCCTTCCTGATCAATGCGTAGAACTCTTATATTCGCCTCCACCTTGAACTCTTCGGATTCCTTGATCTTCTCAAATGCTTGTTGAGCTTGACCCTTACTTTTTAGCAACACAATCCACATGTATTTACTATGATCATCCACCACAAGCATGAAGAACTTATTGCCGGACGGAGTTGCAGGTTAAATTCCAACGCATAGATCACCATGATCAGATTCTGAAGCTTCACTCGCCTCAAACGTGACATCACGCAGAAACGGGGCACTCTGTTGCTCGTGATCCACACACACGGTAGATCATGATCCACTTGCGCCACAATCTCCGTACCCGGTGATGGAGGATCCTCCTCATCCTTCAGCTCAGTTACTTCGAGCATCAGCATCATCGGTCCATCATCATCTCCTTCCTGGGCGATGAGAGCCCTCTCCTTCGACGATTTCTTGCAATCCTTCTTGAAGTGACCGAGCTCGCCACACTTATGACATCTTACTTTCTTGATGTCAAACTTCCTCCGCGGCGGAGGCTCGTCCTCGTCCTCCCTTGCGATATACTTTTTCGCTGGGTGAGAATCTTCTCTATCACTCCTGCTGCCGGATGCTTTATCGCCCTTCTTCTCCTTGGCGAACAACGCTCGAGCCATAAGCATGAGATGCTCATCCACTTTCGCGTCGCCATAGGTGATCTTCATCCGCTCGTCGTGCGCCTTGAACCGTCCAACTAGATCATCCATCGTGAGAGTCTTGAGATCAACGCATTGCTCGATCGCCGAGACAACGGGTGAGTAACGCGGCGGCGCCACGCGGAGGAAACGCCTCACAATAGAGATCTCATCCAGCTTCTCGCCAAGTCCGTGAATCCCATTGACCAGTGTAGCGACCCTTGAAGCAAAAGCGTCTAGCGTCTCATCTTCTCCCATCTCCAGATTCTTGTACTTCTTCTGCAAGGTTTGCAAGGTCGCCTCACGGACGCGCTCGTGCCTAAGATTTAGCGTCTTGAGCGTATCCCACACCTCCTTTGCAGATTTCTTCGAGATGAGGTGTTGCATCAGATCTGTTGGCACCACCGAGCATATGGCCGTGAGTGCTAGTCGGTCTAGGTGGTACTTCGACGCGCCTTTCTTGAACTCGTCGCTGCCTGGATCGACAGCCTCCCAGAGTCTGGCGTCTTCTAACGCCCACTCCATCTGGACCGCCCAGACCATGTAGTTGTCGCGGTTGTACCGCGGATACTGCATCGACACCGGCGCACCCGCCGACGCACCAGAATACTCGCCTAGCTCCTTTCCCGTCATGACCTCCCGTTACTAGGAGATCCTCCGCGAGGCTCTGATACCAATTGTTAGCACAGCCCCTGCGCCGAGTACTTTCCGAAGACACCCACGAGGAAATTTCGACGAGACGACACGCATGTACCCGATAACTTCCGCCGAGATGCACGTACCGCTAGCCGCACGCAAGATCTGTACACACCTATATATATATGCTGAATTAGCTGACCGAATCGAACTACTATTACAACTCAGAAGCCGACTCCAACTCGTATGTATGCATGTGTATTCCACAACTCGTATGTATGCATGTGTATTCCACTCAGAACCTATCACGTATACTACTCGTATTCAAAGCCATGACACCGTGCCGGCGTACAACGTGCTTAAGTCTAACAAACAGCTGAGCCCGTCACATTTCTCCTGCAATTCCTAAACTCCAATCCTTGAAGACACGACCTACGCAACCCCGCAATAATCTACCATATGCTTGCACCAACAATTTACAAGCCATGGCCGGTCATAGAATCACCAAGCGTCCAATCTTGCAGCTACTTTTTTGACCTTGCAAGCATTAAACAATGTATTGTACTCCCTCCGTCCACTTATGTAAGTCGCGGAAGGAAAATTCGGACAACCCGAAAAAAGGCGGTAATGAACAATTATACCCTCTCAAATCTATCAGTTTTGAAATTCTAAAACATTGGATCGCCCCCACCTGGGATCGCTGCCCAGGATCTCCTCGCTGCACAGCTTCCTGGCCGCCTGGCACCTCGCACCTAGCTTCTCCTCCACCCAGATGCTCGTCGCCTAGCTTCCTGCTTGCCAAGCACCTCGCCAGCCAGCTTCCTGCTCATAGCCGGCCCCATCAGCACCTCGCCGGCAAGATCCAGATCGCCCAGCACCCCCTCCCTTCTTCCCCATATCGCCGGCAAGGTCCTACTCGCCCGCTGACAAGGTCCTGCTCGCCCAGCACTGCCTACATTTTTCCTCGCGTTGCCAGCGAGGTTAGCTCGCCCAGCATTAGATCCCTTCTTCCTCGCGTCACCGGCAAGGTCCTGCTGGCCTAGCACCGCCTCCCTTCTTCCCCGCGTCACCAGTAAGGTCTTGCTGGCCCAGCACCACCTCCCTTCTTCCCTGTGTTGCCGGCAAGGTCCTGCTCGCCCAACAGCGCGTCCACGAGCTCCCCTCACACACAAGTAACTTGTCATTGCCGGGGCCAGGGGAGAAGGCCAGGAGCCCCTCTCGCGGGCGAGCACCTCCAGGCTCGGTGCTCCTCGCCGGCTCCTTCTCCTCAGGTCCCTAGCATCAGCAGATCATGGTTGTTTCTCCTCAGCTCCCCAGCAGCAGTAGATCATTGGCTCCTCCTCAGATCCCCAGCAGCAACAGATCATTGTCCCAATTGCAAGCAAGGAAAGCAGGCATGGTACTTCCAGACGTCGACTTTAGTCCACCTGAATAATAAGAAGGAAATATACCAGAAGAAGGTCAAAATGCAGGTACTCAATGAAATTTGAGTACTCCATAATCATAGACATTTCAGTATAGGAACTGCAGTAGATAATGAGGATTTGGGGGTAAGATAATTAGGATTAAAATTCCTTAGTTTCAGTCAAAGGAGCAGTTTCAGTGATAAATCAAGGGAGTAGTACATGAATTGTTTGTGGAGACATGGTTCTCATATCCTAATAAGACCAAACTGAAACCAATGGGTAATAAGCTGCTAGTCTTTCAGTCTAGTACAACACACTGCAAACAAGGCAGTACAAATACAGCCAATGCAAAAATAAAGTACAAATACAAAACTGGAAATAAAAAAGAAGGGCATCACCACTTGGTTCATTTGCTACACTCCTACTATATATGTGCATTCAAGTGTGTATTACATAGCCAAATCAAGACGTGTAAGTTAGATAGGTCGAGTAATTATCCAGTTCTTTTTTGACACCGATGAATAAACAAAGCACAATTTTCTAAAAAAAAGCACAGTCTACTCTGCAGCTTCTTGCATTGAACCAAGTACTGTCAAATTTCTGACATAGATGCTTATTTCAAACATACAGTGTGGGATCGACATGGTGCCATGGTGACTGAAAAAATGGAGTGTTTTTACACAAAATGGAATTGATATGGTAGAAGCAACAAATAGAGCTGAGCGGACAGAAGCAAAAAATGGAGTATTCCTACACAAACAGTGTTTCATACTCTATGTATAAAGTTAGTGAATTAAATGACGACTGGCATAATAGAAGAATTTGCATCAGGAACAAAGAGAGAAAACAGTACTGCATTGCTTTACCTGCTTCCATGATACTTCTTGGGAGGTGAGTGTCGACAGGTCCCTCGTCCCCACGGGAATAGATCATCGACTGCTCTGTCTTGACTGGTCCGATGGCGCAACGAGAGCTGGACTTATCCAACACCGTAGATGAGGTAGCGAGCGCAACACCGGATCGAGTGTAGGGGCGCGCCGGCGGGAGCCACCATGGACGGCGAGGGGAGCTCCAGTGCCGGACCATCAAAATGCGACCTTTGACCTCAAGGATACACGACTCCCCCGCATATCTCCAGTTGGCGCGCGGCGGTGTCGAGCTCCTCGGCGTCACAGCGCACGCCGTAGTTGTGAATCACCGCCGGCTCCCCGAACTCCTATAGAGGGATCAGGGATCAGCGATGCGGGGGAATCATCGAAGACACTAATTAGTTTGGGACCCAACAGGCAGGAGGGGAGCTCGATCTGTGAGTGCGATTCTGTTTAGGAGTGCTTACGGGATCCAGACTTGGGCCAGAGGGCGGTGCGCTCGGCCTCATCCCCGCCGGGGTGCTTGACATGGAGGACGACGACGGTGTCGCCCCGGAGGAACAGGTGCACTGTAGCGCCCTCTTGCTGCTCGCCGAGTAGTCCAGTACCACTCCGATCCTTCGCTCTTTGTCTCCCACCTCGTAGCTGGCCATCACTATACCGGCGGGGAGAGAGGGGCGGTCGATCTGGGTCGGGTGGAGAGGACGGGAAGAGGGGAGAGGAGTGAGACAGAGACGGGGATCGAGTGCTCTGTTCGCGTGACGGCGTGAGGGTATTTTGGGAAACTCCAAAATTTACGTAACGTGACAGATTTTGGTCGTGGAATGCTTCGGCGACTTATAAAAGTGGGCGGAGGGAGTACTGTTTTTTGAAAGAGAACTAAGAAAATACTTACACAAAAATGACGGATCAAATCTCAACAGCAATTAAATAACAATCGGTTTTCAGCAGCAGATGATTTCTAGAGCTGGCACTGGACTCGTCAACTGTAAGTTGCAGCTGTGCGTTCTTACAAGGTTATTTCGAGAAGCTTGAGCTTCTAGTATAGTACTACTAGCAAATTTGTTCAAACAATAGAGTAGGGGCCGGCTAAATAACAAACGTGATAGGTTACGGTACAACTTGTACTACTCGAGACCAACTTGTGGCTGTGTGTAGGGGCCGATCCACCAATTCATCTCTGAAGTCCGACTGTCCGAACCATGTTTACATTCAGAGAAGGAGAAAACTATAGTGATGATAAAGAAACCTGCTCGAATGTTTGACTTGACCACTTGATGGACTACAACGGCACGAGTTCGTTATTTGTCAGGCTTTGTGGTCTGGCCAACCCCTCTCACCATCACTGTTTAAGTTTGCATGGCCAGTTTTGTTTTGCGGATTTGCCATGTTCTTACGCGTCCTATGTCTTAGTCATCTCTTCTATCATTAAATTTACCTCGCGATTCGTATAACGCGGGATTTACACAAAGGTTGCAACTAGGTTGTAATTAAAAAATTTATGAGTTGCAACTAGGGTGCAACCGAGAATTAGTACAAATTATATAAGTTGCAACTAGCTTGCAACAGAAAATTAGCACAAATAGTAGGATGATGTCAGTGATTTAGACATAATTAATTCTTAGACGTGTGAGATCTAGACACTCCCTTTCTTTTGACCGCATCGAAACTCATATTCAGGCCATATATATCTCTACTCGGTCGAGCTGGGTATACTCCAAGTTTTCACCGGCTGATCCCGTCTCCCGTTATCGATATCTACGTCTTTACATTCCATGTTTTGAGTTTTTGTTGTTGTCGTTATATACCTCTCGATTTCCGTCTTCTAGAGACATGTGAGTATACGTGTACGGTGAGTATATGTCTAAGAGAATATATGAGTTTCGGTGAGTTCGTACGATCTAATCTATCAAACACTGAAGCAAAAGTGGTTAGACATATGTCATGATACATGGTACAGCAGAAAACTGTTGAGGTTGTGTGAAAATAACGCGTGAACCAATCGATCAAGGAGGCCATCTTTCTGCCGAAAGTTGACATTGTAAATTTCGTCATACTTCTACTTGGTTAACAAGATAGCATCTTCTTAGGAGAGCGCTACGCTCCCTCGTCTCCCGATTCCCCGGGTCCTCTGCCCGTCACGTGTCCCCTAAAAAACACCTCCAATCCCGCTTTTGTTACATATCGCTCAGTTTTGCTACAAAATATGCCTCATTTGCTACATGTAGCAGAAAACGATTCATTCAGAAGACAAAATAAAAAAGACAGATCTCGTCGGCGACCTCGCCGGAGACTATGTAGCAAAAAAATTATACTAATGTAGCAAATCCGACTTCGCCAGAGATTCGCCGAAGACTTTCGTCGAAGAGACCTTACTGGAGATCTTGTAGCAAAAAACTTTACGCTATTATAGCAAAACTACAAAACGGTAGTAGCAAAAATAATATCTAATATAATAAAAAAATGACCTCGCCGAAGATATCGTCGGTGGCTTGGTAGCAAAATAAAGCTGGGCTGTCGTAGCGAAACCTAAGCCCATAAGTAGCATCACTGCCGGCCGCATATAGCAAAAGTTGATGCCGCTGGCCACGGGTAGCACCGCCACAAGCTGCACGTAGCACATAGCAACGCCGTATGTAGCAGCCTCAGTGGCCTCCGGTACCATCGCCGGCGGTCACATGTAGCAAAAGTCTCGTGGGGGAGCGGTCGCGGAGCAAGGCGAGGCGCCGTCAGGAGCAACATCTGCTGCCGTCGGTAGCAACAACGGCAGGAGCAACGTAGGTGGAGATGGGCGGGGGTCGCTGGCGCGGATCTGGGCAGAGGTCGCCGAGCGAGTAGATGGCGGGAGGTCGCCGGGGAAGGCCGCTTGGGCGGGAGGTGGCTGCCGGGGAAGGCTGCCGGGGAAGGAGGTGGGTGCAGGTCGTGGGAGGTGGGCGGAGGACTCGGCACAGCAGAGGAATCCACGCGAGAAAGAAGAAAGAAGGCCAGGAAAGAGGAACTCGTGTTGGGGGGCCCTCCCTCGCGTCGCTCGCAACTAACCCGGGGAATCGTTTCGTTCGATCCCCGGGGAGTACTATCATTTTCCATCTTCTTATGTATCCGGATTCAGTATCCTAGCTGCAAATTATATCTACTAAATCGAGCATTGGAGCAGCTCATCACTCCTCCATTATCACAAGTCAAAGTCTCTTTTGGCGCCGGTCATCGGATCTCCGAAGTTCTCTCGTTCACACCCGTTTGACAGCAATGCGTACGGCATACATCCTCCCTGAACCCCTGACCCTGTTACATTTCTCCTGCAATTCCTCCACTCCAATCCTCAACAAACGCAACCACAAAATCTATCACATGTTTGCTGCAAAATTTTACAAGCCATGGCCGGCCATAGAATCATCAGGCGTCCAATCTTGCAGCTACTTTGTGCAGCCTTCGTCATGCTCGGCAGCAGCAGCACCTGCAGCAGTTCCCTGCAGTTCGCATACGACAGCTTCGACGCGGCCAGCAAGGCCGACTTCAGCTTCACCCCGGGCACATCAATCTCCAACGGCTCCCTGCAGATCACCCCCAACGCCGGCAACATCACCCACCGGTCGGGCAGGGTGATCTACGCGAGGGAGACCCTCAAGCTCTGGAACCGCCAGCGCACGGCGCTCACCTCCTTCCGGACGGAGTTCGTGCTCAACATCCTGCCGCAGAGCGGCGGCGCCGGGGAAGGCATGGCCTTCATCCTCACCAACCACCCGGCGCTGCCCGCCAACAGCAGCGGGCAGTGGCTCGGTGTCTCCAACAATGCCACGGACGGCGCGGCGTCGAACCGGATCGTGGCGCTGGAGTTCGACACGCGGTGGAGCTACGAGGCCGACGCGGACGGCAACCACTTCGGCATCGACATCAACGGCGTCCGCTCCATGTTTCAGTACCCTCTCAGCAACCTCTCCATCGTCCTCTCCAGCGGGTCCGACTTCCAGGTCATAGTAGAGTACGACGGCGCGGCGAATACGATGACCGTGGCGGTGCTGCAGGACGGGCTGGTTTACGGCTCGGGCTATTTGCCTGTCGATCTGTCGCGGTATCTGCTGGACGACATATCGCTGGGTTTCGCGGCGTCGACGGGCGAGTTCGCCGAGCTGAACCAGGTCAGGTCCTGGAATTTCAGCACGTACGGGGATGAGATCGCCGGCGAGAAAGGGTGGCTGAGTTTGTTTCTCGCCGTGTTGATCCCGCTGGCCCTCGCCGTGTTACTGATGGCGGTGCTCGTGTGGAGGAGGCTGACGCGGCGGACGAGGCTGGCGTACCGCAACCTCGAGAAGATGATCGACGCGCACGGTCCGGTCAGGTTTAAGCTCAGGGAGCTCAGGAACGCGACGGCGGACTTCAGCGATGGCCGTAAGCTCGGGAGAGGCGGCTCCGGCACCGTTTACCTCGGGTATCTGAGGAGAATGGGCATGGAGGTGGCCGTGAAGCGGGTGTCCACCAACGTCAACTCCAACCGGGGCGAGAAGGAGTTTGTGGCGGAGGTGAACACGATCAGCAAGCTCTCGCACCGGAACCTCGTGAAGCTCATCGGGTGGTGTCACAAGAAGGGCGAGCTGCTCCTAGTCTACGAGTACTTCCCCATGGGCAGCCTTGACAAGCTCCTCTATGCCAGAGAAAGGACCGCGTCGTCGTCACCGTCGTTGATGTCGGCGTCCACAAACACCACGGAGCTCACCTGGGAGCGGCGGCACAAGATCATCTGCGGGGTGGCGTCGGCGCTGGACTACCTGCACCACGGCAGCAGCAAGCGGATCCTCCACAGGGACGTCAAGGCCAGCAACGTGATGCTGGACGAGGAGTACAACGCGCGGCTGGGCGACTTCGGCCTCGCGCGCGTCATCCAGCGCGACGGCGCCACGCACCACTCCACGCAGGCCGTGGCAGGGACGCGCGGGTACATGGCGTACGAGAGCTTCTTCACCGGCCGCGCCAGCCTCGACACGGACGTGTACGCGTTCGGGGCCTTCGTCATGGAAGTGGTCAGCGGGAGGAGCCCCAGCAGCGCCGTGCTATACGACGACGACGACGACGAGGAGTACTCCATAGGACGGCGAGGGAGGCACACTGTGCCGGCGATGCACATCGTGGACTGGACGTGGATGCTATACGGCGAGGGGAAGGCGCTGCACGCCGCCGATCCGCTGCTCGGCGGCCAGTTTGATCAGGCGCAGGTGGACTGTGCGGTTAGGCTGGCGCTGGCGTGCTGCCACCCGAACCCGAGGAAGAGGCCGTCCATGAGGGTTGCCGTGCAGGTGCTCATCGATGGTGCCCCGGCACCGGATCCCCCATTGAATAAGCCCGCGTTCGTGTGGCCTCCGGATGGCAATCGGCAGGAGATGGAGCTGCGGGACGTCGGGTTGCTGTTCGTGGGAGGGGCAGGGCAGCACAGCAGCTACTGCTCCATGAGCTGTTCCATCTCAGGGAGATGACGACAGTTTGGCTGGCCGGGTAGCTCGATCGCTTGTTCTGCTGTTGTTGAACTTGGGGACGACTGCACGACGGCAGAATCGATACGTTTTCTATAGTTGTCTTAGCTGACAGAATGAAATTCTACATTACTTTGTTTTTCTTTAGCGGAAATAGAACTTATATTTCTTAAAAATAAGTAAAATGCACCGTAGGTACCTGAACATACCACGCTGACCTGCCTCGATCACTCTACACTCAAATACGCTAACTACGATCATTGTATAGAGCGTGCCGGCCCATAGGAGTTCACCGTGTGG
The DNA here is from genome assembly GCA_030063025.1 of Avena longiglumis. Taxonomy (NCBI): domain Eukaryota; kingdom Viridiplantae; phylum Streptophyta; class Magnoliopsida; order Poales; family Poaceae; genus Avena; species Avena longiglumis. Next base: position 49,579,567 of record CP125976.1, on the reverse strand, counting down.
CTTCGAAACGTATGCGCTAATGTGGCTCAGTGCGGTCCCACTTTCAAATGCACATGGGATTGGACAGGAGATTTCGTACACATAACTCCCTGGATTAATGCTTCCTCTCTCCACTAGACGGGTCCCTTGCATCCACCTCCTTTTTCCATCTTCTTGTCTTCACCCCGATCATTCCGAGGTGGGTGCGGAGGAAGTTAGGGACGGAGGCAGTGATGTCGTCGTGGTTCGAGGGATAGGGTTGGTGACGGTGTTCATAGTACTGGCGCGGAGCTTCTCTGCCGTATGGTCGGAGACGGAGGTGAGGCAGCGATGACTCCGATGTGGCGTCCCGAGGGTGATCCTCCTCCCATATATGGTATGTTTCTAGAATTGGCTCAAGCTCGGTTTGAAATTCAAGGCCTTTTTGACTTTGTTGGATTGGATGGTCTAATCCTTGTACTGGCAGTTATTTTCGTGGAACAAAAACGCGAACAATTAAACTTGGTTCGGTAGGGTTTTGCCAGGGGTTAGGGAGTGGTAAAGGTTGGGCTTTTGGAAGTGACGTAGGTGTTTCCCTTATAAATCTAGGATGGTTTGGGTAATATTTGTGCTGCAAATTTCTTTTTTGTTCATAGTATGCAATGTGAGTGACATGTATGTACAGCTTGAGTTCAGTTAGTGTTTCAATCGGTGTATAGGTTCAGTGTTATTTATACTTTGAGTTATAGTTTGTATATTGAACTTGATTGATTTCTTATGTGAATTGTTCTCTAGACCAAGGATCCCGATATTTCTCATTAGAAATAAATCATTGTTTTTTTCGTTGGATCTAGCATAAACATGAGCTACGTGGATGCATTAGTCATATGGTACGACTTTCTAGACATAGTGTTATCGCCATATTTTGGCCAAAGAAGGAGATGGGCCGTGATCAAGATGGGCTTGGAAAATGCATATATTCAACGTGTTGTTGGATCGGCCTAGTGCGTGGATTTGGGCTAAATTGCCCGTGTATCTTGTATCATAGTAGGTTTCGTGTTAGTTTAGGTTTCGTTTCAGTTTAGGTAAAGATAGAGTTGTAGAGTTATTCCAAAAGTAGAGAGTCTCCGGACTATAAATATGTACCTAAGGTTATCGAGAAAAGGAGGACAATCACGTTCACAACAAACACAATCTCGGCGCATCGCCACCCCTTGTTCTAGGGTTTCTTTCGGGTAAGTGTCATGCTGCCTAGATCGCATCTCGCGATCTAGGCAGTATTTTTACTTATGCGTTATTTAGTGTTACTCGTACTGAAGCCTTGTTGATGGCGAGTAACACTACTATCATGGATTTATTGAGGCTAGCATCGGTGTTTTTCGTTATAATTCTTTGATTTATGCTACCTCTAGTTATCTCACTCCCTTTGCACCTTTTCCCAAGTGCGAGGGTAGCATCTTGCTTCATCTTTATTTAGTTGTTTCGATCTGTTATGGTTATGCCTTGTTCGCCAAGGTTTAGTTTGATATCTACGTAGTCAGGCCTTACAGACGGGTTGAACGATCCAGTAGTGCATAAAGACGTGGCTTACTCGTTTTAGAGAAGTTGTTCCGGTAATTAACTTTACGTTGGTTATTAGGCCTCTCTAGGGTTAGTATTCTTTATCTTTTGTATATACCAGGCTCAATTACGTGTAGGACGTTCCAGTTACGTGGTGAAAACGTCAAACTGTCGTAGATCGATTTAACTTGTAACGATAAAGCAAAACCCCATGTTATCATAAGATCTAATGCAGAATCATGGGATAATCGGCTCTAGGAGCCGATTCACGGGAAACAGGAGCCGGTCATGGCTCGAATTTTACGATACTTGTTTACCATGCAGAAATCAATCGGAGCAATCCTTCACCTTCCCGACCAGGTATAGGTCAGGTGGCATCTCGAACCAAGCCAGCGCGTCTTGGAGTTTTGCGGCCGCGTCGAGGGACCAGGGCCCACCAGCCTGGAGCCTCCGGCTCTTCGTGTTGCTCGCTGCCCGCCGGTGAGTTTTGACAGCAACACATTTCGCACGCCGGTGGGACATTCAACAACGTCTACATCAACATCCGACGCTGCAATGGAGAATGCAGACCAGCACGTCGACGAGCTTCCTCAAGAGCACAAGGCGGTATGACAAGATCGAAATCTCTTGAAGCCGATCTCATCGGCTCTTTGAGAGGACCCGTAAGCATGGCATCAAGTGGAGGGTTCTCCCGAGGGTGCTCTTGATGAGGTGGATCTCTGCTCTTCGGAGGAGCGCACTGAGCTCTATGACAGAAGTCAACTACATGGTGGCTCATTCTCTGCACCGCCATTCCGAGAGCCCGTGAACGCTTCGAGCGGTCGCGGTTCGCGTAGTTCAAGAAATCATGAAACATCGACTCTCGTCGGGGCCTACTTTAGGGACTCACCAGGAGAAAGACCGCCCAGACTAGGCCGAATCGCCATTTACGCCGCAGCTCGAGCCACCAGAGCAACGGGCGTACGTCGTCTATAAGGCTGGAGGCGACCCAGGCGATTGCCAATTCCTGTTCGAGCCACCTAAGGAAATCCCACACGGATACATATGCGCCTACGTGCCGGACTGCAACAACCTGCCACGCACCAACCAGATTGCAACCGCAGGAGTTTCTGCGGCAGGGTTCTCGGCGAGCTCCGGAACAGGCGTTCGAGCAGCGATGTCCGGGTGGACGACAAACAAAGGCGTATAGCCAAGTATGCCACCGAACAAGCCATGAGAATCTAGCCCTGCGGCTCAAGCGAAGGAGCAAATCCGTACCATCTTGAGAGACCAGTTCGGCTTCGTGCCGAAGAGAAGGACAATCGGCTATTCAAAGCCGTACCCCAACGAGTTTGATCTGATTCCGCTGCCACCCAAGTATCGACTCCCTGAGTTCTCAAGGTTTAGCGGGTCGGAAGGGTCGAGCTCAATCGAGCACGTAAGCCGATACCTGGCACCGCTAGGCATAATTTCGGCATCGGATCAGATGCGCGTAAGGTTTTTTGCGCAATCTCTGACAGGACCAGCTTTTGGGTGGTACACCTCGCTGCCACCTGATTCGATTCAGACCTGGAAGCAACTGGAAGAGCAGTTCCACATCCAATATCATTCAGAGGCTACCGAGGCTGGCATTGCAGACCTGGCACAGGTGCGGCGGAGAAAGCGATGGCCGAGTACATCCGGTCAGACCGTCAAGAACCGATGTTACTTCGCTCGCTTAATCGAGAAGGAAGCGGTCGAGCTGGCAGTTGGGTCTCAAAGCACCCATCAAGGATCTGCTTTCAAGTAGAGTACAACTCATTGGCGCACATGGCCCGAACCGGCGATGTATGAACAGCGCCACCGAGTTATACCAAGACAAGTTCAAGCGTCCGATAGGCCTGGTCGACACGAAGAAGGTGATCCTACACAAGACCGGAGGTGGCCGTGGCTGAATGGGCTCGAAGGCACCCGTGTCCGCAAATGGGTGAAACAGAAGGGCCTGCAAAAGGGTTCGACTTGACGTGAGCAAAGCCGAGCAGATTTTCGATTCTTCTTTGAAAGAGAAGCCGAGGTTACCCGACGGCCATAAAATCCCCACGGCTCGTGAAATGAACGGAGACCATACCGCAAGTGGCATCACTCGTTCACCCACACCACCAATGACCAAAGAGCTACGTCGCCAAATCCAAATGGCGATAGAGCAAGGCCGTCGATCCTTGGGCGATTCGCCATGAAAGTGGACACAAACCCATTTTCCGCGTCAACATGATAGAACTTCGATCCCGCAGGCGTCACTGGATTTTTCGCTCGGTCAATATGGCGGTGCAGGTACCACCATGACACGCACAAGGAGGAAGGTGGTCGCTCTCGGGGCAAAGAAAGAGAAGAGGCTGGTCCATGCGATCGCCCGCCATAACGACAAAGTACTTAACAGAGGAACAGGTGAGGAGAGTGCGGTATCGTGCGCATTCCACGCATCTCCTTAACAAGTATGAGTCCAAGATGACCAACGGCAGCGATGGAGACGATAAAGGATATGAGCACCTCGCTAGGGACCGTCAAAAGAAAAGGAAGGCGCAGACAAACATTGGGATTGTCCTTTCTTCAAGTATTGCTGGACGCGGGATGAGCCGATTGCCTACAATGACAATCGCCCGGAGTGTGGACAGCGAAGGAGGACACGAGGCCGGTTCAGATTCAAACGCGTTTAGGGCCTCTCCCACCTCGAGCCGTCACAGGAGTCCGCTCGAGCAAAGGACCTCGAGAAGCCAAGGGATGACAATGAAGAAGAGATATCACCGTCAAGGTGGTGTCCACGGACTCGACATACCCAAAAGCGTAGAGTGCAGCGCAGAATTGGAGGAAGTCAAGCGCGGTATCTCCACGCTTTAAAGAAAGCGCGGCCCGATCTAGCCGTCAAAATCGGGCAGACCTTGGAAACGGGAGACCGCCCGACAAGGAAAGAGTGGCGCCCCAAACCAATAAAAGCCGATGCACGACATCGGCTGTACAAACATGGTGTTCATACTCCGCCGAGTTCTCGCGCCCAAGAACCAATGAGCTACCACAGTTTCGATCATGCCCACGGCCAGTTATTTTTGAGAAGCCACGTGAGAAGGGCTACAAACATCTGAAAGCCCTGTACCTGCGAGGTTACATCAATGGGCAACCTGTCAGCAAGATGTTGGTAGACACCGGGGCGGCAGTCAATATCATGCCATACGCCATGCTACGACGTTTGGGGCTCTCTACTGCAGATCTGATCAAAACCAACGTCACGTTAAGCGACTTCAACGGCCGCCTTTGAAACGCAAGGCGTCTTGAACGTGGATCGGCGGTGGGCGGAAAACCATACCCACGTCATTTTTCGTCGTGGATGCAAAAGTACCTCGCCTGTCTTGCTAGGTAGAGATTGGATTCACGCTAATTGCATTCCATCCACGATGCACCAAAGTCTGATGGGACGGAGATGAAGTGGAGGTCATCCATGCAGATGATTCTATCGAGGTTTCCATAGCTGGCATGAACGTCTGGGAAGCAGAAGACCAAGAGCCGATCTCTGGAATCAGTTTAGACGGCTGTGAGAGCATTGAAGCTACAAAAAACGGGGTGAGGCTGGTCTTATCCACTGGCCTGACAGAGTAGGAAAGTCCACAACCATGCGTGGTACGGCCGATCCTCGCAATCGGCCACAAAAAATGAAAAGCACCAATCACACGACAAGCGGATCACGTAGTCGTAGCAGGGAGATGCCCTGCCATTGTAAAACAATAAGGTGTAAACCATCCTTGACTAATGCAAGCAAAAAGGGGGCCGATTCAGGCGATCGGCCCAAATTATTTTTGTTACCCTCACCTACTGTTTGCCCTGTGTTTACCATCGATTTGACAGGTGACGGAAAGCTAGGGTATGGGTTTACATCTGCTGATGAGCTAGAAGAGATCGACATTGGTCCCGGGATAAGCCACGACCAACATTTATCGCCAGAAGTTAGACCCGAGTCTGCGGGTCCGATGATAGCCCCTGTTGAAAAATATCCGCATCGCTTTCGACTACACAGAAATGCCCAGGTTAGGAGCATCATTGAGCATCGACTCGCTTAAAAAGGATTTCGCCATTTCAGCGCGAGCACGACAAATGAAGGCGAAATTCGGAAGAAGTCAAGAAAGAGGTCGAGAAAATGTTGACGCTGTTAATCGAAGCCATGCGTATGCCGAGTGGATTTCTAGTATAGTACCTGTAGAGAAAAAGGATGGCCGGTGGCGTGTTGACATAGATTTTCGGGATCTAAATAGAGCTACCCCAAAGGATGAGTATCCGATGCCGGTGGCAGAGACGTTAATTAACGCAGCGGCTGGTCATAAAATCTCGAGCTTCATGGATGGCAATGCCGGTTACAACCAAATTTTATGGCTCCGAAGATATACACAAGACGGCGTTCGAGTCCCGTGTTGATGGGGTTGTTCGAGTATGTAGTCATGACGTTGGATCAAGAATGCCGGCGCCACGCACCAAAGGGCCATGAATTACATTTTCCATGATCCGATCGGCAAGTTGGTGGAAATTTACATCGATGACGTGGTGGTCAAGTCCGCTTCAGCACGGACACTTGGACGATCTTCGCGTTCGGACCGAACAAGAAAATTCGAACTCGGATGAATCCAAGAAGTGTGCCTTCGGGTCACGGCCGGCCATTCTTGGGTTTTGGTCCATGAACGAGGATTGAGATCGCTGAAAAGTCGAGGCAAGACGGACAATGAAGCCACCTACCACAAAGAAAGAGCTGCATCTCTAATCGGCAAGATCAACTTCGTAAGATTCATCTCCAATCTATCAGGAAGAATAGAACCGTTCATGGGACTGGTGAAAACTAAATCTGACGAGGAATTTCGCTGGGGGGCAGAACAGCAACGAGCCTTCGACGAGATCAAAGAATATCTGACGAAGCCGCCAGTGTTGGTTCCGCCCACGACGATGCACTTCTACATTTACTTGTCGATGTGCCACGCCCATCGCCGGTGGTGGTACAAGTTTATGATGGCTGGAGCGAGTCGTATTTTACATAAGCGTAGGATGCCGGACGAGAGACAAGGTATCCCGATATCGATAAGTTGTGCCTCTGCTTTTTCACCGCACTAAGCTGCGCCACATTTTGCTATCGCAGAGATCATCATCATATGCAAATCGACGTCATAAAGCACATGTTGTCGGCTCCTATGTTGAAAGGCCGTCTGGCAAATGGATGTTCGCATTATCGAGTTTGACATCCGTATCAACCTGCAAAAGCGTTAAGGACAGGCGTTATCGACCTTATCGCTGAAAGGATCAACACTAACATAGCAGCACTGTCTATAAGAGCGTGGGCTATGTTCTTTGATGGATCGGTTTGTGACGATGGCTGCGGCATCGGCATTTTACTTGTGTCGCCTCGGGGGGCAACATTTTCCTTCTCCATCAGATTATCTACCTCTCGCACCAACAATGTCGCTGAGTACGAGGCGATACGCAGGGGAATGGAGTTACTCCTCGAGGGGAAGCAGTGGAAATTTTTGGAGATTCCAAGTTGGTGATTTCCCAACTCACGGAGGAGTACAAGTGTGAGAGCGAGTCCCTCTTCCCATTATGGTTGCACTGCCGTGAGCTGATGACACAGTTCCGGTACATAAACTTCACCTGGATCCCGCAGTCGCAGAACACGAGGCAAATGATCTTGCACAATGGCTTGTGCTACAAGGATGTAGCGAGGGAGCCGATATTCGTGCGATTCTCGAAGTCGACGATCGAGAGCCGATATCTTCAATTACTTGAAGGATTCGCTGGGGCACCTAAACGGATAAGGTACAAGGCCATGAAGTATGTACTTATTGGGGATGACATGTTTTACAGACTGGAAGGGTTATTGCTCAAATGTCTGGGACAGCCGAGGCTAATCGGCTCTGCACGAGGTACAAGGCGCTGTGGAACTCACCAATCGGCTCACAAGATGAAATGGTTGATCAGCGATCGGTTTTATTGGCCCACCATGCTTGAGGACTATTTCAACTACTACAAAGGGTGTCAAGCATGTCGAAATTTGGAAAAATTCAGATGGTACCACACAAGAATGAACCCCATCATCAAGCCTTGGCCGCCCGAGGTTGGGGCATGGATATGATCGGCAAAATCAATCCTCCATCAAGCAAAGGCCACATGTGGATTTTGGCCATCCGATTATTTCACTAAATGGGTGGAAGCTGTCCCGATGAAATCAAGAACTCAAAGGATGTTATCAACTTTGTGAAAGAGCATGTTATCCATAGATTCGGATTCCCCAAACTATCACGACCGATGGAGGTTCGGTCTTTATTTCTCAGGAGTTTAAAAAGTTCTGCGAGGACATGGGGATTAAGCTGATCAGATCATCTCCATACTATGCTCAGGCTAATGGGCAAGCTGAAGCATCCAACCAGAGCCTCATCAAGCTGATCAAGAGAAAAGTCGATGAGCACCCTAGGCGTTGGCACGAGGTTTTGTCAGAGGCATTGTGGGCTTATCGCATGTCATGCCATGGGGCGATTAAAACTTCGCCATACCATCTAGTATATGGACAAGAAGCCGTATTGCCCTGGGAAATTACGACTGGATCGAGACGTGTCACTTTTCAGGACAATCTAACAACTGAAGAATATGCAATCCTGATGAGTGACAGTGTTGAGGATTTAACTGAGCTCAGGCTGTGGTCGCTTGAGAATATCAAAGAGAACAAGGCCAAGGTAGCTCGTGCATACAACAAGAAAGTGAGGCCAAAGGAGTTCCACGTTGGTGATCTGGTATGGGAAGCTGTGTTGCCATTAGGGACTAAGGATGCAACATATGGTAAATGGTCTCCAAATTGGCACGGGCCGTACAGGGTTGATCAAGTTTTAAGAGGAAACGCATACATGCTTGAGGAGCTGGACGGCGTGAAATTCCCGGTGGCGGTCAACGGTCAACATCTCAAGAAATATTTCCCAAGCATGTGGGATGTCTGGGGACAGCCGAGGCTAATCGGCTCCTGCACGAGGTACACGAAGGCGCCTGTGGAACTCACCAATCGGCTCACAAGATGAAATGGTTGATCAGGCGATCAGGGTTTTATTGGCCCACCATGCTTGAGGACTGTTTCAACTACTACAAAGGGTGTCAAGCATGTCAGAAATTTGGAAAAATTCAGATGGTACCACGACAATGAACCCCATCATCAAGCCTTGGCCGTTCCGAGGTTGGGGCATGGATATGATCGGCAAAATCAATCCTCCATCAAGCAAAGGCCACATGTGGATTTTGGCCATCACTGATTATTTCACTAAATGGGTGGAAGCTGTCCCGATGAAATCAAAACTCAAAGGATGTTATCAACTTTGTGAAAGAGCATGTTATCCATAGATTCGGATTCCCAAACTATCACGACCGATGGAGGTTCGGTCTTTATTTCTCGTGAGTTTAGAAAGTTCTGCGAGGACATGGGGATTAAGATCGGATCATCTCCATACTATGCTCAAAGCTAATGGGCAAGCCGAGGCATCCAACCGAGCCTCATCAAGCTGATCAAGAGAAAAGTCGATGAGCACCCTAGGCGTTGTACGAGGTTTTGTCGAGGCATTGTGGGCTTATCGCATGTCATGCCATGGGGCGATTAAAACTTCGCCATACCATCTAGTATATGGACAAGAAGCCGTATTCCGGGAAATTACGCTGGATCGAGACGTGTCACTTTCGTGACAATCTAACAATCGAAGAATATGCAACCTCGATGAGTGAGTGTTGAGGATTTAATCGAGCTCAGTCGTGGTCGCTGAGAAGATCAAAGAGAACAAGGCCAAGGTAGCTCGTGCATACAACAAGAAAGTGAGGCCAAAGGAGTTCCACGTTGGTGATCTGGTATGGGAAGCTGTGTTGCCATTAGGGACTAAGGATGCAACATATGGTAAATGGTCTCCAAATTGGCACGGGCCGTACAGGGTTGATCAAGTTTTAAGAGGAAACGCATACATGCTTGAGGAGCTGGACGGCGTGAAATTCCCAGTGGCGGTCAACGGTCAACATCTCAAGAAATATTTCCCAAGCATGTGGGATGTCTGGGGACAGCCGAGGCTAATCGGCTCCTGCACGAGGTACACGAAGGCGCCTGTGGAACTCACCAATCGGCTCACAAGATGAAATGGTTGATCAGGCGATCAGGGTTTTATTGGCCCACCATGCTTGAGGACTGTTTCAACTACTACAAAGGGTGTCAAGCATGTCAGAAATTTGGAAAAATTCAGATGGTACCACAAGAATGAACCCCATCATCAAGCCTTGGCCGTTCAGGTTGGGGCATGGATATGATCGGCAAAATCAATCCTCCATCAAGCAAAGGCCACATGTGGATTTTGGCCATCACCGATTATTTCACTAAATGGGTGGAAGCTGTCCCGATGAAATCAGAAACTCAAAGGATGTTATCAACTTTGTGAAAGAGCATGTTATCCATAGATTCGGATTCCCCAAACTATCACGACCGATGGAGGTTCGGTCTTTATTTCTCGTGAGTTTAGAAAGTTCCATGAGGACATGGGGATTAAGTCGATCGATCATCTCCATACTATGCTCAAAGCTAATGGGCAAGCTGCATCCAACCGAGCCTCATCAAGTCGATCAAGAGAAAAGTCGATGAGCACCCTAGGCGTTGGCACGAGTTTTTGTCGAGGCATTGTGGGCTTATCGCATGTCATGCCATGGGGCGATTAAAACTTCGCCATACCATCTAGTATATGGACAAGAAGTCAGATTTCGGGAAATTACGATGGATCGAGACGTGTCACTTTTCAGGACAATCTAACGACTGAAGAATATGCAACCCTGATGAGTGACAGTGTTGAGGATTTAACTGAGCTCAGGCTACGGTCGCTTGAGAAGATCAAAAAGAACAAGGCCAAGGTAGCTCGTGCATACAACAAGAAAGTGAGGCCAAAGGAGTTCCACGTTGGTGATCTGGTATGGGAAGCTGTGTTGCCATTAGGGACTAAGGATGCAACATATGGTAAATGGTCTCCAAATTGGCACGGGCCGTACAGGGTTGATCAAGTTTTAAGAGGAAACGCATACATGCTTGAGGAGCTGGACGGCGTGAAATTCCCGGTGGCGGTCAACGGTCAACATCTCAAGAAATATTTCCCAAGCATGTGGGATGTCTGGGGACAGCCGAGGCTAATCGGCTCCTGCACGAGGTACACGAAGGCGCCTGTGGAACTCACCAATCGGCTCACAAGATGAAATGGTTGATCAGCGATCGTGGTTTTATTGGCCCACCATGCTTGAGGACTGTTTCAACTACTACAAAGGGTGTCAAGCATGTCGAAATTTGGAAAATTCAGATGGTACCACAAGAATGAACCCCATCATCAAGCCTTGGCCGTCCGAGGTTGGGGCATGGATATGATCGGCAAAATCAATCCTCCATCAAGCAAAGGCCACATGTGGATTTTGGCCATCACCGATTATTTCACTAAATGGGTGGAAGCTGTCCCGATGAAATCAGAACTCAAAGGATGTTATCAACTTTGTGAAAGAGCATGTTATCCATAGATTCGGATTCCCAAACTATCACGACCGATGGAGGTTCGCTTTATTTCTCGTGAGTTTAGAAAGTTCTGCGAGGACATGGGGATTAAGTCGATCGATCATCTCCATACTATGCTCAAAGCTAATGGGCAAGCCGAGGCATCCAACCGAGCCTCATCAAGCGATCAAGAGAAAAGTCGATGAGCACCCTAGGCGTTGTACGAGGTTTTATCAGAGGCATTGTGGGCTTATCGCATGTCATGCCATGGGGCGATTAAAACTTCCATACCATCTAGTATATGGACAAGTCAGATGTTCGGGAAATTACGGCTGGATCGAGACGTGTCACTTTTCGTGACAATCTAACAATGAAGAATATGCAACCTCGATGAGTGATGGTGTTGAGGATTTAACCGAGCTCAGCTGTGGTCGCTGAGAAGATCAAAGAGAACAAGGCCAAGGTAGCTCGTGCATACAACAAGAAAGTGAGGCCAAAGGAGTTCCACGTTGGTGATCTGGTATGGGAAGTCGTGTTGCCATTAGGGACTAAGGATGCAACATATGGTAAATGGTCTCCAAATTGGCACGGCCGCATAGGGTTGATCAAGTTTTAAGAGGAAACGATACATGCTTGAGGAGCCGGACGTGAAATTCTTTGGCGGTCAACGGTCAACATCTCAAGAAATATTTCCCAAGCATGTGGGATGATGGACAAGAACATGGAGGCCGATACATGAAATCGCCGTAAAAAGCACGTGAGATGTTGGACAAGAAAGTGTGGGGGCCGATCAAAATCGGCCGAATAAAAAAGAAAATATATAGCCGATGCATGGTCATCGACTCTAGAGGTTCACATATGTTACAAACAGGTGCCAGTATCCACATACAAGCTACTGAAGAAATCTTCATCCTTGCCCGTCATTAGCTGTTTGTTCAGGGCACGTATTTCGATGGGCAATTGGAGATCTAGGTCGACCTTTTTGAAGAGGGTCGCAGGTTACCGTTTAAGACTAAGAAGTGACCGTTTAGGTTTGCCTGAGCATGTGACCAAGTCGGACTTTGTCAACGTTTTTGGGAAACCGATATGCATCGACTCTTTGAGCTATGGCTTGGTTGACTGAGTAACAAATAGGGAAAGCCGATGCGTTGCTATCACGGAGCATCGACCTATTTGGTTATCGGCAAAATTTGGGCGACAAGAGCAATCTTCGAGAGAACGGATTTTCATTTCATTCGTGGTTGTTGCTTACAAAAGGGCTGATCGATTACAAAAGGGGCTTATTGCTACTATCACTATCGGGTTCCTAATCTAGGCCGAGGTCGCCGTCGCTGCCGCCGCCGCCTTGTGCGCTATCCTCGCCGCTACGGCGTCGTCTTCACGCTTCTTGAAGAAGCAGCCGGGCCTCCTCGTCGTCATCGTCGGTGTCCTCGCTGGACCCGTCGGAAGTACTTCACCGGCCGGTACTCCTGAGGAGGTGTCCTCCTCTTCCTCCTCCTCGGAGGAGGAGTCGACGCCGCCCCGTGACATGGCGTCGTCGGTCGCTCTGCCTCGATTCCCCATCGCAGGAACTGCAGTCTTCTTCGCCGGTCAAGGACGCTCGTCCTCCGACCAAACGGCGAAATCAACCCTCTCGTCCCACCATTGTGGGACGAGAGTGTACGCCGCCATCGGCGGTGCTCGGCGTCGGCTCTCGGCCGCTCATTGAGTTGGAGGCGTGGGAGGACAGCGAGGAAGCAGAGGAGGCCATGGCGAAAAGGGTTTTTTCAAGGAGGAAGAAGGGTTTTTTGGCTGTTGGAGGAAGATGGGGATTGCGAACTGCTTAGGTGGATTTAAATAAGGGGAATAGTGGAGAGACGGTTCAATGCCATAGCGATTTCCCAGAATGTGCTGCCAAAATCGTCAAATCATGCACTGCGAAGGAGTTGAGAAGACAGGGCGTCATGATGAAGGGGTGGCGTGACGATCCTGTTCTGCAACGCATTCTGTCAACGCGCAACCCGATACAAAAAAAAAGAGAGGGGGAGAAGAAAAAATATATCAGCAGAATGGTTTTGGAATTATCATTGCCAAAACCAGGAGGGCATGTGTTATCGCCATATTTTGTCCAAAGAAGGAGATGGGCCGTGATCAAGATGGGCTTGGAAAATGCATATATTCAACGTGTTGTTGGATCGGCCTAGTGCGTGGATTTGGGCTAAATTGCCCGTGTATCTTGTATCATAGTAGGTTTCGTGTTAGTTTAGGTTTCGTTTCAGTTTAGGTAAAGATAGAGTTGTAGAGTTATTCCAAAATTAGAGAGTCTCCGGACTATAAATATGTACCTAAGGTTATCGAGAAAAGGAGGACAATCACGTTCACAACAAACACAATCTCGGCGCATCGCCACCCCTTGTTCTAGGGTTTCTTTCGGTAGTAATATGTTGCCTAGATCGCATCTCGCGATCTAGGCAGTATTTTTACTTATGCGTTATTTAGTGTTACTCGTACTGAAGCCTTGTTGATGGCGAGTAACACTACTATCATGGATTTATTGAGGCTAGCATCGGTGTTTTTCGTTATAATTCTTTGATTTATGCTACCTCTAGTTATCTCACTCCCTTTGCACCTTTTCCCAAGTGCGAGGGTAGCATATTGCTTCATCTTTATTTAGTTGTTTCGATCTGTTATGGTTATGCCTTGTTCGCCAAGGTTTAGTTTGATATCTACGTAGTCAGGCCTTACAGACGGGTTGAACGATCCAGTAGTGCATAAAGACGTGGCTTACCTGCTTTAGAGAAGTTGTTCCGAATTAACTTTATGTTGGTTATTAGGCCTCTAGGGTTAGTATTCTTCATCTTTGTATATACCAGGCTCAATTACGTGTAGGACGCCCGATACGTGGTGAAAACGTCAAACCGTCAGAGATCGATTTAACTTGTAACGATAAAGCAAAACCCCATGTTATCATAAGATCTAATGCAATCATGGGATAATCGGCTCTAGGAGCCGATTCACGGGAAACTGGGAGCCGGTCACGGCTCGAATTTTACGATACTTGTTTACCATGCAGAAATCAATCGAGCAATCCTTCACCTTCCGACGGTATAGGTGTGGCACGCCGAACCAAGCCAGGCGCGTCTGGAGTTTTCTGCTGTTCGAGGGACCAGTGGCCCACCAAAGCCTTCCGAGCCTCCGGCTTCGTGTTGCTCGTCGCTGCCCGCCGGTGAGTTTTGACAGGCAACACATAGCCAGATGGTCACTAGCTATGGTTGATAATGTGGTTGAAGAGATAGGATATGAGATGCAGGGTAGTATCAAGGTTTTCTGTTGTATTCAATTTCTCACATTTAGCATGAATAGGCTCAGAGAGATAAAGTGATCATGAAACAATTCAGATGTCAACATTTGTCTCAATTGGTCACCACTTCATAGTTCATAAGTGTGTACCTAGATCATGATGACTCCTCCAGGGCAAGAAGTAGGGATGATGTGGTGGACTACCCTATTGTTGATCTACCACCAGTGATGAGCCCTACAAAGCCTAGAGGAAGTAGGGAACCATAGGATCATGCTGGAGAAGTGGAAGACGCCCTTGTTCCTATTACTGTGGTTTATCCAAAAGCAAGTGATGGAAGGAGGCATACAAGAAAGAAGGGAACTTGCAAGGAACTAGAAGAATCTTAAGAGAGTGTCGATGATGATGATCAGGATTCATACTATGATTTCAGCGATTCAGATTATGGAATAAGTGAGGGGTGATGATTTGTATGCTAACAATGTTTATGAAGATGAGGATCATGTGAAGAAAACAACTATGAAAGGTAAATATAGGATAGAAGAAGATGGTGATTCATAGGAACGTGATCTATATTTACTAGAGTCTGATGAAGAGAAAGTTGAGTTCAAATTCAAGACTTTCAGACATGAAGATTTTAAAGATCCTAAATTCAAGTGAAAGGGCATGTATGCTCCATGTGTGGTTTTGGTAATTATTGACAATCTCTATGGACTAATGTATAAATTGAGTTTCACTTGTAGGTTTGTCCATTGGAATCTCTTGGGCCATGTGTTGGTCTCAAAGGATGAAATATGAAGAGATGTAGAAGAAAATAAGATCAAGAGTGTCTTGAAGAATAAGATGGAGTTCCTCGTGTCTATCTTCAAGACATCATCAAAAAATAAAGTGCAAGCTCAAGATGCGCCATCTCTAGAAGATCTCATGCTTGAATCTTCTCATCCTCGTGTTTATGGAGTGATGAAGACAAGTTCAAAGAAGAGGTTCCCCATGGAGTATGCGGGAGAAATTTGCAAGTTTTCATCAAGCAAGAGCAATCAAGAAAGGTGTTCCATCTTGAGAAGGACAAGACGGTCTACATCAAGCTCAAGTGGAATGCTCAAGGCAAAGGTATGATCTTGATAGGATTTCTCTTTTGCCGGTCTCATGTTGTTAGTTGAGAGCCGGGTTTAGGATAGATAGCCGTACTATCAATAGGGGTTATCAAGCGAGTGTCTCGATCGCATATTTCGAAGAGAGATCAAACCTTTGCATACATAGCATCATTTTTCTTGGTTGTTACTTGGATCTTTTCCATGAGAGGATCTAGAGCTTGTGGTTATCATCATAACAAGCTCGAATTCATCAAATAAGGATTTCCCTTGCATATCTTATTGAGGTTTTTGATCTTGCGTATTTTCCGTCTCTACACCTTGGGAGATACCTCACATATATATTCATGGTATTTTCTACCTAGACGAAGCCGGGCAGCGCATCAGAGACGGTGACGACCCCGTGAGGGAAGGCCTCAGCGACGGTGGTGACATAGACGCGAAGGTCTCCGAAGTGGACGACGGAGCCGTCGACGGGAAACATTTCCCCGGCAAAGCACGATGCGTTGTCGATGACGCAGTCGAAGGAGCCGAGAATGAGGACGAGGCCAGAGGCCACGCGCTCACCGGCGATGAGCGGAAGTCCCGTGCAACAGATGATCCCAGTCGAAGCGTTGTGCCCCACGGTGGGCGCCAACTTTCATGGTGTGGAACACGACAATACCATCGGGATGGCTTGAGAGGGACAGTCAGGATGCAATCGGTGCCCATCGCAATGGGTTGGGCACAAGAACATCAAATACAGCAAAGTACCCAGGTTTGGGGCCCTCTCGGCGAGGTAACACCCCTAATCCTGGAAGATCTACTATATCAGGGGTGTATGCCCAATACAAGTGCTCCTGGAACTGTTTTCTTAGAAACTATCAAGAGCTAGAGGAAGAAGATGAACTAGAGAGAACTCAATCTAAACCTACCTAGAACCCTAGCTCTACCTCCCTTATATATTGGCTGGGAGGAGTAGGTTACAATGTGGGCTCTAGGGTTTGCTATTTGGGATTTGGGTTTACAAAGCGGGACGGCTGAGAGGGTCCATCCGGTAGGCCAGGACCCAATCAGCTCTTCAGTACAGGGGAATAGCGCTACAGTGCCCCAGCGCTAGTCCTTTAGGCGTCATCCATCACTTTAACGGTCAGCCGGCAGCTCTACGCTCAGCCTCCCGCTTTAACCTGCTCGATGCAGTTGTCTTGTAGGACCGTTAGGGCGAGCTTCGGCCTGTCTGGTGATGCGAGGAGCCAGAGGCGTGCTCTGCAAGGAGCGTTACCCCCTCCGTATCTAGCCACAGAATCTAAGGCAAGCCGGGTGGAAACGGCCACCTAGCCGGTTCTTCTGGTCATCCGGCTCGACGGGCTAGCTGAGAAGCTTCGGGGCTGGCCGGTTGGAGCGATCCACCTGGCTGTGGGTCCTTTGTCTTGCGGCCATCTGGCCAGGGGATTCTAGAGCTGGCCAGTTAGGCATGTCTTACTTCACCCGAGGGTCATCCCCCCGACAAACGCGGGAGAAAGGGTACCATCTTCAGATCTTGTGGCAGTGGTTGGCGAGGCGTCCCCTGCACCGTGACCAGCAGCCTCCATACCCTCGCCACCTAAACGGCCAAGAAGGATAACCAATATCATCGAAGAGCGTTCCTGCCACCAGATCAACGCCACCCTCACCGCCCGATGATGCCACCTCAGATGCTAGGCTCTCCCTGCGAGAGGGAGCTGCAAGATTCTCGCTGCCACCATTCTGGGCAACCAAGTGCCGGCTTGCCGGTGGGCTCATCTAGCGATGCCGAGGAAGCACGGGAAAGGGAACGAGCCTAGCTAAGGTTTGCAGCCGCCGCTCGTGTCGGCCCAGAGCAAAGCGAGACGGGGAGTGAGTTTTGTTTCATGATGTCAGTTTTGCACTCAGATATAATAAAGAACAAATAAAACTACTTTAGCAAGTAGAGTTTGACCTTGCAAGCACTAAACAATGCACTGTACTATTTTTTTGAGAGAGAGCTAACAAAATACTTGCACAAAAATAATGGATCAAATCTCAACAGCAATTAAATAACAGCCGGTTTCTCGAATCAGGCTTTCGCCCCTCTATGTTAATATAGCGAACCACCGATACAAACTAGTCCACAGCTGGGGCAAACAGCACAAAGCAAGCCCAAAGGAAAGAAAGAAAAGAGAAATAGAAAACAATGCCGACGACGGTGGCTCGACGAAAACGATGATAACGCGCAACCGCTGCACCCACCGGATGATGACAACCACGCTCCTCGCACTTCGACGTGCCTCATACCAAGAAACACCTCCAAGAAGGACCACAACGATTACGACGTTGTTGCCCGAACTAGTCCTAGGGTTTCCCCCGGTATGCTGCAGAGGTAAGGAAAGGGAACACCCAACGCCCTTCAGGAAGGATGGTGGCACCCGCAGGCGTTACCGCGTCAGGGCCGGCAAGGCCGACATGGATTTCGCCCGACCCCAAAACCCCAACCCCAGGCAATCCGGAGCACACCACCAACCACACCACCAACCAACATGTGCCACCGCGGTCTTGCCATCATCATTTCCGTCACACCACGACACCCGCTGCAAGGTCGGTCGGACCGAAAGGGAGCAACCGAGGATAAGGGTCAGCGGTACCACCACCATGCGGGAGGGAGCAACCTCCACCGCTAGAAACGGTAACTGGCCGGACGTCGCGGCCCGAGCACACCAAGCCACAAGCAGCCGGAGGGCGGCAGATGCCGAGCCACCTGGATGAATACCTCCACCGCCAATGGCGGCTGCAGACCGGACGCAGCCGCGAGGACACACCAGGACGACGAGGCCCGTCCGAGCCCTGAATGAGCTCGTAAAGTCCACGTTGCTGCACGTAGGGCTCCGCCGCCGCTACCATCGAGTAATCCATAGATCCGGTCGGGCCAGAAGGGCCCGTGAAGCTCCACAGCCATGCTTCAGAAGGCATGGTATCAACACCGCCAACCTCGTCCCAAGGCGCTCCTCAGTCCGCCGGAGACACCATTGCTCGAACCAGCCCACTCAGACACAGATCGGGCCCAAAGGGCCCAGATCTGGGCCAGAATCGCCGGCCACTGTAGGTGCTCGCTGCCAAGGGCAGCACCCCGCCGCCATGACGCCCAGGTTTGATGGACCGCTGCCGGCCGAGCAGCACCGCCGCCACCCCCGGCAGCGGCGCTCATGCGCGGGGAGAAGAGATGTCGCCGCCGCCGCCGGCCCACCACGAGTGCCGCCCGGACGGCGCCCACCGGCGACGACGGGAAGGGAGGACGAGGCTGGGGGCAGGGGCGGTGGGTCTGCGGGAGATCCCCGGCCGCCGCGCTCGGGGCGACAGCGCGGGGGCCGGGAGGAGCGAGTCTCATAACAGTCGGTTTCTAGAGCTGGCACTGTACTTATCAACTGTAAGATGCAGCTGTGCGTTGTTGTAAGGTTATTTCGAGAAACTTCTAGTAGCAAATTTATTTAAACAATAGAGTAGAGTACATGCTAAATAATAAACATGATATATAGCCATATATGTACGAAGCTTCGCAATTAGTACCGCTTGTACTACCGGAGACCAACTTGTGGCTGTGTGCAGCGGCTGATTCACCAATTCATCTCTGAAGTCCGAACCACGTTTACATGAGAGAAGGAGAAAACCGACGACGCAAAGAGGTCGTGATGATAAAGCAACCTGCGAATGTTTGACTTGACCACTTGATGGACTACAACGGCACAAGCTCGTTGATACATGGTAGAGCAGAAAATAACGCGTGAACCAATCGATCGAGGAGACCATTTTTCTGCTGAAAGTTGATATTGTAAATTTCCTTCATACTTCTACTTGCGAAGGAGACGAGAATGAGGACGAGGCCAGAGGCCACGCGCTCACCGGCTACGAGCGGAAGTCCCGTGCAAAAGATGATCCCAGCCAAAGCGTTGTGCCCACGGTGGACGCCAACTTTCATAGTGTGGAACACGGCAATACCATCGGGATGGCTTGAGAGGGACAGTCAGGATCCAATCGGTGTCCATCGCAACAGGTTGGGCACAAGAACTGCAAATACAGCAAAGTACACAGGTTTGGGGCCCTCTCGGCGAGGTTGTTCGACGCTATTTTGTACCTGGCTAGTTGAAGTCCTAAACGCAAGACTAAATTAGGACCTATTAAGTTAGTTAATTAAGCTGATGTGTGCATGCACGGACCTAGTTATTCATTTGATTAATTCAAAGTGAGCATGCGCTGAACTAGAACAGTAGTTCAATTAATGAATTCATCACCTTCTCATCATGCGTGCGTAAGCTCCGTCATGTAGGGCAGCTAGCTTGTGCACCGGCGCCTAATTAAGTCATGCGAAGAAAGGGGGAAATAATTATATATCATCTACTATGATTAATTAGTGTGTTTTGCAGGAATACATGTAAGTCGTATGCACGGTCCTGTTGGCCGGCCCGGCCGGCTGGCCGCACGTACGTGCTGATGTCAATCCGTCGAGGCGATAAACATCATGGCTGAGGAATACGGGAACGGCTACACGGTTCTTCCGAGATATACCGTGTGCGGGCGATGGGATAAGCACGCAAAACTGACTCTGGAAAACGGGCGCGCCGTCGCTATCCATCGTTCGCAGCCTATAAAAGGAGCAGAGACGCAGATCGGCACAACACGGAGGAGAGGCGAGAAGACGGAGGACTCACGCTGTGCGAGCGAGCTCTCGTACCTGGAGGCACAGGCACACAATCGCTAGCTGGAGGCTAGCTCACGGAAGGAGACGCCACACGCAGCCGGAGGAGAAGAGGAGTTCGCGTCCCAGAGCACACGCTCAGCTCTCGCATCCACTCCCAAGCGGGTGCAACCATCGATCATCACCAAGAAAGAAAGGCCATGGAGAAGAAGCCGGTATCTCCTCATGGTGAGAATCATGGTTGATATTTTCTATCTCTCTCTATACAGTACACAAGCACGCATGCATCCCGCACGGTGAGGATACGGACCCGACGTACAACCCCGGCCGGCGTGACAAAGCCACGATGCCAGGGCTGCTGGTGTGCATCTCGGCGCCATCTTCATGGCGCCCAAGACGACGGCATCGGGTGCACGGTTGCCGGCGTGCCGCCCGGCGCCAACTCCAACGCCCCCAAGATGGCGGCCCGAGGGCATGCGGCTGCCGGCGTGCATCCGGCGCCACCAAGACGACGGCCCGCGGGCGCGCGGCTGCCGGCGTGCAGCCCGGCGCCAACTCCAACGCCCCCAAGACGGCGGCCCGAGGGCATGCAGCTGCCGGCGTGCATCCGGCGCCACCAAGACGACGGCCCGCGGGCGCGCGGCTGCCGGCGTGCAGCCCGACGCCATCTCCAACGCCACCAAGACGACGCCCCGAGGGCGCTCGGCTGCTGGCGTGCAGCCCGACGCCATCTCCAACGCCACCAAGAGGACGGCCTAGACGGCGCGGTTGCTGGCGGGCAGCCCGGCGCCGCCTCCGTATCCGCCGCCACCAAGACGATGGCCCGGTGGGCGCGAGGCTGCCGGCGTGCAGCCCGACGCCATCTCCAACGCCACCAAGAGGACGGCCTAGACGGCGTGGCTGCCGTCGTGCAACCCGACGCCACCTCCATCTCTTCCCCCATCGAACCTTGCGACTACGGCGGTGTCGAAGACGAGACGAGAAGGCAGCCGGCATGCATTCGGCGCCACGTCCATCTCAACGAGCCATGCTGCCTAAGATGGCGACGGGGCTGCCGGCGTGCAGCCCAACCTTTATTCACCTCCTACGGACGCCAACAAGACGACGGCCCCGACGGCGCGCGGCTGCCGGCGCGCAACCCGGCACCATCTCTCCTCCCATCGAGCCCGGCGCCTTCTTCACTCCGGCGAGGCGTGACGAAGACGAGTGATGGCGGGGTTGCTAGTATGCAAGACATCGCCATCTCCACCTCTGCAAGCCATAGGCGATGGCGTCGGGGTGTCTATCGTACAACCCGGTGCTAGCTCCATCTCCATGAAGCCGACGGGCGTAGGCGAAAGAGTTGCCAACGCGCAATCCAACGGCATACCCCACCTCCATCTTCACGAGCCCATGAGACGACGCTCTTGTCTAGGACGACAGCCGTGAACTCGGCGTCGGACCGAGACGAGGTGTCGACCACGTCGGCTGCACCGACTTGTAGGCACGCGTCGGTTTTGCACCGACGCCGATCTCCACCAACACCTACTCCTGCGAGGCATACCCCTTGCACACCCCGACGAGGCTGCTGGTCGTCGAGAAGTCCCAGCTGAGCGGACCCATGCTACTCCAACTCCAACTACATCGACGCCGTCAAGACCGACGAGGCACGACGGCAAGGGCGGGTGTAACACCCTCAGAATCGGACCTATGCAAGTTTGGGCAAAATTCACCAAACCCACATAGAAACGATTCAAAGGTGCCCACCAGGCACTTTCGTGCGGGTGGAAAACGAAGTAATAACATCACACAACAGTCCTCGATGGGACCCACAGAACAGATATATATATAAGCGACTCCATGAGTCAAGAATACAGATATATTATACAAAGATCCAAATCACCTTGAAACGATAGAGCGTCCAGCTACGGACAAGATGCAAATGGGACTAAGAGCCCTGAAGAATAACCAATGGCGTCCATAACCCTGCCCAGGCCAAGCCGGAAGGGTAACCCTGCTAACGGCGTCGATCTCAAAACCTGCTTAACAAAAGGGGTGCCGACAAAGGGCAAAGCAGAAAACAAAGAAGGAGCCAAGATCGAGGCCAAGACACGGCGAGGCTAGAATTCGCGGTCCTCGCCACAAAGGTATGGTGGATCGAGCGGCAACAAGATGCACTAAACAACCTATAGAGACTCGATACAACTGGCGTCAATCAGAGAGGGGTAAGAGAGACCTATTCGGATCCAACCTGAGGCTAGCACCAAACAAACCCATCCTGGAGTTTCCCCCTCGAGACCTCCGAGGAAGTCAACCGAGGAACTCACACAGTTGGCAGTGTTATTTATTCAGTTATCGTTGCAGTAATTACTAGTCAGGTTTAGATAATCGTCCTGATAAAGTAAGCAGTGGGCACTTTTATTTAACCATTCCGTGATAGTTGCAACAATTACTAATCAGATACCGATAGCATGTGATAAACCCAAAACCCAGCAGTTGTTGGTACTTTTATTCAGCCAATTCGTTGTAGTTGCAATACTTACTAGTCAGATACATTTGTCGCAAGCGACAACCAAACAAGCAATGGTGGGCAGTATTAATTAGCCATTCCGTTATAGTGAAGCTGATTACTAGTCATTATAAGTCAAATTAATAGCAGTAAACTTTAGTTATGCTTGTCTATGATCGAGATACTGTGCTCCAAGTCGTCCATATCCGCGGACACGGCTTTCAGAAAGTTTTAACCCGGCCGGGGTGCACCAATAGCAACACACGCTCGATCAACCTCGGAAAAACCAAATCAAAACCCAACGAGGCTTTCACGATAACAATCACAGATTCAGAATATTTCAGGGGCCACCCTTAGAGTAGAATCCGCAACGAGTAAGCAAGCCCGAGACGGCCTCAAGGTTTGGGTGGACGGCCGTGGAACGATCGGGAACCCGAAAGTGGCTGGGCTTGTCGACACCGCAAACGTGTCCCACTCCTAAAAGACAAGGTGCTCTCGCACAATCGTAAATAAAGCAGAAACATGGCATAAGTACAGGATAGTAAAAACACCTCAAACTAGTTTGTGGCCCCAAGAAATAAGAATGAATCAAGCTCGCTCGGGGTCCCATATACCTCCGGATGTGGATAGCGCAAAATCAAGGAACAGGTATCAAGTACTCGGGGTCTTACGGGACACAAGTGGGCGTTAAAACCAAATATTATCTATCACCCAACCGATGCCTCGCTTATTCAATTTTAGTTGTTAAATGAAAGTAAAGTGACGATAAGTAAAACTAGAATCATCTCCAACAACAACATGCGGCAATACATCAAGCGCGTGGCATATGGCGACACACATCATCAAGACTTGAGCAAGCAACTACGACGCCGCAAGTCCAACTATCTACCAATCAACAGTAATTGGGTGCGCCCAAGGCAATATAAGGCTGCAAGGGATATCACAGTACGGAAACTAAAGCATCGCAACTCGAGATAGCAATAGATCAACAGGAGGGAGTAAATACTATAAAAGTAAGATAGGTAGAAAGGGAGATGCTACTTTGAAAACATTGTCGAAAGGTTCATCCAAGATCGGCGACTCTCATCAACTCAGCGGCCTTATCCGCGAAGAAGCAAAACACTAGAATAAACACCGGATGCGATATTTAATACTTGGCAGAAGATCGGCATGATGCATGTATGATGCATGGCATGGCAAGGGTGCGATGCAATTAGGCCATATTAAGTGGAACCGGGGTCCCGACAATTGATTAGGTGGTGCATGTTGTTTAGCTACCCCGCAATTTTAAATGTTGTTATATCAAGGCGAGATGAGATACCGGTTCGCTACACAAGTTTAAATGAGGCCAATATAAGGCTAGATTTGCCCGCATATGGGCCCCATATTTAATTATTAGGTGAATCGGCAAAAGGCCCCCAAACCAAACAAGATGCATGCGAGATGACAATTCAATATGCGATCAAGTTGTTATTATGCATTTATAAAATAGGGTTTGCGGGAAGGGGTTCACACATTAGGGTTCTCGACGATCTTGGGGTTTTCCGGGGTTCAGGGTTCGACAGGGTCCAGGGTCCAGGGTTCGACGGGAGCATCCTCGGACTCCGGGAAGGGCTTGGTTCGGTGTCGTTCTCAGACTTAGGGTTAGGTCTTGGCGCATCCGGGGTCTTCGGATCACGTTGACGGTCATGGCGTTCGGGATGGAGAACTTGGCGTTCCGGGGCGGCCTTGGCGTTCTCGGCGATCTTGGCAACCTTCCGGTTCGGGCTTCAGGGTTGGACTCCGGGGTTCGACGGGAGATCTTGGCGTCGGGGTTTCCGTGGCGAAGATCTTGTAGCGCGGCGTCCATGCTCCCGGGAAGGAGATCATGAGGTTCCGGCCCTGGTGGTCCATCGGGTTCGATCGAGTCGGCGTCGATCTCGGGATCTGCCCCTACACGGTCTTCGGGGGACTCAGGGTTCAGGGGTCCGGCGTCCGTGTGGCGGTCTTGTCGTCTCGTGTAAGCGTCCTCGAGGTCGATGGCGAACTTGGCGCGACACCGGGTTCGGGTCTACCTTCGGCTCCGGGGAACGGCTTGCGGTCTCCGCAGATCTTGGGGTTCGGCCTCCAACGCCGGGGTCGGCTTCGGGGCACTTATACTCGGCGCGGCGATCTTGACAACGGTCAACCTTGAGGAGGGTCCAGCCCATCTTCTGTGCTTGTACCGGGGGTAACACAACATCACCACCAGACCACCTTGACAACATCCTCGGTACCCACCTAGGCGTCTTCAAGCGATCTCGGGCTCGGAGGGTCGGGCAGGTCAAACCAAGCGGTGCAGGGTCGACCAGCCGGCATGGGCGACGCGCGAATGACCGAGAGCTCGAGGCGCGGGCGCCAGAAAGACGGGCCGAGGCCGGGGCAGCGCAGCGTCGGAGGCAAGGCGGCGAAGGCGCCGGACGGAAAACGTGGCAGCGGGCGTGTGTGGCGACGGACGCCTGGCGGCGTCGGGTGCGGGAACTCAATGCGGCGACCTTGAGCAGGGGCGGGCCAAGGCGGCAAGCGTTCTGCGGAGTCATGAGGAGGGAACGCGCGAGGACGGCGGACTGGAGGCAGCGAAGCGGAGGCGGCGCGGGGAGACGGTGGGCGTGGCAGCAAGCTCAGTGGAGGCGAGGAGGCGAGGGGCGGCGCGAGCGGCTCTGGCCGGGCGGTTGGGTTGCTGGGAGGCGTGCGGGGCCGTGGAGCGAGGTGAGGGAGGCGTAGCGGCAGGGAGGAGGAGGCGGCGCGTGAGGGCCACCGCGGCGAGGGAGGCACTGAGGGAGGAGCGTCGGCCGGAGGTGGGGGAAGCAGGCGAGCGGTGGGGCGGTAGGAGGCGGTGGAGTGGGAGGCCGGGGCGAGCCTCGGGAGGAGGAGGGAAAGCTGGGGAAACGGCGGGCTGGGCTGCCGAAGATGAACAACAGGGGAAGGTGACAGGGGAGTGGGGTCCGCGGGGGTGGGCCAGGGAGTACGGCAGGGAGCCTGCGGTGTGTGTCGTGTGAGATGTGAGGGAGTGGGGGGCCGGTTGGTGGGTGTGAGGAAGAGGGTTGGCCACGTGGCAGGCCAGGATTGGGTTAGGGGAGAGGGTCAGCTGAGGTGGCGCAAGACTATTGGCCCGGGTGAGGTGGCCAAGGAGGGTGGGTAAGTTTCCGGGTAGTTTTAGAAAAAGGGGCGGACCGATCTGTTTAAAACGGGGGTGGTCGTTCGGGTCGGGTGGCCCGTTCGACTGCCCCCACTAAAAATTGATAAAACTTTCATTTGTTTTAAACGGGCCGTGCGCAAACCGATAGCGGCCAAATAAAATATTCCGGGGACCCGGTGCTCGGTGTTTGAATAAGTTGGGGCGTTTGGAAAACAAAGACGGGTTTTGCAAACATAGTTTTGGCAAACAATGCATGATGATGACGATGCCATGCACAAATTCAACGCGATTTTCTAGTAGTGGTTTTGCGGGATGCCACAATTCGACACCACTAACAATGGATCTCGCCCTCGAGATCCGCCTCATGGTACCGGAAGGAAGGTCGGCGGTCTGATCCTTCGCGCTTCGTGTAGATCCTCGCGACACCACTAACAAGAGGTCGTTGTCCGTGATCGTCGGGAGAACTCTCCGGTAACAAAAAGTCGAAGGTAGAGGTATCAACAAATAAAGCCACCCCTAACTTCCGTGAACGGAGTAAAATCGCTGGATCCACTGATTCGATGTACAAGAGCGAATGATAAGAGTAGTGGTATGGTAGCTACTCCATCCCGCACCCAAACCATTACTCTGCACACGAATAGGCGGATTATGCAACCAACTCTCGGGATCAGACTGGAGATCTCGACAAGCGAGGTTCGGAAACAAAGGGGTGATACAGACTCTGCATCGGATCTGGCGTAGAGGATGTCGTCGCGTCGGAAAACGCCGGAAGGCACAAACAAGGAACAAAGAATGGTACCACCGTAGACGGATTCATCAGGCAGCTGGAACACCGGATGGTAGAGCACCGTTATCAGGAGAGGAAGCGAAACCCTGAAGGTACGACGGAACCCAACCACGAGAAATCCTGGACTCGAAGAAAAGATAAGTGAGCAGATTCAAAACACGTCGAGATAAGAAGAGATCAGCAGAGGGGTAAGGAGTAAAATCAGACCTAATCAGAACTATCCAACCGATTTTCGAAAATAGTTTTGACACTCTACTTCGGCCGTTAGCTAGGTTATCCTACAGGCTGGACTTGTGGGTTATCGTAATCACGAGCTCGATACCACTCAGAACACCCTCGGAATCGGACCTATGCAAGTTTGGGCAAAATTCACCAAACCCACATAGAAACGATTCAAAGGTGCCACCAGCACTTTCGCGGGTGGAAAACGGCGTAATAACATCACACAACAGTCCTCGATGGGACCCACGCAGAGATATATATAAGCGACTCCATGAGTCAAGAATACGATATATTATACAAAGATCCAAATCACCTTGAACGATAGAGCGTCCAGCTACGGACAAGATGCAAATGGGACTAAGAGCCCCAAGAATAACCAATGGCGTCCATAACCCCTGCCCAGGCCAAGCCGGAAGGGTAACCCCGCTAACGCGTCGATCTCAAAACCTGCTTAACAAAAGGGTGCCGACAAAGGGCAAAGCGGAAAACAAAGAAGGAGCGCCAAGATCGAGGCCAAGACACGGCGAGGCTAGAATTCGCGGTCCTCGCCTACAAAGGTATGGTGGATCGAAGGCAGCAAAAGATGCACTAAACAACCTATAGAGACTCGATACAACCGGGCGTCAATCGAGAGGGTAAGAGAGACCTATTCGATCCAACTCGAGGCTAGCACCAAACAAACCCATCTCGAGTTTCCCTCGAGACCTCGAGGAAGTCAACCGAGGAACTCACACTGGCGCATATTTATTCGCTTATCGCTATGAATTACTAGTCAGTTTAGATAATCGCCCGATAAAGTAAGCAAGGCACTTTTATTTAACCATTCCGTGATAGTTGCAACAATTACTAATCGACACATAGCATGTGATAAACCCAAAACCCAAATAGCGGTTGTTGGTACTTTTATTCACCCAATTCGTAGAAGTTGCAATACTTACTAGTCAGATACATTTGTCGCAAGCGACAACCAAACAAGCAATGGTGGGCAGTATTAATTAGCCATTCCGTTATAGTGAAGCTGATTACTAGTCATTATAAGTCAAATTAATAGCAGTAAACTTTAGTTATGCTTGTCTATGATCGAGATATCGTGGCTCTAAGTCGTCCATATCCGCGACACGGCTTTAAAGTTTTAACCCGCCGGGTGCACCAATAGCAACACACGCTCGATCAACCTCGGAAAAACCAAATCAAAACCCAACGAGGCTTTCACGACTGAACAATCACAGGATTCAGAAATATTTCAGGGGGCCACCCCTTAGAGTAGAATCCGCAACGGAGTAAGCAAGCTCCGAGACGGCCTCAAGGTTTGGGTGGACTACCAGGAACGATCGGGAACCCGGAAGTGTGGCTGGCTTGTCGACACCATGAAACGTGTCCCACTCCTAAACAGTACAAAGGTGCTCCTCGCACAATCGTAAATAAAGCAAAGAAACATGGCATAAGTACAGATAGTAAAAACACCTCAAACTAGTTTGTGGCCCCAAGAAATAAGAATGAATCAAGCTCGCTCGGGGTCCCATATACCTCCGGATGTGGATAGCCAAAAATCAAGGAAGGTATCAAGTACTCGGGGTCTTACGGGACACAAGTGGGCGCTCGAAACCAAATATTATCTATCACCCACCGATGCCTCGCTTATTCAATTTTAGTTGTTAAACGTAAAGTAAAGTGACGATAAGTAAAACTAGAATCATCTCCAACAACAACATGCGGCAATACATCAAGAATCGTGGCATATGGCGACACACATCAAGACTTGAGCAAGCAACTACGACGCCAAGTCCAACTATCTACCAATCAACAGTAATTGGGTGCGCCCAAGGCAATATAAGGCTGCAAGGGATATCACAGTACGGAAACTAAAGCATCGCAACTCGGATAGCAATAGATCAACAGAGGGAGTAAATACTATAAAAGTAAGATAGGTAGAAAGGGGAGATGCTCGCTGAAAACATTGTCGAAAGGTTCATCCAAGATCGGCTCTCATCAACTCAGCCGCCTTATCCGCGAAGAAGCAAAACACTAGAATAAACACCGGATGCGATATTTAATACTTGGCGGAAGATCGGCATGATGCATGTATGATGCATGGCATGGCAAGGGAAAGTATGCAATTAGGCCATATTAAGTGAACCGGGTCCCGACAATTGATTAGGTGGTGCATGTTGTTTAGCTACCCCGCAATTTTAAATGTTGTTATATCAAGGCGAGATGAGATACCGTTCACATATTAAGTTTAAATGAGGCCAATATAAGGCTAGATTTGCCCGCATATGGGCCCCATATTTAATTATTAGGTGAATCGGCAAAAGGCCCCCAAACCAAACAAGATACATGCGAGATGACAATTCAATATGCGATCAAGTTGTTATTATGCATTTATAAAATAGGGTTTATGGAAGGGTTCACATTAGGGTTCTCGACGATCTTGGGGTTTTCCGGGGTTCAGGGTTCGACAGGGTCCAGGGTCCAGGGTTCGACGGGAGCATCCTCGGACTCCGGGAAGGGCTTGGTTCGGTGTCGTTCTCAGACTTAGGGTTAGGTCTTGGCGCATCCGGGGTCTTCGGATCACGTTGACGGTCATGGCGTTCGGGATGGAGAACTTGGCGTTCCGGGGCGGCCTTGACGTTCTCGGCGATCTTGGCAACCTTCCGTACTTCGTGGTTGGACTCGGTTCGGGAGATCTTGGCGCTGGGTTTCGTGGCGAAGATCTTGTAGCGCGCGTCCATGCTCCCGGAAGGAGATCATGAGGTTCCGCCCGGTGGTCCATCGGGTTCGATCGAGTCGGCGTCGATCTCGGATCTGCCCTACACGGTCTTGGGGACCTGTGGTCTGTGGGTCCCGTCTGTGGCGGTCTTGTCGTCTCGTGTAAGCGTCCTCGAGGTCGATGGCGAACTTGGCGCGACACCGGGTTCGGGTCTACCTTCGGCTCCGGGGAACGGCTTGCGGTCTCCGCAGATCTTGGGGTTCGGCCTCCAACGCCGGGGTCGGCTTCGGGGCACTTATACTCGGCGCGGCGATCTTGACAACGGTCAACCTTGAGGAGGGTCCAGCCCATCTTCTGTGCTTGTACCGGGGGTAACACAACATCACCACTGCATCACCTTGACAACATCCCTGGTACCACCCAGGCGTCTTTCAAGCGATACTGCTGGGCTCGGAGGGTCGGGGCAGGTCAAACCAAGGCGAGGGGTCGACCAGAAGGGCATGGGCGGCGGCGGTAAGACCGAGCCTGGAGGCGCGGCGCCAGGAAAGACGGCGAGGCCGGGCGCGCGGCCGGAGGCGGCGGCAGGCGCCGGGGACGGGAAAACGCGCCACCGGCAGGGCGACGGACGACGCCAAGCGGCGGCAGCGCGGGAACCTGGGCGGCGACCTTGCAGAGCGGGACGGGCGCGGCGAGGCGGTTGCCGGAGCTGAGGGAGGGAACGCCAGCGGACGGCGGCGCTGAGGCAGGAGAGGCGGGAGGCGCAGAGACGGTGGCGTGGCAGCAAGCTCGGAGGCAGTGGAGGCGAGTGCCGGGCGAGAGCTGCCCCTGGCGGTGGTTGCGGGGCAGCTGGGAGGCCGTGGCGGCGCAGTGGAGCGAGGTGGAGGGCAGCCGGGCAGCTGCAGGGAGGGGAGGCGAGCGCGGTGAGGCCACCGGCGAGGGGAGGCATCATGGGAGGAGCGGCCGGCGGAGGTGGAAGCAGACGCGAGCGGGGGCGGCGGGGAGAGGCGCGAGGCGGTGAGCTGAGGCGGCGCGAGCCCGGGAGGAGGAAAGGGGGGAATGCGGGCTGGGGGCCGGAAGATGAACAGGGCAGGAAGGTGAGGGAGTGGGGTCCAGGGGCTGTGGAGTACGGGCAGAGCTGCGGTGTGTCGTGTGAGATGTGAGGGAGTGGGGCGGTTGGTGGGTGTGAGGAAGAGGCCACGTGGTGCCAGGATTGGGTTAGGGAGAGGTCACCGAGGTGGCGCAAGACTATTGGCCCGGGTGAGGTGGCCAAGGAGGGTGGGTAAGTTTCCGGGTAGTTTTAGAAAAAGGGGCGGACCGATCTGTTTAAAACGGGGGTGGTCGTTCGGGTCGGGTGGCCCGTTCGACTGCCCCCACTAAAAATTGATAAAACTTTCATTTGTTTTAAACGGGCCGTGCGCAAACCGATAGCGGCCAAATAAAATATTCCGGGGACCCGGTGCTCGGTGTTTGAATAAGTTGGGGCGTTTGGAAAACAAAGACGGGTTTTGCAAACATAGTTTTGGCAAACAATGCATGATGATGACGATGCCATGCACAAATTCAACGCGATTTTCTAGTAGTGGTTTTGCGGGATGCCACAGCGGGCGTGGCCGGAGTAAAGGACACGCTACTCGCGGCGCGTGTACCGACGAGGACACGGGCTCTGCCGCCGCCCACACACACACCACCACATCATGCATGGAGAACGCGAAGCGAAGACGACAAAGACAACCACACGGCTTAATCGGAGGTGTCTCGCGGTGTAACCTGCGGGAGTAATTAATCGGGTGCCTTCCGAGGCCCCGAGAACCATGAGATCGCAATCGCCATAGTCAGGCTGGCCAAGCGAGTGCCACGAGCGACCAGTATTAGGGATTTGTACTTTGTTTCTCCACGAGAGATTAATGAAATGCATCTTCCCTACCTTTTCTTGTGTACTACGGTACACTGGCACGCCCGCATTTCTTTTTCTTTACCCCGGCGCATGAGAAAAACACACTACCATCCTTCTTCCCTCGAGTAGCCTCATTCTACTTTTCCAGAACGTTTTTCTCGTGTCAAACAGAGGTAACACCCCTACTCCTGGAAGATCTACTATATCAGGGGCGTATGCCCAATACAAGTGCTCCTAGAGCTGTTTTCTTAGCAACTATCGAGAGCTAGAGGAAGAATATGAACTAGAGAGAACTCAATCTGAACCTACCTAGAACCCTAGCTCTACCCTCCCTTATATATTGGCTGGGAGGAGTAGGTTACAATGTGGGCTCTAGGGTTTACTATTTGGGCTTTGGGTTTCAAAGGGTCACCGATGGTCCATCCGTGGGCCAGGACCCGGTCATCTCTTCAGTACAGGGGAATAGCGCTACAGTTCCCCAGCGCTAGTCCTTTAGGCGTCATCCATCACTTTAACGATTAGCCGACAGCTCTACGCTCAGCCTCCCGTTTTAACCTGCTCGGTGCAGTTGTCTTGTAGCACCGTCAGGGCGGCGCGTCATCCTGTCTGGTGATGCGAGCAGCCAGAGGCGTGCTCTACAAGGAGCGTCACCCCCTCCATATCTAGCCACAGAATCTAAGGCGGGCCAGGTGGAAACAGCCACCCAGTCGGTCCTTCTGGTCATCCAGATCAACGGGCTAGCTGGGAAGCTTCGGGGCTGACCGGTTGGAGCGATCCACCCGGCCGTGGGTCCTTTGTCTTGCGGCCATCTGGCCAGGGGATTTTAGATCCGGCCAGTTAGGCATGTCTTACTTCACCTGAGGATCATCCCCCCGACAACGCGGGAGAAAGGGTACCATCTTGAGATCTTGCGGCAGTGGTTGGCGGGGCGTCCCCTGCACCGTGAACAGCAGTCTCCGTACCCTCGCCGCCTAAGCGACCGAGAAGGATAACCAATATCATCGGAGAGCGTTCCTGCCACTAGATCGACGCCACCCTGGCCTCCCGATGATGCCACCTAAGCGGCCTCCATACCCTCGCCACCTAAGCGGCCGAGAAGGATAACCAATATCATCGGAGAGCGTTCCTGCCACCAGATCAACGCCACCCTCACCGCCCGATGATGCCACCTCAGATGCCAGGCTCTCCCTGCGAGAGGGAGCTGCAAGATTCTCGCTGCCACCATTCTTGGCAGCCAAGTGTGGGCTTGCCGGTGGGATCCTCTAGCGATGGCGAGGAAGAAGGGGAATGGGAATGGGCCTAGCTAAGGTTTGCAGCCGCCGCTCGTGTCGGCCCAGAGCAGAGCGAGACGGGGAGTGAGTTTTGTTTCATGATGTCAGTTTTGCACTAAGATATAATATAGAACAAATAAAACTACTTTAGCAAGTAGAATTTGACCTTGCAAGCACTAAACAATGTACTGTATTTTTTTTTTAAAGAGATCTAATAAAAAAATAATGGATCAAATCTCAACAACAATTAAATAACAGTCGGTTTCTAGAGCTGGCACTGTACTTATCAACTGTAAGATGAAGCTGTGCGTTGTTGTAAGGTTATTTCGAGAAACTTCTAGTAGCAAAATTATTTAAACAATAGAGTACATGCTAAATAATAAACATGATATATAGGTACGAAGCTTCGCAATTAGTACCGCTTGTACTACTGGAGATCAACTTGTGGCTGCAGCGGCTGATTCACCAATTCATCTCTGAAGTCCGAACCAAGTTTACATGAGAGAAGGAGAAACCGACGATGCAAAGAGGTCGTGATGATAAAGCAACCTGCGAATGTTTGACTTGACCACTTGATGGACTACAACGGCACGAGCTCGTTGATACATGGTAGAGCAGAAAACTGTTGAGGTTTTCTGGAAATAACGCGTGAACCAATAGATCGAGGAGACCATTTTTCTATTGAAAGTTGATATTGTAAATTTCCTTCATACTTCTATGGCGAAGGAGACGAGAATGAGGACGAGGCCAGAGGCCACGCTACCACCGGCTACGAGCGGAAGTCCCGCAAAAGATGATCCCAGCCAAAGCGTTGTGCCCACGGTGGACGCCAACTTTCATAGTGTGGAACACGGCAATACCATCGGGATGGCTTGAGAGGGACAGGATCCAATCGGTGTCCATCGCAACAGGTTGGGCACAAGAACTGCAAATACAGCAAAGTACAGGTTTGGGGCCCTCGGCGAGGTTGTTCGACGCTATTTTGTACCTGGCTAGTTGAAGTCCTAAACGCAAGACTAAATTAGGACCTATTAAGTTAGTTAATTGCTGATGTGTGCATGCACGGACCTAGTTATTCATTTGATTAATTCAAAGTGAGCATGCGCTGAACTAGAACAGTAGTTCAATTAATGAATTCATCACCTTCTCATCATGCGTGCGTAAGCTCCGTCATGTAGGGCAGCTAGCTTGTGCACCGGCGCCTAATTAAGTCATGCGAAGAAAGGGGGAAATAATTATATATCATCTACTATGATTAATTAGTGTGTTTTGCAGGAATACATGTAAGTCGTATGCACGGTCCTGTTGGCCGGCCCGGCCGGCTGGCCGCACGTACGTGCTGATGTCAATCCGTCGAGGCGATAAACATCATGGCTGAGGAATACGGGAACGGCTACACGGTTCTTCCGAGATATACCGTGTGCGGGCGATGGGATAAGCACGCAAAACTGACTCTGGAAAACGGGCGCGCCGTCGCTATCCATCGTTCGCAGCCTATAAAAGGAGCAGAGACGCAGATCGGCACAACACGGAGGAGAGGCGAGAAGACGGAGGACTCACGCTGTGCGAGCGAGCTCTCGTACCTGGAGGCACAGGCACACAATCGCTAGCTGGAGGCTAGCTCACGGAAGGAGACGCCACACGCAGCCGGAGGAGAAGAGGAGTTCGCGTCCCAGAGCACACGCTCAGCTCTCGCATCCACTCCCAAGCGGGTGCAACCATCGATCATCACCAAGAAAGAAAGGCCATGGAGAAGAAGCCGGTATCTCCTCATGGTGAGAATCATGGTTGATATTTTCTATCTCTCTCTATACAGTACACAAGCACGCATGCATCCCGCACGGTGAGGATACGGACCCGACGTACAACCCCGGCCGGCGTGACAAAGCCACGATGCCAGGGCTGCTGGTGTGCATCTCGGCGCCATCTTCATGGCGCCCAAGACGACGGCATCGGGTGCACGGTTGCCGGCGTGCCGCCCGGCGCCAACTCCAACGCCCCCAAGATGGCGGCCCGAGGGCATGCGGCTGCCGGCGTGCATCCGGCGCCACCGAGACGACGGCCACGGGCGCTGCTGGCGTGCAGCCCGGCGCCAACTCCAACGCCCCAAGACGGCGGCGAGGGCATGCTGCCGGGCGTGCATCCGCGCCACCAAGACGACGGCTGGCGGCGCTGCTGCCGGCAGCAGCAACCGACGCCATCTCCAACGCCACCAAGACGACGCCCGAGGGCGCCGGGCTGGCGCAGCCCGACGCCATCTCCAACGCCACCAAGAGGGCCTAGACGGCGCGTTGCCGGGCGGCAGCCCGGCCGCCCGTATCCGCCGCCACTAAGACGATGGCGGTGGGCGCGAGGCTGCGGCCAGCCGACGCCATCTCCAACGCCACCAAGAGGACGGCCTAGACGGCGTGGCTGCCGTCGTGCAACCCGACGCCACCTCCATCTCTTCCCCATCGAACCTTGCGACTACGGCGCGTGTCGACGAGACGAGAAGGCCCGCAGCATGCATTCGGCGCCACGTCCATCTCAACGAGCCATGCTGCCTAAGATGGCGACGGGGCTGCCGGCGTGCAGCCCAACCTTTATTCACCTCCTACGGACGCCAACAAGACGACGGCCCCGACGGCGCGCGGCTGCCGGCGCGCAACCCGGCACCATCTCTCCTCCCATCGAGCCCGGCGCCTTCTTCACTCCGGCGAGGCGTGACGAAGACGAGTGATGGCGGGGTTGCTAGTATGCAAGACATCGCCATCTCCACCTCTGCAAGCCATAGGCGATGGCGTCGGGGTGTCTATCGTACAACCCGGTGCTAGCTCCATCTCCATGAAGACGGGCGTAGGCGAAAGAGTTGCCAACGCGCAATCCAACCAAGCATACCCCACCTCCATCTTCACGAGCCCATGAGACGACGCCTTGTTCAGGACGACAGCCGTGAACTCGGCGTCCGACCGAGACGGTGTCGACCACGCCGGCTGCACCGATTGTAGGCACGCTGCCGGTTTTGCACCGACGCCGATCTCCACTAACACCTACTCCTGCGAGGCATACCTTGCACACCCCGACGAGGCTGCCGGTCGCCGAAGTCCCATGAGCGGACCCATGCTACTCCAACTCCAACTACATCGACGCCAAGACCGACGAGGCACGACGGCAAGGGCGGGCGTGGCGAGTAAAGACACGCTTACTCATGGCGCGGTACCGACGAGGACACGCCACCGCCACACACACACCACCACATCATCATGCATGGAGAACGCGGTTTAAGACGACAAAGACAACCACACGGCTTAATCGGAGGTGTCTCGCGGTGTAACTCATGGAGTAATTAATCGGTGCCTTCCGAGGCCCCGAGAACCATGAGATCGCAATCGCCATAGTCGTGGCTGCACAAGGTGCCACGAGCGCGCCGTATTAGGGATTTGTACTTTGTTTCTCCACGAGATTAATGAAATGCATCTTCCTACCTTTTCTTGTGTACTACGGTACCGGCACGCCCGCATTTCTTTTCTTTACCCCGCATGAGAAAAACACACTACCATCCTTCTTCCCTCGAGTAGCCTCATTCTACTTTTCCAGAACGTTTTTCTCGTGTCAAACAGAGGTAACACCCCTACTCCTGGAAGATCTACTATATCAGGGGCGTATGCCCAATACAAGTGCTCCTAGAGCTGTTTTCTTAGCAACTATCGAGAGCTAGAGGAAGAATATGAACTAGAGAGAACTCAATCTGAACCTACCTAGAACCCTAGCTCTACCCTCCCTTATATATTGGCTGGGAGGAGTAGGTTACAATGTGGGCTCTAGGGTTTACTATTTGGGCTTTGGGTTTCCAAAGCGGGTCGGCTGACAGGGTCCATCTGGTGGGCCAGGACCCGGTCATCTCTTCAGTACAGGGGAATAGCGCTACAGTTCCCCAGCGCTAGTCCTTTAGGCGTCATCCATCACTTTAACGATTAGCCGACAGCTCTACGCTCAGCCTCCCGTTTTAACCTGCTCGGTGCAGTTGTCTTGTAGCACCGCTGCATGGCGCCACATCTGTTCGGTGATGCGAGCAGCCAGAGGCGTGCTCTACAAGGAGCGTCACCCCCTCCATATCTAGCCACAGAATCTAAGGCGGGCCAGGTGGAAACAGCCACCCAGTCGGTCCTTCTGGTCATCCAGATCAACGGGCTAGCTGGGAAGCTTCGGGGCTGACCGGTTGGAGCGATCCACCCGGCCGTGGGTCCTTTGTCTTGCGGCCATCTGGCCAGGGGATTTTAGATCCGGCCAGTTAGGCATGTCTTACTTCACCTGAGGATCATCCCCCCGACAACGCGGGAGAAAGGGTACCATCTTGAGATCTTGCGGCAGTGGTTGGCGGGGCGTCCCTGCACTGAACAGCGGTCAGACCCTCGCCGCCTAAGCGACCGAGAAGGATAACCAATATCATCGGAGAGCGTTCCTGCCACTAGATCGACGCCACCCTGGCCTCCCGATGATGCCACCTAAGCGGCTCCATACCTCGCCACCTAAGCGGCCGAGAAGGATAACCAATATCATCGGAGGCGTTCGCCACCGGATCAGCACCCTCACCGCCCGATGATGCCACCTCAGATGCCAGGCTCTCCCTGCGAGAGGGAGCTGCAAGATTCTCGCTGCCACCATTCTTGGCAGCCAAGTGTGGGCTTGCCGGTGGGATCCTCTAGCGATGGCGAGGAAGAAGGGGAATGGGAATGGGCCTAGCTAAGGTTTGCAGCCGCCGCTCGTGTCGGCCCAGAGCAGAGCGAGACGGGGAGTGAGTTTTGTTTCATGATGTCAGTTTTGCACTAAGATATAATATAGAACAAATAAAACTACTTTAGCAAGTAGAATTTGACCTTGCAAGCACTAAACAATGTACTGTATTTTTTTTTTAAAGAGATCTAATAAAAAAATAATGGATCAAATCTCAACAACAATTAAATAACAGTCGGTTTCTAGAGCTGGCACTGTACTTATCAACTGTAAGATGAAGCTGTGCGTTGTTGTAAGGTTATTTCGAGAAACTTCTAGTAGCAAAATTATTTAAACAATAGAGTACATGCTAAATAATAAACGTGATATATAGGTACGAAGCTTCGCAATTAGTACCGCTTGTACTACTGGAGATCAACTTGTGGCTGTGTGCAACGGCTGATTCACCAATTCATCTCTGAAGTCCGAACCAAGTTTACATGAGAGAAGGAGAAAACCGACGATGCAAAGAGGTTGTGATGATAAAGCAACCTGCGAATGTTTGACTTGACCACTTGATGGACTACAACGGCACGAGCTCGTTGATACATGGTAGAGCAGAAAACTGTTGAGGTTTTCTGGAAATAACGCGTGAACCAATAGATCGAGGAGGCCATTTTTCTATTGAAAGTTGATATTGTAAATTTTCGTCATACTTCTTCTTGGTTAACAAGATAACATCTTTTTTATCTATCTCGATTCAGTATCCCTGCCTGCAATTTATATCTACCAAATCGAGCATTGGAGCAGGTCATCACTCCTCCATTATCACAAGTCAAAGTCTCTTTTGGCGCCGGTCATCGAATCTCCGAAGTTCTCTCGTTCACACCCGAAACCCTGAAACCCTGACCCTGATGGTTGACAACAGCTGAGCCCGTCACATTTCTCCTGCAATTCCTGAACTCCAATCCTTCAAGACACGACCTACGCAACCACGCAATAATCTATCATTTGTTTGAAGCAATAGTTCACAAGCCATGGCCGGCCACAGGATCATCAGGCGTCCAATCTTGAAGCTACTTTGTGCAGCCTTCGTCATGCTCTGCAGCAGCACCTGCAGCAGTTCCCTGCAGTTCGCATACCACAGCTTCGACGCGGCCAGCAAGGCCGACTTCAGCTTCACCCCGGGCACATCAATCTCCAACGGCTCCCTGCAGATCACCCCCAACGCCGGCAACATCACTCACCGGTCGGGCAGGGTGATCTACGCGAGGGAGACCCTCAAGCTCTGGAACCGCCAGCGCACGGCGCTTGTTAGAATAAACCACGCCACCCCAGCGTGTACGTGTTTTGAGTCGCTTTTTCAGGTCTAGTATCATGTCTGGACTCTGGTATGTGGCCGAGTCTGGTGCGTGCGTGTGTTTAGCGGGAGGCGCATGAGTCAGGCTCGCGTTGGATTCTGCTGGATAAGATTCAGGTCGTTAGCAAGATTAGAGGGAGTCGTAGTCGTGGTCCGTTGGAAGCCGGCCGCGTCGTGCGCGTACGAGCGCGCCGTGCGTGCGGACTGGGCGAGCGGATCACGAGCGACGTGGGCAGAGCGTGCGTGCGTGCGCATGTGTTTAGGCTAGCTATAAAGTCCCTGTCTGTTACTTGTAACAAACCTGAGCTGAGAAACGAGAGGAACAGGGCGTATGTGCGCCGGGCGTTGTGTGCGCTGAAAAATCTGTGTTGCCTCCTTCTTCTACCTCCAGACGTGAGCGAGAGTGCTAGCTAGACCCAGCACTGACAGCGCTCACCTCCTTCCGGGCGGAGTTCGTGCTCAACATCCTGCCGCAGAGCGGAGGCGCCGGGGAAGGCATGGCCTTCATCCTCACCAACCACCCGGCTCTGCCCGCCAACAGCAGCGGGCAGTGGCTCGGTGTCTCCAACAACGCCACGGACGGCGCGGCGTCGA
The DNA here is from genome assembly GCA_030063025.1 of Avena longiglumis. NCBI lineage: Eukaryota > Viridiplantae > Streptophyta > Magnoliopsida > Poales > Poaceae > Avena > Avena longiglumis. Next base: position 49,540,323 of record CP125976.1, on the reverse strand, counting down.
ACCGGATCGTGGCGCTGGAGTTCGACACGCGGCGGAGCTACGAGGCGGACACGGACGGTAACCACGCCGGCGTGGACTTCAACGGCGTCCACTCCGTCGCGCAGTACCCGCTCAGCAACATCTCCATCGTCCTCTCCAGCGGGTCCGACTTCCAGGTCAGTGTAGAGTACGACGGCGCGGTGAAGGTGATGACCGTGGCGGTGGTGCAGGAGGGGGTAGTCTACAACTCGGGCTATTTGCTTGTCGATCTGTCGCGGTATCTGCTGGACGACATATCGCTGGGTTTCGCGGCGTCGACGGGCGAGTTCGCCGAGCTGAACCAGGTCAGGTCCTGGAACTTCAGCACGTACGGGGATGAGATCGCCGGCGAGAAAGGGAGGCTGAGTTTGTTTCTCGCCGTGTTGATCCCGCTGGCCGTCGCTGTGTTACTGATGGCGGTGCTCGTGTGGAGGAGGCTGACACGGCGGACGAGGCTGGCGTACCGCAACCTCGAGAAGATGATCGACGCGCACGGTCCGGTCAGGTTTAAGCTCAGGGAGCTCAGGAACGCGACGGCGGACTTCAGCGATGGCCGTAAGCTCGGGAGAGGCGGCTCCGGGACCGTTTACCTCGGGTATCTGAGGAGGATGGGCATGGAGGTGGCCGTGAAGCGGGTGTCCACCAACGTCAACTCCAACCGGGGCGAGAAGGAGTTTGTGGCGGAGGTGAACACGATCAGCAAGCTCTCGCACCGGAACCTCGTGAAGCTGATCGGGTGGTGTCACAAGAAGGGCGAGCTTCTCCTAGTCTACGAGTACTTCCCCATGGGCAGCCTTGACAAGCTCCTCTATGCCAGAGAAAGGACTGCGTCGTCGTCGACGTCGTTCACGTCGGCGTCGACGAACACCCCGGAGCTCACATGGGAGCGGCGGCACAAGATCATTTGTGGGGTGGCGTCGGCGCTGGACTACCTGCACCATGGGAGCAGCAAGCGGATCCTTCACAGGGACGTCAAGGCCAGCAACGTGATGCTGGACGAGGAGTACAACGCGCGGCTAGGGGACTTCGGCCTCGCGCGCGTCATCCAGCGCGACGGCGCCACGCACCACTCCACGCAGGCCGTGGCGGGGACGCGCGGGTACATGGCGTACGAGAGCTTCTTCACCGGCCGCGCTAGCCTCGACACGGACGTGTACGCGTTTGGGGCCTTCGTCATGGAGGTGGTCAGCGGGAGGAGCCCCAGCAGCGCCGTGCTGTACGACGACGACGACGAGGAGTACTCCATAGGACGGCGAGGGAGGCACGCTGTGCCGGCGATGCACATCGTGGACTGGACGTGGATGCTATACGGCGAGGGGAAGGCGCTGCACGCCACCGATCCACTGCTGGGCGGCGAGTTCGATCGGGCGCAGGTGGACTGCGCGGTGAGGCTGGCGCTGGCGTGCTGCCACCCGAACCCGAGGAAGAGGCCGTCCATGAGGGTTGCCGTGCAGGTGCTCATCGACGGTGCCCCGGCGCCGGAGCCCCCGTTGAATAAGCCTGCGTTCGTGTGGCCTCCGGACGGCAATCGACAGGAGATGGAGCTGCGGGACGTCGGGTTGCTGTTCATGGGAGGGGCGGGGCAGCACAGCAGCTACTGCTCCATGAGCTGTTCCATCTCAGGGAGATGACGATAGTTTGGCTGGCCGGGTAGCTCGATCGCTTGTTCTGCTGTTGGTTCAGCAGAGTTGAGCATGGCTACGAGTTGAGAAGAGTTTAGCAGAGTCGAGCAGAGTTCAGCAAGACCGGTGCGTTTTCTGCGGTTGTTTTTGCTGACTGAAAATTACTTCATTTTTCAAATTGTATATTACTTGATTTTTCTTTGGTGGGAATATATAACTTACTATATTACTACTCAAAATTATGGTTACAGCAAAGCGGATTTTCCAGCGTAAGTTGGGATCTTGGTACCATCTATGGCGTCCGTCTGTTGGAGATTCATGCGAAAGTTAAATGGCCATCGTCTGAGGTATATTTGCATTTTGGCCCTCATACTATTTAGATTTTACATTGCCGCGAGAGAGGATAACCACCCAGCAATCCCTTACTAGGTCATCTACCCCTAGACGCGTCCCCTCTGAGCCGCCACGCCATGCCCCCTCCTAGCACGGGCCTCCACGCGTGCGGCACGCGCCAATGACGACGACCACTCCCGGCGACGCCATGGATGCGAGCGGGGACCCTCCACGGCGGCGCCGATCTAGCCTCCTCGCGCGTGGCCGACGTCCCCTCGTTCTCCTCGACTCTGCTACGCTGACACCACCCCCTTGATCCATGTTGCGCTGGCGGGATTTCGTCTCCACGCGACCGAACTTGTCTCCAATGAGGTGATTGATTAGGTGTTGGATCTTGTTTTGAATGTGTTGATACAGGTCTGAATCTCGTGGATCTATATGAAACTTGTGATTTTTTTGTTTCTTGCTCAGATCCACATGTTTCTTTGTTGTTTCTCGTATGAATCCTGTGGATTTTTCATGTTTAGTTCAAACTTGTTGCCTACGAAATTTGTATGGATATTTTATGTTTAGTGCAAACAAGATTAGTTGTATTTTCTTGGAAGTTTCATTGCAGTACATTTGCTACTAACTTGAAATAAATTCGAGATTTGTGAGAGAAATCTGCTATGAGAAGTTGGTGAATGTTACCTATGAGATCTACTGTTATTTGTTTGAATCATAGACCAATCTTTTAAAAAATAATTGTTCAATTTTTGGTGCAGATCTATGAAATATGTAGTTTCTTATTTTCCAGTTCGGATTGTGTATGAAACCTTTCTGAATCATGGACTAATCTTCTTATTTTCCAAACGGTAATTTTGCTAGTTTCTTCAAAAGTTTTTTCATGGCTTGTTTTGTATTAATTGTGATGAATTTGTGATGAATCTATGATGAAACTAAATTTGAATTATATGAATTATACTTGTATGTATGTTTCATTTTCAGAATAAAAATGTATGGCTCATTTGAGTTTGTTCAAAAGATTTTATCAAGTTCCATTTGAAGAAACATGTACAGAACTATCCGTTTTTTACTATTAATTAGTTTGGCTAATTAAATAAAAAGTAATCATGTGTGAATCATGTGAGACTCTGGCGCATGGCTTAATAAGATTGATAGTATATCCGTATCAACAAGTTGCAACTTCTTTTCTGAAAGCTCATCTAAAAAGAACTCGGTTAAGCGTGCTTGTCAGCAATTTGAGGATAGGTGATCGACCGGAAAGTGGGGACCGGGTGTGCACGAATGAGCACAAAGTGCACAGAAAAGGCTAGTGTTGGTCTGTAGGGTTAGTCTAGAGATCCTATTGAGTTGTCATCAGTGGTAGCCGCTGGTCCGGAGAGACCGGGAGTGTTAAAAAGTGGTATCAGAGCCAACCCTCGCGGTTACACGGGCGTGTGTTGGTCAGTGGCAGACGTGTGGAGCATGACGCGTGTGGACCGGAGTGGACACGACATGGCATGTGCCGGCACTGGAAGCACAGACGTATGCCAAGAGGGGACATTTCTGGCTTGTGGTTGATCGACGACGGCGTCGATCTTTTAAAGGTGGGTGTATGTGAGACCCTGGCGCATGATTTAATATGATTGATAGTATACCCATATCAATAAGTTGCAATTTCTTTTCCGGAAGCTCATCCGAAAAGAACTCAAAGGTTAAACGTGCTTTTCCTATAGCAATTTGAGGATGGATGACCAACCGGAAAGTGGGTATCGGATGCACACGAGTGAGGACAAAGTGCGCAGAAAAGGCTAGTGTTGGTCTGTGATGTTAGTCTAGAGATCCTATTGAGCTGCCATGAGTGACAGCCGCTGGTCCGGAGAGGTTGTGAGTGTTATAAATCACGTTTGTCTCCTGAAGAATCCAAAACGAGAATGTGAGAAACCTTGAAATGACATGGGGTGTTGTGCAAAATTTGATTGGACTTGAAGAATAAGGTGGAAGGGGGCAATCCGTGAAACTGTTAGCACGATTCTCCAACAAATCGACGACGAAGATGGTGCCAGGGGCCCAACTTATGGGGGTATTGCATTTCCGTGGTTACGATCATTCTGGTACTATTCCCCGTCTCCTCGGTGATGCGGGGCCACGAACTAACTCACGCCCGTCGGTAACTATATTAGCATTGTATATAAGGACAATGTTTGTTCCAAATAGGGTAAGATACCTCTGCATTCAAGAGACGCACACAACTATTTTATTAGATTATTCACGAACATCTTACAAGAGAAATTATAAAGATTAGACTGAAACCACCAAACTAGTGGACAACTTGCTAATCCTACAACATTGACGAAGGGGGATCATGAACAAGGCTAACACCGTGACATCACACCAACGCGCATCATTTAAAAACAGAAGGCCTCGCAAGCTTCCCAACAGCGAGCAACTGGCACAACCGGTCCGACAGAGCCTTGGTGCGTACCATCATACACGCTCAAGAAGTCTTCACCGCAGTCGTCTTCTGCATACCTATCTCCAGAAGAAATTAATGCAATGACCTTGCAAGGTCTGCCATCAACGTCGCCATGATGCTAAATGACGCCAACCCCTGCGCGCATTCATCATCTTGCGTCCATTGCATAGACCCTGCTGCACCATGCCGCCGAGGCTTGTCATCGTAGATGGTAGACATACCATGTCACTCCACCTTGGTCCCCACGCGAGAATCACGCGGAGACCGACGCCTAGGAACCAGGTCGTCCACATGTCTGTCTAGTCATTGAGTGTGTCCAAAGAAGATGCCCCCATGGGGTGACGACAAAGATGTCACCATCACCCGATCCAAGAGGCCCCTACAATGCCTCCAACGAGGGGTATGACGCCCATGTGTGCCACTGTCAATGGTGACCTTCCCCAAATCTGAGGTATCCCTCGAACGCAATGGAGCGAGGAACGCCCCCACCATCGCCTCCAACAAGGAAAATTACACCCACAAACGTTGCCGTCGATGGTGGTATCCTCACTCGCATCAGCAGCCATATCACCATCTCCTCCTCAACTTGATCCAACCATCGTGAGGCAGCACCCACCGGCCAGATCCCTTTGGACCGACGATGAATACAACCAAAGGTGGAGGAGGCCGCATCGCCTCGTGACCGGTGCCATGGGCACACACACACGTCGTCCCGAGGCGCCCTCTCAAGATCCATCGCCACAGCCACAACCACGCCTCCAAGCCATAACGGAGGTACCCCCAACCGCCACCATCATCCTTCCTCCCCACACGGGTTTTGCCTAGCTAGGATCCGGAGGGGACGAGAGGAGTGGTGGTGGAAACCCTAGGGGATGGAAGGGGAGGTCGCAAGGATTAAAATTGGGAGATAATTTCACTTCCCCGGCATCTAGACCAACTAGGGATGCATGATGGCTGTGAAATATAGCTATCCACACTCACATTTAAACTGGATATTATTCATATATTTGGTGAAATATCTCTCTAAACCCTGCCACTAATGCCTAATGTGATGGGTTTCGCGGCATAGTAAATCAAAATTTTCTACGGATGCGAACAGAGGGAAAGCCAAGATCTAATCTAGGAGATGCAATCAACGAGAGAGATTGGATTAGATCTTCATACCCTTGAAGATTCAAGACAGTGAACGTTCGTCGGAACGTGGGTGATGTAGTCATACTCGCTTCTCCTCCTCGCGATCCGATCCGATCTAGCACCACAAGTGGCGGTGCCTCCGTGAGATGCACACGTGCAGCACCTCGACGTCTCCTCCTACCTCGGACCAGCAAGTAAGGTGGAGAGATAGATTGGATCTACAACACGACGGCGAGGTGTATATGGTGGAGAATTTCTGCAGTAGGGCTTCGCCTACAAACAGTCGGGAGGGAGAGAGGAAGGGAAGCAGGGCAACTAGGGTTTGGAGGCAAGGTGTAGGGGGGAGGGGGCGCACCAGCCCTCTATATATAGAGGGGGGGCGGCCAGCCCTTGCCCCTCCTACAAGCCTTGGGTCGGCGGCCAAGGGAGGGAGAAGTGGGGGGCAAGGACTCTCCCCCTTCTAGAAACCCTATCTCTAGTTTAAACGAGTTTAAACTCTCCAGGATCGGCTGGGCCCTATGGGGCCTTGTGCCCCTGGCCCAAAGCGGCCAGGACACTCCCTCATAGACCCATGCCCCCTCCCGGAAGGTGGGGCCACGTTGGTCCCCTTCCGGAAGGTTCTAGAAGCTTCCGGTACAATATCGATCAACCCGGAACAATTCCGAACTCCAAAAACTGCACTGCCTTATATGAATCTTATTCTCCGGACCACTCCGGAACCTCTCGTGATGTCCCGGATCCCATCCGATACTCCGAACAAAAACTCATAAACCAATTATCCAATCTATCCTAGCGTCGAGACACGTTAAGTGTGTGACCCTGCGGGTTCGAGAATATGTAGACATGATCTTCTATCAATAATCAACAGCGGGGTCTGGGCACCCATATTGACTCCCACACATTCATCGATGATCATATCGGATGAACCACGATTCAATCAATCCCATATATATATTCCCTTCGTCTCGCGATATTTTACTTGCCCGAGATTCGATCGTCGGTACCGTCATACCTAGTTCAATCTTGTTCACAGCAAGTACTTTACTCGTTCCGTAATCCGATATCACCTTGTGATTAACTCCTTAACCACATGCTTGCAAGCGGTGTTGATATCGATTACCGAGTGGGCCCGAAGTATATCTCTCCGACTTGGGAGGGACAAATTCCATCTCGATACATACAACCCAATGATACTTTCCGATCACCTGAGAGACACCTTTATGATCCCCCTCTCATAGGATGACGTTTGATGACCTCAAAGCTTTCTTCTGATACCAGGGAGTTGTATTATCTCATGGTCTAAGGAATACAATATTTGACATAGGAAAAGCTTCGCCAAGATGAACACGATGATACGATCTAATTGCTTCGCTTAGTTTGGGCCTGTCCACCATATCATTCTCCAATGAAATGATCTCATCATCAATTGACAACTCATGTCTATGGTTAGGAAACCTTAACCATCATTGATCAATGAGCTAGTCCATAGAGGCGTACTAGGGACACTGTGTTGTTTACAAACCACACAAGTATTAAAGTTTCCGCTTAATACAATTCTAGCATGGAATATAAACTTTATCATGAACAAGAATTATAATAATAACATCTTTATTATTGCCTCTAGGGCATAATTCCAACAGTCTCCCACTTGCACTAGAGTCAATAATCTAGTTTACATTTGGCAACAATCTCACACCCATGGCACTAAGGTGCTGATCATGTTTTACACGTGGAAGAGGTTTAGTCAATGGATGCGACATTCGATCTGTATGTACTTTGCTAATCTTCAGATCTCCATCCGCTATATAATCTCGGATTATATGAAACTTGCTTGATATGCTTGGTCTTCGGATGATATCTTGGTTCCTTAGCAAGTGCTATGGCGAGTGTTGTCACACAATATCTCCGTGGGTCCAATGCACTTGGAACCACGCCAAGCTCGATGATGAAGTTTCGATCCAAACTCCTTCACTTGACGCTCTGCAGCGACCATGTATTCCGCTTCACTTTGTAGATCCGGCGATCACGCTTTGCTTGCGGCTTCTCCACTCACAGCTCCTCCATTCAAAATATAAACGTATCCCGTCTCGAGATTTGGAATCATCCTTGTCGGTGTCAAAATAGCGACGTAACCTTTACGACAAGCTGTTCATCACCCATAGACTAAGAACATTTATTTAGTCCTATTTAGGTACTTTAGGATGTTCTTCACGGCTGTCCGATGTTCCACTGGATCACTTTGATATCCTCGTCAAACTAAGAGCATTGGACACATCCGGTCTAGTACACAGATGGCATACATGATGGAACCTATGGTCGAGGCATAAGGCACTTTGCTCATAGCTTCCCTATCATTTACCGTAGTGGACACCGAGCCTTGCTCAATATCTTACGACAACATAGGCTTGAACCTTTCTTTGCCTTATCCATTACGAATGTTTTTGAACTTTGTCTAGGTATGTACTCGCTTAAAGCTATCAGCGTCTTTGTCTATCTCTATAGATTTTGATGCCCAATATATAAGCAGCTTCACCTAGGTCTTTCATTGAAAAACACTTGTTCAAATAACTCTTCACATCGTTAAGCATGTTGATGTCATTTCCAATAATCAATATGTCATCCACATATAGTACCAGAAACGTCACCGAGCTCCCACTCACTTTCTTGTAGATGCAAGCTTCGTAGCAATTTGGAACAAATCCAAAGCTCTTGATCACTTGATCAAAACGAAGGTTCCAACTCCGAGATGCTTGCTTCAGTCCATAAATGGAACGCTGAAGTTTGCATACTTTATCAGCATCCTTAGGATCGACAAAACCTTCGGGTTGCATCATATACAACTCTTCATCAATGTTGCCATTGAGGAATGTAGTCTTGACATCCATCTGCCATATTTCATAATCATGAAACGCAACAATTGCTAATAAAATCCGAATGGACTTAAACATCGCTACGGGAGAGAAAGTCTCATCATAGTCAACACCTTGAACTTGTCGAAAACCTTTTGCGGCAAGCCGTGCTTTATAGACGGTAACATTACCATCCGCGTCCGTTTTCTTATTGAAGATCCATTTGCACTCAACGGCTTTTCGGTCGCTAGGAGGGTTCACCAAAGTCCATACTTGGTTTTCGCTCATGGATCCCAATTCGGATTTCATGGCTTCTAGCCATTTCTCAGAGTCTGGGCTCATCATCGCTTCCTCATAGTTCGTAGGTTCACTGTCTTCTACTAACAAGACAGTCAAGACAGGGTTGCCGTACCACTCAGGAGGGGCACGCGACCTTGTCGACCTGCGACGTTCGATGCGACATCGTCCGGCTTCATGATCCTTGTCATTAGCTTCCTCTATTGTTGGTGCAGTCCTTTGGAACAATTTCAGTCTTTGCTACTCTCAATTCAAGAGAAGGTTCAATAACCTCGTCAAGCTCTACTTTCCTCCCACTCACTTCTTTCAAGAGAAACTCCTTCTCAAGAAAGGAACCGTTCTTTCGACAAACACTTTGCCTTGGTTACGTGATAGAAGGTATACCCAATAGTTTCCTTAGGGTATCCTATGAAGACGCATTTCTCCGCTTTGGGTTCGAGCTTGTCCGGCATCAACTTCTTGACGTAAGCTTCGCATCCCCAAACTTTAAGAAACGGCAACTTAGGTTTAGCACCAAACCATAGTTCATACGGTGTCGTCTCAACGGATTTAGATGGAGCCCTATTTAAAGTGAATGCAGCGGTTTCTAATGCATAACCCCAAAATGATAACGGCAAATCAGTAAGAGACATCATCGATCGGACCATATCTAATAAGGTTCGATTCCGGCGTTCAGACACACCATTGCGCTGTGGTGTTCCGGGTGGCGTGAGTTGTGAAACGATTCCACTTGCTTTAAGATGCGTGAGAAAATCATAACTCAAATATTCACCTCCATGATCGGATCATAGAAATTTAATCTTTCTGTTACGATGGTTCTCCACTTCACTCTGAAATTCCTTGAACTTTTCAAATGTTTCAGATTTATGTTTCATTAAATAGATATACCCATATCTACTTAAGTCATCGGTAAAAGTGAGGAAATAGCGATATCCACCGCGCGTCGAAACACTCATCGGTCCGCACACATCGGTATGTATGATTTCCAACAAGTCCGTTGCTCGCTCCATCATCTGGAGAACGGGTTTTGATCATCTTGCCCATGAGGCATGGTTCGCATGTGTCAAATGATTCAAAATCAAGAGACTCAAAAGTCCATCGAATGGAGTTTCTTCATGCGCTTTACTCCAATATGACCTAGACGACGATTGCCACAAATAAGTAGTATTATCACTATCTACTTTGCATCTCTTAGCCTCAATGTTATGGATGTGTGTTTCATCCCTTTCGAGATTTAGAAGAAATAAACCATTCACAAGAGGTGCATGACCATAAAAGATGTTACTCATATAAATAGAACAACCATTATTCTTGATTTAAATGAATAACCGTCTTGCAATAAACACGATCCGAAATAATGTTCATGCTCAACGCGGGCACATAATAACATTTATTAAGGTTTAAAACTAATCCGAAGGTAAAACTAAGGAGGCGTCTGACGCCATCACATCAACTCTTGATCCGTTGCCAGCGCGCATTGTCACCTCATCCCTCATGGCCGTCTATTCCGTAGCTCTGTTTCGAGTTACAAATATTAATGGCGAACGGTATCAAATACCCGAGCACTACGAGGGCTAGTAAGGAAAACATCAATAACATGTATATCAAATATACCTTTGATGGTTCCGACCTTTTTGTCGCTAAGTACTTGGACGATTCGCTTCCGGTGACCCTTGTCCTTGCAATAGAAGCACTCGAGGTCCGGCTTAGGACCGGACTTGAGCTTCTTCTAAGCGAGGAGCATTGCGCTTGCCGCCCTTCTTGAAGGGCTTCTTTGCTCCTTACCTTTCTTAAAGGAGGGCTTGTTGACCATCAACACATGATTATCCTTCTTGATGTCCACCTTCGACCTTGACTGCGAAGAGCTCGATGATTGTATCGGTGGAGCCAATCTGATTATGAGTCACTACAAAACTTTTGTAGCTGGGAGGAGTGATTGCAGAACCTGTCAATCTTGAGCTCCTCTGGAATCGTGCATTCCAGGTTGCTCAAGCGTTGAGTGTAGCCCGTCATCTTTATGGCGTGCTCACTAACGGAACTCCTTCCTCCATCTTGCGATTAAAGAACTTCTCGGAGATCTCATATCTCTCGAGCGGGCTGAGTCTGAAACATGGTTTCGGCTCCTCGAGAATCTCAAAGGGCCCGGATACTCTTCAAAACGATTTTGAAGTTACGGTTCCATAGCAAACAACATGGTGCTCTTAATCACACCATAATCATCTTTCTTGATCGATAGACAACTTTCTCATCGGTAGCCTTGATTGCAGAGGGTCACCTAACGCTTTCCCAAGTACATAGTCCTTTGTCCGCCAGAGAATGATTCTCGATTGCGGAACCAATTGGTGAAGTTAGACCCATTGTTTCTAAGCTTTTCCTTCTCGGCAAAAGCGTTGAAGTTGAAGTTGGACTTGGCCATGTGATCTACAGTATTTGCAAGTACAACTTAGACTATGTTCATGATAAATAGTTCAACTTAATCAAATTACTAGATGAACTCCCACTAAATTCAACATCCCTCAAGTTTTTTAGTGAACACGATCCAAATTCACCACACCTAATCCGATCATCACGAGAAGAGATGTGGTTTCAATGGTGGACAACAAAGTGTCGATCATATCATTCATATGACTCATGCTTAACCTTTTGGTTCTTGTGTTCCGAGGCCATGCATACATGCTAGGCTCGTCAAGCTAGACCCAAGTATTTCGCGTGTGCAAAAGCGGCTTGCACCCGTTGTATGTGGCGTAGAGTCTATAGCACCCGATCATCACGTGATGCTTGGACACGACGAACTTTCATAGCGGTGCATACGTGGGGAGAACACGGTTTTATCTTGATCTTTAAGTGAGGAATCATCTTATAATGCTACCGTCGCGATCTAAGCATAATAAGATGCATAAAAGGATAAACATCACATGCATATAACTTTATGTGACATGGTATAGCCAATCTTCGCAATGATCTCCATCTTGTGCGTTCGGCATGATCTCCATCACTCCACCATGATTGCCTCCACCACGAATAGCAACTACAACTATTGCTAGCGCTTAGCGATAAAGTAAAGCTATTACATGGCGTATAAGAAGTTGACTCGCGAGTCATACACAATTATAAAGACAACCATATGGCTCCTGCGGTTGTGTACTCATCGACATGCAAGTCGTGAAACATTACAAAACATGATCGCATACAATATACACATCACATCTTGGGCCATACCATATCACGAAAACACTCCTGCAAAAACAAGTTAGATGCCTCTACTTTGTTGTTGCATGTTTTACGTGGCTTATGGGAGTAGATGCTAAACGATTCTTACCTATGGAAAGCCACAACGGTGATATTATGGTTGCCAAACTCGGTGTTAATCCCATGAGAACTATAGTGAGAAAACGACATCCACCGGCCGCATGTGTAGAACAAGCCACGTCAAGTGCGGCCGGTCTCATGACGGCGTCGCGTGGGTTGGCTGGACCGCTTCAATCTCACTATCCGCGTCATAAGAAGAACACAAACAAGAGGCTTGCAGCGAGAAAACATCAACGCCCGCAACAACCATGTTGCGTTCTACTCGTGAAACACATCTACGCATAGATCTAGCTCGATACCATGATGGGTTTGGCGGCATAGTAAATCAAAATTTTCTACGGATGAGAACAGAGGAAAGCCAAGATCTAATCTAGGAGATGCAATCAACAAGAGATTGGATTAGATCTTCATACCCTTGAAGATTACCGCAGTGAGCGTTCGTCGGGCGTGGGTGATGTAGTACTCGCTTCTCCTCCTCGCGATCCGATCCGATCTAGCACCACAAGTGGCGGTGCCTCCGTGAGATGCACACGTGCAGCACCTCGACGTCTCCTCCTACCTCGTACCAGCAAGTAAGGTGGAGAGATAGATTGGATCTACAACACGACGGCGTGGTGTATATGGTGGAGAATTTCTGCAGCAGGGCTTCGCCTACAAACAGTCGTGAGGGAGAGGCGGCGGGGCAACTAGGGTTTGGAGGCAAGGTGTGGGGAGGGGCACCAGCCCTCTATATATAGAGGCGGCCAGCCTTGCCCTCCTCAAGCCTTGGGCCGGCCAAGGGAGAGAAGTGGGGCAGGACTCTCCCTTCTAGAAACCCTATTTCTAGTTTAAGCGAGTTTAAACTCTCTAGGATCGGCTGGGCCCTATGGGGCCTTGTGACCCCTGGCCCAAAGCGGGACACTCCCTCATAGGCCCATGCCCCTCCCGGAAGGTGGGGCCACGTTGGTCCCCTTCCGGAAGGTTCTAGAAGCTTCGGTACAATACCGATCAACCGGAACAATTCCGAACTCCAAAAACTGCCTTTATATGAATCTTATTCTCGGACCACTCGGAACCTCATGTGATGTCCCGGATCCCATCCGAGACTCGAAAAAAAACTCATAAACCAATTATCCAATCTATCCTAGCGTCGAGACACGTTAAGTGTGTGACCTGCGGGTTCGAGAATATCTGCACATGATCTTCTATCAATAATCAACAGCGGGTGCAGGCACCCATATTGAATCCACACATTCATCGATGATCATATCGGATGAACCACGATGCCGAGATTCAATCAATCCCATATATATATTCCCTTCGTCTCGCGATATTTTACTTGCCCGAGATTCGATCGTCGGTACCGCCATACCTAGTTCAATCTCGTTCACAGCAAGTACTTTACTCGTTCCGTAATCCGATATCACCTTGTGATTAACTCCTTAACCACATGCTTGCAAGCGGTGTTGATATCGATTACCGAGTGGGCCCGAAGTATATCTCTCCGACTTGGGAGGGACAAATTCCATCTCGATACATACAACCCAACAGATACTTTCCGATCACCTGAGAGACACCTTTATGATCACCCTCTCATAGGATGACGTTTGATGACCTCAAAGCTTTCTTCCGATACCAGGGAGTTGTATTATCTCATGGTCTAAGGAATACAATATTTGACATAGGAAAAGCTTCGCAAAGATGAACACGATGATATGATATAATTGCTTCGCTTAGTTTGGGTCTGTCCACCATATCATTCTCCAATGATATGATCTCATCATCAATTGACAACTCATGTCTATGGTTAGGAAAACTTAACCATCATTGATCAATGAGCTAGTCCATAGAGGCGTACTAGGGACACGGTGTTGTTTACAAACCACACAAGTATTAAAGTTTCCGCTTAATACAATTCTAGCATGGAATATAAACTTTATCATGAACAAGAATTATAATAATAACATCTTTATTATTGCCTCTAGGGCATAATTCCAACATAATGATCAAAGGGGTATGCAATCCTTTCTTTCTATTTTTTTCGTGCGCATATAATGACGTTTGATGATGAGAATCACTACATTAAAGTCAAAGATACAAGATTTCCAACAACTTGAAACCCGGAGTCGTGAAGTGGGGGCAGTGCCTTTAACGACCAACTATACGACCGGGGTTTTATTCCGGCTGTATAGTTGGCACCGACATTGCCAGGTCAAACAGAGCAACTTTCGCGAAGGGACCCCTATATAAAGAAACCTCGGGCGACGAGAAAACCCTCTTCTCCTCAACTCTTTCTTCTGCCTTCCTGCCACCAGAAGCCACCACGCCAGAGGAATAGATCTAGATCTAATCTCCAAACCCTTCTCCACCACCATAGCCATATTCCACCACTTGTAATAGTAGATCTCATCTCCAATTAACGACATTGTAAGGCTATTTGCTATCAATCTCATGATTTCCATTACAATGTTTTTGGTTGTTGATTTCATCTCTATGTGTGAGTAATTCTCCTTGGGTGAGGGATTCGGCCTAGCCATGTATATTTTGTGCATGTTATTTATCATAGATGGGATCATGTATTAGTTTGTATGACATGATGATTATTGTACCCTCTCTTGCCTCAATCTAAGGACTTGTCAGGTACCCAAGACCCCAAGGATTGATCCAGGTATAGGGAGTGTGAGTAATGACTAATCTGCAGGATGGGAACCCCAAGGATGTAAGGGGGTAATGCAGTATGTGAGGGATTTACTTGGGATTAACGGTGACATCACTATGCATATCATCAGTTCTCTTTCTTCTATGGATGAGACTAGTAGGTTATTGTTATAAGCGGTTGCTGAGGCAATAGCAATTATGGATGCACTGCCCACATATAATTATCTTCCTCTAACAATTACATGCATACTTTATTATTATCTTTTATTCCCATCAGATGTTTTTCACAGCTACTGGTGAAACCTAAAGACCCATGCCCTCTCTCTCCATCATCGACAACAACAAAAGATCACAAACTCTTGGTCTGGTAAAACACAAAAGGAATTCTAAAACTCTCGAAGGTCCGTTAAAGTAACCTGTCGTGGTGGTGGCATGGCAGATGCCATGGGTAGGCTTAAGTTGGGGGCCGAATGGGTGCTTGTGGTCACCGGGGAGGGAGTACACGGTCAAGCCATGCACGAAGAACAAGAATAACTCTCCAGACTTGGCAATTCGATTGATACCCCAAAGATTACAAGTGCTCCTTGAGCTGTTTAGGCTAGAGTTCACAACACTAGTTCCCTAGTTGGTCCAACCTCCTTCTACTACTGCTATGCCCTCCCTTATATAGGCAGTGCTAGCTAGCTAATACCCCTTTGGGTTCTAGGGTTTACTGTTTGGATCTTGGTCCCTACAATATGGGCCGGGTCATGGGATTGCCCTAAGCACAGAGGCCCGGTCCATAAAGCTTGACAGCTAACGGTCTCCTGGTACGCTGCTTCTTGTTCTTTTTGGTGTCACGCTGTTACTTTGTATGTCATCGCATGCTTTGGGCGTCACCCGACTCCTTTTATGTCATCCGGCATCGCCCTTCTCTTTTGACCATGCTTTACCATGGTCCCTCCTGAACCTTACTCGAAAAGGTGTCGCGTGTCCTTCTTGACTCGTCCCTTCCACGGTTGACTCGGTTCGTTGGTTCCTGCAAAGGTTACGAATTTGTCCTATGCGGGCTGACATAGTTTGTATGTCGTCTTTCATGCTTATCTTACCCGGCCGTTCTTACCCGGTCTGGTTCTTTCTTTACTCGGAGCCAACCCAGCTACGCTATGTTTCCCCTCTCGTGACCCTACCGGGGGTTATGCCCCCGACATTAGTCCCCGAAGCTGGTGAGGTCTAGCAGTTCAAGCTGTTAGGCGTCTCCAGGTTCCTTTTGTGTGAATGGAACTTAGTTTTTGTCTTTATCTGTCGCAACTTCGCACCCTGTCGGGTTATTCTGACAATTTCGGGTTAAATTTTTGACTTCTTGGCTCATTCTTGCCTCGAGCCGAGTTACTTTGGCCAATTCCGAGTCATTTTCGGCGCGTTTCAGTCACTGACATCTGGTAATCATGATTACTTGCCTCAATTTTTGTTCCAAACTCTGGCGGCACAGTGACGGCTGCGCAGTTATTCCCCGTCACTATGGTAGTCCCATCGACCTGCGCATGTTGTCCTTCTAGTCATGACGTGGCACGGGATTTTCCGTGTATCCTTGGCTATGTGGCGCTTGCTGACTGGCTTTCTCGGCCTGGTACACGGCCACACGCTGGCCGCACGACACAAATAGATCCCACGACCGGGGTTTTTACTGCCCTTAAGTATGGGTTGGGGGTTTCCACTTCCCCCATGCCCGTTCAGTTTTCCCTTTGCCTTTCTTCTTCCTCGCGCCCGCAAAATCGAACTGCCCCCTTTGCGGTTCCTTCTTCCTCCTGCTCTTGCGTTGCGATTGCCCCTGTCTTCTTTCCATTCCAGCACGGGTCCACGCTGTTCCAAGCCTCTTCCTACCGCGGAGGAGACGGACTCTGCTGATCTCATGGATGCTCACAACGACGCTGATGGTGATGAGTAGCAGGAGATTCCCGCCGGCGAACGCGGCGGCTGGGAAGGCTCGGAGGTCTCCATAGAGGAGGTGGAGTGGCTCCGCTCCACCAGATGCATTCCGTTGCAAGTGGATTGCCGTCTCCCTTCCGGTGAGATCTCTCCCAAACCTCAAGCTGGCGAGCGGGTGGTTTTCCTTTCCCATTTTGAACGCGGTTTCGCTCTTCCTGTGAGCACCTTATTCTCGTCGTTTCTTTCTACCTTCCATCTGCAGACCCACCATCTTCTTGCCAATGCGATTGGCTCTCTTTCTTGTTTCATCTCCGCTTGCGAGGCCTACCTTGGAATTTGGCCTACAGTTCCTTTATGGGCCAAATATTTTGGCTTTAAGGTTCAGGTTGTTCCTCAGCCTGGTGCTCCTCGATCCGAGAAGAGGCCGACCCGGTGCGGTGCTGCTAGCATCACGCCCAGGAGAGATTCTATCTTTCCTCGGGTTACTGGTATCGACTCCTACAAGAAGTGTCATAGAACCTTTTTCTATGTCAAAAACAGCGGGTCCACTGATAACATCCGACTTCCCCCTTTCTTGGATGAGGTCCCCAACAAGAAGCACTGGCATCTTGACCCGCGTGACCAAGACGCTGTGGTAAACGAGGCTAATGCAATCTTGGAAAGGTTGCTGTCGCCGGATGAGAACTTTCATCTCGCCGACTCTGACCTCATGTGCACCTTCGTCTCACGCCGGGTTAGCCCCATCCAAGCGAGGAGCCGAAAGATGTGCTTCATGAGTGGCTCTCACGATCCCACTCGGCACTCCACCATGGAGCTCACCCACGACTCCATTGCCCACCGAGTAAGCTCAATCTTTAAATTGAACTTGGCGGATGATTGGGCTTGGATTTGCCCGCCGTTTAGCCGGGTCAGGCCTGTCCCCTGGGTAAGTTTTCCGAATTACTTTCTCGCCGAGTAGGCTTTAGCTCTTTTTCCACTCTTAGTTTAGTTTTTAGTTTCTCATTCTGTTTGTCCTTCGCAGAATCTCCTTCACCAGGTTGATGACAGTACTGTCCCTCCTGGTTATCATGGGGACCGCTCCGACTCGGATGAGGTCGAGTATGACCTAGAGTGCTTCATGCCCATCCCGCACGCTGCGGCTGCTTCAGCTTCGGGTAAGAGTCAATCTCGCAATCCCTTACAAGATTGGTCTGACGATAATGATGATGAGGATTGTACGCTTTTGGAGGTATATGCCTTGTGACCTTAATCTCCTTGCTTATCCGAGTAAGCCCGTTATTTACTTATGCAGCTGGACAGGTAAATGACACTCCTCCTCTCGCCGTGGATGGAGTCGGCAAGATCCCTGTCGCCAAGCCGAAGCGACATGGATCCTCCTCCAGCACTCAGCCGGCCAAGAAGAACAAGCCCACTCCGGCAGCTCCTGCTGCCTCTGCTGCTGTCGGCCTGGGTGAGACTCGCCAAGCTGCTGGGCACCGAGTCACACGCCGAGTCATCCGTGACCCGGTTGTCACCGGATAAGCTTTTTGTACTCTGCTTGCTCCATTATTTTCTTTTTCATCACTGATGTTCTCTCATATATGTCTTGTTGTTTTCAGTGTCGCACCTTTGATGGCGAATCAAGATGCTTTTAGCATTGCCTCACCGCTTATGCCTGCACCTCCTCCAGCTGACTCGGCGGCTCCGAGTCCCGTCTGGGTTGAGGCTCGCACTGTTGAGGCTCACGCTTCTTAGTGTCAGTCAGACCTGGTGGGTCATATGGCTGACGCCCCTGGCGCTGGTCAGGAGAAACTTCCTGATCTTGGTGCCCGTGAATCTGGCGCCGAGAAACCTTCTGCCACCAGTTCCTCTGGCATCAGCCCTCAAGCTGATGTGAATGAACAACTTCCTGATCTTGGAGCCAGCAAAACTGCTGAGCCCAGTCAGGTGGCTCCACGTTCTTCGTCAAATCCTTCTGCTCGCTCTCCAATTCTGTCAAAGGGCCAGACCCAGCCCAAGGCTTCTGGTTCTACTCGCCCCTCATCTGGCAAATCCACCACTTCCAAGCAAACTACACTAGTCTGCACTTCGGGTTCTGCTCCTCAGATCCGGCCTCCGACGTCGGCGACAATGATCGCTTCAACGGGTAAGGGGGACGAATCTGTGGCTGCCGGTTCAGGTGATGGCTCTAGGGCTGTTACCCTCCATACTTCTGCTGCTGAGACCCGTGCCACTTTGGGAACCGCCCTGAAAACGGGTCAAGTTCTTACTCGGACGCTTAGTGGCAAGAGCCTTGGTTCGGCTGAGCCTTACGCCGTGGCGTGGAATGCAGCAGGCGAGCAGGAGGCCAGCACTCGTGCCTGCAAGAAGCTGAAGCTAGGCCCCAAGGCCGTCTCAGACATGACCCAGCAGGCCATTGCTCTGATGGCCCGTGCCGACGAAGTAAACGAGGTAAAGTAAATTCTTACTCTTCTGTATTGTTGAGTATTTCCATTATACATATCCCCTAGTCCCCGAGGTTACGATTGAGTAAGGCACTTACTCGGCCGTAAGCTCTCACCAATCACTTTAATCTTTGAATCCCAAGCTTGCATGTTAGAGCTTCGATCCCTAGCCCTCGAGGTTACTGTCGAGTAAGGAACTTACTCGGCTGTAAGCTCTTAAGCTTTTTTATTCGGCAGGTTGCCTGACTTGACTCTTCCTTATTGTCTATCTTCTTTGATTATCTCACGCATAACGAGCACACCAAAGTGCACCAAGCTCTCGTCCTGGCGCATCGCAAGCTCAAACTTGCGTATGAGAAGCTACAGACTGACACCCAAGGCCAAGGTAATATCTTTGCTCTTCCTTTTTTCTATTCGGTGTAATTTTCCTTGGTTCATTTTCTCATTTTTTTCTCTCGCTCTTGTTCCATGACCTTTTCGATCTACCATCAATGATCTTCACTCGCAAATCAGCGAGGCTGAGAGTAAATTTCTTGCCTCCCTAAGCCAATAGCTGAAAGTTTTCTGTTGGTACTGACAAATATTTTTCCTGAATAAGCAGAGAAGCACCAAGACAAACTCCAGAAGGAGCGCGATGAGGTGACTCGGCTGAAGAAACTGATGGCCGAGACGGAGCAGAAGCACTTGGCCGAGGTGAAAGGGCTGAAGGAAGAACTTGCTGAGAAGAGTGAGCAGCAGGCCGCCAGCGCTGAGAAGACCAAGAGGCTGCTCGACGAGGTTGAATCATCGGTCGAGTCGGCAAATCTGAACTTGGATGCCCATCAAGCCAAGACCAAGACTTGGCATAGCAAACTCACCGCCATCAACTTCTTTCTCGGTAGCGAGTTCTTACTCTTTACGCACCGTATAAGTCCTTCTGGACTTCTTCCATCTGCCCTTGTTACTTGCTAACTTTCTCTTTTTGCTTGCAGAGAATTTTCCTGAGGCCAACATGTTTTCCATCCAAGCCATGAAGAAGGTGAGAGCCGAAGCTGGTGCTCCTGCTGACGGCGAGGTGTCCACGGAGGAGCTCCTCGCAGCTGTGTCTAAACGGGTCAAGACCCTCAGGTCTTGCGGTGTGGACTTGCTCAAGTTGGCTATCCATGTATTTCGTATGCTCTGGCCAGATGAGGACCCACCCGAACTCATCGAGCCACTTGCCGACAGATTACTCCTTACTAAAGACCGGCTGGATCAATGGCATGAGTCGGCCGGCCGAGCTACAGCGGACAAGGCTATCTCCTTCGTGCTTTCATGGTACGAGGACATCAACCTCGATGTTCTTGCTCGCATAAGGGGGGATGGCAAATGGCTGAATGACCCAGAGCTGATCAAGAAGCGCTAGGAGCGAGCTTATGCCATGATCGAGTACACCATGGTGAACGCTTGGTGTGACGGGCCTAGCTTCCTCGACCTTGGCGACCCGCTCGTCGAAGTTGCTGATGAAGAGGATGGCGACATCGAAGCAACCGAGTCAGATGATCCAGATGACCCGGCCACAGATGCCCCTCACCCGACCGCTGCTCCAAGCACCACTCCTGGCTCCAAGAATGCTCCTCCGAGTTCTTCCGCTCCCTAGGCTATCCAATACTCGAACTTTGATCAGATCCCCGGTATGCCGGGTACATATGTTACATACATTGCACTTTTAAGTTTCATTATGTGCCTTTTGATAAGCTTTACACGTTTGCATTATGTTCTAAGAGCGAATCATTCAAGGACAAGTCCCCGAGTTTCATTTTGCCGTGTCACCTTTCCTTGCCTTTGGCCCTTGTCTACCTTTTTCGGTGTTCGACATTAGGGTCTCAAAGTACGAAGGATATAGTTAGCGGGTATGAAACTTGGATAACTTGGCCGAGATTACTCGACACGCGGTATAACGCGACCTGATGGGGGAATACCAATCGGGGTATACCCACGAAGCGGATTCGCCAGCTGGATCGAGCCGAATGGAACCTAGCCCTGAGCGGGTCGACTAACTGACGGCGATCGCATCTTGGACCAGACGAGTGGCGCCGACTGGAGGCCCAAGACGGCGACTACAATACGTATCCCACCAAAACCCTTGTAAAACCTAATCGTTGCATATATAAAGCCACCAGGCACCCCAGGGTAGGCTCTCCCACAATAGATCGATCTAGTCTCCCGCCACGGCTCCCATGTAAACCAATCTATGATCATATACTGGATTGATAGCAGGACGTAGCGATCCTCCACCGAGGGGACGTGAACCTGGGTACATCGTGTGCCAATCTCGCTCTCGGATTCTCCTATGTCTCCTTGCTCCCTCTACGTAAGCTACCCCCAGTAGCATCTGCCGTGCAATACCACGACAGTTGGCGCCCACCGTGGGGCAAGCGATGCTTGGAGGGTGATAATCCGGGCGGGATCCCTCATCCCCAACGACTCTCGAATTCATCCGGGCAAACGATCTACTTCAATGAGTTCGTCGTCAACCAGAGATTGGAAAAATAAGATCCAATCTGAAGAGCGGTACGATTGCTGCTGTCATCACGCCGCGGCATGGCTGTTCGATCGGCATGGCTGTTCGATGCCAACACTAATCCTGGTTTACAAGCCCGGATCAAGCTGCAGCCTCCACGCGACCTAAGAAGGCTCGATCCCAGATCGACCTAACCAATGGGTTCTTTCTATCCGATCTCCTCTTGTATTCATCATTTTATTAATTAATTAATATTTTATTTATTCATATCTAATCGCGTATGCATGTTTCTTGTACGCGTCGCTAGAGGATTAATCCACGAGCGAATGATTACATCTCTCGTGCCCAGGTCCTAAGGCAGGGCTATCATCAATCAAAGAGGCAACGATGGGAGCATGCATCCAATTTGAATAAACGATCTCTCTCTTCTATTTAATATTTATAGTACACGACCATGTCTACTAATGTGTTTGTATCTGCAAATACTAGGAGAACAAAGTCACGAAGGAGTGGCGACGCACTGTTCGCATCAAATACCTACGAGATTGACAATCCTCGCAATGCATCGTCGACGTTGGATTAACCCAACGAATCTCTCTCATGATTACTCTGTCTATTAATTATTTTCTTCGATCTAATACTTTACATGGCTGTTTTGCAATACCTTTGGCGACCCGTCCATCGCGGACTCGCCATGTTCCGCAACTCGCCTAAACACGAACAAGCTTAAACACGGACTTGTTAGGCTTGGGGACTTGTCTGTCGTGGAATCGCTCAATGCGGACTCATCATGCTAACAACAGTGGCACTCGCCGGTCGCCCTTCCTCACCATTCGCCGCGCTCGGAGACTCGAAGCGCTCCAGACAGCGGAACTCGCCGGTCGCTCGACCTCGGCGCTCGCCGGTCGCTCGACCTTGCCGTTCGCCGCGCTCGGGGGCTCGGCGCTCGCCGGTCGCTCGACCTCGCCGTGGTTCGAAGACTCGGCGCTTGTTTCGACCTCGCCGCTCGCCGCTCAATCGAGTTGAACAGACATACACATACACTTCTCTCTTACTCGTTATTCTCTCAAATAATAATTATTTGATTTATTCATCAACGCTTCACGCTGTTTATTTGTATATGTATGAAATCACATTTGAGACAATGGAGTTGCGAAGGAGCCAACTTAGTCGCTCGGCTGTCGCGGATTCTCTACGCCCGCCGCGGACCGCCTGTCGTGGACTCGCCATGCTGCGAAACTCGCCTAAACGCGGACTCGCTAGGCTCGGGGACTCTCCCGTTGCGGACTTGCCTGCCGCGTCGACTTCGCCATAGCGCGACCTCCGTCCGCCGCGTAGACTTTTTCCGGCTAAACACCGTGCGGCCCTGTCCGCTACGAAAAATGCGTACGCCACGCCTGCTAAGGGACCTTCATCGTCCGAGTCGCCAGAGAGGGTCGCTTTCCACGCTGCATAGACTCACCACTGGACGTCTCTTCCCCTCGGGAAAAATCATTTCGCCTTTGTCAACCTTTGAAAGAGCGACTCGCAATGGCCAAGTAGTGCGGACGAGGACTCGCAAACCGAGCCTCAGTTCATCCACAAAAAACGCTAACCGAGAGCCATCATTGGAGTCGCCTTGCTCGACTGGCCTTCCGGGCCAAGACAAATGGCAGTGCTACACAAACAACACCATGTCCTCCTCAACCTTAGATAGCGCGACTCGCATGGCCAAGTACTGCGGACGAGGACTCGCAAACTGAGCCTCAGATTGTCCAGGAAGAACGCCAAGTCGAGAGCTATCTTTGGAGTCGCCAAGCGACTGGCCCCCCGGGCCAAGACGAGAGACTCGCTAACAAAAACAGCGCAATCAACATCATCGCGGACTCGCAATCATCGCGGACTCACCACACTCGGGGACTCTCCCCTCGCGGATTCCCAATCATCGCAGACTCGCCACACTCGGGGACTCTCCCCTAGCGGACTCGCGATCATCACGGACTTGCCACACTCGGGGACTCTCCCCTCGCGGACTCGCGGTCATCGCGGACTCGCCACACTCAGGGACTCTCCCCTCGCGGACTCGCAGTCATCGCGGACTCGCTATCATCAACGACACGCCACGATCGGTGACTCGCCCGCCGTGACCACGCCATCACGGCCTCGCCATCGCGACCTCGCCCTCGCGGACTCGCCATGCTCACGGACTCGCCATGCTAACATCGTGCTTTTTCCTCCTTCTTAGCAAAGCGGTGTCTTTCTCGCCACTCGCCGCGCTCGGGGGCTCGGCGCTCGCCGGTCGCTCGTCCTCGCCACTCGCCATGCTCGGCAGCAACCACTACTATTTTCAGAATATGCATCTCTAAAGAGCCTCGAGTCGCCTCTACAAGCCAACTCGAGCCTCGGGGACTACGCCTAGGCATGCTGTGTGCATGCGTGGTTCCATGACCGCGGCTCGCCCTTGTCGACTCGCCACTGCGGACTCTCCACTCGTGTACTCAACGCGCTCAGGGACTCGCCACCACGGACACTCACCCTCGCGTACTCGACACGCTCGGGGACTTGCCACCACGGACTCGCCCTCGCGTACTCAACGCGCTCGGGGACTAGGCGCGCTACAGACAGCGCCACTGCCGGTTTCCCAACCTCGCCACTCGGTGCACTCAGGGACTCAGCACTCGCCGGTCGCTCGACCTCGCCACTCGCCGCGCTCGGGGACTCGGCACACTCCACGTTCGGGGACTCGCCGCAATTGGCGGCTTCACCGACACCCTGCGTCTTTCGCCAACTGGCCATCACCGACTGGCTCACGCCGACCGCCTCCCGCTTCACGGTTCTTTTCTCTGTTCAGGAGCTCGTCGCTGATTCGCTATGACCCATTGTCAAGACTCTCCGCGCCCTGCCTCAAGCCCACATCGAATCGACAACGCGCTCGGGGACTACTGATGGGGGAATACCAATCGGGGTATACCCACGAAGCGGATTCGGCAGCTGGATCGAGCCGACTGGAACCTAGCCTGGCGGGTCGACTAATCTGGCGCATGCTGGACCCAGACGAGTGGCGCCGACTGGAGGCCCAAGACGGCGACTACAATACGTAGCCCACCAAAACCCTTGTAAACCCTAATTGGCTGCATATATAAAGCCACCAGGGGCACCCCCACGGGGTAGGCTCTCCCACAATAGATCAGATCTAGTCTCTCCCTCCGCCTACAGCGGCACCCATGTAAACCAATCTATGATCATATACTGGATTGATAGCAGGACGTAGCGATCCTCCACCGAGGGGACGCGAACCTGGGTACATCGTGTGCCAATCTCGCTCCCGGATTCTCCTACGTCGCCTTGCTCCCTCTACGTAAGCTACCCCCAGTAGCATCTATCGTGCAATACCACGACACGACCTGCAGAGACTTAGGCAAAAACTAAAGCCGACTCGCATTTCTCCTTTGTATTATCCGGCGTTCGTGTTTACCCGTCTTACATCTTTTTCTCTTGCTTGCCATGAAGCCGTGTTTTCGGACAACAGCATAGTAGAAGAGTTGATTTCTTCCGAGTAAACACTACTTGTTCCGAGATAAATTTTGGGTATCACGCCAGCCGACGTAAAATAATTGAAATGGAAAATTTAAGGGGTAGTCCCTGAGTCAGTTTTTCGAATCATACCATTTTATTATTAGCACATAGCCGGCAAACATGTCTGACGTATGAGAGTTCGAGTGATACATGCACTGCTTCTCCTACGTATAGAAGGGACGAAGCAGTGCCACATTCCATGGCATTTTGATTTCATCTCCTGACCTGTCCGCCTCGTTATTTTGCGCTTCACAAGCGTCTATGAGATAGTAGGAATCATTGTGCAATGCTTTGCTTACAATGAATGGACCTTCCCATGGAGGTGATAATTTATTCATTCCTGTTGTGAGTTACACCAGCCTTAGCACCATATCTCCTTCTCGAAAAACACGAGGTTGCACTTTCTGGCTATGGTATCGTCGGAGATTTTTTTGATATATAGCAGATCTGGATAATGCCAGTTGCCTTGCTTCTTTGATAAGTCTACTCCATCTTCTCTGGCCTCTTTTACCTCGGCTTCCGAGTATTGCCTTATCCTTGGCGAGTCATACTCTATGTCGGCAGGCAAAACCGCTTCCGCCCCATATACGAGGAAAAATGGCATATAACCAGTTTACCGATTCGGAGTTGTTCTTAGGCTCCATAGTACTGAGGGTAGTTCCTCTATACAACAACCAGGTGATCTCTGGAGTGGTTCCATTAAGCGGGGTTTTATCCCGGATAGAACTAAGCCATTTGCCCGTTGAACTTGTCCATTTGATTCTGGATGGGCGACTGATGCTACATCGAGTATTATTCGGTGTTTCCCACAGAAGCGAGCAAAAGCTCCTTCGGCAAAGTTCGTGCCATTGTCAGTGATCACACTGTGTGGGTAACCGTATCTGAGTATTATATCCCTTAAGAATGTGACAGCTGTTTTACCGTCCAATTTCTTGATCGGTTTCACTTCTATCCACTTGGTGAACTTATCAATCATGACCAAGATATGAGTCATACCTCCTCTTGCTGGTTTGAATGGTCCTACCATATCTAGGCACCATACTTCAAAAGGCCAAGTAATTGGTATAGTCTTCAATTCAGACGCTGGTAAATGCGACTTGGACGCATAGTGTTGACAACCACTGCATCTTCCGACTAACTCTTGCACTTGTACCAATGCGCTTGGCCAGTAGAATCCATGTCGGAATGCCTTGGCTACAAATGCTCTTGATGGCGCATGGTGCCCGCACTCTCCTTGATGGATATCCAATAAGATCTCCTGGCCTTTCTCTGAGCTGATACAATGCTGCAGTACACTTGTCACACTTCGCTTGTAGAGTTCCTTGTTGATTATGGTGTACGCTTTTGCTCTTCGTGCTGTTTGCCTTGCCAATGTTTCATCACTCGGCAAAGTCCCATCTTTCAAATAGCTGAATATTGGCTATGCCCATATTGGTATTAGTGGTTCTGGATCTGCCTCAACATCAATGTCCATTGGTTCCGCCGACATATGCTCTGCCGACATAACATGAGGAGTCCCCGAGTGTGATTCGGCGATCCCTGGATTGAACGGATCAGTCCTCGAGTGACTCGAACCTACCCCTGAGTCGATGTCCATTGGCATTGCCTCTGATTCCTGACTCGCCGGGATGACCCTGATTGATTCGGACTCCGGTGACGGCTTGATCGATGGCTTCCTGAGATGCTCCAACGCTACCCCTGGTGGTATTGCTTGCCTAGATGATCCTAGTTGGGATAATACACCTGCTGCCCCATTTTCTGCTCTAGGAATGTGATGAAATTCACAACCGTCAAAATATCCCAAATTTGTTGCACGTGGAAACGATATAATGCCATGTTTGCGTCCAGAGCATCCCAATGTCCAGACACTTGCTGAATCGCCAAAACACATGATCCTTTTGATACCAATTTCCTTGGCTACTTTAATGCCATGGACAAGTGCTTCATACTCGGCAACGTTGTTAGAAGCAGCAAAATGAATCTGCAACACATACCTCAGTTGATACCTCTTTGGAGATGTGAGCACTATCCCGGCGCCCAGACCCATTTTCGTCTAGGACCCGTCAAAATGCATTTTCCAGTAATTTGGATCTAGTAGTGGTGGTTTGTACTGCATTTCCATCCATTCTACAAAGAAATCTGCAACAGCTTGAGATTTTATTGCATCTCGCCTATCATATTGTAGAGTGTATGGTGCCAGTTCGATGGCCCATTTGGCGACTCGGCCGCTGGCATCTTTGCTGCCCAATATATCCGAGATAGGTGCCTCGCATATTACCCAGATTGGGTGTTCTTGAAAATAATGTTTCAGCTTCTTTGCTGCCATATATACCCCATATGTCATCTTCTGATAATGCAGGTAATTCTGTTTCGAGACAGAGAGCACTTTGCTCAAGTAATACACCGGTCTTTGGACTGATTTACCCCCTTCTTCACGTTCAACCACTATTACTGACTTACAACTATGTTGGTTGCGGCGACATAGAGCAACATTGGCACCTTGGATAGTGGTGACGCTAATATTGGTGTTGTTGCCAACATTTTCTTTGGTTCATGGAAAGCGCTATCATCTTGCTGTGTCCATGTGAATTTGTCTGATTTCTTCATCAGCTGATATAGTAGTAGGGCTTTTTCACCTAGCCGACTAACAAACCTTCTCAACGAGGCCAGGCATCCAGTAAACTTCTGGACATCATTGAGGGTTTTTGGCAATTCCATTCTTTCGATGGCCCTGACCTTTGTTGGGTTAGCTTCGATTCCTCGGCTGGATACAAGGAATCCGAGTAACTTGCCAGCCGGGACACCAAATGTACATTTTTCCGGGTTAAGCTTCATCCGGAATCTTCTCAAGTTTGCGAATGTTTGACGCAAGTCCTTAGTTAGAGTATGACTTTGTTTGGTTTTTATTACCACGTCATCGACGTATACTTGAACATTTTTGTCCAATTGATCTTGCATGCATCTTTGATATGTTGCGCCTGCATTTCTCAATCCGAATTGCATGGTGCGATAGCAATAAGCCCCGTACGGGGTGATAAAAGCTGTCTTTATTTGATCATTTGGATTCAGTGGTATCTGATGGAATCCTGAATACG
Organism: Avena longiglumis; assembly: GCA_030063025.1. Lineage (NCBI taxonomy): Eukaryota > Viridiplantae > Streptophyta > Magnoliopsida > Poales > Poaceae > Avena > Avena longiglumis. The sequence continues at coordinate 49,512,203 of CP125976.1, read as the reverse complement.
CATCCACAAACGACAACAACTCACACCCAACAGTAGAATCTATGACTTGATAGATCCGAGGCAGAGGAAATGGATCTTTTGGACACGCCTTATTGAGGTTCGTGTAATCAATACACATGCGCCATACCACTGCCACGTTCGGGTCATCTTTTTTCTTCTCGACCAAGACTGGATTTGACAACCAGTCTGGGTGCAGTACTTCTATGATGAATCCAGCAGCTAAGAGTTTTGCAATCTCGGCAGTTATTACTTTCCTCCTATCTTCGGCGAAGCGGCAAAGGGGTTTCTTCACCGGCTTTGCATCTGCTCTTACATGAAGAGAGTGCTCAGCCAGCTCCCTCGGAACCCCTTGCAGATCTTGAGTGGACCATGCAAAGATGTCCCGATTCTCACGGAGGAAGCTAGTGAGCTTGTTTTCCTATTTGTCTGTAAGGCCAGCCCCAATGGTAACTGTATGCTCTGGGAAAGTTTCATCCACCTGCACCTTCTTGGTTTCCTTGGTAGCTTGAAATAACACACTGCCATGCGGGTTGGTGAGTGACGACATGGACATTTGTGCTGCTTTGGCCAATGCTGCCACTTCCAACATCTGAATTTTCTCTTGTGCTATGACGAGTGACTCGGCCAGTGAAGATTCGGCTGAGGCACAAGCAATAGATATTTTGTAATCTCCTTCAACTATGATCACCCCACATGGGCCTGGCAGCTTCATCTTCAAGTAAGCGATGTGAGGAGTAGCCATGAACTTTGACATAGACGGACTGCCGAGTAAGGCATGATGTGAGCTGACCAAATCTACCACCTCGAACTCTATAGCTTCAGTGCGACAATTTTCTCTGTTGCCTAATAAGACGTCGACCCAGATCTTGCCAATTGGCTCACAGGACAGTCCCGGCACGATACCGTGGAAAGTTGTCTTAGTCGGCTCCAGCATGTTCATGGTAATTCCTAACTTGAGCATGGTATCCTTGTACATGATGTTGATGCTACTGCCATCATCGATCAATACCTTTGAAAATTTCACGTTGATATCTGGGCCCATGAATGTTGGATCCAAAACCAGAGCGTATCCTCCAGGGGTTGGCATGATCTTGGGGTGATCTTTTATACTCCAAGTTATCTCTTGCTCAGACCAATGCATGTACTTGGGAATTGCCGGCATCATGGCATTCACTTCCATCATTCGTCGCTACTGGCACTTCTTGTCATTTGTCTCTGTGACAAAGACAACATAGCTCTGGTGATGTTTTCTGTACTCATTTCTGGTTTCGTGGTCGACATGAGTGTCGTCACCTCTTGGATTCTGAAACTGGTGCACAACTTCTCTTCTTTCTTGATTCTGATACCTCGGCTGCCTGTTTTCATATCTGTTATCTGCTCCTACTGCTTGAGCATTTCCTCATGTAAGTGGTGGAGGGGGAGGTGGTGGAAGCTGCTTATTCGACGAGTCCACTCTATCTCCTTTCTGAAACCAAGTGCATTGCCTCGTCGTGTGATTGGCTGGTTTACTCGGACTAGGCGTGTGAAACTTACATGGCTGATCCAGCATCATCTCATAGGTGTATTTTTGTCGGTCCTGATACTGCTTCCTCTGATCGTATGGCCTTTTGCCGTCATTCTTTGGCACCCATTGTTGTTGACCATTTGTCCTTTGACGCTAACTACTTCCAGCATCTGGATGATCCTGACTCACAGCCGCAACCTGAGTCGAACCATATATGTAATGGTCTTTCGTCTCTTCTCTTGCTTTTGTATTCGGATCTTTCCTGGCGCCTTTGCGACCCGATAGTGTCATAGATCTAAGTCTCAGTCATCCCGTCTGCCGACATGAGCAGCGGCTGAGTCGGATCTCCTAATGCATACGAGTCGGCAATTCTTATCGTCTTTGCTAGGCTTTCCGGCATATCTCTTTGTAACCTTTGCCATAGCACACTTCCATGTATACATCCTTGTGCAAACCATGCGATTGCTTGTGACTCGATTACCCCTTCACAAGAGTTACGCATCGTACACCACCTTGTGAGGAATTCCCTGTCTGTCTCATTCGGTCTTTGCTTGCACATTGCTAGTTGTTGTGGGCGATTCGGCCTCTTGTAAGTGCTCGTGAAATTTCTCACGAAAGCGTCATGAAAATCGATCCAACTATTGATGCTTCCGGGTGGAAAATAGTTCAACCATATCCGAGTTGGTCCTTCCAGCATCTGCGGCACGTAACGTACTGCCCATCTCAAGTTTCCCTGCGCGATCTTTACAGCGGTTCCATAATCTATGAGCCAGTATTCTGGCTTTGTGCTTCCATCATACGTTTTTGTCCCTCTGGCCAGCTGAAAATTTGGCACCGGTGGCTCCTTCATGATCCTTGGGCCAAAGCACGGTGGACCCTGTGGACCTTGCGATTCAATTATCTCTGCCATTTTTATGCGGTCAAGCTTCATCCTTGCATCATCCGGCTGAAGGTTCCTGCCTCCAAATCTTGCTCCCATTGCTTGATATGCATGATCCGGCAGTTCATACCCGTCATTTACCATAGCCGAGTAACCATCATTATACTTATTCGCGTTCGGGTCAGCAGGCTGTTGAACTGCCTTTCCCGCGCTTTGCTGTCTTCTTTCCGGCTAAGCCGGTGCATTATTCGGAGCTGGATTTCCTCCTCCTGCCGAGTGAGTTCCGCGCCTAGCATGCGGCGCAAAATTTTGCCCTATGTTGTCATTTATCTGCCCAATTTTCTCCTGGTTTTCATTTTCTTGGGGATTATTTCTTTTTTCCCCTTGCGCATGCGCCGGGTTTCCTTGAACCACTGCCGGATCATAGGCGACCATCTGCTTGTTTCTTCCAGAATCCACACTTTTTCTTTTCTCGGCCTAGGCACCGCTCCGGGTGAGGATGTTGTGTGCCCAACCGATCTTGCCGGGACAGGAGTCGCTGAGTGAACCAGTTGTGACCTCCCTGCTATACCCGGGTTTGCTCTGTAATATGCCTCATTCAGCATGATGTCTGCTTTTACTAACTCATTGACTCGTTCTTGCTTCCTTTTCTTTGCTTCCCCCTCCAAGTGGGGTAGTTCTGCCATTCTTTATGCTTGCTCCGCAGTTAATTATTCTTTGTGTTGTACGTTGGACGCATGGCCGTCTCATTGCTGTTCTCCGGTGTTATCTTCGATGTTGCATCTGCCAGCTCTTCGTTCAGATTCCTTCCTCTCAATCTTGTTGCATCAAGCCGGGTTTTGTGCCCTTGACTCGATTTGCCGAGTTGAGCTCTCGGATGGTGATATCCACATCCTGCTATAACTGTGCTAGCTATTTGGCTTTCTCCAGGACTTTTATCCTGGCTTCCTCCAACTCGGCTTGCACACGCGCCGGGTCAGTTGCATGCGCCACTGGCTCTGCCAACTTGTCTATCGCTTCCTGCAGCTCCTTAGCCCTCTTGTTCCTAAATATGTTCTCTGGTTTTTCCAGCGGCGCCTTTGCTGTTCTTGCAGCCCTTGGCATTTCCTCATGATTTCCTCCCTTTGCGTTCCCATTCACCGCTGGAACTACTAGAGGAGTTGTAGGGTTTGGGGCTATCATCATTACCTCCATGGAGACAAGTTGATGTGGTTTTCCCGTGACAGGAGCCGTTGGAGGATCCGGCGCCAGGACGACGTGCTCAGGATATGCGCGCTCCACGTGCACCGCAACGTAGACCTGGTGCTCGTCGAACTTGATGAAGTGACCACCCCTAGGGAACGGCTTGGTCCTGAAGCAGTCCGCGTTGTCGCTGACAAAGTTGAGCGCTACAAACCTCTGGATCAGGCCGGAATAGACGCGCTCGCCGTTCTTGGCGATGTTGTTGCCCGTCCGGATGAAGACTCCATCAAGCACCTGCTTTAGCCCCACGGTGGGCGCCAACTGTCGTGGTGGTGGCACGACAGATGCCATGGGTAGGCTTAAGTTGGGGGTCGAATGGGTGCTTGTGGTCACCGAGGAGGGAGTACATGGTCGAGCCATGCACGAAGAACAAGAAGAACTCTCCAGACTTGGCAATTCGATTGATACCCCAAAGATTACAAGTGTTCCTTGAGATGTTTAGGCTAGAGTTCACAGCACTAGTTCCCTACTTGGTCCAACCTCCTTCTACTACTGCTATGCCCTCCCTTATATAGGCAGTGCTAGCTAGCTAATACCCCTTTGGGTTCTAGGGTTTACTGTTTGGATCTTGGTCCCTACAATATGGGCCGGATCATGGGCTTGCCCTAAGCCCAGAGGCCCGATCCATAAAGCTTGACAGCTAACGGTCTCCCGGTACGCTGCTTCTTGTTCTTTTTGGCGTCACGCTGTTACTTTGTACGTCAGCGCATGCTTTGGGCGTCACCCGGCTCCTTTTGTGTCACCCGACATCGCCCTTCTCTTTTGACCATGCTTTACCATGGTCCCTCCTGAACCTTACTCGGAAAGGTGCCGCGTGTCCATCTTGACTCGGCCCTTCCACGGTTGACTCGACTCGTTGGTTCCTGCAAAGGTTACAACTTTGTCCTATGCTGGCCGACATAGTTTGTATGTCGGCTTTCATGCTTATCTTACCCGGTCGTTCTTACCTGGCCTGGTTCTTTCTTTACTCGGAGCCAACCCAGCTGCGCTATGTTTCCCCTCTCGTGACCCTACCGGGGGTTATCCCCCCGACATAACCTTACTACGCTTTCTGCTTCCCGAGGATTCAATAACCTAGGTCTACTAGGGAAAAAGAGCTATACTACATCCGTAATCCGGATTGAAGGTATCAACCCTTTTCCTAGCACCGTTGCTGGGGAAGAAATAGCTACCCTGGTGAGGTTAGTAGGAACCTTGCTAGTTTTAATTCTTATTTTTAATTTTGTTAGTTTGCTTTTAGTCTTTTTTGAAAAAAAAATAGTTAGTCTTTTAATTCTTGTTTTTACTATCATTATTATTTGTTTAAGAAAATCCAAAAACATAGGTAATATGGCTGAAAAGAAGCTTGGGGAGTTTGCAACTCCCAAAAATGATTATTTGCGTACTCCTATTACACAGCCAGCAATTACTGCTGAAGATTATGAAATTAAGTCCCACTATTTAGGTTTGGTTCAACAGAATCAATTTGGAGGCTCTGCTATTGAGGATGCAGGTATGCACTTGAATACTTTCACTGAAATATGTGATATGATGCATATTAAAGATGTTTACCCTGATGCGGTCAAGCTGCGCTTATTTCCTTTCTCTCTTAGAGGAAGAGCAAAAGAATGGTTGCTATCTTTGCCTAGAAATACTATTGCATCATGGATGGAATGTACTTCTTTATTTATGACTAAATTCTTTCCACCTGCAAAGACTATGCAACTAAGATCTAATATTAGTGGTTTTAGACAGGAAGAGCGTGAGCCACTAGCGCTTGCATGGGAGAGAATGAAAGAATGCATGAGAAATTGTCCCAGCCATGGGATGGAAGATTGGTTAATTCCCCATTTATTTTATAATGCTCTTAACCATGTATTTAAGTCTTTGCTTGATACTGAAGCTGGAGGAATATTTGTGGGTAAACAAATTACCAAAACAAAGCAGCTGCTAGACAATATGCAAGACAACCATGCCCAATGGCATGTAGAAAGATCAAACACGAAGAAGGTGAACTCCATTGCACCTCAAGTAAAATAATATCTGATACGTCGTAAACGTTTCTTTAATTTTTGATACTCCATGCTTGTTTTGTACCAACTATCTTGTGTTTTGTCTACACTTTGAGACATTTTTATAAATTTTCTGGAACTAAACTATTAACAAGATGCCACAGTGCCAGTTCTTGTTTTTTGATGTTTTTGGTTTCAGAAAAGCTAGTAAATAAATATTCTCTGAATTGGACGAAACAAAAGCCAAACTTCCTATTTTTCAGAGGCAAACACAGAGTCCAGAGGCCAGAGGGAGGCACACCATAGGGCGGCCACACCAGGCCTAGGCGCAGCTAGGGGGTGCACCGCCCTATGGTGTTCCCCCTGGTCCTCTACCGACCTTTCCCTTTTGCCTATATAAACCCCCCGAGGAGAAAACCCTAAGTACCCGATCAGAAATCCATGAAAACTTTCGTATTCGCCGCCACCATCGTCCCTAGATCGGGAGGGATCTGAAGCTCTTCCCGGCACCATGCCGTAGAAGGGAGATTGATACGTCGGAAACATATCTATAATTTTTGATGTTCCATGCTTGTTTAGTATCTACATTGATTTGCTTTGTCCACACTTTGAGGTGTTTTTATATCTTTTCTGGAACTAACCTATTAACAAGTTTCCACAGTGTCAGTTGCCTGTTTTCTTCTGTTTTTGGTTCCAGAAAAGCATAAAATCAATATTCTCGGAATTGGATGGGACAAAAGTCAAAGTCACTATTTTACCGTGGGCGACGAAGTCGGAGGAGAGCGGAGGCGAGCAGGCCAAACCCTAGGCACGGCCAAGCTGGCCAAGACCGCCAAGGTGTGCCCTGGCGCCTCGCCGCCTTCGCCTATAAGAAGTCCCTGATGCAGAAACCCTAGGCACCTGATCAAAACTCCATGAAACCGTCTATAGCCGACGCCACCATCGTCCCTAGATCGGGGGGGTCTGAAGTTCTTCCCGGCACCCTGCCGGAGGGTAGATCATCCCGGAGGCCTTCTTCTCCGGTATGATGCGTGAGTAGTTCCACCTTGGACTACATGTCCATGTAGTAGCTAGATGGTTGTGTCTCCTCCTTGTGCTTTCATGTATAGATCTTGTGAGCTCCGTTCATGATCAAGATCTAATCTATTTGTAATCATGCATGTTGTGTTTGCGGGGATCCGATGGATATTGATATTACTATGTCAGATTGATTAATGGTTTTGTCTATATGATTCTATCATGCTTGTGTTGTTTGTGATCTTTCATGCTCTCCGTTGTTAGTAGCTATCTTGTCCAAGTAGTTGCTAGTGACTCCAAGAGGGGGTATTTATGCTCGATAATGGGTTCATGCCTCTAGTTTCCAAGGGAAGTGACAGAAATCTCTTCGGTTATAGATGTGTTGTTTATACTAGGGAGAAAACAACGATCACTTGTTCATGGAACAAGTGGATTGTTTACCTTACACACTTTGCTTAAAGCAATTGTCTGTTGCTTGCAACTTAATACTGGAGGGGGTTCAGATGATAACCCAAAGGTAGACTACTAGTCATAAATGCAGCTGGACGGTGGTCTATGTATCTTGTTGTATTGCCCAATCGAATCTCATAGGATCTTTTTGTCTGGTATTGCATTGTTTTGCCTTGCTCAGTTCCTATCAATTGCCCTGCTGTAATTTGTTTACCCTTCATGCCATGTTGTTTATCTAAGGAGAGCACCTCTAGTGAACTATGGACCCCGGTCCAATCTTTACCATTGATACATCTTCCACTGTTATTGTTTACTTGCTGCAAACCATCATCACCTTCCACACCATACAATTAATCCTTTGTTATAGCAACCGGTGAGATTGATAACCTCACTGTTAGTTGGGGCAAAGTCTTGAGTTTGTGTTGTGTAGGTCTCCATGTTGCTTGCAACACCTGTGTGACGTTTCCTTCCTCCTACTGGTTCGATAACCTCAATTTCTTACTGAGGGAAGACTTGCTGATGTGTTGCATCACACGTTGCTCTTAGGGTTCCCAACAGGCTCTACTTCAACTGATCCATCAACAAGTTTACTGGCGTCGTTTCCGGGGAGGTTAAGGATGCCTTCATAAGCGGAGTCCTCCACTTCCTTTCTCTTTACTTTGTTTTTAGTTTGCTTAGTTTCTTTTGCTTGGTTTTGTTTGCCTCTTTTTATCAAAAACTCCAAAAAAAATAGTTTAGTTTGGTTTGCTTTCTCTATTCAAAACACAAAAAAATCAGTTCATGCTATAGTTGCTGGTCTGTTATTGCCTTGCTTGGTCATGCTTTCTATCAATGGACGGTTTCTTTGAAACTAGTTCTTATTGGCAAGGTGGGTTCACGGAAGAACAAAAATATTATTATAAGGAACACCGTTTGTCACAAAAAGGGAAACACTTATGGGAACAAATTGATAAGTTGAATACTATTGCTAGAGACGTGTGCTCTACTTATAATGTTACTTATTGCTTTGATAAATCTTGTTGCTGTAGGAGGTATAAACACCTTCCTTTTCAGTGTGAGTATAATGATAATGTTACCATATGTTCTTATGTTAAGGGAAATTATGACTTTTATGATGTGGAATGAATTGAAGAATTTATTGCTTTCAAGGGTGCATTTGAACTTGCCAGTTTTCTTGAAAATACTTATGATGCACCTTATGAATATGAGGTTTATGAGATACTTAAATTTTGCTTTGATAATTATAAGGAAGAAAATGGCTATATTCTTGAATATTTTAATAGGTGCTTTCCACAAATGGAAGAGACTAATGCCTTACAGGAGCCTATCAAATAAGAAATTGCTGAAACTGAAAGCTCATTACATGAAAAAGAGGAGGAGAGTGATGGCCAAGAGGGGTAAGAATGGATCTACCCATGTATACCTTCTAATGAGAGTAACTCTTCATCCCTTACATTATTTGATTGTCCTCCATGTTTACCAAAGGAGGATGTTTCTGTGGATTCTTTTGAAATATCTGCTATGGGTAAAACTTGTGATAATAGTTATGCTCTTGTTATCTATGATAATCCTATATTTGTGCCTAGCATCGAAATGCATGGTACTAAGGAGTTTTTCCTAGAAAATGTTTATGATAAAGCTCTAGATGATGGTCCTATGTTGAATGATCAGTTACCTTATTATAAAATTGCTAAAGGTGGGTTTGAAGGTTTTAATCCCACTATTTTTTATCTTGATAAAAATTATGTGTTTGTAGATCATGAAAAGCATGCTTTATGTGATAGTTATATTGTTGAGTTTATTCATGAGGCTGATACGTCCAAAATGTATCTACTTTCTCGAACACTTTGCTATTTTTTCTTCTCTAAACTTGTGTGATTTGGATACAACTAACACAGACTGACGCTGTTTTCAGTAGAATTACTTTGGTGTCTTGTTTTTGTGCAGAAAATGAACTATCAGGAAAAATCCCGGAAAATATGCCAAAAATTATATTTCACCAGAAGATCCAAGGAGCCAGAAGAAGAGACAGAGAGGAGGCCTAGGGGGCCCACAACCACCCCAGGCGCGGTCTCACCACTGGTCGCGCCTGGAGGGGGTGCAGCCACCCCAGGCACTCCAAAGTGACAATAATTGGGACAACCGGGGGGATGGCTGTGGTGTGAGGATCATATGTGTTCACAGAGTGTTAATGCTGTGCTCTGGTGCTCTATTAAAAGGAGCACCTTAATTGCCAGTAGTTCCCTAGAGGCCTCGCTGCCACGGGCTGGCTGAACAGAAGATGTTGTGCAAGTTCTCATTGCGAGCACTTATGACTATATTTGGAGCACATGCCTAGGATTGTTTAGTACTTGGATGCTTGTTTTTATTTATCTACAATGCCCTATATCTTGAAGTTACTTGTTTAGACTCGTCCATGCAACGCCCGTCCATCCATCCCTATGCCTACCGCACTTGAATCCCACTGTTTACTATTACTATTACTATTGCTCCTGTTTCACTGTTGCTGTTACTATTGTTGCTTTGCTATTGCTACTACCAAACTGTTGCTACTGATAAACTTTTGTGAGCAAGAACTATTTCCAGGTGCAGCTGAACTGACAACTCAGTTGTTAAGGCTTGCAGGTATTCTTTGGCTCCCCTTGTGTCGAATCAATAAATTGGGTAATACTACCCGCGAAGACTGTTACGATCCCCTATACTTGTGGGTCATCAAGACTATTTTCTGGCGCTGTTGCCAGGGAGCATAGCTTTATTTGTAGGTTCACTTGGATCTATTATTGTTCGCGATTACTCCTTTCATCATGGGGAAATCTCGTTAATGGAAGTTCCCTATTTTACCATCCACTACAAGAAGAGGTACAGTCATAAACACCTCTGCTGCTCTTGATTCACCGTCTGTTATGAGTAAGCTTGTTACACCACCACCACATACACATGCTACACACACTACTACTACTACTACTGAGTCTGAAACTGCTTTTTGATACTCATGATGTTACTTCTACTGTGCTTGATGCGAGTGGTTCATTAGGTCCTTTTCTAGATTCTACTATGGCTAGTCTAGGAAATACCAAAACTCCTAGTGAAGACACTGTTACACCTGTTATCTCACCTGAGCCTAGTGAGAGTTATGATATTAATGATGGTTACATTGAGTTCACTCATGATTTTGTTGAAGAGTGCCGAAACACACATGGTACTAGTGCTATGAAGAGTCTCCTTGCTAGACGTAATATTATGCCTAAGTTGTCCTCTGATCCTAAGTTTGCCACCTCTCCCATAGATATTAAAGATGAGAGCTTTATTCTCTGATGATTTTAAGATGCGCAAGTACTTTGTTGCTAAGATCTTCCCTTTTTCACTAAAAGAAGAAGCTAGGGCTTGGTTTAATAGATTACCTCCTGGTTCCATTGATAGCCCTGATTGTTTGATTGCTTCTTTCTTCCAGAAATATTTTCCTCCTAGTGCTAGACATGCTGCTTTGCAGAGACTTATTGGTTTTAAACAAGGAGAAGAAGAGAAACTGCCTGAGTCATGGACAAGGTTTTGTGCCTTGATTCATGCACATCCTGAATGTCCATTACCTAAGAATGAGCTTCTTGATATTTATTATAATGGACTAACTGATGATTCTAGGACCTACTATAGAGGTCCCAACCTTTAATAAGGTAGAGATCCATGTGTTTACAATGCTAGTCCCTAGATCAATAGCTAGCATCCATAGTTAAGATGTAATATCAAGAAACAAAGGTCATAATACAACTTTATAACCAGGAATAAAATAATTCATTACATCTTACATAGCTCATTTGGCTATCTCATTACAATGCAGCAGAAATAACTATAGCATGGAGTCCTTCATCTTCAAACTGCCACAGGCAATCATGTTGGTTGTAGACTTGTAATCCTAATCAACACACTTCACTAACATCAAACAAACCTGCAACATAATAAGTTACAGCCACAAGGGTCAATACATTTGAATTGTATTGGCAAGTGATACTATGGTAGTATAGTGGAGTCTATCATCTATATGCATTTGGCTAAGTGGAGCTTAGGCTTGCTTTGCTCAAAATAGATTTTCCTTATCATTTGAAAACACTAAGTTTTTGTTTGTCAAAATCACCCAAGGCATCTACCAATCATTGATTGAAGATCCTTTAACCCTTGTTCAACCACAAGTTTTTAACTTAGAAATTGGGATGAGGAGATTCTTGATAGCTTCCATGTCTTGATGCTCAATTTGTCTGTTGCAGCGGACACAGCTAAGTACTTAGATTTTTCACTCTGTAGAGGTGGTGCACTTTCCCCACAAGACTCGACATGCATCGAGACAAGATCTTTTAGAAGCCTTCCCTTAGACCAAAATGGACGTGTTCCAACCTATCATCCCCTACCACCAATTGTCCATTTGGCTAAGTTATTGCAACCTATATGATCCAGGCAGAGCCCATAATGCCAAGTGGCTGCACTTGAAGCTTCTCAACATTTGACATCTCAAATCTCTTTGTTCCTGGGTGGCATTCCACAAGTGAGATACACAAGGTTCACCAGTCCCCTGGCCTTGTGTAACCACTCAACAAAAATCCTTCCAAGCAATACCATTCCACCCAGGTGATTCATTTACATAGTTTTTTATTAAACAAAACACAAGTCCTTGACTTAGAAATATTCCATAGCATGAATATAATCCACCCTTGTTTTCTACTAGCTAGGCTAAGCATGATAGTAGTAGGATTCTTAACTTAGGAAAAATTCTACTAAGGTTTCATCTACTAGGATTTCCTATGGCATAGTTTATACTTAGTGAAAATTCCATGCAAGTCATACTTAGAAATATCACTAATGCATAGTGAAAATAATAGGACAAAAGTATGAAGCACCACTTGCCTTTTTGATAGATAATATAAGTTCACTCCTTGATCTTGCAATAGTCACACTCTTCAATTTTTCACTAAAATTCAATCAAGTCACAAATTCAATCTACCATTCAAGCAATTCATCACATAGAATAATAAAAAACAAAGCAAATGCATGCAAGCATGCCAAAGATTGTTTTATTTGGAAAAGTGGTTTCTAATAGGTTATAAACATTATAAAACACCTATTGGTCATTTATAAAAGTGGCAAAACCATTTTAAGTCAAATTAGTGAAAATGGCCACTTTAAGTCATTTTTGTTTTGCTAGAAATGGTTCAAATCAAGTAATAATTTCTAGTGTTTGACAAATATATTTTTAAACACAAATGTTAGTGTTTTAAGTTCAAGTGTTTAATATGAAAACCATTTGCAAAAGGTTTTATCTATAAACCATTTTTAAATCAAAGCCATATTTTATTTTGTTGGAAATGCCTTTAAACAAGGTACTAATTTTATAGGGTTCACCAAATATATTTTTAAATCCTAAAACTTGGTGTTTAGGGTCAGAGAGTTTAATTCAAACCATTTTCAAAAGGTTTCACTCAAAAGTCATTTTTAAAACATAAACAATATTTTTATTTAACTAGAAATGCTTTTATTCAAAGATTTAATCCTTAGCCTTACAAAAAATGTTTTTAAATCCAAAAGTTGGTTTCTATGGTCAGTAGGTTCAAAACAAACCATTTACAAAATATTTTACCCCTAAATCATTTTTAGAATAAATTTATACACAATATAGGCCTAGACAAGTTTCTACAAAAACAACTAATTTTCCAGAAGCAATTCATTAAACAAAGTGCATGGTTGGAAATTACTCTTTTTGTTGATTCCATTGATATAAAGTTTGCAAAATTTGGACGTGTAGATTTAAAGTTATAAATTTTGCAAGTTTAAACACCTAATAGATAAGTTTCTGGTTTTAAAACAGATCACTGGACACGTGGATTGATCTTATTGGCTCATACCGGTTCGCGTGGATCGATTGATATAGACCACAAGATTTAAGTGGGATCGTGCGGCACAGAAGTAACATAATGTTTCGTTTAAGTTATTCTATCATGTCCATCGGATCATCATCCAACGGCTCCTAGCGCTTAACCAAAGACGAGCGGCACTGGCGCGGCGGCGAGCGGCGGAGGCGCTCTGTCTAAGGCGTTGCGGCGGTTACAGGAAGCGAGGGAAGGAACGGGGAGCATTACCAGATTCGCAGTGTCGCGCTGATGCTCAAGGTGTGCTTGGTTGGCGAAGGGGCGCACGGAGTCAACGGGTATTGCTCGCCGGAGATACTCACTGGCTCGGGCACACTTTGTCGACGACAGAGGCGAGGCTACGGTGCATGCCAGAGAGAATAAAGGGTGGTGTTAGACGCGTAGTATATTGGCGAACTCGGTAGCAACAAACAGAGAAAAAGGGAAGGACAAGGCTTACGGGAAAACGTCACCGGAGTCGAAACAGACGGCGACGCTGCTCTGGTGAAGACGTAGTCGAGGTTTCAGAGCGTGCGCGAGTGAGCTGGTGGTACTGGAGTGTGCGCCTGGCAATGGGGAGTAAGACAGTGGGTGTCAGGGAGTGGGAGGTGGCCGGAGTTGCCGGGATTTGGCCGGAGGAACTCGTCGGGGCAGCGCAGTGTGGTTCAAATTCAAAACAGCCCTGGGGCAAAGAGGAAGCAGCGATTGAGGGGAATGAGAGGGAAGAGGGGAACGCTTAAGAGGGCGTACTTACTCGCGAGAATTGATCAGTATTTAACGCGAATTTAATCAGAGGAATCGGCGGCAGAAACGGCTGGGGGAGAGGGCGTGGTCATCGCTGTGGGGAAGAAGATGCCAACGTGGCGTGGGCCTTCGTCGTCAGCGAGGTGAGGCAGTCGCGCGTGGGGTCGAGCGTTCAGTGACTGCGTGGGTGAGATTGCGAGTGCGAAACATTTTCCTGCAGGGAAGAGGGATGGGCTAGCTGGGCCGGACTGGGCTAGGTTAGATGGGCTGGGTTGTTTCCTTTTTTTATTCTGAAACATTTTCTTTTTCTATTTAGATTTTCTGTTTTGAATTTTGTTCAAATAATTTCAAACCCTTTTCTTCTCGAATCTTTTCAAACCTTTCATTAATTTTCTATTCTGTTCAAACATGTATTTTAAAGATCATTTTGGAATATTTCTTTTATTCCCACATGGTTTAATTATTTATTTAAAATGGACCTTTGTCTTTATTTAAATAGGATTTTAATTATGTTTTCCAACTTCTATTTAATCTCCAAATTTTACCAAATCCTTTTCAGTAGGTTCTATTTATTTATTAGGGTGTTTAATAATTCATTTTGAATTATTTGAAATATTTCTAATATGATTCATTAATCATTTAAATTGAGCATTTGTCTTCATTCAAATAAAATCCAATATGGTTTTAATTCCATAGAAATTTTTATTCAAATAATTATTTTATTCCATTTAGTTTAATTTAATATCTTTTATTCAACTTGGGCAAATTCCAATTATTACTTTCTCATGATTTAATTAATCATTTTCATTAGGAATTTTGTCTTCATTCAAATAGAATAGAATTTGGTTAATGTCATATTATTTTATTTGAATATTCTTTATCCCTTTATTTTGTTTGATTTATCTTTATTTCATTTGCTTATGGACTTGGCCAAGTTTTATTTTGCCTTTTGAATATTCCTTATTTATTATTTCTTTCTTTCTTATAAAATCCATATCTTTTTATTTAAAGAACCAAAATTGGTGATTCCAATTTGTAAAATTTTATTTAGTATTTGTTTATATTTTTAAACCCTTTTAGGATTAACTTGCTCACAATTTGGTATGGATTTTTGATAGGTGCTTTATTAGCTTTAGAAATATTTCCATTTACCATATTAAACTCACAAGTTTTTATCTATGGTTCCAAATTGAATAAAAACAATTTCTATGGTCTTATAATATTTTTATTTATCATTCTTGATCATTTATAAATATTTTTTGACCAATTTTTATATGGATCAAATCCATAGTCTTTGAGATATCTTGGAAATTATTTTCTTCCTTTAAGGTTTTAGGGTTTTGGTTTACTTTTCCAAGTGTTTAATTTTTAAGATTCATTCTTGAAGAATGCATTTCACTTGATTTTGAATTTAAGTGGATTCCCTTTTATTCAAAGTTTGTTCAAGATGGGTTTTTAAGTTTCCATTTAGAAATAAAAGTTTCTTTTATCCTAAATTTCAACAATTTTTTTATTTTGTTTATTTATTTTTCACATTACAAAATTTGGAAAATTTTGGGATGTGACACCTACCTAGATAGCTTTGCTTATTGTGTTTTCAGGAAAAGGACTCCTACAGATGCTGAAGAATTAATGACCAAGCTAAGCAAGAATTATGATGATTGGACTTCAACTGAGCTGAATACACCTGAGCCTATTACTCCTGAACCCAGTTGTTCCAGAACCAACAACAAAGAATAGGGGAGTTATTGCATTAAATGATGAAGTGATGAAGGATGCTAAGAAGTGTCTAAAGGAGAAAGGTATTAGAGATGAAGATGTGAATAATCTACCTCCTATAGAAGAATTATGCAAGCCAATTCCCCACTCATCTACTATTGAGGTACACTCTCTCCAACACTTTGATGAAGGTGATATTCCTTATGGTAAGCCTCCTGATCAATGCTTGGAGGAACTTGACATTTTTTATTGTTAAATAAGGTCATTTTAATAAACAAGTTCAGGATCATTTATTGGAAAACTCTAGAGCTATCCATGAGTTGAAAGATATTGTGGAAAGAACTTCTAATGATATTAAAATGCTTTGTAAACACTTTCAAATGGTTCAAACTCAACTTGATCAACTTGCTAAGGTACAAAAGGATATGCTAGTTAATGCTTTAGGAGATAAACATGCTTATGGAATTAGAGCTAGGAGTGGTATAGCTACTCAAGATCCTTTATATCCTGAAGGACACCCTAAAAGAATAGAGCAGGATTCCCAACAAGGTGAAGATAGTGGTAGTCCTCGTAAGAGGAAGAAAAAGAAACATAAGATAGTTGAGGAACCACTTGAACCTGTTGTTGATCCTAATAGTATATCTGTCTCTGATGCTGAAACTGAGAGTGGTAATGATAAAAATGAGTCTCCTGATAAGGAGGAAGGTGAGGAAGAACTTGATAAGCACACTAAGAACACCAGGTACACAAAGGAAGATTCTATTGCTAATACACATGGTAAAGAGAGAGAACCTTGGGTGCAGAAACCTATGCCTTTTCTAGGTAAGGAACACAAGTCAAAGGAGGAGGAACACTACAACAAGTTTTGTGAGTGGATGAAGCCTTTATTCTTGCAAATTCCTTTGACTGATACTATTAAGTTGCCTCCTTATTCAAAGTATATGAAGGATATTGTCTCTAATAAAAGGAATATTCCTAATGAGGAGATTTCTACTCCGCTTGCTAATTATTCCTTCAATGGTAAGGTTTCAAAGAAACTTGGTGATCCAGGTATACCAACTATTCCTTGCTCTATTAAGAATAATTATGTTAGAACTGCTTTATGTGACTTAGGAGCTGGAGTTAGTGTTATGCCTTTTTCTCTCTACAAGAGCCTCCGGCTAGAAAAGTTGATACCAACTGATATATCTTTGCAAATGGCTAATAAGTTAACTACTATTCCTGTTGGTATATGTGAGGATGTTCCTGTTCAAGTTGCTCATAATTGCATGGTTCTAACTGATTTTTTTGTGATTGAAATGCCTGAAGATGATATTATGTCTATTATTCTTGGGAGACCTTTTCTTAATACTGCAGGTGCTGTCATCAAATGTAATCAAGGAAAATTAACATTCAATATTAATGACAAAGAGCACACTGTCTATTTCCCCAAGAAGTTTGTTAAGAGCTATTGCCTGAATTCCATTGAAAATATTGAAGGCATTAAGGTTGGAGAAATATATTGTCCCATTCCACAAGAAAATTTTGAAACTATTATGATTGGTACCATTGCTATCAAGTATGAGGTAACATAATCATTTTGTGGAGTGCAAAGTTTTGTTTCATATAAGATTGTTTTGGAAACAAGACTTGATCAACCTTATTAACAAAAGGATTTTAATGAACAAAATAATGCTTTCCACTATGGTTATACTTGCTTTCTTTTTCCTTTCTCCTTCCTAGTCTTTGCTTTAGCTTTAGTTTTGCTAGTTGTTTGCTTGTTTGAGTTTCTTAGAGCTCCTGTAGTTTGGCTTTTGGTTTGCTTTTGCTTCTTCTGAAAAAAACTGTTTCTGCGAGAAAATCAATTTGCATACCCTGAAAATTGGTCAAAAATAAAGTTTCCCGAAAAATCCCAGAAAATTAAAAATAAATTTTTCCTCGAAAAAAGGGGCAGAGTGGCACCTAAGAAGACCTAGGGGCCACCCCAGGACACCAGACCCCTGGTAGGCGTGGCCTACCACGTGGCGGCGCCTGGGGGAGGTCTGGCCCACCTGGGCCACTCCAGGCTGCATCCTCAAAGCCACCTTATTTCTCTCTCCCGAAAACACCAGAAAACTTGCTCAAGCTCGAGTTCTTGCTCGCGATTTTCGATCTCCTTGTTCAGCCCATCTCAAGTGCTGATTTTTGGAGGGATTGCTCCTTGGTATGTGGCTCCTCCACTTGTCCAATTAGATTTGTGATTAGTAGATTGTATCTTGAGTATTTTGATTCTATAGTGACATGTTGTTTGAGTTTGCATGCTTGTTATATGCTTAGAATTTTTTTTGATGCATGTGTAGTCCTCTAGCAAGTTCCTATAGTAGTTGCTCATCATTTATCAACTTAGAAATCACTTGGTTTGATGGTTGTCTAAAAATTTCAGCAAGGAAGATGAGTGCTTATCCACTGAATCAATATGACTTGATGGTGCATGAGACAATGAAGGTTCATCGTGAAGAGGTAGTTTTTCCTTCATATATCCATGCCATGAATTTATGAGAGATGCGGGAATCCTCCAAGATTTCCAAACTATGGTTACAAATGCAGGGTTGGAACACTTTGTTGAAGGTGAACCAATCCAATATGTTAAGCTAACCATGGATTTTGTGCAGGACTTCCGGTTCACTTGGTCTACTTCTAATTCCATGGTCCATTACAAAATATATAATATACCGGTCGACCTGCCTCTTGCTGATTTCTGTGCAGAAATTAGAGTACCTCAGTGGGGATCCTGTGATAAAATCAAGGAGAGGCCCAAGTCACTTATTGACTTATACACTGAGATTTGCCAAGGTTTTGACTTCTCAAAGGAAAGTGGTAAAATTCAGAACATTCAACTCCCAGCTATTAGATACTTTGCCTATTTCATTACCAAGTGTGTTCTTGCTAGAAAGACTGCTAGAAAGTTGTCTTCTTTTGATCTAGCTTTTATTGCAGCTACTCTGAATAGGAATAGTTCTTATAGTTTGGGTGCTTTGTTAGCTCACCGTCTCACCACCAACCGTGAGAAGGGTGGAATTTGTGGAGGTCTCATTGCTTCTAGGTTGCTAGCTTTCCATGGTTTAGAGCCTCGCTTTTCAAATTTTTAGTTCCCCATAGAGAGGCTTGATATTGAATCTATGATTCAGCATGGTTTTGTTTCCTTGGGGGCTAATGTGAGAAGTTTACCATACGAATTATTGTTTGCCCAACAGGGTAGGAGAAAGGGTAGGATTGAGAAAATAGTTCATTTGCCTGCACCTGCTTTGTTTAACTTTGATAACAGGCAAGGATGGTCACTTACGGAGGAGGAGGTTGACACTTATGTGGGGGAACTCTCCCAGCAAGAGGAGAATGTTGAAGAGGATGCCGAAGACAATTCAGTCTAGCCCTCCAACTTGGGAGAGTCTTCATACCAGCAACCCTCATTTGATTGGGGCGCGTCTTCTTCTTCATCGCAGGTGCCTGACTATGATCAATCCTATGATGACCCACCAGCATGGGGTACTATCTGCGTTACTGAGCCCCACTTAGGCCAAAAGCCTAAGCTTGGGGGGAGGTATACCGACGTCACACTCATATATATATATATATATCATGTTCGGACGGTTCTTTGTATATCCATTGTTTTGCTTTCTTTTTGGTTTTTGTTGCTTCTTTCTAAAAACCTAAAAATACCAAAAATATTTTCATTGTTTCTCTTGGTTTGTTTCTTTGCTTTGGTTTGCCTTAAAATAAAAATCCAAAAAGATTTTGCTTTGTTTGGTTTGCTTTGTTTTTGTTTGGTTTTTCTTTGTTTGCTTGTTTCTAAAAAATCAAAAACACCAAAAATATTTGTTGTTCTTCTTTGGTTTTATGAGTTCTTTGTAGGGTTCAGCCGTTCTTAGTGGATTTTGGTTTCATGTTAATTATTCAAGTCACACAAGCGAAGGGCAATGATGAAGATTAAGACAACTCGAGGTGTGGTAAGAGGCTGGTAACGAACTCTATTTGTTTCATTTTTGTACATATACTCATCACTGTGAGCATGCTTAGCCTGTTTGTGTAAGGTGTATGTCATTATGGATGCTTAGTAGTTCTTGCTTGTTTGTGATTAGCTCCAGCTTGCTAATAGTTTGTAGCATGTCATATGAATGTTTGCTTGCATTGTTTTATTCATACTTTGGTATGATATTGTGGTATCCTCCTCTGACTGTTCATGTGAATCGACTTGGCACATGCTCACGCATGCATATGACTAATCAATAGTCAGTAAGCCTCGATGATTTATTTTGCCTCAGAGTTCTTGTATCACTTTCATGCCATAGTTAGTCCTGTTTTGTTGCAATCATGATTATGACAGCTATTGCTCTCTCGTTTGTCGCTCCCTCTCTATTTGTAAGATCCCTCCTTTGTAAAGGAAAAGGATCCTTGTGATTGCAATGCTAGTCCCTAGATCATTGCTAGCATCCACAGTTTAAGATGAAGTACACAGATACAAAGGTCATTTATTACATCCATTCCAGAGATAAACATAGTCTTTACAACTCAAGGCCACAGACCTAATACAAGAGTTTGAATAAGTAAATAATGTAAGTCTTCATCTTCATGTGCCACAGGCAAACATGTTGAGTGTAGACTCATGACACCTAATCCTCATCAGAGTAACCTGCAACATCACAAGTTACAGCCATGGTGGGTCAATACTTTGGAATAGTATTGGCAAGTGATACCTTAGTATATTTTAAGTGGACTAGATACTATATGCAAATTTGGCTAAGTGTAGCTTGGCTTGCTTTGCTCAAAATAGGTTTTGCCTATTAGTTGAAATCACTAAGTTTTTCTTTGTCAAAACTTTTCCCAAGGAAACACCAATAGACATTGAGGTCCTTCACCCTTGTTCACCCACAAGTTTTACTTAGAAATTAGAATGATGAGATTCTTGATAGCTTCCATGTCTTGATGCTCAAGTTGTCCATTGCCATGGACTTGGCTAAGTACTTAGATTTTTCCATCTACAGAGGTTGTGCACTTTCCCCACCAGACTTGGTTTCACCAAGACAGGACCTTTCAGAAGCCTTCCCTTAGACCAAATGGACGCGCTCCAACCTATCAATATCACTACCACCAACTGTCCAAATGGCTAAGTTCTAGCAACCTATGTGATCCAGGCAGAGCCCATATTGCCAAGTGGCTGCACTAGAAGCTTCTCAACACTTGGCCTCTAAAATCCCTTTGTTCCTGGGTGGCTTTCCACAAGTGAGATACACAAGGTAAACCATAGCCATGGGCCTTGTGTAACCACTCAACCAAAACCACCAAACAAGTCCCATTCCACCCAGGTGATTCATTGACTTGGTTGTTTTATTAGGAAAAACAAAAGTCCAAAGACTTAGAAATATTTTCATCATAGCATGTATATTTCACCAACCCTTGTTTGCTACTAGCTAGGCTAAGCATGGCATAGATAGTATCTTAACTTAGAAATTTCCTAGCAATTCTACAACTACTTAGGATTTCCCAACATGGCATTAGGCAAAAAATTAACATGCAAGACTTAGCAAAAAAATTCTAATTCTTAGTATAAAATATAGGGATGGAAATATTCATGAAGTACCACTTGCCTTGGTAGTTGGGAGAGTAGCACTCTTCACAATCACAATCACTAGCACCAAAATCTACACATAGAATATAGCCACAATCACATACAAGATATATTCAACCAAAAATATATATGCATGCATGCAAGATGCTAAGTGATGTTTTTATAATTCAACCAAGCAAGTCTATAGTAATGAATCTTAAACAAGTCAAAAACTTGCCACACCACAATAGTTTAAACCCTAAATTAAATCCTAAACAATTCATATGCTCAAATAAGCCCTACACATGTTTTTGCAAAGGAAACCATTTTAACAGATGCAAAACATTAAACACATTGCATAATCTGAAAGGGCTTGCTCTCCTGATTCCAACGGTATAAAATTTGTCAAATTCTAACGTGGGAATCAAAAGTTATAGCTAATTCAAATTTTGATATAAATCTGATTCAAATTCTGTTTTTAAAACCAAACCCTAGCCACGCGTCACGCTCTGATTGGCGCGTACCGTTTCGCGTTGGATCACGCTTCTGAGCCGCTGGTTCTAACTTAAACGCGTGGCTCAGATCTAATCTTACCGCTTCGCTTGCGTTCTATCCTATCCGCACGATCTGGATCTAACGATCCTGAGCAGCCTGACCATCTAGTGGCGGCGCTGGCGGCGGCGATGGCGGCGTCTGTCGGCGCTAAGCGTTCTAGGTCGCAGAGGGGAAGGCTTACCGAGCTCATTTGCGTCGTCGATGCTCAAGGCGGTGTCGGATGGTCAAGGGGCGCGCTGTAGTGGCTGGGGGAGCTCGTCGGAGTTGTGCACGGCGTCGGGTGGTTGCTGTCGAAGTCATTGCCGAGGTTCCGCATCGCCCTAGCACGAACCAAGTGGTTTAGGAGATGCGCAATACAGTGGCGAACAACCTCGTATGCGATAGAGGGCAAGGGGCGCTCGGTGCTTACCGCAATTGATCGCCGGAGTTGATGGGGTCGTCTGACGCGTGTGGTCACCGACGTTGCCGAGGCTCTGGATGATCCTAGCATGCACCAGAGGGGTCAGGAGGTGCGCATGGTCGTGGAGATTGTACTGGCAAATTTAGACAGCAAGGGGCGACGGGGTCTTACCGGAATACCTCGTCGGAGTTAGCTCTGGCTGCGGCGGTGCAACGCGAATTAGGGGCAGCCTAGTGGCGAGAAGAGAGTGCAGCGTGGGGGAAATGACTGCGGCGGGGTGTGGTTTAAATAGGCCGAAGCGCGACAGGAAACGCTCGCGGCATCAAGGCTAATTACGCCGCACCATTACCGGCATCAACGGTAGCGGCGACGTGGTCTGCGGGCGCGATTTGGGGAAGAAGGAGTCAACGTGGAGAGGTCCACTTGTCAGCGAAATAAACAGAGGGGGAGTGGGGTCCGAGTGTCAGCGACTCTGGGGGTGCTTCTGCGCGTGGGAGAGAGAGAGGGGACCCGGGTGGGCTAGCTGGGCTGGTTTCGCTGTTGGGCCAGAATAGTAGCGCCGACCCTTTTCCTTTTCTTTATTCCTTTTATTTTTCTAATTTGATTTTCTGGAATGATTTTCAAATGAATTCAAACTCTATTTGAATTCAAATCTTTTCAGGTTTTTTTGCAGTGTGCAACAGTCACAATTCTAGGCATAAAACCATGTGGTCACTTTGAATTGGCTTGGTCATTTTTGGAAAGACAAAATAACAGTGACATAGCACTTGTTTCAATTTGGTTTTGAATTTGGTTTTCAAATTGTATTTGCTTTGAAATCTTGGTTTGAACCTTAGCAATCTAGCAACACATTCTAAAAACAACAAGGCACAAAGTTTGGTTTCATGAACCACAACCTCTCATAGAAAGAGTAGCATTTGTTTCAAAAGATGATCACATAAAATAATGAGCTCATATGCTCCTGTTTTTGAATTGTTTTGTTTGAAATGAATTCTATATGATCATGGATGCATGGATGATATGCATGAGTTTGAAACATGATTTTAGGGATGTTACAAATCTAACCCCCTTAAGGTGAATCTCGCCCTCGAGATTCGGATTGGCTAGCAAATAGGTGAGGATGGTCTTTCCGAAGATCATCTTCTCTTTCCCATGTTGCTTCCTCTTCGGAATGATGATTCCACTGCACTTTGCAAAACTTGATAGTCTTAGTCCTTGTGACTCTTTCTGCAGTTTCAAGAATCTTGATAGGTTTCTCTTCATAAGTGAGATCACTTTCTAGTTGAACTTCCTCCAAAGGTATAGTATCCTTCAAAGAAGTTTCTTCCATTTCTGGATGACATTTCTTAAGTTGACTCACATGAAACACATTATGAACTGCTGACAAAGATTCCGGTAGTTCAATTTCATAGGCAACTTCTCCTTTGCGACTCAGAATCTTGAATGGCCCAACATACCTTGGTGCCAATTTTCCTTTGACTCCGAATCTTTTCACTCCACGAAGTGGTGACACTCTAAGATAGGCTCTGTCACCAACTTCGTAGGTGACTTCTCTACGCTTAGGATCTGCGTAGCTTTTCTGTCAGGACTGTGCTATCTTCAACCTGTCCTTAACCAACTTGACCTTCTCTTCGGCTTCTTTTATAAGATCTCGCCCAAATAAACTTCTTTCTCCCACACCATTCCATAACAATGGGGTGGTACATTTTCTTCCGTAGATAAACTCAAACGGTGCCATCTCAATACTGGCCTGATAGCTGTTGTTATAAGAAAATTCTGCGTAAGGCAGACTTTCATCCCAACTGGCTCCATAGTCTAGGGCACATGCCCTCAACATGTCTTCAAGAATCTGATTAGTCCTTTCTGTTTGTCCATCAGTTTGAGGATGAAAAGCGATCAATTCCAACCTCATTCCCAATGACTCATGTAACTGTCTCCAAAAATGGGAAGTGAATTGAGTTCCCCTATCAGACACAATACTCTTGGGCACTCCATGTAGACATACAATTCTACTCATGTAGATTCTGACTAACTTAGCACTTGTATAGGTTGTCTTCACGGGTATGAAATGAGCCACTTTAGTTAGGCGATCCACTACTACCCAAATAGAATCGTATCCAGACCGGGTCCTTGGTAATCCGGTAATGAAATCCATACCAATCTTGTCCCACTTCCAATCAGGAATAGGTAGTGGTTGAAGCAAACCTGCTGGTTTCTGATGCTCCGCTTTCACTCTACTACACACATCACACAAAGCAATATGTTCGGCGATGTCCTTCTTGATATTATTCCACCAAAATCTTTCTTTCATGTCCATGTACATTTTGGTGTTACCCGGGTGAATAGAATACGGAGAGTTGTGTGCTTCCTGCAAAATCAGTTTCCGCAACTCCGAGTCTTGTGGAACACAGATACGTTTCCCATGCCATAAAGTACCCTGTTCGTCTTCATGGAATTCTTTGGCTTTTCCTTTGCCAATCATTTCCTTAATCTCTTCAATTTCCTTATCAGACTTCTGGGCTTCTCTGATCTTGTCCAACAAAGTGGGTTGAACATCCAAAGACATGAGATGTCCTTCAGGCACAATCTCCAATCTGAGTTTTCTAAATTGGATACACAGATCATCTGGCAATTCTCCTTTGGTAAGGCCATTCACAAAAACCTTACGACTTAGAGCATCTACTACAACATTTGCTTTACCGGGATGGTATTGCAAACTTAAGTCATAGTCTTTGATAAGTTCTAGCCATCTTCTTTGTCTCATATTAATTTCCTTCTGGGTGAAGATATACTTCAAACTTTTGTGATCTGTGAACACTTCGCAACGTTTTCCCAAAAGATAGTGTCTCCATGTTTTGAGTGCATGGACAACAGAGGCTAACTCTAAATCATGAGTAGGATAGTTCACTTCATGAGTTTTGAGTTGTCTCGAGGCATAAGCCACAACTTTACCGTCTTGCATAAGTACTGCACCCAAACCTTGATGAGATGCATCACAATATACTTGGAAATCTTTCTCCAAATCTGGCAGACACAAGACTGGTGCTGTCACAAGTCTCTTCTTCAATTCCTGGAAGCTGAGTTCACAACCTTCAGACCAAGCAAACTTCTTGTCTTTCTTTAACAATTCTATCATAGGCTTAGCTACCTTGGAGAAATTCTCAATGAACCTCCTGTAGTAACCTACTAAGCCAAGGAAACTTCGAACTTCTTTCACGGACTTGGGAGATTCCCATTCAGTTACCGCTGAAACTTTAGCAGGATCAACTGCTACACCATCCTTTGTCATAACATGACCAAGAAAACCAACTTCATCCAACCAGAACTCACACTTGTTGAATTTGGCATAAAGCTTATGCTCTCTTAATTTCTCAAGTATCAAACGCAAGTGTCCTGCATGCTCTTCTTTGCTCTTGGAGTAGACTAAGATGTCATCGATGAAAACGACAACAAACTTGTCAAGGAATTCCATGAACACCTTGTTCATCATATTCATGAAGTATGCTGGGGCATTAGTCAAACCAAAAGGCATTACGGTATACTCATACAATCCATACCTTGTAGTGAATGTTGTCTTAGGTATGTCTTGTTCCCTTATCTTGAGTTGAAAATAGCCTGACCGGAGATCAATCTTTGAGAACACACATGCTCCTTCTAGCTGATCAAACAAGTCATTGATTCTAGGCAAAGGGTATTTGTTCTTGATAGTTACCTCGTTGAGTGAACGGTAATCTATGCATTACCTTTGACTTCTATCTTTCTTCTCCATGAACAAAACTGGGGCTCCCCAAGATGAAGAACTTGGTTGAATAAATCCTTTCTGTAGCTGTTCTCCAAGTTGTTTCTTGAGTTCTTTCAGTTCATCAACTGACATTTTATAAGGTCTCTTTGCTATTGGTCCAGACCCTGGTACCAAATCTATAAGAAACTCCACATCTCTATCTGGTGGCATTCCCGGCAATTCTTCCGGAAACACATGTGGATACTCACTCACAATTGGCACACTGTCCATGCTAACCCCCTTAAGAGAATTTAGCTTACTTCCTTTAGATTCAAAGTTGGACTTGAATTTAATCCGCTTTCTTTTCGGGGTTGTGAGTGCAACAGTACGTTTAGCACAATCCAGTACTCCTTCATACTTATCCATCCAATCCATTCCCAATATTATGTCCAGTCCTTGGGAATCTAGGATTATCAGACTCACTGGAAATTTATGTTTTCCAAACTCTATTACTAGATCTCGGCATCCAAGACTTACTATCATATCTCCACCCGGAGAACTAACTTTTATTGGACACCCAATGTTTTCAGTTGGAAACCCATTTCTATCAAAAAATGCTTTTGATATGAATGAATGTGATGCTCCAGTATCAAAAAGAACAAATGCTGGAATAGAATTGAGTCTGAACTTACCAGCAACAGCATCAGGCTCCTCATAGACCTCCTCCACACTGATGTGGTTCACCTGTCCCTTCTGAAAAGGGTTGGGCTTGTTGGGTCCTTCAACTTTCTTTTCTGGGCATTCATTTGCATAATGCCCCATCTTCTTGCATTTGAAGCATTCAACCTGACTGATGTCTCTCTTAACAGGCTGACTTCCACTTCCACTTCCATTACCACTGTGGTGGCTCTTATGTCCACTCTTGTGGTTCTTGTACCATTGTCATGACTACGGTGATGCTTGTTGTCATGACGGTTGTGGTTGTGGTGCTTGTTGAATTTCCCATGCTTGTGGGATCCTGAGCTTCCACTGTCATCATAATGAGATCGTTTGTGAGACGATCCTGAGCTGTGCTTGTCGGAGTGCTTCCTCTTTCTACTCTCAACTTGCTTCATTTTGTTCTCCAAAATAGCAGCCTTGTCACAGAGCGACTGATAAGTGGGAACATAGGCCACAGCCAATTGCAGATTTAGCTCATCTTTCAAACCTTCAAGAAATTTTTCCTTTCTCTTGGCATCAGTGTCAACTTCGTCCGGTGCATAACGCGCCAGATTGTTGAACTCCTCAATATATTCAGCCACGCTGCCGTGGCGCTGCTTCAGATTGTGGAACTCTTTCTTTTTCAGACTCATCACTCCTGATGAGATATGAGCAGTGCGAAAGCCATCCTCAAAGATAGCCCATGTCACTTCATCTATGGGAGTGGTGATCTGGAAGTTGTCCCACCAAGTGGCGGCTGGTCCTTCCAGCAGATGTCAAATCTGACCCGACTGTTCACTTTACACGGTTACCAAGTCCTTGTTTACTGAGAGTAGCCAATCATTGGCCACCATGGGATCAGTTGTTCCTGAGAACTTTCCTGGCCTCAATCTCAAGAATCTGGTAAGCATATCAAATCCCGGAGGGTTGTTGTTGTTGTTATTGTTTTGGTTCTAGATGAACGTTGTCATCATCTGCATCAGTTGTGTTTAAGAAGTCATCATTTGCTGCATTTCTGGAGTGTTGTTGTTGTTGTTGGGGTTGGGGTTTGCACGACGGGGAGGCATCTTTGGTTTGTTCAAATAGAGATAAGAATGAGATACCCATAGATGCTTTCATGCACATTACATCACATAAAAAAACACAAAGCATGCAACACAAATATAAAGGTTCAACAACAAGATAACAAGTTCACAAAGTAAAACACACAAGTGGCAAGCCATCCACATGTCGGATGGTCAAATAACAAGTACTATAATAAAAGATAAATGAGTAGTCAAATCTACTCATCGGCATCAATCTCCTCCTCGACAAAGGTGAGACCTGCGTTCTCCATCACGGTCTTGTTTTCCTCGATGCTAGTGGTCAAAGTCTCTATCTTGGCCTTGAGAGCCCTCTTCTGGGAACGAAGCCTCTCTATCACTGTCTGCTGCTGCTCGAGCTCGAAATCCTTGGACTGCAGTTCTTCAGTCATGTCCCGGATCTTCTTGTTCCTATCCTGGACACGCTTCTCCTGACTCTTGAACTTCCTGTCCTGGGTCTCGAACTTCGCCTCCATTTCCTTGACTATCTTCTGCCTTGTCACGAAGAGCTTGTCCTTCTCATGACAGCTGCTAAGTCATTGCTGAGCATGACATTGGTCCTGTCAGTGTCCACGTGCCTAATGTGAGACTCTAAGTACTGGAGGTACAGGCATATCGGCTTTGCTGCGTCCCTCGAATCGTCTTCGAAGTCGATGGACTCTCCATCCTCATCACGTCTTCCGAAGACGTGGAAGTGGGTACCTCTAACCTGTCGGGAGTGTCTCCCTAGCAGACGTCCTATCAGATCCTGCATAACACCTCAATGCCTCTCTCCCTGTCATCGTGCATGAGCTTGAAGACAATGGCCTCTGTGGTAGGCTCTGCTTGGCGTTCGGGCTGGTTGACCTTGAATCCCCAGAGGTCCTTCCTCTCAAACTTGGTGAGGGGATGCACCATGATGGTGGGAAGAGGGAGATTGAGCAAAGTAGTAAGCTCAACGATACGAGGACCAAAGCGAGTAACCTGGAACTCCTCAACAGTGCTGATGGTAATAGGCATCTATTTATAAGATAGAAAAGTTAGAACAACACAATCAAGTTAAAACAAAAGACAAAACATCACATACATATCCTTTGGGAAGCAAAACACACAAGTCATGCATACACGAAACCATTACAACGGCCAAGGTTCAATCTTATTTTAAAGAAACATTTTGGAAAATAAGGTGATAGGTGGTGGTCCAACTAACGAAGTACGTTTACAATCCTATCTCACTGGATCTGTTGGCTAACACAATGTTTCTAGAAGCAATCATCCTATCTTGCTCACATGACTCCATCACTAAGTCTATAATGTCTCCTCTTAAGGTTTGGTTGGTAGCTTCCAACTCTTGGGTATGTTCCTTCTCCTTCCTTAGATCATTTTGGAGGTTGAGCATTCTGCACTTGACTATATCACCAAGTTCTTTGATGGTCTTCCAAGCTGCATCCCTTGCTGATTCAAAGAATGTAGGGTGCACCACTGAATTGGTGAACATGCAGAATCCTTTTTCCTGATGGTTGTCTTCCTTGTTTTTATACAAGTGAAGTTGCACCCACCAGTATTCCACTCCTTCATCCATCACAGGAAAACCTTTGTACACAGCTGCACCTTGTATCTCTAATGCAACCATGAGGTCCTTGAGAGCCTTGGGGAATTCTGTCTCACACTCCAAAGTCATTGTCATGAGTGGTCCTTTCC
This sequence comes from Avena longiglumis, assembly GCA_030063025.1. Taxonomy (NCBI): domain Eukaryota; kingdom Viridiplantae; phylum Streptophyta; class Magnoliopsida; order Poales; family Poaceae; genus Avena; species Avena longiglumis. Next base: position 49,483,068 of record CP125976.1, on the reverse strand, counting down.
TCACGGCTTCGTTGATGGAGTTCAACTACAAATAGAGATGAGAGAGAAGATTAGAAAAGTTTACGAGGAGAATAGACAAGTGTAGAAGTTGAAATTTTTTCCTTAGTGGTTTCCAATCCTAGGGTCATAATCCTAGAGGCAACACAGTGCTCTGATGTGGCATCCCGAAAAACCACTACTAGAAAATCGCGTTGTTTTTGTGCATTGCTTCGCCATCATCATGCATTTGTTTGTCTGAAACTATTTTCTAAAAGCCTATTTTGTTCTCTAGATATTCCCCGCTTTGTTCAAATTCAAACCCTAGATCTGCCCGGACCTTTTGTTTGTCTAAAACCCTTTTACAAATGTTTTGATTTCAAAACAAAGAAAATAATAAATATTATAAATCTGTTTTGTTCCGGGAAAGGCCGCCACCGGCCAGGTCCAAACGGCCCAGCTGGCAGCAGTCTACTACTCAGATAAATATCTAAATCAGCCACCCAAAAATCCTTTTATACCTAGTCCTAGTCTACCACCCCACCTCCACCTCACCCCCTCCAATCGCTGGCCGCCACGTCACCCTCCCTTCCCACTAACCAACCCCAACCCGCCACATCAGCCTGGCCCCACCCCACAGCCCCTCTCTCCCCACTCACCCCTTCCACCCAACCCACCCAGAGCACGTACGCGCCCCTCCCACCACGCGGTCAACCCGTGTCAGGCCCCCACCCCGCGGCCCCACCACGACACCCGCCCGTCCCCGTCGCTCCCTTTCTCTCTCCCCGACGCGTCCCCAACCCCCACCCTCCTTCTTCCTCCTCTGCCTCTCTCTCCTTCCTCCGTCCCAGGCCTCACCAGATAGCCGCCTCCTTGTCGGACCGCTCGCCTGCCCGTCTTCCCTCTGCGGCGCCGACCGCGCCGCTCTTCCTTCCTCCTCCTTCATCCTCCGTCTCCGCCGCCGGTCTCCCCGGACGCTCCTCCTCCTCTCCTCCGTGGCCAAGGCCACCTCTTCCCTCAGCGACCTCGCGGACCTCCTCCCTCCGTGTCGCTGCTTTCGCGCCGGGCCCCGCCGCTTCCTTCTCTCCTCCGGCTGACAGCCCGCCGCCTCGCCGCTGGTCGCCCAACGCCTGCCGCCTCCTCCGCGCCTCCTTCTCCGGCGAGCCCGCCCGCCTCCGTGCCGCCTCAAGCATCCTCCGCTGCCCCATGGCAACCGCCTGCCGCCTCCGCCCCACGGATCCGCCGTGGCCTGCTCGCCCATCCTCTGCGAGCCAGCGTCGCCGGCGAGCCGCCTCGAAGCCATCCTCCGTCGCGCCTCCGGCCAGTCCGCTGCGGCCTGCGCCATCCACCTCACCCCGAGCGCCTCCTCAAGCCCGCATCGAGCGCCTGCGCAGCCGCCTCGGCCCCGCTGTCTGGTCCTGCGCGGCCTCGCGTCGGACGGTCTCCTTCCCGCCCGCTGCCGTGCGTGTGCAGCATCAAGACACACGGGCACTCTCCTGGTGTTGTCAACAGAGGTCCTACGGTGGTGTTGATGATGCTGCAAGATGTTAACTCTGCATACAATCCGTCCGGTGAACAAGAGCTGCAAGCCGGACTAGTACCCCGTTAAGCCACCCGAACAAGCGCTGCTAAGTCCAAGTTCGACATCGACAATTGAAGCCTCGGAACCCCAAGTTCCTCCTCGACCATTGAAACGGGCACCCAAGATGCTCAGACTCAAAAAACCGTCGAACCCTCGGAACCGCCAAGGTCGCCGAGACCCCCGTACCCGAAGGTCGTGGATGCGACAAGATCATCTCTCGGACGCCCAGGTCGCCACCCAGAACGCCAAGTACTCCCTCGAGGATGCTGAGTACTTCACCCCGGACACCGAGACCCCGGTGCGACAAGTACTTCTTCCCGGACGCCAAGACCGACCCGATACGACGGCCCGACAAGACCTTCGTGATGACAAGATCGACACCGACCAGGGCGAGCCCGATGCGCCCCCGACACCGAACCAAGTACTCCCTTCCGGACGCCGAGTCCGCCGAGAACCCGGATGCGACAAGATCTGCCCCGTTGTTCGAGAATGTTCCACCGAGACCGCTTCCGTCGTACCCTGAGCCCCTGAGACCGAACCCCAAACCCCGGAACCCCAAGATCTGCCGAACCCTAATGTGTGAACCCCTTCCCGGAACCCTATTTTATAATATAATACAACTTGTTGCATATTAATCATTCATCTCGCATGCATATCATTGGTTTGGGGGCCTTATGCCGATTCACATCATAATTAAATATGGGGCCCATATGCGGACAAATCTAGTCTTATATTGGCCTCATTTAAATTTGTGTAGCGAACCGATGCCATGTTCTGTCTTGTTAAGACAACATTTAAATTGCGGGGTAGTTAAATAACTTGAACCGTTTAATTAATTGCCGGGACCCCGGTTCCACTTAATATGACCTAATTGCATCGCACCTTTGCTATGTCATGCATCATACATGCATCATGCCCGATCTTCTGCCGATCTTAAATATTGCATCCGGTGTTTCTTCTAGTGTTTTGCTTCTTCGCGGATAAGGCCGTTGAGTTGATGTGAGCTTCGCCCCGATCTTCGGTTGAACCTTCGGCAATGTTTTCAGGCGAGCATCTCCCCCTTTCTACCCATCTTACTTTTATAGTATTTATTCCCTCCTGATTGATCTATTGCTATCTGTGTCGCGATGCTCTAGTTTTCGTACCCGAGATATCCCTTGCAGCCTTGTATTGCCTTAGAACACCTCCTATTACCTGTTGTTTGGTAGATAGTTGGACTTGCGCGTCGTAGTCGCTTGCTCAAGTGCTGTTGCGTGTCGTCAAGTGCCACAGTTATTGGAGTATTGCCGCTTGTTTGATGTTGGAGATGATCTTGGCTTTACTTATCGTTCACTTTAATTCCTGTTTAACAATTAAAATTGAAGTAAGTAAGCAGAGGCATCGGTGGGTGATAGATAATATTTGGTTTCCGACCGCCCACTTGTGTCCCGTAGGACCTCGAGTACTTGATACCTGTTCCTTGATTTATCGCGCTATCCACATCCGGGAGGATTATGGGACCCCCTGAGCCAGAGCTTGATTCATTCTTATTTCTTGGGGCCACAAACTAGTTTGAGGTTTTATTTACTATCCTGTACTTATGCCATGCTTTACTGCTTTATTACGATTGTGCGAGGAGCACACTATCTGTTAGGTAAGCGAATGTTTTTTCGCTATCGACAAGCCCAGTTTTGGGTTCCCAAATCATCTGACCATTGTCGCAAACCTTGAGTCCGTCTCGAGTCACCGTTCGCTATGGTCTACTCAATGGGGTGGCCCCCTGAAATATTTCTGAATCCTGTGATTGCTTTGTCGTGAAGGCCTCGTTGGGTTTTGATTTGGTTTTTCCGAGGTTGATCGAGCGTGTGTTGCTATTTGTGCACCCCGGCCGGGTTAAAACTTTCTGAAAGCCGTGTCCGCGGTTATGGACGACTTGGAGCACAATATCTCGATCATAGACAACTATAACTAAAGTAGTGCTATAAATTTGACTTTATAATGACTAGTAATCAGCTTCACTATAATGGAATGGCTAACTAAAACTGCCAACAATTGCTTGTTTGGGTGTCGCTTGCGACCATTGTACCTGACTAGTAAGTATTGCAACTACAACGGAATGGCTAAATAAAAGTACCAACAACTGCTGGGTTTTGGGTTATCTCATGCTAATTGTATTTGACTAGTAAGAGTTGCAACTACAATGGAATGGTTAAATAAAAGTGCCCACTGCTTACTTTATCAGGATGATTATCTACACCTGACTAGTAATTGCTGCAACGATAATTGAATAAATAAAACTGCCAACGGTGTGAGTTCCTCGGTTGACTTCCTCGATTGGTCTCGAGGGGGAAACACCAGGATGGGTTCGTTTGATGGTAGCATCAGGTTGGTTCCGAATAGGTCTTTCTTATCCCTCTCTGATAGCCGCCAGTTATATCGAGTCTCTATAGGTTGTTTAGTGCATGTTGTTGTCGCGCCGCCTTGATCCACCATACCTATGTAGGCGACCGCCAATTCTAGTCTCGCCGCATCTTGGCCTCGATCTTGACGCTCCTCTTTTCCTTTGCCCTTTGTCGGCACCCCTTTTGTAAAGCAGTTTTGAGATCGACGCCGTTAGCGGTTACCCTTCCGGCTTGGCCTCAGGTTATGGGCCATTGGTTATTCTTCGTGGCTCTTAGCCCCATTTGCATCTTGTCCGTAGTCGGACGCTCCATCTTTCAAGGTGATTTGGATCTTTGTACCATATATCCGTATTCTTGACTCATTGAGTCGCTGTATATATCTCGCCTGTGGGTCCCATCGAGGACTGTTGTGTAATGTTATTACGCTTTTCCACCCTTACGAAAGTGCTGGTGGGCACCTTTGAATCGTTTCTATGCGGGTTTGGCGGAATCGCTGAAACTTGCATAGGTCCGATTCTCGAGGGTGTTACATCGATACCATCTGTAAGATCCCTCCTTTGTAAAGGAAAAGGATCCTGTGATTGCAATGCTAGTCCTCGGATCATTGCTAGCATCCACTGCTTAAGATGAAGTACAGATACAAAGGTCATTTATTACATCCATTCGAGATAAACATAGTCTTTATAACTCAAGGCCACGTGCCTAATACAAGAGTTTGAATAAGTAAATAATGTAAGTCTTCATCTTCATGTGCCACAGCAAACATGTTGAGTGTAGACTCATGACACCTAATCCTCATCGAGTAACTGCAACATCACAAGTTACTGACCACGTGGGTCAATACTTTGGAATAGTATTGGCAAGTGATACCTTAGTATATTTTAAGTGGACTAGATACTATATTCAAATTTGGCTAAGTGTAGCTTGGCTTGCTTTGCTCAAAATAGGTTTTGCCTATTAGTTGAAATCACTAAGTTTTCCTTTGTCAAAACTTTTCCCAAGGAACCACCAATAGACATTGAGGTCCTTCACCCTTGTTCACCCACAAGTTTTACTTAGAAATTAGAATGATGAGATTCTTGATAGCTTCCATGTCTTGATGCTCAAGTTGTCCATTGCCATGGACTTGGCTAAGTACTTAGATTTTTCCATCTGCAGAGGTTGTGGGAAAGCTCCTGTACCATGTGCAAGGGGTACCCCGTTGGCGGTTCTCGATGATATGCATGTATTTACAATGACAAGAACTTTCAGGTGACCAAAGTTGAGTAGCATGTTGAGCGACCCTCGTACTCAAGGGACTTGGGATTTCCAGCCTATGGTCTGTCAAGCATATAATTCAGAGTGGACCTCACTTTCACCTTAACCACATGAAGATGCCTATGATAGGGGCAATGAGAGCTCAAATCTAATGAGTACCTTCCTTTTAGCATTTGGAAGCCTTTCAAACCTTCACAAAACCGTTTTCACAACTTTGTTGAGTCACCACTTATTCTATGAGCACCTTCTAGAGAGCATAGCTGTCATTCTTGTGTTTGTTCCAAAACTTGGTTAATTATGTCATGACTTTTATGCTTGTATCTCTAATATCTTTACTTCTAGTATTCATGTGAACTTCAGAGGTGCCTTGGCATTTATATCGTGCTCTTCAAATAAAGTCAAGCGAGATACCACTCTATCATACCTTACTATCATCATTGCAATGTTGCTTATGTTTATGTTTCATGCTACTTATTATTATTGAGTTGGTTTCTCTTCATAGCTTGCAATGACTATTGAGTGGACTTAGTTGTATACTCTTTATTATGAATTGTCTGAGCATCTACTCCTGTGCTGAGAATATTTACATCATATGAAGCAATGTGTTCGTGAAAGTTCTTTTACCGCACTCAGTTTTCAACTGAATTGCTTGAGGACAAGCAATAATCTAAGCTTGGGGGGAGTTGATACGTCCAAAACGTATCTACTTTCTCGAACACTTTGCTATTTTTCTTCTCTAGACTTGTGTGATTTGGATACAACTAACACGGACTGACGCTGTTTTCAGCAGAATTACCTTGGTGTCTTGTTTTTGTGCAGAAAATGAACTATCAGGAAAAATCCCGGAAAATATGCCAAAAATTATATTTCACCAGAAGATCCACGAAGCCAGAAGAAGAGACGGAGGGGAGGCCTGGGGGGCCAGACCCACCCGAGGCGTGGGCCCACCTGACCCCGCGCCTGGGTGGGGTGTGGCCACCCCAGGCAGCTCCTCGGCCTCCCTCTGCACCTATAAGTTGCCTTTCGACCTAAAAACCGAGGGGGTTCGATAGTTTTCCAAAAAGAGTTCCTCTCCGCCACCGCCACCAGAAACCAAGATTCAGATCCAAAAACTCCGTTCTGGCACCCTGCCGGGACAGGGAATTTGGAGAGGATCATCGCCATCATCATTACCAATGCATCTCCATAAACCACCGATGTTTCCCTCATCCATGAGTGAGTAGTCCCCCGCTGTAGGCTTGGGGATGGTAGGATTGGATGAGTTATATCATGTAATCGAATAATATTGTTAGGGCATAGTGCCTAGTATCTCTTGTGCTATTTGACTTTGTTGCAACTTGTTGGGCTTAATGCTTGTCACTAGGGCCCGAGTGCCATGATCTCAGATCCAAACTTATTATTGAATCATTATGATAGTATTGTTTGTGATCTTATCTGCAAGTTGTGTACACATATCATTGTCCGGATCCAAAGGCCCCAAAGTGAAAATAATTGGGACAACCGGAGGGATGGCTGTGGTGTGAGGATCACATGTGTTCACGGAGTGTTAATGCTTTGCTCCGGTGCTCTATTAAAAGGAGCACCTTAATTGCCAGTAGTTCCCTAGAGGCCGCGCTGTGACGGGCTGGCTGGACAGAAGATGTTATGCAAGTTCTCATTGCGAGCACTTATGACTATATTTGGAGCACATTCCTAGGATTGTTTAGTACTTGGATGCTTGTTTTTATTTATCTGCAATGCCATAGATCTTGAAGTTACTTGTTTAGACTCGTCAATGCAACGCCCGTCCATCCATCCCTATGCCTACCGCACTCGAATCCCACTGTTTACTATTACTATTACTATTGATCATGTTTCACTATTGTTGTTACTGTTGCTGTTTCTTTTCTATTGCTACTACCAAACTTTTGCTACTGATAAACTTCTGTGAGCAAGAACTATTTCCAGGTGCAGCTGAACTGACAACTCAGTTGTTAAGGCATGCAAGTATTCTTTGTCTCCCCTTGTGTTGAATCAATAAATTGGGTAATACTACCCGCGAAGACTGTTGCGATCCCCTATACTTGTGGGTCATCAGAGGCTATTGAAAATTATTATGAGAGAGGTAAACATGGTCTTATGTATCTCAACAATATTAAGTTTCCCCTCTTTATGTTAAAATTTTTGAAGTTGCATTTGTTTTGCTTTCCTATGCTTTTTGCTTTGTGCTTTCAAGACTTGTTTCTTTACCAGATTCCTATGCATAGGAAGTGGGTTAGACTTAAATGTGTTTTGAATTTGCTTCTTGATGCTCTCTTTTACTTCAATTCATATTTCTTATATGAGCATCCTCTCAAACTATCATGCCTAACTTAAAGGCGTTAAAGAAAAGTACTTGTTGGGAGATAACCCAAGAGTTTCCTTGAGTCTTGGAAGTTATTACTTCAGTAATGACCTCACCTTATCCTTTTTGTTTGCTTTTTGTGCCAAGAATGACCTCTAATGAGAGGGAAGTAAGATTTGGGGAGTTGCTATCCCAAAACAGATTTCTGTCCTCCACCAGAAAAATTCATGAGGAGTCTTTGTAAGTCGGATTGATCTGAAAATGTACGAATAAATCCACTAGTATGTTATATAACTTTCGTTAGTTCAACACTTTTTGATTTGAGCAACACAAGATTTTCGAAAAAAATCGGTTTCTTCCTGCCGGTCTATTTTGACAGATTTCTGCCATTATATGCATTTGCTTCTTATTGATTCCTTTTTGAGTTCTCTTTTGGGGAATTGAGCTTTTTGAAGAAGTTACTACAGTAGCTTGTGTTTATAGAGAAAAGTTTTGCTGTTCCAAAGCTTTGTCTAAGGGTCTATTATCTTTTGAATATACTAATGTTGCTAATGAAGATTGTGTGAATTTTTGTATGAAGGAAAAATTTCAGGTGTAGAGAGAGAATGATGTAATGAGATGAAGAATGGACAGAAGCTCAACCTTGGGGATGCCACCATGGTGACACCCCAAAAAATATCCAAGAGGTACAAGCGTCAATGTAAGGGTCCCAACCTTTAAATAAGGTAGAGTCCCCTGTGTTTACAATGCTAGTCCCTGGATCAATAGCTAGCATCCACAGTTAATATGTAATATCAAGAAACAAAGGTCATAATTCCACTTTATAACCAGGAATAACATAATTTTATTACATCTTACATAGCTCATTTGGCTATTACATTACATTGCAGCAGAATATCTATAAGCATGGGGTCCTTCATCTTCAAAGTGCCACAGGCAGAAATGTTGGTTGTAGACTTTGTAATCCTAATCAACACACTTCACTAAATCAATCAAACCTGCAACATAACAAGTTACAGCCACAAGGGTCAATACTTTGGAATAGTATTGGCAAGTGATACTATAGTAGTATAGTGGAGTCTATCATCTATATGCATTTGGCTAAGTGGAGTTGAGGCTTGCATTGCTAAAATAGATTTTCCTTATCATTTTGAAAACACTAAGTTTTTGCTTGACAAAATCATTTTTCTCAATCAAAGATTGAAGATCCTTTAACCTTGTTCAAACCACAAGTTTTTAACTTAGAAATTTGAATGATGAGATTCTTGATTGCTTCCATGTCTTGATGCTCAAATTGTCCTTTACCAGGGACATGGCTAAGTACTTAGATTTTACACTCTGCAGAGGTGGTGCACTTTCCCCACAAGACTTGGTTTCCCAAGACAAGATCTTTTAGAAGCCTTCCCTTAGACCAAAATGCACGCGCTCCAACCTATCAAACTCTACCACCAACTGTCCATATGGCTAAGTTCTTGCAACCTATATGATCCAGGCAGAGCCCATAATGCCAAGTGGCTGCACTTGAAGCTTCTCAACATTTGACATCTCAAATATCTTTGTTCCTGGGTGGCCATCCACAAGTGAGATACACAAGGTAAACCATAGACATGGGCCTTCTGAACCACTCAACCAAAATCCACCAAGCAATTAGCATTCCACCCAGGTGATTCATTAACTTAGTTGTTTTATTAAACAAAAACACAAGTCCTCAGACTTAGAAATTTTTCCATAGTGTGAATATATATTCCACCCTTGTTTTCTATTAGCTAAGCTAAGCATGATAGTAGTAGTATTAGTCTTAACTTAGTAATTTTTCAACTAAGGTTTCATCTACTAGGTTTTCCTATAGCAAGGTTTATACTTAGCAAAATTCCATGCAAGTTTTACTTAGAGAAAAATCACTAATGCATAGTGAAAGTAATGGGACAAAAGTATGAAGCATCACTTGCCTTTTTGGTAGAGGGTACAAGTTCACTCCTTGTCCTTGCAACAATCACACTCTTCAAGTCACTACAATTCAATCAAGCAAGGCACAAACTCAATCTACCAATCAAGCATAACATCACATAAAATGACAAAGTCAAAGTAATGCATGCAAGCATGCCAAGCTTTGTTTTGTTTGAAAAAGTGGTTCCTAATGGGTCATGAACATTTGAAAACACCTAATGGTCATTTTGTAAAGTGGCAAAGTCATTTGCAAAAGGTTTCACTTTAAAAACCATTTTCAAAACAAAGTATCATTTTATGTGGTGTAGAAATATTTTTACTAAGGCATTAATCTATAGGGTTCACCAAATATGTTTTCAAACCACAAAACTTGGTGTTTGGGGTCAGAGAGTTTAAAACAAAACATTTCCCAAAAGTTTTCTTCCAAAACCATTTTTAATAAATAAACCACATTTCTATTTGACTAGAAATGGTTTTAAATCAAAGAATCATTCTTTTCTTTCACCAAATACATTTTTGAAACCACAAAGTGTTTCCTAGGGTCAGTAGGTTCAAATCACACCATTTGTAAAAGATTTTATCCCCAAATTCATTTTTGAATAATTTTTACATTCTAAACAAGCATACAAATGTTTCTGAAAAAACAAACATTTTACGAGAGGCTTTTTACTAAAAAAATGGCATGGTTGGCTAGGGCTTTCTCCACTGATTCCATTGATATCAATTTTGCAAAATTTGGACGTGTGGATCAAAAGTTACAAGAGTTTCAAATCTGCATCTAAATCAGATTCAAATTTTTTGTTTTAAACAATCTGGTGACACGCGTCATGTCCCTATTCGCAGATACCGTTTTGCCCGGATCGCACTCTCTGGTGCGTTGGATCAAGTCAAATTGTGCGGTGCGCAGGTGCTGCTTACCCTTTCGCATAGCTTCTATCCTAGCCACTAGATCGAGATCGGACGGCTGCTGCAAGCTCGACCTAAAACTAGCGGCGCTGCGGCGGTGGCTGGCGGCGGAGCGGCCAGACGATGACGGCGCCGGCGATACAGGAAGCAAAGGAAGGTGGGGAGATGCTCATAGTGATCGCAGAAGTCTGGTGAAGCTCAACGTGTTCTCGAGGAGTCAAGGGGCGCTCTGGTACGGCGGAAATCTCTCACCGAAGTGTGCAGCGGCGTCGGTTGTGCTCAGGCGTCGTTGCTGGCATCGTTTAGGACCGTGATAAGACAAAGTGGAGGCATGGTTAGATGCGGAATGATCTGGGGAAGATGTGTGCATCCTCGAGAGAGCTTAGGGTGGTCGGAGTTCACCTGGGGTGCTCGACGGAGTAATGGCAGACGGCGGCGTACGCTCGGTGTCGACGAAGTCGAGGCTACAGGGCACTCGCGGGCGAACCAGTGGCATGGGGAGATGCACCAGGATGTGTGGAGTATGTGTGCGTGGTCGATGAGGAAAGGGGCGACGCTGGGTCGCCGGAATTTGCACCGGAGTGTTGAACAAAATTCGACAGCCTGGGGGCGCATTTGGGGGAGGAGACAAAGGGGAAAGGAGGAGAAGGGCGAGGCGATTAAGACAGCGTGCTCGCGGCGAGAGATTAACGCTGCATTAAGGTGTATTCAACCAGAGAAATCAATGGCAGCAACGGCTGGCGAGTTTAACGCGAGGAGGAAGAAGATGAGCTGGAGGGGTGGGGTCGGCTGGTCAGCGAGAGAGAAGAGAGAGAACGAGGGTCCACTAGTCAGCGACCTAGTGGGTTGCTTTTGCGGTAAAGAAAACGTTTCAGGTGCGAGGGGATAGGTGGGCTGGACTGGGCTGTTTGGGCTGGCCGGGCTGGGTCGTCCAGATTCATATTTTTTTCCAGTTCTGAATCTTTTTCTTTTTCCAAATCAATTTCTGTTTTGAATTTCAATCAACAATTCAAACATTCAAACAATTCAAACATTCAACACCCTTTGCAATTGAATTTGGTTCTGTTTAACAACATAAACCAAAACCCAAAATAAAATAATATTTTTATTTTAGAGTCCATTTATAATTAAATAAAATGTACACTAGTTAATAAATCAAATGGGTTTTAATTTATTTAAAAACTCCATTTGAAATCTAAATATTTTCAAAACCAAATCAGTAGGTTTTATTTGAAAATAGAAGATATTTGGAAAACCTGATTAAAATAAAATAACATTTTATTTTAGGGTCCATTAATCATTAAATAAAATGGACCTTAGTTATTAAATCAAATAGGATTTGTTTTATTAAAACCTTTATTTTGAAATCTAAAATAAACCAAAAACACTTCAGTAGGTTTTAATTGAGAATATAAAATACTTGGAAAACTTATTTAAAATAATTTAATAAGTTTTAGTGTTTATTTAAAATGGGAAAAGCCTTTATTTTAAATAAAACTGGATATTAATAAATCCTCATTATTTTGTTTAAGTAAACCTTTACTCTTTTAGTCAAAGCAAAACATTTTATTTCAAAGCTTGGCCAAGGTTTAATTTGGCTCTAAAAAAATAATCCTTATTTAAAAATCCTCCTTTTCTTTTGAAAACCAAATCTTTTATTAAAAGATCCAAAAAATAAATCCACTTATTCAAAATATTTTCTTTATTAATTGTTTAACTTTTCAAATCCCTTTAGGATTTGTTTGATCAAAAAGGTTTGAAGGTTTCCAATTGGAATCAAAAAGTTTCTTCTCACCCTGAAAATCAACAAAGTTTTATTTTATTCATTTATTTTTCACATTACAAGATTTGGAAAATCTTGGGATGTGACAGTCAAAGCTTGGGGATGCCCAAGGCATCCCCTTCTTCATCAATAAAAAGCTCAGGTCTATCTAGACACTTCGTTTTTATTGTTTCATGCACAGTTGTGTTGTTCTTGGAGCGTCTTAGTTTTCGTTTGCTTTGCTTAGTTTGTTTAGTTTGCTTGAATAAAGTAGTTGTACCCCCGTTCTCTCCGTGTTATTTCAAATAAGTCAATTGGTGTTGGAAAGGAGTAGAAAGTTCTTGCTTGGAAGTGCAAGAGGAGCTTGCATTGACCGTGACTTAGACTTTAGCATGACATGCTAGGTGTTGTTTTGACCTTATTCTTAGTGATTATTGCTATAGCATGTCTTGTTCTAAACAATTAGGATTGCTTAGTGTGCCTTGAAAGAAATAAGCGTTGTTTTAGCATGCAAAAGCATAGTATTATGGTATTCTCCTTGGATGTTTTGTTTGGGTTGACTTGGCACATGCTCACATCATGTTATGACTATGAACAAGTCACCATAGCCTCTATGATCATTTAGTCCTTGACTTGTAGTACCACTCTATGCTTTGATTAGTAATGTTTTGTCGCTCTGCATGATTATGGCCATTATTGCTCTCTTAGTTGGTTGCTCCCAGTCTTTTGCTAGCCTCCACTTGTATGAGTAAGCTATACTCATGCTACTAACTCCCAAGAAACCAAGTTATTCCAAAGTGTCCACTATAAATTCCTATGCATGGTGTGTTACACCATTCCAAGTATATTCTTGTTCTTAGCTTTCTTCCAATTAAAAACTATTTTGTTATGTGAAAACTTAGTGATTAAAGCCCTCACAAACTTGATGGCACACTTTATATTATTTGCCCCTAATAAACTTGAACCATTGTGTCATCTATGTTGTATATGCTTGCACTTATATGTTGGAATTAGCAGAACCATGCTGTCATGGGAAACATTTTCAACATTGCACTTGTACTTTGTACTCAGTTGATATCATGCTCTTTTGTCTATGGATGTCATCGGTGTGAAATAAAGAGGGATCTTGTAAGTCCATGGAGTTATGTATTTTGTGTTAGATAAATGCTTGGGCCGCTAGCCTAAGCCATGCCTAATCATGGTGGAAACTTGCAGCATCACCATAATGAGCTATCTATGAAGCATCCTTAATAAAAAATCTATGCACATAGTAAATAAAAATATCGCTAAGATGCTCATTGTCTGCTTGCCTTGTCATTTTGGTTATGGGATAGCTCTTGTACCATGTGCAAGGGGTACCCCGTTGGCGGTTCTCTATGATACGCATATACTTACTATGATAAGAACTTACAGGTGACTGAAGTTGAGTAGCATGAGGTGTGGCCCTCGTATTCAAGGGTCTTGAGATTGCCAACTTATACTTTGTCAAGCATATACTCCATAGTTTGTTCACTTTAACCTTAATCACTTCAAGATGCTTATCATAGGGGCAATGAGGGCTGAAAGCTAACAAGTACCATAATTTTTCAAAGCTCTTTTTGAAACTTGAAATCCCTACTTCCCTTATGAAGGGCCTTTCTTCCACTATTATATTGAGTCTCCACCTTCTACCTTTAGGCACCATTAAGAGAGCATAGTGGTCATTCTTAGTTCTATGTGCAGTGTCCCCAAAACTTATTGATTGATGCATATTGTGATATTACTTGTTCTTGTGCTACTTGTATCTAGTCACTCTTATGAACTTTGAAGGTGTCCTATGCATCTATTTGCTACTCTATGAGGGACAAGCTGATTGCCACTATGCCATGTTTTCTGTATGTGAAACAAACAAACGTTTTTCAATGCATGCTATTCATGATCTTTGTTTGTAGCCTTTCATGTTGCATGCATAGTTACTTTATCTTATTGTTAGAACTCCATCTTTCATGCACATGTTTAGAGTTCTTTGATCCCAGCTTTCAATGCTTGCAAATGGTTTGATCTTGGTTTTGATGGTGCATGTCACCTCAAAAATTATTCTTTTTATCACTTACCTACTCGAGGACGAGCAGAAGTTAAGCTTGGGGATGCTTGATACGTCGGAAACATATCTATAATTTTTGATGTTCCATGCTTGTTTAGTATCTACTTTGCTTTGCTTTGTCTACACTTTGAGGTGTTTTTATATATTTTCTGGAAATAACCTATTAACAAGTTGCCACAGTGCCAGTTGCTTGTTTTCTTCTGTTTTTGGTTCCAGAAAGGCAGAAAATTAATATTCTCGGAATTGGACGGGACAAAAGCCAAAGTCAATATTTTATCGTGGGCGACATGAAGTCCAGAGGAGAGACGGAGGGGCGATCCAGGGCGGCCACACCCCCCAGGCGCGGCCAATCCTGGCCTACTCCTGGGCAGGGTGTGGGCCCCCTAGGCGCCCCCTGCCTCGCCTCTTCGCCTATAAGAATCCCTCGATGCAGAAACCCTAGTCACGCGATCAAAACTCCATGAAACAGTCTGCAGCCGCCGCCACCATCGTCCCTAGATCGGGGGATCTGAAGTTCTTCCCGGCACCCTACCGGAGGGGAGATCATCCCGGAGGCCTTCTTCTTCGGTATGATGCGTGAGTAGTTCCACCTTGGACTACGGGTCCATGTAGTAGCTAGATGGTTGTGTCTCCTCCTTGTGCTTTCATGTATAGATCTTGTGAGCTCCGTTCATGATCAAGATCTAATCTATTTGTAATCATGCATGTTGTGTTTGTGGGGATCCGATGGATATTGAGATTACTATGTCAGATTCATTAATGGTTTTGTCTATATGATTCTATCATGTCTGTGTTGTTTGTGATCTTGCATGCTCTTCGTTGTTAGTAGCTATCTTGGCCAAGTAGTTGCTAGTGACTCCAAGATGGGGTATTTATGCTCGATAGTGGGTTCATGCCTCTAGTTTCCAAGGGAAGTGACAGAAATCTCTTCGGTTGTAGATGTGTTGTTGCTACTAGGGAGAAAACAATGATCTCTTGTTCATGGAACAAGTGGATTGTTTACCTTACACACTTTGCTTAAAGGAGTTGTCTATTGCTTGCGACTTGATACTGGAGGGGGTTCGGATGATAAACCAAAGGTGGACTACTAGTCATAGATCCAATTGGATGGCGGTCTATGTATCTTGTTGTATTGCCCAATCGAATATCATAGGATCTTTTTGTCTGGTATTGCATTGTTTTGCCTTGGTCAGTTCCTGTCAATTGCCCTGCTGTAATTTTTTTACCCTTCATGCCATGTTGTTTATCTAAGGAGAGCACCTCTAGTGAACTATGGACCCCGGTCCAATCTTTACCATTGATACATCTTCCAATGTTACTGTTTCCTTGTTGCAAACCATCATCACCTTTCACACCATACAGTTAATCCTTTGTTAAAGCAACCGGTGAGATTGATAACCTCACTGTTAGTTGGGGCAAAGTCTTGAGTTTGTGTTGTGCAGGTCTCCATGTTGCTTGCAACACCTGTGTGACGTTTCCTTCCTCCTACTGGTTCGATAACCTCGATTTCTTACTGAGCGAAGACTTGCTGTTGTGATGCTTCACAGAGATCATCCCAGAGGCCTTCTTCATCACCATTCCAGCCTCCAGAGTGATGCGTGAGTAGTTCATCCTTGGACTACGGGTCCATAGCAGTAGCTAGATGGTTGTTTCTCCTCTTTATGCTATCATGCTAAGATCTTGTGAGATGCCTATCATGATCAAGATCATCTATTTGTAATCCTATATGTTGTGTTTGTTGGGATCCGATGGATATTGAGTACTACGTCAAGATTGATTATTGATTCTATCATGTCTATGTTATTTGTGATCTTGCATGCTCTCTGTTGCTAGTAGCTACTCTGACCAAGTATTTTGCTTGTGACTCCAAGAGGGAGTATTTATGCTCGATAGTAGGTTCATGCCTCTAGTAATCTAGGGGAGTGACAGAAACCTCCAAGGTTGTAGATGTGATGTTGCTACTAGGGATAAAACAACAATCCTTTGTCCAAGGGCAATTGTATTGTTTACTTTACACACTTTGCTAAATGCAATTATCTGTTGCTTGCAACTTAATACCCGAGGGTTGTTCGGATGATATCTCGAAGGTAGATTATTAGTCATAGATGCAATTGGATTACGGTCTATGTGTTATGTTGTAATGCCCAAATGAATCTCATAGTGATCATCATGCCATGTACATGCATTATTATGCATTCTCTATCTATCAATTGCTCAACTGTGATTTGTTCACCCAACATGTTATTTATCTTATGGAGAAACACCTCTAGTGAACTATGGACCCCGGTCCATTCCTTCCCACTGATATTTAATCTACTGTCTACTATTTACTTTCTGCAATTACTACAATCAATTACTATCTTCCACACTATATGTTTAATCCTTTGTTTTCAGCAAAACCAGTGAGCTTGACAACCTCACTGTAAGTTGTGGCGAAGTATTTTTGTTGTGTTGTGCAGGTTCCACGTTGCTAGAAACACCTTGGGAGCTGGTTCTTTCTCCTACTGGTTCGATAATCTTGGTTTTACAACTGAGGGAAACTTGTTGTTGTGCTCATCATACCTTCATCTTGGGGTTCCCAGCGAGCTCTACATCATCTGAGCCATCAAGCACTTTTCTGGCGCCATTGCTGGGGAGATACAGGAAAACTTCAATCTCTTCCTCCCCGTCAAAAAGCTTTTCTAGGAGAAAGAAGATTTCTGCAAGGGGAGTCTCTCACTACCAATCTCTTTACTTTGTTTTTGTTTTGCTTTGTTTGGTTTGCTTCTTTTTATCAAAAACACAAAAAATAGAGAGCTTTATAGTATTTATCTTGAGTTAGGAAATGAAGTGTTTGAAGAGAAAATTTAAAAACCTATGGAACTTTATTTGCATGCTAATAGCAATGTTATTAGTATGAATTCTTTGAACACCATTATTGCTAATGTTATGGAAATGTCTAATCTTGGGGAAGCTAGTATTTATGAAAATGATCTTTTTAGTTCCCCAGCTTTAGAGGAGAAAATTAATTATGATTACAATATGCCTCCTATATTTGATGATCATGGTGATGAGAATAAAAATAATAGCTATTTTGTTGAATTTTCTCCCACTGTAATTAAGGGATTTCTATTTCCGTGCCCCTGGTTCTTTAGTTGTACTCAGTTTTCCCCAGTCGCTTAACTTTTCCTCACTTTTCCCCTCGCCATGTTAAGAAACCCTTGTGGGTGCTCACGGGCGCTCAGACGGAGGGATGCCGTCAGGTCAAAGGCTTGACTATTACATGCTGACTAGTGGGACCGCGTTGGGACGGGTCGGGCATTGAGCGTTACGTTTTGAGGCCTCGATCATTACATGCCTGACCGATGGGGCTGCTTTGGTGTGGGTCCTGCCGTGGCCGATATGTGCTGACGGGTGGGGGCCATGATACACGTCGGACCCGCCATCCTTCTCTCGCTGCCTTGTGGGCCGCTTTTTCCTAATTGGGTGGCTGGTGCAGGCAATGACAAATGGTGTCGTTCCGTGGGGCCATCGAAGCTAATGAACGATGGGGCCGTCATGTGGGGTGGGGCCTCAAAGCCAATGACTGATGGGGTCGTGATGTGGGGCTAGAGGGGGGATTTGCATATTCTCCATGTTTTATGTTGCAACTTGCATATTTGCCATTTTGTGTATCGCTGACATGTGGTGGTCATGTTGCAAATTTCAAAGAAAATGTTCGTTCTGTGGGGCCATCGAAGCCAATGAACGATGGGTCCGTCATGTGGGGCGGTCGAAGCCAATGACCGATGGGGCCGTGATGTGGGGCTAGAGGGGGATTTGCATATTTGCCACGTTTTAGATTGCAACTTGCATATTTGCCATTTTGTGTGTCGCTGACATGGGTTGGTCATGTTGCAAATATGAAAATTCCAAAGAAAAGGTTTGTATTGTGGGGCCATCGAAGCTAATTAATGATGGGGCCGTCATGTAGGGTCATCGAAGCCAATGACCGATGGGGCCGTGATGTGGGGATGGAGGGGGGATTTGCATATTTTCCATGTTTTAGAATGCAACTTGCATATTAGCCATTTTGTGTGTTGCTGACATGTGGTGGTCATGTTCCAAATATGCAAATTTCAAAGAAAAGGTTCGTCCTGTGGGGCCATTGAAGCCAATGAACGATGGGGTCATCCTGTGGGGCCGTCGAAGCCAATGACCAATGGGGCCGTGATGTGGGGCTAGAGGGGGGGTTGCATATTTGCCATGTTTTAGATTGCAACTTGCATATTTTCCATTTTGTGTGTCGCTGACATGTGGTGGTCATGTTGCAAATATGCAAATTTCAAAGAAAAGGTTCGTCCTATGGGGCCATCGAAGCCAATGAACGATGGGGCCGTCATGTGGGGCTGTCGAGCCAATGACCGATGGGGCCATGATGTGTGGCTGGAGGGGGGTTTGTATATTTGCCACGTTTTAGATTGCAACTTGCATATTTTCCATTTTGTGTGTCGCTGACATGTGGTGGTCATGTGGCAAATAAGCAAATTTCAAAGAAAAAGTTTGGCAGATATGCGAAATTGGCAAATATGCAAAAACCCCGGAGCAGCTACTCCCCCAAACATTGACAAGTGTGAAGGGAATATGCCCTGAGAGGCAATAATAAAGTGTTTATTATGTGTATTCCAAGTATATGATAGATGTTTATTTTGCATGCTATAATTGTATTAATACGGAAACGTTAATACATGTGTGTTTAATAAACAAACATAAAGTTCCTAGTTATGCCTCTCTCATAAACTAGCTCGTTGATTAACAAGATGATCAAGGTTTCCTGATCATGGACATTGGATGTTGTTAATAACGGGATCACAACATTAGTGTAATGGTGTGATGAACATTCATCCGAAGTATAGCATTACGATCAAAGTCATTGAGTTTATATTGCTATAACAACTAACGAAGTGATCCTAATCCTTAGACCATGAGATCATGTCAATCACTAACACCGGAAGAGTTTCTTGATAACATCAAACGTCACACCGTAACAGGGTGATTATAAAGATGGATTCAGAACTAATAAAGTGTTATGTTGAGGCTCATGGATCGATAGTGGAATTTGTTCATCCCGATGACGGATAGATATACTCTGGGCCCTCTCGGTGATATCACATTGATTAGCTTGCAAGCAAGTGATTTGATCACTAGAATGTTATATCACGGGAACGAGAAAAGAGTGCATGTCCGTAACAAGATCAAACTAGGTATGGAGATACCGATGATCGAATATCGGACATGTAATATATCGTGAAAAAAAGGGATTAAGATACTAGCGTAAAAGGTTCCGACGATCACAAGAAAGTCATCGTTGAATGTGTGGAGTCGATGGGTCTCGGATCCGCTTCTGATTATTGATCCGAGAAGGGTCTCGATCATGTCCGCATTATTCACGAACCGTAGGGTGACACACTTAAGAGACACCGACATCCAACTGGAGCAAAAGTTTCATGCCGAAAGAATAAACAAGCACAGGAATTTATTTCACTAGATATCGAAACAGGTTTTCGGGTGAAATTGCATAAAGTGGTTATGCATGTGAAATGGAATTCTAGCAAGGGGTTATTTGTGAATGTTTGTCATTAAAGTAATTGACAAAATTCTGAATAAAATAAAAGAGTTTTATTTAATGAGAATTTGCATTAAATTTGGTGGAAATTTAATGGGAATTTGAGTAGACTTTTGAGTGGAGGAAATTTAAAGGGCATTTTGTGAGTGGAGTGTCCACCCACATGAATTAAGGAGGGGAGGGGGCTGCCCCCCATGGCCGGCGGCCACCCCTTGGGTGCCCCCCTCCTCCTATAAAAGGAGCCCCCCTCCTCACTTGTCTCTCACACCTCCTCGTGAAGGATCTCTCTCCCCCTCTAGAATTTATGCCCCATGGTCTCGGACTAGCGAGATACATGTTCCCGGTGGCTATTCGGCAAGAAAGAGTTGTGCTTCCGCTGCATCGCTGGAGCGAGGAGGCGGAGGTTTCTCGGTGCCTCGAACGTGTGTGCGAGCACGGATGCGCTGCTAATTTGCGGCGCTAGGACTTCCTCTCGATCTTTAGATCGACAAGAGATCGTCTCATCAACCACGAGTTGAACTCGTTAAGCTTTGTCGGTCTTCAAGGGTATGTTCTCTTCGGATATACATCCGCTCGTTGTTTGTATCTAGTAGATAGATCTTGGTACATAGTTCCCATCGTAGGAAATTTTTTGTTTTCTATGCTACGAACCCTACAAAGTGGGGTCGTGAGGTCGTCTCTCTCTTATCCGCTCCCAGCCCCTAGCCCCGAGCAACTCTTACCCCACCGACGGTCAGAGCAGCCATCGTCGGCGCGTCGGCGGCTCCGTCCTACAGTGCGTCGGACAGACTGCCGTGCTGCACCTCAACCACGGCTCCAACACCTGTTTTGTCTGCACGCATTGTACATTGAGGTAGTACCGACCGCAGGCAGGTCCGCCGCCCACGACGATCGGGATTTTTTTCCGTCGCCATAGCTCGACGCACGGTCGCAGCAATTGCTAGTAGTGCTTGGTAAGACCTTCGCTCCTGCTTCGCCCACCCAAATCGATTCGGTTCCCATAATTTCCTCGATATTGCAGGGTTAAATTAGTCTTTAATGCCTGGTCGTAGCGGGTACACCAGCAAGGGTGGGGATTCGATCATGTCGTGGCCACGTTCTCCTTCTCCTACCATGTCGGAAGTGTAGGTAGCTCCTTCTCTTTGTACTACTGTTGAATTTGAAGTGCCGCCATGGCTTGTCGGACTGATTTTAATTGGGATTGTTACAGTGTGCTATGCAGGACGATGATCCATGGTACATTGCATACCAAGATGAATCAACTCAGTGGTCTAGCCAGAGGATGGATTTGGAGGAGATGGTTTCCAATTTAGGTGATGAATTGACCCGTAAAAACCTGTTGATATTGGAGCTGAAGCATATTGTCGAGTAAGAAAAGAAGAACTCAGAGGTTATTCGCAAAGAGAAGTTGACACTTGAGTCTGATCTTGTCGTATCTGATCAAGTGGTAGAAAATCTAAAACATGAACTTCCTCTCGATCTTGAGATCGGCAAGAGATCGTCTACATCAACCACGAGTTGAACTCGTTAAGCTTTGTCGGTCTTCAAGGGTATGTTCTCTTTGGATATACATCTGCCCGTTGTTTGTATCTAGTAGATAGATCTTAGTACATAGTTCCCATCGTAGGAAAAATTTTGTTTTCTATGCTGCGAACCCTACAGTGGTATCAGAGCCGGATCTATGCGTAGATGCTTTACACGGGTAGTAAACATATGAGTATGTGGGAGATTATGATCATGTTGTTGCTCCTTTGTTGTAATTTTGGATATTGGTGGCATAGTGGGATGAAGCGTCCCGGACAAACTTTACATGTCCTCGCACATGAGACCTGTTCCACGCTTGACATGCAACTAGTTTGCATAAGTGGCTAGCGGGTGTCTGTCTCTCCTACTATAGTCAATATCTATTTTGCAAGCGAGTTGTCAACAATTTGATTATCCTCGTTGTGGTTCATGTTCGTAGGTAAGAACGGTTCTATCTCGAAAGCCCTAAGCCACGTAAAACTTGCAATGGATAAATTAGAGGCGTCTAGTTTAGATTGTTGCTGGGCTAGTGTTATGATATGGTAGTGTTGTAAGTAGAAGTATGAGATGATACTCTTACTACACACATAGCGTGTAAAATCCATAGACCTTGGATTTACACATATAGGTATGATAGTGATCATACCACGATGCACATGATAGAGATCATCTGCGGGAACCATATCAATTCACTAATAAACATATGATGTTTGATAGCATCTTATATTGCTTGTTTAGCGCTTTGTTAGCATAATAAGATGATCCCTCATTTAAATATCAAGATAATAATGTGTTCTTCCTTTAGTATGCACCGATTATGTTTTCGTCGCTCCAAGACATCACGTGATGATCGGGTGTTCTTGGATCCACGACCATATTTCGGGTGTAAAACAGTTACACATGCGAATACTAAGGTTCTAACTTGGCGAGCCTAGCATGTACAGACATGGCCTTGGAACACGGACCGAAAGGTTAAGCATGAGTCATATAGTTGATATGATGCCCATATGATGCTCACCTTTGAAGCTATACCGACTCATGTGATGATCGGACTTGGTATAGTGGATTTGGTTCATGTAATCACCAAAAAGGCACGAGGGATGTAGTTTTTGAGTGGGAGTTCATTCGTAATATGGATTAGTTCAACTTAATCTATCATACACTTAGTCTAAACTTTACAAATTCTGTTGTAGACGAAACCACCTGCTTTTAATTTCAATGTGTTCATGGAGAAAGAGAAACTAGCAACGAACGGTAGCAACTTTACCGAATGGGCCATGAATTTGAGGATTCTCCTCTCTGTTGCACAAAAGCAATACGTGCTAGAAGCGCCGTTAGGCCCCCCACCTTTTGATGATTCCCCTGACGAGGACAAGAATGTCTATCAGACTCGTCAGGAGGACCACAACTTAGTTCATTACGGCATATTGTATGGGCTAGAGCCGGAACTTCGAAAGCGTTTCGAAAACGGCAATGCATTTGATACAATTGGTGAGTTGAAAATGATTTTCGACACACATGCTGGTGTAGAGAGCTACAACGCTTCAGAAAAGTTCTTTAGCTGCATGATGGAAGAGCACAACTCCGTTAGTGAGCATGTACTCAAGATGTCGGGTTACGCCGATAAGCTTGTGTCCTTGGGAATATCGATTCCCATTGACTTAGGCATCCATCATGTTCTGCCTACGCCACCTAGCTATAAGAGCTTCATGATGAACTATAATATGCAAGGCATGAAGAAGTCTCTCCCGAGCTTTTGTCAATGCTTAAACTGCGTAAGTGGAGATCAAAAGGAACATCAAGTGTTGATGATCAATAGGAACACCGGTTTCAAGAAAGACAAGAAGGGAAAACGGAAGGAAGTAAGGCGGCAAGCACATTGCGTTCTGAAAAGAAACACCGAGTTGGACCTAAGTCCGATTCGAAAAGTGCTACTATTTTAAGGGGATCGCCATGGAAGCAATCGCCCCAAGTATCTGGCGAGCAAGAAGGCCGGCAAGGCAAACAAAGGTATATATGATATACATGTTATTGATGTGTACTTGACTAGTGCTCGCAGTAGCACCTGGGTATTTGATACCGGTTCAGTTGCTAATATTTGTAACTCAAATCAGGGGATGCGGAACAAGCGACATCTAGCAAGGGGTGAGGTCAATATGCGTGTCGGCAATGGGTCAAGCATTGATGTGATCGCCGTCGGAACGCTGCCTCTCCACTTGCCGTCGGGATTAGTTATAAACTTGAATAAATGTTATCCGTGCCCTGACCGAGCATGAACATTGTATCTGGATCGTGTTTGATGCGAAGTGGTTATTCATTTAAATCCGAGAACAATGGTTGTTCCATTTATATGAATGAAATCTTTTATGGTCATGCACCTATGATGAATGGTTTATTTCTATTAGATCTCGATGATAATGTTACACATATTCATAATGTTGATGCTAAAAAGATTAAACTTAATGATGATATATCCGCATATATGTGGCACTTGCCTAGGTCATATTGGCGTTAAACGCATGAAGAAGCTCCATTCGGATGGACTTTTGGAATCACTTGATTTTGAATCATTTGATACATGTGAGCCATGCCTTATGGGCAAGATGACTAGAACGCCGCTTTCGGTTCAATGGAAGCAGGCATGATTTATTGGAAATCATACATTCTGATGTATGTGGTCCAATGAGTGTGTCGGCACGAGGTGGATATCGTTATTTTGTTACTTTCACGGATGATTTGAGTAGATACGGTTATATCTACTTGATGAAACACAAGTCTGAAACCTTTGAAAAGTTCAAGGAATTTCAAAATGAAGTGGAAAATCATCGTAATAGAAAGATCAAATTTCTACGGTCCGACCGTGGAGGTGAGTATCTAAGTTACGAGTTTAGCACTCACATGAAAGAGTGTGGAATTGTTTCACAACTCACACCTGCCGGAACACCACAGAGAAATGATGTGTCGGAACGTCGTAATCGTACTTTATTAGATATGGTTCGATCTATGATGTCTCTGACGGACTTGCCGTTGTCATTTGGGGGCTATGCACTAGAAACTACTGCATTCACTTTAAATCGGGCACCATCTAAATCCGTTGAAAAGACACCGTATGAATTGTGGTTTGGAAACAAACCTAAGCTGTCATTTCTTAAAGTTTGGGGATGCGATGTTTATGTGAAGAAACTTCAACCGGATAAACTCGAACCCAAAGCGGAAAAGTGCGTCTTCATAGGATACCCTAAGGAAACTATTGGGTATTCCTTCTATCACAGATTCGAGGGTAAGGTTTTTGTTGCCAAGAATGGATCCTTTCTAGAGAAAGAGTTTCTCGCGAAAGGTGTGAGTAGTCGGAAGGTAGAACTCGAAGAGGTTATTGAACCTTCTCTTCAAAGTATGGCGAGTAGCGCAGCGCCGGAAGTTGTTCCGGAGTTGGCTCCACCTGTTGAAGAGGGAACTAATGATAATGATCATGAAACTCCGAAAGAGAGTACTACCAAACCTCGCAGGTCAAGCAGGACGCGTGCAGCTCCCGAGCTGTACGGAAATCCTGTCATGAATTTCATGGTTGATGAAAATGATGACCCTGCGACGTATGAAGAAGCGATGATGAGCCCGGATTCCAACAAATGGTTAGAAGCCATGAAATCCGAGATGGAATCCATGTATGAAAATCAAGTTTGGAACTTGGTGGAATTACCTCACGACCGAAAGGCCATGGAGAACAAATGGATTTTCAAAAGGAAAACTGATGTTGATGGTAATGTGACCGTCTATAAAGCTCGACTTGTCGCAAAGGGGTTTCGACAAATTCAAGGAGTTGACTACGATAAAACATTCTCTCCCGTAGCGATGCTAAAGTCAGTTAGTATTATGTTAGCAATTGCTGCATATTTCGATTATGAGATATGGCAGATGGATGTAAAAACCGCGTTTCTCAATGGTAATATTGAGGAAGATTTGTATATGATACAACCAAAGGGTTTTGTCGATCCTAAGGATGCTAACAAGGTGTGCAAGCTTCAGCGATCCATCTATGGATTGAAGCAAGCATCACGGAGTTGGAATCTCCGCTTTGATGAGGTGATCAAAGAGTTTGGATTTGTCCAAACTTATGGAGAAGCTTGTATTTACAAGAAAGTGAGTGGGAGCAATGTGGCATTTCTGATATTATATGTGGATGACATATTATTGATCGGAAATGATATAGATCTTTTAAACAGTGTTAAAAGTCATCTAAACAAAGAAATTTTCAATGAAGGACCTAGGTGAAGCGTCATACATATTAGGCATAAAGATCTATAGAGATAGATCTAGGCGCCTAATAGGGCTATCGCAAAGTACATACCTTGATAAGATTTTAAAGAAGTTTAAAATGGACGGAAGTAAGAAGGGGTTCTTACCTATGTTGCAAGGCAAGACATTGAGTAAGACTCAAAGTCCGCTCATGGAAGAAAGAGAGATAATGGACAAAGTCCCCTATGCTTCAGCCATAGGCTCTATAATGTACGCCATGCTATGTACAAGACCGGATGTGGCACATGCTATTAGTTTGACTAGTAGGTACCAATCGGATCCAGGTTCGGAACACTAGATAGCGGTCAAGAATATCCTTAAGTACTTACGAAGAACTAAGGATATGTTTCTTGTATACGGAGGTGAAGAAGAGCTCGTCTCTAAGTGTTATGTCGATGCTAGCTTTGACACCGATCCGGATGACTCTAAGTCTCAATCCGGATACGTATTTCTCATGAATGGCGGAGCGGTTAGTTGGAGGAGCTCCAAACAACCTGTGGTAGCGGGATCAACAATGGAGGCCGAATATGTTGCTGCTTCAGAAGCGGCTCAGGAAGTAGTTTGGATGAAGGAGTTCATATCCGAACTAGGAGTGGTGGCAAACACGTTGGATCCAATGGTGATCTATTGTGACAACAATGGTGCCATTGCCAATGCCAAAGAGCCAAGGTCTCACAAGCATTCCAAGCATATTAAGCGCCGGTTTCACTCCATTCGCGAGCATGTCAAGGATGGAGATATAAAGATTTGTAAAGTACATACGGATCTCAATGTAGCAGATCCGTTGACTAAAACTCTCCCTAGAGCAAAACATGATCAACACTAGAACTCAATGGGTGTTAGATTTATCACTATGTAACTAGATTATTGTCTCTAGTGCAAGTGGGAGACTGAAGGGAATATGCCCTGAGAGGCAATAATAAAGTGTTTATTATGTGTATTACAAGTATATGATAGATGTTTATTTTGCATGCTATAATTGTATTAATACGGAAACGTTAATACATGTGTGTTTACTAAACAAACAGAAAGTTCCTAGTTATGCCTCTCTCATAAACTAGCTCGTTGATTAACAAGATGATCAAGGTTTCCTAATCATGGACATTGGATGTTGTTAATAACGGGATCACAACATTAGTGTAATGGTGTGATGAACATTCATCCGAAGTATAGCATTACGATCAAAGTCATTGAGTTTATATTGCTATAACAACTTACGAAGTGATCCTAATCCTTAGACCATGAGATCATGTCAATCACTAACACCGGAAGAGTTTCTTGATAACATCAAACGTCACACCGTAACAGGGTGATTATAAAGATGGATTCAGAACTAATAAAGTGTTATGTTGAGGCTCATGGATCGATAGTGGAATTTGTTCATCCCGATGACGGATAGATATACTCGGGGCCCTCTCGGTGATATCACATTGATTAGCTTGCAAGCAAGTGATTTGATCACTAGAATGTTATATCACGGGAACAAGAAAAGAGTGCATGTCGATATGAGATCAAACTAGGTATGGAGATACCGATGATCGAATCTCGACATGTAATATATCGTGAAACAAAGGGATTAAGGTACTAGCGTAAAGGTTCCGACGATCACAAGAAAGTCATCGTTGAATGTGTGGAGTCAATGGGTCTCTGATCCGCTCGATTATTGATCCGAGAATGGTCTCGATCATGTCCGCATTATTCACGAACCGTAGGGTGACACACTTAAGAGACACCGACATCCAACTGGAGCAAAAGTTTCATGCCGAAAGAATAAACAAGCGCAGGAATTTATTTCACTAGATACCGAAACAGGTTTTCGGGTGAAATTGAATAAAGTGGTTATGCATGTGAAATGGAATTCTAGCAAGGGGTTATTTGTGAATGTTTGTCATTAAAGTAGTTGACAAAATTCTGAATAAAATAAAAGAGTTTTATTTAATGAGAGTTTGCATTAAATTTGGTGGAAATTTAATGGGAATTTGAGTAGAATTTTGAGTGGAGGAAATTTAAAGGGCATTTTGTGAGTGGAGTGTCCACCCACATGAATGAAGGAGGGGAGGGGGCTTCCCCCCATGGCCGGCGGCCACCCCTTGGGTGCCTCCCCTCCTCCTATAAAAGGAGCCCCCCTCCTCACTTGTCTCTCACACCTCCTCGTGAAGGATCTCTCTCCCCCTCTAGAATTTATCCCCCATGGTCTCGGTCTAGCGAGATACATGTTCCCGGTGGCTATTCGGCAAGAAAGAGTTGTGCTTCCACTGCATCGCTGGAGCGAGGAGGCGGAGGTTGCTCGGTGCTTCGAACGTGTGTGCGGGCACGGATGCGCTGCTAATTTGCGGCGCTAGGACTTCCTCTCAATCTTGAGATCGGCAAGAGATCGTCTACATCAACCACGAGTTGAACTCGTTAAGCTTTGTCGGTCTTCAAGGGTATGTTCTCTTCGGATATACATCCGCCCGTTGTTTGTATCTAGTAGATAGATCTTGGTACATAGTTCCCATCGTAGGAAAATTTTTGTTTTCTATGCTGCGAACCCTACAAAGTGGGGTCGTGAGGTCGGCTCTCTCTTATCCGCTCCCAGCCCCTATCCCCGAGCAAATCTTATCCCACCGACGGTCAGAGCAGCCATCGTTGGCGCGTCGGCGGCTCCGTCCTACAGTGCGTCGGACAGACTGCCGTGCTGCACCTCAACCACGGCTCCAACACCTGTTTTGTCTGCACGCATTGTACATTGAGGTAGTACCGACCGCAGGCAGGTCCGCCGTCCACGATGACCGGGATTTTGTTCCGTCGCCATAGCTCGACGCACGGTCGCAGCAATTGCTAGTAGTGCTTGGTAAGACCTTTGCTCCTGCTTCGCCCACCCAAATCGATTCGGTTCCCATAATTTCCTCGATATTGCAGGGTTAAATTAGTCTTTAATGCCTGGTCGTAGCGGGTACACCATCAAGGGTGGGGATTCGATCATGTCGTGGCCACGTTCTCCTTCTCCTACCATGTCGGAAGTGTAGGTAGCTCCTTATCTTTGTACTACTATTGAATTTGAAGTGCCGCCATGGCTTGTCGGACTGATTTTAATTGGGATTGTTACAGTGTGCTATGCAGGACGATGATCCATGGTACATTGCATACCAAGATGAATCAACTCAGTGGTCTAGCCAGAGGATGGATTTGGAGGAGATGGTTTCCAATTTAGGTGATGAATTGACCCATAAAAACCTGTTGATATTGGAGCTGAAGCATACTGTCGAGTAAGAAAAGAAGAACTCAGAGCTTATTCGCAAAGAGAAGTTGACACTTGAGTCTGATCTTGTCGTATCTGATCAAGTGGTAGAAAATCTAAAACATGAACTTCAAGTGAAAGGGGAGGATAATAGTAGATTCATCTGGGTAGTTTTAGTAGTTGTCATCCCCGTCCTAACAGTTACACTATGGGGTTGTGGTGAAGGTGGCACATGTAATGATTAGTTGAATTGATAGCTAATATAGATAGTAGAATTGTTATTCAGTGAATGGTTGTGAGTTACTGCAAATTTAGTCACTTTGCGGTCCCAAAGTTGTCATGAGAATGCATTGCAGGGTCCGAGTTGCTTGCCATTGGATCTAGCTGCCCATAGATGGCGTGCCAAATGTCATTTAGACTTAGGCCTATAATTTATCTCAAAGTTGTGGCATCCATTCCCCGTTCTCCCTGACGCCCCATTCTTCTTCTCCAGAGAGGCGATCTGTCAAAGCAAGTACTACTCCCTCCAATCCAATTTAGTTGTCTCAAATTCGTCAAGATACGGATGAATCTAATATTAGCAGTACAATCGAATCTAGACAAATCAAAATCAACTAATACAAGCCCATCGGAGATTGTCAAAGCAAGTACTGCTACTTATGAATCTAATATTAGCAGTAAAACTTGACTAGATACGTTTCATATCTAGATGAATCCAAGTCAACTAATATGGGTCGGAGGGAGTATCAAATTTATTCAAATCGGTTCACGGGGGCTTGATCTGCACCGTCATGGTGATGTTACGTATGATGGCTTCAATCGTCGTCGCACCGATGACCACTTTCGACACCGCAGCCGCCTCGGTGTCTTTAATCAGCAACAGATCTGAGGAGGTGAACAGGAGTGAGACGGACAAAGACAGAAATTTTAGGCGCTTAAATCATCACCGCCGCATGTCGTTCCAGCCGCCATGCTTGGATCCGCGCCGCCACACGCCGTTCCGACCCCCACGCTTAGGTCCGCGCTGCTGCACGCCGTTCCGACCGCCAGGCTTAGATCCGCGCCGCCAAACGCCATTCCGACCCCACGCTTAAGTCCGCGTCGTTGCATGCCATTTGGACCGCCAGGCTTAGGTCGATAGGAGGGGAGGAAGATGCGGCTGGTATACGTGCGATAGTGAAAGGGAGGGAGAGACATCCAGCCCGTCGGGCTCTCCTCTCCATACAAGGTAGGTGCGCCCATCGGGAGATATAGACCTCTAGCCTGTCGGGCTATCCTCTCCATACAAGGTAGGTGCGCCCATCAGGAGAGAGACCTCCATCCCGTCGGATCATGATGTATACAATGGTGGTTAGCCAAGATTCGTGTGACATACATCTCGACCAATCAAAGCGCACCAGCTGTTGTGAGGGTTTGAGTCAGGAGAGAGGGAAAAAGTGAGGAAAACTTTAGCGGGAGGGGAAAAGTGAGGAAAAATTTAGAGGTAGGGGAAAACTAAGTAGAGCTAATGAAAACAAGGGAACTCACATAAAAAACTAGTAAGGGAAATTCAAGCTTTTGGCATAAAAAATGGAAAATGTGTTATTTGAACAAAATAATTTGTCTTGGGCGGCATTATATTGGTTGCAACTCAGATATACACAAGTGTTCCAAATTTGGCCTCATTTAGACAAAGTGTTTTGGGGTGGGTTATTTTGGAGGTTAATCGAGTAGAAAGTCATGCATCTTCATAGCTAGTAGCTCATTCCAACAAGGGTTTAAGAAGTGGTTTTGGGGATAAGTCCATTTCTCTTTATTTCCTTTTCCTTTATTATTCATGCTAGATTGTAGGCAACATAACAATACTCCATTTGAAGGTTGCCACTATGTTTTTTTTTTGAATTAAACTAACCCTAAAACCATTTTTTGAATTTAATCACTTAGAAAAAGAAAAAAACATGGTTGATTACAAGTTAATCCAAAATTTCCAATTTCACATGGTAAATCAATCCAAGATACACAAGTGTGCCAAATTTTGGATCAATTGGTCAACGTTTAAGCCATGAACTAGCTAAACCCCATGTGTTGACTACATGTAGAGGGCAAAACTGAGCAGTGCTAAGCAACTAGGTGCATGACCATAGAAACTTGCAATCACACATACATTATGGGATTATCCATACAAACTTGGGAGCGTCACACTAGTTTGAATTAAATACAAACATTAACAGTAGTTAAAATTTATCATACAAATTCAAATTAATAATTCAAATACATTTTTTCTTGCTCCTAGTGTTTTTTGCTGGGTTCACCACCTTGCTCCTGGTGATCCTAGCTAGAATATTATCGGAGTCCACCATCAGCTTCTTCCGTTTTTCCCTTTGTTCTTTTTCTTTGCATACAATGAATCAAGTGCTTCAGTCGGTCTTACAATTGGTTCAATCATGTTTCGATCCGCTGGTTCATACGGTTCAAAAAGCATTGTCCCCATTTCTGCCATATCTGATGGTGTAATTCCTTTACGCTTGAATTCTGCTATAGTATCCTCTCGATCAACTGGTTCAATCTCCCATACATTTGGTTCAATCTCCTCTCGATCGACTGGTTCAATCTCCCCTGCATTTGGTTCAATCTCCTCTGCATTTGGTTCAATATCCTCTCGATCGACTGGTTCAATCTCCCCTGCATTTGGTTCAATCTCCTCTGTATTTGGTTCAATCTCCTCTTCATTTGGTTCAATCTCCTCTGCATTTGGTTCAATCTCCCCTGCATTTGGTTCAATCTCCTCTTGATCCATTGGTTCAATCTGCAATGTATCCATTGCTTCATTCTCCTCTCGTTCAAATGCTTCATTCTCATATGCATTTGCTGCTCCCGCCTGATCATCCATTCCATAAGCTGGGTCCAGTGCATTTTTACAAAGCCTAGCAATGTGCCCTAGGATCCTACAACGTTTGCACTTACGACGTCGAGGTGGTGCACCACCATCTGCACTAGCTCTTATCCTATTCTTCCTAGGCCTATCTGCTGGTCTAGTAAAAACTGGAGGATATAGCTTGAAGCCTTGATCCACTTCCATCCATTGGTCTTTTCCCAACAAGGCTAGAACATTCTGAGCATATGCTGCCCTAAATTTGGTAACGTAGATATAATCCGACACGTACTGATCAACTTCACCCTCTTCACCTCTTGAACACCCATGAAAACAATGCATGTATGCAGGGTTTCCCACGGAGCTACCATTGCCTGCAATGGCATGTCCTACCAACCAAACTCACTGGATACCTCTATTGCCTATCTTTACTATCAGTGTACATTACCTCAGCCTCCATTCCTCTTCTAATGCATTTTATATCCAATTGTTTTGCCCTGGCATGCAAAGCCTTATTCAAAGATGGGAGGATGAGATGGCTAGCATATACTATTGATGCAATTCTTTGACGCAAAACAATCTTTATCATGATCATCTGCCTAATATTATGAAATATTTGCCACAACATAAGCCCTTTCAATGACTTGACATTTGCATTGAAACTCTCTGCAAGGTTACTTGTTACATAGTCTACCTTGAAAATTTCATTGAATCAGCTTCTTGACCACACCATTCCATGATGTGCATCCAAGTACTCCTTCAACGCAAGTTTTTGTTTATACAACACTTCCAATTGATACAAATGCTTCTTCAAACTGCATGTGTATGAAGCTGTCCATAGGTTGTCAGTATAAACTTTACCCTTGAATTTATTTGTAAAATTTTGCACTAAGTGTCGCATACATTCCCTATGCTCCACTCCAGGGAATACTGCTTCTACAACTTTCTCCAAACCTTTGCAAGCGTCCGTGTGGATAGTAAGTCCTGGTGGATGACCTATAAGGTCGCGTAAATTCTCCAGAAACCAAGTCCAACTTTCCTATGACTCAATCTCCAAAACTCCATAAGCAACATGGAACATCCAATTGTGGCCATCAACTACAGTAGCAGCTACTAGTTGTCCTTTAAATCTGCCATGAAGAGCTATTGCATCCACGACCAAATAAGGCCTGCAACCATTCTAATCTGTCATGAAGAGCTGTTGCATCCATGGCCAAATAAGGCCTGCAACCATCCAGAAACCCTTGCCAGCAAGCTTTGGAACAAACAAAATCCCTTCTAAAGCACTCCTTCTCCATTGTCTTCCCTCTTATTTTGTACTGAACTTTATGCCTATCTATCTATACAACACTACCTGGACTAGCCATCTCCACTTCAGCTTTGAAGCGGTAAAGCAACTGAAAACTTTCATTCCATGGACCATTGATCCTCTCAAGAGCCATTTTCTTTGCATAGAACATCCTCATGTAGGGTACTGTAATATTAAACTTTTCAGAAACTTCTTTTATGAGCGTTGTTGCACCAAGTGATGGGTTCTCTCTCATCCAATCCATGATTGCATCTGCCAACCACCTAGTCTTTGCTAGTTTTG
Source organism: Avena longiglumis (assembly GCA_030063025.1). Lineage (NCBI taxonomy): Eukaryota > Viridiplantae > Streptophyta > Magnoliopsida > Poales > Poaceae > Avena > Avena longiglumis. The sequence goes on along the minus strand of CP125976.1, from coordinate 49,449,788 downwards.
TTTTGTCCTTTGGTTGCCCCCCTTGAGGTGGACAAGAATGTTCGAACCATTAATTTTTTTCTGAAACATAATTAAAATGTCAGGCCCAGCTAACAAACTCTACACAGTGATCTAAAATACACAAGTGGTTGTAATACCTGAACCAAACTACTCCTGCGCATAGTGGATGCATGCATCCTCCACCTACACCTCTTGTAAGGGAACTTCACTATGAACCTTGTTGGCTCCCTCTTAATAACATCATAAGCATTATTGGTGTGAATGCAATATGTAGTAAGGGCATTACGACAACCCCGCATCATTTCAAATACGGTGCCTTCTGAAATCTTAGGATCGTCCCTGTCCCACTCAATTACTGGCAAGTCCTCACCATCGTACTCGGCTAAAACGAGGTTGTCATTGTTCTCCTTGTTCTCTTCGTCATCAGTATCATCAAATTTGGCACCCTGGGCAATTTCATCAGTGTATTGATCTTCTAGTGCCTGTTTACTGAATCTATCTACAAATTCAGGAAACATCAACTCATCCTCATTATCTAGTAGAGGCACTCCCTCGTCAGGCTCTACCTCGTCCTCCACATCGGCCACACGAGCGGTTTGGATTAAACTCGATGTGCGAACAGATGGTACTGTTGTGGACCTACAAGGATCACCGGGGAGCACACTATTAGCAGAGACAACAGAGACACATGATAGCCGACCACCTGATGATGCGTGACCACCAGATAGTGATTTAAAATTCTTTCCCGTGTGCTCAACTTTAGGTTGCACATGGAGACGAATTCGACCAAAACGTTCGGCAGCATTCAAAGAGAAAATCATTATCAGATCATCTTCGCTAGTTAGTGGGAGCAATCTTTGCTCGCTAATGTTGACATATTGCAAATCAACTGAATCACTGATCCAGGGGAATTTATAATAGATTTTATCTATCAAATCTCTACGAGTTATGGAGGTTGCAACCACCGCTAGGAAGTAAAATCCAGAGAGATATTGTTCACAACCACGAATTACGCTAGTATCCAGTCTAATCGCTAGCCAAAATGCCAGCATTGGATCAATCCTATTCGTAAAGCAAGGCAGTTAGTTGAGCACCAGCGATTCACGCTCAAATACTGCCAATAATCAACCCACAAAATGGAAACGATGCTTACCCATATGGAATCCATGCATAAGATCCCTGCGATTCCACCCAATCTTCTCCTTGCTCGACGCGGATGGACGGTGCACCAGCCGACGTTGCATATTGTTTCGCGAAAGGGGTAGATCTAGTGGGGGCGGGAGCAGAGCCGGAGGTGGAGTAGGCTCCACGGCTAGGGGGAGGGGGCGACTCTAGGGCCGAGGACGACATAAGGTAGGAGGGCACGACGATGGGACAGCGGAGGGGCGGTGTGGGAGTTGTTCCAGGCTCGGGGGAAGCGAATACTTTTGGTGAGCGAGAATGGTCGGTCCAACGTGTCTCCAGGACCCACCCTTCACCACGTATGCAAGACTCGTCCCAACGCGGCCCCACCCTTCACCACGTATGCAGGACCTGACCCACACACGGCCCCACCGGTCAGGCATGTAACGGTCCAGGCCTCGTAACGTAATGCTCAACGCCCGACCCACCCCAACACGATCCCACCAGTCAGCATGTAACGGTCAAGCCTTTGACCTAATGACATCCCTCCATCCGAGCGCCTGCGAGGGTTTCTTAACATGACGAGGGGAAAAGTGAGGAAAAGTTAAGCGGTTGGGGAAAACTGAGTACAACTAATGAACCAAGGGAACGAAAATATAAATCCCTATAATTAATAAGAATGCTATGCTTATGTGGAGAGTAATAATTATTATATGCACGTGGCTCATGATAAGAATGTTTTATGTGATAGATATATATTTATTCATGATGCTACTAAAAGTTACTATGAGAGAGAGAAACATGGTTTTATGTATCTCAACAATATTAAGTTTCCCCTCTTTATATTGAAAATTTTGAAGTTGCACTTGTTTTGCTTTCCTATGCTTGTTGCTTTGTGCTTTCCCAACTTGTTTCTTTACAAGATTATTTTTCATAGGAAGTGGGTTAGACTTAAATTTGTTTTATATTTTCTTCTTGATGCTCTCTTTTACTTTTATTCATATTTCTTATGTGAGCATCATCGAAATTATCATGCCTAGCTGAAAGGCGTTAAAGAAAAGCACTCTTGGGAGATAACCCAATTTTTATTTCAGTAAGTTTTTCTTTTGTTGAGTCTTGGAAGTTATTACCTCTGTAACAACCTCTCATTATCCTTTTTATTTGGATTTGTGCCAAGAATAGCCTCTAATGAGAGGGAAGTAAGATTTGTGGAAGTTGTTGTCCCAAAACAGATTTTCGTGCTTCACTGTAAAAAATCGTGAAATATCCAAGAACGTCTTATTGATCTGAAATTTATTGTGCGTATGTCCCTAGTACTTACCCAACTTTCGTTAGTTTTTCACTTTCCGATTTGAGCAACAGAATATTTTCTAAAAACTCGGTCTTTACCTGCTGGTCTGTTTTGACAGATTTCTGCCATTATATGCATTTGCCTCTTAATCGGTTTCTTTTTTGAGTTCTCTTTGATCACTTGATCTTTTAAAATGATTTGCTACAGTAGCCTATGTTTTAATGGATGTTTCTACTTTAGTTGAAACTGAATCCAAAGGCTTATTATCTTGAATGCACTAATGTTGCTAATGAAGATTGTGTGAAGTTTTGCATGAAGGAAATTTTCAAGAGTAGGGAGAGAATGATATGATGAGATGAAGTATGGAAAAAAGCTTGGGTCTTGGGGATGCCCAAGAAATATTCAAGAAGTACAAGCGTCAAATCTTGGGGATGCCCAAGGCATCCCCTTCTTCATCAATAAAAATCTTAGGTCTTCTTTCAAGACACTTTATTTTTATTGCTTCATGCACTATATGTTGTTCTTGGAGCGTCTTTGTTTTTGTTTTTAGTTTTATTTTGCTTTTTTTGCTGCAATAAGTTGGTCGAACCCCAACATACCTATTTTGGAGAAGTCACACCTAGTTCTTCATTACCTAGAACACTCTAGTTTTCACTCTTATTGTTCTGTGAGTGTTCACTTTTGCTATCACTGCGTTTAGCCTTAGTTTTCTTATGCTTTTTGCTTAGAACTTTTTAGTTCTTGTTTGTAGTTAGGTGAGACAAGATCTCTAATATTTATTGATAATTATATTTTGTGAGTTGTTTTAAATAAGTTGATTGGTGTTGGAAAAGAGTAGAATGTTTCATGCTTATTGTGGTACAAAAAGAAGCTTGTTTTGACTGTGGCTTAGACTTTATAATGTCATGTTATATGTTGCTTTAACCATATGCTTAGTGATTATTGTTGTAGCATGAATTGTTTCAAACAATTGATATTGCTTAATGTGCCTTGAAAGAATCATACGTTGTTTTAGCATACAAAAGCATAATATTGTGGTATTCTCCTTTGATGCTTTATTTGGGTTGACTTGGCACATGCTTACACCATGTTATGACTATGAACCAGTCACCTTAGACTCTATGATCATTTAGTTTTTGACTTGTGATATCACCTTATGATTTAATTAATAATGTTTTGTTGCTCTGCATGATTATGGCCATTATCTCTCTCTTAGTTGGTCGCTCCCAGTCTTTGCTAGCCTCCACATATACTGAGTATGATCTGTACTCATGCATCCAACTCCCAAGAAACCAAGTTATTCCAAAGAGTCCACTATAAATTCCTATGCACGGTGTGTTACACCATTCCAAGTATATTCATGTTTTTATCTATCTTCCAAATTAAATTTTTGTTATGAGAAAATTGGTGATTAAAGCTCTCACGAACTTGATGGCACACTTTATTTTCTTGCACTTAATAAACTTGAACCATTGTGCCCATCTATGTTGCTTATATGCTTGCAAATTATAAGTTGGGAGTTAGCGGAACCATGTTGTCATGGGGAAAGCTTTCGACATTGCACTTATTCTATTTAGTTGATATCATGTTCTTTTCTTTATGGATCCCGGCGGTGTGAAATAAAAGGGGAGCTTGTAAGTCCATGGAGTTTGTACATGTGTTAGAGAAACGCCTGGGCGGCTAGCCTAAGCCATGCCTAATCATGGTAGAAACTTGCAGCATAACCATAATGAGCATTCTATGAAGGATCCTCAATAAAAATCTATGCAAATAGCAAATAAAAATATCACTGATATGCTCCTTTTCTGTTGCCTTGTCATTTTGATATGGGATAGCTCCTATGTCATGGAGAAAGGGGTACCCCGTTTGCGGTTCTCTATGATACACATATACTTACAATGACAAGAACTTGCTTGTGACCAAAGTTGAGTAGCATGAGGTTCGGTACTCGTATGCAAGGGGCATGAGATTTTCAACTTCTGATTTGTCAAGCATATACTCATATTTGTGCCACTTTAACCTTAATCACATCAAGATGCTTATGATAGGGGCAATGAGAGCTCAAAGCTAGTAAGTACCATAATTTTTGGAAGCTCTTTATGAAACTTGAAATCCCTACTTCCCTCTGTGAAGGGCCTATCTTTTTTACTTTTTGTTGAGTCTCCATCTTCTATCTTTATGCACCAATTAATACAGCACAGTTGTCATTCTTAGTTCAATGTGCATTTTCCCAAAACATGTTGATTGATTCATAATTTTGGTATTGCTTCTTCTTAAATTATTTGTATCTAGTCACCCTTATGAACTTTGAAGGCGTCCTATGCATTTATGTTTTGCTATTCCATGAAGGACAAGCTGGATACCACTCTTGCTATGTTTTCTATATGTGAAACAAACAAATGTCTTTCAAAGCATTATTCATTATCTTTTGTTTGTGTAGCCTTTCATGTTGCAACACAGTTGCTATGTCCTATTGTTAGAAATATATCTTTCATGCTTATGTTAGAGTACTTTGATCCAAGTTATCAATGCTTTACAATACCTTGATCAAGATTGTGATGGTGCATGTCACCTAAAAAATTATCCTTTTTATCACTTACCTACTCGAGGCCGAGCAGGAGTTAAGCTTCGCGATGCTTGGCACGTCGTAAACATATCTATTATTTTTGATGCTCCATGCTTGTTTTGTACCAACTAGCTTATGTTTTGTCTACACTTTGAGGCATTTTTATACATTTTATGGAACTAACCTATTAACAAGATGCCACAGTGCCAGTTCCTGTTTTCTGCTATTTTTGGTTTCAGAAAAGCTAGTAAATAAATATTCTTGGAATTGGACGAAACAAAATCCGAACTTCCTATTTTTCAGAGGCGAACACGGAGTTCAGCGGCCAGAGGGAGGCGCACCCTAGGGCGTCCACACTAGGCCCAAGCGTGGCCAGGGGGCTCGACGTCCTATGGTGTGCCCCTGGTCCTCTATCGACATTGCCCCTTCGCCTATATAAACCCCCCGAGGAGAAAACCCTAAGTACCCGATCATAAATCCACGAAAAAGTTCGTAGCCGTCGCCACCATCTTCCCTAGATCGGGAGGGATCTGGAGCTCTTCCTGGCACCCTACCGGAGAGGGGAGATCATCCTGGAGGCCTTCTTCATCACCATGCCAGCCTCTGGAGTGATGCATGAGTAGTTCATCCTTGGACTATGGGTCCATAGCAGTAGCTAGATGGTTGTTTCTCCTCTTTGTGCTATCATGCTTAGATCTTGTGAGCTTCCTATCATGATCAAGATCATCTATTTGTAATCATATATGCTGTGTTTGTTGGGATACGATGGATATTGAGTACTACTTCCAGATTAATTATTGATTCTATCATGTCTATGTTATTTGTGATCTTGAATGCTCTCCGTTGTTAGTAGCTACTCTGGCCAAGTATTTGCTTATGACTCCAAGAGGGAGTATTTGTGCTCGATAGTAGGTTCATGCCTCTAGTAATCTGGGGGAGTGACAGAAACCTCTAAGGTTGTAGATGTGTTGTTTCTACTAGGGAGAAAACAACAATCCTTTGTCCAAGGGCAATTGCATTGTTTACTTTATACACTTTGCTTAATGCAATTATCTGTTGCTTGCAACTTAATACCCGAGGGTTGTTCGGATGATATCCCGGAGGTGGATTATTAGTCATAGATGCAGTTGGATTACGGTTTATGTATTATGTTGTAATGCCTAAACGAATCACATAGTGATCATCATGACATGTACATGCATTATTATGCATTCTCTATGTGTCAATTGCCCAACTGTAATTTGTTCACCCAACATGTTATTTATCTTATGGAGAAACACCTCTAGTGAACTATAGACCCCGGTCCATTCCTTCCCACTGATATTCAATCTACTGTCTACTATTTACTTTCTGTAATTACTACAAGCAATTACTATCTTCCACACTATACGTTTAATCCTTTGTTTTCAGCAAAACCAGTGATCTTGACAACCTCACTGTAAGTTGGGGAAAAGTATTTTGGTTGTGTCGTGCAGGTTCCAAATTGCTAGTAACACCTTGGGAGCTGGTTCTTTCTCCTACTAGTTCGATAACCTTGGTTTCACAACTGAGGGGAAACTTGCTGATGTGCTCATCATACCTTCCTCTTGGGGTTCCCAACGAGATCTACATCATCTGAGCCATCAATATCCTTGTTAAAATAACGGAGAACCATGATGATATGTTTGGTAAATTATCTAACCAATCTGTTGAAGGGAATATGCCCGAGAGGCAATAATAAAGTGGTTATTATCGTATTCCTTTTTTATGATAAATGTTTATTTTACATGCTATAATTGTATTAATACGGAAACGTTAATACATGTGTGTTTAATAAACAAAAAGGAAGTTCCTAGTTATGCCTCTCTTATAAACTAGCTCGTTGATTAACAAGATGATCAAAGTTTCCTGATCATGGACATTGGATGTTGTTAATAACGAGGTCACAACATTAGTGTAATGATGTGATGAACATTCATCCGAAGTATAGCATTACGATCAAAGTCATTGAGTTTATATTGCTATAACAACTTACGAAGTGATCCTAATCCTTAGACCATGAGACCATGTCAATCACTAACACCAGAATAGTTTCTTGATAACATCAAACGTCACACCGTAACAGGGTGATTATAAAGATGGATTCAGAACTAATAAAGTGTTATGTTGAGGCCCATGGATCGAGAGTGGAATTTGTTCATCCCGATGACGGATAGATATACTCTGGGCCCTCTCGGTGATATCACATTGATTAGCTTGCAAGCAAGTGATTTGATCACTAGAATGTTATATCACGGGAACGAGAAAAGAGTGCATGTCAGTAACGAGATCAAACTAGGTATGGAGATACCGATGATCGACTCTCGGACATGTAATATATCGCAAAACAAAAGGATTAAGATACTAGCATAAAAGGTTCCGACAATCACAAGAAAGTCATCGTTGAATGTGTGGGAGTCAGTATGGGTCTCCAGATCCCGCTTCTGATTATTGATCTGAGAGGGGTCTCGATCATGTCCGCATTATTCGCGAACCGTAGGGTGACACACTTAAGAGACACCGACATCCATTTGGAGCAAAAGTTTCATGCCGAAAAGAAAAAGAAAGCGCAGGAATTTATTTCACTAGACACCGAAACTGTTTCGGTTGAAATTGCTGAAACTGGTTCTGCATGTGAAATGGAATACTAGCAAGGGGTTTTATGTGAATGTTTGTTAATTAAAGTAATTAACAAAATTCTGAATAAATAAAAGAGTTTTATTTAAATGAGAGCTTGCATTAAATTTGGTGGAAATTTAATGCATGTGAGTGGATTTTTGAGTGGAGGCTTTTTAATGGGAGTGGAGGCTTTTCATTTTGAGTGGGAGCTCCACCCACATGAATGTGGAAGAGGTGGGGGCAGCCCCCATGGCTGGGCGCCATGCCCCTTGGGTGACCCCCTCTCCCCTATAAAAGGCCCCCCTCTCCTCCTCTCAAAGCACACCTCCTCGTGAAGGATCTCTCTCCCCCTCTAGAATTTATCCCCCATGGTCTCGGACTAGCGAGATACATGTTCCCGGTGGCTTTTCGGCAAGAAAGAGTTGTGCTTCCGCTGCATCGCTGGAGCGAGGAGGCGGAGGTTGATCGGTGCCTCGAACGTGTGTGCGAGCACGGATGCGTTGTTGTTTTGCGGCGCTAGGACTTCCTCTCGATCTTGAGATCAGCAAGAGATCGTCTACATCAACCATGAGTTTGGACTCATTAAGCTTTGTCGGTCTTCAAGGGTATGTTCTCTACGGATATACATCCGCTCGTTGTTTGTATCTAGTAGATAGATCTTGGTACATAGTTGTTCCCATCGTAGGAAATTTTTTGTTTTCTATGCTGCGAACCCTACAAAGGGTATCGAGCGGATCTATGCGTAGATACTTTTGCAGGTAGTACACATATGAGTATGTGGGCGATGATGATCATTTTATTGCTTCTTAGTTGTACTTTGGATATTGGTGGCATAGTGGGATGAAGCGGCGGACAAACTTTACATGTCCTCGCATGAGACCTGTTCCACGCTTGACATGCAACTAATTTTGCATAAGTGGCTAGCGGTGTCTCTCCTACTATAGTCAATATCTAATTTGCAACGAGTTGTCAACAATTTGGTTATCCTCGTTGTGGTTCATGTTCGTAGGTAAGAACGGTTCTATCTTCGAAAGCCCTAAGCCACGTAAAACTTGCAATGGATAAATTAGAGGCATCTAGTTTAGATTGTTGCTGGGCTAGTGTTATGATATGGTGATGTTGTAAGTAGAAGTATGAGATGATACTCTTACAACACACATAGCGTGTAAGTTCCATAGACCTTGGCCTTACACATAAAGGTATGATAAAGATCATACCACGGTGCACATGATGGAGATCATATGCGGGAACCATATCATTTCACTTATAAACATGTGATGTTTTGATTGCATCTTATATTGCTTGTTTGGCGTTTTATTAGCATAATAAGATGATCCCTCATTTATATATTAAGATAAGAATGTGTTCTTCCTTAAGTATGCACCGACAATGTTTCGTCGCTTCAAGACATCACGTGATGATCGGGTGTACTTGAATCCACGAGCATATCTCGGGTGTAAGACAGTTACACACGCGAATACTAAGGTTCTTACTTGGCGAGCCTAGCATGTACAGACATGGCCTCGGAACACGGACCGAAAGGTTAAGCATGAGTCATATGTTTTGATATTATGACCATATGGATGCTCGCCTTTGAAACTACACCGACTCACGTGATGATCGGACTTGGTGTAGTGGATTTGGTTCATGTAATCACCAAAAAGACACGAGGGATATCGTTTTTGAGTGGGAGTTCATTTCTAATTTGGATTAGTAGAACTCAATTTATCATAAATTAAATCAAAGTGAATTTGCATAATTTGTTGTAGTTATTGGCATTCGTTCACCACCTTATGCTTAGTTATAATTGAGATAATAGAACTATAGAATTCTGGATATATACTTTACGAATTGGTATCGTATTGTGTTGAGTGTCAATCTAAAGTTTAAAGTCCTATTGCAAACTTTCAGCAAACTCTATTTACTCCGTGAAATTTAATAGTTAGTATTAAATCGAGAGTAACAATTCCAGTGTTAGTATCTTAAGTATCATGTTTTCCTCCATGATTCTTGATTTAAATATCAAGTTTATCTAGGAGCTGAAAGAATTGTTTAAGAAACCATCATGTGTGACAGATATAACGATATCTGAAACAATGTTTTGGTTGCAATATGATAGAGTATAATATATGTTCTCATATTGGATGAGAATTTACGAAGGTTGGAGATGCTAGACATCCTAATCATCCAAAAGGGTTTTGGAAAGTAATGTTATACTCACGATTCGCCTTTATAAGCTAAAGTAGCTTGATCATGAAAGTCGTCATGATAAGGGTGAATAGAATATGTATGTAAAATGTTTACTACACTAAAAGATTACTAAAGAATGGATTTTGAAATAATACCGATCATTTTGATGATGGTGATCTACTTCAAAGTGCAAGTCCAAAGGTATTATTATTTGAATATACATGCTTTGGACTATGTTTCATGTATATGGCGCCACTGTTGATGTTGATAAATTCTTTTAAAAAGAAAAAGGAAATGCTGAAAGAGAATCTATAAAATATTTTTGGTAGAAAAGAAAAGATTGGAAATATCCAATTTAGGTATATGGATGATATACATGTTATGGCTGTATTCTTTGCTTGTTAAACAATGTGGTTCTTAGGTATTGGATACCGAATTGATTGGTATGAAATTTCATACGGAATAACGCAATTCATGAACCACAATGGCCTAAGTAACTAGCAAGAGAATATGTGATGATGTTCATCGAAAACAAACAAACTGTTGTTTGTATTTCTCGTTGACATCAAAGCTTGACTTCAAGATTTTTTTTAATAATTGTTATTTGAATCAGGTATTATGAGAACAAAGATTGTTCAAATAATTACCGTATTCCATATAAGATGGATGATTTACAAATCTAGTTGGAGAAATCACATCCATAAAACCTAATGCTAAAATGTCGCAAGACAAATGATTGAAAGATCACTTACGAAGTGACATCGCCGTTTAAATTATATTGGACAGAAAACATGAAGAATCTCCATATTCATGGATTTTTGGAGTCTTTGATTTGATCAAGTGACGCTTGTGAGACTTTCCTCGGGATAATTAAAAACTTCGTTCAAAGGCCAAAGAAGAACGAACGACTAAAATATTGGAATTTATACATATCGATGTATGTAGTCCATTATTTATAGTCGTAAGCGATGGGTTTCAACTTCATATACTTTCTCCGGAAATTGGAGTTAATGGCACTTAATGAGAATGAAGTATGAAATATTTGAAAATGTTTCAAAGACTTTCAAGATGAAGTGGAGAATCATTGTAACAAGGAAATAAATGGTTTATGATTTTATCATAAGGGATTTGTTTGAGTTACAAATGTAACAAGAAAATAAATGAATTATGATTTTATCATAAAGGGATTTATTTGAGTTGCAAGTTTAGCAAAACACCTAGATTTACATTTCCCGAAACACCATAGGAGTATGGAGTGTTTGAGATTTGTAATGAAACCTTGTTTGACATGGCAGGATCAAAGGTGTTATTTATAAAACTGCCATTATGTTTTAAAAAGATGAAAGCTTTAGAGACTACCGCTTTTACACTGAAAAGAGCTCCATCTAGATCCGTTGAAATGACACCATGGAAGTTATGGTTTGGGGTAAAACCCAAGTTGTCATTTCTTAAATTTTGGTATGCTAAACATAAGTAAGATGTTTACAACCGAAGTCGGATGAGCATGTATTTGTAGGTTATTTCGAATAACAATTGGTTATTCCTTCATAACACCAAGGACAAAAGGGTTTGTCGCTTGAAACATGAAGTTTCTTGAAGAAGGAATTTTTCATAAATGTTAAGTGGGAGGACAATAGAACTTTGATAAGGTTAACGAACCTTAGCTAAATGTGCTGAGTTGCGCAGCGCCGGAAATGGTTCCGGAGGCTGCCATAATGCTCATAGCTTATGTGCCTCAAAGGTTGTGGTCACGGAGATCTAAGTTCTTATTGAACCAAGTCGGTCGGATAAACAAATCAAATGCTGAGATTTAAGAGTAAATCATTATTGTTTGACAATGATGAACCGACTACATACAAAGAAGCGATGATGGGCCCTGACTCCGTCAAATGGCTTGAAGCCATAAAATCCGTGATAGTTCCATACACGAGAAACCAAGTTTTGAACTTGGAAGACCCTCCGGAAAGGTGTAAAAAACTATCGGTCGTATTTGGATCTATAAAGAAACAGACATGGATGTTTCACATCTATGAAATAGTCGACATGTCGTAAAGTATTTTACGACAATGTTCAAGGAGTTGACTATGACAACATTTGATCTTTCATAGCGATATTTAGTCTGGACGGATTAAAGTAGCAACCACTACATATAATTTGGTATATGGTAGATGAATAAACAAAACAAAGTTCTTATAATAGAATGGTTACCTAGGACGTGTACATGACACGGTCCAAAGGGTTTTGTTAAATTCAAAGGATGCTAAAAGGGCATGCAAACTTCAATGGTTGAAGTAAGCATCGCGGAGTTGGAATCTTCACCATGATGAAAAATGAGTTTTTCATCTCGAGACGATGAAGATGCTTGCATTTGCAAGAAATTAAGTGGGAGCGCTGAGACATATTTCTAATACATTATGTGAAGGACATCTTTTTGATTAGAAATGATGTATCTTTTCTTGACAAAGGTTAAGGATTTCATTTTGATGAAAGACTTAGGAAAAACCCAAATAATTAGCATGAAAGTCTATAGTGGATAGACTGTGACGCTAATATGGTTATGCCAAACATACATATATGAGATATTGAAGTAGTTCAATATAGAAACGACAAGAAACGGTTCTTGTCGCATGGAAAGGAATTGAATCAAGATTCAAGTGTATCGACGCTTGATAAGTGAAACAAGATTCAAGTGCTTTGACACTTGATGAGTGAAATCACGAGAATGTTTTGATCAATCATACCATGATATGTACACATCCAGATATGTCCTATGCTCTAAGTGTTATGAGCATATACCAGAATGAATCATAAAATGATCATCGGACAATAGTAAGGAAATTATTATGATCTTTTGGAAGAACTAAGAATATATTTGTGTAGAGGTGACAAACAATTACAAATAGTTCATTGTAAAGCGTTACACTGATACTAGTTTTGTCACAAGATACAAATTAAGTTTATCTCAATTTAAACTATGGATGGCACAATGTAATGGAAAGAAAGTTTCCATGATGGATTTGAAAGAGTTCCAAAGTTAAGACATTGTGACGAATACTACAACGAAAGGCTAAGTATATGACTGCTATAGTAGCAGCAAAGGAGGGAATTTGTGTCAAGTAGTTTGTTATCAAACTAAGGTGTGGTTCGCAACGGGATAACACTAAAGATATATTTTATGACAATAGTATCGACATTATTTAACCCCAAGGAACTAAAGGTCTCACCGAAAGACCAAATTTATACAATGCCATCTCATTGGAGAATGAGTGATGCGTGAAGACGCAAAGACATGAAAATACACACGGACCTGAAGCGTCAGATCCGTAGATTATGTTAACCACTTGCAATTGCGTATATGGAACACCGGAAAGCCATAAGTGTTCAATACGCAAAGTTTTCAAACTATATTATTGTCTCTAGTGCAAGTGGGAGACTGAAGGGAATATGCCCGAGAGGCAATAATAAAGTGGTTATTATCGTATTCCTTGTTTATGATAAATATTTATTTTACATGCTATAATTGTATTAATACGGAAACGTTAATACATGTGTGTTTAATAAACAAAAAGGAAGTTCCTAGTTATGCCTCTCTTATAAACTAGCTCGTTGATTAACAAGATGATCAAAGTTTCCTGATCATGGACATTGGATGTTGTTAATAATGAGATCACAATATTAGTGTAATGATGTGATGAACATTCATCCGAAGTATAGCATTACGATCAAATTCATTGAGTTTATAATGCTATAACAACTTACGAAGTGATCCTAATCCTTAGACCATGAGATCATGTCAATCACTAACACCAGAAAAGTTTCTTGATAACATCAAACCTCACACCGTAACAGGGTGATTATAAATATGGATTCAGAACTAATAAAGTGTTATGTTGAGGCCCATGGATCGAGAGTGGAATTTGTTCATCCTGATGACGGATAGATATACTCTGGGCCCTCTCGATGATATCACATTGATTAGCTTGCAAGCAAGTGATTTGATCACTAGAGTGTTATATCACGGGAACGAGAAAAGAGTGCATGTCGATGCAAGAATTAGATCAAACTAGGTATGGAGATACCGATGATCGAATCTCGGACATGTAATATATCGCGAAACAAAAGGATTAAGATACTAGCATAAAAGGTTCTGACGATCACAAGAAAGTCATCGTTGAATGTGTGGGAGTTAGTATGGGTCTCCAGATCCCGCTTCTGATTATTGATCTGAGAGGAGTCTCGATCATGTACGCATTATTCGTGAACCGTAGGGTGACACACTTAAGAGACACCGACATCCATTTGGAGCAAAAGTTTCATGCCGAAAAGAAAAAGAAAGCGCAGTAATTTATTTCACTAGACACCGAAACTGTTTCGGTTAAAATTGCTGAAACTGGTTCTGCATGTGAAATGGAATACTAGCAAGGGGTTTTATGTGAATGTTTGTTAATTAAAGTAATTAAAAAAATTCTGAATAAATAAATAAAATAGTTTTATTTAAATGAGAGCTTGCATTAAATTTGGTGGAAATTTAATGCATGTGAGTGGATTTTTGAGTGGAGGCTTTTTAATGGGAGTGGAGGCTTTTCATTTTGAGTGGGAGCTCCACCCACATGAATGTGGAAGAGGTGGGGGCAGCCCCCATGGCTGGGCGCCATGCCCCTTGGGTGCCCCCCCTCTCCCCTATAAGAGTCCCCCCTCTCCTCCTCTCAAAGCACACCTCCTCGTGAAGGATCTCTCTCCCCCTCTAGAATTTATCCCCCATGGTCTCGGACTAGCGAGATACATGTTCCTGGTGGCTTTTCGGCAAGAAAGATTTGTGCTTCCGCTGCATCGCTGGAGCGAGGAGGCGGAGGTTGCTCTGTGCCTTGAACGTGTGTGCGAGCATGGATGCGCTGTTGTTTTGCAGCGCTAGGACGTCCTCTCGATCTTGAGATCGTCAAGAGATCGTCTACATCAACCACGAGTTTGGACTCGTTAAGCTTTGTCGGTCTTCAAGGGTATGTTCTCTACGGATATACATCCGCTCGTTGTTTGTATCTAGTAGATAGATCTTGGTACATAGTTGTTCCCATCGTAGGAAATTTTTTGTTTTCTATGCTGCGAACCCTAGTATACCGAACCCTACAACTGTAAGTTTGAGGAATAATTTGCACACCCTCCAGGAAATAATAAGGATTGTTGATGCACAACTAGGTAAGATAACCGAGAGTCAAACTCTAATTATAGCTAAATTTGCACGTAAACCTGAGCCGAATCCAGTTGAAGACCTCAAGATGATAAGAATCCAAAGGGAGGATCCTGAAGAACTTTCCTATAGTAATGCTCCTTCACTGAATTACATCGTTGAAGATCTTATAAAAAGGATCAATATCAAGATTCCGGTAAGTGAAGGAAATGAGAAAGCCATGTATCAACACTTCTTTAATCATGTAGCTATAAAGGTATGTGAGCTTGAGTAAGAGTATAAGAAAATTGCTGAAAAATTACCTGTTAAGTTTGATGATATATTGGAGGCTACTATTAAGATTAAAATTGGGACTAATGAAATAGCTGCACTTTGTGATTTAGGTGCAAGTGGCTGGACTAATGATATATTTGAGGCAACAATTCCAAAGAGTCTTTTTAATAAGTTAAACCTTGGATATTTTGAAATCACCGAGTTAAAATTACATCTAGTAGATTCTACCTACAAACAAGCAGTAGGAATTAAAGAGAATACTTTAGTATACATTAAAGGTTGTCTCGCTCTTACTGATTTTGTTATTGTTGACATGCCTGAAGATGCTACTGCTCCTATCATATTAGGCCGTCCATTCTTAAGAACTATTAAGGATTTGATTAATCTACATGAAGGGAACATGAACCTTCAATTGCCTTCGCGGGGTCATTTTGTTATTCATTTTCCTAGGAAGAAGAAAGCCAATCATGATGAGAAGGAGGCCATCACTTTGAAGGCCAACTATTTTGGAGTGGGAGTTTCACTCATCTGGCATAAGTGAGCAACATCAAGGTTAAGCTATTAACCATAAAAGAGCGATGCATGGGAGGCAACCCATGTGAAATAAAGATTTGAGTAAAGTTTTTAAGTTTTAGTTTAAGTTTCATGTTGAATAAAAAGTGCTAGAAAACTCCAGTTGAGAAGGAGAGATTCAGTGGTATTAAAATTCATGTTTTATACATGCTAATGTTGGTCGATAATTTAGTCTGTCATTTTACTGTCAAAACATGGTATTTTGCTAAGTTTCAGGTTAATAAGGAATTCTTGAAGAAATAATTTTTTTAACGACTATAGTACCTTTAACGACCAACTATACGACAGGGATTAATATTCCAGCCATATAGTTTCGGCCGTTTAGTTATTTATGCCATGGAAAAATTTTCTTCTCCAGATACAAAAGGTTTAACGACTAACTATATGACGAAACAAAATGTTTTGGTGATATATATACTGCCGCCTAAGAAAAAACCCTAATTTTTGTCGCCATACCAACTATACGGAAAGAACAAAATGTTCCGGCCATATAGTTGCGACCGTATAGTTGCGTCCGACCACTTAAACGCATGGGAAGGTACCCCAAACACCAAAACTTCAATACTTTTTCTCTCTTCTACCTCCAAACTCTCTCAAAACCTCAAGGGATCTTCATCTCTACTCAATTTCGTTTGATTTCCTCGCACACAAGTGATCTACGGTATGTTTCTTCTCCGATCCTCCAATTAATTTTTGCAAATTCATCTCTGATCTATTGTCATTATCAATCTAGGATGAGACTTATTTAGAACCAACTGCCATGTTTCTCTTGCCTAGATTATTATTTTGAGGAGATTCTTTAGTGTGCTATGGTGAGGAATATGTTATGATTATTATTGTTGGATCAAAAAGTTTTATTTTTTCTTTCTTATTTATTATTAGAATATGAACACAAGGAGCCAAACGCGTGCACGTGCCGCTGCTAGTTCTTCTCAGGCTGCCGCTGCTGCCGCAACTTAGGATCGCATGGGGATACGATTCTGGAATGAGCTCCAATGTGATCGCTTCAACAAGATCAAGAACCGAGAAGCGGAGGAAACCAAGTGGGCTTGTCCCGTTATATTGAACCAACTCGGTATTTCTAATGACTTCAATTTACTTTGCAATAGAGTTGGCCTACAAAACTTTGTATTCCATGATGTGCCTACTTCTCGCCGGTTAACTCTTGAATTATTAAGTTCTTTGACAAGCACCGTTAAAACATGGCATGGAGAGGACACGATTTGTTTCCGACTTATGAATAACAATTATACATTAACACTTGATGAATGGTGCAATTGTCTTAGTTTACCAAACAATGATGCTAATGCTTTACGTGCATCTTTTACTGGCATTGACCCTTCCCTAGACCACTATTATAATAGAATGAGTTTCACTTCTAGAGTCAACAATGGGAATAATATTCAGCATCCTGCTACTCGCTATTTGTTCTATGTTATTTCTAACACCTTGCATGCACGAAATGAGTTTACAAGACTCAATGAGGAGGACATCTTAGTACTCTCAAAAGCTGCTTTCAACAACAACTTGTCACTCAACTTGGGCGCAATTCTTGTGCGCTACCTAGAGCACCGGTCCTCCCAAAGACAAGGACCAATTACAGGTGGATGCATCATCACCGTGCTTTCCATTGCCCTAGGCATCGACCTAGGTGAGTTGCAACCATTGCTAGGTGAGCAACGTGTTGGTTTCTCTACTATGAAAGCTTGTGGAATGCTCACTAGGAGAGGTGGTGTTTATTACTTGCATATTGTAGGAGATGGGCGTCTCTACCCTGCTCCTTTGCCTAATGGTATCTTCTCTATCGAGGAGGGACGTTTTCTATATGATGTGCATATTGAACAACATAAACCCGAGGAGGAGATTCCGGATGAGGATGAGGACCAAGAAGAAGAGCAAGAAGTTCATTATCAAGAGGAGCAGCCACCGAACCGGTTCGCTACATATCAAGACTTCCAAGAACTTGGAGGGACTATGGAGGGGATGCATAATCTCGCCCTGAACCTCCAAGAAACAACAAGTAACCTATCAACTCAATTTGCAAACTAGAGTTACAGCCTTTTCCCGCCACCTCCATGATTTTAAGGGCTTGCAAAAGCCTAAACTTGGGGAAGTTTTCTATTTATTTTTATTTGGCATTCGTTTGCTTAATTTTATTTCTAGGTTATGTTTTTATTTGAGTTTATAAGAACTCGTGTTGGTATCCCCAACACTTTATCTTTAGTTACTTTATTTTGTTTTTCGAGATTTTCAAGCCGAGCTTTGCCGCCATTTTTCTATTCTTCAATTCCCTCTCTCAAAAACAACAAAAATGTTTTTCCATTTATCTTTATTTTCCCTCTTTCTTTTCTTTTCTTTTCTCCTCGAGGTTCTCACGTATTTGCAGGAGAGTGATCAACTTCGAGTTTCCAAGAAACAAATCAAAAGGGAAGAGAGAAGTGGAACCAAACATGAGAGGTATGCCTTATGAATCCCCACTTTTGAAGTTTGAGAAACCCATGATAGTTAGTAGTAAATGTTAAGATATTATATTGGTGGAGTGAGTCTTTATATTGGAGTAAATTTTTGTTTGCACGGGTATTTAGTTGAGTATGTTTTGTTCCAGCTCTTGTAGTTAACCAAGTCTTGCCTAAAAATTGCTAAACAATTAAAATAAGAAAAAGTCTCACAATTGAAGACTTGGGTGTTGTATTATTTAGTCTTGAAAGATTATTCCTAGAGACACTCAAAACTAGAAAATAATGATTGACTTGATAGCTCTCTTTGAAAGGATTTGTTCAATTGAACTAATGTTTAGCGGTTTTTGTGAGCATGCCAAAGTTTGACTGAATAATAAGAATGATATAGCTTTATGCATGTCAAACTTCATGGGATGACAACAACTCCGCTAGCCTACGAACGATCTTCATGGAGTAAACTCCTAGATTTCGTCTATGAGTTGATTAAACATATGTAGCAACAATGCTATAATGGGTAAGATTCTTGGCATTCCCGGGTAGCTGTGTTCATGATGGAATCACTCCTCTGGTTAATATGAGTAATCATTATGCAAAAGGAACAAAAACCTTAGTGATGCCACGAGTGTCCATCATAGCCCGATAAACTAATGAATTTTTTTGGCATGCTCTCAATTACTTAAGAACTAAAATTCTTAAAAGACAATGAATAGAAAAGTAGTGCTTGAAAAGTCTTTATTTATTGATGTGGGAGAATTGAGATACTTTAGTGTATATGCTTTTCATGACTCTCACACTCAATTCTACATGATTATAATTTATTGTTCAAAGGCAAGCTTATGAGTTGATTACATGGCATGGAATAGAGTTTACTCATTTGAATCATCCATGCTAACAATAATTTTGCTGCGCTATAAGGATTCATGAAACCCGTATGATATGCTTGCCATTACTCTATCTATGCTAAAGTTTTTTAGATTAATAAAGTGGAGGAAACATGAGACTACTAATCATGAGTAAGATCATCATCTCGTTATTTCAGTTTAAATGTCGAGTTCCTTTTTTGTTTTGGTTTTCTTGCTCGAGGACGATCAAGTTTAGGCTTGGGGAGGTTGATTGCTATGAAATATAGCCACCCACACTCACATTTAAACTATATATTATTCATATATTTGATGAAATATCTCTCTAAATCCTGCCACTAATGCCTAATGATCAAAGGGGTATGCAATCCTTTCTTTCTATTTTTCTCTGTGCAGATAATGATGTTTGATGATGGTAATCACTACATTAAAGTCAAAGATACGGGATTTCCAACAACTCAAAGAAACTGGAGTCGTGAAGTGGAGGCAGTGCCTTTAACGACAATCTATACAGCGGGAATTTTATTCCGGCCGTATAGTTGGCACCGACATTGCCAGGTCAAACATAACAACTTTCGTGAAGGGACCCCTATATAAAGAGGCCTCAGGCGACGAGAAAACCCTCTTCTCCTCGACTCTTTCTTCCATCTCCCTTCCACCAGAAGCCACCACGCCGGAGGAATAGATCTAGATCTAATCTGCAAACCATTCTCTACCACCATAGTCATATTCCACCACTTGTAATAGTAGATCTCATCTCCAATTGGCGATATTGTAAGACTATTTGCTATCAATCTCATGATTTCCATTACAATGTTTTTGGTTGTTGATTTCATCTCTATGTGTGAGTAATTCTCCTTGGGCTAAGGGCTTCGGCCTGGCCATGTAGCTTTTGTGCATGTTATTTATCATAGATGGGATCATGTATTAGTTTGTACGACATGATGATTATTGTACCCTCTCTTGCCTCAATCTAAGGACTTGTCAGGTACCCAAGACCCCAAGGATTGATCTAGGTATAGGGAGTGTAAGTAATGACTAATCTGCAGGTTGGGAACCCTAGTGATAGAAGGGGTAGTACGGCTGTATGTGAGGGATTTACTTGGGATTAACGGTGACATCACTATGCATATCATTAGTTCTCTTTCTTCTATGGATGAGACTAGAAAATATGGATGCACTTCCCACATATAATTATCTTTCTCTAACAATTACATGCATACTTTATTATTATCTTTTATTCCCATCAGATGTTTTCCACAGCTACTGGTGAAACCTAAAGCCCCATGCCCTCTCTCTCCATCATCGACAACAACAAAAGATCGCAAACTCTTAGTCCGGTAAAACACAAAAGGAATTCTAAAACTCCTGATGGTCCATTAAAGTAACCTTACTATGCTTTCTGCTTCCCGAGGATTCGATAACCTAGGTCTACTAGGGAAAAAGAGCTATACTACATCCGTAATCCGGATCGAAGGTATCAATGCACACAACTATTAAGCATGAGTACTAGGATTTTTAAACTAGGTTAAGCACCAAGCCTGGTCCTTGGGACAAATTGCATGAGTACCATGATAGCATGATCCTCAAGTATAAATAGAGACCTAAATTCACATCCGTGAGGGTTTGAACCTAAGTATTTGGTTTATACATTGTACATCCACTCCCCCAACCAGTTGAGCTAGGCTCACTTCTCCTTGAGGATAATGTTTGATAAGATAATCTTATACATGCCACCACACAATTTTGATATGACAACAAAATATGAAGTACAATAGGTCATTTTCTAGTCCTATCTCTAGTGACACAAATCCCTAAATATGTGGAGAGACATATCGTTGTTAAGAGATCGTTTGTTGGCTAAGAGAAGGCAAATGTTTTTTATCTCTCCTCCAACTTGAAAATTATCCTACATGGCATTGCTAAGATAAGACTAAGATATGACCATTGTACATGTCCTAATTATTACTGAACACCTTGTTAACGAGACCCTACCCGTGATTGGATGGCTAAATTCCATGTCTCGTAAAGGTGGAACATTCTTTCATGGGGAGATGACATTTCCGTCTGTAGCAAGACGCGTGTGGTGACTTCGTCAATCTCAAGACTCGATCCACCGGCTCAATATCTTAGAGGTGCTTATAGGGTAGGATATGTGTGCCTGTGTTCATAGAGAAGAGTGTGTGTGTGCGTGTTGTGAACACTTGCAGCTATACTATGTTTCTAAAAACACCTTGTTAACTATATCAGTGTTGTGTTGGTGGTAAACAACTTGATTACTACATCACTAAAAGATAAAGGAAGATAAAGTAAAGGAGTAAAACACTCCCTCCTTGGGTGTCCCTGCGACGACCGGGGCACCTAACCCAAGCGCTGCCCACCCCTGCCCCTTCCCTAACTACCTAGCCATCGCTGACGGACGCCTCCGTGCAAAGCCCATGAGGTGCCAGCGGCGGAAGGTCGTTCCTTCCCGGTTTCGAGGAGGCCTACCTAGGGAAGTTGTCTCCGGGCGGCGGTGCATTTAAGCGGTGGTGGCGAAACTCGGTGCGGTGGTTGTCAGCTTGATGTGGTCGGGCAGCTACTCACGACAAAGGTGCCTGGGGTGGTGGCGCTCCCATTTGTGGGGGCCGCACGTGGCGGTAGTGGAGGTCTCATGATGCTATCTGCCTAGTCTTCATCCGATATGATGGGCCGCACGAGGGTGGTAGCTTTCGTCGGCGCTGGCTATGACAAGGGCATAGACAACCGACAAGATCCAGAGAGGGCGGCAGGTGGACTTGGTCCTTGGCGGCAGAGCTCGTGGCCCAAATCTAGGCCCATCTGGGCCTGGTTAGGGTTGGGAGGGCCCTAGGATTTTAGGGGCTCTTGGGACACCAGAGCTCATCCCTTGGCCATGGAGTGGCTAGGGGTGCTAGATCCAGCCCATGGGCCTAGATCTACCGTCTACCTAGTAATCTCGTTTATGGGATCTATGAATTCAACTTGCGAGCAATCACCCTCCATGTTGAACCACGTTGCCCAAGAAATCGCTGGCTGGCATGGTCCGTTCACTCCCATTTTGATGGTCTTGTCATCGTGGCATGTGCCCGATGCCAATGCCAAACTTTGGATGCTGAGGTGGCATCACCGGAAGGTGGACCGCACATATGGCTCTAAGGCGAGCGATGTGGTGGTTGTGATGGCCTCTTCCTTTGGCGGGGTGAATGGGGATCCTAGAGTTGGTGATGCTTTAGCCAAGGCAACTCCTAGAGCATGGTTTGGAGGCCTAACTTGAAAACTTGGACGGTTTAAGATAACAATGGTGCTTTCGAAGGTTTTTTCGAGCAAAGGTTTATGCTCAGACGCCAAAGGCGATGATGCCTATAAGCCTTCTGAGGACGTTGTTGTGGGTACCTTCTTCTCATTTGGGATCCGGATGAAAACCCTTCACTGTTTGGTCCCGACGACGGTGGCACTCCGTGTATTACCCTCTTGGGTGCGCCATAGTGGGAAAAATTTATCCAATGTTAGTATGATTAGTAGGAGACGAATAATCATAACGGAGCACGGGCAGTAGGGAGCCCTTCCTTTCCAAGCTCCGAACATTTTGATTTCAAAGTTTTTAAAAAAATCTAAAGAAAATACCAGCATGAAATATACTAGTGTATAGATTTTTAGCTCGAAATACTATGCTTTTAGGCTCACCAAAAAAATAAAAGCGCATAAGAAGACAAAATCTCCTTTTCATTGTGGTTTTTAAAACTGTTCAGTGACAACCAAAACTGAATTTATCATTTTTGCTGAGCCTAAAACACAAATTATTTTGGTTACGCACTTGTAGATTTCATTGTTGGCTAACTCCAAGTATTTATTTTAGATTGTTTTGAAAATTTTGAATTCAATTTGTTTTCCTCCGAACCGGAGGGAGTAGTTTGATTGAAGCCACGCCACGCTCTAGTAGGAAAAAAGGAAATTGAAAAAAATAGAAAAAGCTCCCCACGTGCAACGAGGACTGCTTTCCCGCACCAACCACTGGGGAGCTCCCAATCGAGGCCTCGTCTCCGGTGCCGGCGACCCATCCAGCGCGCAGCCGCGGCCACCCTCTGCAGTGCGCCGCCGCAGCAACCAGCATGCGAGCGCGCCAACGCAGCCACCCCGCTCAGAGCCGCCGGGCTGCCCCCGTTTCCCTCCTCACCGCCCAGATCTCGACCCCGGGCCTCTGCCCCTCACCGTCCCACCCATGGTCCCCGACGCGGCTGGCTCCTGCTGGCCGAACCAAGCTCCACCGCCGCGCGAACTCCCCATCCCCCGGCCCCTCAACATTGTCTCCTCTCCCGGCGATGCGACGCAATTAGACCTCACCGCCCGCCGCGCGCCGCCGTACGACCACTACGTCTCCTGCCGACGGCGCAGGAAAATCTTCCTCTGGACCACCGCTAGTGTCGACCGCCGTCGTCTCCAATCGAGTAGAGCAGATTTGCGCACTCGGAAGGCGGAAAACGACAGAAGAAAAACGGGAGTAACGCTTCGCGCGAGAGGCTGCCGCCGCTCGGTCGAGTGCCAGGGAGGGGAGGGAATCGGCTTCAGTCTCTTTTGAGAGTTGAGACCCGAGTCCTCACCAACCTCGGCAGGCAAGATCCCGAAAGGAGACACTTGCCCCCCCATCAGCTCCCATCCCAGAGCAGAAGAGAGAAGGCACTCACCGTGCTGCAACCCCACCCACCTCAGAAAAAGGCTCCCAGAGCAGAAGAGAGGCAACCCCACCCCACCCCACCTCACCGCACCCACCTCATCAGAAAAAGGAACGGAAATCAACCTCAGATTCGCAGCAGTGCATCCTGCAAATGCTCTTCCTTGTAGCTCACTCACTCTCTCGCACCACCCAGGTGACCATCAGTAGACTGAGCTAGACCGCAGGACAAGGCAGCCTGAGCAACCAGGCGGAGGAGAGGAAGAGGGGGACAACACCAACAGAGCAGGGCAGATCAGAGCCTCCAAACGCAAGCAACCAAGCGCAGAGCACAAGACACGACGCCAGAGCATTGCAGAGCACTTAATAATCTACAAGGATGCAGCAGCAGCAGCAGGGGGCCGCAGCAGCTAGCACAAGAAGGCGCCTCACGGTGCCGCGGAGGACGGCCGCGGCGGCGTCAGTGTGGGAGACGCGGATGAAGATGGACGAGGTGAAGGGCGGCGTCAAGGTCTTCAGCCAAGGCGGCGACGACGCCGACGAGGAAGGAATGCGGGTGTACAGCCGCCTGCGACGGAATCAGAGCGACGGCGGTGGCGGCGGCGGCAGCGGCGCGGGCGCGGGGACGACAGCCGCCGCTGCCAAGAAGAGGAGGAACTGGAAGGCGTCGGAGCCGGTCACGGCGATCGGGGAGCTGCGCAAGTCACGGTCCGACGTGTCGGCCGCGACGGGAGTGGTGGCCAAGCGGGCGGTGGCGAGGGTCACCACGCCGGAGAAGAAGGTGGCGCCGGCCTGTGACGAGGTGAAGGAGGTGGTGGTGGTGGAGGCGCTATTGCAGCAGTCCAAGAATCTTGAGGAGGAGGAGGAGGCAGAGGAAGACGAGGAGGAATGGGAAGAAGAGGTGGAAGCAGAGGAAGAGGAGGAGGTGCTAGATCAAGATCACATGGCCATCGACGACGACGAAACTGTTCACGCGACAGCTCTTCATCAAGGCAAGAATTACTCCTCTCCGATTGTCTCTGTCCGATTCGTTTCTTGATGAAACAGTTTTTGCAATTTGGATCTTGATTTCGCGTCATATTGCAGTGGACGAAGAAGATCTTGGGCCACCGACAAAAAGTGAGAGCAAAATTCAGAATTTTCTTTCTTTGACGGCTGTAATTGTTTTGTGATGTCATGATTATCTGTGCAAATGTAGAAGGTATTAAGCCTGTGGCGGCGCCGGACGAAGACGAGAGAGCGCCCAATCCAGAGCCGGTGAAACTTGCTGCGGTGGTCAATTCCCGGTTGATGAACCGAGAGCCGGTGACGCCTCCTCCAGGTGAATTCCTCCTCCACGGATGCAAAAATTCAGGTGAATGTTTAGTCTATTTTGCTGACCTCCTCAGTCATCCCAAAATGCAGTGGACAAGAAAACGACTCCGGTGGTAATTCATCGCACGGCGAATGCAGAGCCAGCAAAAACTTCTCCAGGTAACTTTGTTAACAGTATTTTTTATGCAATTTATTTTTCAGTAGAAATTCAGTTTATATTTTTTTTCTTTCTTGGTAATCTCCAGAGAAAAAAGCTTTGCCGGTAATTGGTCGACGGATCCCCAAGCAAGAGCCTGTCGGTGAGTGCCATTTTGCCTGCTCGGTTGTTCCTTCTCTGTTCTTAGTCTTCTTCTTGTTTGGTTGTTTACTGATGCATTGATTGTTGTTGGTCCTGAAGTGGAAGAGTATGAGGAGATTCAGGGCAGGCCATCGGCACCTAGTAGAAGCAGTGGAAGAATGCAGAACATTGGTTAGTACAGATTTGGTGCTTTGACTCTTCCTTCAGGTTTAAGGAACTGGAGTTGATGAGTTTTTCTTCCTTTTTTTGGCGCTTTAATTTTCAGTGGATTTGGTAATGTGGAGAGATGTGTCAAAGTCTGCATTTGTGTTTGGATTTGGGACTTTCTTGCTCATTTCCTGTTCCTATGCCAAAGACCTAAACTTCAAGTAAGTCACTGTTCAGCACTTAGTATTATTACCCTGAACCTTCCGAAATATGAAGATTTTTATCTAACCTTCCTTTTCAAATCTCTCAATTGAACAGCACAATAACAGCAGCTTCATATCTAGGCCTAGTCTACCTTGGGCTAAGATTCCTCGCCAAGTCCATACTTAACAGGTAACAATATTCTCCAAGTTAATTACCTGGATAAACTATCCCAATTAATTACCTGCACAACCACATACATAACATGCAAAGAGAATCTTGTAATTAACCCAGCTTGGTGTTGAAATGTAGAGGTGAGAGTGTGGAGTGCGATGATGAGAGGAATGGTGGGAGGTACCACCAGCACCTAGTAGGGGAGGAGGATGCCATCTGGCTGCTGAGGCTTGTGCTGCCCTACGTCAATGAGGTGCTCCTGAATCTCAGGTCTCTCTTCTCCGGTGAGCCAGCAACAACGATGAAGGTAAAAAAGGGAGAAGCTGTCTCTGTTCCTGTACCAGCAGCTACTCTTCGCTGGCATAGTATGCATCCCCAGATTTGTACTGACAGAGTGACAACATGTGCCCTGCAGCTGGCACTGCTGCTGTTTGCAATGGCCCGGTGTGGCAACTTTGTCACCCTCTGGACCCTGGCCAAACTGGGTAAGCATCATCTACTATGTACATTCTCTCTTGCCCTTTCTGTTTCTTCGTTTCACCAAGCAGTAAAAAAAAACACCCAAAGTTGGCGAAATGAAACCATTCCGAGGTTGAAGGAAAACTGATGCACAGCCTAGCTTTAGCTGTATATGTGTTTCTGTATGTTAGGACCACAAGCACTGACTTTTTTGTGCCTGTGATCCGTGGGTGGTTTTGCAGTGTTCTTTGGCATCTTCATCATTCCAAAGGTGTGCTCTTCTTACTCCACGCAGCTCGGAAGATATGGTAAGCGAAATTTAAGCTCTCCCTTCTGTGCTTTTCTACCCAAAATGTCATGAGCAAATGAAACATTCAACAATAACCTACCTCAAATCGACGATAAATGGACCCCTCCCAATTTCCACCGAGAGTGGGACCCGCTTACCGCCAACGCATCACATGGTTTGCACAAGCTTTTGAATGCCTTGAGTTGATGCATAGGGATAGATGCTCTGTTTTTAAAAGAATCGTGGTTGTTAGATCCAAGTTTTCTCCCCACCAACATCGGTGAGCTATTTTTACTGGTCCCCAAAGCCACAGGAGGAGCATGTGCATTGGTAGAGGAGTACCATGTAAAATTAGTGACGAAGGTAAACTAGGGAGATTATGTTGAGACAGGTACATACTAGTACTAGTGCTCTGCTACAGTGCATTAGTAGATTAAGTACGGTGTGGTTTAGATTCCCTGCGGTGTCAGCATGGGACAATTTGATATACATGTATTTGGTTCAGTTGCCACACTTTGTTATCCGTATGGTAGTGGAATTTTTGCTAGTTTCCACACTTTTATGGCCACCAATTTCTCGGACATATTTTTGTGCCTGCTAGACTTACCAAACTTTGGATTGGCAAAGTTTGGCTAAGAATATTTCTTTCTTGCAGTGAGCAATCCCTCCTGCGGAGATTACTTCTTTTGTGCTTATTTTGGCTTGGGAGTTATGGTCTCTACTAAATCCAGATAAGAAAAGGTTGCTCCAGAAATAGCTAGTGCAAGGAGCCAAGCCACTCAAAAGTATATTTGTCACTCTCATTAAATTCTAAACGAGTTAGTGGGATAGTTTGAGTTATAGCAACTAAAAATACTCATAGACTGCAGTATATCTATGTATAAATAGAAGGGATTATTTACTATATAATATTACTTTTAATCATTTCAAGGAAGACCAAGTACTAGTAGTTAATTTGCACTCCTCAACCTATACATTAGCCACTGCAGCAGTAATAAACCAAGAACGAAGATGTAGTTAGATGAACAAAGCCTACACTAGCCAGTAATAGATTGAGAGGCCAGCCAGTGGTACCTATATAGCTTTTGTGGAAGATGTAGTAGAAAATAATAATAACGAGTAACTTTTTTCAGATGACAATTTGGTAACTTTTCGCTTTGGAGGAAAAGTAAATAAACAATTTATATAACCATAGGTAACTTTTGCGTCGGTGAGGGAGCATGCACGGCTACCTTTTGCACGTGCGAGGTGCTGTGTGGTCAATATAGGCTTAATTATCTTTGATGTGGTGGCGTATACGGAGTATGAAATTGCACGATGGATGCTGTACCAGGTGACCCACCACCTTGTCTCCTTTCGTCTTTTATGGAAAAGTGAGAAGAATCTCACTAACGGCTAAGAGCAAGTACCATAATAGAGCCCGTTGCTCTAATGGTAGTTTCATCATTGGTGTCGTTAAAGGGTTAATTCAGTGACAGAAAAGCTATGCCACATGTTATGGTTAATTAAAATAAATTTGGTTGTGTCAGCTTTTGAATGTACTCTTGGACTCTACCGCTATTTTGACTACGGTAGCCTTGCCTTCTCTTCTGAACTGGATTGAACAGAAGCTCATTAGTTAGCCACTAATTATAGATCCCCACCCTCCGTTTAGCATCTCTAGAGAGTCTAGACCCAATCCCCACCCTCCATTCTGGCCCCTCTTTAGGGCCCTCTGTTTGTTCACCAGCTCTTTCAACAATTATAAATCAATAATACTCCCTCCGTTTCAAAATATAAGATGTTTTAGGTTTGTGAAGAAAATGTATCTAGACTTGTTTTAATGTGTAGATTCATTCCAAACATGAGTGAACCTACATACTAAAACTAGTCTAGATACATTTGCTTCACAAAGCTAAAACATCTTATATTTTGAAAACGGAGGGAGTAGTACTTGCACTCATAATGATTCATTTGACATGCTCATTATACCTGCTTCTCATCAAACGACCATAGAGAAGATGGTAGTTGTTACTATAAGTGATGTTGTTGGTGGGCTATATACCATATCTGCCACTTCATCAGCGATAACAAAGTGGAAGCATCAATCATGTGATAAAGCTGATTGTCATGATGAATGTTGCATCACAGGTAGTTTAATGAGTCTATCAGAGTCATTAAGTCCAATGAGTTCACTTAGTGAAGGTGGTTTAGATATCTTGTCACTGTCCAAACATAGTTGTGCATAGATGTTTGTTCCTTGCTCACATTTTGTACTCATCTTGTCTGATCTTGGAGACATTCCTGTTTTGAACATACAACCATTTATGCATACATAGAAAATACAATAGATCTGTCGGCCCATCTAGTTGATACTGTGGCTAGCAACCATGGCACTAAGCTACACGTGCTTTTTCTTTTGCTTTTCGAAATGAAAATGTCTGTTCAGATGAACAAGAAGACACCATCTCACCTCTGTGCTGTTGTCCAAATAGTTGAAACATCATCTCACCTCTGACTAAGAAAAACAGGTCGACCATAAACCTATGATGCCTAGTACCTTTTCAAGGAAAAGAAAGAAAGAGGGACTTGATCTAGGAATTAATTTTTTCCTTGCACAATTTACTAACTAAATTTGGTTTTCTGTCAGGCAAATTTTGGCTGGAGAGGTTCAGGGATGCATGGGAATCTTGCTCCCACAAGAAGGCGGTGGTGGCAGCCGTCTTCACCCTCGTCTGGAACGTCTCCTCCACGGTGGCTCGTGTCTGGGCTGGTAACTAATTAACCTCTTCCACCCATGCATCGCTTCCCATCTTTGACAAGAAAGCTAACTATATATATGTTTGGCATGCATGTTTGTGCAGTGTTCATGTTGGTGGTGGCAATGAAATGCTACCAGCAGCGCATGATGGAGTTCGCCTGGAGCAGCTCGGTCGAGGAGGCTTCTGATGAAGCCGCCGAGGACGATGGGTCGCAGCAGCAGCAGGAGGTCTCTCCCGCCAAACCTGACCCGGCTGCGAAGGCTCACAGCCACGAAGCGCAGGGCTTTGTGGCGGCGCGGAACCGGCGAACGCCTGCCTCCGGCGAGTTTGCCAGGGAGAGACTGAGGGCGAGAGGCGGCATACAGCCTAGGTGATAAACTGATAATAGGTTGTGTACACCGGACATTATTTTGTCTGGGTGCTCTTGTTGAAGGATTTGGCAATGGCAAAGCAATAATAAAATCGATCAGCAGATAGCAATCACATTACAAGACTGTCAGAAAGACCGGTTGCAACAGCGTAAACTTCACAGTATACAGGCAAAATCATGTGCAGCTAAATCGCTTCAAGTTGTTGGGAGTAAATTTACCTTTCGGCACCTCGGTCCTACCACCTCAAACTGATGAATAGACAGAGTAGGTGTATCAATGCTTGGAGAGCTATCTGAGATAGTACATGCATTTGCACAATCAAGGAAATAAGCGTTCTATGGCTGAATGGTTGTGTATACGCATCACTCGAGATGACACCATTTCAAGCTTTACAAGGATTTCCTCCTCCTAAGAGCTGACAAGAGCACATGAAAGAATGAAACACTATGTAAACAAGCATAGATCTGATAGGGCATTCAGTGTTTGTGGTGATATGATCTATCTTAAGATACAGCCGTATAGGCAACCTTCCTTGAGCATTCATGTAAGTTCGAAACCATTTCAGATATTATGGCCTCTTAAACTAGTCACATGGGAAGTATCATATACTAGCAAGTTTCCTTGAGTAGTAGTATCATGCATATAATACTAGTATATAATATCATCTTCAAAATGCATAGTATCATGTAGTCAATGCATAGTATCATGTAGTAGCAGTGGCGAACCTAGCAAGTTTTTAAAGACCGGGCACACTAAAAACTTAAGACTACACTTTGGTCTACCAAAAATCGTAAATATCATATATTTGGATAAACATCATATGAATATAATCGTAAATAAACCAACTATATAAATTACAGAGAAAATTTTACCTAGTTGTCGTGTACGACCGGTGCTGATCGTCACCCCGTCGCCGGTCTGCTGCTGCTTCCAGCCTCCATGTGCACAGGTCGAAAAATCGTCGGTACTGGATGCTCATGCTCGGCAGGCGCCGACGAGCCACCATCCGCGGCCGCCGGATTAGAACTCTGGCCGCTGCTATTGCTTCCTTGCCGCTTGCTCTTCCGCGCGTCCCTGTCTCGCGGCGGAGTGGCAACCTGATGGGAGCCAAGGGAGCCATCTGTCTTTCTGTGTTTGCATCTCGTTCGTCGGGCGACTCGGCACGCCGGCAGCAGGCAGCGTACTCGTAGCTGTTTTGTGGTGTTAGTTTCGGCTAGACTCGCGTCGAGATAACCCATCGATTGATTCCCGTAGACTAGCTAGCTTCCCGCGAGAACGTGACGTGGCTTGCTGGGAATAATGGAATAGGCCCAAGCTAGCCCAGCTAGCTCTATACACGTATTTTTTCAGCAGATATTTAAAGTTTTATCTACATATATCTACCTGGGACTCGCCGGAGTACCTGCAAGCGCCGGCGTTGAGCCCGGGCACGTGCCCAGGGTGTTCGGACGGTAAGTCCGCCCCTGTGTAGTAGTATCATAGTCTTAGTGTATTTATTGTTTTGTAGAATCTCAATGTATATTTGTGTGCAAGATTTATTTGGGATTAGTTTTTTTAGTTCTATGTACATGTAATGATTCACCTATGATACCAACACAATCTCTTTCATCATTAATTGCAGTGACACATAAGCATTTTGCATGCATGTGGTCCATGATACTACCTATGGTACCCTCATTGGGACTAGTCCTGAGGGGAGACATGCGAATGGCCCAGGGCCGGCCCTGAGGGGGGACTAGAGGGGCGGCCGCCCCGGGCCGTAGAAATCAGGGGGCCCAATTATCAACTAGCTAAGCGTATTCAACGGCCGGGGATTAGAAAAGCTAGCCTTGTGCCGCCATTAGAGCAAGGTTTGGGAGACGATGAGTCAGTTGTTTTCCCGTTGGACCGTAACTTAGGCCTTATTTCCTTTCATTAGGTTGGGTATTTTCTTCTTCCGTTATCTTGGGCCTTTTTTCTAAGTAGCAATGAAGGCAATAATATAAGCACTGTGGGGCTTGTATGCTTATGTAAGTCCATATGATTCTTTTAAAAAATATGTCAATGGGACGGTGTTTAAAAGAAAATGCAAAAATACGGTAGGTCATATGGGTGATCAGTTTGACTATTCTAAATATGAGAGTCCATTCGGGGAGATAAAATTGGAACGACACAGGAAAAGATCAATATAAGAAGTATGGAATATGATGATAATTTTTTTAGGCACGAGAAGTGAGAGTTGAATAAGAATATCGGCTTTGTGCAACTGATGTATGTCATCTATGATGTCGTTTGACAATTCTTGTACAAGAGAAGCTAAAGACAATCCATCGTCGGCGCTTACAGGCAAGCCGAGAGGCGAGAAGCTAAGTCACTAAGAGTAGACTGCACAACGCGCACGACCACCACGACTACACGGTTCAAGGCAAGATCAATGCGATAGTCTATAAGATTGATATTGACATGGTTTACCAATTATGTTATTCTCGAGAATATTGATCCTGTGAGATTGTTCTCGCTCGCATACCGTTGTCAACGGTTTGTAACTAGGAATGTTCGAAGACTTTTTAGGGCAATATGTATACATTATTATCAATGTCGCTCTCATTTGCACTCTAGATGTTATTTGGTAACATTTGATACATACGACAAATTATTATGTTGATTCTTAGAGGCCCAAGATTTTAGTTTCGTCCCGGGCCCTCGAGATCTCAGGACCGGCCCTGGAATGGCCCTCCCATAGATCTGACCCGTTCAATGGTGCTTCGCCATTAGTGAACAATGTAGCATCTAAATTATTTAAGCTATACTCCTTCGTTTCAAAATATAAGATGTTTTAGGTTTATAAAAAAATATATTTAGACTTTTTTAGTGTGTAGATTTACTCTAAACCTGATTGAATCTACATAATAAAAACAGTCTATATATATTTGCTTCAGAACGCTAAAACATCTTATATTTTGAAACAAAGATAGTACTCCCTCAGTCCCGCACGGATAACTAGGTTGCTAATTTAAACAACAAAATATAAATAATATAGCATAAAAATTATACCATTAAAAACTTTAGAGATTATAGTTTTTAATAATATAACTTTTGTGATATATAAGTTATATTTTATTGATCAAATTAACAACCTATATATACGCGTAGTACATATAATCCCAAACAGAGGGAGTATTAGTTAAAAGGAAAATTAGGTGTATGTTGAAGAATACAAGAGGAATGAATGCATTGCATAGAGAAATGAATACCAGTGAAATAAATAGCATTTAAAAGCTTTTATAGTGTCAGATTGTTTCTCATAAGAGTTTTTTAATGCGCATTCATGATAGTCAGTACAAACGGATGTACTACCTCTGTTCAGGATTATTAGTTTTAAGAGCTTTTTTATATTGTTTGAGATTATAAGGGCTATCTTATTTATTAGTGTCTCTCCTCCAATGCATGTTCTCCTTTTTCCTCTCACTTCTCTCATGCATATAGCACTATTGGTGCATGCATATATTAATGATAAAAAATTATGAAGAGTCTTGGTATTAGCAACTTGGCCCTTAGGCTGGTCCAGTGCTAGTATCATAAGGTGTATCATGCATGTCAACTTGGCAAAAATCTAATGTGACATCACAATTAATAAAGAGAGAGGTGGTTAGAGTATCATAGATAGATACCGTATCATAGCACATAAAACTAGAATCATAATGACAAGTAAATCTTGTACATACATTTTACAGAGAGATTCTACAAATCAATAAATATATCACTACTATGATACTATTATATGATACAATGCACTAGAGATATAGTATCATACACTAGCATCATATGCATGATACTAGTATTATGATACTCCCACTATGACCAGCCTTAGACCTTTCACAATGGAAGTCTCTTAGCACTTTATCCTAGGTAAAATGCTTATGTGGCACCCTATTTAATGATAAAAGAGAAGAGTGTTGTATCTTAGCTAAGATACACCACTTGCACGCTATCATAGGCAAAAAAAACTTGGCTAGTCCAATCACACACATGCATGAGCATAAAATCATTAAATACAACATCTCTAAGAAACACCATCTAAAATATTTTCTCTGTTTAGGATTATAGGTCCGACATGTATACCTAGGTCGTTAATTTGACTAATAAAATATAAATTATATAGCATAAAAATTATATCATTAAAAAATATAGCATCTAAAGTTTCTAATAATGTAATTTTTATGTTATTTTATTTATATTTTATTGATCAAATTGGCAACCTAGTTAACCGTGCGTGACCTATAGTTCTAAACGGAGTAAGTATACTCCATTGTGATAATTGTTTCTTAAGTTTTAATAGCTCCTATGAAAATGTGCTAAGATACATCCCATTAGGAAAAGGCCTTAGGACTAATAATCTCAAACAGAGGTACTACCTCTATTCCGGTTTATAAGGCAAATATGTACCCCGAGAAAATAGTTTAATCATAAATTTAGTCAATAAAATACAAACTATATTTAACAAAAATTATACCATTAGATTCATATTTAAAATACGTTTCCAATGATATAATTTTTTTTGTGACATATGATTTATATATTGTTGACTAAATTTATGGTCAAACTATTTTCTCGAAATATGTATTTGTCTTATAAACCGGAGTGGAGGTAGTAGTAATAATTAAATGAATTATATCATTACTTATTATTGTACTTTCACTGGTCCAGTTTATTAGCCACGCATGTAGTTTAAAAAAAATTTAATCATCAATTTTGACCAATAAAATATGCAATACATGTCTTAAAAAATATACCATTTTTAAATTACTTTTGAAGATGAATCCAATGATATAATTTTTGTGATATATTATGTAAAATTTGTTGACCAAAATTATTGGTTAAAGTTGTTTCTAAACTGCATGCGTGTCTAATAAACCAGACCGGAGGGAGTATGAGACTTGTGATTTATTAATGCTAATACGGTGACTTTGGTTTGTTGACCAAGGTCATTATAAATCTGAAAATATGCCACCTTTAGATTGAAAGGACGTTTGAAATTATCTAAAACATCGTTTATTATTTTCCAGTCTTGAGAGCTAATAATTGAACAAGATTGATTAGTAAGTTAGCGAGATTACAACTATAATTTATTTAGAGGGCGTTGATGAATTAGTAGGATAATTGAATTACAACTATAAAAATCAGTGTGCAGATATTTTATTGGAATGATATTTTGAAGACATGACTGTATCATTTGTAACGCTCGCTTGATAAAAAAATAATGCATTAATTAGTGGGCCTTAAATGGTATTGATGGATGTTACGTCTTGAAGTTAGAATAAGGTCTTTTTCATTCTATTTTCACTATGGTGATATGTCGAGTGTCGCTAGAAGGCTCGTGAAGTCGTGTATCTGTCGGATCTTCTCAGATCTCTTCGGATCCTGACGGTTTCCGTGTTGGTTGGTATTATTTCTGGTCGGTCTCTTTCGATCCACGATTGACATCATTGACGATGATTGATGCTCTGGTCACAACGATTTTTTATTTGTCTATTACAACAAACTCTACTATGTCAAGATTTGCCCGTCTCTGGTTGTGGAGGGGTGAGGACGACAATGCTTTTTCGGCTCGTGCTAATGTCTATAGTTCAGCTAGGTAGTCCAGTGACCTATTTATAATTTTTATTACTTTTTAGGCTATTTATATCATGATTACGAATAAACCAGCGGATTTTTTTGGAAAAAGGTCTCCATTT
Source organism: Avena longiglumis (assembly GCA_030063025.1). Taxonomy (NCBI): domain Eukaryota; kingdom Viridiplantae; phylum Streptophyta; class Magnoliopsida; order Poales; family Poaceae; genus Avena; species Avena longiglumis. The sequence continues at coordinate 49,414,255 of CP125976.1, read as the reverse complement.
CTCATAATATAAAAATGTTTTGGCACGCTAGAACAGTCTGTCAAAACATATAAGGCTGCTCATAGTAAAGAGTAACATAGACTAGTCACATTCATATGTTTTTAGTCTGCTGCTATCCCAACCATTTGTTCTTTTGTTTTGGTTGCTTCTTTTTGTTTTTTTGGTTTTTCAAGTGTAGTTTTTTGAAAATGTGAAACATTTTTCAACATAAATCTTTTAAAAATGTTGATTTTTTTTCAAAATGTAGATAGTTTTCGAAATCCGAACATTTTCCAAAATTTGAACATATTTTAAACTCAATTTTTATTAAAATTTAAAAGTTTTAGAAATATGAGTTTTTAACCTTAACATTTCTTAAATTGAACAATTTTATTTTTTTTCAATATGAACTTTTTAAAAATGTGTATTTTTAATCTGAACACTTCTAAATCTAAACATTTTTTGAAACTTGAATATTTTTAGTTCAAATATGAACCATAAAAAATAACAGAAGAAAGTAAAGAAAAACAGGAAAACCAACAACAAAACCACGTAGTATAATAGGCTAGCTCTTACATCCATCGACTGTCAGGTGGGCTTTGTAAAGGCTTTTAGCTGACGTGGCATGACTATATAGCCATTTGTTGATCTTGCTGTTAGACAACACATACAGCAGTAGGTGCAGGTCATGTCGGCATAGATACGAACAAGCTGGCACGGGCCTATGAAAAATGCAATGAGGCTGCAGCGCCCGGCCACCGTCCCAAGCAATAAAAATTGCAAAGAAGCGAGGTGTGCGAGTGCGAGAGAACCAGAGGCCGCCTGCTTGTGCTTGTGTTGTTGTGTACCACAAACAGTCCGGCCCACTGGATCATGCCCAGAGATCCGCATGTGCTGTTCCCCCGTCCGGCCCGGCTCTCGCACCTTTTTTTTTTCTCACTCTTGCTCGCTCTTTAGTCTTTACGGACGGACCAGCCACGGCTCGCTCCGACGCGATGCCTTCTTGTCTCTGCGAGCGGCCGCTGCCATCGCAGTCCGGTTGCCTCTGTTGGCCGGTAACATCCGAACGATCGACCGCGCCAACCTCACCGGACACCGGCAGCTATTCACGGCGTCGGCACGCAGTTGCAGTCAACGGCGCCGGCCGGCCATCCTCGTCGATGTCGCATCCAACCGAACCACCGGTGCGAGTTCGGCAACAACTTGGGCTGGTGGCCTGCTGCTGCCACCAACTTGTATTCCCCCTACAGGCTACCCGACTTGTCCTGATCAAGCTAAGAATGTCTGTATCAGCCAGCGCGTGCTTGCCCGTTTCTATCGGAGCACTAATATATCTACTCCCTGCTGCCTTGCTCGTGGAGCTAAATCGCCACGCTAGCTGCTGTCATCGTACATGCACTTTGTATCCATCACCGAGGATACGCATGATCTGCTAGTTGATGAAGTAGTAGCTAGAGATATATTGTATACCAGGATAGAAGATTAGAAAGCGACATTGGTGGATTTCATTTTCTAACGGAACATATAGGAGCTAAACATACATATATAGATCTAAATTACAACGTTGTTAGCAGTGCTTTCCGTTTTGTTATATATTTACGGATCCACCAGTGTTGGAGTAGATCCAATAGTATCGATCACCCTTCTTTAATTTGTCGGACATAAGGAGTGGATAAACCTTGACCCAACCCATTCCATAACGACAACTACCAATCTCCAAGCTAATGAGTAGTACTACTACTTTTATTACTATCAACACACCATTCCAATTCCAGATTCCCAGAGCTACATACCAATAAGAAGAACATAAGGAGTCCCCATCACTTATCTTATCTTCTCCAATTAAACTAGAGATGTTCCTCTAACTTCTCGATATAGATCAGGTTGTCATGACTCACAAGTGCTCTTGCAAAAGTTTACTTTCGTACGTGTATCTCTGCCTACCTGGCTGCCTGCACTTTGCTCTTTCAACCTTTTTGCCTGGCCTCACTTTGCACTTTCAACTTTTGAGGTTGCATGTGTGTGCACACCTAAGTTATGCCACTTAAGGGATGACCAGAGTGTGCACTTGTTTTTGTGTGGAGCAAAAGGAAGTCTATCTATAAGTGCATAGTGTGCAACAGCTTTGTCTGCTGTCCAATCCTATCATGGTAGTATCTCTCACCAAGTCACGATCACATACTCATATCTAACAAGAAATATAAATAACTGATAGGCTATATCTTCAAATATTTACAATAATTTACTTTTGTGGCTGTACTACCACTATTTAACAAGAAATCTAAATTAACAGATAGTCTATATCTTCCAATATTTACAATAATTTATTTTTGTGATGGTACCACCGCTAGTATGTAACCCCGTCACATCTCATAAATAGTCCTCACAAGATTCTAATACTAACAATCTTGTTGGGAGGATCTGATTAGTTTTTTTTTTGGCAAAGAGGAAAGGCCATACATTAAGATAAACCCAAACTTCCAAAAGCATACTCCAATAAAAAGAAAGATACACATCCATCAGTCCCTAAGGAAAATGGTGTTATATTCTTTCAGCACCCGCCGATGGAGCAGCATGAGCGAATCTTGATGCTGCTCTAGACCTATGAAGCCCGCTAGAGCCAGAAAAACATTGTTCACGTGGCAGCCAGGAAACCCCCGTAGGAGCAGAAGACACCAGACACAATGATGTGAGAAACAGATCGCCGTCTTGGAGAAGAAAGCGATGAAGAAGGCTGCATGACCATCCTAGATTCATCCATAAATACCCAGGGATACCTAGCCTCACTAACACTGAAACGGAAACAGAGTTGACCAAACCTTGTCGGTCGGAAAAGAAACCAACGAATTGATGCTTTTGGATTACCGTGCTAGTGTGTTTCATGGGGAGTTTGCTCATCCAGTGGTGGGAGCTTTGGATCATTTGATTTTTGTTTGGGCCTAGTTTTCCCTTGTTAACAAGATACTAATATTTTTTAAAGTCTTTATTTCCACAAATGTTAGGATTTTAATGAACCTTTAAAGGATTTTTGGCCCACAAAATAATTGGTGTTTTCCCTTGTTAGTACCAAGCGCTTGTCTAGGGTCCTCTTGATTTGTTGGCCGGAAACGGAGGATACTTCGGGGCTGCAAATGCAATATTAATCGGGACATAGAATTACTGGTTTCCATTTCCAAAGCTCGAAATGTTGCTTGACAGTGTAGTCTAGCATTCTATTCGGCTTTGAGGCTTTGGTGTTTTTGGATTACCGTGTTGGTGTGTTTGTTGGGATTTTTGCTCATCTAATGCTGGGAGTTTTGGACCTTTTTTTTGTTTGGGCCTAGTTTCCTTTGTTAACTATATACTAATATTTTATTGTTTGTAAATAAGCAGTCTTTCTTGCCCACAAAGGTTAGGGTTATCATGAACCTTTAAAGGCTCCCTAGCCCCAAAAAATAATTATAGCATCATAGAATGCGAATTTAATACCTACATATATAAGGCTTTCCAGCCCACAAAGGTTGGTTTTGTCACGCCTCCATGAATCTGCCTCACTCGCGAAAACATAACCATTGCGTGGGATCTTAAATCTTGAAGGGAAATTACAAATAGATGTGAGCAATATGATAAATTTCTTGAATCTTAGAAAAGAAGGGATAGTTTAACATGTTTTGCCTTCATTTATAAATAGATTGTTTAGTTCTTTATTAGAGGTTTCCTCGAAAGAGCATAATATTATGTAATATTTAAAATGGACACTAAAATACTATACTAGATATGTCATAAAAGTGCTTTACTAGTTCATTATTTTACTAAAATATATTCACATAAAAATTAATGGTGGTCAAAACATAGGAGACCTTGACTATATATAGAATGAACATTTGTTTTGGGTGCTTTTATAGAAGATGCAAGGTCAAAGAAAGAAAGAGAGCATGATCCATGGAGCAAGAATTTGGAGTCCGTGGTGATAGAATTGTTGTATATAAAGGTCAAAGAGAGCATAATCCAAGGGAGCAAGAGTTTGGAATCATGCGGCAACAAAATTCTTTGCATCTAATAATTAGCGAAGATGCAAGCAACTAGGTAATGATGGATTTATTTAGATAATTTTTCTATCTGAAGTCTGAATATAGCATTGGCCAATATTTGCCTCTTGCTCAGATCCCACATTTTCTGGTTAAATTGAAGGCGTGTGTATGTGGCATATTTTATTGTCAATTTATATGATGTGAATGGATCGGTAAAAGATGTCTTCTCAACCATGTGTATACTATCATTGAAGCGCTTATTTCTTAGTCATGGTGTATTTTCATTGCATTACATAGAGCCGAGTATCCGACAGCTCTGGAAGGATACCATGTTACTTGCACTCAACTATAGATTGTTGCTTGATATATCCGAACATCCCTTTTGATTTATATCGCCTTAATCATCCATCAGCTTGAAACCACCGGGAGATCCATCATGTGTAACACCTACCAAACCAGGCATGACTGGCCATAGTACCTAGCAGTTTGGCGTGACTTGACATCTCCACCAGAGTCTCCATGCAAGACGAAGTTGCTCCACCTCTTGCCACCTCCATCTAGCGCCTGCTCCAAAAAAATGATGCCCTCAAGAGGGAGCACGACATCGAAAGCGTCGTCATTATCCGATCTGGGAGACCCAGACCTGGTGTTTCCCTTGGAGCAGTCCAAGTGAGAAGGCTATAGTTGCATAGATGATGCCTTCAGCAACGTAACGACGCTCAGACGCCTCCATCACCTGCCATGACTGGAGTCGGAGCTCGGTTTTCACCGGCAACCATGGCTCCCAAGCTCGATCAGATTCGTGACTAGATGTGGGATCCCTAGATCTGCCACAGCTAGCCACCAACTGACCGACAACCTCCAGCGAGAAGGAAGTCGCCACCGCTATGTCTAGAGCCGCTATCTCGGAGTCCTTGTACTGCAAGAATAGCCTCAAGTCAAGGATCGCGTCCGCGAAACACCGCCGAAGGTTAGCAGAAGGAGCGACAAGGAGAAACTCTACCGCCTCCCACCGTTGCGCCGCCTGTAGAAGTCTGCCGCCACGCCCATGTCGTCGTCGCCCCGCAGCACCGCCACTGGAGTTTCTGGAATGTGCGCCGCCATGCCCAGGTCGCTGCCACTCTCGCAGCACCGCCGCTGGAGTTGCTGGAGCATGCGCCGCCACCACTCCCCAGACGGCACCCGAGGAAAGTCCATCGCCGCCGCGCCAAATGGGCTTTGCCTGGCGCTGTCCTCGACAATGACAGCATGAGGAGGAGAAGCGAGGGAGAGGCTGAGAGGCGCCGGACCGCAGCGCTGGAGCGCGGGCACCCCGGTGCGGTTCGGCGCGACCGCACGGGAGCGATTCCTTTTTTCTGCTAGGAGCCTTTTCTCCGACAATTTGTTCTACCGCCGGTAGTACTAATGTAAGACATTCTAGCTTTAAAATGAAAACTTATGTGTATAGACGTGTTTTAGTGTGTAGGTTTACTAATTTTGTGGCGTATCTAGTTTACTTTGAAATATTTTAAATGCCTTAATAATCTCTTGCTCGCTACTTTCTACTAGTTAAATTTTATCACCAAATTATAAACTCGTTGTCGTTTTATATGATGTGAACGGATGAGGAAAAGACGTCTTCTCAACCACTATATACTGCCATTGAAGCGCTCATTTATTCGCTATGATGTTTCGTCGCATAGATCAGACAGCTCAGGGGTGGATTATCATGTTACTTGCACTCAACGGTGGATTGCTGCCTGATATATCCAGGCATCCCCTTTGTATGTCCTCTTAATCATCCATCAGCGTTAGAGACAAGTATCGCGCACTCTAGCTAGCTACACATGCAGGTCGCATTTTTTTTTTCGGGTATGCAGGTCGCATTTCTTAAAGGCTTCTTAGAGGAATATACATATACTGTACCAGGTAAAGGCATATGCAAATGCATTGTCCAGATAATCGCCACACTGATATAGACTTGCAAATCAAGTCAAATTACTAAAGTCAGAACATTTGTAACCTCGACAATGCATGACGCATTTCTGAAGGAACCATTTCTTAAAGGCTTCTTAGAAGAATATGCTAGGCACAATGCATGTACAACTACATGGTGAAGATAAACGGCACACTGACATAGACATCTGATGGTCTCCCCTCTCCCCCTCTCCTCTCCTCTTCGTCTTCTTCCTTGAGAGTCGCTTCAGCGTCGCCGGCTCCCCTCCCCCTCTCCTCCGGCTCTGGCTGGAGTGGATGGGAAGGCGCTTGGCCGCTGTATAGCAGTAGTTGTAGGTCCGGCCTTGTGCCGGTCTTGGGTGGATGCCCGTAGTCGGGCGGTGCTAGGGCTCTGGCACCAGATCCTTAGCATCTTAGGGTTGCTTGTCGGTCTCTCCTTGTCCATGGTGGATGGATGGCGACGGCGACGACCACCGCCTCCTCAATAAAGCTGCGTTGACGCTGTGCCGAAGCGCCAGATCCGAGGTCTCCGCCGTGGTGGCGGCGGAGATGGCCTGGTTTGGGTGGCGGCCGCGAATCGTCAGATCTTCGAGCTACTCTGGCGTTTTTCGGCGCCAGAGGTCGCTAAGCTTCCCTCCGTGCGGTGCAGTGGATGCATTCACTAGAGGGTGGAGCAATCTTGGTGGCTCGGGCATAAAGTTCGAGTGCTCCTTCAAGGCGTTGACGCGACAAGCTCCTTCCAGATCTCGCCTGCCGTGGTGGCGAGGAAAGAAGGCGAGGGCTCGCTGATGCCGGAGAAGGATGCCCTGGTGTTCCAGCGGCGATCTGCGACTTCTCGGCGTTGCCGAAGCTTTAAGCCACCCGCTATCTTTGGCCAAGAAGATGGCCACGCCGAGCTCGAACGGCCTCAGGTTCGAAGCTTTAACCGCCATCGGCCCTTTTCTCCTCCTCGGCATCATGCGTCGACGTCGGCCCAAGTGGTTCGTCCGGTTCCAACGACGGCGCCGTGGGTGGGCGAGATTGTTGCGTGCAGGACTCGATCGCTTGGGAGCTTTCTGAGGTGCTTTGTGCAAAGTTGAGGGACCTTGTTGTATTGTCTTTTCTTTTCTGGTCCTTTCTGTAATTGTACCCACCGCTTTGGTTAATCGCAGTATCTAGGTCCTTCGGGGCCTATCCTCGTTCAAAAAAAAAAAAAAAAAAAGACATAGACATCTGATAAGTGCAAATAGAAGTCAGAGCTTACTCTTAAGTCAGAACATTTCGCAACAAATAAGTCAGAAACATTTGCAACGTCAACCAGAATTGGTCAATGGGAGGGCATGCTATTCATAAATTCGCACAATCCTGGTCGATTCTAATTAGATATATTTTATAGTGCTTACTACTGTATTTACAAATGTGCAAAGCTAAGATGCTGTTAGCAGGCAGCACCTGCAGACAAGGATCCTGAACTGAACTCACAAACGTTATCCATTTCGGCGCTAGGAAGCAAGGCAAGAGAAGCAGCCTAGAATTTTTTGGAGGCGTGTCGTGTGTGTAAGATATTTTACTGTCGCTTTATATGAAGTGAATGGAGGAGGAAAAGATCTCTTCTCAACCAACTGTGTGTACTGCCATTGAGGCGCTTATTTCTTCATCATGGTGTATTGTCACTGTTTTCTTATAAATCCGACAGCTCAGGAGGGATTACCATGTTACTTGCACAGTTGCACTCAATGTTAGATTGTTGATTGATATATCCGGACATCCCAAAAATTCATGTCCCCATAATCATCCATCAGCTCTAAAGATAAGCATCGTGCACTCTAAACAGCTATACCATGCAGGACGCATTTCTTAAAGGCTTCTTAGAGAAATACACTAGATGCAATGCACATCAGCAACAAAAATGGTCCAGATAACCATCAGACAAGGACACATTCACACTGATGATATAGACGTCTCAAGAGCGCAAATCAAATCGAATTGCTCAAGATGAGAACATTTGCAGTGCCAACCATAGTTGGTCAACTGGAGAGCAGGCTATTCACAATTTCACATCATCCTAATCGATGCTAATTGCTACTACTCAGTACATAATTTGTACTACTACTTGGTATTTACAGATGTACTTACAAAGCTAAGATGCAGTGGCAGCAGGCAACACCTTTGTCACCCACTTGCAGGCCAGGATTCATTCTGAACTCCCAGATGCTATCCACTTCGGCACTATGATGAGCTACGGATATGGAGTATAAACTAATGGGAAGTAAAAGAAAAAAAGAAGGAAGCAGCCGAGAAATTTGACCAGAATGCTCATGGGGTTGGTCAGTAGTTCCTCTGGTCGTCCTCTAGCTCCAGCGCGGATCTGAGAGGCAGGGTGAGCCGTGGTGCTACGGCAGGAAGGGCGGCATCTCGCCGTAGTTTGCCGCGGGCTTCCATCGCGGGTCGGCGGGGTCGGGCCTTGCGCCGCAGCGCTGGCACCGCTCGGCGGGCGGCAGGCGGACGACCTGCAGAATCCGGCGGCAGGAGGGGCAGGAGGAGTGGCCGCGCAGCCACTTGTCGACGCAGAGGGCGTGGAAGGCGTGGCCGCACTGCGGCAGCACGCGCATGGCCTCGCCGTCCTCGAACTCGGCGAGGCAGATGGCGCACTCCGGCGCCCCGGCCTCCTCGTCTCCCGCTGCAGCCGCTTTGGCGGTCTTGGGGTCGGGGGCGACGTATGCGACGGTGGGGATTGCGCGGAGGACGGACTTCTTGACGCCCCTGTTGGCGGCGGCGGCGGGGCCGACGCCGAGGCGGCGGGAGCAAGCGCAGCGCGCGACGAGGCCGATGCTGAGGACGCAGATGAGCGCGCAGAGGAGCGACGCGAGGATGACGATGATGTCCCTGTCGTTGGCGACGACGGGCCCGGACGGCGTGGCGGCGGCCTGCAGGAGCCGCCTCGCCGCCATGGCCACGGCCACGGGCATCTGCTGCTGCTGCTCTGGCTGCATCGCCTTGATCGAACTGGAAGTGATGTGGGCTAATCGGCGGGCGCGCTGCGGGGAGGAAGGTGACAAGTGTGTGTGGGAAGCTAGCTAGGAGTGGCGGGGCTTGTCCTTTATAGGAGAGTCCGGCGTCGCTCGCTGCCTTTCCGCGAGCAGAGTGTGTGTGTGTGGATAAAGCCGCGCGGTGTTTCCGGACGCGAGGGTGGTCGGTCGGTGTAGCCAAAGACCGTGGGCGCCCGCCCGCCCGCCCGCCCCTTCTCGTCTGGATCCTCCTGAAACCAGGTGCACCGGACCGGAGGAAGCAACTGATTTAGTACCACCAGACCAGCGTTTGGCGTGTCTACCTACCAGACGTACCATGACGCGACTCGAGGTGCTTCGTCGCTACACTCTTCGTACCAGGGGATCCTCGTTCGCTGCATCTCCGGATGCGATGGGGTTCGTGGGACATGATCCAGGCGTGCACGTATATGGGATCGCGGTCGGTGTAACTGAACCCCGTGGACGAGAATATACTCGGAATGATACGGCCAACAGTCACGACAAAAATAAAGACTCTCGGATATTTGCCACATACAACCAACCTGGCGTGCGCTAAACAAATATATCCTCTCTAATAATCCTCTCTTTTTCATACTTCCTCCGGCCCATATCTAAACAAAGTTAAGAACATTAATATGAATCGGAGGAAATATTGTAATTGCTTGATCATTTGGTTGAGTTTCTAGGTCAACCCCAGACCCCCTCGCTAGCTTGGAGGTAGATATTGTGATGCATGCGGTCTCTTTGTTTCTAGGCCAAACCGTTCATGATCATTTTCACAAATAAAAAGTTCTTAGGCAATTGTGAAGGGTGGAATTTGAGGGGGGTTGGGGTGTCTCACCTGAATTGAATTTCATTGTTACCCAAAACAAATTTTGCATGCCGCTTGGGTGTATGCGTCGAAGACAGATGTGATCGTCTCCGATGTCGATCCCCAAATCCAGCAGAGAAAATCCTCTTGTATTGAGCTCGGTGATGCAACCTCAAAATCTACAACTCAATCATCTACCTTGTTTGCATGCGCCATCTCGAGTGTTGGTTTAGTCGTTGGCTCTTCGGTTGGTCACGCTATGTCAGACCCTTGAAGAACACAATTGCGCAATCAGTGTGTCCATATTCTCGACAGACACCCTGGCAGGCTCCAATCTTTTTTTTTTGCTTAGACAGTTTGATCTTTTAGTGATTTTTTTTATGCATCAAGGTTGTAGGTCCGACTCTGATATTCAGATCAAAGGGTGTATGAGTTGTATTGTACTCTGCTTCTATTCTTAATATATCAGCTCGTTGGTTCAAAAAAACCTGCACAAGAGAGTAACCTAATATTTATAGTTCTTAAATACACATATATCATTGGTACTCCCTCCATCCCGGTTTAAAGGACAATTTGCAAACCATGCAATCCCAAAATACTTAGACACAAAAGCATTTAATCTCTATAATTACTCCCGTGTGAAAACAATAAAATGTTTGCATGCATATGTGTGAACAAATGTGAACGCTTTGCTAACTCTTCTTCTTCTCATGCATGTTCTTTTCCACACTATTAAATGGACCAATTAGAGGACACCTAGGGCCCAGAGAATTGCAAATTCTGTCCTTTAAACCGGGACGGAGGGAGTAGCATATCTTCCAATAAAGAGACAACATTTATGTCGTTTTGAATCTAGATCTATGACAGACTTTACAGTTAGTTCTCTCTAAAAAATATGTACATCAATGAATTCTGAAGAAGATCATCAAATTTTATTTTTAAGACACACCCTTAGAAAAATGTAATTCACAACTGATCAAACAAAATGATATTGACTTGTAGTTTGTATGATCTTCAATCGTCCTATCTTTCACATTAACAATTGAAGTCAAACAACTCCTAGACTTGTCTAAAAAGAAAACAACAAAAGGAAAAACTAATGAAGGAAGCCTAGATCACCTAGGAGTGGGTCTACAACATCACCGTTTGCATTTAGGTCCCCTTTGAGACGAGTTTGAGTTTTGATTTATAATGTGGTGGCTTCGCTTATATTCAACTTTAAGAGGTTCCTAATCCAGTAGGCCTGAATTTTGTGATCATGAAATAATAACCTAGCGAAACACTGTATCTACAAGTTTTGAAAATGTATGAACATATTTGTGCTTGTAAATGATAGGTAGAAACTCCAAACATACAAAAAAAATGGTAAAAAAGAGATGATCATTTGGGAGGCGAAGAAAATAAAATTAAGTGATGTACACAAGATGCAATAAGTTGACTCAAAAGAATCTTCAAAATGGTCATTCTTTTGTTTCTACAAAAGGGGCATGTATTTGCCCTCTCATGCTTCTTAGAAATGTATGGATTTTTAGCTTTTTAACAAATAAATATGATATTTTGCTAACTTAAGTTAGCAAAACTTATACACATGTGGATTTGGTGAAACATTACACAAAACGTTATGATAACATTCTATCTTTTAATCTTGTAATCATCATTCACTCTCTTCTAAATTATGCAGTCCACAAAATTCTCTCTTCCAAAGGGATGCACAAAAGTAGGCGATACTAGAGAATAGAGTGCAGAGTGCATTGCATGTGCACATGGGCACCAATAATCCTATTTTTTAAAATCGGAAATCATATTTTCGAGTTTCAAAAAAGTTGAAAATAATTCGGCATGTAGCTAGTGATGTATATAAAAAACATGCAAAAAATATCAATTGGAAATAATATGTATTTTGAGCTGCAGAAAAATGACAAAATTGTAGATCTAGACAAAGTGATTTCAAATCTTAAACAAAAAATTGGAACCTTGTTATTTTTTATGTAGCTCAGAATGCAAAACAATTCGAATTGAGTTTTTTCATGTTTGCGGGATACATCGTTACCCACTTTTGAGATTTTTTTGAGGGTACCTACTTTTAAGATTTTGTTTCACGATTTTTTGAAACTTTTTAATATAGTTTTAAATTATTTTAACACGCAGTGAGCACCGGATCTCGGGAGCCAAAACGTACTTCTCACACATTTTACTCTAATTATTATTATTTAGCAACTTCGCACGTACTTGCTATAGTAGATCTTTTTATGGTCTTATAAAACTCAAATTATGTCTTTTTTGCTAATTCACAAACGTCGTGATCATAGGAAGCGTGATAAGATTGCCGGTTCTCACGGTCCACAACATAAATGTTTTTATGGTTTCATAAAACTATATACTCCTAGATATGATTTCTCCGCTAATTCACAAACGCGTCATGGTCATAGCTAGGAACCGTGATAAGGTTTGCCGTGTCTCCCCATCCGTCCAACGACATAAGCTAGGACAAACCCACACACGTCGCCGGTACAGGAAGCCGGATACTCGATAAGGTTTCAGAAAAAATACGATGGAGATGGGCACCACCTACCACCTACTTCCTGCATATCGTCGCCACGACGTACTAGGACAATAATAAATAAAGGGCCGTTGGTGTTCGGACCATGTGCGTAGTACGCCGCACGGAGATCCCCCAAAACCTCCGAACGGGATCCGTGGGGCCCCGGCATGTCCCGGACGGCTGCACGCACGTCACCTCCTCCCGTGGGGGTGGGTTGCAGTTACGATCTTCCCACTTCCGGCCGGGGGGACGGTGGTGCGCCGCGCGCCGGCCACCCTTTCTCGGCGTCTGCGATCGGCCGTTTCGAGGAGACGGTTACGTATGTACTATGTACGTGGAGGTAGCTGGCAGAGGGGGATACGGACGGACGGACGGACGGGACGTAGCCATCGGTGACCGGCGTGGGAGGCGTGTTTGCCGGGTCTTCTCTAGCTTTTCTTGTCTTTTACTTATCCCGGTATGTTACCTAGAGAGAGATGGATGGTCGGTAGGAGGCTGGGAGTGTGGAAATTCACGGTCGAGGTCGGGTCAAGATCGATCGAGGCGGGTCGCGGGGCGAGGTGGTGGTGATCTTTATCGCCGGCCGGCGCCGGGAAAGCCGTGTGGGAGGCGCCGTCCGGCCGTGGCCTTCGGCGGTCACGCTGCCCGCGTGATCGATAAATTAGTGGGTAAAGCGCGCGCACGGTGACAGCACAGCACGTCGGCACACCTTTACCCGGCCGCCGGTCTCCTGTTTGGACACACACGTACATACTCCTCGTAGTACGTAGGTGCGCCGTCCCGGACTCCCGGCGGCCGGCGCAACGCCTCGGCCTGGGAAGTGAGGCGTATCCTCCTGCGCACCAGTGCGTGCCAGTTGTACGGGTACCAGACATCAGTTGTGGTTCGTCGACGTATCATGCATACCTCCGGCGGCCTTGTCGTTGCGTGTGGCTCGCGTGAACTCTCTCTCTCTCGCTGGATAGTCCACACCACACCGTCACACTCAAGGTTTCCGGCGGAAGAGAGTTATTGCGTTGTCCGCAAACGTTTCCGGCCGAAGATGCATGCACAGTTGCTCACACAGGACAGGAGAGGCCCGGAAATGGACGCCGAGCAGTTGCGGTAGCTGAGGTCAGGCGCGTGAGCGAGCGAGATTATCCATCCATCTATCTAGTTTCTTCGGCCTGCATATATGGATATTATGGCACCCAGAAATTAGCACGCACACGCTCCGAAATGACGAGGGACCGAGAGTGGATATAATATACCAGAAGAAAGTGTTAGAATATTAGACGGTTGTTATGGTAGTTCACCTAGAGTTAGGATATGGTAGTACAATCATAATTTGACTTATATTTTAAGATGACCCCTGCTCTTTTATGGTATCGGACTAAATCGGTCTAAATCTTAGCCGCCGACGTGTTTTCGTCGCGCCGTCCCCGGTGAATCGATCTCCACGATCTCCGCTGGGACCGCACGATCCATCGCAGGGTTCGCCCGCAGATCCGTGGTCGGTTGTCCTAGTGAGTCTTTTCCGACCTCTAGATCGGTTTTTCTCTTCACCGGCCGCTTGATCGGTCTTCTTCTTTTGGTTTATCGATCATAGATCGGATTGAGTCGCCCACCGCCATCGTCATCGCCGCGCATCTACTCTGACGGCATCGACGATCTACCTCGGTCGGCTGCTATGCCTTCCTTGATAGGCTGTTGTGGGCGTTCCCCTCGGATCGTCTTCGTCGTCATTGCTCGGGACTTCACCGACAACGCTATCATCGACTATGATCTACGCGTCGTCCACGCCATGGCACATAAGGTGCACCGTCGCTCTGATCAACCGATCTTGTGGCTGTCCACACCAAGCACGTCCCCGAGCACGCGCCTACCACCGGTCGAGCTACGGGCTGTCGTTGCGTCACCGCCTTTTGTCCAAGCTACCGGCTTCCAACGCGCCTTCCTTGGTGTGTACGTCGCTGGTGGTCTCCCATCCGCTGCACCGACTTGCACCATGCGGCTATACCTCCCCTTGGGTCGTAGCGTCGCTGCATGTAGTCTACTCCGCCGTCCCCGCGCCGATGTCCTCGATTTTCCGCCGCGCCATCTCCTATGATGCGTATCACCACCGTCTGCGTATAGTCTTCGTCACGTCGGATTCTTCTTTGCCAACTTCGAGTACCGTTGCCGCACCAATCTAGGCGTCCAACATGACCACTCCAGTTCGCCGCTGGTTTCGTCGCCTTCTACGTCTTTGTCCCTGCCCTTGCATGCATGGTATTGGCAACACCGGTATGTGCCCTCATCCCCGACGCGTCCCCGAGCCTGGCAATCTCATATCGGCGCTTCGTCTTTGTCAGCATTGACACCTTCCTCTATGACTGTCTCGACCGCGTCACCAGCAAGTTCTTCATTGCATACTCGGTTCTGGAAAAATCGGAGTGTGCGTTCGTCCTGATGTGCGCATAGTTCTGGCAAAACTATGGCTACACGTCGTCCTCAATGGATCGGACTGCATCGACCCTCGGCAAGCCTCCTCGACAAGCTTCCACGGACCCTCGACGTGTCTCCGTCATCCTCCTCGCGCACTATGCGCATGCGGCTTCATGTGCGGCTACCTCAACACCGGCGTCCCTGACCATGACATCGACCACGGCGACCCCTCACAATGGCTACCCCGACCTCGGCACCGCCTCATGCTCTTGGCTCCCTCGAAATCGGCACAAGGGCTATCACCTCGCTTGAGCATCATCAGCTTCCTCTATAGTCCAAGCATTCGCGCCACGACGCGCCGTCTATGACACTCCTGTTCCCGTGATATGTGATCCCTTGTGAGCCAGTCACATGCTTGCAAGCTAATTGGATGGCATTCCACCGAGAGGGCCCAGAGTATATCTATCCGTCATATGGATGGACAAATCCCACTCTTGATCCATGTGTCTCAACCCATACTTTCCGAACACTGCCATCTTTATAGCCACCCAGTTACGGTGTGGTGTTTGATGTCATCAAAGCATCCTTCCAGTGATGGTGATTAGCATGATCTCATGGTCGAAGGAATTAGGTTACTATGTATCAGAAAGCTTATAGCAATTGAACTATTAAAATAACTTGATCTTTATGCTACGCTTATCTATAGGAGTATGTCCATCATACCATTCTCCTAATGATATGACCTTGTTATTAACAACATCTCAAATGTTCATGATCAAGAAACCATGATCATCTATTAATCAACAAGCTAGTATTATAAAGAGGCTTTACCAGGGACTCTAATTTAGTTTACAAATCACACAAGTATTAATGTTTCTGATTAATACTGTTATAGCATGAATGTAAAAATTTATCATAAACACAAAGATATAATAATAACTGCATTTATTATTGCCTCTAGGGCATATCTCCAACACATGCTACCGCGGGTCTACACCATTGCTATTGACAGTGGACAGCATTGCTACTTTGAGTCTACGACATTGCTACCGACGGCAGGTGTTTTTGCTACCATGGATGTATAGTGTTGCTACCATGGGCGAAGAGGGGACTGTTTTTGCTACATACTCGTTTATTTTTTGCTATGTACTCTTTTTGGTTTTGCTACATTGACGTTCTCCAAATGCTACAATGTTTTCTGTACAAATTCTTGGCTATGAATTCCGGTGGGTGTCTCGGTGATGCTGTTGCCGGTCAAAACTCACCGGCGGGCAGTGACGAGCAACACGAAGAGTCGGGAGGCTCCCAGAGCGGCTGGTGGGCCCTGGTCCCTCGGTCGACGGGCGAATCTTCCCACGCACGCGTCTGTCTTGGTTCGAGATGCACCACCTATACCGTCGAAGGTGATGGATTGTTCCGATTGGTTTCGCACGGTAAACAAGTATACGTAAAATTCGAGCCGTGATCGGCCCCGTGTTTCTCAGAATCGCTTTCAGAGCCGATTGTCCCCATGGCTCGCATTGGATCTATGATAACATGGGGTTTTGCTTAATTACTACAAGTTAAATTGATTCACGATAGTTTAACGTTTTCACCACGCAACCGAACGCCCCACAGTAGTTGAGCCTAATAGATACGAAGATAGTAGAAAACCGATCCTAGAGAAGGCCTAAAACCAACATAACGTCAATTCCTAAACATCCCCCTAAGATCAATAAACCATACCTTACGACATCGGATCGCTCAACCCGCTTGTGAGGCCTAACCACGAGATATTAAACTAAACCTTGATGAACAAGGCACAACTATAATGATCAAATCGACTAAGCGAAATCAAGAAGATGCCACCTTTACACCGGAGAAGGTGCAAAGACGGCAGATAGCTAGAGGTAGCATAACTAAGCAATCATAGTAAAAGTATCGATGCTAGCTCTAACAAATTGTGGTAAAGGTGTTACTCGCCATCAACAAGGCTTAGTACGAGTAACACGGACAACGATAGAATATCGCCTAGATCGCAAGATGCGATCTAGGCAAGATGGCACTTACCCGAAAAACCCTAGAAACAAGGGGTGGCGAGATTGTGTTGTGAACGTGATTGTCCTCCTTTCTCAATAACCCTAGGTACATATTTATAGTCCGAGACTCTCTACTTTTGGAATAACTCTACAACTCTATCTTTACCTAAACATAAACGGAACCTAAACAAATACGAATCCTACTAAGATACAAGATACACGGCAATTCAGCCCAAATCTACGATTAGGCCGATCCAACGACACGCTGAATATATGTATCTTCTAAGCCCATCTTGACCATGGCCCATCTCCATCTTAGGCCAAAATATGGCGATAACACATGCCCCGGTTTTGGCAATGATAATTCCAAAACCACTGTGTGTTTTTCCTTCTCCGGTTTTTTTTCTATCGGCTACAGACGCCGTAACGTGGCGTAGATCGCCACGCCACCCCTTCATCATGATGCCCTGTCTTCTCAACTCCTCCGCAGGCATGATTTGACGATTTTGGCAACGCATGGAAATCGCTACGGCATTGAACCGCTTTCTTCACTATTCCACTTTATTTAAATCACCCCCATCTTCCTCCCGTGAAAACCCTCTTTCTCCACCGGAAAACCCTCTTTCTTGCCATGGCCTCCTCTCGCTTCCTCCGATCTCTCCTCCCACGCCTCCAATAGCCTCAAAGGAACCGACTCGAGCACCCGCCGACAATGGCAGATAACACTCGCCCACAATGGTGGGACGAGAGGGTTGACTTGCCCGTCGAGGACGATGCGTCTCGACAGACGAAGAGAACCTTCGCCTCGCCCGGGAGCTGGAGGCGACGACAACGGGTCGTGGACGGCGCCGACTGTCGGCCGAGGAGGAGGAATCGAGGAGGACACCTCCGACGGGTATCCGCCGAAGCGCTTCCGCTACGGATCCAATGAGGATATCAAGATGACGACGAGGAAGAGGTTCCTGGCTTTTCAAAGAAGAAGCGACGACGGGAGCAGCAAGACATAAGAGGATGGCGGCGACGACAATGACGCATTTACCTCGGCTTAGATTAGAATCGAGTAATGGCCGTGGCCTCTTTTATAATCGAATCTTGTAAGCAATGACCTTTCAATGAATGAAACTCGCTTCCCAAATATTGCTTCCTTCGCTCGATTTTGCCGATGACCAAACAAGTCGATGTTCCATAAGCCGATGACACGGTATCGCTCTTTCTAAACAAGTTAAATTGCACAAAGCCGATGACCACCCATCGGCTCCTTCTAAAAACGTTGACAGTGGTCAACCTCGCTTGAATCACAACGGCTATTTCTTGGTCTCAAGTAACCAAACCTCCATTGCCCATCGAAAAATGTGCCTGAACGAACAACTATCGACCAGCAAGGATGATGATGACGGTTGAAATAATCGAGTTCTTGTCGACGCCTCCATGCCCTCAAAGCATTTCCTTAGTAGCTTGTTGTTTTTTTATTCGCCGATTTTCAACATCGCCCCCATATTTTATCGCTAATCGACTTAGCCGATCTCTCGACGCCCTCAAGTTTTATTGTCCCATATCCCACATGCTTGGAAAATACTTCTTGAGATGCCGCCATTGACCGCCATCGAAATTTTTCACCATCCAACTGCCAAGCATGTATGCTTCCTCTTAACACTTGGTCGACCTTGTACGCCCGTGCTAATTTGGAGACCATTTACCATATGTCATCCTTAGTACCCAAGGGCAACACAGCTTCCCACCGCATCTCCAACGTGGAACTCCTTTGGCTTCACCTTCTTGTTGTAGGCACGAGCTACTTTAGCCTTGTTCTTTTATTTTCTCAAGCGCCTCTAAGCTCACCACATCTTCCACGCATCACTCATCAAAGTTGCATATTCTTCATCGTTAGCTCATTCGAAAAGTAACACGCCTCGATCCAGCCGTAATTTCCCAAGGCAACACGGCTTTGCCCATAGACCAGATGGTACGGAGAGGTTTTATCGCCCATGACACGACATGCGATAAGCCCATAAAGCTTCCGATAAAACCTCATGCCAACGCCTCGGTGTTCATCGATTTTCCTCTTGATCGCCTTGATAAGACTCGTTGACGCCTCGCTTGCCCATTTGCTTGAGCGTAGTACGGAGATGACCGTATCGCTTAATCCTGTCTTCACGTAACTTTCGAACTCGTGAGAAACAAAACCGAACCTCCATCGGTTGTGATAGTCGGGAATCCCAAACCTATGAATGACGTGCTCTTTCACGAAATTGATGACATCTTTTGAACTTATCGACTTCATAGGGACGGCTTCCACCCACTTGGTAAAATAATCTGTGATGGCCAAGATCCACATGTGGCCTTTGCTTGATGGAGGATTGATCTTGCCGATCATGTCCATGCCCCAACCTCGAATGGCCAAGGTTTGATGATGGGATTCATTGTCGATGCGGTACCATCCGGATTTTTCCAAATTTCGACATGCTTGACACCCTTTGTAGTTGAAACAGTCCTCAAGCATAGTGGGCCAATAAACCCTGATCACCGATCAACCATTTCATCTTATGAGCCGATTGGTGAGTTCCACAGCTCCTTCGGTACCTCATGTAGCCGATTGGCCTCCGTCCCCGCACTTGAGCAATAGTCCTTCCAGTCCTCAGAAACATGTCATCCCCAATAAGCACGCATTTCATGGCTTTGTACCTTATCCGCTTAGGCCCCGAGTAATCTTTCAAGTAATTGAAGATATCGGCTCCGATCTGCTTCTAGGAACTGACTGACATCGGCTCCTTCTACCATATCCTTGTATCCTCAAGCTATCGCGCAAGATCGCCTCGGTATTCTCGCACGTGGGATCCAAGTGAAGTTGATGTACCGGAATTGCATCATCAGGCAGCCATAATGGGAAGAGGGACTCGCTCGCACTTGTAGTCCTCCGTGAGTGGGAAATCACCAACTTGAGTCTCCAAAATTTCCACCGCTCCGCCGAGGAGTAACTCCATCCTCATGTATTGCCTCGCACTGCTACATTGTTAGTGGGAGAGGTAGACAACTGATGGAGAAGGAAAATGTTGCCCCAGGCGACACGAGAAAATGCCGCAGCCCATCGCCACAAACCGATCCTTCAAAACATAGCCCATGCTTTTATGGAGGTCGCTATGTTAGTGTTGATCCTCTCGCAATAAGATCAGCCACCGTCCCTTAACAGCTTTCGCGGTGATACCGGATGTCAAACTCGATAATGCAAACATCCATTTGCCTAATCGGCCTTTTAACATAGGAGCCGATAGCATGTGCTTTATGACGTCCGACTTGCATATGATGATGACCTCACGATAGCAAAATGTGGCGAAGCTTGGTGCATGTAAAAACAAACAGAGGCACAACTTGTCGATATCCGATACCGCTCTCGGCCCAGATCCTTCGCTTATGTAGAATACGACTCGCCCAGCCCATCATGCACTTGTACCACCACCGAGGCGATGGACGTGTCGCCATCGACAAGTAAATGTAGAACGGTTGTCCGGGGTGGAACTAACAATGGCGGCTTTGTCGATATTCTTTGATCTCGTCGAAGGCTTGTTGTTCTGCCCCAGCCGGAATTCCTCGTCGACTTTAATTTTCACGAGCCCCATGAACGGCTCTATCCTTCCCGACAGGTTAGAGATGAATCGTCTGACGGTTGATCTTGCCGAGAGACTGCAGCTCTTTCTTTGTGGTGGGTGGCTTCATTGTTCAGACCGCCTCCGACTTTTCGTGCCGATCTCAATTCCCGCTCATGGACCAAAAACCTAAGAACTGACCGCCGTCACAAGGCACACTTCTTGATTCATCCTCGCCAAACTTTCTTGTTCGGTCCAGACGCTGCGGACGCCCAAGTGCCCTTGCGCCAAGCACTTGACCACCACGCCATCGATGTAGATTTCCACCGCTTGCCGATCGATCATGGAAGATATAATTCATGGCCCTCGATACGGCATTTTCATCCAAACGTCATGACTACATATTCAAACAACCCCACGGACCGGGACTCAATGCAGCGCCTCTTGTGTATGTCTTCGGAGCCATGAAGATCTGGTTGTACCGCATTGCCGCCCATGAAGCTCAAAATTTTATGACCACATTGATCAATGTTTCGCACCGCATCGGATATTCATCCTTTGGGGTAGCTCTGAGATCTCGAAAATCTATAGCAACACGCCATTGGCCGCCTTCTTCTCTACAGCACGATGCTAGAAATCCATTCAAGATACCGCATGGTCCGATCAACTTGGCCGATTTTCTCGACCTCTTTCTTGACTTCTTCCAAAATTTCGCCTTCATTTGTCGTGCTCATTGTTGAAATGGCGAAATCCTTTTTGAGCGGAGTCGATGCTCGATGATGCTCCTGTCCAACCTGTGCATTTCGTAGTCCCATGCGGGCCCGATATTGTTTCAACAGGCTATCATCGGTTCCCGCAGACTTGGCTCTAACTCTCACGATAAATGTTGGTCGTGGCTTATCCTGTGACAAATGTCGATCTCTTCTAGCTCATCACCGATGTAAACCCATACCCTAGCTTTCCGTCACCGTCAAATCGACGCTAAACACAGGCAAACGATGGGTGAGGACAACAATAAATTTGGGCCGATTGCACAATCGCCCCTCTTGCTTATGATGCCAAGGCGGTTTACACCTTATTATTTTACGGTGGCGTAGTATCACCGCTACGACTACATGAACCGCTTGCCGTATGATCGCTGCTTTTATTTTTGTGGCCGATCGCAGGATCGGCCGTACCTGATGATCGTGGGCTTTTCTACTCAGAAGGCCGTGGATAAGACCAGCCTCACCCTGTTTTTGTAGCTTCAATACGCTCGCAGCCGTCTAGATTGATTCCAGATCGGCTCTTGGTCTTCCGCTTCCTGCATGTTCATGCGAAACCTCGATAGAATCGCTCGCATGGACGACCTCCACTTCATCCCCGCCCCATCAGACAGTGCATCGGTGCATCGTCGATGGAATGCAGCGGTTAGCGTGGATCCAATCCTCTTCCTAGCAAGACGGCGAGGTACTTTTGCTGTCACGACGAAAAATGACGTGGTACGGCTTCCGCCCACGCCGATCCACGCTCAACGCCTTGCGCTTCCAAGACCGCCTGAAGTCGCTTAACGTGACGTTGGTTTTGATCAGTCCGCAGAGAGCGCCCTAAACGTCGTAGCATGGAGTATGGCATGATATTGATCGCCCGGTGTCCACCAACATCTTGCCGACGGGTTGTCCATTGATGTAGCCCCGGCTTTGATGTTTGAAACCCTTCTCACGTGGCTTCAAAGATAACCGCCGTGGCCGCAATGTTGTGCCACGAGTAACTCATCGGTCCTGGCGCGCAGAGCACGAACACCATGTTCCAGCCGCCCGTGCATCGCTTTTGGCTTAGCGCCACTCTTTCTTTGTCGCGCCCTCCGCCTCCGTAGTCTGCCGTGCTTTGGCCAGGCCGTGCTTTTAGCTGGAGATACTGCGCTTGCCTTCTTCTAAGTTACGCAGCCGCACCCACGCTCGGGTGTGTCTCGAGTCCATCGGGCACCACCTTGACGGTGACACCTGCCTTCTTCTTTGTCATCCTGGCCTCAAGGCCCTTCGCCGAGCGGACTCCTTAGGACGGCTCGAGGTTGGAGAGGTCCTAGACGCTCAACACCGACATCGCCTTGTGCCCTTCTTTTGTTGTCCACATTCGCAGCTTGTCGGTAGGCAATCGGCTCATTCCCACGCCCCAAAGAATGCTTGAAAAAGGCAATCCCAATGTTTGTCTGTGCCTTCCTTCTTTCGACGGTCCCCTAGCAAGGTGCTCATATCTTCCCGCCTCGCCGTCTTGGCGACGCTGGTCATCTTGGCGCCATACTTATTAAGGAGGTGCGTGGAATGTGGCTTCCGATATCGCATTTCCTCACTTGTTCCTCCGCGGCATCGCCCGTTATCGTGGCCGGGTCGCGGACCAGCCTTCTCTTTCTTTGCCCAGAGTGATCGCCCTACCTTGTACGTGTCATGGTGGTACCCACCGCCATGTTGACACCGAAAAAATCCAGATTGATGTCTCGCGAGATCGAGTTCTATCATGTTGACACGGAAACGGGTTCGTGTCCACTTTCATGGCAACCGAGGATCGACGGCCTTGCTCTATAGCCATCTCGATTTGGCGAAGCTCCTTGCACTCGGTGGGGTGAGTGAATGAATGATGCCACTTGCGGATGGTCTCCTGCTCATCTCACGGGCCGTAGGGATTTTGTGGCCTTCGGCAACCTCACCGCTTCTCCTTCAGCAGAGATCGAATATCCGCCGCTTTGCTCACATCAAGTCGAACCTCTCGCAGGCCCTTGCTGTTTCACCCATTTACGTCAGGATCTGCCCGAGCCCATTCAGCCACGGCCACCTCCTCGTCCTGTAGGATCTTCCTCTTACGCATCGACCGGGCTTATCGGACGTCTGAATTTGTCTTGGTACAACTCGTGGCGCTGCTCATACATCGCCGATTTAGAGCCATGTGCGCCAATGAGTTGTATTCTACCGAATGCCACGTCCTTGATGGGTGCCGAGGCCCGATATCGCCAGCCGATTGCTTCCTTCTCGCTTAAACGAGCCGAGTAACATCTGTTCTTGATGGTCTGGGTTACCGGATGTATTCGCTACGCTCCCGCTCGTCATTTCTGCGCCAGTCCGCAATGCCACCTCGGTAGCTTCCGAATGGTATTGATGTGAACCGTTCTTCTAGTTGTTTCCAGTGCGAATTGAATCAGTGGCGAGGTGTACCACCCAAAGGCTGGTCCTGTTAGAGATTGTGCAAAAATCTCACGCCATTTGATCCGATGTCAAATCATGCCTAGCTGCGCTGTATCGGCTTATGTGCTCGATCGAGCTTGACCCTCCGATCCGTGAATCTTGAGAACTGTGGAGCTTATACTTGGGTGGTAGTGGAATCAGGTCAAACTGGGGCTGTACGGCTTTGAGTAGCCGATGGCGCCTTTTTCGCACAAGCCGAACCGATCTCTCAGATGGTAGTGATTTGATCCATCGCTT
Organism: Avena longiglumis; assembly: GCA_030063025.1. Lineage (NCBI taxonomy): Eukaryota > Viridiplantae > Streptophyta > Magnoliopsida > Poales > Poaceae > Avena > Avena longiglumis. The sequence goes on along the minus strand of CP125976.1, from coordinate 49,390,513 downwards.
GAGCTGCAGGGCTAGACTCTCATGGCTTGTTCCAGGCATACTTGGCTAGCCACGCTTTGTCGTCCATCCTGTATATCGCTGCCCGAACGCCGCCTCAAGATCCTGCAGAGAACCCCCGCCGGACACTCCTGCGGTTGCGATCCGCTGGCGCCAAGTTGTTGCCGTAGGCACATATGTACCCATGGGATCTCCTTGGGTGGCTCGAACAGAATTGGCAATCACGGATCGCCTCGCCTTGTAGACAATGTATGCTGATCCCGGGCTCTGGAGCCGCGAGTGAATGGCGATTGTGGCTCGGTGTGGAGCGGTCTTTCTCCTTGGGTTCCTAAAGTGGGCCCCGGGAGAGTACTGATGTTTCATGATCTCTCGACCACGCGAACCGACCGCCGAACGCTGCTCACCAAAGCTTCAGAGTGGCGGTGTAGAGAATGAGCCACCATGTAGTTGACTCGTCAGAGCCTGGAGCGCCTCCAAGGAAATGCAGATCCACTTCATCGAGCACCCTGGGAGAATCCTTCCACCGATGCCACGCGTCTGGGTCCTCTCGAAGAGCCGAGGTCGGCCTCAAGAGCTCGATCTCGCCATTTCGCTTTGTGCTCGCAGAAGCTCGTCAGACGTGACCGGCCTGTTCTCCATCGTGCCGGACATTGATGTAGATGTTGTTGAATGTCCCACCCGCGTGCGAAATGTGTTGCCGTCAAAACTCACCGCGGGCGAGCAACACGAAGAGCCGGAGGCTCCTCAGCGGCCCTGGTCCCTCGGTCGACGGCCCGAATCTTCCGACGCACGCCCTGTCTTGGTTCGAGATGCCACCGACCTATACCGGTCGAAGGTGATGGATTGTTCGATTGGTTTCTGCACGGTAAACAAGTATCGTAAAATTCGAGCCGTGATCGGCTCCTGTTTCAGAATCGGCTTTCGAGCCGATTGTCCCCATGGCTCGCATTGGATCTATGATAACATGGGGTTTTGCTTAATTACTACAAGTTAAATCGATCTACGATAGTTTAACGCTTTCACCACGCAACCGAACGCCCCACGCGTAGTTGAGCCTAATAGATAAAAGATAGTAGAAAACCGATCCTAGAGAAGGCCTAAAACCAACATAACGTCAATTCCTAAACATCCCTCTAAGATCAATAAACCATACCTTACGACACGATCGTTCAACCCGTTTGTGAGGCCTAACCACGTAGATATTAAACTAAACCTTGATGAACAAGGCACAACTATAACAGATCAAATCGACTTAAGGAAATCATAAGATGCCACCTTTACACCGGGAGAAGGTGCAAAGGCGAGATAGCTAGAGGTAGCATAACTAAGCAATCATAGTAAAAGTATCGATGCTAGCTCTAACAAATTGTGGTAAAGGTGTTACTCGCCATCAACAAGGCTTAGTACGAGTAACACCGACAACGATAGAATATCGCCTAGATCGCAAGATGCGATCTAGGCAGCATGGCACTTACCCGAGAAAAACCCTAAAAACAAGGGGTGGCGATGCGCCGAGATTGTGTTGGTTGTGAACGTGATTGTCCTCCTTTTCTCAATAACCCTAGGTACATATTTATAGTCCGGAGACTCTCTACTTTTGGAATAACTCTACAACTCTATCTTTACCTAAACATAAACGGAACCTAAACAAATACGAATCCTACTAAGATACAAGATACACGGGCAATTCAGCCCAAATCTACGCACTAGGCCGATCCAACGACACGTTGAATATATGTATCTTCTAAGCCCATCTTGACCACGGCCCATCTCCATCTTAGGCCAAAATATGGCGATAACAGATGCTCCGATGAAGTTGGTGTTTTGCTACACTAATATAATTTTTTGCTACAATTAAACTTACGTTTTGTTACATTAGCACGAAGCTTTTGCTACAATGTCTCCGGCGAGATCTCTTGGCGAAAATCTCTGGCGAAGTCGGTGCTACATTAGAACATTTTTTTTGCCACAAAGTTGCCGACGAGGTCTCCGGCAAACTCTCCGATAATGTCTAGTTTGTCAGTTCTTTTTCTGGACCAAACTTTTTTCTGCTATATATAGCAAAATGGACTATTTAAGCAAAATTAGATATGTTTATAGCAAACACGGAACTTATGAGCTTTTTATAGAACACATGCCAGCAGGGGAAGGCGGGGATCCGGGGAAAATATCCCTGATAGCACTCCCCCAGGTGCGCTTTAATTTGTCCTGAGACGAGTAAGACCCTTTTTTTCTGGGTGACAAGTACGACCATGTACTATGTTGCTCCGGTTCAAAAAAAACTATGTCAGAGTTTAGAACCGCTTTGATTAACCTGTTATGTATAGAACCACCATGGGACCCACTGGGCACATTCTCTGCATGCATGCATCCAGGCTCTCCTTCACAATTGTGCCACAAGGTCCCACATCTGCATGAAAAAAGCGAACCATATTGTTGATCCGCTTCTTGTGTCAGAGTATATGAGTCGATGCTCCACTATGTAATGAATCGGTTCAAGAGGAGGAGAGAGAACGTTAGGAACCGCTTTTGGTTCACATTGTACATGGTCTACTGGCACTTTCATTCCGACAGACGAGTTGAAAGGCGGCCGGCCAAACTCACGAAGACACCTCCTCCACTGACTCGTCTCGGTTATTCTCCACCTTAACCGATTCATTACACGAGCTCCTCACACAAGTGGAGCGTTAAAAATGATTGTTGCCACTGAGATAACCTCGATCGCCGACAGTTTAGTCGGCAAGTGCAGGATCTAGATTTAACATTGCTTGGATTAGTCGGCATACAAAGTTATAGTATGATACACTAATACGTAACAGGTTGATGTTAATTAGCCAAAAATCCGAAAGTATGAAGTTGTATGATATGATCCATTGAAGATGCCCAGGAAAGGAAAAGATTGTTCACATTTCAGGCTCCTGACATTTGAGGTTAGTGACTGATTTGGGGTGGGCCAGCCGACCAACCAACCAACCAGGTGCACCTAACACGCATAAAACATCCTTATCCATTCAAGCTCACCCGTTAAACCTCATTATCCAGGACCTCAATATGAACGCAAGCCACTTCCCAAAATTTGATAGATTCTTCAGGACAGATAAACAAGAGAGACTTCATGATTCTGTATCATTACAATCTCGTCACTGAATTTACCTCAGTTTCCACCTAACTGACGGAAGAACAGAAAGAAGTAATCCAGAAGGATACTCCAAAAAAAAACAGTTTTTTCCAAGCAGTCCAATGATCGAATTTTATTATCATCAAGATAACTAAATACAAAGCCGACAGCATCCAGGTGTAAAGTAAAAGAAAACAAGGTTTTTACTACTAAGTGCCGCTCGAAGGCTGACACTCGATACGAAAGAAAAAGCTAACAAGTTCTTGTATATACAAACCCCAGCAGGAGATGTTGAAGCTGGACAGAAAAAGGCCGCCAACCAACACCACCGAAAGAACAGCAAAAAGAAAGTGACCAACGGCAGCAAAAATAACAAGATCGGGTGTTAAGCCTGGGGATCTCCAGCATCGTTCTCAGCATCACAACGAAACGAAACCTCATCAGGCTCCCGAATCTCTCGTCACAGGTTGATCTTAGCCAAAAAGCCGAGAAAGGTACAAGTTATATGATATGATCCATAAAATATGCCCGGGAAAAGAAAAGTATGATCATATTTCTGCAGGCTCCTGACATTTGCGGTTAGCGGCGGGTATTGGAGCAGGCCAGCCAGCCAGCCGACCAACCAACCAACCAGGTGCATCTAACACGCATAAAACATCCTTATCCATTCAACCTTATCCGTCATACCTCCCCATCCAAGACCTCAATATGAACACAAGCCACTTCTCAAAATTTTCATTGATTCTTCAGGACATATAAACAAGAGAGACTTCATGATTCTGTATTACAATCTCGTCACTGAATTAATCTCAGTTTCCACCTAACTGACAGAAGAACACGGTCTACACTGTATGATGTAAGAAATGAGAACTATACATTGAACCACAAGGCGGAGAAACAAGTAATCCAGAAGACTACTCTAAAAGACAGTTTGTTTCACTTAGAGACGTGATCTTTCTGGGGATCAGTGGGAATGAAAAACGGGGAGTTGCTGAGGACAAGATACGCCAGAAGAGTGTTGGCTCCAGCCGTCGGGATCTATATAGCGATATAAATTACATAGGACATTCGAACCCGCATGTCCCATATAGCTCTACCGACAAATCTTGGCATAGCTCTCTTGGCCGAAAACAAATCCTCCTCTGATTGGATGCAGAACATTGGAATTATTAAGGTAGCACATTTTACATACACTCTCCACCTTGCTATCTCCACATGTGCACGTCCTCTTCAAACCAATATGTGGAACATGAAATTGACGGTAGCAAGTCTTGCAAACACAATCGGCTAAACAAAATAATACCAGGTCAGGCAACAAAAGAAAAATGTAAGGGAGCAATTGTATAGAGACAGAGACAGAGACAGAGACCTCCACCATGACGACGAGTACCCCGTCCAAGAAGAAAACCAAGGAAAGTGTAGGCTTCAGTGACTGGTTCATCTGAAAACACAAGAAATAAATAGACCGTATTCAGTCGAGAACATGCTATCATAACAAACGACTTAAACAGCTTCCTTATCTATCTTTAAAAAGACGCAGCTTAGACAAATCAGGTTAATAAATATGCAGCAATGAATTTTGTTGAATATCCATACAAGCTTACGTGATTGTACTAGGAGCTTAGGTTGTGTAGGAAGTCTAATAAAAAGAGCAGCAGTGTCTTTTCAAATGTCAGTTTTATTCCCCTCTCTGCTTCCAGGGAAATTAGACGGCAACCTCGTAATCTCTTGCCCTACTTGGCAAAAGAAAAGGAAAAATACCATTAGTTATGCCTATCCTAAAACATGTTGCCCCCACCCCACCCCTCTAAGCATGATACAATGCTCATCTCTCTGCGTGCCAAGAGAGGCAACGCAACTATTACCTGCAATTCATTCGCACTAGTAAATCCGAGTGCGCATAAGGTTAAACAAGGAGCAGGGACATCTACAATTACTGGCAACAGTTAAAGAGTTTGATCATTTCCTAAACTGCTGAACTAATGAAATAAGCAATGCACTAAAAGGATAAGACATCAGACTCGAGGGGAGGGCGCTGCTACAGAAGCTGGAGGGAACAGGTAGAAAGTAAGCAATTCAGACCAGAAGGACTTGGCAAGGTATAAGACAGAACCAATATGTATTGAACCCTACGTTAGCTGAGGCAAGTAATGAGACTTGCAACTTACAGTAGGAAGGGCCAAAAGACCACCTAAAGTAGTTTGAAACAGTTGGTATCTCCAGAGTAGGGATGGAATTATAACTCGAAGCTCGCGAGCTAAACGAGTAATTCGTGATATAGCTCGACTCGGCTCGAACTCGGTGTCTAACGAGTCGAGCCAAGTTTTTGATTTGAGTTTGTTTGTTCACCCAAACTAAATAAGCTACTCGCGAGCTACTCATTTAGCTTATTAAACTCGTTCAAATATAGAATTTGAAAATTTTCATAGATAAGTGTCATACTATGAATGTTCCTTGAAGCTGTAATGGCGTAGAGTTACTATATTTTTTATTGATCTTCCTTCGTGCTATTATGGAAGTACTATTATTGTTCTAGTTTCAATTAGTAGAATAATTACTAGTTTTTCTTATATATGTTCATATTCATAACTTATAACAATCTAAACGAGCTGCTCGCGAGCTACTCGTGAGTTTACCGAGTCGATCCGAGTTTTAAATATGAGCTCGTTCTATAAATGAGCTGAGTCGAGCTAACTCGTTAGTTGAACGAGCTTTAGCGAGTCGAGCCGAGTTGGCTCGGCTCGGCTCGAATTCCAGCCCTACTCCAGAGCAGAGCACTTCCTCTGTAGAGTAGTACTATACTGTCTATATTAAGGTGAAATGTCGGGGATCTAGAAGTAGATTTATTTACATGATGGCGTGTCTTTCGATGAAAACCTAATGTTTATTTGAAGTACATATGCTTGGCAATGACAAAAGAATAAGATCTTCCAGCGGAAACAAATGTGTATGCGGGTCATGACAACAGAGAGGTAATAAGGGTGCATCAAGCAGCTAGCAAGTAGATACAAACCTATGGGGGTGCATGTGATAACTTTATCGACACCGGTGGCGTTTATATCAAGGAGCTCAAAAAAGAAGAGAGTTCGTGGAGCAGGCAGGAAGGGGAACCAGCCAGACTGCTTCCTCGAAACAGGCATACGCCCAGCTATATTAATATAGCCAGACTGCTTCCGACGAGCCACAAAGTTGCCATGAGTCCATAGAAAGTTGTCGTCATAATCGCTGCGTCTGGTCACCACACCAGGGGCAGGTTCGTACTCATCATCCTGATCAACCGAAGAATCATGGACAAAAAACATTGGTAAAGTTAGCAAGGTAAAACAAAACAAAACAAAAACAAAACAAAATAAAACAAAGAAGCATCGATGACTGACTTCGATCACTTAATTAATACTGTCTCCTACACACAAATTTGTTATAGTAATGGCTGAGCAAAATCTGCTTAAAATGTAATTATATGGAAGTACTTTTTCATGACAAACCCACTAATATAATTTCCAAGTGTCAGCTTTTTATAGTGATCAAATATATTTAAGGTTTGACTGCAGTTAATTGCCACAAAAAAATGATCGAGCAAGGAAAAAACATATCACCGGATGCTTGTTGTTGTACCACTCAAGGCATTGCAGCACAATCTTGTGATTGAAAGCTCTGAGTTGCGATTGTGGCGTCTTCCGCCTAACATAGAACGTGTACACAGATCAATGAAATAGTAGTCCGAAAATATCGAAGGCGGGCAATGAATCCATCGAATTGGACGGAGGGGCCGATTAATTACCTGAGGAACGCATCATGCTGAGCTCTCAGCGCCTTCATGGAACGGATGGGCTCGGGATCCCGTCGGAGGAAGGGCAGCAGCCTCAGCCAGTTGCACCCGCGGCGAGGCAAGGTCTCATCAGGCAGAACAAAGGGAATGGAGTACCCAAGCACCCGTCCGCCGCATTCAAGGAGTTCACGAGCCGCCGCCTCGCCCGATCCGGTGCCGACGGCGGTCTTCGTCACCTCGCATCCGCGCGGGGTCACTCTTTCCGCCTCCTTCGCTGGATCGCCGCTTTCAAGGAGGTGACGAGACTCCTCCTCCTCACTCGATGCGGTGCCGACGGCGCTGCAGTAGGTCTTCATCGCCTCCTTAAACAGCGTTTGCTGCCCTGCCTTTGCCCTTGCCCTCGCCTTTGCCTTCTCCTTTTTAGAAGGCTTTTTATCTTGCTTATATAGAAGAAACCCCGGCTTCGCTGGACCGAATACGACGAGGAGTCGAGTCTCCTCCTTCTCGTCCATGGCGGCGAAGCTTTTGCCTTATCTGTGTCTACCTCTCGGCTCTCCGGGCCGTGGGACAAGTGGGGAGGCAATGCGGGCTGGATATCCACGACTTTCCTGCAATGGAAATCATGGGCCGATAACGATTATGTGCAGATGCGGCGCCACCAGCCCACTTACGCCTGGCTGGGTGATGCAATTAGTCCGGAGATGGATGTTTGGTTGCCAATTTGCATGCCCGTGAATTGTGATGTTTTCGGCAGCCATGCAACCTTGATATCAAAGGTTGCAATCAAAGGTTACTTTATATACTGAGTGCGGGGTACTGAAAGAAAGGTCGGCACTTGAGGTCTCAAAGGTATATGCAGCATTCAGAGATGCTCCGTGCTCATGCAACTTGGAGGATATGAGTTATATCGGTGATAGATTCGTATTTTTGGACAAATCTGCCCTATAGACAAAACTAATTCCTCGTATAACCGCTTGGTGATAGTAGACTAATTCCTTGTACGACAGATTCACGTGGAGAAGAGGACGGATGCGTCGATCAGGCGATTGAGCTGTACCTGTTCAAAATAAAAGGAAGAGATAAGTCAATCTTATCTCATCAGCCTAACAAAACGTGAGATAGGGAAGGTTGCACCCCACGTTCCCTAACTACTGCGTCACGATCGGAGGCGCCTCCAACGTTAATTTGGAGTCGGTCCCGAGTCCTCAGCGCTAGATATAAAGGGTACCGCCGGCCCGTTTGAGGTGACGATCTCACACGGTGCTCTCGTTCCCGAAATCCCCACACCGATCATAAGCTAGCGCTCTGGGACCCGCGCACGCCCTGGGCAGTGCCGGTGGCGTCCCGAAGGTTTCCGGTACCCGCTGCTGGAAGGACCGCTCTCTCGTCGCGTTCATCTACGACAACCGGCGATCAGGCACCGATGGCTTCCTCAAGCAATGGTTAGCATCTTCTATCCATTTCAGATTAGGTGTTCATGTCTAGGCTAATCTAAGTCATGTAAATTTAGTTCTTACATTATGGTATCAGAGCAGTAATTAGCCTATCTTGAATCCTATTGCTGATGTTTAGATTTAGATCGGTTGCTATGTTTTAATCGATGATCATGTGGTTCCGTTAATGCAAATTAGATGCTAAGTTGCGTGATCATGTTTAGATAAATCTTCCAGTTTAAGTTAGTTCGTCGGATCATGTCAGTTTTGTTAGATTACTTTCGGCATAATGTTGTTTAGGCCCTGATTGCATGATTCAATTAGTTCATGTTCAGTACAGATCAGTGTTTAGTTAATTGGATTAGCGTCAGAGATTTCTGATTAGTCCTAGTATGCATATTTAGACTGTTCCCATGCAGCAATTAGAAGATGAAATATTTATTTTCTGAATTAGATACGAATCCTCAGTAGGAAATTTCCCCAATTTCAGTCCGAAATCCTAAGAACACTAAGCAGAGGAGGAGCACCTTACCTGAGATGCCGCGTCGACGCCTAGTCCCTCGGGACCTACGTACGCACTGGTTGCGTACGAGGGCGCTGTCGCCGCCCGTCGTCGTTCCCCTTGTCGGGGACGCGTCGGAAAGATGCCATGAAGGCAGTCCTCGACGAAACCACGCGCCGGCCTTCGGCCACTGCACGCGGCGCCGGCGAGGGGAGCCACCACAGCTGCGGCCGCGCATCAGCTTCGTGTTGGAGATATGCCCTAGAGGCAATAATAAATATAGTTATTATTATATCTTTGTGTTTATGATAAATGTTTACATTCATGCTATAACAGTATTAACCAGAAACATTAATACTTGTGTGATTTGTAAACTAAATAAGAGTCCCTAGTAAAGCTCTTCATAATACTAGCTTGTTGATTAATAGATGATCATGGTTTCTTGATCATGAACATTTGAGATGTTGTTAATAACAAGGTCATATCATTAGGATAATGATATGATGGACATACTCCTATAGATAAGCGTAGCATAAAGATTAAGTCATTTTAATAGTTTAATTGCTATAAGCTTTCTGATACATAGTAACCTAATTCTTTCGACCATGAGATCATGCTTATCACCATCACCGAAAGGATGCTTTGATGACATCAAACACCACACCGTAACCGGGTGGCTATAAAGGTGGCATTGAGTGTTCGGAAAGTATGGGTTGAGACACATGGATCAAGAGTGGGATTTGTCCATCCATATGACGGATAGATATACTCTGGGCCCTCTCGGTGGAATGTCATCCAATGAGCTTGCAAGCATGTGACTGGCTCACAAGGGATCACATACCACAGGAATGAGAAAAGAATACTTATCGGTAACGAGGTTGAACTAGGTATGCAGAGATACCGACGATCAAAACCTCGGATAAGTAAACTATCGTGAGACAAAAGGAAATTGGTATCGTATGTAAGTGGTTCATTCGATCGCAAAGTAATCGTATAAATATTTGGGAGCCATATGAATTTCCAGATTCTTCTATTGATTATTGATCGGAGAAGTGTCTCGATCATATCCGCATAATTCACGAACCGTAGGGAGACACACTTAAGGATTCGATGTTGTTGAGTAGTTATGGAATGATGAGTAAGAGACCGAATGTTTGTTCGGAGTCTCGGATGGGATCCGGGATATCACGAGGAGATCCGGAATGGTCCGAAGAATAAGATTCATATAAGGAAACTCCTGTTTCGGAGTTGGGGAATGATTCCGGTGTTTTCACCGAGAATGTTCTAGAAGGGTCCGGAAGGTCCGGCACTCCGGAGGGGAAGGGTACATGAATGTGTCATGACAATGTGGAATGGTTTCATCATGTACTAAGTCACTTGGCTGGGCAAAATAAAGGAAGAAATCAAATCCTAGTTTGAAAGTCAAACGCCAATTTGAAAAAGTCAAACGGCAAGTTTGCTTGGTGGAGGGAGAGTAGGATACCTACTCGGGGAGGAATTCCTCTCCCTCCACCCGCCGTCCAAGGAGGCCGAGTTGGTAGAGGACTCCCTCCTCCCAACCGGCCACCCTCCATCTATATAAGGAGGCGTAGGGCTCCCCTACCCCTCACACCCCAAAAACCCTAGCCCTCTCCTCCAAGTCGTCGGCGCCACCACCACCTTGTGATGCTGCCGCCGCCTAGGGCACCTCCAACTCGGCGAGTTGGGGTGATCCCCAAACCCTAGCCGCCGGCTACACTCTCCCCTTGGTGCCCTCTAAACCCTAGATCACCAAGGCCTCTCTCATACTCCACCATACTCGCTCCGGCTTAAGGCGAAGCCCTGCGAGATCTCCCCTCTACTTCCGGTACCACGCCGTCGTGCTGTCGGAATCACGAGGAGAGTGCTACAACCTCCGCTGCCTGCTGGAACAAGGGAGAGGAAGGTCTTCATCGAGTACCGAATGTGTGACCGACTGCGGAAGCGCTGCCGGAACACAACGCCGGAAGGATCGTCTACGCGATCTTGAGATCGGCAAGAGTACGACTACATCACCCACAAGAATCTGCTCTCGTTAACCGCTTTGGAATCTCCAAGGATGAGTTCCTCTATCGACTCGTTGCTACAATCTAGTAGATAGAACTTGGCTTGTTTGTTTGCATGCGGTAGAAATTTTTTGTTTTCCATGCTACGAACCCCTACACTTCGCGTCGCCGCCTCAGCTCCTCGGAGTCATCGCCACAAGATCAGCTCAGTGTGGCGTCGCTGCTTTTTGCGCTACCACAAGATCATCCTCACGTGTCGACACACCAACTCTCAAGGCCGCTGCCCTCCGTGAGCTCTGGAGGCCATGAGCTGAGGAACCACCTCCTGGGCCACAAGACCTCGCGCATCAGCACCGCGGGCTGCCGCATCAGCCTCGTGCGCCTCGCGCTGCTGCCCTCCATCAGCTCCGGAGGTCGCGCCGGCCAGTCGTTGAGCAGCGCCACCTAAGAGGTCTCCCTGTACGAGTGCGTGGAGATGAGAAATGGGGAATTGAGGGATTAGGGATTTGTACAGCGTGTGATTTTGTTCAGCACTCACTAAGAGGCTATGGGCTGTGTTTTTTCAGCTGCTCTCTATACTTTAAGTTTCTGGGCCCTGGGTTGTAATTCCGCACTAAGTAACTTCGGCACCTTAGTTATTTTCTGTTATTAACTTCACCTTAGTTATTTTCTGCTTTAAGCCTCTGTTTATTATTTTACTGTATGTAAATCTGCAGTTTGATTATGAATTAAACTCCTGTTAATTTAGTGTTAAGTTGATGTAATCACCCTCTGACTAAAATGAAACCAACGTGAAGTTTTAGTTAGAGGATAATTTTGCATGTGATTATAACCTGACCAAAGTTGTTTATAATCATATGTGCATTAAGTTTATTTATTTTCCTCTCCATTTTCTGCCCAAAGGTGACGTGGATTGGAATATTAATGAGTAATGAGCATGTTGTATTCTGACCCAAGTTGTTTATTTCATTCTTATTGTATGATTCTCACTAAGTTTGTGATTTTTTCAGCAGTAAACACCAGCAATGTTGCCTCTTACATCAATGGCATTGAGCCCCTCAACGGGACTAACTTCCCATCATGGAAGGGGAAGGTCGAGGTAGCACTTGCAGTCTTAGAGTTCGACTATGCATTTCGTGAGAACGCTCCTACAGCTCCTCTTGTCTCAGCCTCAGATTATGCTGAGAAAAATAAGGATTATGATACTAAGGCTGAAAAGTAGGAGCGGTCAAACCGCATGTCTCTAATGATCATTAAGAGTACTATTTTTGTTGGGATTAGGGGAGCAATTCCAGATTCCACTGATGCTAAGAAGTATATGGCCTCAGTGGAAGAGCAATTTAAGGGCTCTTCCAAAACCTATGCTAGTACACTGATCATGAAGATGCTTACCTCTAAGTATGATGGCTCTAGCGGCATAAGAGAGAATATTATGTCTATGTCTGACATGGCTGCTAAGCTAAAGGGAATGGACATGTCCATCTCTGATGGCTTCCTTTTCCATTTCATTATGACTTCGCTGCCATCTGAGTTTGGTCCCTTCAAAATAAGTTACAACACTCAGAAGGAGAAGTGGAGCATTACCGACCTCATGAGTTACTGTGTGGAGGAAGAGGAACGACAGAAGACTGAAAGACTGCAAGTAGTCAATGCCATTAGTCCTGGTCCCTATAACAGTAAGAGGAAGCGCACTGATGAGCCCTAAAAGGCTAAGAAGAAGCTGCAATTTGCTCCTAAGACTCAGAACAATAATTCAAAGAAGGATCAAGGAGCGATAATGTGTCTCTTCTGCAAGAAGCCAGGCCACATGCAGAAAGAGTGCGCAGGATTTAAGAACTGGCTTTCCAAAAAGGGTAATGATGTTATTTCTTCTATTGATGAGTCCCTTTATGCTGATTTTTCTCCTAATACTTGGTGGATTGACTCAGGTGCCACTGTGCATGTTACCAATTCATTGCAGGGTTTACGTTCCGTCGGGACTATAAAAAGGGGGGAGCGAAATCTTAGAGTTGCCGATGTTAAAGAGATTGAAGTCGAAGTTGTTGGATATTCTCCACTAGCATTAGAAGGCGGCTACATTCTCGTACTGAATAATGTTCTTTATGCTCCTAGTTTGAGGAGAAACTTGATTTTTGTTTTCGTTTTAGATGATGAACTTTATTCTTGTGAAAGCATAAGTGTGTTATCGAGTTTGATAATAATAATGTTGGTCTCCAAGACAAACTTTATATGCTTCTCTTGAGTGATTCCTCTGTAATGAATGTGTGTGATGGTACAAATAAGCATAAGAGAAGTAAGGGTGATGAGACCTCATCAAAATTGTGGCATTATCGATTAGGCCACATTTCGAACATTAGAGAAGAGATATTACACCCATTAGACTTCTATGATTTAGACCACTGTATTCATTGTATTAAAGGGAAATATGTTAAGCATCAGAAGAAAGGGGCAATTAGAAGCAAATGTCGCTTAGAATTAATCCACACTAATATTTGTGGTCCTTTTCCTGTGAAATCCGTGGACGGTTTTGACTAGTTTATTATGTTCACGGATGATTACTCCTGTTATGGTTATATTTACCCCATTAGCGATCGTTCTGAAGCACTTAATAAATTTAAGATATTTAAGGCTGAAGTGGAAAATCAGACTGGCCTAAAAATAAAATTCGTGCGATCAGATCGAGGTGGTGAATATTATGGGAGGCATGTGCTCTATGGGCAAATTCCTGGGCCCTTTGCTAGATTCCTTGAGGAAAATGGTATAGCGGCTCACTACTCTATGCCTGGCAAGCATCAGCAAAACGGAGTGGCCCCCGTGGCAATCACACACTAATGGACATGGTGCGTAGCATGCTTATTCATTCCTGTCACATTGTGGATAGAAGCACTAAAGACATCTATTCACATATTAAATCGAGTGTCTACTAAGTCTGCACCTAAGACACCTTATGAATTGTGGACTAAAAGGAAATCAAATCTAAATTATTTAAAGGTATGGGGCTGTCCCGCTGAGGGAAGGATTTTTAATCCACAACTTAAGAAATTAGATCCTAAGACTGTGAGTTGTCACTTCCTTGGATATCCTCTTAAGTTAAAGGGGTACCGCTTTTATTGCCCAGATCGTGTCACTAAGTTCGTGGAAATGACACATGCTGTGTTCTTAGAAAATGCGGAAATGAGTGGGAGCTCGCAACCCCGAAAGATAGATCTTGAGGAAATTCGGGTTAATGTTTCGTTATCAAATATCCAAAAGAACTTTATTCCATTTATTCATGCATCTCCTCTTACTAATACTAATGGAGAAGCAGACTCAAATGGGGAACCTGAAGATCAGAATACCACACGCGAAGAAGATTCACCTCGGCCATCCCCACAGCTGTCTCCTCAGCCATCTCCTCAGCGGCCTCCTGAGCCAATAAGGAGATCACAAAGAAACAGGAAATCTTCCATTTCTAGTGACTATAAGGTTTACCTGTCTGAGCAAAGTGACATTGGGAAGGCAGATGACCCCAATTCCTTTAAGGAAGCTATGATGAGTGAGCATTCGCCTGAGTGGCTTGTGGCCATGGAGGATGAAATGAAATCTATGAGCACTAATGATGTCTGGTATTTAGTAGAAATTCCTGAAGAAGTCAAACCAGTAGGCTGCGGATGGGTCTACAAAACTAAGCATGACTCTAAAGGGAAGATCGAAAGGTTTAAGGCAAGGCTTGTAACAAAGGGTTTTACACAAAGGGAAGGGATCGATTTCAATGATACCTTTTCTCCTGTGTCTAAGAAAGACTCGCTAAGAATTGTCATGGCGCTGGTCGCACATTATGACTTAGAATTACACCAGATGGATGTTAGAACTGCGTTCCTTAACGGTGACTTGCATGAGAATGTGTATATGGCTCAACCGGAAGGTTTTGTTGTAGAAGGCAAGGAACACATGGGATGTAGACTTAAGAAATCCATTTATGGATTAAAACAAGCGTCTAGGCAGTGGTATCTTAAGTTTGATGGCATAATAAGAAAATTTGGCTTTAAGGAAAATGAGGTGGACAACTGCATCTACATTAAGGTCAAGGGAGGCAAGTTTATAATCTTGGTTCTCTATGTGGATGATATCCTTTTGACAAGTAGTGATAAGAATATGCTACATGAGACCAAGGGTTTTCTCTCCTCTAACTTCGATATGAAGGATCTCGGTGATGCCTCTTATGTTTTGGGCATTGAGATCTACCGAGATAGGTCCAGGGGAGTGTTAGGCTTATGTA
This sequence comes from Avena longiglumis, assembly GCA_030063025.1. Lineage (NCBI taxonomy): Eukaryota > Viridiplantae > Streptophyta > Magnoliopsida > Poales > Poaceae > Avena > Avena longiglumis. The sequence continues at coordinate 49,375,412 of CP125976.1, read as the reverse complement.
AAAAATCATACATTGAAAAAGTGCTTAAGAGATACAATATGCAAGGTTGTTCTAGCACACCTGATCCAATTGTTAAGGGTGATAAGTTTGGTTTATTCCAAAGTCCTGGAAATCAATTAGAGATCGATCAAATGAAGGCGATTCCTTATGCTTCAGCTGTCGGAAGCCTTATGTATGCTCAGGTTTGCACGCGCCCCGACTTAGCATTTGTTACTGGGATGCTTGGAAGATTTCAGTCAAATCCAGGATTGGACCACTGGAAAGCAGCTAAGAAAGTTATGCGATATTTGCAAGGCACTAAGGGATACATGCTTACGTATAAGAGATCTGATAACCTTAAAGTTATAGGTTATTCAGATGCAGACTTTGCAGGATGCGTGGATAGTAACAAATCCACATCAGGTTATATCTTCACCCTTGCAGGAGGAGCCATTTCCTGGAAAAGCTCCAAGCAAACACTTACGACATCGTCTACAATGCAAGCTGAGTTTGTGGCATGTTATGAGGCAACCGGGCAGGCCGTATGGCTTAATAACTTCATCCCGAATTTGAGAGTGGTTGACAGTATTTCAAAGCCACTCACCTTGTACTGCAATAATAAAGCTGCAATATTCTATTCGAGTAACAACAAGTCGAGTGGTGCTGCTAAACACATCGACATCAAGTATCGTGTTGTGAAAGATAGAGTACAGGATCAAACCATTAAGATCGAGCATATTAGCACTAAGTTAATGCTCGCGGATCCGCTTACCAAAGGACTTCCACCCAATCAGTTTAAGGATCACATAGTCGGCATGGGTGCATTAGAAAGCCTTTGATTTTGATTCTGGAAATAGGACCATTATAATAATCCAACTCCCGTTAAGACTAAGCCTGTACCTCTTCAAAATAAAAGGAAGAGATAAGTCAATCTTATCTCATCAGCCTAACAAAACGTGAGATAAGGAAGGTTGACCCCCCACGTTCCCTAACTACTGCGCCACGATCGGAGGCGCCTCCAACGTTAATTTGGAGTCGGTCCCGAGTCCTCAGCGCTAGATATAAAGGGTACCACCGGCCCGTTTGAGGTGACGATCTCACACGGTGCTCTCGTTCCCGAAATCCCCACACCGATCCTAAGCTAGTGCTCTGGGACCCGAAGGCCTACTCCCTCACCGCGCACGTCCTGGGCAGTGCCGGTGGCGTCCCGAAGGTTTCCGGTACCCGCTGCTGGAAGGACCGCTCTCTCGTCGCTGTTCGTCTACGACAACCGGTGATCAGGCACTGATGGCTTCCTCAAGCAATGGTTAGCCTCTTCTATCTATTTCAGATTAGGTGTTCATGTCTAGGCTAATCTAAGTCATGTAAATTTAGTTCTTACATGAGCAACCCAGCTTGGTGGCTATGTTTTCCATGACAGCATTTTTAGAATAACAGAGACCTCGTCCCCGGTCCCATTTTCATTGAAATGAAACCCCAGCAAACCATGTTCAGAGTTTTACATGTAAACAAAAGGTTTTTACACGGCTATCGGTGCATCCACCAGCTCGATCAATCAACTATCTCGGGGGAGATGACCACCTCGCCCAACACTGATGTGGGTATGAGCCAAGTTCCATCTGCGGCAAGCTTTTTCGCCCTTGGAGATAGATTGCCTTGATCACTAGCATGGTCTCCTAGATTCAGCCACCCATTAGCTGCATAGGGGTTTGCGGCAACATAGAGATGTGTTGACACAGACTTGTGGTCTCCAGCATAGGATCTTTGAAGATCAGTTTCCGTCTTTTGAGAGAGCATAAAATCAATCTCCAAACCCGTTTAATGCCAATCCAAGGTTGACCATTAAAAATCATGCCATTTTTAAATTTCCATAGACTCCAAAGCATGGCAGCACAAACTGAATTTAATAGGGGATTTTTTTTTTACACCCATTACCTAGCAACAGATTCATAGGTATCACCAACATTTACTTCAAAGAAGGCAGCAATCTGAGGCCACTGTTCCTAACCCAGAACAAGAGACACGGTCCTCAGGTTCATGCATGTTCCTCTTTTTCAAGTTATCCCTAGTCATAAGCTTGTTCTGTGCAAGAAGCCACAGAAAGATATGTAGTCTTGGAGGCACAACCAATTGCCACATAGCAGGTATGAAAATGGGGGTGACTCCACCAAAGCTAATAATGTTATAAAGAGCAGAGGTGGAGTAAGCCCATTTAGAGGAGTATTCCTATATCATAGCATCGCAATCTTCAGTGAAGGAAATACTAGAGACAATCTCAACTAATTCATACCAACTAACTGAAAGAGAGGAACTAAAATTCCTCTTGAAAGTGAGCATGAGTTGGGAGTCATTCCAGACATGTCTGACAGTGGCTCCCGCTCATTACAGAGAATATAAATATCAATAAAATTGGACAGCCAGTGGGAGGTGCCACACCATGCGTCTTCCTAGAACCTAGTTGTTTTCCCATCACCAATTTTTCACCTATAACCAAATTTAATATTCCCTCAGACCCATATTAGTTGGATTTGTCTAGATTTGGATGAATCTAGACACTATTTAGTATATAGATTTATTTAAATTTTAAAAAATCCAAGTCAATTAATATGGGTCGAAGAATTAACAGCCCACATTTCCATGGCAGCATCACCGCGATAACAAGCCTTTTTTCAGGATGACAAGTACCGGCACTTCCATTCCAAGCGACGAGTTGAGGGGCGGCCAAACGCATGAGGCACCCACCATCTTATTGGATGCATGAGATGAGTGTAAAATATGACCGCAGCCACTGATATATGCTCGTGGACAGTTCAGTCAGCAAGTGCAGGATCTAGTTTTAAGATAGCTTGGATAGTCAACATATCGCAAACCGATAATAAAGGTATAAAGTTAGAACACGCATTTGAGGCTCCTGACATTTGTGGTTATGGACTTAATATCTGGGACAGGTAGGTAGATCGAACACGCATAACATCCTTATCCTTATCCATTCAACCTTCATTCAGTATTCATCATTATCTAAGATATGAACGCAATCCACTTCACAAATTTGGTAAATTCATCAGATCAATTGTTTCCTTCATAAACAAATGGAGTAAGAGTTAACGATTCCTGTATTAAAACCTTAACTAAATTAATCTCAGTTTCCGCCTAACTGGAACGAAAACACAGCCTACAATGTCTGATGTAAGAAATAGGAACTATACATTCATGAATCATGATTGAACCACACGGCAAAGAAACAATTGCTTCACAATGCTACCCCAAAAACAGTTTATTCCACGCTAACTGGAGACGTGATCTTTCCGGGGATCGGTGGGGATGAACACGGGGAGCTGCTGAGGCCGAGACACACCAGAAGAGCGTTGGCTAGAGCCACCAGGATCTCTGAAACTTCTCGTTGCAGAATCTGCCGTCAGAGGTCCACCAAAGAATATAGACGGTCCAGTGTACAGAAGGTCGGGACGGCCCACCCGAGAGCTCGGTCCCTGGTTTGCCTGCGCAGACATGAACCGGCCAGCTTCCTGATCCCAGTAAACAGATGACCGAGGAGATCTATCCGTGGTTGGCACACCAAACCTCCTTGCGTTGTTGGCTTCTGAGATAGCCGCTTCATTTACACCACTTGCTCTGGCAGAGAATGGAGACCTGTTTACTGATGTCTGATAGATTGGGTTGAAATGCTTGGAGGGATGGTGCTCTGCGATAGGCGTCGGAGTCCGTGAGTTGCTCTGGAAGCTGCTGGGTGTCTGGGGATACAGCTCAATGTCATCTGCACTTGCTACGCTGGGTGCATAAGAGGACTTGTGCTGAGCATTCCTGCTGGTCCTTGTTTCGATGTGGTGTCCAGTATCAGCACTCATCACACTGCTTCTGCAGCTCAGGTTGTCACTGGAGCACTGGTCGGCCTCGTACTGGGAACGACTATTGATTGGTTTCAGTACAGATGAAGAGGCTCTGGCTTTTGCTGCTGCTTTCATGGCTTCGTTTGAATCCAGTTTTGCGAGCTTCCATGGGTTGATGCGAACTTGGCGCTTAGCATGTTGTTTGGCTCTTTCGACCGGGTCCATGCTATCAGGATCAACAGTTGAAGGCAATCTCCCGGGTCCCAAGTGCGGAATGATTTCGTCCTGTGATGTGATGCAGACAAGATCAAATACAGGCAGAAGAATTTTCTCAAAAAAGCAGGAGATAAAAATTCAACTTCAAAATGGACAGTTGTGATGGAAAAACACACGTCTTGCACAAATAGTTCTGATAGATTGTCTCAATAACAGTGCAGGTTTCTGATAAGGTTTATTGAAGTGGAAAACATAACCCTTTTCTTGATAAAGTAAACCGTCATCGCAACTGGATGTGCTTCCAATTATATAAACATTAGCACCAGACATATGGCTCTACTGAATGTTTTTAGCAAACTATGTGAAGCCAATATGATTTAGAAGTATCACTGGATACAAAACATACCTGGTCAACGAAGATGCGTGGTGGAGTGCACCATGCACCTTTGTAGTGCCGTGCGAACGAGCTCCCACTGAAAGCAGTTGGTGCAGAACTCATAGGAGAAGATGGCAAGCTTTGCTGGTCATCATTGACAGAGAGACCAGGAGGTTCACTCTGAGCCCTCATTGCCACAACATACTCATAAGTTGTGATCCCCTGAAAAATGGAGTAACAATGCAATGTCATAACCATTCCTCGTGAAAATGAGAATACAATTTTGACAAATGGTAACAAAGTGACCAACCTTCCGGATTAATAAGATATGAAAGAAGAACAGCTCCCCCAAGGGCACTGAAGCAAGCACAGAAAGAGCTGTACTGAGGGCCTGAAGTCAAAGATGTACCAAATTAAGATTGTGCTAGTCAATTAGTCATGTTATATACTCTAATGCATTGCTTGACCATTGTACATTCCTTATCACTGCACTGAAGCAAGCACAGAAAGAGCTGTACTCAGGGCCTGAAGTCAAAGATGTACCAAATTAAGATTGTGCTAGCCAATTAGTCATGTTATATACTCTAATGCAGTGCTTGACCATTGTACATTCCTTATCACTTGAGGAACAACTAGCTCAAATATGATGTTATAATTAGCTATATACTTCAATGCAGCTCAGCAGCAATATTACACCATATACTACTCATTTTGATTCTGCACCTTACGATGAACACACAATGACGGGGATGGGAATTGTAATAGCCATCGTGATATCCAAATGTGCATGAAAAAGTACTGCAGCAATATGCCTCAAACCTAGACCAACAAAAGGGTTAACACTTACCACAATGACTGCAAAGGGTGCCCGTGAAAGACCATAGCCAAGCTTTTCCCCTATTTCGTCTTCAATGGCTGTTTTAGCAGTGAAGCAACGGACAAACACAGCTATACCAACCCCACACTCAACCGCGAGCTTTATACATAATGAAAAAATATAATTAGAAACATGAAAAATGCTTTCAGAACATCAAATTCACACTCAACATATTCTTATCGGCATTTAGACAAATATTAAATTTGACAGATAGAAAGATCAACATCCTATAATATTTGTACATACCCACACAAGACTCACGGCCATAAGGCACAAAAATGTGATGTAGTTTTTCCTTCCAACACAGTTGTTCAGCCACTGCATCAAAAGTATCAAATAAGATAACAGAAGTCCCACCAAAAACTATAAAGGAAGAGAAAAACGACAAAATGAACTGCATAAGCTTCAACGGGACACCTACCCGACAATGATGATCAAAACCATCAACACACTTGTCACAGCTTCGGCAATGTTTACTATTTTTGCGCACCTGTATCGATACACAAAAGGGAAGTTATTCCAGTACAAACCAATGCTTTAGCATGAATTTGCATAGACAGAAAGGACACTGGATATCGATACACCAAAGACATAAAAGCAAGCAAAGGTAAATGCTCTACTCATATATTCTAATAAGGTTGCAGAAACACCAAAGCAGATAAATAGCAAGGCAGCATAATATGTAGATGACACAAACTATAGCCAACCCAATCTCATAAACATTGTATTTTTTTATCCACTCTTCTTTTCCTTCTTTCCGACTGACCTATTTTCAATAGAAACAGGATCTACACAAATATCTCATGCATGCATCCTTCTCTAATAATCCTTAACATGAGATAGTTTTTACCAGCTACTGCATCGATGTTAGCTAGGTGATTTGTTTTGGGCATTCATGTCTCTATGTCTTTATGAACTCCGCCTGACTATGTGTCAAAGGCAGACGCAACCAGCTTGTTACAGAAAGTATATACTGCATGTTACCAAAAGTCTTGGAACTGTCTCAATACTACACATTATGATGCACATGGAACCAAAATTTCAAGTGAATACAAAGATAAACAATTGTCCATTTTAATGCCAGACCTCTTTAACATCTGTTGTAATATAATCATCATTATACCACTTAAGTTCATGGAAAATAGACATGGACCCGAGAAACAGGTAAATTAGAATAATTAGTGATGCAAGTGGGTCAATATTAGGGTACCTGCTACCCTCTTTAGTTCAACAAAATGAACCAGTTTTTGTGATGACATTATCATTCTGAAAAGGTTAGTTCAATTTTTTGAACTAAAGAGGGTAAAAGGTACCCTAAAGGTGACCCACTTGCATCTTTTAAGAATAATGCATGCAAGCATTCGTAGTGCAGCCATTTTTCAGAACTATCATGTGACTAACAAAAGGACAAAATGTGTCCAAACTCTGATATACTCTGCTAGGTGAATAGGGTTGGAGCTCAAGTAAGTACCTCCGTGTTGCAAAGGGTGCAAAAGAGTGCCTCCTCGCCATAATCTTCTTGCTGGTAAGCTTCATCTTCTTTGCGACAATCCTCTTTCATAAAAATAGCACAACAAAAACAACCAGCTCCTAAACATGATTTATGCTTCTGGATTTCCTCACTGGTTCTCAATTCTGATTTGCCAGCTTCTTCTTGAGTGTCTATGTTTGCTTTTAACCAAAAGGATATGCTGCATTAGTATTCAAACTTTAATAGCAGTTTCACCAGGTACAGGACATACCTTCTGATTTATAGATTAGTGCACCATTGACGGTAATCAAGATGCCTGGGTCAGCAGGATCAATAGCAGTACATCTAGCGTATAGAATCAATACTGATAAGGCCTGATAAACACAGAACGATACCAAAGGTAATATCAAATGAAATATACTCCAGGATTCAGTCCATGCATGAAAAAGAGAGGAAATGTAACCTTACCAGAAAACTGTAAACACCAACTGCGATATACTGATACAAGTCCTTCCCGAGAAAGGGAGACAAGAAAGCATAGAATGCTATACACAGCAGGAAGTACACTGTTATAGCAACCACCTGCCAAAAAATTCACAATTCAAAGTTTCAGATTCTCCCTTCCATAACACGTAAGATCGAATAGCTTGCAGTGACACCAGCATAGGAGGAAGCGTATATCCAACCAAGAGGCCCCAAACTGAGCATAAAAATAAATCCAAAACCTCCAAAAAAAGCTGAAAGCCAGTAATGACTCCTAGCCCTAGAGGATTTTCATAAATGGTTTCCACAAATTGGAAGTGAACTGTCAAATTCACAGGTGGAAAACTTAATATTTAACACAAGATAACCATGCTTGCCGAGGTTTTGCAGGCCTCTGGTAAAGGACAAGATCAGAGATGATAACATTTGCCTATTTGATTGATCTTAGGAACTACCGTCTTGATTTTAAGGGGGGATAAAAGACGATCATACGAAGGTGAGCAGGATATGTACATGGACCAGAGCTATTAGTACTAACTGAATTTTCTTACGTAAAGATAGAATGTGCTGGATAGGACCAGATGCATACACCAAATTTGGTGTAACACATCATCTCCTTCTTCCCAGAGCTCGAGTCACAAGTCAAAACTCAGTCAGCAATATCCAATTGTTGGTTGTGAGTACTTGCTAATTCAATAGAACAAAGCTCTTATTACAGGTCACTCTTTTTTATGACAGGACAGTTCTCTCCGTCTGACGTGATTAGTCAGGATCGGATTAAGCAAGTTAAAATTCCGCATTCCAGTAACAGGAAATCACACAGTTCGTAGTTAGCCTGTAATTTAAATAAGGTAAAGTTAATTAAGGCGATCAGTTGGTAATGCAAACAGTACGGAGACGAAAAAAGAAAAGCAGAGTTGGCGGCGGCAGCCAAAGACGCGACACTGAAGTCCAACTCCAGGGCCAGAATCCTCCATCACATCGAAGACGAAAGAAGAGAAGAGACCAACAGGAAACCAACAAAAGGCAACAGTTTAATTTCTGAAGGAAATGCCAAATCAGAGCATTCGAGCAGAGACATGCTCGCACCAAAGCGCAGCAGATCAGAATGGAGCACCTCATGGAATTCGTGCAACATGGCACCAGGGGAAACCACCACGAATATCAAATCAATGTAGTACTACTTCGCGTCGGAACAGCAGAAACGTCCAACACGCTACTAGTCGCCATTTACACGGTACGGAGTGAAGTCCCCGCAGAAGCGCCCAAAAAATGCAGGTAAAAATCAACCCATCACATCAGACAGACAGATGATTACGAATTATAAGATGAAGCCGAAAAGCGAGTGGACACATCAGATCAAGACGAACAAAGCGCATCGGGAACTTTGTCACGAATCACGATAACCTAAACATGCAAGCTAGTGGTAGTATGAGAGTATCTAGACAGGCACAGCACCAGGAGATTTCCAGATGCCAGAGCAGCGGTATTTTGTAGTCCTGAAGCAAAATTTCCTACTCCCACGGCGACACGAGTAGTAGATGGCGGCAGAAGAGATCCGAAGCCGAAGGAACGCACATTGCGCGTCCAAGCACGGACTGGTAAAAGGGAGGGAAGGACGAGCGAGCGCTAACGGACCTGCAGGGTGTGGGCGGGGAGCTGCCACCCGTGACGCCGCGCCATGGCGGCGCTACGCTGCCGCGGCGGAGGCGGGAGGTGGCGGCCTCGGTATCAGCGGCGACGCGGCGGCTGCATTGGGGAGCGCGAGATCCCGGGCCCCTTGGACTTGGAGTAAACCCTAGCGCCCCGTACGGCACGGCTCCACCGTTTTTGTGCCTGCGCCGGGCGTGAGAGCGCACACCCCCTAGAGGGCGTTGTGGTGGTGGTGGTGAAGTGGGTGTGCGTGGCGACGGTGGTGGTGGGTCTTTTACTGGGGGAGGCGGTCTGCTCTGCTCTCCCTTTGGATTCTCCTCTCGGGCCGTCGTCTGCTCTGCTCCCCCGTATAGGGTGCGTGGACTGTGGAAATATGGACTCGAGTAAAACCTTTTCTTTCCAAATTTATGGCTTTTTTTAAAGAAAAGAAAATAACAAGACTAGAGTAAAATCTTCTTCTTCCTAATTTATGGCCTTTTCTTAAAAAAAATGACAAGGGTTTAAATCGCATTTTAAAAGTTCTTTTGATGAAATTCTATCGATCTATTAATAATCATTAAGGAGCCGAAGACGCGCCATCGTATGTGTCCCTCTATCATTGAAGCCGAGAAAACTTGTGGTACTATATCTTATTGTAATAGACGGACCAAAAAATCGTCGTGCTAAGGCCCAAAAGAACCAGCACACAAGATTAGCAACCATCGCTGAAGATGATAACCATGGATTTAAAGAGACTGATGTCAAACCACATGAATGAATATGACAAACGAAAGAATCCTAAGAAATACACTGGATATACTATCGCACGCGCCTTTCGCAAGCACTAGACGCACCACCAGAATAAGCATAGGATGAAGAGAATATTATTCTGACTTTAAAATATAGCCGTGGCCTCATTTTTCAAAAAAGACACTGAAAATACATAAAAGGGAACGACAAGCCTCCCTCCGCCGAGCGGCCGTGGTCCTTCACGTCTGCCTTTTTGAGTTATCGCTAGCTATTGCGAAAGCTAATACGACGCCTAGTTCCCTCCCTAAAAATTAGGCTTCTTATAAAGGTAGCGTTTAGATAGCAATCGGTGGCTGATTAGTCTAAACCAGCCATCGTCCAAAAAGAAAGTATTCATCAGCCCCACCAGCCGCGAAACGATAACCCCACCCGATCACGCACGCCCCCCTCCTTCGACTAGGTTTATCCTATCGTGTGTGGTCCATGACTCGATCATGCGCGCGAACATGCCACACACACACACACCCCTCTTCCTAAGACCACATGACACCCACCCCCATCTCTCTCTTCTTCCTCCCCTAGAGACATCCTTCTCATTCTCCCTTTAGATCTCCATGACAAGCTTGCAAATTTCTTTAGATCTGGATCGATAGTGAAAGAACATTTCATAATCCCTAGTGTTTTGTGTGTTAGATAACAATATTAAGGATTATTTAATGTGTGTTTAAGTGCTGCAGATCTTCATTGAAAAAGGAAAAGGAAATCTGTTTTTAGGGACGGATTATCCGCCCCCCGAGGATTTTCACCAAGTCTAGACCTGCGTCGCTCTCTGTATGGGGGCGGATTTTCCTCCGGACTTTCCGGCTCGGGGCGGAGTTTTTCCCTAGGTCGGATAGTCCGCCCCTCGAAGAATTTCACCAAGTCTGGACCTGCGTCGCTCTCTATATGAGGGCGGACTTTCCCCCGGAGTTTCCGTCCTAGGGGCAGAGTTTTTCCCCAGGGCGGATAATCCGCCCCTAGTGGGGGCAGATAATCCGCCCCCAAACTTCTTCAACAGCCAGATCTGGGCAGGGGGTATTTAAGCCTGCCTTCCCCCTCCTTCCAGACCTCTTGGTTCATTCGAAAAACTCAAGATCTGATCTACAACCTTCATCCAAGAGAGCTCCGCCTAGATCCACCCAAAGGCCCCGTCCCTTGGGGAATCACAGGAGGAGGACTCGATCTTCAACAACTGCAATCAAGCGCTTCATCTCCTCTCCATTCATTTGGAGAATCACCGATCTAGTATTTCTTGCAAATGCCTAGATCCTTGTTTTATTTATATTGATAAACCTTGTTCTTGTGACAGCGTGTTTTCATCTCGGGAGCCCCCAATTCAGTTGTGGGTGTGTGCCCCGGTAGAGTTGTAAAGGCACCGGTTCCCGCCTCGAAGGGTACCAATAGTGGAGAAGGTGGATCAGGCCTTTCGTGGCGAGATCCATCGGAGAATAGGGTGAGGCCTATTGTGGCGTGGTGGTCTTAGAACCGCCCACCCCTCCAACGCAGATGTACTTCCCTTAACAAGGAAGGAACTGCGGTAAAACAAATCTCTGTGTCTCCGCGTGCTCCACTACGGTTCCCTCGCTCCTCTCTTTACGTGCTTAGTAGCTAGGTTTGCATATAGGAAAATTCTCGTAGTTGTATATCTAGAGAATTTACTTTGTGTTAAGCATAAAATTGAAAAAAAACTAAAAATTGAGTAGCACCTATTCACCCTCCCCCTCCTCTAGGTGCCCATACGATCCATTTCAATTGGTATCAGAGCCCCGGCTCTTAATTCGGGCTTAACCGCCTAAGAGAAGTATGGGTTCCAAGGGAGATGGGAGTAATGCTCCGGAGGTAGTCACCATGAACGATCTCAAGACATTGGAAACAACCTTGGTTAGTTCTATGGAGGCTAAGATGGAAGAGATGCGTCAATTGATAATGCATCTCTCCACATCCGCAACATCACCTCCATCTAACTCTGAGGCTACCACTCCGCAATCCAAGGAAACGGGTAAAGCCGATTCCAAAGATAACGAAGTGATTGGTGATGGCACTAGCAAGAGCTCCTCCTCGAAAAAGGATAGTGGTAAGGAAGGATATAATGAGGTTTCCCATGTGTATTCTCCTGATCTACCTATTCCACACCCACATATAATAATAGGGGTGATCCACCCAGACTTTCAGCATCTACTTTCATTCAATGGAAATTTTTTATGAAGTCTCATGTGTGTAGTTCCTCCATTGAGTTGTGGAAAAATATCGAGAATGGTCTTCATGTTGGAGATCCCAACAATCTAACAAGAAGAGAGGTTGTTGATAGTCAACTCAACGCTACAGCTCTACACATGATACAACTTGGTGTGGGTGACAAAGACATGCCACACATTCAGCATCTTAGTACAACTAAGGAAGCTTGGGATGCTCTCACCGAGCTTTTCATCGGAAATGAAAGTATGATAAGGAATAGATATGATGCTTTGAGCAATGAAGATGAAGGTTTTTATATGTTGGATGGAGAAAACCACGAGGACATGTATAGGAGGCTCAAGGCAATAGCCACCACTTTCAGGAATCATGGTGCCTCTCATGTTGATGATGCATGGATCAAGCGCAAGTATGTCAGTGCTCTTATGCCATTTGAGCCCACGGATTTGAAAAGTCTCCAAGGTAGGCATAACTACCACCTTATGACATCCAATGAGGTAATGCAAGAAATGGCCGCTTTCAAAGTGGCTGCCAAGAATGCCGAAGATGCTCGTGCACGAGCTATGGGGATGCAAAAGGGGGTCAACATGGACTTAAAGACTAGTGTGATTGATCATGATGAGTATGCCATAGAAGGTATGGATTGTCCCGAGGATATAAAAAGGATCCACGGACAATACCTGGCTATTTATGCTAGAAACTTTTGGAAAGACCCGGTCAAGGCTAAAGCTGAACTAGAACGCAAGAGTGGAGCTTACGGAAGAAAGGAAAATGGTCCCAAGCTAAGAACATGTTTCAACTGTGGAGACCGGCTGCACTTTGTAGCTGAGTGTCCATATCAAAGTAGGGAAGATAATGGAGGAAGACTTATTTTCAAAGACAAGTCAAAGGCTCCACACAAGAAACAGTTTGTAAAGAAGAATGCTCCTTTCAAGAAGCAACCAAAGATTGTTCTAGTGGCTCAAGAAGAATATTCTTCGGGAAGTGAAGATGAGGACAAGGATAATAGCTCTCAAGAGGTGGCTTCTATAGTCACCACATCTACATCAACATCTCTCTTCGACTCTCCAAACGAAAACGTCATCAATAAGAATGCTACTTGTCTCATGGCAAGAAGTTTAGAGGTAACTACTTCAAACTCTTCCTTTCCTAAGGCTATGATTGACATGGATGATCCTACTAGTCTTAAGGTTAAAGAAGAGATTATTGCTTTGGACTATTTCTTCACTAACTTGCAAGGTGAGCACAAAGTATGTTTTGAGGCTCTTATGGACCAGCTGCCCCAAAATGAAGCTCTTCTTAAAGAAAAGGGCAGAATTGAAAGGGAGGATGCAATGGAAATTGCATCCTTAAAAAATGCTCTAGAAGAAGAAGAAGAGGCTCGGGTTTCTCTTGAAGAGAGGCTTGAGTCCATTGAGGAGTCACATGAAGAAATAGTGGCTAAGCTTGTTAAGGAACGTGACAATGTAGTCGCCAAAGCAAAGAAGTTAAAGAAGGAAAAAGATTGACTTTGGGACTGCTCATGATAGACTCTCCGAGGAATTGGAGAAACTTGACATCGCTCACAAGGCGTTGAAAAGCGATTTCTCCATTCTCAATGAGTCACATGATCAGCTCCAAATTCGATTGGCCAAGTATGATGTTCCTAGCACATCCAAGTCAACATATATTGACAAGGAAAATGCTAGTTTGGAAGAAGAATTTGTCAAGGACATCACTCCCAAAGATAAGGGTGTTCTTGATGAAGTTCTTGGCAAGCAAAGGTCAAATATTGGTAAAGAGGGACTTGGGTATGTCACCAAGTCCAAGAAGAAGAAAAACAAGAAGAACAAGACCAAGAATGTTCAATCAAAGACAAGCACCGCTGAGAAGAATGTCACAAAAGACAAAACTAACAACATTGGTTTTGCAGGGTCTCACAATCCAAATTATGAACTCTTTTGTGATTATTATGGCGATGTTTATGCTTATTATGTCGGTCCTTTTGATGAATATGTTGCTTGGTATATTTGGGTTCCAAAGACCCTTGTTACTAACATGAGAGGACCCACTGAAAAATGGGTACCTAAAACCAAGAAGTAATTCTCTTGCAGGGCTATGCTTCCGGTGGGTCGAAATGGGTGTTGGATAGTGGATACACTAGTCATATGACCGGAAGCAAGGAGATCATCACAGAGATGCGTCCCAATCATTATAATATTACAGTCTCCTACGGTGATAAGTCTAAATCTCAGGTATTGGGTCTTGGCAAGGTTGTGGTTGCCCACGATATATCTCTCGTGGATGTCATGCTTGTTGAGACCCTTGGTTACAACCTTCTTTCTGTTTGTGCCCTTGGCAAGATGGGATTTTCTGTTTTCATTGATGATGATTTGGTGGTACTCTTGTGGAGCAAGTGTCGCTTTCGTTGGGTACGTCGAAAATGACCTATATGTGGTGGACTTTTCGGGGAAAACCACTTCGGGTACGATGTGCCTATTCGGAAAGGCCGACGTGGGCTGGTTATGGCATCGTCGTTTAGCCCATGTTAACATGAGAACTTTGCAAAGTCTCCACAAGGGTGGCCACATCCTTGGACTAAAAGACAATGTCTCCTTTGCCAAAGATCGTGTTTGCAGGGCTTGTGTTGAAGGCAAGATGCATGACTCTCCCCACAAGAGGAAGACTATTGTGTCTTCAAAGAGGATCTTGGAACTACTTCATGTGGATTTATTTGGTCCTCCATCTCATGCCAGTCTCGGCGGGAAGAAATATTGCTTGGTTATTTTTGATGATTACTCAAGATATACATGGGTCTATTTATTCAAGCTAAAGAGTGAGACTCAACAAATGGTCATTGATTTTGCCAATGAAGTTCAACGTCAACACAATGTTCCTATCTTGGCAATAAGAAGTGACAACGGCTCCGAATTCAAGAACTACACTTTGAATGAGTTTCTAAGTGAAGAGTGGATTAGACATCAATATTCCGCTGCGTACACCCCTCGACAAAATGGTGTAGCCGAGAGGAAGAACCGCACTTTGATGGATATGGCAAGATCAATGTTGGCTGAATTCAAGTCTCCTTACAGTTTTTGGGTTGAAGCCATATCCACCGCTTGTCACTCATCTAACCGGCTCTACCTCCAGAAAATATTGGACAAGACTCCATATGAAATACTTACCGGTAACAAGCCCAACATCTCATACTTCAGGGTATTCGGGTGTGAGTGTTTCTTTCTTATCAAAGGTGTCCGCTTGTCTAAATTTGAGTCCAATGCTTTAGAAGGTATTTTTCTGGTTACAGTGCCGAATTCCACACTTATAGAGTCTACAGCAAGCTCACCGAGATTGTTGTAGAATCTTGTAGTGTGGAGTTCGATGAAAATAATGGCTCCTATGTACGGCAAGTTGATGTTTGTGATGCAGATGTTGAAATACCTCAAGATGCCATAAGAAGAATGGGCGTGGGATTTTTCCACCCCATTG
The DNA here is from genome assembly GCA_030063025.1 of Avena longiglumis. Taxonomy (NCBI): domain Eukaryota; kingdom Viridiplantae; phylum Streptophyta; class Magnoliopsida; order Poales; family Poaceae; genus Avena; species Avena longiglumis. The sequence goes on along the minus strand of CP125976.1, from coordinate 49,360,083 downwards.
AGGAACCCCTTGTGGAGGATTGGGAAGGACAATGCTCCACTCAAGTGGAGCCCTCATCAACACAAGAACAAGAAGCTCCTACTGCTGGAGAAAACTCTGCACCAACACCACAACTTTCTGAAGCTCATCAGTCTCCTGGACAAAATGGTAGTCCTAGGCCAGACTATCCGCCCCCTCCAAGGGGCGGACAGTCCGCCCCTGGCACTCCAACTCGTCCCAGGGGATCAGGAGAAGAAGATATCAGCCAAGAAGACTCCAGGACGGATTCTCCGGTCCCCGAGGGCGGATTATCCGGCCCTGGATCTCCCAGCCCTGTCAGGCAGTCTCAGGAAGAGGAAGTTGTAGCCACATCTCCCTGGCCGTATAGTCCGGCCCCACCAAGGGGCGGATTATCCGGCCCTGAAGAAAATGTTCAGCAGCAAGCTCCTGTTGTCAACTTAGATCAAGATCAAGGGCAAGGTAGTGGACTCGATAAGGATACAAATGTTGAAACAACTCCTTCTAAAAACAATAAGGACATTGAGGCTCGTCGCAAGGCTCGTGCTGATCAGAACCTTGAGCTAAGGGGTCACACTCTTGACAAGGTTGTCAGTGATCTACGAAGAAGGGTGTCTACTAGAAGAGAACTTGCAAGCTTCTGTGATCATCATGCTCACATTTATATGGTTGAACCAAAGAAGGTCTTTGATGCACTTGAAGATCCCGGTAGGTGCAATGCATGAAGAAGTAAATAACTTCGAGCGCAACAAAGTTTGGAAGCTTTTTGAGAAACTAAAAAAATGCCGCAATGTTATCGGCACCAAGTGGATTTTCAAGAACAAACAAGATGAAAATGGCATTGTTGTGAGGAACAAAGCAAGACTCGTGGCTCAAGGATTCTCTCAATTTGAAGGAATTGACTTTGGTGAGACTTATGCTCCTGTGGCACGTCTTGAGCCATCCGTATCCTTCTTGCATATACCGCTCGTCATAATTTTAAATTACAACAAATGGATGTTAAGAGTGCGTTTCTTAATCGTCCACTACATGAGTTGGTATACGTCAAGCAACCCCCGGGTTTTGAGGACCCCAATTTTCCGAACCATGTCTACAAACTCGATAAGGCGCTCTATGGCCTTAAACAAGCCCCACGTGCGTGGTATGAGCACCTTAAAGAGCTTTTGTTAGACCGTGGGTTCGAAGTTGGGCAAATCGATCCCACTCTTTTTACTAAGAAGGTTAATGGGGAGCTTTTTGTATGCCAATTATATGTAGACGGCATTATTTTTGGCTCTACTAACCAAGCTTTTAACGATGAATTTTCAAAGCTTATGACTGATAGGTTTGAGATGTCTATGATGGGTGAATTGAGGTTCTTTATTGGATTTGAGATTAAACAACTTAGAGGGGGAAATTTTATTAATCAAGCTAAGTACATCCAAGACATGCTCAAGAGGTTCAAGATGACGGATCTCAATGGCGTTGCTACTCCAATGCAAACAAAGTGTCATCTTAAGCTCAATCCCAAGGGTAAAGACGTGGACCAAAAGGTATACCGATCCATGATCGGCTCTCTACTTTACCTTTGCGCATCTAGGCCCGATATCGTGTTAAGTGTAGGGGTGTGTGCAAGGTACCAAGCCGCTCCTAAAGAAAGACACTTAGTGGCGGTCAAACGAATCTTCAGATATTTGGTTCATTCCCCAAATTTTGGGTTATGGTATCCCAAAGGTTCAAGTTTCTCTCTATGTGGTTACACTGATTCATATTGGTCTGGTGACAAAGATGATCGGAAATCAACTTCTAGTGCATGTCAATTCTTGGGCAGGTCTCTAGTGTGTTGGTCTTCAAAGAAGCAGAATTGCATATCACTCTCAACCGCCGAAGCTGAATATGTTGCTGCTGCAAGTGCTTGTACACAGTTATTATGGATGAGGCAAACTTTAAAGGAATATGGTGTCAATTGTGACAAAGTGCCTCTTTTATGTGACAATGAAAGTGCTATCAAAATTGCTTATAATCTAGTGCAGCATACAAGAAAAAAAACATATTGAGATTCGCAACCATTTCATTCGGGATCATGTTGATCGTGGCGATATTGCACTATCCTTTATGAGCACGAAGAACCAACTTGCTGATATTTTCACAAAGCCTCTTGATGAAGCAAGATTTTGTTATTTGGGGAATGAGCTAAATATCATAGATTCAAGGAGCTTGGCTTGACTACCCTTGCACACTCACTTACTCTTTTTCATTTATTTGGTTTAGATGCGGGCATAGACATAGGGGGATAGTGGTCCTAATTGATTGGGCTAACCCTCCCCCCATAATGCCGAAAGCAAGACAAAATCATTTCTCTTAATATCATTTTGTGATATGTGGGTTATTGATGAGCATTGGTTTTGAACTCAAGATACATCTTCGCTGTGTCATGCCATGCTCTCCAACATGGTGTCTTCGGCCACCGCTCTCTGCCCTGAGAAGAGTTGGTTTCTAATGGCTCTCTTTGGATTTTCTTGCATATATTTTGTTCTTATGGAAAACACACCCAACTTTGGCGTTTGTTTGATTTGTTCTTGCAACTTTGGGTGTGTAGTACCATCAAAGTTTGTTAAGGAGGTGTGATCTTCTGGGACGTTAGCATCGCTCTTCTTCCTTTTTGGCGTTTTGGTGCCAAAGGGGGAGAAGTAGTTCTATTAGGTCTCGCGGATTTGCATGGGTCGGGCGACGGGCGCAAGCACTTGTCTCTTTTTCAGTCGTTTATTTGCTTGCTTGTGCCCTTTTAGCGTGAACTTATTTGTTATTTGTGATTGGTTTATGTAAGACTCTGTCGTGCTTTACTTTGTATGGACCTCTGGAATTCTATATTTATATTGTGGATCTACTCTTATGGAATTATGGATTTATCTATGGAGTCTGGTATTCTACTTGATGGCATAAGGAATCATGGGATTATCTAGTGTATGCATCAATATTGTGGGATGTGCTTGGAGCCTGACAGTCTCATTATTTTATTTGGCTATATTCACATCCAGGTGGTATGACCTTGTTTCCTAACTCACCTTGTTTTAATTGTCCTTGCTGAAAGTTGTGTACTCTTTAGTGTGTGCATTTGTATTCAAATGCAAATTATAAATATGCACACATCTAGGGTGAGCCTCTTTCAATTGGTGTAAGGTGTCGTTAGTAGGTCTCTTTGCAAATCCTGATATTGTCATCTAACACCAAAAAGGGGGAGATTGAAAGAACATTTCATAATCCCTAGTGTTTTCTATGTTAGATAACAATATAAGGATTATTTAATGTGTGTTGAAGTGCTGCAGATCTTCATTGAAAAAGGAAAAGGAAATCTATTTTTAGGGGCGGATAATCCGCCCCCCGAGGATTTTCACCAAGTCTGGACCTACGTCGCTCTCTGTATGGGGGGCAGATTTTCCCCCGGACTTTTCGGCTCAGGGGCGGAGTTTTTACCTAGGCCGGATAGTCCACCCCAAGAGGGGGCGGATAATCCGCCCCTCGAAGAATTTCACCAAGTCTGGACCAGCGCTCTCTCAGATGGGGCGGACTTTCCCCAGAGTTTCCCAGGCGAGTTTTTCCAGGAGGATAATCCGCCCCTAGTAGGGGGCGGATTATCCGCCCCCAAACTTCTTCAACGCCGATCTGGCGGGGTATTTAAGCCTTTCCCTCCTTCCAGACCTCTTGGTTCATTCAAAAAAGTCAAGATCTGATCTACAACCTTCATCCAAGAGAGCTCCACCTAGATCCACCCAAAGACCCCGTCCCTTGGGGAATCGAAGGAGGAGGACTCGATCTTCAACAACTGCAGTAAAGCACTTCATCTCCTCTCCATTAATTTGGAGAATCACCGATCTAGTATTTCTTGCAAATGCCTAGATCCTTGTTTTGTTTATATTGATAAACCTTGTTCTTGTGACAGCGTGTTGTCATCTCGGGAGCGCCCAATTCAGTTGTGGGTGTGTGCCCCGGTAGAGTTGTAAAGGCACCGATTCCCGCCTCGAAGGGTACCAATAGTGGAGAAGGTGGATCAGGCCTTTCGTGGCGAGATCCATCGGAGAATAGGATGAGGCCTATTGTGGCATGGTGGTCTTAGAACCGCCCACCCCTCCAACACAGATGTACTTCCCTTAACAAGGAACTACGGTAAAACAAATCCCTGTGTCTCCGTGTGCTCCACTATGGTTCCCTCGCTCCTCTCTTTACGTGCTTAATAGCTAGGTTTGCATATAGGGAAATTCTCGTAGTTGCATATCTAGAGAATTTACTTTGAGTCAAGCCTAAAATTGAAAAAAAAAACTAAAAATTGAGTAGCACCTATTCACCCCCCTCTAGGTGCCCATACGATCCATTTCAGAGAGCAAGTAAGAAAAAGGATAAACATAAATAAAAGCATAACCTTGATTGATTCTCTCAACTTACTCACATAAAAACATAAATATAATTGATAGATTTACATATTTGGGATTGGTAATCATGAGCATGATTTTGTATAGTCTTAGTTATATGCACTCATCTCAACTTACTCACATGTGAAATAGAGAGTCTTCTTTAAGGCCAAATGAAGAACCACAACAATTGCAAATACATAAAATTCATGCCAATATGCAACCTACTATAGGTTGGAAGATGATATGTATGCATGATTAAGAGATACTTGTTACCGAGATATCATTGGTGTGATGAAGTAGATAGGAGTTTGTTAACCATCCTAGCTTGTCTCTAATTTTCATTGAGTCATCACTTCTTCCTTATGAAAGAGACAAGTATCCAATGCATCTCCGATGTACCTAAAACAAATTCAAGTACAATATGGTCCCCAAACTTATTGGGTCCAAAGTAGTTAGACAACTACAATACATAGAAGAGTCTCCACATAAATATGTACATATTGATATGAAATTGAATTTTATGCACAACTTAGCTGATGGGATTTGGTGGATTTTCCCCTATATATTGGATCAAAGAAAGCACACATGCCATAATATGAACATATAGTAAATATGTGCGGTGACCCAGCATACCACTGCATGTGTAGTACACTATAGTCGTTGACATGACACTCACAGAACACCGTTCTGTAAATATCACATCCCTCAGAGTGGTACAACAGAAACATTGCGGGTCCATATTACAAACATTCACACATTATTATTATTACAACACCAGAAGTTCAAGACTTCAAAAGGTTCAACTTACAAACCAAAATATAAAGTGTTTAAGCGGAATTTAAAAGTAGCAACTCCAACTAGGAGTTGAGCTCAGCAGCTTATTCTATAGAGTTCATGCTGCTCGGCTCAGATGGTTACTACTAACTAGGATACTTAGTTGGATTCGTTAACGTCGACACCATAGCGGATTTCGTAATCCACTCCTTCAACACCTCTGGACAGATCAGGTTCCTCGTAGAACACATCTTCTTGACATTCGTCTACATACATTGGCACGTCTTCGGGATCCTCAGAGTCTAAGCAAGGGATCAAAGGAAAGGATGAGTAGCAGCGTTACCCAACAAGTTCATTATATGCAAAGTGGGAAGTTTGATGCTCTAACTACCACCTCGGATTATAAATCCTTGATGCAACTTTTGTAAATCTATCTGTAAAGATTGATTTTAGTATGAAAATCTATGACCATCAGCCTTCACAGGTTGACCAGAACTTTCATGGAGTTCCTTTCCTGCCGCGTTCGTAGCTCCTTCCCGGAACAGGGAGTAACAAGTTACAATTCTTACACTCTGCAGAGGCGCATTACTTTACCCATGAGAGATCAACTCCTTGTTGCACAACTGGGCGTACTTTCCCGTCCACAATTCCATGATGTGGGGCCCAGTAGTTGGTCCAAGCCAATCACTGCCCCCTTCGCGACCTCGCATGCCTCCTTGGTGTACACCATGCCCACATAATGAATTACGGCAATGGTTTGTACAAATCGTTAGATGCCAAAACTATCGTGGGACGATGAGGGTTCCCACCCGTATGTTGCATATCCTCTACGAATTACCAATTAATATGCACGCTACGAGGATAACAGCCACGAACTGCACATCCGGCTTCATGCGAGAGGAAGAAGATACGGCTGACTTCTCTGTCCCATTCCAAATCTCATGGCTAACGCGTAATATACGACGCTAGAATCACTTATGTCAGGGGTTATTAAGTCCCTAATTGATTATCATCATTGCAAATAGAACACTAAGTTCTATTGCTCCATTTTTATCATCACTTAGGATGATATCTATGATTTCTTTATTTGTGGAAATAATATTTTGTTCCTTTATAGCATAAATGATAACACATAATTTGCAAATACGTTAATAAAGACTCTTCAAAGGACATGAGAAAGTGATGAACTTGCCTTCTGATGGCAAGGTAGTGAAGTCTGATGCTTGCACTGGACCTTGAGCTTCTATGTCTACAAAAACCTCATTATTTTCCGGTAAGAACAATATTTAAAGAAGCAAAATGATTATGCAAGTAATGTAATGCATTATTTAATTTGATATGCTATCTCCCTATTAGTATAAAAAAGTCTTTTTAATAATAAAGGATTTATAAATATTTCTTTTTTACTATTTATAACATGTATTGAATTATTTTATTTTATTTTCCTTTTATTTGACTCTTATTAATTTAATAATTCTTTTAAGAATTATCACTTATATATTAGAAATTGTTATTAAATATTTGTTTAGTATTTTTTAAAGTGATTTTTATCATCTTTCAATAATTTTGTAAAATTCCATAAGGAATATATGAATTAAAAAATTCTTAATAAATTTTAAATGTCTAAAATTTTATATCTTAATTTATTTGGATAGTTTGGATTTTTGTGAATCCAAAAATATTTTATTTATAATTTTTGGACTTTTATTTTATTTTCTAGAATTTAATTAAGTTCAGGGGTATTTTGGTCTTTTCCTATTTATTAAAACAGGCCTTAAAGGTTTTTGGGTTGGTTTAATCTTATTGGGCCCTAGCGGCCCATTAGTCATAATCAAAATAGCCACCCCGAAGGGTCTGGCCCAACTCAGCCCACTCCTTGTTGCCTCTCTCCCTCGAGCTCACTCCCCTCCTCCTCTGCCCCAGACCCCATGGTTGGTGATATCGTCGCCGGCGATTCCCGCCGTCGTGGGCTCTTATGGTCGCCGCCGTGGTGCAGTAGGAGGTTGTCGACTACGCCCATATGTTCTATCCAACTGGATTTGAGTATGGGGCTCTCCTGCGATGGATCGATGCCGTTCCGAACCCTAGGGTTTGGGGGTTGGCGTGGATCTTGGTGCTACCGTTGCCGTCGTGCGTCGTGGTGATTCACCTCGCCTCTGGGCATGGTCATGGTAGCTGTCGTGGCGTCGTATGGGTTGCAGCGCCCCCTCTGGGGTGCTCCCCGTGCCGCCATGGTCGTCGGCCACCTCTGCTTCCTCTTCTAGTCTCCAGCGAGGACCTTTGGTGAGTTCTTTTCCTCTCCCCTTGTTCTTTCTATGCTCGTTCATCCTATGCTAGATGTTGGAAGTGACCTCTCTAGTTATTGTCTTGTCCTGATTAAGATGATTTATTTCATTTAGGGTTCTTATCCTGTGGTTGATCATATACTGGATGAATTAGATCATGTGTGGATGATCTGTAAGCATGCTAAATGGTTATTAGCCTGAGGCTTGTTGCTTGAGATGAACTATAATGGTTCTGGTGGCTTATTAGATAATTTTATGCTTGGATTGCATATGATTCATATGGTATAGTTGCTTTGGAACCAATGCTTGGTAAACACAGTGACTTGATAACTTTCCACTGTCATTTCTTGGTTTAGGATCATGGTTATGGTGTGATGAAATCACTGTCTTAGTGCTGTTGGCTTAGAAATTAATATGTGGTTTGAGATCACAATGATCTAAAATAGTAAAGATAAACATTGGAATGTTTTAATTATGATTCCTGACAGGAAAATGATTAGTAGATTGATTTGTTGAATCTGTGATGATTGGATGTTTATCCTGATTCATGTAGAATTGTTCTTGTGACACCATCTGAAGGGAATATGCCCTGAGAGGCAATAATAAAATGTTTATCATGTGTATTCCATGTATATGATAGATGTTTATTTTGCATGCTATAATTGTATTAATACGGAAACATTAATACATGTGTGTTTAATAAACAAGTAAAATTCCTAGTTATGCCTCTCTCAGAAACTCGTCCGTTGATTAACAAGATGATCACGGTTTCCTGATCATAGACATTGGATGTTGTTAATAACGAGATCACAACATTAGTGTAATGGTGTGATGAACATTCATCCGAAGTATAGCATTATGATCAAAGTCATTGAGTTTATATTGCTATAAACAAACTACTGAGTAGTCCTAATCCTTAGACCATGAGATCATGCCAATCACTAACACCTAAGAGTTTCTTGTTGACATCAAACGTCACTCAGAATCGGGTGATTATAAAGATGGCTTCAAAGCTACTAAAGTGTTATGTTTAGAGTCATGGATCAAGAGGGGAATTGGTTCATCCCGATGACGGATAGATATGCTCTGGGCCCTCTCGGTGATATCACATTGGTTAGCTTACAAGCAAGTGATTTGATCACTAGAATGTTATATCACGGGAACGAGAAAAGAGTGCATGTCAGTAACGAGATCAAACTAGGTATGGAGATACCGATGATCGAATCTCGGACATGTAATATATCGTGAAACAAAGGGATTAAGATACAAGCGTAAAAGGTTCCGACGATCACAGGAAAAGTCATTGTTGAATGTGTGGGAGTCAAGATGGATCTCGTGTCCGCTCGATTATTGATCAGGAGAAGGGTCTCGATCATGTCCGCATTATTCGCAAACCACAGGGTGACACACTTAAGGGACACTAGCATCGAGTTGGAGCAAACGTTTCATGCCGAAAGAATAAACAAGCGCAGGAATTTATTTCACTAGATACCGAAACAGGTTTTCGGGTGAAATTGCATAAAGTGGTTATGCATGTGAAATGGAATTCTAGCAAGGGGTTATTTGTGAATGTTTGTCATTAAAGTAATGGACAAAATTCTGAATAAAATAAAAGAGTTTTATTTAATGACAGTTTGCATTAAATTTGGTGAAAATTTAATGGGAATTTGAGTGGACTTTTGAGTGGAGAAAATTGAAGGGACATTTTGTGAGTGGAGTGTCCACCCACATGAATGAAGGAGGGGAGGGGGCAGCCCCCATGGCCGGCGGCCACCCCCTTGGGTGCCCCTCCTCCTATAAAGGAGCCCTCCTCTCACTTGTCTCTCACACCTCCTCGTGAAGGATCTCTCTCCCCTAGAATTTATCCCCATGGTCTCGGACTAGCGAGATACATGTTCTGTGGCTATTCGGCAATAAAGGGTTGTGCTTCCTGCATCATTTGGCGAGCGAGGCGGAGGTTGCCCGGTGTCTTGTACGTGTGTGCAAGCACGGTGCGCCACGCTTTGGCGCTAGGACTTCCTCTCGATCTTGAGATCGGCAAGAGATCGTCTACATCAACCACGAGTTGAACTCGTTAAGCTTTATCGGTCTTCAAGGGTATGTTCTCACGATATACATCCCGTTGTTTGTATCTAGTAGATAGATCTTGGTACATAGTTCCCATCGTAGGAAATTTTTTGTTTTCTATGCTGCGAACCCTACAGTGGTATCAGAGCCAGATCTATGCGTAGATGCTTTACACGGGTAGTATACATATGCGGGCGATGATGATCATGTTGTTGCTCCTTTGTTGTAATTTTGGATATTGGTGGCATAGTGGGATGAAGCGGCCCGGACAAACTTTACATGTCCTCGCACATGAGACATGTTCCATGCTTGACATGCAACTAGTTTGCATAAGTGGCTAGCGGGTGTCTGTCTCTCCTACTATAGTCAATATCTATTTTGCAACGAATTGTCAACAATTTGGTTATCCTCGTTGTGGTTCATGTTCGTAGGTAAGAACGGTTCTATCTCGAAAGCCCTAAGCCACGTAAAACTTGCAATGGATAAATTAGAGGCGTCTAGTTTAGATTGTTGCTGGGCTAGTGTTATGGTATTGTGATGTTGTAAGTAGAAGTATGAGATGATACTCTTACAACATACATAACATGTAATCTCCATAGACCTTGGACTTACACATATAGGTACGATAGTGATCATACCACGGTGCACATGATAGAGATCATATGCGGGAACCATATCATTTCACTAATAAACATGTGATGTTTGATAGCATCTTATATTGCTTGTTTAGCGCTTTGTTAGCATAATAAGATGATCTCTCATTTAAATATCAAGATAAGAATGTGTTCTTCCTTTAGTATGCACCGATTATGTTTTCGTCGCTCCAAGACATCACGTGATGATCGGGTGTTCTTGGATCCACGACCATATTTCAGGTGTAAAACAGTTACACGCGCGAATACTAAGGTTCTAACTTGGCGAGCCTAGCATGTACAGACATGGCCTCGGAACACGGACCGAAAGGTTAAGCATGAGTCATATAGTTGATATGATGCCCATTTGATGCTCGCCTTTGAAGCTACATCGACTCACGTGATGATCGGACTTGGTGTAGTGGATTTGGTTCATGTAATCACCAAAAAGGCATGAGGGATGTCGTTTTTGAGTGGGAGTTCATTCGTAATATGGATTAGTTGAACTCAATCTATCATACACTTAGTCTAAACTTTACAAATTCTGTTGTAGATGGCACCACCTACTTTTAATTTCAATGTGTTCATGGAGAAAGATAAACTAGCAACGAACGGTAGCAACTTTACCGAATGGGCCATGAATTTGAGGATTCTCCTCTCTGCTGCACAAAAGCAATATGTGCTAGAAGCGCCGTTAGGCCCCCCACCTTTTGATGATGCCCCTGACGAGGAGAATAATGTCTATCAGACTCGTCAGGAGGACCACAACTTAGTTCATTGAGGCATATTGTATGGGCTAGAGCCGGAACTTCGAAAGCGTTTCGAAAATGGCAATGCTTTTGATACAATGGGTGAGTTGAAAATGATTTTCGATACACATGCTGCTGTAGAGAGCTACAACGCTTCATAAAAGTTCTTTAGCTACATGATGGAAGAGCACAACTCCGTTAGTGAGCATGTACTCAAGATGTCGGGTTACGCCGATAAGCTTGTGTCCTTGGGAATATCGATTCCCATTGACTTAGGCATCCATCGTGTTCTGCAGTCTCTGCCACCTAGCTATAAGAGCTTCGTGATGAACTATAATATGCAAGGCATGAAGAAGTCTCTCCCCGAGCTTCTACCAATGCTTAAAACTGCAGAAGTGGAGATAAAAAAGGAACATCAAGTGTTGATGATCAATAGGAACACTGGTTTCAAGAAAGACAAGAAGGGAAAACTGAAGGTAAGTAAGGGCGGCAAGCCTGTTGCCGTGCCTGAAAAGAAACCCCGAGTTGTACCTAAGTATAATACCGAGTGCTACTATTGTAAGGGGACTGGCCACTGGAAGCTCAACTGCCCCAAGTATTTGGCAGACAAGAAAGCCGACAAGGCAAACAAAGGTATATATGATATACATGTTATTGATGTGTACTTGACTAGTGCTCGCAGTAGCACCTGGGTATTTGATACCGTTCGCTAATATTTGTAACTCGAATCGAAATTGCGGAACAACAGCGACCGCTAGCAAGGGTGAGGTCAAGATGTGTTCGGCAATGGATCAAGCGTTGATGTGATCGCCGTCGAACGCTGCCTCTCCACTTTCCGTCGGGATTAGTTATAAACTTGAATAATTGTTATCCGTGCCCACGCAGCATGAACATTGTATCTGGATCGTGTTTGATGCGAAGTGGTTATTCATTTAAATCCGAGAACAATAGTTGTTCCATTTATATGAATGAAATCTTTTATGGTCATGCACCGATGATGAATGGTTTATTTCTTTTGGATCTCGATAATAACGTTACACATATTCATAATGTTGATGCTAAAAGGATTAAACTAAATGATGATATATCCGCATATATGTGGCACTGCCGTCTAGGTCATATTGGCGTTAAACACATGAAGAAGCTCCATTCGGATGGACTTTTTGAATCACTTGATTATGAATCATTTGATACATGTGAGCCATGTCTTATGGGCAAGATGAATAGAACGCCGTTTTCCGGTTCAATGGAACGGCGGCATTTATTGGAAATCATACATTCGATGTATGTGGTCCAATGAGTGTGCCACGAGGTGGATATCGTTATTTTGTTACTTTCACGGATGATTTGAGTAGATATGGTTATATCTACTTGATGAAACACAAGTCTGAAACCTTTGAAAAGTTCAAGGAATTTCAGAATGAAGTGGAAAATCATCGTAATAGAAAGATCAAATTTCTACGGTCCGACCGTGGAGGTGAGTATCTAAGTTACGAGTTTAACACTCACATGAAAGAGTGTGGAATTGTTTCACAACTCACACCTGCCGGAACACCACAACAAAATGGTGTGTCGGAACATCGTAATCGTACTTTATTAGATATGGTTCGATCTATGATGTCTCTGACGGACTTGCCGTTGTCATTTTGGGGCTATGCACTAGAAACTGCTGCATTCACTTTAAACCGGGCACCATCTAAATCCGTTGAAAAGACACCGTATGAATTGTGGTTTGGAAACAAACCTAAGCTTTCATTTCTTAAAGTTTGGGGATGGGATGTTTATGTGAAGAAACTTCAACCGGATAAACTCGAACCCAAAGCGGAAAAATGCATCTTCATAGGATACCCTAAGGAAACTATTGGGTATTCCTTCTATCACAGATCCGAGGCAAGGTTTTGTTAAGAATGGATCCTTTCTAGAGAAAGAGTTTCTCGCGAAAGGTGTGAGTAGTCGGAAGGTAGAACTCGAAGAGGTTATTGAACCTTCTCTTCAAAGTATGGCGAGTAGCGCAGCGCCGGAAGTTGTTCCGGAGTTGGCTCCACCTGTTGAAGAGGAAACTAATGATAATGATCATGAAACTCCGAAAGAGTACTACCGAACCTCGCAGTCAAGCAGACGTGCAGCTCCCGAGTCAGACGGAAATCCTGTCATGAATTTCATGGTTGATGAAAATGATGACCCTGCGACGTATGAAGAAGCGATGATGAGCCCGAATTCCAATAAATGGTTAGAAGCCATGAAATCCGATATGGAATCCATGTATGAAAATCAAGTTTGGAACTTGGTGGACTTACCTCACGACCGAAAGGCCGTGGAGAACAAATGGATTTTCAAAAGGAAAACTGATGCTGATGGTAATGTAACCATCTATAAAGCTCGACTTGTCGCAAAGGGGTTTCGACAAATTCAAGGAGTTGACTACGATGAGACATTCTCTCCCGTAGCGATGCTAAAGTCAGTTAGGATTATGTTAGCAATTGCTGCATATTTCGATTATGAGATATGGCAGATGGATGTCAAAACCGCGTTTCTCAATGGTAATATTGAAGAAGAGTTGTATATGATAGAACCAAAGGGTTTTGTCGATCCTAAGGATGCTAACAAGGTGTGCAAGCTTTAGCGATCCATCTATGGATTGAAGCAAGCATCACGAAGTTGGAATCTCCGCTTTGATGAGGTGATCAAAGAGTTTGGATTTGTCCAAACTTATGGAGAAGCTTGTATTTACAAGAAAGTGAGTTGGAGCAATGTGGCATTTCTGATATTATATGTGGATGACATATTATTGATCGGAAATGATATAGATCTTTTAAATGGTGTTAAAAGTTATCTAAACAACAAATTTTCAATGAAGGACCTATGTGAAGCGTCATACATATTAGGCATAAAGATCTATAGAGATAGATCTAGGCGCCTAATAGGGCTATCGCAAAGTACATACCTTGTGTAACACCCTCAGAATCGGACCTATGCAAGTTTTAGCGAAACCCGCCAAACCCGCATAGAAACGATTCAAAGGTGCCCACCAGGCACTGCAAGGGTGGAAACGAAGTAATAACATTACACAAATCCTCGATGGGACCCACAGCAGATAGATATACAACAACGACTCCAAGAGCCAAGAATAGACAATATACAAAGATCCAAATCACCTTGAAAACGATAGGCGTCCATACGGACAAGATGCAAATGGGGCTAGAGCCTCAAGAATAACCAATGGCGTCCATAACCCTGCCCAGCCAAGCCCGGGTAACCACGCTAACGATGTCGATCTCAAACTGCTTAAACAAAAGGGATGCCGACAAAGGGCAAAGGAAAAAGAGGAGCGTCGATCGAGGCCAAGACATATGAGGCTAGAATTCGGCGGTCCTCGCCTACATAGGTATGGTGGACTGAAGCGGCAGCGGCAGCATGCACTAAACAATCTATAGAGACTCGATACAACTGGCGCCAATCAGAGAGGGGTAAGATGGACCTATCCCGAACCAACCTGATCTAACTCCAAACAAACCCATCCTGGTATATCCCCCTCGAAACCAAACGAGGAAGTCAACCGAGAACTCACTCGTTGGCGCTTTATTCATTCGCTATCGTTGCAGCAATTACTAGTCGATTTAGATAATCATCCGATAAAGTAAGCGATGGGCACTTTTAGTTAACCATTCCGTTATAGTTACAACACTTACTAATCGATAAAAATAGCATGAGATAACCCAAAACCCAAAGCTTGTTGGTACTTTTATTCACCATTCCGCTAGTTGCAATACTTACTAGTCAGATACAATGGTCGCAAGCGACACTCCAAACAAGCAAATGTGGGCAGCATTATTTAGCCATTCCATTATAGTGAGGCTGATTACTAGTCATTATATAGTCAAATTTATAGCAATAAACTTTAGTTATGCTTGTCTATGGTCGAGATACTGTGCTCCAAGTCGTCCATATCCGCGACACGGCTTCGTAAAGTTTTTACGGCGGTGCACCAATAGCAACACACGCTCGATCGACCTCGGAAAACCAAATCAAAACCCAACGAGGCTTTCACGATGAACAATCACAGATCTGAAATATTTGGGGCCACCCTTAAGTAGAACCATAGCAGTAAGCTAGCTCAGACGGTCTCAAGGTTTGGGTGGACGGATGTGAGCGACTGGGAACCCGAAAGTGTGGCTGGGCTTGTCGACACCGCGTAAACGTGTCCCGATCCTAAACAGTACAGCGTGCTCCTCGCACAATTGTAAATACATAAGTAGCATGGCATAAGTATGTGATCGTAAATAAAACCTCAAACTAGTTTGTGGCCCCAAGAAATAAGACCGAATCAAGCTCGCTCGGGGTCCCATATACCTCCCGGATGTGGATAGCGCGATAAATCAAGGAACAGTATCAAGTACTCGGGGTCCTACGGGACAAGTGAGCGTCGAAACCAAATGTTATCTATCACCCACCGATGCCTCTCCTTACTTCAATTTTAGTTGTTAAACAGAATTTAAAGTGAACGAAAAGTAAAACTATGATCGGCTCCAACATCCAACATGCGGCATTACTCCAACAAATGTGGCACTTGACAACACGCAAAGATTGAGCAAGCGACTACGACGCTAAGTCCAACTATCTACCAAACAACAGGTAATAGGATGTGTCCAAGGCAATATAAGGTCTAGGGATATCACGACGAAAACTAGAGCATCGCAAACGTATAGCAATAGATCAACAGGAGGAAATAAATACTAGAAAAGTAAGATAGGTAGAAAGGGAGATGCTCACTGAAACATGCCGAAGGTTCAAACGAAGATCGGGGCGAAGCTCACATCAACTCAACGGCCTTATCCGCGAAGAAGCAAAACACTAGAAGAAACACCGGATGCAATATTTAATACTACGACAGAAGATCGGCATGATGCATGTATGATGTATGGCATGGCAAAGATGCGGTGCAATTAGGTCAGATTAAGCGGAACCGGGGTCCCGACAATTAGTCCAACGGTTCAAGTTATTTGTTTACCCCGCAATTTAAATGTTGTATTAGCATGGCAAAAGATAGCACCGGGTTCGCTACACAAATTTAAATGAGGCCAATATAAGGCTAGATTTTCCTGCATATGGGACCCATATTTAATTATGCAGTGAATCGGCATAAGGCCCCCAAACCATAGACAAGGATGCATGCATGAACAATTAATATGCAACAATTTATATAGTTGGCAAATTATAAAATAGGGTTCTCGGGTAAGGGTCACACATTGAGGGGTCTCGACGGTCTTGGGGTTCCGGGGTTCGGGGTCGGTCACAGGGTTCGACGGATCAGTCTCGGCGGGAACGTTCTCAAACGACGGGGCAGATCTTGGCGTTCGGGAGGAAGCACTTGGTCTGGCGTCGGGGCATCGGACTCGCCCGGGTCGGTGCCGTTCTTGTCGTCACGAAGGTCTTGTCGGGCCCGTGTATTGGGTCGGTCTTGGTGTTCCGGTCATCTTCGGGCCTCGGATCCGAGAGGTTCGGGGTCTTGATGTTCCATGAAGGCGGCCTTGTCGTCCGTATCCTCTTCGATGTCGAACTTGAGTTCCATGAAGTAGGACTTCGTGGCCCTCGGCGACAGCCCCTACGGAAGGTCTTGCGGTAGAGTCACACTTGACGGAGCCGATCAGGTGGGCTTGAACATCCCAACATAACTCCACAACGAGGACTGAAAGTTCTGCGGCTCATGGTGAACCATCCGGCAACGAATGGACACGGAACAGAGCACATGCACGCCGGTCGCCGGTGGCCATCTGGCCGGATGCAGAGGTCATCGACGCCGCGACGCCTTCAGGCAGATGGAGCTTCGCCGAGGGGCCCGGGGAGGGTGGCGAGCGGGGACGGAGGAGCAGGGTGGCTCGGCCGAGGCAGCGGCTCTCGCGGCGGCGACGCGAGGCAGCCAGGGTTGCATGCCACATGACGCTGCCGAGCGGCGAGCGATGAAAGGCGGCTGGGGAGGACGCGAGGCGTGTGAGCGAGCAGGCGTGGCGGCCAAGGGGCGGCTTCAGAGGGGCGGCGAGGAGAGGCTGGCCAGCGATAGGTGCAGAGAGGGCGAGGGGCAGCCATGGCGAGGTGGGAGGCGCCGGCCAGGAAGGCGGCGATCGGAGGAGACGCGGCCGAGGTTCGAGCGAGAGGCGGTAGAGGCGCCATGGTCATGAGGAGAGCCATGCAAGCGCGCAATGAGAGGCGGGAGGCCGGCCACGAGCAAAGGCCGAGAGGGGAGCCTGGGTCATGAGCCAAAGGGCGAGGTTGGAGAGAGAGGCGCCCGGTGAGGGAGGCAGAGAGGAAGGATGGGGAGGAGAGGAGGCCGCGGCCGAGCTAGAGGGGAGAAGGGCCGAGTGAGGTTGCGTGGCAGCGACGCGCGTGGCCGGTGGGAAGGCGGTCTGGGAGGTGGACCGTCCAGCCGCCAGGGTGGTGGTGGTAGGCCCACGCTGGTGGGGCAAGGAGGAGCGTGTGGCCGAGTGGGTTGTGTGTGTCGTGTCTTTGGGAGAGTGGGGTGAGAGAGAGTGGGTGGGACCGGTGATGTGGTGGGGGATTGGGTGAGGGAGAGATAGGGTGAGGTGGCAGCAGGTTATTGGTTGGGGTGAGGTGGAGGCCGGGTGTAGGTTAGTTGGTAGTCGTAGGTTTTGTTGGGGTGTTCAGGTGGCGATTTGAAAAAATGGGGTGGTCGTTCGGTCGACACGCCTGCTCACGCCTTCCGCTAAAAACAATTAAACTTTTTATTTGTTTTAAACGGGCCGTATGCAAACCGATAGCGGCCAAAATAATTAATCCGGAGAACCGGGCTTTGCGTTTGAATTAAGATGGGGCGTTTGGAAAACAAATCGGGCTTTGCGAAAAATAGTTTTATGCAACAATGCATGATGATGACGATGCAATGCACCAATTCAACGCGATTTTCTAGTAGTGGTTTTGCGGGATGCCACACCTTGATAAGATTTTAAAGAAGTTTAAAATGGAAAATAGTAAGAAGGGGTTCTTACCTATGACACAAGGCATGACATTGAGTAAGACTCAAAGTCCGGCTTCGGCGGAAGACAGAGAGATAATGGACAAGGTCCCCTATGCTTCAGCCATAGGCTCTATAATGTACGCCATGCTATGTAAAAGACCGGATGTGGCACATGCTATTAGTTTGACTAGTAGGTACCAATCGGATCCAGGTTCAGAACACTGGAAAGCGGTCAAGAATATCCTTAAGTACTTGCGAAGAACTACGGATATGTTTCTTGTATACGGAGGTGAAGAAGAGCTCGTCGCTAAGTGTTATGTCAACGCTAGCTTTGACACCGATCCGGATGACTCTAAGTCTCAATATGGATACGTATTTCTCATGAATG
Organism: Avena longiglumis; assembly: GCA_030063025.1. Taxonomy (NCBI): domain Eukaryota; kingdom Viridiplantae; phylum Streptophyta; class Magnoliopsida; order Poales; family Poaceae; genus Avena; species Avena longiglumis. The sequence goes on along the minus strand of CP125976.1, from coordinate 49,341,833 downwards.
ACGGAGCGGTTAGTTGGAGGAGCTCCAAACAACTTGTGGTGGCGGGATCAACAACGGAGGCCGAATATGTTGCTGCTCGGCTCCAGAAGCGATTTGATGAAGGAGTTCATATCCGAACTAGGTGTGGTTGCAAACGCGTTGGACCCAATGGTGATCTATTGTGACAACAATGGTGCCATTGCCAATGCCAAAGATCCAAGGTCTCACAAGCATTCCAAGCATATTAAGCGTCGGTTTCACTCCATCCATGAAAGCATGTCAAGGATGGAGATATAAAGATTTAAAATACATACGGATCTCAATGTAGCGTATCCGTTGACTAAAACTCTCCCTAGATCAAAACATGATCTACACCGAACTCCATGGGTGTTAGATACATCACAATGTAACTAGATTATTCTCTAGTGCAAGTGGGAGATCAAGGGAATATGCCCGAGAGGCAATAATAAAATGTTTATTATGTGTATTCCAAGTATATGATAGATGTTTATTTTGCATGCTATAATTGTATTAATACGAAACGTTAATACATGTGTGTTTAATAAACAAATGAAAGTTCCTAGTTATGCCTCTCTCATAAACTAGTTCGTTGATTAACAATATGATCACGGTTTCACGATCATAGACATTGGATGTTGTTAATAACGAGATCACAACATTAGTGTAATGGTGTGATGAACATTCATCCGAAGTATAGCATTATGATCAAAGTCATTGAGTTTATATTGCTATAAACAAACTATGAAGTAGTCCTAATCCTTAGACCATGAGATCATGCCAATCACTAACACCGGAAGAGTTTCTTGTTGACATCAAACGTCACTCCGAATCGGGTGATTATAAAGATGGCTTCGAAGCTACTAAATTGTTATGTTGAGAATCATGGATCAAGAGTGGAATTTGTTCATCCCGATGACGGATAGATATGCTCTGGGCCCTCTCGGTGATATCACATTGGTTAGCTTGCAAGCAAGTGATTTGATCACTAGAATGTTATATCACGGGAACGAGAAAAGAGTGCATGTCAGTAAAGAGATCAAACTAGGTATGGAGATACCGATGATCGAATCTCGGACATGTAATATATCGTGAAACAAAGGGATTAAGATACAAGCGTAAAAGGTTTCGACGATCACAGGAAAAGTCATCGTTGAATGTGTGGGAGTCAGTATGGATCTCCAGGTCCCGCTACTGATTATTGATCGGAGAAGGGTATCGATCATGTCCGCATTATTCGCGAACCGTAGGGTGACACACTTAAGGACACCGCATCCTTGGAGCAAATGTTTCATGCCGAAAGAATAAACAAAGCAGGAATTTATTTCACTAGATACCGAAACAGGTTTTCGTGAAATTGCATAAAGTGGTTATGCATGTGAAATGGAATTCTAGCAAGGTTATTTGTGAATGTTTGTCATTAAAGTAATTGACAAAATTCTGAATAAAATAAAAGAGTTTTATTTAATGAGAGTTTGCATTAAATTTGGTGGAAATTTAATGGGAATTTGAGTGGACTTTGAGTGGAGAAAATTGAAGGGACATTTTGTGAGTGGAGTGTCCACCCACATGAATGAAGGAGGGAGGCAGCCCCATGGCCGGCCACCCCTTGGGTGCCCCTCCTCCTATAAAAGGAGCCCTCCTCTCACTTGTCTCTCACACCTCCTCGTGAAGGATCTCTCTCCCTCTAGAATTTATCCCCATGGTCTCGGACTAGCGAGATACATGTTCCTGTGGCTATTCGGCAAGAAAGGGTTGTGCTTCACTGCATCGCTGGAGCGAGGAGGCGGAGGTTGCCCGGTATTATGCGTGTGCGAAAGCACGGATGCGCTTTGCTTTGCGCTAGGACTTCCTCTCGATCTTGAGATCGGCAAGAGATCGTCTACATAAACCACGAGTTGAACTCGTTAAGCTTTGTCGGTCTTCAAGGGTATGTTCTCTACGGATATACATCCGCCCGTGTTTGTATCTAGTAGATAGATCTTGGTACATAGTTCCCATCGTAGGAAAATTTTTGTTTTCTATGCTGCGAACCCTACACCATCTTGGTATGGCACACAAGATTGATTCTTATTCATTGATTGGGTTGGTTTAAGCTTAAGACAAGCTTGGATTTATAAGATAAATAGAAATGTTCTTCTCTGAAATCCCTAAGACCAATGATGTTGGTCTGAGGCTTAGGGGTTTAGGCCTTATCTAATTGATTCATATAGATAGTCCTGGTAGTGGTACCAGCTATTGTTCTTGAATCAAAGCTTGGAAAAAATGATAGTAGGCTTGATCATTACATGGATCCAAAGGATTAGCTTCTAAGGTGCTACCCTTATCTTAGGGATGTGCCTAGAAATCAGATCTTAGCTATATTTGTGCTTGAATTGAAATATATAGCTTGACAACCAAATCAATGATGTTGTTTCGAGCTCTGGTTGGATCCTTGTACCTTGCTGTTTGTTTTTAGAGTTTAAAATATCTATGATGGATTCACCCCACTTGGGTGCTTTCTGAGAGGTTGTTTTATAAAACAACACATGCTTCTGTCTAGATATTATGATTATATCATGTGAGGGTTTTATGATGCTCACCACAAAATCTAATGATTATGGAGTAAGGTTGATGATGTTGATCTTGTTTTGCTGAGCTCCTGAGCTTGACCTTGAGCTAGCCTGCTCCTCCTAGCTCCTGTACTTGATCTTGATGTCCACCTGATCATTCCCCCTCCTTATGTTACCATCCTGGTGATGAGATCTAGGGCTTTGGTTGGTTTGGTTACTAGCTGTTGTGCTTGGTTTAGTTGCTGTCTAAGATGGCTGTTCTTGTGTGTGTGTGTGTGTGTGTGTGTGTGTGCAGTGTAGAGATGCACTAGTGCCTCTCCACGGCTGTGCTGATGATTTTGTGTGTTTGAGATGGGTTGTGGAGCTGACAACACACCACATGCATTTTGGTGTGTGTCCTGCCTCTGTGCTTGCTGTGCACTTGTGGATATGCTTTGAACTTGAGAGTTACTTTGATCTGATTACTTTTACCTGGCTAGTGAAATTTGCCCCTCCTTGCTGTCAATTTGACTTCTTGGCTTAAAATTTATGAAAGATGGATTCTTTCATATTGGTGAAACTTGCCCCTTTTTATAAATTTCTCAATGATGAAACTTGTTCAGTGCACCTCACTGACATGTCTGAGAGTAAAACTATTCTAACACTAACCTTTATTATTATTTTATTAGTGTTTGTTTTGCAGGTACAGATTTGAAGATGAAGATTTTAGTTTAGTTTTCCTTTCTAGGATAGTGAATGTAATCTTCTTTATTCTTTTGTAATTTTCATTTTATTATTTTGTAATCTTCATTTTATTCTTTTGTAATAAAGATTATATTATTATCAATAACGAATAATATTCTTTATTTATTTGCTATTGTGAAGTGTGTGGATATTTTTAATAAGTTACATTTTTGTAACTTATTTATTAAATGAAAATATGGAATAAGTTTTCATATTCTGAATTGTTTTCTTTAGATAAAATTTGAGTTATAATAATTAACTCTTAATTAAATCAAGATTCAAACCTTATTCCTTATTCATTTGAATTATAATTCAAACACTCAAATTTAAAATTCAAATTCATTTTCCAAAACACATAATTCTTCAAAGATCACATCGAAGTCTATAGCAATCATCCTTTAAGACTAAACCTAATCTCAAAGTATGAAAGAAACCTTGATCACTTTAGGTTTTTTATTTGGCGAAAAAATTTCCCACATTTTCACAGATGAATGCATGCAACATTCAAAATTCCTAAATCTACCCTTCGTTAGCTCCTAAATGCTGGGATGTTACAATATGCATGCACAAGGCTTCCAAGAACCAAAAAAGGAGATACAATTTGAACAAAACACCAAGTAGACCGAGATGTCACACACAAGAGTGTGGCACGACAAAAGGTGTCCAAATTGTATCAAAAAACCAATTCAAAACATGAAAGATCACAAGTTCAACAAATGAACTAGACAAAGTCCAAAGAGCAAAAGATTGACACGAACACAAATGCTCAAGGGTTTATCTCATTCTAAAAGGTCAACACATGAAACAAGGAATGAGATAAAACCAACTCCCAAAAAGAGAAAGGTTCCAACAAAGAAACCAAACTCTCCACACTTTTTATGATGGCACAAAATACCAAAACAAAGAGATCGAACTTCCAGACACATAAAACATGATATGGAACAAAACAAGAAGCATAAATATGAGTGTTCTAAATAATATAGGAGAGCTCCCCCATAGACAGTGCATTATGTAGGATTTTTCTTTTGAATGCAAAATGCACATAAATGGGATCATCACTAGTACCTACATTTAAATAAAACACAAAAGGATATCAATAAAATAAGAGGATCCACAAGAGGCAAGGAAATCTTGGGAGACAACAAAACATTTTATTGGCAAGAGATAGTACAACATTAAGCAAAGGCCAAAGTGAATATGATCAATAAATTCTACCATAGGATGGGATGAGGAGTTAACCATGGTGCATGAGGAATAAATGTGCCCCTTCTCATGGCATATGTAGCAAGTTCTTCTCTTTCCATATTTCTTCTTAGGTGAAGCCACAACTCGAGGAAGAGCTCGAGTAGTCCTTTAGGAAGAGGCCCATCTAACTTGAGGTAGAGCTTGAGGTCGCTTCCCTTGTTGCTTCACACTAAGAGGATTCTTATTTAATGGGCAAGATCTAACATGATGTCCTTCTTCCTTGCACTTGAAGCAAACAATGTTGGCCGGATTCTTGACTTGATCTTAGACATTCTTCTTGTTGTCCTTGTGCTTCAACTTGATAGTGGACTTGTTCTTAACATTAGAGTTGAATCCAAGCCCACTCTTGTCACTGGGGTATTTTTGCACGCTCAAGATGTGGTTGAGTGTGGCCTTCCCTTTATAACCCTTTTCAAGTCATTCTTCAAAGAAGTGACTTGAGCCTTGAGCTCTTTGATTTACTCTACATGGTTAGTGTCAACAACAATACTAGAGGAAGTAGATGCTACATTGTTAGAGCAACAAGGCACGGAAAGTAATTCATCACAAGATGTAGCAATGGCATTAGTGGATGAATTACAAGGACTAGCACATGGCAATATGAAACTTGGAGTAGAAGTAGTGTTAATGTCCACATGAGGCCCACTAGATGTTACCTTTGACACAATGGCCTCATGAGCTAACTTTAGCCTACCATGGGAGACTAGAAAATCCTCATGCGATCTTGGGAGCTTAACATGACTTTCTTCTAATTTCCCATAGTTGCTAGTTAGCAAAGCAAGTTGAGCCTTTAGCTCAACATTTTCCTTCAAAATAGATGCTTCACAAGAAATAAAGTTAGTGGCACAAGCATCATAATTAATTGCAAGAGGTGAGGCAAACTTCGAAAGCTATTTTGAGTAAGAGGCTTTAAGTTACTCATGTGACTCGGTGAGTTTGATGAGCTCACCCTTGATGAACCTAGAGCCATTTTCGAGGTGCTCAAATCCTCAAGGAGTTTAGCATAAGCAACTTGAATCTCATCATTTTTACTTTTGAGATCACTTGCCACCTCAAGATCTCTATCATGAGATTCCTTCACTCTAGACAGCTCTAGAGCAAAGGTCTCCTCAAGAGATTCCTTAGTGGTTTGTTCCTCTTCAAGAGCTTTATTTAGGTTTGAAATTATATTAGCATACTCACGATCAAGACTACCCATTTTATCAAAGTTGTTATCATGCACCACAATTTTTGTTTCTAACTTATCAATATGTTCTTTGCTCTTAATAGCAAAGTCCAAGATTTCAACGAAGTTAGAGCATGCAATATTATTCTTAACAAGGGCACGGTAAATAATCTCACCCTTTTCATATAAATCATCAATATCAAGCTCTTCTTCCACATTATCCACATCCTCCTCATCACAAGAGGTATTGGGTTCCAAAGTAGGAGTTACCTTTGAATCCCTAGCCATAAGGCATAGGTGGGTACTAGAAGAAGGTGAAGATGAGATTGCATTTATAGCACCATTCAAAACCTTGTCTTGGCCCATAGAATCTTCGGTTTCCTCTACATGATTAGCAACATAAGCACTAGAGGAAATAGAAGCATTTTTATCATGGCAACAAGACAACACAAGCATATCATCATGAGATTTATTCAAGCCATTTCTACATGATATGTAAGGACTATCAACACAAGCATGTAAGGAGTTAGTAGTGCTAGAAGTGTTAAAGTCCAAAGATAGATCACTGCAACTAGATAGATATGAGGGATTACAAATAGTAAGGACACTATCCATATTGCAATTTATATCACCACTCACCATATCATTACCTTGTGAAAAAGCACATGTTGGTGAAGTGGTAGAGGATGAGAACTCATCTCGACCAGAAGTGGAAGCAACATAATCATACTCAACAATATTGTACACAACATATTTACCTTGAAGTTTTGTCCATAACTCATGAGCGCTCCAAAAAGGAATGATTGAAGATGTAACTACATACCTCAAACATTAACAAGCACATTAGAATCTTGAGCATCGAGATATAAGTTTTTCTCATCCTCACAAGATAAATTTTCGAAATCCATGGGAGGAAAAACCTATATCTACAATACGCTCCAAATTTGGGTCCATGTCCAGAAAATGAATAAGCATACGAGTTTTCCATAAATCATAATTTGTGCCATCGAATATGAACATTTCATTGTGCACTAATACCCTAGCTGACATCTTTACTCTCAAGGCGGTGAAACAAAAAATGAGAGACCGGGCTCTGATACCAATTGAAAGGATACAAATGCCGCCTAGAGGGGGTGAATATGAAGTTTAAAACTTTTCCGAGAGTGGCTGAACAAAGGTGGAATTAAACTAGCGTTTACTTTGGCAAGCACAACATATAGAACAACTAGGGTTCACCTATGTGCACCAACAACTTATGCTAAGCAAGAAAAGCAACTATGTGATAGCAAGATATATATACTTCAAGCATGAAGGATATCACAAAGTAAGGTGCATAAGTAAGAGCTCGGGTATAGAGATAACCGAGGCACGCGTTGACGACGACGTTTTACTGAGTTCCTCCCGACATGGAGTACGTCTTGTTTGGAGAGGGGGTGATATCAAACCACCAACGCCACAAAAGGTCTCCCTTGTTCTCTGGTGAATCTCACCCCAACGTGATCGATCCACACTTCCACTATCGGTGCACTTGTCGGTGGCAATCCGGAACCTCTCACAAGGTTGGGGCACTTCTCCACAACTCAATTGGAGGCTACCAACAAAAAAGCTTGGGGAAAAATCCACAACTTAATTGGAGGCTCCAATTAATTCACAAACCTGCAACACAACCAAACCGTCTAGGGTTCCAAGAACCCAAGAGTAAAAAGCTTCTCAACTTTCACCCAATCGAATCCTCACCAAGAACTCAAACTGATGCACCAAATGCAATGGCAAGAACACAAGAAGTGCTCAAATCCTTCTCTCCCAAATTCCACCAAAACTACACAAGCTTATGGGGGAATTAGAGATGAAGAACAGTGGAGGAAATCCACAAAAGACTCCAAGATCTAGATCCCAATATGTTCCCCTCACTTAGAGGAGAGATTGATTAGTGGGGTTGTACATCTAGATCTCCTCTTTAAAATCCCTCAAGAATATGCAATAATCATAGGAGGGATTGAGGGTAAGAAAGCTCAAGGAGGTCAACAATGGAGGGGAAAACTTGCAAGAATGGTTAGGTATCCATTGGGAAAGAAGGGCCCCTTATATAGGTCCTCCAAAATCCAACCGTTGGAGATCTACAACAGACGGCCGGACATTACGACAGATCCAAGGTAGATTCCGATATGGGACATAGTATGGCAACCATACAACTGAAACTAGAGATTTGTGCGCGACACAGGAGTGTTCGGCGATTTCATCCTGGACATTCCGCCCAAGGCAAAACTGACAGAAATAACAAAACTAAAACGACCATAATTTTTGCATCCGGACTCCGACTTTGATGTTCTTGGGCTCGTTTCGAATATAGTAACAATATCTACAAGATCATGCATAAAACCATCATAGGCCACCAATGTAGGATAGAACCAAATGATTAAAGGTTTAACCTATCTAGAAAAGACAAACCGGTAAAACCTCCAATATTGAAAACGCAATAGAGAATGCATATGAACTGCTGATGAATTTGAGCTTGTCATGGATATTAACACAAGCTCTAGATACTATCATGGATAAGAACCAAGAAATATGATCCCAAGTATGCAAAGGTTTGAGCTCTCACCGAGGGATACGATCAAGTTACTCACTCGAGAGACCCTCTTGATAGTACGGTTACCTATCCTATAAACTGGTCTCCCCAACTAACACCATGAGACCGGTAAAAAAGAAACTCTATCAAGAACATACCTTTGCCTTGAGCATATTCCATTTGAGCTTGACGATAACGATTTTGTCCACCTCAAGATGGAACACCTTTTTTGATTGTGCTAGCTTGTTGAAGTCTTGCAAATTGCTCCCCCATACTCACTATGGGAGAGCTGTTGGGCCACGCAGAGATAAAACAAAAACTTTTCCTCTAACGTGGTGATCCCAAGACCTAGCTGAGGTAGAAGGCCACGAGGTTTACCACTAGACGCCATGCGATTACATCGATGTAGCGTCGATTGATGCAAAGCGATCCTCACGATCCGATCGTCCCGGTGCCGATCGCAAGACCTCTGGTATCCACACGCATAAGGAGGAGCACCGCGTAATCGCTAGGTTCGTTACGGCAGGATCTGTGGAGCTAGGGTTTCCAACACATGGAATAACCTAATCAACAACGATTAACCCTTCCGGGTTCGTGCTCCACTATATATAGGAGTGAACGTGGGCTCTCGCCATGACCCATTCACTAAAGCCCATATAAAACTAGTCACCGTGAGTCCAACTCACTAACTCGGCCCTAATCGGTTTAGGTCCAACCCAACCATATCATATGATTCGGATCCAATCCAACCTGCTCCCGCTTAAGTGTGTGACCCCTGAGCTCATGGCTACTTGGACACGATTAGAGTCCAACTCACAATCGATCAATCGGCTCCTAGCGAACATGCCGATTCCCAAGTACCAAAGAGTCATGACGACTTGCCTTCCAATGCGACTTATGTCCGAGTCCCTTTGCCTCACGATATACCTTGTCGACTATAGGCGAATATATGTCATCCCTTAAATAGTCCGACTCTTCTCGATCCGAGATAAGTGATTCACCCGACTAACTCTTAGCCGATCGCCTCGGTTAACACTTAACCGAGTCGCATGGCCATGCTTTCCAATCATATCTCACGAGAGGGCCCAGAGAATATCTCCGAGTGGAGGGCAAAATCCCATCTTGGTTATTCACATCACGCAGCTTGATTCTCGAATCCGAACTCGCCTTTATAACTGCCCCATGATGTAACCTAAGTCGGTGATCCTCAACTGACTATGCAACAACCTCGATCTAAGGATTACATTGATTGAGATATACAAATGACAACTTAGTTCGTTGTACCTCAATATGGGTCAATCCGACTCGCTAAACTCTTTAGCCTAGTCTGTAAGTTGGAATAGCATCTCCATGCCCATGACAAGTGGAACCGAGTCATCAAGCCAACTTTCACATTGGTCTAAGTTGTGTGTCCAAGACAACCTCAATGACCAAGGATATTTAGTACAAACAACATGAATGCATAGTTCCACAACTGAATCACATATTCAATGATACACATCGATGTTTATACAAGGACTACTTAATAACTTTATGAATACAATGGGAAATCTCATCATACATGATTGCCTCTAGGGCATATTCCCAACAGCCTCCCACTTGCACTAGAGTCAATCTTCCGACATCACATGTCTAAGCATCTAATGCCCATGGCTCTCGAAAGCGCCTCATGCTTTGGTCAGTAACGGCTTTGTCAACGGATCCGCAATATTTGCATCCGTGTACCTTGCATAACTTGATATCACCTGATCCACGAACCGCGAATCGATGGTACCGCATGAGTATGTGCTTGTTCTTCGGTGTTGTCTAGGTTCCTTGGCTTGTGCAATAGCACCATTGTTGTCACAATACACGCCCAACGGATTGGACGAGCCATGAACCACACCAAGATCCATGAGGAAATTCCTCATCCAAATGCCTTCCTTTGTCGCCTCCGAGGCAATATACTTAGCCTCTGTAGACGCATACGCCTCTTGCTTGGAACTTTTCCACCACAAAGACCTCCGCTTATAATAAACACGATCCGGATTGCGAACGAGAATCATCGTAGTCGAGATAACTTCATCCGTAACCCTTTACACTAAGTTCATCTTCACCACCATAAACCAAGAACATATCCTTAGTCCTTCTCAAGTACTTTAGGATATTTTTAGCCATTGCCTAGTGGATCTCTCCAGATCGACTGGTATCTCACAACACTTAGAGCATAGGAAACATCCGGCCTAGTACAAATCATGGCATACATGATGGATCCGACTACAGAAGCATACGGAATCGCACTCATCCTACTTAGCTCATCAGTTGTCGAAGGACACTGAGTCTTGCTAAGTTTTACACCATGGGACATCGGTAAGAACCCCTTCTTAGACGATTCCATGTTGAACTTTTTCAACACTTTGTCCAAATAAGTACTCTGACTCAATCCAATGAGCCTCCTTGATCTATCTCTATAGATCCGGATTCCGAGGATATATGTTGCCTCACCCAAGTCTTTCATTGAGAAACTACTTTCCAATGATTCCTTGGTTTCTTGCAACATCTGGACATCATTTCCAATCAGCAATATGTCATCCACATATAAGATTAGAAAATTTACTTTGTTCCCACTAAACTTCTTGTATAAACAAGAATCATGATCACTCTTGATGAAGCCAAACGATTTGACTACCTCATCAAAGCGAATATTCCAACTCCGAGATGCTTGCTTCAACCCATAAATGGATTTCTGAAGTTTGCATACCTTGTCAGCATTAGCCGGATCGACAAAACCCTCAGTATCATATACATGTCCTCGGTTAAATTTCCGCTAAGGAAAGCCGCTTTGACATCCATCCGCCATATCTCATAGTCGAAATAGGCCGCTATAGCTAACATGATCCGAACTGATTTAAGCATCGCTACGGCGATAAAGTCTCGTCGTAATCAACTCCTTGAACTTGTGAACCCCTTCGTGACAAGGCGTGCTTTATAGATTGAAACATTTCCATCCATATCAGTTTTCTTCTTAAAGACCCATTTGCACTCGACGGTCTTGCACCGTCTCGCGATCAACCAAGTTCCAAACTTGATTTTCATCCATGGACTTTATCTCGGATCTCATGGCTCCAAGCCATGACTCTAATCGATCCCACCATCGCTCCGAATAATTTGCTCATCATCATCTAACAAGAACACATCACGAACACTTCGTAATCTTGCCGATCTTCGTAGTACATTGCCGTCTCGCTCGCCACGATCTCAACCTCCAAGGTTTTTGCCGCTATTAGCCGATTCGCTATTAGCCGATTCCTCTCGAATTTCTTCGAGTTGCACCGTTCCCACTTACTCCCGACCGAGAAACTCTTTCTCAAGGAAGACACCGCCCGAGCGACAAACACTTTGCCCTCTTGTCGGTTGTAGAAGTAGTAACCCAAGGTTTCCCTGATACCCACGAAAATACATTTATCCGACTTGGCAGTAAGCTTGTCCGATCAAGTCGCTTGACAAAAGCTTCACAACCCCAAATCTTAAGAAAAGACAAACTCGCTTTTTGCTGTCCACATCTCATGCGGTGTCTTCTACCGATTTTGATGGTACTTTGTTTAGTGTGAACGCTTGCTTTCTAGACAATAACCCCAAAATGATAAAGGCAGATTCGTCTGACTCATCATTGATCGTATGTCCAACAAGGTCCGATTCCGCCTTCCAAACACCATTCCTTTGTATGCGTTCTGGCGGAGTAAGTTGAGGAACTATTCCACAACTTTTCGATGGTCATCAAACTCATGGCTCATGTACTCGCCTCCTCATCTAATCAAGAAACTTTATTTTCTTGCCGAGTTGATTCTGCTTCATTCTCGAATTCTTTGAACTTTTCAAAGGCTTCCGACTTATGTTTCATCAAGTAGATATATCCATACCTACTCAAATCATCGGTGAAGGTAATGAAGTACTCATAACCACCCCTGGTCGTCGTGCTCATTGGTCCACATACATCACTATGTACTAGTCCCAACAAGTCGGACGCCTTTCAACTCTTTGCAAAAGGTGTCTTGGTCATTTTGCCGAGTAGGCAAGATTCAGCATGTCTCGAACGACTCTAAGTCGAACGGGTTAGGAGTCCATCATCATGGAGCTTCTTCATGCGTTTCCAACTTATATGACCAAGCCGATGCCAAAAGTAAGTCATATTCAGATTTGGTTTCAACCTTTTAACATTTATGTTATAAACCGACTCACCATCAAGATTCAAAATAAATAACCAGATCTTGACGGTGCAAAGCCGTGAAACATATCATTCAAATACAAAGAACAACCATTATTCTTGATATTCGACTCATAGCCTTGACTCATCAAACATGAAGCGTAAATAATGTTTCGATCAGCAATCGGAACATAATAACAATTATTTAGTTCCATAATGAATCCTAAGGTAAATGAAGTTGCATCGCGACTTCCAACGCAGCAACTCTTGCTTTGCCGACTCGAATATCAACTCGCCTTGCTACTCCTAGTTCTTACTCGCAACGAGTTGCGTATGTGAATAATCGATCCGATCATACCCAAGAACTATTAGGTGCATCAAGAAGATATATGTCTATAACATTGCAAACAAGTGTACCGAGGAAGTCATACCTCCACTCTTGGCTTTGTCGGCCAAATACTTGTCAGTTCCTCTTCCAATGGCCATCCGCCTTGCAAGAAGCAAGTGGATCCGTGAAGGAGATGGCTTAGTCCCCGAGGAAGCGCTTGGGACAGGTCCCGAGCCCGCTTCCTCCTCGACTTAGCCTTCTTCTTAGTCCAAGAACTCTTCTTGAACTTAGCCTTATTCGCACCATCAACACTTGACTGGTGCCCTTCTTGAGATCCGCCGCTGAGCATCCCATGCAATTCAAGGAGCTTTATCCATACCATGCATGTGGTAGTTCAAATGAATGACCATATGCACTAGGAAGAGAGTTCAATTATATCCGTAGCGAACTCTTCGCTTATGGGATAGCCAAGCCTCTCCAGAGACCGCACGTAACCAACCATTTTGATCACATGCGGACTCAGTGGATCATCATCCTTAAGCTTGCAACTTAGCAAAGCCTGAGAGACTTGATACCTCTCAGTCTTCGCCTGAGCCTGGAACATACTTTTGAGGCTTTCGATCATATCGTAGGCCTCAACATGCTCGAACTGCTTTGCAAGTCCGGTTCCATGTGAGCAAGCATAAGACAGCTAATATCCGTGGACTCATCTTTAGCCCGACGGTAGGCATTGGTGGTCTGCGATGACGCATTCTCATTCGGCTCATCCGAAGTGGGTTGTCTAGGACATGGTCCTTCTTTTCTTGTTTGAGAACAATTCTCGATTTGATACCGCTTGGTAAAATTAGTGCCGTTCAGTTTATCTTTCTCAAGAATGGTTCTCAACGCAAAAACCGGATATCCGAGAGTGACTGCTACTTGGTGCCATGATCTACAATGTAAAATATGCAAAACACTTAAGACATGTATTCATAAAAGAGCAAGCATATTAAACATTTTAATATTTTATGCTCCCACTAGAACCAACACCCTCCGATGGTTTCTTAGTGATTCAGATCCTAAATAAGCAAGTCGGCTAGTGAGCTTTAGCATCACCGCTAGCCGCCAAGTGATCTAGGTAGACAACTCCTTGTCAATCGCATCTCATGCGACTCTGGACGGGTGGCATCACATGCCCCGCTCCCATCCGACTTTTCCCGAGTCCCACAACCTTGTGATAGACCCGCCTAGCTTACCGAGTGTTTCTGCAGAAGAGTCCGACGAACCCACCTAGTCGAAAAGAATTGGCAGCACCTCAATTTTATGAGCCCACTACCAAAAATGTCCGACTTGTGATGGTGCAAACACCAAGCGGAAAACCGACTAGACCTTCTTTGAGGGATTAAATTTTACCGACTATCTAATAGAGGTAAACCGAGACATAACAATAACACAAAATAAAGCAATTATAATGTGAAATGGTATGGCTCTCTTCATGGCGATCTCCATCTCCACAAAGCAGAATCCGACTCGTACAACTCTTGTCACTTGCCGTCTTACTCTATGTCGCCGACATGTACAACGCCTTGCATGCCTTCCGGTTCTCAAACAGCTACACTAGCTTAGTAAAGTAAATTACATAGAGAATCCGACACGCAGTCATACAATAAAATGACAAGACCTAGGCTCCGGGCCGACAAAAACCGTGATTCGCAGATCACGTATGGATTACACACATACATCACATGCACATGAACCATACCATTCACAACTTCCTGCAAAAACAAGTTATGCATAGATACAATATCTACCGCGTTAGAAACTCAACGACATCTAAGGCGCCACGACAGAAGCGGCGGTCATGGATTCAACATGGATTCCACCATCGTTCGATTCGATCAAACTTTTGATCTTCGATCACCGCTCGGATTTACGTGTCACGCTTACCCCGATGGCGGAAGCCGACGGTAGGGGTATGTCGCTCCACGACCTCAGTGATGATCACGGAAATCGGATCTACCATTCTCGAGTATAGTTGATCCAATCAACTTCATACAAAACCGATCTATCTCATAGATCGACCACCAAACAACACATAGATCTCATCTATAGCCTACCACATATCACATATGCGAGATCTCGAGCCTAAAACCGAAGCTATCGCCCGATACCACTGGGCCACGCAGAGATAAAACAAAACTTTTCCTCTAACGTGGTGATCCCAAGACCTAGCCGAGGTAGAAGGCCACGAGGTTTACCACTAGACGCGGTTGCGGATTACCGATGTAGCGCCGATTGATGCAAGGCATCCTCACGATCCGATCGTCCGGTGCCGATCGCACAAGACCTCTCGGTATCCACACGCATAAGGAGGAGCACCGCCACAATCGCTAGGTTCACGTTACGGCAGGATCAGTGGAGCTAGGGTTTCAACACATGGAATAACCTAACCGAACAACGATTAACCCTTCCGGGTTACTGCTCCACTATATATAGGAGTGAACGTGGGCTCGCTGCGACCCATTCACTAAAGCCCATATAAAACTAGTCACCGTGAGTCCAAATCACTAACTCCCTAATCGTTTAGGTCCAACCCAACCAGATCATATGATTCGGATCCAATCCAACTGCTCCCGCCTTAAGTGTGTGACCCCGCAGGCTCATGGCTACTTGGACACGATTAGAGTCCAACTCACAATCGATCAATCGGCATCGGCTCCTAGCAGAACATGCCGATTCCCAAGTACCAAAGAGTCATGACGACTTGCCTTTCCAATGCAACTTATGTCTGAGACCCTTTTGCCTCCCGATATACCTTGTCGACTATAGGCGAATATATGTCATCCCTTAAATAGTCCGACTCTTCTTGATCCGAGATAAGTGATTCACCCGACTAACTTAGTCGATCGCCTCGGTTAACACTTAACCGAGTCGCATGGCCATGCTTTCCAATCATATCTCACGAGAGGCCCAGAGAATATCTCTCCGAGTGGAGGGCAAAATCCCATCTTGGTTATTCACATCACGCAGATTGATTCTCGACCCAACTCGCCTTTATAACGCCCGCCAGATCAGCGTTGATGTAACCTAAGTCGGTGATCCTCAACTCGGACTATGCAACAACCTCGTGTCTAAGGATTACATTGATTGAGATATACAAATGACAACTTAGTTCGTTGTACCTCAATATGGGTCAATCCGACTCGCTAAACTCTTTAGCCTAGTCTGTGTAAGTTGGAATAGCATCTCCATGCCCATGACAAGTGGAACCGAGTCATCAAGCCAACTTTCACATTGGTCTAAGTTGTGTGTCCAGCACAACCTCAATGACCAAGGATATTTAGTACAAACAACATGAATGCATAGTTCCACAACTGAATCACATATTCAATGATACACATCAGATGTTTATACAAGGACTACTTAATAACTTTATGAATACAATGGGAAATCTCATCATACATGATTGCCTCTAGGGCATATTCCCAACAAGAGCCTCTCTTTTAGGCACACTATGGGATAGCCTCTCTTTTAGGAATATGTTTACATATCCATGATCACCATAATTATGGCAAGCCCCAAGCATATGATCTTCTAGACATGGCACATCTTTATCTTGCACCACATTTCTTCTAACTCCATTTGGATGAAGTCTTAAAGATACACATGAGGAACTCTATCTTATTCTTCAAGACAACCTTAATCTTCTTTTATTTATTCTTCTCCTTCATTTCTTATTTCTTTATTATGTTGGTGTCTTGAAGGTACACAAGAGGTATCACTCCATATATTCTTCAAAACACGCTTGCTCTAGGCTCAACTCTCACATGACCAATCTTTGGATCACTCCTTGAACACCTTGGTCATCACTTGATCTTCTTCACTTTCTTCTTATCCCAATCTTGAAGCCAACATATGGTTAAAGCATTGCCTATGGACAATTCCTACAATTACAACTTGATACAAGCATTAGTCCATAGAGTTTATCATTAATTACCAAAACCACACATGGGGGTCCACATGCTCTTTCGTAACCTTCTCCTATGGCAGCACGGATAAAAAAGTCTTCAGTTCTACGGCAAAAAATTTACTCATACCACTAATCCTACCTATAGCACATGCAATTCCTCACAAAACAACATGCTTAGGTCCAAATCTAGAACACCAGCTCACAACTTATAACTATGAGCTCGAACATGGCAACAGATCTGAGATGCGAGAGCTAGGGTTATATGTTTCTTACCATGATCTTGACCTCACCTGACGATGATGACATGTCCGACATAGCCGAGGAGGAAGACATGATGGAGATGAGATAGACCCATCGGAGTAGGAGGCGCCGCTTACCTGCTCGTCGGTGAGGAATAGGATTTGGAGGGAGAGCTCGAAATTGGGGGAAATGGAGGCAGGGATTTTGGAGCTGGTGGAGGGGCGGTGTAAATAGGCGCGCGAATCGGCGGGCGATAACCCAATTTATCCCATCGGATTTCGCGAGCTCCCGCCATCCCGACCTTCCACGAGTACGTGTATCTTCTTCCCCCGTGAGCGCGAGAAGAAGTTGGTTCCGTGGAAACGCCCGATTTCGGCGTTCCTCCAAGGCCTGGCTGAGGGGACGTAACATCCCAGCATTAGAGCTTAGAGATAAGCTGAACACATATATGTGCATTGCATTCATGCATAGAAAGTTCGAATAATTTTCGCACTTTTGAACAAAACTTGACAAAGTGATTGAAGATTCTCTCCACTTGATGGAATTTAAGTAGATCATCAAGTTGACTGCGATAAGTTTCAATATGACCTTTGCTAAAACCTTATTTTGGGTAGACATGATTTGATCTAACGGTAGATAAAATGCAAGGAAACTAAACCATTACACCTTGATTAATGATTATAATTTGATCCTTAAGTAATCACATCCTAGTATTCATCACAACAACCCATGAATACCAAATTAAGAATATAACCCCAAATAATAGGAGTATAATAGCTAACTCTTTATCCATTTTATCCTTTTTTTCTACCATGTGGATCATGGTAATACTTAACCCTAACTCTTTAGTTGTATTGAGTAGGAAGGTGTAACACCCTCAGAATCGGCCCTGTGCAAGTTTCAATGATTCCTGCCAAACCCGCATAGAAACGATTCAAAGGTGCCCACCAGGCACTTTCGTGCGGGTGGAAAACGAAATAATACCATTACACATTAGTCCACGATGGAACCCACAAAACAGATATATACAACAGCGAATCAACGGGTCAAGATTACAATATACAGTATAAAGATCCAAATCACCTTGAAAACGATACAACGTCCGAGTACGGACAAGATGCAAATTAGGCTAAGAGCCCTGAAGAATAACCAATGGCGTCCATAACCCTGCCCAGGCCAAGCCGGAAGGGTAACCCTGCTAACGACGTCGATCTCAAAACCTGCTTAAACAAAAGGGGTGCCGACAAAGGGCAAAGGAAAAAGAGAGCGGTCAAGATCGAGGCCAAGACAGCGAGACTAGAATTCGCGGTCCTCTCCTACATAGGTATGGTGGATCAAGCGGTAGCATGCACTAAACAACCTATAGAGACTCGATACAACTAGCGGCTATCGAGAGGGATAAGAAAGACCTATTCGAACCAACGATACTACCACCAAACATACCCATCCGGTATTTCCTCGAGACCAAACGAGGAAGTCAACCGAGAACTCACACCATGGCGCTTTATTTATTCGCTATCATTGCAGCAATTACTAGTCGTATAGATAGTCATCCGATATAATAAGCAAGGGCACTTTTAGTTAACCATTCCGCTGTAGTTGCAACACTTACTAGTCGACATACAATAAGCATGAGATATCCTGCATCCAAGTTGTTAGTACTTTTATTTAGCCATTCCGTTATAGTTGCAATACTTACTAGTCGACATACAATGGTAGCGTACAACCCAAACAAGCAATTGTTGGCACTTTTATTTAGCCATTCCATTATAGTGAAGCTGATTACTAGTCATTATAAAGTCAAATTTATAGCACTACTTTAGTTATAGTTGTCTATGATCGAGATCGTGCTCCAAGTCGTCCATAACAATGACATGGCTTTCGAAAGTTTTACCTGCAGGGGGCACAAATAGCAACACACGATCGATCAACCTCGATAAAACCAAATGAAAACCCAACGAGGCATCACGAGAGCAATTGCAGATTCATATAAATTCGGGGCCACCCACCAAGCTACCCATGACGAAGTTGGCCGGCTCGAGACGGACCTGAGGTTTGTGCCAATGGTCAGAAACGACCGAAACCCGAAGTGTGATCTTGTCGATACCACAAAACATTCCACATTTTGTTCCTAACAGCATAAAGGCCACGCCAGAATCGTAAATAAGCGTAAAGCATGGCATAAGTACAGGATAGTAATAAAGGCCCAAACTACTTTGTGGCCCCAAGAAATAAATATGACTCAAGCTCTGGCTAGGGGGATTCATGGTCCCACATGCGGATAGTGCGAATATTCAAAGAACAGGTATCAAGTACTCGGGGTCCTACGGGACACAAGTGGACGGTTAAAAACCAAATAACATCTATTGCCCACCTGTGCCTCTACATTATTTACTTACTTCAATTTTAGTTATTAAACAGTAATTAAAGTTATAATCATCTCCAACATAAAGAATATGGCAGTCTTCCAACAACTGTGGTACTTGACGACACGCAATCATGCTTGAGCAAGCAACTACGACACACAAGTCCAACTATCTACCAAACAACAGGTAATAGGATGTGTCCAAGGCAATATAAGGCTGCAAAGGATATCGCGGGTACGAAAACTAGAGCATCGTAACACAGATAGCAATAGATCAACAGGAAGAAATAAAGACTAGAAATGTAAAATAGGTAGAAAGGGGGAGAATGCTCGCCTGGAAAACATTGTCGAAGGTTCGTCCGAAGGAATTGTCGAAGCTCACAAATCCTCATCGTCCTATCCGGGAAGAAGCAAAACACTAAAGGAACAAGCGATGCAACAAATTATAACTAATGCGGAAGAACCAACATGATCATGATATGATGCATGACACGCCAAAGGTGCCATGCAATTAGGCCATATTAAGAGGAACCGGGGTCCCGACAATTATTTAATAGGTTTAAGTTGTTTAGATACCCCGCAATTTAACTGTTGTCTCAACAAGGCAAAATATAGCATCGGTTTGCTACACAAATTTAAATAGAGCCCATATAAGACTAGATTCGTCGGCATATGGACTTCATATTTAATTATGAGGTGAATCGGCTTAATGCCCCCAAAACACACAAATATGCATGCGAGTATGAATAATTTAATATGCAACAAGTGATAAATATCATATTATAAAAATAGGGTCTTAGAAAGGGATCACACATTGGATCGACGATATTGGGTTCGATGTGGGTTGGGTTCGGTCTCGCCGGGATCGGTCTTCAAATCTAGTAACAGGGGTCTTCGGTTTCCATGAGGAAGCTCTTGTGGATTCCTGACTTCGATTGTCGAAGGTAAACTTTTCTCGACATCGGTGGCCTTGTCAACGAGAAGATCTTGACGCATCGGAATTTTGTCGACGAAAGATCTTGACGAGCCAGAAGAATAGCAATTGTGCGGGGTTTCAGTACTATTGGATGGCATCACCACATCTCGAGGGAATATGAACACAACCCGCAACTATTGCTACACTTCCTCTCGCGTCACCACATATGTAGCAACGACACCAACTCGAAATATCATCTGTAGCAACCGTGGAATATACCAGTGATCTGCGTCGGGTAGAAAACAGGGGCATGCGAGGATGGAGGTCATGGCACGGTCAGCGAGGAGGACACCGGGCTCCAGTTGAGGCAGCAGAGCGACGTACTGGGACGCGCGTCTAGGCGCAGACACGAGGACGTCCGACACGACGGTGGATGCGCGGGTGATGAGGGGGAGGCCGACGGTGGCTCGACGATGGCAGGAACTGGCGGAGAGGTTCAGGCCTAGGGAGGCCTCGCGCGGAGGCGGCGCTCTGCAGGAAGGTGACCCGCTGAGGCGGAACGCCAGGTCGTTGCGACGACGGGGTCTCCCCAGACGAAGGTCGACTGCGACCGGAGGTGTGATCACTGGCGGGGACAGAAGGAGACCGAGGCACTGCGGAACTCCTCCCGGCGGTGGCACACAAGGAGAAGGAGCGTGGCCGGGGCTCTGGCGGCCGGGCGACCAGGGAGAGGTGAAGCGGGCGGATGCTTCGCTCCTGGCGGCGGCGGGGTCCTTCACGAGGAGGCCGGGCTCTGCGGGGAAGGAGGTCGTGGCCGGCAGAGGAGCCCTGGGGTTCCAGCGGCGGCGACGGGAGCTTTCTCGGTTAGGGAAGAGATCTCAAGCGGCGAGCTGAGAGCGCGAGGTAGGCTGGGAGGTTGAGGGCAGCAGAGGGTCGCGCAAGGGCCTCGAAGGGTGCTGTCGATGGTGGACGGGGGGAGGAGCTTGTCCGGGAGTGGTGGCAGGGTGAGGTCGCTGGCGGCGGCGGATCGGGGATTGAGCAGGGAGGTTGCGGCACGATGGCCTCGCGAGGGGAGAGAGATGGGTCGGGGAGCGGAGCGAGCGGGGGCTTCAGGGTGGGCCCACGCGGGGTGTGGGGCGATGCTGTAGGTGGGGTCGGGCTAAGCAGGGTCTGTGGGGTGTGTGTATGGGCATAGCGTGTTGTGTACACGATGAGTGCGTGTGCTGCCGCTGTATGCGTGTGTGGGTGCTGGATGCGATGAGATGAGTGGGCGGCGGCGGCTGGTGGAGGGGTGGGGTGAGAGAGGTGGTTAGGGTTTGGGGTAGAATTAGGGTTTGTCTAGTTTGGGCTGGGTAGTAGGCTGCTGCCAGCTGGGCCTGGCAGGTGGCGGCCTCCCCGGTACAAAAAAAATATTTATGTTTAATATTTTCCTGTTTTATTTATTAGGCCTTTTATAAATAATTTTAGATAAAACAAAATATTCGGAAAAGACCGAGTTTTTCAAATAGAGAAGGGGATAAGTAGAAAACAATATAGGCTTTTGGGGAATAGGTTTAGTCAAACACATGCATGATGATGTCATGATGATGCGCAACATACAAACAACCGCGATTTTCTAGTACTGGTTTTACCCGGGGTGCTACAATTCGACACCACTAACAACGGATCTCGCCCTCGAGATCCGCCTCATGGTACGGGGAAGAAGGTCGTCGATCTCGCTTCGTGTAGGTCCTCGCGACACCACTAACAATGATATGTTCTCACATTCGTCGAGACAAAACTCCGGAGAAACAAATACGAAGGTAAAGGTCTCAAAAGGTAAGACCACCTCTAACTTCTGTGGAAAGAGTAAAATTGCTTGATCCACCATTCAATGTACAAAAGCGAATGATAAGAGTAGTGGTATGGTCGCGACTCCATCCCGCACTCAAAGCATTACTATGTACATGAACAACAGACTATGCAACCAACTCTTAGAATTCGGACTGAAGATCTCGACAAGCGAGGTTCGGAAATCAATGGAGTGATGTAGGCTCTTTATCAGATCGGATGTAGATGAGGTCATCGCGAAGTAGAACACCGGAATATACAAAGAATTTTTTTTAGTGAATTTTGGTCCACCGAAAGATACAACAAATGAAAGGTCCATCAGATAGCATAAAGACCGGATATAGAAGCACCGTTACAAGAGGAGGAAGCGAAACCCTAAAGGTACGACGAAAACCCAACCACGAGAATTCCTGGACTCGAAGAAAAGATAAGAGAGCAGATTCAAATCACGCAAAGGTAAGAGGGGAGTAGCAGAGGGGTAAGAAGTAAAAGCAGAACTAATCAGATCTATCCAACCGATTTTTCCAAAAGAGTTTTGACACTCTATATCGACCGTTAGCTAGGTTATCCTACAGGCTGGACCAGTGGGGTATCGTAACTGCTGAGCTCTGATACCACTCTGTAACACCCTCAGAATCGGCCCTATGCAAGTTTCAACTATTCCTGCCAAACCCGCATAGAAACGATTCAAAGGTGCCCACCAGGCACTTTCGTGCAGGTGGAAAACGAAGTAATACCATTACACATTAGTCCACGATGGAACCCACAAAACAGATATATACAACAGCGAATCATCGGGTCAAGATTACAATATACAATATAAAGATCCAAATCACCTTGAAAACGATACAACGTCCGAGTACGGACAAGATGCAAATTAGGCTAAGAGCCCCGAAGAATAACTAATGGCGTCCATAACCTCGCCAAGCGGAAGGGTAACCTCGCTAACGACGCCGATCTCAAAACCTTCTTAAACAAAAGGGTGCCGACAAAGGGCAAAGGAAAAGAGAGCGGTCAAGATCGAGGCCAAGACACGAGACTAGAATTCGCGGTCCTCGCCTACATAGGTATGGGGATCAAGCGGCGGTAGCATGCACTAAACAACCTATAGAGACTCGATACAACTAGCGGCTATCAGAGAGGGATAAGAAAGACCTATTCAGAACCAACCTAATACTACCACCAAACATACCCATCCTGGTATTTCCCCCTCGAGACCAAACGAGGAAGTCAACCGAGGAACTCACACCATTGGCAGTTTTATTTATTCAGTACTAGTCAGGTATAGATAGTCATCATGATATAATAAGCAGTGGGCACTTTTAGTTAACCATTCCGTTGTAGTTGCAACACTTACTAGTCAGATACAATAAGCATGAGATATCCCAGATCCAGCGGTTGTTAGTACTTTTATTTAGCCATTCCGTTATAGTTGCAATACTTACTAGTCAGATACAATGGTAGCAGGCGACAACCCAAACAAGCAATTGTTGGCACTTTTATTTAGCCATTCCATTATAGTGAAGCTGATTACTAATCATTATAAAGTCAAATTTATAGCACTACTTTAGTTATAGTTGTCTATGATCGAGATACTATGCTCCAAGTCGTCCATAACAGCGAACACGGCTTTCAGAAAGTTTTACCCTGCAGGGGGGCACAAATAGCAACACACGCACGATCAACCTCGAGAAAAACCAAATGAAAACCCAACGAGGCATCACGACAGAGCAATTGCAAGATTCATATAAATTCCAGGGGGGCACCCCACCAAGCTATCATGACGAAGTTGGCCCGAGATGGACCAGAGGTTTGTGCCAATGGTCAGAAACGACCGTAAACCCGAAAGTGTGACTGGCTTGTCGATCACGAAAACATTCCACATTTTGTTCCTAACAGAAGGCGCTCCACGCCGCAATCGTAATAAGCAAAGAAAGCATGGCATAAGTACAGATAGTAATAAATCCCAAACTACTTTGTGGCCCCAAGAAATAAATATGATTCAAGCTCGCTAGGGATTCATAGTCCCACATGCGGATAGTGCGAATATTCAAAGAACGGGTATCAAGTACTGGGTCCCACGGACACAAGTGGACGTTAAAAACCAAATAACATCTATTGCCCACATTGCCTCTGCATTATTTACTTACTTCAATTTTAGTTATTAAACAGTAATTAAAGTTATAATCATCTCCAACATAAAGCATATGGCAGTCTTCCAACAACTGTGGTACTTGACGACACGCAATCATGCTTGAGCAAGCAACTACGACACGCAAGTCCAACTATCTACCAAACAACAGGTAATAGGATGTGTCCAAGGCAATATAAGGCTGCAAAGGATATCGCGGGTACGAAAACTAGAGCATCGTAACACAGATAACAATAGATCAACAGGAAGAAATAAAGACTAGAAATGTAAAATAGGTAGAAAGGGGGAGAATGCTCGCCTGGAAAACATTGTCGAAGGTTCGTCTGAAGGAATTGTCGAAGCTCAGAAATCCTCATCGTCCTATCCGGGAAGAAGCAAAACACTAAAAGGAACAAGCGATGCAACAAATTATAACTAATGCGGAAGAACCAGCATGATCATGATATGATGCATGACACGCCAAAGGTGCGATGCAATTAGGCCATATTAAGAGGAACCGGGGTCCCGACAATTATTTAATAGGTGTAAGTTGTTTAGATACCCCGCAATTTAAATGTTGTCTCAACAAGGCAAAATATAGCATCGGTTTGCTACACAAATTTAAATAGAGCCCATATAAGACTAGATTCGTCGGCATATGGACTCCATATTTAATTATGAGGTGAATCGGCTTAATGCCCCCAAACCACACAAATATGCATGCGAGTATGAATAATTTAATATGCAACAAGTGATAAATATCATATTATAAAAATAGGGTCTTAGAAAGGGATCACACATTGGATCGACGATCTTGGGTTTGATGTGGGTTGGGTTCGGTCTCGCCGGGATCGGTCTTCAAATCTAGTAACAGGGGTCTTTGGTTTCCATGAGGAAGCTCTTGTGGATTCCTGACTTCGATTGTCGAAGGTAAACTTTTCTCGACATCGGTGGCCTTTTCAACAAGAAGATCTTGACGCATCGGAATTTTGTCGACGAAAGATCTTGACGAGCCAGAAGAATAGCAATTGTGCGGGGTTTCAGTACTATTGGATGGCATCACCACATCTCGAGGGAATATGAACACAACCCGCAACTATTGCTACACTTCCTCTCGCGTCACCACATATGCAGCAACGACACCAACTCGAAATATCATCTGTAGCAACCGTGGAATATACCAGTGCTCTGCGTCGGGTAGAAAACAGGGGCATGCGAGGACGGAGGTCATGGCGCGGTCAGCGAGGAGGACACCGGGCTCCAGTTGAGGCAGCAGAGCGACGTACTGGGACGCGCGACTAGGCGCAGACACGAGGACGTCCGACACGACGGTGGATGCGCGGGTGATGAGGGGGAGGCCGACGGTGGCTCGACGATGGCAGGAACTGGCGGAGAGGTTCAGGCCTAGGGAGGCCTCGCGCGGAGGCGGCGCTCTGCAGGAAGGTGACCCGCGGAGGCGGAACGCCAGGTTGTTGCGGCGGCGGGGTCTCCCCAGACGAAGGTCGACGGCGGCCAGAGGTGTGGTCGCTGGCGGGGACAGAAGGAGACCGAGGCACTGCGGAACTCCTCCCGGCGGCGGCACACAAGGAGAAGGAGCCGCGGCCGGGGCTCTGGCGGCCGGGCGACCAGGGAGAGGTGAAGCGGGCGGAGGCCTCGCTCCTGGCGGCAAGGGTCCTTCACGAGGCCGGGCTCATGGGGAAGGAGGTCGTGGCCGGCAGAGGAGCCCTAGGGTTCCAGCGGCGGCGACGGGAGCTTTCTCGGTTAGGGGGAAGAGATCCTGGCGGCGGCGAGCCACAAAGAGCGCGAGGTCGCTGGGGAGGTTGCGAGGCGGCAGAGGGTCGCGCAAGGGGCCTCGGCGGGACCGATGGTGGACTGGGAGGAGCTTGTCCGGGAGGGGTGGTGGTGAGGTCAAGGGCGGATCGGGATTGAGCAGGAGGTTGCACGATGGCCTCGCGAGGAGAGATATGGGTCGGGAGCGAGCGAGCGGGGATTCGGGTGGCCCACGCAGTGGGGCGATGTTGTAGGTGGGCTCAGCAAGGTGGTCTGTGGGTGTGGGCATAGCGTGGTGTGTACACGATGAGTGCGTGTGATGCCACTGTGCGTGTGTGGGTGGATGCGATGAGATGAGTGGGTGGCTATTGTTGGAGGGGCGGGTGAGAGAGGTGGTTAGGGTTTGGGGTAGAATTAGGGTTTGTCTAGTTTGGGCCGGGTAGTAGGCTTCGCCACCGGGCCTTTGGGCTCGGGTGTGGCCTCCCCGGTACAAAAAAAATATTTATGTTTAATATTTTCCTGTTTTATTTATGAGGCCTTTTATAAATAATTTTAGATAAAACAAAATATTCGAAAAAGACCGAGATTTTCAAATAGAGAAGGGGATACGTAGAAAACAATATAGGCTTTTGGGGAATAGGTTTAGTCAAACACATGCATGATGATGTCATGATGATGCACAACATACAAACAACCGCGATTTTCTAGTACTTGTTTTACCCGGGGTGCTACAGAAGGAAAGCAATTCAAGACCATTCACCACATATCCTTCTTTCCATATTAATCCTTATCATCTCTAATGAATCTTATCTTAATATCTGTTGTTTATCAATGTTGAGTGATCAACTATTGATTCACAAATTCTTAAACTATAAATTCTTGATTTATCAAATCTTGTTCTCATCATAGCATTCACTCAAATCCTATAAAGAAAGAAGTAAGAAGAGGTAGGTGGAAATTCTAGAATTAAATATCCTCTATAGGATGGGAGAGTTGGAAGAGAATAAGATCAATGTGATAATGGATGGAGTTAACTCACTCCTGTAATGATAGAAGAGTTAATTGGAATATATATTCATATGGTAACAAAGAGGATTACAAGGATGAATATTGAAGATAGTTACCAAGGAGCAATCCTATTGGATCAAGTTGGTATAGTCAATGAATAATATCTCTTAGTCCAATAGAGATAAACATAAGATAATTATAATACAACTGTAATGTTGTATTGATGAGACCTTGATTAGACAACTGGGAACCTAAGCCATAAATGATCAAAGTATTATAATGATCATGCTTTAGTCACCAAGATTGAATGCTTATATCATGTATAAGTGACATTGGTGGATAGAACATGATTTAACCCTAGTATAGATATGTTATCCTAGGTTAGCCATGACAAGTCATATTAATATAATGTGATGTTGGAGTATTAGATACTGGAGTCAAGTAGAGATAAGATAGTATGATTAGGATGATGTTAGAGCAACATTGAATTATAGATGTAGTATTTTCCTCTTGGGAAATACTAAACACTTGAGGTGAAGTAGGATTTGTGATATACATCTACTGGGGTAATGTTAGTGGTGGATGATTATGGAAGGGTATGAGTGGAGTTAGAAGTAACTACTTGTTGGATTGGAGGTTATCAACAGTAGAGTAGTTGATATAACCAAGTATGGATATAAGAATATTATGAAAGCTTCAGTGTCAAGCTCATTGGATTTACAAATGGAATTAGAAGGAGAAGTTATTAGTAAAAGTATTTGTAGTAAAGCTCATCATGTTAACACATGATGATAGATAGTAAAAATAGTATATCTAGGAAAGGAATTCCTTAATTAGAAGTCTAGGATTGTGAATTATAGAAGATTGGAATTCTTGGTAAAACCCTAAACCCTAATTCTAGAACCAAACATAATATCCATTTTCTATGATTGATCTATCATATTATTTCCACAATGTTGTATAGGAATATTTTCCTATAGCAAAACACTTAAGCACATCTCTGCCATTTCCAATCATCATAATCATATGTGCTTAGAAACTATCTTTATCAATTCCTTCCCATAAGTCATTCTAGAAAATAATTCTATTGGTAAAAGGTAATATCATTTCTGATCACAAACATGAGGGCAATATGTCTTCACCTATAGTGTTCATCCACATTCAGAAAACAATACACTTATTTTGAATCTCCTAAAACTCATGGTAAATATTTATAATTCAAAACCCTAACTTCTGTTTCAATCATGACTGTAAATATATAAGTAAGGTCATAACCAAGATTATTAAAACAATATTCACCTATTAGTGGAATTGGGATAATAGAAGTTACCATATTAAAAATTTAATAATTAAAACATCATATATAATGATTATTATAATATAATATAGATGGATACATGCTTTGCATATCTTTATCTATTTTAAATCATTCTCATTACATTCATTAGGAGGAAATAAAAAATCATTCTATAAGAGTATAGTATAATTAACAAATCCCTAAAACCCTAATTCTTATTTATTCTATTCAATAAATACCTTCTGATATAATTATGAGCATTAGAAAAGTTAGAGCAAACAATTTGAATAAATGTCTTTGAAATATTGAGATACTGTACAAAATTTATGGCATTTAAATCATTAAGGAAATTCAAATTGAAAACAAAGTTTTAAAACAGAGAATAAAAAACAAAAAGAAAAGAAATGAATCACAACAATTCCTAGCCCGAAGCCCATTCTCTCTTTGCTTTATTTGTCGTTCGCGTGCTGCAGCAACTGGTCTCTCGCTCACTTCAACATGGCCCAACACCATCCCGTACCTCTTCCCGTCTCTTTCTTTTCTTCTTCTCGCATCCAGCGACAAGCATCTGCGTGGCGGTGCTCTCGCCGTCGATCTTCCCGGCGCCGTGATACTCGCCTCGACCCTGGCTGAGGATAAGAACCCGTGACGTGCCCTTCTCCTATAAATCCCTCATCCTTATCCTCACTTTCTCCTCTCTCCCAAATTTCCCCATTGAGCAGAAACCCTAGCTTCGGTTCACCATCGATTGTTGTCGCTTCAAGCTCTCCCGTTCTCCATTGATCAAGCATACGGCTTCGCTTTGCTCCCCTGAGTCTCCTAGCCGAACGAATTGAACAAGGGCGCCTCGAATCAATGTGGCAACCTTGTCTTCCTGAAGTCCGGCCACTGTCGTCCACCTCGATTTCAGCCGCGATATCCTCCACCGAGCCTTCCACGAGCTTCCTGGTGAGCCGAGCGCAGCACGCCCTCCTTACTTTGTTCGCTCGCATCGAGCCACCGCTAGGCCACCGCACAGCCGCCATTCGCTGCCGTGCACCACTCTCTAGTGACCAAAACCCGGCAGCGCCACCACTCGTTTGTTCGCCTTGCTGTACTGCATCGAAACCCCCTAGCACGCGCTCACTCCGCACTTCTATCGCCGCTCGACGCAATTCGCTGAGGTTCGACGAGCACATGTGGCAGACGATGTGGCCACGGTCCTAACTTTTTGTGTCTCTGGCTAGATTAACTAAGAGTGTAAAAAGGATTTTGGTCGTTGTTGTGGTCATCGTGACGCCACGCCTGCTATCCTTGTCCAGTCCACGGTTGACTAGTCATCGCCCATGTGGCATCCAACGTGGCAAGATCCCACCAAAGGATCGTGTCTAGGTTTAGATTCGGTACAAAAAGTATTTCCTGTTTAGTAAATTGATGAAACAATATAAATTCAAATATCAATGTTCCAAAAATGAAATAAAATGATTAAATCTTGTTTAATTAATAATTTTTTGTTTTGTAATTCAGAAAAATGTGTATAATATATGAAAATTTGTAGAAAAATAAAATCTATAACTTAAAACTATTATCAAACATTATTTTGTTAACAATTTAAATACTTATTATTTAATAAAGATTTTATAAGTAATAAAACTTTGATAATTCATATTTTAACAATGGTAAATGTTAAAAATTTAAATAATATACCAAAAATCTTAGAAAAATAAGAACAATACTTTAAAACTATAATCATACATTATTGTTTCACTTAATTAAATAATTATTATTTATTAAGTATTTATAAAGTAATAAACCTTGTAAAAATCATATCTTATTATTTATAAGTCACAAAAATAAATGTAATATACCAAAATGATCACAAAAATAATACCTACATGTTAAAAATATAATAATCCACTTTTGAGGTAAATAAAAAAATTTAAAACACTTTAACAACTTGAATTTAAACCTATTTCCTTAGTTAATAATTCATATAAGGGTAAATAAAAATTGCTAATATTTCTAAGATTAGTAAATTAAATCCAATAAATAGTATTAGTCTTAAATGTTGATATTATGAAGTCAAAATGGATCAAAACATTTTAAATACAATTTTATTGAATTATCCTTCAACCATAAGTGTAGATTATTTTCTAAAAGGATCCTTATCAAATATAAAATCTCCAAAAATAAATTGTGACTAAATTAAATCTTTTCCATTACTTCAACCACATATCAGAACACTATAGTGAATCCATGAGTAGTTAAGTATTATTACTTCCTTGTTTACAAACTATAATCACTCATCTATAAAAAGGTAAATGATTCCATTCCCTTATAATGTTAGGAAACCACTACTCTAATAGAAGTAATGCCATTCTTAAAAAACTTTAAGGAAATATTATAAGATGATCAAGTACAATGCCATAAGCATTACACCTTCAATCCATCCAAGTTCTTAAAGTTAACTTTAGTCTACAAGACTATAAATATAAGGCTAAAGTCTTTGTTATGTGTTTTATAGTTAACTTTGGTTTGTTATAATTAAGTTATAAAGCATCTCAAGTCCAGACTATTCAAGCAAGCATAAACAACATCAATCACATTCTATCAACCATATTCTAAAAATATCAGAATTGTTTAAACCTTAATAAAGAAATCTTTTCTTCAAAAGTTATTTGTTTTGCCACTTCAGTCAACAGATAACAATTAATCGAAATAACATTACTTTATACTTTACTTGTATACTTAAGATTTATAACACTTAAGTTCTTTATAAGTGACATTACTTGTAAAGTAAAATTTGAGGATAAACAATTATAGTATAAACAATCTTGAGTAGCATTTCACATTTGTGTGTATCTCATTGTTTTATGATATTATAATTACATGTTGTTTCACACACACTCACAAGCCTTAATAAGAAGTAAAAGTATGAAACCTATCTAAAAGGACAACACATTCTAAAGTAACCATTTCCAGTATCCAAACCCTAGAACAACACTATCCCCGAGATTCGAGTTTACGAAATTGCATTACATTACTTATGCATAATAGCATCTTGCTTCTTTAAACATTAGTCCTTACCGGACCAATGATGCTGATTTCAGATATTGGATTTTATATTTTCTTGAAGACCGTGAGTGCATGATCTTGCAATCACAAAATGCAAGTTCACACTTGCTCATGTCCTTTGATTATTTTCTGTAAAGTAATTTTACAAATCCAGTGTTGTCATCACCTATATTTGAAAAAGGTTAGAAAACACTATTTTCATAATAATGTGATTATAGGTTATTTACCATGAGGTAATAAACTTCTATGAAAGTTCCGGTGGTAAAGGAACATATTATCTAGGACTTAACAACCAATGTCGCCAGTGATTCTTGCGCCGTATATCACGCGTTAACCATGAGATTTGGAATGGGACAGAGAAGTCAGTTGTATCTTCTTCCTCTCGCATGTAGCCAGATGTGCAGGTCGTGGCTGTTATCCTCGTAGCGTGCATATTAATTGGTAATTCGTAGAGGATATGCAACATATGGGTGGGAGCCCTCAACGTCCGACGATAGTTCTGGCATCTAACGGTCTGTACAAACCATTGTCATAATTAAATGTGTGGGCATGGTGTAAACAAGGGAGGAATGCGGGGTCGCAAAGGAGGCAGTGATTGGCTTGGATCTTAGACTAGGCCCCATACCAAGGAAGTATGGACAAGTTCATGACTTGGTTGTGCAACAAGGCTAAGGTCTCTCATGAGTAAAGTAACACACCTCTGCAGAGTGTAAGAATCAGAATTTGTTACCCCTGCTCCGGGAAGGAGTTGCGAACGCCAAGAAAAGGAACTCCATGAAAGTTCTGGTAAACCCGTGAAGGCTGACGGACATAGCTTTTCAGAATAAAAGTAGCCTTTGGAGAAACGTTTACGAAAAATTGCATTGCCTAAGACCTATGGTCTGTGGCTATAGATATAGTGCATAAAACACTCCTTTTCTAGTGAACTTGCTGAGTACGCTCGTACTCAATGTATCTTCTTAACCCTTGCTAGATTCTGAAGCCATTAAGACAACGTCTACATCAAGTTATACTCCAGGAATCATCACTAGAAGCTAAAGTCTTCAATGAAGTCAAGAAAGTCAACATATACACCAAATCAAATGAAGACGAAGTTACTGATTAGATAGGAATATAATCTCTAGCCATAGAACCTATTTCTGTAGTGTATTGCGATAGCAGCAATGCCAGACCATTAGTTAAGATACTAGTCATACTAGTCATACTAGTATGATAGTTTTTGAGTTATTTATTTCTGATTCTTCTTTGTAAGAAGTTTATTTCTCTCTCTTTAACCTAGAGTGTTCTCTGGATCTTGTGTAAAGAGTTGAGTTGTAACCTATAGTCATGTCTTGGACCTGCTGTGTTTCTGTTGTACCACTCTAAGGGATGTAATACTAGTGAACGATGTTTCATTGGTGTTATGTCAACGACTATAATGTACTACATCATGCAGTGGTATGCTGGGTCACCGCAGGGGCGCTTTAAGAATCGTGCGATGCAAAGATTCCATCTGCCGCGCGGAGCCAAACACCCTTATTTCTTCCTGCACCATGCGAGAAACGGGAAGCGAGCAACCAGACACACTCTAAATATAGGAGTCGACGAAGTCGTTGGGTGGGGCGCAACCCTCGAGCTTGTTGTTCGAATGTAAATTTGCATAAGGAAAGTTGTATTGTCCAAGGAACTTAGCTTTTATTCATCACATAGTAGGGTATACAAGGTTCGACTGGGTAGCCTGGCTGAAAAGCTTTATTGTAAGTAAAAAACAGCTAAGGGTAAAAGCGTCACAGTTGTGCGACGTTCTAGGGGTTGGAGTATGCTACTCCGAATTCGACGTCCTTGAGGCGATAGGCGCCACCTGGAATGACTTCCGTGACCATGTAGGGGCCTTCCCATGGTGACTCGAGCTTCAGGTGCCCCTTTTGCTTGAGCCGCAATGCGGTGACCCAGCATACCACTGCATGTGTATTACACTATAGTCGTTGACATGACATCCATAGAACATCGTTCCGTCAATATCACATCCCTCAGAGTGGTACAACAGAAACATTGCAGGTCCATATTACAAACATCCACACATTATTATTATTACAGTACCAGAAGTTTGAGATTTCAAAATATTCAAATTACAAACCAACTTAAACTGTTTCGGCGGAAGATTTAAAGTTTCAACTAAAACACCAAATTGATCTCAACAACTTATTATATAAGGTTTATGTTGCTCGGCTTAATTGGTTACTAATAACTAAGGCAACTAATCGGACTCGTTGCCATTCACTCCATACCGAATCTCATAGTCAACCCCTTCCACTCCTCCGGACAGATCTGGCTCCTCGTTGTAAACATCCTCTTAGACTTCAGCTGCGTACAACGGGATATCTTCTGGTTCCCTAGAGTCCAAGCAGGGGATCAAAGGAAAGGGTGAGTAACAGCGTTACCCAGCAAGTTCATTATATGCAAGGTGGGAAGTTTGATGCTCTATATACCACCTCGGACTACCCGTCCTTGGCACTATGCGCCAGAACATTTCTTCAAAGGTTGCTTTTATTATCAAAAACTATGCCCATCAGCCTTCATAGGCTGACCAGAACTTTCAAGGAGTTCCTTTCCTGCCGCGTTCATAGCTCATTCCCGAAACAGGGAGTAACAAGTTATAGTTCTTACACTCTATAGAGGTGCGTTACTTCACCCATGAGAGATCAACTCCTTGTTTCACAACCGGACGTACTTTCCCGTCCATAATTCCATGATGTGGGGCCCAGTAGGTGATCTAAGCTAATCACGCCCTCCGCGACCTCAGTGTATATCAAGACGATCCTCCCGGTCGACTACACCTCCGAAGCCCTCCCGTAAGCTATAACCATAATGAGTTCCCGAAGACTCTATGAGATGGTGATGCCCTGACAAGTTCCATATAGGGCTGACTATACCACTAAGAACCACTCATAGATAATCTAGACACCAAAATCGTGGGGCCTAAGGGTGCCCACCCATATGCTGGATCCTCGCAAGGAAACATAGTGTCACGTAAGGTCATCCTGCCTACATACAGAAGGAAAAGGATACGGCTGATTTCTCCGTCTCATTCCAAATCTCATGGTTAACGCGTGATATACGACGCTAGAATCACTAATGTCATGGGTTGTTAATTCCTAGGTGATTAATCTTGTTGCAAATGGAAACCTAAGTTCCATTGCTCACCTAATCCATATCATCACTTAGGATGATATCAACAATTTATTTGTTTGAGAAAATATTTTGTTTCCTTGGAACAAACATGATAACATACAATTTATAAATACTTTGATAAAGACTCTTCAAAGGACATGAGCAAGTGATGAACTTGCTTTGTGATTGCAAGGTAGTGAAGTTGGATGCTTGCACTTGACCTTGAGCTTCTATGTCTAAAAAGCATCATTATTGCGCGGTAAGGACAATATTTAAAGAAGCAAAATGAATATGCATAGTAATGCAATGCATCATTTATTATTTATCTTATTTGTGTGTTTTACCCAATATATCAATTTCTGAAATTTCATTATGTAATAAAGGGATTCATTTTAAGGAATAACCTTTAATATTTTATAAATATTACATTCACTATTTTTATAATGTAATATATTATTAATAGAGTTAAAACTATTTTTATTTAATTTTAACTCCTATAATTATTTTCTTAATATTTCTTTTAAGAATAAGCATTTTAATTTAGAAGATTTTATTTTGATATCTTAAATATCAATTTAGTATTTTCTAAAATACTATAATAATTAAGGATGATAAAAGTTTTTTATTTATTTTACGTATTTTATTGATTTTTATAAAATTCCATAAGGAATATATTATAAAATCTTTAACATAAAGTTATTCTATTAAAATAGGTTTATTAATTTAATTAGGTAGATTGTATTATTATAAACCTAACAATATATTATTTGTATTTTAAGGCTCTTATTTTATTTTCTAGAATTTATTAAACTTAGGGTATTTTGGTATTTTGGCAATTCTTCAAATTCCTTTTCTTTTTAATGTTTGGGCTAACCCATTGGGCTATTTGGCTAACTTGGCCCAAATGGGTAAGATAAAATCAATCGAAGTGGTACTGGACCCCATCTACCAATACACTTCGCCTCTCTCACTGCTCTCTCCTTCTTCCTTGACCCGTGGTGTTGCCGACATCACTGCCGTATGACTCCACGCCGCCTGGTCTCCTTGGCCACCATCGTGGTGTATGGCGAGGTTGATGACCCTGCTCCTTCATCTGGTCCAATTCGATTTGTCTCTGGAGCTCTCCTTCGGCTAGGCTAGCTCCGTCCCGAACCCTAGGGTTTGGGATGCTGTCGTGATGTCTTCTCCGTTGCTCCCGTGGTGCTGTGAGTTGCTCATGGTGATGTGGTGGTGCTGTTCGTCCTTGTGCGTTGTTGTGGCCGCCGCCACGGCTCGATGCGGGTTATAGCGCCCTTCAGGTGCTCCTCGTGCGCCGTGCGCTCGTCGACCCCTCTACTTCATCTTCTAATCGATAGCAAGAACCACTGGTGAGTTTAATCTTGCTCTCCACTCGTGCCTTCTGTCCTCTGCCTCTCTTCATCTCCTCTGTGTACCTCTAGTGGCCATCCCTAATTAGGTTTCATGTCTTGATTAGGGTTCACCCCTCTATTTTGGTTATATTCGATGGATTGGAACTAGTAGTGGTGGTTATTGAGGATGGTGAATGATTATATCATGTTGATTAATGTATACAGTTGGTTTTGATGATGCTGGTGACTTTATTAGACTGATTCCAATTGGTAATTGGACATGGCCTAGATGATAGTGCTACTGTGGAACTCTTACTTGTGGGTTCTGGTAATTTGGGAATTCACTACTGTCAAGATATTAGTACTAACAATAGTACTGTGAGTGATTGTTCACTGTATTGTTAAACATTAATTTGTGTGTTCATATACAGATTGAGGGTTAATATGTTAATATAATGATGCTCTAATTAGGTCTATATAAACTTGGTAATGATTCCTGGTGGTTGATTCCAGGAAAATGATAGCTAGTGATTTGCAAGTTTACTTATGAAAGCTAAGTAATTGGTTTGCTTGTTTTAGAACTTGTTCTTGTGACACCATCATTAGAATGACACACAAGTGTTGGTTCTAATACTAGGCTTTATTATGTCGGTGCTTAAGATTGGATTAATTCCATGATAGGCTGATAACTTTGATTAAACATATTTGCCTATGATGTTGGTCTGAGGCTTAGGAACTAGGTTCCTAACTTGCTGTCCCTCATAGATGTGTTCTGGTATTAATACCAGTTACTTATTCTTGAGTCCTTTTGATAAAATGGTTGGTGTGCTTATTATGTTATATGGACCCCTAAGATCTGTTGATTTCTGGGGTTCTACTCTTTTAAGAGATGTGCCCAGAATTCATAATCTTAGCTATGGTTATATTGGAATATGGGATTTGGCTTTATATCTAGGATCAATGATGTTGGTCTGAGATCCTGGTTTGGTTTGTAGAATTCAGTCCTAGACTTTTATTCAAAAATCTTATGTGATGGATTCACCCCACTTGGGTGATTTCTGAGAGATTTATATATATATAACAACACATGATTTACAATCTATAGTAAATGGTTGAATTATGTGATGGTTTTATATGTACTCACCACACAACTAAGTTGTTGGTGTTGTTGCTGGTTGATCTGGTGGGCTAGATCTTGATGACTTGCTTTGCTGGCTTGATCTTGTCCTTCACCTCCTGGTGCTGCTCCTTCTACTTCTGTTTCCCGTGAGCTTGTCCTTGATCTTGTCAGTCACCGCTCCACCCTCCTTATGTCACCATCTGGTGTATGGTTTGGCTGGTGGTTTTGCTTGGCTTTGGCAGGCTTGATGTGTTCCTGGTTTGGTGCTTGAGAAGGAGAGTAAGTCTTGGAGTCCGTACACGATGTACACTTCTCCTTTTGATTGTGTTATCGCTATGTTGACATCACACATCATGCATTTAGATGACCGTGTTCGGCTGCTTGGTGCATTGTGTGGATCGATCTATGGCATCCGCAAAACCACTACTATAAAATCGATGTTAAATAAAACTTTGTGCATCGTCATGGCATCATGCATCTTTGGCTCTCGTATATTTTAGCTAAAAACTATTTTGTCGATACAATATCTCTTCTCTTATTTCAAAACAAGTCTTATAATTATCTCATAAATCAATTGCCTAAAAATTATTTGTTAAAAGAATTTAAAACTAAACAACACCACAAATATTTTACAAAATAATAAAACCCAAAACCCAAACCCTTTTATACCTGCACCTAATCTACCCAAATTTCTCCACCTCACCCCCACCAACCAAAGGCCACCTCACCTTTCCTCCACCTCATCACCCCCACCGCCACCTCACCACTCCCCCTCTTTTCCTCCACTCCCTCTCTCACACAGCCCCCACCTACCCCCCTCTCTCTCTCTCTCTCTCTGCCCCACTGGCATGAGCCCACTCACCAAAACCGACCCACTCCTCTCTCCAACCGACACTCCGGCCCCACCTCGTCTCGGGCCACCTCCCGCTGCCCTCTCTCCTCTTTCCCACCCACGTCCCTCTCCTCCTCTCCCGTCCCGGGCCCCCACAGCCCGCTCCCCACGACCACGCCCTCCCGCCCCTTCCTCCTCTCTCTCCCTCACCTCTCTCGCCACCACCACCGCCCCACTCACGCCCTCCTCCTCCATCCCTCCATCACCGCCAAGCCGCCAGGTCCCCACCGCCTCCTCCACTGTGGCCCCGCCTCCCTCCTCGCTGGCTGCGCCACGGCGCCCCTGCCGAGCTCCGCCGCTCTGCTCCAAGGCCGCCGCCCCCACTGCCCTTCTCCCGACCTTGCCCTCGCCACATCGGCTGCCCGCTCCGCCTGGCTCACGAGCCCGTCTGCCACCGCTTTTCCTTCGCTGCCGCTTGCCGCTCCGCACCGAAGCCTCTCCTTCTCCCTCCGGCAGACGCTCCTCTGCCCCTGCACTCGAGCCGCCGTGGCTCACGGGCCACTCGCCCCTCGCACTGCTGCCCTTCGACACGCGCTGAAGCCTCCCCGCTTCTTCCTCCTTCGCCGACCGCCTCCCCAGCCAAGCTCGCCGCTGCTCCTTCGCTCGCCTGCTGTCACTGCCGCCACTGTGCCCCCTCTACAGGCCGCCACCGCCATGGCCTCCGCCTCCTCGTCGTGCTGCTCCGAGTCACCTTGGTTCTGCAGGTTCTCCCTCCCAGCTTCCCGACCGGTCCACACCGCCGTCCGCAGCGCCGCGACCTCCTTCCGCCATGGCACCCCGCGAGCATGCTCCCTTGTCCGCCGGGCGGGCCCCGTATCCTGGCCTCCTGTGCTGTCTCGCCCCCTGCAAACTCGCCACCAACGGCAGCCTGCTTCTCTGGTTCGCTGCGTTCAACGCTCCTTCGCAGTCATAGCTGCGTCCTCGACCGGTGCCTCGGTCACGCTTCACCGCATGCGGCGTCCGTGCGGCTTGCCACCCTCCCTCTATCGCTTGCGCCCAGCCCACGCGCGACCGGCGGCCCCCGTCTCTAGCAAGCGTGACGCCACCCGAAGCACAAGACCGTCTCGTCACAAGAGCCCCAATGCCCTTTTTGTCGCCTAGATTTGCATCGTTACGTGTTTCGTCGACCATCGACGCTGAACCCGATGACCGCCAAGATCGCCATGGAACGACAAGCACTTAACCCCGGACACCGAGACCTGAGCGACAAGTACTCCTTCCCGGACGCCAAGTTCGCCGAGAACCCGGACCCCAAGGCCTTCATCCCGGTACGACAAGCACTTCGCCACGGAACGCCAAGTTCTCCACCTTGAACGCCATGACCGTCTACGCGGACCCGAAGACCACGAATGCGACAAGAACGACATCGACCCGGGCGAAACGGATGCGCCCCGACACCGAACCAAGTTCTTCTTCTCGGATGCGACAAGACCTACTTCCTTTGTCCGATACCGATCCCGTCGAACCCTGAACCCTGAGACCAACCCCGAACCCATCGAACCCCAAGATCTTCGACCCCTAATGTGTGACCCCCTATTTTATAAAAATAATATAACTTGTTGCATATTAAATTGTCATACTCGCATGCATATTGTCTGGGTTTGGGGGCATTATGCCGATTCACCTCATAATTAAATATGGGGCCCATATGCGGGCAAATCTAGTCTTATATTGGCCACATTTAAACTTGTGTAGCGAACCGGTGCTATCTTTTGCCTTGTTAAGACAACATTTAAATTGTGGGGTATCTAAACAACAGGAACCTATCAATTAATTGTCGGGACCCCGGTTCCGCTTAATATTGCCTAATTGCATCGCAGCTTTGCCATGCCATACATCATACATGCATCATGCCCGATCTTTTGCCGTAGTATTAAATATTGCACCCGGTGTTTATTCTAGTGTTTTGCTTCTTCGCGGATAAGGCCGTTGAGTTGATGCGAGTGTCGACCCGATCTTCGGATGAACCTTTCTACCTATCTTACTTTTATAGTATTTATTCTCTCCTGTTGATCTATTGCTATCTGTGTTGCGATGCTCTAGTTTTCGTACCCGTGATATCCCTTGCAGCCTTATATTGCCTTGGACACCTCCTATCACCTGTTGTTTGGTAGATAGTTGGACCTCATGCCGTAGTCGCTTGCTCAAGTGTTGCTATGCGTGTCGTCAAGTACCACATTTGTTGGAGTATTTGCCGATGTTTATTGTTGGAGATGATCAAGACTTTAATCTGTTTAACAACTAAAGTTGAAGTAAGTAAGGGAGGCACAGTGGGCAATAGATGTTATTTGGTTTTAACCGTCACACTTGTGTCCCGTAGGACCCGAGTACTTGATACTGCTCCTTGAATATTCGCTATCCACATCCGGAGGATTATGGGACCCCCGAGCGAGCTTGATTCATTCTTATTTCTTGGGGCCACAAACTAGTTTGAGGTTTAATTTACTATCCTGTACTTATGCCATGCTTTCATCGCTTTATTACGATTGTGCGAGGAGCACTTGTAATCGCTTAGGTAAGCGGAGTGTTTCGCCATCGACAAGCCCAGCTTTGGGTTCCCAAATGCTTACATGCCATTGACGCAAACCTTGAGTCCGTCTCGAGTCACTAACTTCGCTATGGTGTACTCAATGGGTGGCCCTCAAATATTTCTCAATCCTGTGATTGCTTTGTGAAGGCCTCGTTGGGTTTTGATTTAGTTTTTCCGAGGTTGATCGAGTGTGTGTTGCTATTTGTGCACCGCAGGTAAAACTTTCTAAAAGCCGTGTCCGCGGTTATGGACGACTTGGAGCATAGATCTCGATCATAGACAACTATAACTAAAGTAGTGCTATAAATTTGACTTTATAATGACTAGTAATCAGCTTTACTATAATGGAATGGCTAAATAAAACGCCAACAATTGCTTGTTTGGGTTGTCGCTATGACCATTGTATCGACTAGTAAGTATTGCAACTATAACGAATGGCTAAATAAAAGTACCAACAAGCTGAGTTTTGGGTTATCTCATGCTAATTGTATCGACTAGTAAGTGTTGTAACTACAACGGAATGGTTAAATAAAATTGCCCACGCTTATTATATCGTGATGATTATCTATACTTGACTAGTAATTGCCGCAACGATAACTAAATAAATAAACGCCAACCTGTGAGTTCCTCGGTTGACTTCCTCGTTTGGTCTCGAGGGAAATACCAGATGAGTATGTTTGGTGGTAGTATCAGTTGTATTCTGATAGGTCTTTCTTATCCCTCTCCTGTACCCGAGCTTATATCGAGTCTCTATAGGTTGCTTAGTGCATGCCTCGCCGCCACCACCATACCTATGTAGGCGAGGACCAATTCTAGCCTCGCTGCAATCGCCTCAAGATCGACCGCCTTCTTTTTTTCTTTGCCCTTTGTCGGCACCCCTTTTGTTTAAGGTGTTTTGAGATCGACGTCGTTAGCGTGGTTACCCTTCCGGCTTGGCTCAGGGGTTGTGGACGCCATTGGTTATTCTTCGTGGCTCTTAGCCCCATTTGCATCTTGTCCGTAGTCGGACGTATCATTTTCAAGGTGATTTGGATCTTTGTATTGTATATCTGTATTCTTGACTCATTGAGTCGTTATATATATCTGCTCAGGTCCCATCGAGGACCTGTGTAATGTTATTGCTTTTCCACCCGCATTAAAGTGCTGGTGAGCACCTTTGAATCGTTTCTATGCGGGTTTGGCGGGATTCGCTCAAACTTGCATAGGGCCGATTCTGAGGGTGTTACAAGATCAGTGAGGTGTTTTCACCTTTTATCCTTTTACAATTCACTCACTTGGTGAAACTTGCCCCTTTTACTTGTTGTTGATATATTGACTTGTGGATTATTTGATATGAAAGAACAGATACTTACACATTGGTGAAACTTGCCTCTTTTACTATTACTCAAGGATGTAATCTTGAGTAGTGCACTTCACTGCTCTCGACTGAGAGTAAATCTAACAAATTAATATTTTATTTTCATTTTGTTTGTTTTTGTATTTTGCAGGTACAAGATCTAGGTGCTCAAGATTTAGTATAGGATTAACTAGGTTTTTATTTTTGTTCATTGTAATATTTCCTTTTTGATTCTTTTTGTAAGAATCGTGTAATAGTTATTTATATTAGAATTTCCTTTCTTGTATTTTCTTTACTGTAATGAATCACTTCATTGGTTGAATGAGTTCCTCTTTGTAAAATGTTTATGGAATAAAGATAAGAATTAAGCATTCATTTCTTATTTGAATTTCTTAATCTTAAATTCTTATTATTATTTATTATATCTTTATCATAACAACTAATATTACTAAATTATTTTGGAAAACATTTTAAAATACCAAATCCTAACTTTTAAATATTGGTTCAAATTTTAGATTTGAATTCAAATTATTTCCCTCAAAACACACTAATTCATAAAGATCATGTCAAAACTTATAAAGATCACTTTCAAGAGCTATTCTTACACCTAGAGAGTGAAAGAAACTCTGGTCACTTTAGGTTTTTGTTTGGAAAAAAATTTACCCACATTTTACAGATGAATGCATGCATATGCACAAAATCCTATTTCTATCCTTCGTTGGTTCCTAAATGCTGGGATGTTACACGCAGGACGAGGTCTCCTTCGATGAAGGATCTTGGACGCAGTCGTTGGTTGTGATAGTTGCGGAGGCTTTGCTGATACACCATCGAACGAGTAGCGGCGATGTCGCGTGCTTCATCCAGTAGGTCGACTGCGTCTTCGAGTGCGGTTGTTGATTCAGCCTCGCTGTAAGCAAAGACCCATGGGGCCTTGTGTCATACCTCGGCTAGTAGCATTGCTTTGGCTCCGTGCACCATGAAGAAGGGCGTGTAGCTAGTGGAGCTGTTTGGCGTTGTGCATAGGATCCAGAGGACGGAGGGTAGTTCGTCCGCCCAGACTCTTGCCAATCGTTCAATAGGGCACATGAGTCGCTTCTTGATCTCGTTGCATATGAGGCCGTTGGCCTTTTTGACCTGGCTGTTAGTCTGCGGGTGCGCCATTGAGATGTACGTGATGTTGATGCCGAACCCTTCGCAGAAGTCTTGGAACTCCTTCGAGGTGAAGTTCGTGACGTTGTCGGTGATAATGTTGTGGGGCACCCCGAACCTATAGATAATGGACTGGAAGAACTTGACAGCTATGGCACCAGTTTGGTTGGTGATGGGCGTAGCCTCGATCCACTTGGTGAACTTGCCGACTGCCACCTGGAGGAAGATGTATCCTCCGGGTGAGGATTTTTGTAGCTTGCTGACCATGTCGAGTCCCCATTGAGCGAAGGGACATGCTAGTGGTATGGGCCTTAGCTCTTAGCCTGGTGCATGTGGTTTGTCGACAAACCGTTGGTAGGCGTTGCACTTCTCGATGATGTCCTTGGCGTCGTGCATCGCGGTTGG
Organism: Avena longiglumis; assembly: GCA_030063025.1. NCBI lineage: Eukaryota > Viridiplantae > Streptophyta > Magnoliopsida > Poales > Poaceae > Avena > Avena longiglumis. Next base: position 49,298,580 of record CP125976.1, on the reverse strand, counting down.
CCAGTACAAGCCATCTCGCAGAGCCTTGGCGACTGTGGCGCTGCAGGCCAGGCTGGTGATGCCTTCATGGATGTCGAGGAGGATGCTCTTCCCATCACTGTTGGTGACGCATTGCTGGAGTATCCCAGTGATGCTTTGCTTGTATAGTTCGCCATTGATGATGGTGAAGGATTTTGAACGGCGGGCGATCTTCCTGGCGTCCGTCGGGTCGTCCGGCATTTGCTTGCTCAACAGATACTTGACATACGTTTGAGTCCATGTTTGCTCGATTGCCAAGACTTGCATCAGGCTCACCAACTCGACGTCTGCCTCTAGTTCTTTGGATGTCTTCGTTTTCTCGGGTGGCGCAAGCCCCAAGTGTCCCACGCGGGTTGCACCCTTGGGAGTTTTGCGCTTAATAGAGTGTTCGCATATTTGTTCGAGGAACACGACCGGTGGTACTGGAGCACAGGTGGAGCCAACGTTGGCGAGCTTGTCGGCCTTCTCATTGCTTTCATGGCCGACGTGCCGGAGTTCGCAACCGTCAAAGTATCCTTCGAGTGAGTTGTAGAAGTCGCGGTAGGCTATCATGTTGTCGCTGATAGTGTCGCACTGGTTCATCGTCTGCTGGACGACGAGGCTGGAGTCGCTGTAGATGACTAGTCGCGTGGTGCCACAGACTTTAGCCATCTGCATGCCATGGATCAGCGCCTCATACTCAGCCTTGTTGTTGGATGCGCGGAACCTCATCCGTGACACATATCTCATCTTGTCCCCTTGGGGGGATGTCAAGATTACTCCAGATCCGGCTCCTCCCCATGTTTGGATACGTAAAAGTGCATTGTTCAGAGTTGGGACATGTCAGGGGTGTCCGGGAGCTACAGTTCCATCCAGTGGACGAAGAAGTCAGAGAGCACCTGCGACTTGATGGCGGTGTGCCGCTCGTAGATGATGTCACATGGGGACAGCTCGATGCCCCATAAGGCCACTCGCCCCTTGGCACACACCACGCTAGAACTCATCTGTGCACCCCTTATAATCTTCGGTTTTGCCATCAATATAGAACATACAAACAGGAGTAGGATTTTCCCTCCGGACGCCTGAACCTGGGTAAACCTCGTATCCCGTGTTGTTTGTCTGCTAGCCGTTCCGTGATCTCCAGAGTCCCCTTCTCTAAAACCCAAGTTCATAACAATAAGAATTGATGAGTCTAACCCTCGTCATTGCTTCTTCTAGATTTTGGCTTGAACAGGAACTTACCTGATGAGCTCATTGTGTCATGAAAGTTCCGAGGATCTTCTATAAATATCTGTGATATGAATAATATAATTATACCTTGGACCTGTGATGTTTCTGTTGTACTACTCGGTTGGGTGTAATATTCGTGGAACGGTGTTATGTTAATGTTATACCAATGAATTGTTCACTACAACATGCAGTGATGTGCTCGGTCACCCCGGAAATGATGGTGAAATTATGCAATTTAGTTATGATTGCAAAAACAACTTAGCTATATTAAAAATGAACTTACATATTGCAAAATAACAACTTATTTAATATATGTAAAATATAATATAGTACACAAAATGAAGGGACATCTTACCCAATCCTACCCCTAGTTATGGCAGATCATATAGCATACTATATTTGTAAAAATCAAACTTAGTTAAGCCGGTGAAAGCAATTTAGAAATGTTGACAAAAGACAACTTAGCTATTAGGAAAATGAACTTACGTACAAAGCAAAAAAAAACTAATCAAACTAGGCAAAACACAAAATATCCATGTTGCAAACAACAAAATTATTTACTCCAAAAATCTAATTAAGCTATGACCCCAAAACTACCCCCAATTAAGGCAAAAAATGAGTAACTAACTATATGTGAAATTTAACTTAGTTAATCTAGTGAAAACCAGTTATAAATGACCACAAATCGACTTACATATTTTTTTAAATGAACTTACATACAAAAGAAAAAAGTTAATGAAAAACACCTTGTTGCAAACAAACACAACTTAATTAGGTTTTGCAAAATCAATTTAACTATGAAGGAACACATTGCCTAATAAACCTCCAACTAAAGGTATAACTCACATCATATTGTATAGGGAATCAAACTTAGTTAAGCTGGTGAAAAGAAGTTAGATATGATCACAAAACAACTTAGCCGTGGTGGTAAAAAAACTAAGCTATGAAAAAAAGTATAACCTGAGTTAAGGAAAATTAAGTGACATCAAGTCAAAAACAAGGGCACAAATCTCTGTAACTTGTTGTATAGGGGAATGAGTGCATGTAATGCCTAGAAATATGGGTATCACACGAATCTAATGTGTACATGCTCTAACCCATCTGATTTCATTGTGATCCAGTACTATCCACACACGTAACATCCCAAAAAACTCGAACCCCAACAACTACTAAGCACGACACGGGGTGAAATCGAGGGATTTTGTGAACTGATGAAATCCGAAGAAATTCATCGAGAATGGAGGTATACACATTTCTAAGGTGCGGATCCACAACTAAAACGCTAGTATCTCGGTGGATTTCAGGGGAAAACTTTAGCAAACAGGATTTACATGTGGTGAATCGAGATGGGGATTCTGTCGTCGGAGTGCTTTTCGTCGCCGAAATCGGTGCCCCTTCCGTGTCCCTTGTCCTCGCAGAGCACCATGCGCTTGCTCACGGGTCGATCTTCGTCGCTGATCTCAGCACACTCGTGCATGCCTCGCCCTTACATCGACGATCTCGCACTCCTCACACGTTGGGAGCTCTCCGGCGAACTCAAGGCCCTCCTCTCGCATGTCTCCTTCTCTGTCGAAGAGCACCCTGAAATGTCGCTCTCGCCGCCGATGAAATCGCCATGGAACCCTAGATAATAATAGGGGGAATGGGGAATGATAGAAACGACAAAATAGACGCGAGATTCAAACGTCTCCTCGCATGACACACACGTGGTGGGACCCCCCAGGCGGAAACTATCGGGACCAAGACACACACGCGTCGATCTAAGACGATAGGACGGCCAGAGAGCGGTGGCTCACTATGGCATTCATATTTATAAATTTTACAACATAAAACACCCTTGGGTGACTCATGCTTGGAGATTGCCGGATTAGATGGGATTCGGTGGTGAAGTCAGTAGCAGAGATTGGTATCGAAACCGAGATTTGAGGACTACTAATGGTGGTTCGAGTCCTGGTGGTGATGAGAAATTGGTTTGGTGATTCATGACTTGGAGGAGCAACATCGGCAAGTAGGGGCGACAACACAGGAGAAGTTCAAAGTCTAAACTTTCACGATGAAAATCCAAGGTCTGGACTTAATTGGTTGTATCTAGCAACGGTATTATTGAGGTATTGTTTTGTGAGCGCGGATTCTTCAGGGTGAAAACCTATGATCTGACCAGGGCGATGACGACGCTTGTGCAATGTTACCTTTTTGGAGGCGTCTCTTTTGGAGAAGATTGATTTGTGGTATTGTCTTGGTGGTGTTTGGTCTGCGCTGCTACAAGAAATAGATGACTGTAGAGGGACTTTGTTTTTGTATTTCTTCTTTCTTTTTAGTAGTGTGCATCATTGCCATTAGGATATTGCGTTGTAGCGGAGTCTGCGTGTAATTGATATCTTCACAATCTTAATATATATTCCCTTTGTCTAAAAAAACCTCCAGGCTTCACTTGATAGTGGTTATGATGTAGTACACTTGTGAGCTAGGAGTGCGTCAATTTGGAGGACGGGCTTGCCTCAAAAGCGAGTTTTTTGGGGGCTAAAGGAACCTCCAACGACTCCAAACAAGCGGACATGAGTCCGAATCGTCCGGCCGGACATAGACCATGGCCCACGGCACCCTGCAAATGGAGAGGGAACCCCGAAGCGGTCCGTTTATGTGCAAACTGAGCCCAAATCTGGGGCTGGAATGCGATGGGACATATGGCTGTCGTGTCCGGCTATGTCCTCCAAAGGCTTTGACGGGCCTATTTGGAGGTGTCTCATCAGATGGAAACCAGACGCTGTACTTTTTAACGGGACCGCGTCGTCACTATCCTCCACACACTCGAGTCCATCGGTCAAAGCCTTAGCTCCACAAAACCCTAGCCACTACTTACCCACCGATAGCTGCTCCGTTGCCGACCGCCACGATGATGAAGTGCTTCAAGGAGTGGCTACGCCCTAGCCGCAATGACCGCCATAAGTACTTGCCGAGGTCTCCGCTGGCCCTCCTTCTCCCGCTCCCCACGGTGTGCGCGCTGTCGCGTCCGCACTCCGATCAGCGCGTCAATGTGAGCCTTGAAGCCGTGCTCCCGGCGTCTCCCCCCGCTCCAGTGGCCCCCAGCGGCGCGTGCCACCGCCCCAGGTCTTTATCGGCATCGACGACAACGACGAGAAGTAGGCGGCAGTGTCGGCCTACCAGCATCACCGTCGACACCCTCCCAAGCTACGGGCACCCATAATATTGGGTGTTTTTATTTTTTGGGGATATTTTGGACTGTCCCTAGACCATATTATAATTTGTATACCTATTTTCTACAATCTTTTTTTACAGGATAACCGTTAGAGGCACAGGCCACCGCAAAGGAACTCACCCCAGACGGTATGTCCTCCACCTCGCACAAACGGACTGAATCTTCGGTGCCCGAAATACGGGGCCTGTTGGAGGCCCTAAGCTAGTTCATGTACGGCTACACCGTAGACATACCGTGGATCTCGATCTATTCAAGGCCCTCGTTTTCTTCCTGACGTACGTCCAATGGTCGGCAGGCATCTTGCTGATCGTAAAGATTGTTCGTATGCTCCGTGGCTAGCAGCTAGCTTGCCATGGGGACACTGATCTGCCATTGGAATCTGCATTATACTAGTATAGTAAGATTAAACTACTCCTACATAATTCAACTACTGTTTGACTAATACAGTAAGTCCGTGACCTTAATTTCCACCTAAAGCTAGAGTGAATCCTCGGTCCCGTACCCCTTCTCCTCCAAAAAGCGTGAGTAGGCGATTAGGGTTTCTGTGCCTGTCGTCGGTGTCGCTGGCGATCTGCCCCGCTCCTGTGGGGCCTTCGGGCTATGGAGGCAAAGTGGATCTCGGCTCCCGTCGGCGGGAGCTGCTCCGTTTCCTATTTTTAGGTTCAAAATTTGATGGGGCGGCGTTCAGGTGGTGATAGAGGCGTCTTCTCCAATAAAGCCTTTTTGGTTTCAGCCCCATCTCGACAAAGACGTAGAGAAGTTTGTACGAGTGGTGTGGTCCTCAAGGATTTCTTATGGTTGTGGGATCTTCGGATGGTCAAGAAGCTTCATGAGCGGTTCATCCTTTTTCTTTGTCTTCAGGATTGATATGGCCTTCTGGGCAAGTTCGGCGACTTCCCGTCCATAACCAACAATGTCAGCCGGCTCTAGGAGGAGTGGCAGCGATGGCGCCGTCGACACGGTATGGAGTTTGAAGATGAAGGACATCTAAAGAATTTCGATATAATTTTCGTTTTAATTAAATTGTTTTGTACCGTTCGTTGTTTTTTTAATGACAAAGCACTATTCGGACAAAAAAAAAACCTAAAGCTTTGCAGACACAACGGTGAGACCGAATGCTCTCAAAGAAAAAAAAGAAGCGGTGAGACCGAATGGAAGAATGAGAAATGACAAATGCAGCAGTATACTACCATTGTCTCCTGCCCCGACGTGGATGGACCTTCGTTTCCTGTGCTGTCGCCTAGCCACCGATCGGTCGGTCGATCACATGGAGGAAGTTGGGATTCGCGGCGACGTGTGTGATGATGGTATAATAATGCATGGGGCTCCCAGCACCCACGACAAAACGCACGTACGCGCGCGCAGGCAGCAACAACCGGATCTCGGCCCACACTGTGCAGGTGTACATGGCGCCATCCATGCAAATTACTTGCCAATCCAATCCGCCGATCGAGCAGGCGACATGGACAGCTAGCTAGCTGCCGTTCGAGCCTGCCTGCTCGCTCCATCGGCTGCTCCCTTGCCTCTCGCCTGGCGTTCGATCGAGAATATTTGCCGTTTCAAACAAGATCATCGTCACAAGATGGGAGAATATTTGCTGCGTAAACTAGTGGCGCGCTCGCATGCATGTGACGATTTTATTCTGAACAGGATGCTGCTGGTAGCACCGTAGCAGCTAGCATGTGACGCTACCCGAAACAGCCAGGCCCGAGAGGATTTTGTCGTTCCTCCGCCCGTTTTAGATCCACAAGTGTAATTAATTAACCTTTTTCGCAAAATAAATAAATCAACTTTGTCTTTTGGCTTTGCCTGTCCAGTTGGCCGTTGCGCCGCGGTCTCTACTCTACTGGACTATAGTACTCTACGTACATTTCTTGGTTCAGTTTTGGATCCACAAGTGTAAGGACGTCCAGCGTTGAGTTGAATGTTTCTTAACAATATGTTTGTTACCAGTCAATATTTGGTGGAAGCGTCAGCACCCCTCCCCTCTCAGGCTTTCACACGTCTACAGTAACTTGAGAGTCGTCTTTCTCTCCCGAGGCCTCCGCCAACTTGAATTCGGCAGCGCCGCCGCTCGGAGGAGAGGAGGATGGAGGTCTCGGCCTGTACAGAGTAGTTTTAGTCTTGGTTGTATGCCGGTAGTGGGCTTTATGCATGTAGTTAGGAGTGGTGCTCTGGATCTTGGTCAGATCTGGTGCTGGGTGGAGTTTCTTGTTCTTCTTTCCTTGCTTCCATGGTCGGAGTTGGAGAGGGAGAGAAGTTCCACCACTCCTTTGAATAAGACCATGGTCTCCTGCCATGATCTGTGGAGGAGTTTTGGCGTTGGTGGGCTTCCTCTTGCCGGCCTCGGTGGCGAGGAGAGGATGCAGGCCACCACGGCAGCTCGCCAGTCTTGATGTTGCAACCTTCGATTACGCCTCTGTTGCTCATCCTCCTCCGGCCGACCGTGGAGGCGAGGGGAGGGGATGTGCCAGCCTGCCTGGTGTCAGATCTGGAGGTTGCGGGTGTGGTGATGTTGATGCTGCGTCTGATTGGAGTGATACCTCGACGACATCCTTGCCGTCGACCACCAAAGCTGTAGGGCAGCCGCTCCTCGTTTATGGGAGTTCTTCATCGACAGCGATTTGCCGACGATATGATGTCGTCCAGCTGCCGATTCTAATGGCTGTGGGGCAGCCACTCCCACCCAGGTCGCTTCATAGATGGCGTTGGGTTTTCTTCCTCCAGGATCGGAGGTCCTCTGGCTCCAAGGCGGTGCGCTCCCGCAGTTCCATCCCAAGTGGCTCTGTCCCCGGCGGTGGAATTGTTGGCCGTCTCTGGATGCGTGCAAGCAGTTGAGAAGGAGCAAGACGAAGGCCTGTACTTAATTGCTTTTCTATTTTTAGGTTCAGGGTCGTCTATGCAATTTCCAAGGACCAACTTGCAGTTCTATTTTCTCTTATGGTCCTTTTTGTAAATTGTATCCACCGACAATATGTTAATGCAGCATCGGGGTCTTCCAGACCCCTCTTACCTTTCAAAAAAAAAAAAAGGACGTCCAGCGCGTGGTGTACAAAGTACGGTATGCGATTGGGGAGTGATGGCTCATGAATGTATTTCTGCCCATCGTCCAGCTACCTAGAACAGTACAGCACTGCATAGACACTAGTGGCGTATCAGCGGGCAGAGTAGTAATGAGTAGTACGTGTACGTGTACATCTTTATAGCTGTAGCGGCGAAGTAGCATCTACGTAGACAGCTAGCTCGCGGCCACGAGTGTGGGCGAGGAATTCCCAGAGATCGAAGGTGCTTGCGTAGTGGGGTTGGTGGTCGATCGATGAGCATGCTGGGAAGGAAGTCATGGCATTAACCCGTTGTGATGTGAACATTGTTTCAAGAATTTCAGTAACGTTAGTATATGCATGAACTTGTTGTGTACTGTCAGGTGGCAATTTTTTTTAGCTTGGTTGATTCTCCAAAACAATTGACCACATCTTGACCATCGACCACATCCACCAATAATACATGCGGCTATGGAGTGAAATAAATGGGAAACAACTTAGTGAGGATGTAGAATGCAATTGTTTGGAACCTCACAGAAAATGGAGAATATTCTTCTTCTTCTTGAGCATATAAGGCGCAATTCTTTAGCTCTACTCTCACTCTCTTTAACAAAATGGTATGGAAAGCATGGGCACCACCCAAGATCGAATTCTTTAAGTGGATGGCCATCCAAAATAGGCTTTGGATGGCGGACCACCTTGAAAAAAAGAGGATGGAGAAATTGCGGGCTTTGTCCGCCTTGTAAGAAAATCCAAGAGACGTCCCATCTTTTTTTCCAATGCTGGTTCACCAAGAGGACTTGGGGTTTAGTTAAAGATTGGCTCGGGACCCCAAACATTCAAACTCACTTGTAGACGTGGGAGCTATCCATTCAAGATTGGTGGATGATAATGTCTTGCAAAGCCACTTCCAACCGTAAAGCCATGGCTTTTATTACAATGCTTGTTACTTGGACGATTTGGAAAGAGAGAAATGCGAGAGTCTTCCGAAAGAAGTATGCGCCACCTACAATCCTACTTAAAACCATCAAAGAAGAGGCGAAGCTTTGGGTCACTGCGGGCACCAAATTTTGGAGTTTTTTTTTGGGAGAGTAATCCCTTATGTATTTTGGACACTCCTTTTCCTTTTTTTTTGTCATATCATGACTCTCTCTCCTTATTTAATATATGAGGCAAATCTTTTGCCTCCATTAAAAAAAAAGACCGAGTGTGGACAGCGGACCGCCTAGTGCGTCGAGGGTGGCCCGATTGCGGGTTTTGCAACCTATGCGAAAGAGAACCGAAGGCGCATCGCATTTTCAATGTAGGTTACTCCCAGCACATTTGGAATGGCATCAATGGACAAACTTTTCTTGGGTTGAAGATTGGTGGTGCTCCATGGTGGGGGTCAATGGGCGACGTAGTAAGTAAGGGGCTATATCCTCGTTGATCTCGCTAGTAGCTTACGAAATTTGGAACGAGCGAAACGAAGACATCCTCCCTCAGAATATTGCTATACCAGCAAAGTAGAAAGCGCCAGGCGCAGATTAAGTTACACAAGAGCAAATTGCTCGAGGACTTGGTACTGAAGCTGCTCCATGTGCACTACAGCTTACACATCTCTACAATTCTGCAGCACAAGGAGAGATCGAATACTGAGCTACTCCACTCCGTAGTACGTATTTAAGTACGACGACTACCCGTGCCTTGCTAGATGATCAATACTACTAGGGCCTATCCTGGGTGATGGTACCGTACGTACGACGGAAGTTAATTACTGTACCTGGAAGCAAAACATGCAAAGCTAGACCAGTAGCTAGGCCGTGGCCGGCCCTAGCACGACGTGCTAGTGCTGACGCTGGTAGTACTCGACGCCGCACTGACGCCGCCAATGGAGTCTCCCCCTACCCCTGCCAGCGCCGCCGCCTTCTCTTTGGACGCCCTTGGGGTGTGGGTGTCCACCTCCCGCTGGTCGGCAAAGGACAGGAACGCCCGGAGCCTGCTGCGGCTGGAGCTGCCCTCGGTGGTCGACAGCGCCGCCGCCTGCGGCGAGGAGGCGGCGTGCTCGCAGTACTTGTGGACGAGGATGCCGGCGTGTATGGCGAGGGTGGCCAGGCACGCCACGCCGCAGATGACGAACAGCCCGGAGAAGCTGTACACCTGCAGACTGTCAGACTCCAGGTCGTTGGTCTGAGACTGGGAGTCGGTCATGCGATCGTTCAGCCACTTCTCGTGGATCCGCTGGAGGTCGCCGTTCTCCGACAGCTCCAGGATGGCCGTCGACAGGTCCACTGCCAGCGGCGAGTCCCTCGGGAACGCCTGAAAATGTCCAAGTTCAGTTGAGGCTCATACATAATTTCATTAGCAAACATGAAGAACTTGATTGAGTTGCCAACTTGCCACTCCTAACTCCTTTGCCTAAAAAATGGCAAGTGGAAAGAAACTCACGAAGCCCCAGCCGCTCTTGGTGAACTCCGAGCCCACCACCGCAAACTTGGGATGCTCAAGCAGGAAGAGCTCAATGTAGGGGCGCTCGTCGACGATGGCCGTGACGCCTCCGTTGCGAGGGCCAAGCTCCAGTGCTTTCTTAAACTCATCCGGGTTACCGAGCGCTCTAAGCCTCGACTTTGAAACACCGAGCTCTTGCACGAGGTAATTCTCCGCGAAGGAGCCGACCTGGAACCCGATGGGATCGTCACTGGCGACCAAGCTGTCGATCCCCGTGATTGGAGATGTGAGCTGCTGCACGGTGAGTATGGAAGTCAGGCTGGCAGTGTAGCTGGACTGGATTATCAGAACCACGAAGAGCCATATGATGATCACGAAACGGCCGAGGGTGCTTCTGGTGTCCTCTCCTGTAAAAATTAGAAGCACAATCACTTCTCCATGAGTTTGACTACGAATATTCCATCAGGATGAACATGTACAAGATGTATTTTACTCACTGTGGGCGAAGAACAGAGTCGAGAAACTGAACCTGCAAACGTGAAGTGAAACATGTAAATAACCTCAAGCAAACAAGACCCTTGCATTGTTCAAGAAACTAGATTATAATAATTTTAGCATCACGTCCAGAGACTGCTCATTTATACCGAGTGCAGAAACCGATTTTCCTAATAAATTTTCCGATGTGCAAATGATTTGGCTCATCCCCCCTCATTATGACCATCTAACATTTCAAATTGTCTGTCAAAAGAAGAACTCTCATGAGGTGCAGAGTACATGGTTGCAAGCCCCACCTTACACTCGGGTTTGAAATTCACTTTTAAAATATTTTAAAGTGTTATCCAAGGCCTTACATCTTTTTTTTCGAAAGGGAGGACATGCCCCGGTCTCTGCATCAATCGATGCATACGACCTTTATTTCATTATTTGAAGACAAGTATTATCAAGGCCTTACATCTATAAGCCTTATCCACGGCCTTACATCTATAACAGATGTGAGTCAAAATGACAATGATTCTAGCACGGAAGTCGGTAGCTACAGGCACTGCCGTGTGTTGGCAAAATCTAGAATGGCACTGGGATGTGCACGAAGATCAGAATAAATTGACTCCAACTGGTATACATGTGAGACCTTACCAGAATACAGTAATAATCTGTTTCACAGGAGGTCCACGGAATTCATCATTGATTCTGTGCTCAAGCAGCCAAACAACCGTCCCAATGATAAGAAAGAACACTCCTGTGACGCACCACATTCTGATCGTGAATGGCTGCAAAAAGGACCATCCACTCGAGCTATGCCTCTTAACAGAGGTAAGTACCATAAGCCCTGACTCGATATATGGCTGAGTGAAGTCAACAACCCTTGTCCGATTTGTGACAATAGCAATATCACCTACCACAGCATCAAATTCCTAGTCATAAAATTTTGTTAGTATTCAACCTATACAAATACATCAACGAGAAATGGTGTAAATTTAAGAAAGTGAACTTACATTTGTTAGAATTTTATTGATCATCTCTGTATAGCTTGGATTCTCACTACCATTCCCGAAAAGAATAAACTTATATGGAACTGGATATTGTAACAAGTTTATTGCAGCAACAAACACATCGATACAGAAACCACGCACCGTATCTGTAATACTGTCAGCTGACACAAACTGACGGAAACTTGCCCTATTGGGAACTCCAATTTTTAGCTCATTTCCATTGTTGGGAAACACCCATCCACGTGGCCTTGTTATAGTCTCACCTGGCCAGAGCACGATGCCGAGTTTCTGATTTTCCCTAATACGGTTTGCTGGTTTCATGTAAAGAGTCTCAGGAGATGCAATTGAGAGGCCAGAATAGTTGGACCAGTAACCGACTGTCCGCAAACCGGACCCTACTATGTTAACAATGTCGTAGGCAGGCCAGAGAAGATTACCATCTGAATCAAATTTTACAGGGCCAGTTGCACCAGTGAAATTTACTTTGCGGATTCTTTCTAGCAACAACCTTCCCTCATCAAAGACAGTCATTGCTCCCAATTGCAAACCTCCTCCCGCGATATCACGTAGTTTGGGGTAGATAGAGAATGAAATGTTACCACCTCTACTGAAAAACGCATCCAGCGCATGAGCAATCATCCAGACAGTATCGTAAGCATACAAGCCATATGAATTAATCAAGAACCTGCTGTCAACATTATCCCTCTTCACCAGTGCACTCCATCGTGAAGCTAGCTTTCTCTTCCTTCTGGTATTTTCTGTGTGCTGGCGTAATGTGAGAACACCCTGCATTGCACTCACTAATTCCATATCTGGATGTAGTGATGAATCAAGGAATGAACCGAGCCAATCTGTTGCAATCCACACATATCCACTGGATGTCATGCCGAGATTGCGTGCTAATAAGAGAAGTGCAAGCCCAGAGTCAGGATTTGCATGCAGAACGAGTATTCGAGACTCCATCATTGCAACCCTGACCAACACACTAGCCATTTCACTCTTTTTTGCTCCTGGTCTAACTGCAGCTTTATACAAGATCTTGGACCGCCTCTTGGCAAGTTCGTCACCTAAGGAAGAAATGCCGTTTCTTCCATAATCATCGTCAATATATATAGCTGTCACTTCCTTCCACCCATAATAGTTGACTATGTCAGCAACAGAAGCCATTTGAAAATGATCACTATGGGTTGCCCTCACAAAGAAAGGAAACTGAAGTGGCGCGAGAGTTGGATCGGTTGCAGCAAATGACAACATAGGCACTTGGAGTTCATTTGCAACATGAGAAACAACATGCGCGAGGACAGAAGATTGAGGGCCGATGATTGCAACCGTATCTTTCTCCATGAATTGCAATGCTAACCAATTCAAAGAATAAACTCAGCGTTATACCATGTGGACGATGTCGTTATCTGAACATAAATCTACATGGTTTGGCGGATGAAAGAAAACACGGAGGAAGTACCTTGCACGATGCCAACAAAGCCACTGCAATTGGAATCTCTCATCTGGACAACCAGCTTTGTGCCTGGAAGGATGCTCGGATCATTGTTGATGTCACTGACAGCAGCAGCCATGGCAATCTTGGCAACTCTCCCTATTGTGGAATTGAATGTGAAAAGAGCTCCAATGCTCACTGTGTCAGGTCTCGCATCGACATTCTTGCTGAGTGCATAGGAGCATAGACACCAGAAAATGCACAAAAAATGGAGCGCGGACTTCATGGTGAGTCTAGAAGATTACTGACGCGATCTTATTTGTCCATCCTTCAGCTCAACAATGGACAGGCTGGAAGAATAAAAACAATATTTCCTGATGATGCCTGTTAAGCAGATAAATAGACTAGCTAGAACTCAAAATATTATTGGAGCCATGAATTGAAAACTGAAAAAACGGATGGTTACATAAAGAACTATAACCTACAACCAAAAAGTGGGACCTACCTAGGGGAAAAGAGGAGGATAAATCATATGTCAACAAGAACTAGGGCTCAACTGAACAGAAATGGACCTCTTGACAAGAAAAGCTGGGCAGGCATCTCCAAAACATAAATCAACTTTCAAGATTCATCAGAAATTAAGTAACCCTCATCTTAACAAGAACGAGAAAGGAAACAGAAGCGAGCTGCAGAGATGAACTCAAGCACTGATTCTGCCTACCATTGTGAGGGGGTGGGGTGGGGGATGGGGATCTTCCACGAAGCTGACATGGAATTAAATCTACTTCCCAAGAAAACAACTGGGTGAATCTAAAAGCTTGTGGTACACGCGGGATTAAAAAATAATTGACCTCCCCAACCTCTTTCTTCTCTCCTTTTCTTTATGAGAATCCTCTTACCGTCGGGCCTGAAGAAGCTTTAGTCGGTGGTTGCTTCTACTCAGATGGACATGAGATAGGCATGAATCGCCGGCGGCCTGTGTGAACAAGATCTATTTGGGTGCCCTTGTGAAGCCTCACCAAATGTGACGCCACCACAGGCTGCTGTTTATGAAGTCCTTTCACCGATTCACGTCCATTCAGCTCAACTCGACCAGATATGTCCAGACAACGTCTTGGAGGCCAGATGCTAACGACTGTCTAGCTTGTTAAGACAGCTTGCAGCTTCATGTGTCTAGGTGTCACAGTCTCAGCATGTTCCGACCTCAAAAACTAGAACAAAAATGCGAAAATCTTGGCAAGAAAATGTTCAGGTCCTCATGTCAAATAGGTGGTTGGAGGTTGAAATAGGAGCAAACTCGGATCCATCTACGATCTAGGTCGCTAGTGCAGAATACGTGTGACACCATACCTGTCATTTGTCAAAGACCTCGTCAGATCGGCAAACTCAGAAAGGACCCACCCCACGCCAGACAAAAAATATGTTCGCCACAGAAGATGACCAAGAGCAGTAAACACGATTAGGGAATAGGAAGTGCGGTTCTGTGCCAAGATAACCAAGATGAGTGCAGGGCAAAGTGCTAGTTACCTGAGGCTGAGGATATGTTGCTTGAGCAAACGGATGGACTAGATAGTTTGGCAATCCCGATTCACATGTCATACCTGGAAAGTTCAGCAGAAGCAACAGCATCCGTTCAGAACACCAGCTATACACACCACAAACTGCTACAGTCACTGAGGATGATGTTGGGCCCAGACGTCACATCGAATGAAGAAGATATTTAGTCGTTTAACACCAGCTCCGTTAAATCTCGTGTACCTTTCAGTTATATATATGTGATCCAGACCGCCTACCTCCTCCAACTTGAAACAGGTTCTTTTTCACGTGTTTTTTCCATTAACAGTCAATAGCTCAAAGTGCATTTATAACACAACAATGACATGTTCTAATATTCGATGTTAACAGCAAACATTAATGATAATACTAAATCTACTCCCTCCGGGAGAATACCGTTGGGTATGATAGACCCACAAACACTAACTTTGTAGGTACACATGTCTCGGAAGGAATATTTCTGGACAGAGGGAATATTTCTCGCCCATCATTTGCAGACTTGCTTACAATGACACGACATTTACTCTACATAAATAATTGGCAACATTCAAGATTACATCGGCAGTAGTCAGAACCAAGAAGTACTCGTATAGTTCAATACTACTCCCTCCATTCAGAAATATAAAGTGTCACAGATTTATCTAGATACGCATGCATTTTACCCAAGGGGGGAAGTAGTTGGCTACTTTCAGCTCAAAGATTATGTTACAACACTGGGATACTGCTAAGCTGTCTGGCAGTATTTCCCAACACATTGAAACAGAAACAAAAATGAGAAGGTGGGCCCAGATGACAGCCAAATGATCCCAGCTCTTCAAATGTCAAAATGTTACACCCAGTATGGCCCTAATCAGTCTACGCCCGTGGCCTTTTTGCACGTGAGGCGTCACTAGTCTCTACCGTGCGGTTCTCATTTTCTTCTAGGCTAGCCTGCGCCGTGTTATTCAGTTGGTAATCGAAGGTCCATCCAGGAAAATCTGACCCTTGAAATAAAGATGTTGGTGTTGTACTGTAGAACGCAAGTGGAACTTGTTTTATCCGCCGCCGCACCTACAATTCAAATTCAAGATTTGTAAATTTTAGGAAAATTCCTAGTGATGACTAATAATGACTCAAATGGCAGCAGACAGGAAGTGTGACAGGGACTAAGCTTTGGGTTGGACAACCTAGTGAACACTAATAATGACACAAAATGGCAGCGGATAGGACGTGTGAGAAAGACTCAGCTTTGGACAAAACAATCTAAACAACAGTTAAGCAAGCAGAGAACAGCAGTCTGGTTTAGCTGGACAGAAATTCAGACTACGAAAAATACCAGGTAGACAGGGCCACATGCATACATAAACCAGAGGACAGAATCTCATGAAACGCACGGAAGACCTGACCCATCTCAGAAATGTTCATTGGTACATATACATATGCAGAAAGCTGGGGGTTGAATGTAGTGAGACATACCTCATCTCGGAAAACTGTTGCATATGAGCCAGAACTAAAGTCTGTTATTTTCATCTCAGTTGTTTTGGCACGTACAGTGAGATCATTTTCAAGTGAGGCAACAAATCTAGCAGCAATATAACATCAAATGAGCTAAAAAAATAAACAAGAAATACGAGACCGTTGAAATAAAGACACTAAGCTGTGTTTCTGTTACCTAGAAACTGCAGGTGTGTAGTGATGGCGCAACGTGTCTATTTCCCACAAAGAACTACCTGTAGTGCATAATCAAAGATTAATACATGATACACAAAGGAATCACTCACAAGAACTATACACAAAGAGTAGCATGTGTTATGTGTCCATGAAGATGCAAGCAAGCATGTGTTATCTGTCCATGAAGATACAAGCTTGCTTGCATCTTTTCCCTTATAACACATGTCGATGAAGATTCAAGCAAGCATGTGTTATCTGTCCATGAAGATGGAATCATGCTTGCAATATAACATCAAATAACACATGATACACAAAGGAATCGCTCACAAGAACTATAACAGTAAACAATGGCCTCCGGTAACCCGTTACAAAAGTTGCTTCAAGCTGTAATTTAAAAGAACAGGCAAGTGAAACCAATCTCATTGTCTCACCACTTCTTTTCATGATGCGCCATGGACTTCCACTAGTCTGGTCCACAGCAGTTGCAGTAGCAACCAAACAACAGTAGATAGTGGTCTGTTCATTTAAGCTCCACCAGGTATAACTAAGTAATATGTTCGTCCAAGATTTTTTTGATATTAGGTTAAGGTTATCAGTTCATCCCTTAGCTTTGTATCAAAGATACATAACCTTATGACAACCTGGATAACATACAATAACCTTTCTATAGATAAGAGATAACAAAGTACCAACCTAAGATGCAAAGTAGAAGTATTGGTTAAATAATTTTATTCACACTCTGAATAGGCCAATCAGGACTACATCTAGCTCTTTTTAACGCAATTTGTACCCTGGTAGAACTTTATGTTTCTTTTTTAACACCAAATGTACTTGGTTAGGACTTCTCGAGATAAATTTTAGCCAAGGACAACATAAACCGATATGATGAAATCTATCAAGTCAAGCAAGAACCAGAAGCAGATATTCCCCTCTATTTGTGCCAAATGAGCCCTCCGCATCTTTTCCCTTTGCCACATGCGCACAACGGCGCCCACGCAGTCCAGCCACCCACCTCCACGAGGCCCTTGCTCAACTACAACTTCTATATGACTATATATCCAATTTGCGAGACCACAACAACTGCTTTGCCTCTTTGTATTAGAACAGATTGAGTTGCAGGACAAGTGACGAGACAAAATATGTTTGATATGATTAGATACTTACGCATTGCACCAGACTTTGTAGGGTCTGTCTCTTCATTGTTAAAAGGATCAGCGCCAACCTTCTTAGGCAGACTAGCTTCTCCGGTGGTGTCATCCTGAGGAGCTTCCTGGAAGAGATCCCAAAGCACTGTTATCAGCCATGGAACAACACAAAATAAAATAAAGGTTCTTCCACAACAAAACATAAAAATGTGGGCATTAGTATGCATTAAGCAAATATGCTAACACGAGCTCCTATATGCAAACTAAGAGGTTATTATAGCAAGCAACATACCCAATGAACCAAAAAATTGATTGAGGGGTGTCTCCGCAGAAGATTGTGAATTAAAGCAATGATGATAAGAGCTCCAGCAGGTGGTGCTGAAAGGGCGAGTCTACTCAATCTTTTTGCAAATGAAGCAGCAAGATGTGCAGAAACATATGAAGATTTCAGGCACGCGTCAAGAAGCTGCGAGAAAACAAGTCAAGCATAAAGTCGTAAATAGATAACAGTAAAATAATAATGTATTGCAAGGAGGAAGAAACACCGTTAGCATATTCTTAAGAAGAAGCAATAAGAGACACAGGTTTTCTTCAATCCGTGGAATAACCGAATGACCAATTAGATCTATTCCACCCCACAGGATTCTAAGTTTTGAACCCTCACAGGCACGAGTGCAAACTACTAGCTATCATCAGTGAATCTTCGTTTAAACAGATAAGAATAGCTAGATCTTAAGAAAACAGATACTTCTAAAATAAGAATAGTACTCCCTCTGCACCGAATTAGATGTCACAGATTTGTCTAGATTCACATGTATCTATACACTAAAGTGCGTCTAGATACATGCAAATCTAGACAAATCTGCAAGTAATTCAGGATAGAGAGTCATAAGTTTCTATTTTCAAGATTGCATAGCACGTATTTTATGTGCTCAATCAACCAATATGTGATTATCACAGCTAGTTACTCAATGAGTATCAGCAGTAAGAGTCGATGTCTGGATTCATGGATCATGGATGGAAGATTGATAGTTACGAGCTCACACATGGTGAATGTTGATATGCTGCTATGATCTATGTGGTTCCACAGGCCTGTCTGTTACACAATATGGTGTGTCATACAGCAATTTATATTTTCCCCCATCTACAGTTATGGACTTGTACTAAACCAGAACAGCAAGGGCTCAACAAAATAGGCGGGTTACAAATGAATGCTGAAGTGACATCACACAGCCTCCTTGGTTCATGTGGATACAATAACCTCAAGGTGTATAAAGGATACGCATCATGGTTAACTAACCAACAAGTTTAATGTAACATATTGGTACATAGCAGTTGGTCACATCATCACGTTAACATCGTGAATTCCACAGCGTTCCACCTAAGAAATAGTTGCTGCCAAAGATGACCTATCACTAGATGATGGATATGATAATTTGGCTGTATTGAATTTGGATGCGATGCGCAGGAAATTCATTCAACAGCATGTAAAGGTGTATGTGGCTGCGCACCCACTTGTAAGACCATAATAATAAAACATCTGGCTTAAAGTGGAATATAGCTCAGACGATTTACACCTTTCTGGAACCCCTTTAGGTGGCAGAACTCGTTATGTTGTAAAAGTTGGTAATCTTACATTGATTGGGTAAGGAGCTACTTACTTGCAAGAACACTGACCGATGTTTTGCCATGAACACAGCAGGAGTCAGTAATGCATAGAGCTTGTCATAGAATTTTGGATATTCCAGATTATGTTGTGTCATGAGGATGAAAAAGACCACTCAAGGCCATCACACTGATAACACCACCGATGTCATATGATCTAGTTAAGAAATCACTTCAACAGAAACACATAGAGTCGTAAGATTTCTATCAGTCGTGTCAAACAAAGTACAAACATGAACAAGATGGAGAAAATCCTACCACAAGATAGCTGGGTTTGACATTGAAGGAATTACATTCTGATGAATTGTAGCAAGGACCTGCAAATTGAAACTATCACTCACGGTAGGAGATTAACACCAGCAATTGAAGTATTCTTGAAGAATGTATAACTGCAAAACATAACCAAGTATTCCTAACTTAGAATACCAAAGCTACAAATAGTTCTATCATCCCAAGTGGCTATACAGTTCCTTTATTATTAATTTATAACAAAGCCTCCTTGCATGTTTAGACTGCAAGAGACAAGGTCCATTGTTTAGAAGAAAAAAGGAGTCACGAAATCACCACCAGCAATTTGTGCTTGAAAGGTGTTCCAAATTCAGATTCAACGCGTATAATAATTCATAGACAATTCACGAAGAAGCAATTGACAAATTCTTAACATGGGGTGCTTAAAAATTAAATAACGAAACATGGCAAGATCGTGTAACACTGTTATAGGCTTATAGCTTCCAGAACAAGAACATATTTACCTCCTTGTATACATCAAGAGGAAGTGGTAGTTTCAGAAAGGCTAGCCATGCTTTAGTGAACTTCACTTTTAGCTTTTTATTTACATGTGTTGCTGAGGAGCCCTGCAAACTTTCAAAGCTTAGTCGCTAGAAACTTGCCCAAATATTTTACTCCATGAACTGTATATGTAAGTACCTCAGAGGGATTCTTCTCTCCTTTTAAAGAAATGCCTTCACAAGCACAAAAAAAAAGGTCAGAATGCACTATTCCAGTATTCCAACCATGATGCATGCACGAAGAACAGTAGCACACATCAACCAAAAAAAGGGCAATACATAAGGTGCAAATTAACAAGAATATAAATGCTAATACCAAAGGAATATTGGCCTACAGGATCAGTATGAAATACTCACCAACAGTACTCCACATATCAAACTTTGATTCCTTCTGAAAATCCAATGCAGGAATATGCACCAAAACATTGTATATATTGCATATACAAATGACACTCCTGCTAAAGATAAATAGGTGCATAAGCAATAAAAATAGGCACAGGATAAACCAGCACACTATTATGACCTAAATAATAGGCAACACAGATCATCAGCTGCAATTCTGCACATGATTTTGCAGGGATAGAAACTAGAAAACCTTGCATAAACAACATTACAGACTAAACCACAGAAATGCAAGCATGAGCAACTAATATACACACCCTCTGTTTTAAAAACACTGCGAGTTGTTTATATCAAGGTGGTGGTAATCTGTACATAGAAACTACAACTCTACAAGCATGACTTTCCTGGATCAAACCAAAGTACCTGTCTTCAGAGCTGTCGTCCCCATTCTGCAAGCCATCTTTCTCAGAGCCTGATATTAGAACAAAAGTAAAGTCACAAGTTAGTGAGAAAACAGATACAGTCAATCAAACTAACTGGAGAGAGGAGAGATTACGGTGATTTGACTGCCCAGACTGTTGGTGATCTTGTCTAAGCTAGTATAAGTAAAATAACTGCAGGAGGAATTGGAGGAAAAATGAGTGCACTGCAAGAGCATTCCATGAACCAAACTAGCATTATCGCCAACTCTACCCAATTGGAATTCTCGAAAACAAGTTTTTCAAGGATGTGGTAATAAAATGTAGCACAAATAACTACCACATACCAAACATCAGCATATTTGGAGTACTTGGACCCAAGCAACTCCAGCAATGGATCAATCGAATCAGTGGCATGGACCTGCAAATAGATGGAAACACATGAGAAATAGACACTTCTGGCTGCAGGAAACATGTTACTAGGTCACGTACGAACGGGTATGGAAACAAAGTTTGTTCTCGCACAAACAAAACACATCCCCCAATTAGTAGGGAACCATAAGTAAATTTCCTAGTCACGCAGAGATGTAACAGAAGGAGAACTCACCACAGCGTGGAGAAACTTGTGATAAATTGCTGAGTGGAACCTCCCGTCCTTCCCCAGCTTCACGAAATCCATAAACGCATCGACCGCCACTTCCTGTGGCGAACAGAAGAATACACTAAATTCACCAAATCACCGTCGCCGAACACTCGAATGGATAGGAAACCCACCCTGATCGCGTCATCGCTGTGGGGCGACACGCTGAGCTCGATGAGCGCGGCGACGAACTCATCGAAGCGCTGCCGCAGCCACGCCCCAAACACGAGGTCGGGGTCGCCGTTCTCGCCCTCTGCAGCAGCGGCGGCAGCGGAGGCGGAGGGGATGGAGGGAAGCAGGGGCTCGAAGAACGACTGGAGCGAGATGAGCGCCTCGAGGGCGATGCTGAGTGGCGTAGAGGGGGTGAGGAGCGCGAGGAGGGCGGGGGCGTGGTTGAGGTGGGCGCGCGAGGAGAGGAGCTCTTGGCCCAGCGACTTCACCTTCTCATGGGTTAGGGCCCCGGATTTGGACTTCCGTTTCTTACTGCCAGATGCCGTCGCCGACGAGGATTTCGCCATGGCAGGAGGGTGGTCGCGGGAGACGGCGGCGAGGCGGGGGGAAGAAAGGGGCAAGACAATGGTGGGTTGGACTGGACCTGGGTTCTGGGTTTATCGATGAGCGAGACTGGCAAGCTGGCCGTCTCACTTGTCAGCTCGGCCACGAGGGACAATTGCGTGCGGGCCTGCGTCTTCCCCTCTGCCGGATGGACCGTGACAGGAAGCCCAGCAGTGCGGAGTTCCAACAGTTTTCAAACTAAAATGGCCCAATGATAGTCAGAACTCAGAATTTACGTTTTTGGTTTCTGATTTTTTTTATCCGGGTGTAAATTTGCTATTAGTAAGAAAATGCAATCCACTGATTACTTTCCAATACGAGGAGTAAACCTCGGGCACAACATCAGCAGAGATAACGGAACAATTCATGTTCTACAGATGCTATCTACTGCTACAAGTGAGCCATTACCGATGTCCATTATCAGCTAAGTTCAGTACAGGAAGTATCTGAACTAAATCATTACAATGAGAAGATCTAGAGTAGGAAATATTGATCAGTTTATAAATCATACATGTATCTTTCCAGTCTAATAAAACTGGTGACGAACACAGAGCAGAACGAGTTGCTCTCTATGACCAGTCTCTCATTCCAGCAGGCATGCTCATTATATTTTTTGAAAGATAAACGTTCCCATTCCAGTAAGTTCCTTTGCATCTATACACATATCCAATTAACGCGACATAAAATTCTACTTAGCATGCTAAACCTGAAAAATGCATTTACAATAACCAAAGTTGGTAAAAGAGGGAGGGAAACCCTAACAAAGTTAGTAGCTCGACTTCCCGGTTAAATTAGAGAGGGAGGGAGGGAGAGGGGGGCATAAACCTCCCACACATTGTGGGGTCTGGGGAAGGGAGTTTCTAGGCATCCTTTCCTTGCTTTTTATGCAAAGAGGCTCGATCTCCCAGTTAGTTCTTTTAGGAAAATGTGGAGAACACCCCAAGCATGCTCCGCTGTTCTCTTTTCCCTTTTGTAATTCATAAGCATGTCTTATTGGTTTTGTGAAGAAAGACTGTGAAACAAACAATTAAAATTATTAGATGCAACACTACAAAAAAAATACTGACTACTCCCTCCGTCTCAAAATATAAGATGTTTTATCTTTGTGAAGCAAATGTATCTAGACTACTTTTAGTATGTAGGTTCACTCAAATTTGGAGTGAATCTAGACACTAAAAAAGTCTAGTTACATTTTCTTCACAAACCTAAAACATCTTATATTTTGAAACGGAGGGAGTAGATATTTGTAGACATAGGAAACAGCTAAACTTCATCTAATCTCATTTCTTATACTCCCTCCGATCCTAAATAAGTGTCGCCATTTTGAACTAGAGTTAGTTCAAAACCGTGACACTTATTTAGGATCGGAGGGAGTACTAAAATAGCCTTGAACTCAACGTCATTGTTGGACATAATACCTGCAATTTTGTGGCACCCTCCAGGACAATGACGTCAGTCTTTTCAAGCTTGGAGGTAATGACAAATAGTTCTTCCAATCTTCTATCATAATCCTTAGATCATGAATCTTGCTCCGCAAACCGATGCAACAGTTAGCATGCATAGTGCAAACCTTATTTAAATCTCTGCTCGGTTCACAGAAACCACCAAAGTATGCAGTACTTAAAAACTTAATTTCTAGACCAATATCTTCAACATATGGATCATGTTTAATAGCATTGAATACATCCTGATCATGGTATCCAGGATATCTCAATCGTGATGAGTACCAGAAACTGTAAAACTCTATGGTCCGTTCATTTGATTTCACATAATTGAAGCCCCATTAGCAATGCTTCTCAGGTCTGTTGCATTCCCAACATAGTGATCGCAAGCAATCTGAAGGTCCCCATTAGGATAGAAGTGAGGAAATGGATTGCGAAACCACATTATGTCTGCATCCTGAAATGTATTGAAAATGAAAGTTAGATGAAGTAAAGCTTCCAAATCACCTTCATTTAGCTTTCTGAAATACGTATGCGCATGTTTCAAGAGTAACAGTAAAACACTAAATTCCATTATGGTTAGCAACAAGGCTGAATCTTCTCCATAAAAAACTTCAAGGTGACCAAGTTAATGTGTAACAGAAATTACCGAGAATATGAAGCTGTAACCTTTTTCAAGAACGAGACGCAAGAAATCTAGCCTTTTCCACATCATCTCCAGATACCCAGAAGTCAAGAACCTCTTCTCTTCAGAAAAATCCACACCCTCAGTTCCAAGAATGAAGCAATGGTGGTGGATATTGACACATTGTCTGTATGCATCCGAATCAAATACTATAATGATTAGATGGTTCAAGAGTGAACTTGTTCTGACACCAGAGCGAAAACTATCAATGAATAGATCTATCACTGAGCCAGGAGAAGCCCATGCAGCATTAAGTGTAGTCAATATAACTGTATTGTCTCCCATTGAAGCCTTCTGCAAAACTCGATCAAGTTTGAGGTCCTCACTGTCCTAGAAAGGATGGTATATTAATTAAAGACCAGTGAGTAAATTTTAGAATCCAACTGATTAAGCATTAATTCAAATGCAAAACTCAGCAGATTGCATATAAAATAAGTGGATATTCTGAAAAAAATATGCATGGAACAGAGAACAATAATAAAAATTAGACATGCAGTTACTTCTCTCAAGTTTGTCACCTCACTCAGTGTAGCACTTCTGAATAATTCACGGCGCATGTAATAGGCAGCGACCGGTTCTTCTGTTAGTTAACTAGTTTTCCGCTCAAGTTTCAGTTAGTGTTGTTAGTGGTGAGCTGCATGAAGTGGCCATGGGATGGCACGGCGGAAGTGCGGATCGTGGCTCTGTTAGTTGCTTTGTAATCTCCTTTATAAGCTCAATAAAAGAATCAGAAAAGTCACACATTTTACGCGGCACAAAATCTCTCTTGCACTCTGTTCTTCCTCTTTGTGTTTGCAGTGCCAAAGTTCAGAGAAATTCAGAGACGTCAAAGTTTTCTGACAGTCCTACTATGTGAATAACATCATGCAGTAGGCATTTCAGGTGAACAATCAACATCCTTTGTACATTGTAATCATCTGGAAGCCATGGCAAGCGAAACTAAGTCATAATGTGCACGATGCACTACTAATATTGTTTCCTAACTTCCCAGCATGTCCAAATTAGAGTGGCATCCCAATAATCAAAAGGAAAATAACATCACTGTCTAAGAGAAAGAAATAATCAAGTTATTTAGGAATGTACCAAAAGGACGCCTACGAGTTAATGACATCCCAAGGATAAACACTTATCCGTCTTTCACTAGAAGTGGCTCGGAAATTCATGTTAAGAAAATAATGCAGCGCACCAAAATAATGCAGCGCACCGACTTCTTCGTTTGGCGTAAGGAAGGGGTGCTACACACATGTACGTTCAGTGATATGTTAAGAAAATATTTCTCTGAAAAAATAAAATAAGAAAAAAACTACACCCATGGTCTTCTCAGTTCCTGTTCCTGGTGTGCATATCTTATCAGATCTAACCATTTGCCCAACTGGACTAAATTGCTTCATGTCAAGGTAAAATATCCAGTAAACACGCATGATACAGCTACGCACTGTAAAAACTGACAGAATTCCACAGCAGATTCCATCATGGCCAGAAAGGCTGAAACCTCTCAATTAGACTACATCACTACACAGGATAGCAAAATCCAAATACATGAATTGATCGTACCTGAATCACACAACCAATACCGCACTGCAATTTAGCAATCCCATAGTGAGATCGCAAAGCATACTACCGAAATTATTCAGCACCGGCTTATGAATTATGATTTAACAGTGAATACCAGAACTGCCGCACTAAACACTACACTTCGAACCAAATGTGTAACATTAATCGAAGAGGGGGGAGGCGGACTGACCAGATCTTCACCTTGGGCGCCTTCCTCCTCGTGTGTCTCAAACGAAGGCAGCGCGTCCCACCCCCAGGAGTGCTCCAGTGAGTGCCGCGAGAGGGCGGCACAGTGCAGCACGGCCAAGGGCAACGCGACGAGGGTGGCGAGAAAGAACGCCGCGCCGGCTCGCAGGAGCGCGTGTTTTGGTACTCGCAGACAGTGCGCGGCAGATGGCCTGCTCAGGGTGTGGCGTGGAGGCCTCGCCATGACGGCGGTCGGCGGAGAAGGTGGCGGTAGCGGTTGCCGCAGTGGCAGAATGGGGGAGCAGTTGGGACTTGGGAGGCGGACGCGCCTGAATAGTGAAGGCGTAAAACTGACTATACGCGGAGGCTCTGTTAAAATGGGTAGCAGCATCAGTATACGGATTTTTCTTTTGGTGAGGATGAGGATCAGTAAAATGAATTCGAATGATGGGGAAAACGATTTGGTTTTAACCCGTATAAACGGATTTGTTTGCTAAGCATTCTCATTTTTAGGGCTCTGTTCTTCGTTTCTATTGCTGACTGGTGTCTTTTTTTATTTTTCTGAAACAATATAGCGATTTTTATAGTAAATGGGAAGAACACTTAAAATATTCCAGACGGGGTACCGAACAGGTACGTAGCAGCCGCCACAGAAAAGGAGCCAGCTAAAACCCATCTAGGGTTTCGCGCCCCTCGCCGGCGACGTCGTCGGTCCGCTCCGTCTCTAATGGCCCTAGGGTCTTGGAGGTATGGAGGACCATAGCCTCTCGCCGGTGGGAGGTTTTCTGATCTTTGTTTAGCCTGTTTTTTAGTGTCTTTTTCAGAATGTTGAGGCGATGGTTATTGCCTGGAGTTAGAATAAGATCCTTCCCGCTCTATCCTCACTTCGATGGTGCATCTAGCGCCAACATAGGGCGCGTGGAGTCGTTTGTCCGACGGATCTCTTGGGATCCAGTCCGTTTTTGTATTCGTTGGTGTGTTTTCAGGTCGGTCTCTTCCGATCTACGATTATCATCATTGAGGATGGTTGTTGCTCTGGTGCGCTGGTCCATTGTGATCTTAGCATGACGACTTCCCGTCTGTCTACTACAACAAGCTCTACTACGACAAGCTTTGTCCTGCTTCGGTGATGGAGGGGCGAGGACGGCGTCGTGCATTCGGCTCGTGTTAGTGTTTGTAGTCGTTGCTAGGTGGTCTAGTGACCTATTTGTAATTTTTATTATTATTGGGTCTCTTTGTACTACTGTTGATGATTTTCAATAGATCGGTGGAATTTCGCAAAAAAAAATAGAAAGAACACTTGGAAAAAATAAGAGGGGCATAGGCTGGTTTAGTATATTACATACCATGCATATAGTAAACTAGAGAATAATTACCACATACAAGGGAAAACACATTCAGATAGATTGGACTCTTGAATATCTCACTTAAATTGTGCAACGGTAAATTACCGGCCCAACTGCTAGCAAAATCGAGAACTCTCAAGATTCCCGTAGTGAATCTCAATAAATTTTGTGCTAAAGACTTCAGAGGGCAATTCGTTTGATGTGGTAGTGACACTTTAGAAATAGAATATTATAAATATGTGTCACGATTTTTCCAAATCAACCCAACAGCTAGACACAAAAGTTACATCAATCCCAAATCACTTACACTAAAATCTCTAAAAGATGTGAACGTAACACCACGCTTCGTCCTTGCACCCAACAAAAAATTTACATTGAGAGTTCAAGACATAAGTTGCAATGCCACAACACAAGGCTACCCCCTCTCCTACACCCACGCATGAAGCAAGATGATTGCATCGTACCACTAACAGAGAGGCGCACCCATCATAAGGGATTATACAAGGATATTGATGGAGGGGTTAACCTCTTGGGTGGCCCGATCTTCACGGATCTTGTGGTCAAATCGATGGGAAAGCGAGGGAAAAGGGAGAAGGTAGCGGAAGCGGACACACACCTCGCGAAGAACACAATGAACACACGCAAAACTCACACGATACAAGGCCGATTGCTCCCGAACGGCAGCCACCGGTCCGATAGAATCCTCGCAAGGAAAGATCGGTCAACGTGCTCCCTCAAATCCACATCGGAGAGGGAAGAACACCTTGGGGAGGGTCTTGACAACTTGGAGACGGGACATCGAACTCCAAGGCCTTGTTCAACGATGGATGCGTGATGCAAAGTCCAATCGAGGTAGGTGACGATAGTCGGTCCCCTTGGGTAAGGGGATGAGGCAAAACTAGAGATTCCACACGAGGGGGTTTTCTTTAGTCTATCATCTATGCCTAAGGGATACATGAAGGGGTGGGGGCTCTATTTATAGGCCAGCCACATAAACAGGGGTAGTTTGGGGATAAAACTAGGGTTTGGACGAGCTAGAGGGGTACATGGGCCAAAGGCCCAGCTGGCGGCGCGCAGGCCCATCCCGCAGGCCGGAGACTCCGGTGTAGGTGTAGCATCCCATTTGTCTAACAATTGTAATGCTACTTGGTCTAGTTATATAATGGCTACTTCATATATATAATTGTTGCATCATCATTATATCATGCTCATGTCATCATGCCACCTTGCATTTGAGCATCATATAAAACCCTTTTTGTGTTGGTTCTTCTCTCATATGCATTGTAAATTGTATTTGCCTCTTGATATTGTATTTGGTTCTTGATATATTGTTTAAATGCCCAAGTTGAGTTGGGGGCATATCTTTTATTGACTCCACCACCTTTCTTGTCATCACCCCATCATTCCACCATTCCACCATATATGAGCATTGCAACCTATTTGGTTTTACCTCTAGCTCATGTGGGTTGGGATGGATCCAATTCTATCTCCACATGCTCTCATCTTAGCATCATGTGGTTTTTCACATTATTGATATGTGGGAAGCCACATGGCCACCTTTGCATGCTATGATGCAGATTTGCCTCTTCTAGCTTCCATGTGGGAATTATCCAATATGTGTACATGCATGGAGCTATAATTTGGCCATGTGATGATCTAGTGGAGAAACACACACTAGTATGGTCATATAGCTCCATATATGTGCATAGGATCAATATTTTCCATATTGCATGGTAGTATTCAAATTTGGGTGCATGCATGAGATAAATGCCCATGTGTATTTCTAGTTGTTTTCACAATTAGCAATGTGGCATTCAATGCTTATGCATGGGCCATGCAACCTTCTCCAACTTTGGTCCTCCTTTGTCTTTATTTGAATCTTTGAGTGGATAATCCCCCATATCTCTCTCTACCCCTCTTCATGCTTGATCTTGCTTGATGCATGCAAGCATCTAAAACCCTACACTCATCTCCATCCATTCCATCACCCCATCATCTCACCCATATCTTTTCTTTTAATAAAACTCTTATGCTTGATCATATGAGGCTTATTCTTTCTTCTCTCTTTCTCTCCTAGCCTAGTATCTAAACCCTAATCCCTCTCTTCTCTCTTTTGCCACCTCTTGTTTTGGGCATGTATCAAACCTAGTTACCACCACATCTCTCTAATCCCTCCACTCTCTCCAAACCTTGACCCTAACCAACTACACCTCTACCACCATCTTACACATAAGCTAAACCCTAAACCTACCCCACCCTCTCTCTCTCTCGGCCTTCCTCCTCTCTCTGCCCTGCAGGCCCCACCCTGGACCCATCTACCCCCTCTCTCTCCCCACCCCAACCTTAGCTACAACCCTAACCCGAGCCATCCCATCCCTCTAACCTAGCTCCAACCCGAGCCACTTTCCCCCCCTCTCTAGCTCTCTCTCTCTGCCACCCTGGCCCCACCACCCTCTCCTTCCTTCCCTACCCCACCTGGTAGCTGAAGGGTTTCGCGGCATAGTAAATCAAAATTTTCTACAGATGCGAACAGAGGGAAAGCCAAGATCTAATCTAGGAGATGCAATCAACGAGAGAGATTGGATTAGATCTTCATACCCTTGAAGATTCAAGACGCCTGCTTAAACGTCGGCGTGGGTGATGTAGTCGTGCTCGCCTCCTCCTCGATCCGATCCGATCTAGCACCACAAGTGGCGGTGCCTCCGTGAGATGCACACGCAGCACCTTGACGCCTCCTTCCTCGGACCAGCGAGTATGGTGGAGAGATAGATTGGATCTACAACACGGCGTGGTGTATATGGTGGAGAATTTCTGCAGGCTTCGCCACAAAAGCCGGGAGGGAGAGAGGAAGGTAGCAAGGTTGCTAGGGCTTGGAGGAAGGTGTGTAGGGGGGAGGGGGCGCACCACCTCTATATATAGAGGGGGGGTGGCCAGCCCTTGCCCCTCCTCCAAGCCTATCTCTAGTTTAAACAATTTAAACTCTCCCTTATCTAGAAATCCTATCTCTAGTTTAAACGATTTAAACTCTCCCTTATCTAGAAATCCTATCTCTAGTTTAAACGAGTTTAAACTTATATAGGATCGGCCGGGCCCTATGGGGCCTTGTGCCCCTGGCCCAATGCGGACAGGACACTCCGTCATAGGCCCATGCCCCCTCCCGGAAGGTGGGGCCACGTTGGTCCCCTTCCGGAAGGTTCTAGAAGCTTCCGGTACAATACCGATTAACCCGGAACAATTCCGAACTCCAAAACTGCATGCCTTATATGAATCTTATTTTCGACCATTCCGAACCTCTCGTGATATCCCGGATCCCATCCGAGACTCGAACAAAAATTCATAAACCAATTATCCAATATATCCTAGCGTCGAGATACGTTATGTGTGACCTGCGGGTTCGAGAATATGCACATGATCTTCTATCAATAATCAACAATGGGTCAGGCACCCATATTGACTCCACACATTCATCGATGATCATATCGTATGAACCACGATGCCGGATTCAATCAATCCCATATATATATTCCCTTCGTCGCGATATTTTACTTGCCCGAGATTCGATCGTCTTGCATCATACCTAGTTCAATCTCGTTCACAGGCAAGTACTTTACTCGTTCCGTAATCCGATATCACTTTGTGATTAACTCCTTAACCACATGCTTGAAGCGGTGTTGATATCGATTACCGAGTGGGCCCGAAGTATATCTCTACGACTTGGGAGGGACAAATTCCATCTCGATACATACAACCCAACAGATACTTTCCGATCACCTGAGAGACACCTTTATGATCACCCTCTCATAGGATGACGTTTGATGACCTCAAAGCTTTCTTCCGCATCGTGGAGTTGCATTATCTCATGGTCTAAGGAATACAATATTTGACATAGGAAAAGCTTCAAAAGATGAACACGATGAAACGATCTAATTGCTTCGCTTAGTTTGAGTCTGTCCATCATATCATTCTCCCAATGATATGATCTCATTATCAATTGACAACTCATGTCTATGGTTAGGAAACCTTAACCATCATTGTTCAATGAGCTAGTCCTTAGAGGCGCATCAGGGACACGGTGTTGTTCACAAACCACACAAGTATTAAAGTTTCCGCTAATACAATTCTAGCATGGAATATAAACTTTATCATGAACAAGAATTATAATAATAACATCTTTATTATTGCCTCTAGGGCATAATTCCAACAGCCTCCCACTTGCACTAGAGTCAATAATCTAGTTTACATCGCAACAATCTCACACCCATGGCAATCGAGGTGTTGATCATGTTTTACACGTGGAAGAGGTTTAGTCAATGGATCTGCGACATTCAGATCCGTATGTACTTTGCTAATCTTCGATCTCCATCCGCTATATAATCTCGGATTATATGAAACTTGCGGTTGATATGCTTGGTCTTTGGATGATATCTTGGTTCCTTAGCGAGTGCTATGGCGCGGTGTTGTCACACAATATCTCCGTGGGTCCAATGCACTTGAACCACGCCAAGCTCAAAGGATGAAGTTTCGATCCAAACTCCTTCACTTGACGCTGCAGCAGCCATGTATTCCGCTTCTCATAGATCCCGATCACGCTTTGCTTGCGCTTCTCCACTCAGCCTCCATTCAAAATATACACGTATCCCGTCTGAGATTTAGAATCATCCTTGTCGTGTCAAAACTAGCCGACGTAACCTTTACGACAAGTCGCTCATCACCCCATAGACTAAGAACATTTCTTTAGTTCTATTTAGGTACTTTAGGATGTTCTTCACGGCTGTCCAAAGGTTCCACTGGATCACTTTGATATCTGTCGTCAAACTAAGAGCATTGGACACATCCGGTCTAGTACACAGATGTCATACATGATGGAACCTATGGCCGAGGCATAAGGCACCTTGCTCATAGCTTCCCTATCATTTACCAGAATGGACACGAGCCTTGCTCAATATCTTACCCGACAACATAGGCACCGAACCTTTCTTTGCCTTATCCATTCCGAACCTTTTCGTAACTTTGTCTAGGTATGTACTGTCTTTAAAGCTATCAGCGTCTTTGTCTATCTCTATAGATTTTGATGCCCAATATATAAGCAGCTTCACCTAGGTCTTTCATTGAAAACACTTGTTCAAATAACCCTTCACATCGTTAAGCATGTTGATGTCATTTCCGATAATCAATGTGTCATCCACATATAGTACCGTAAACGCCACCGAGCTCCCACTCACTTTCTTGTAGATACAAGCTTCAGAGCAATTTGGAACAAATCCAAAGCTCTTGATCACTTGATCAAAACGAAGGTTCCAACTCGAGATGCTTGCTTCACCATAAATGGAACGTGAAGTTTGCATACTTTACTAGCATCCTTAGGATCGACAAAACCTTCGGGTTGCATCATATACAACTCTTCATCAATGTTGCCATTGAGGAAAGCAGTCTTGACATCCATCTGCCATATTTCATAATCATGAAACGCAGCAATTGCTAATAAAATCCGAATGGACTTAAACATCGCTACGGGAGAGAAAGTCTCATCGTAGTCAACACCTTGAACTTGTCGAAAACCTTTTGAGACAAGCCGTGCTTTATAGACGGTAACATTACCATCCGCGTCCGTTTTCTTCTTGAAAATCCATTTGCACTCAACGGCCTTTCGGTCCCTAGGAGGGTCCACCAAAGTCCATACTTGGTTTTCGCTCATGGATCCCAATTCGGATTTCATGGCTTCCACCATTTCTCGAGTCCGGCTCATCATCGCCTCATAGTTCGAGGTTCACCGCCTTCTACCAACAAGACAGTCAAGACAGGTTGCCGTACCACTCGGGAGGGGCACGACCTTGTTGACTGCGACGTTCAGAGCGAGATCGTCCAAGCTTCATGATCCTTGTCATTAGCTTCCTCTATTGTTGGTGCAAGACCTTTGGAACAATTTCAGTGTGCGCTACTCTCCAATTCAAGAGAAGGTTCAATAACCTCGTCTAGCTCTACTTTCCTCCCACTCACTTCTTTCGAGAGAAACTCCTTCTCAAGAAAGGAACCGTTCTTTGCGACAAACACTTTGCCTTCTTCTACGGATAGAAGGTATACCCAATAGTTTCCTTAGGGTATCCTATGAAGACGCATTTCTCCGCTTTGGGTTCGAGCTTGTCCGCATCAACTTCTTGACGAAGCTTCAGATCCCCAAACTTTAAGAAACGACAACTTAGGTTTAGCACCAAACCACAGTTCATACGGTCGCCTCAACGGATTTAGATGGAGCCCTATTTAAAGTGAATGCAGCGGTTTCTAATGCATAACCCCAAAATGATAACGCAAATCAAGAAGAGACATCATTGATCGGACCATATCTAATAGGGTTCGATTCCCGCTCAGACACACCATTGCGTGGTGTTCCGGCGTGAGTTGTGAAACGATTCCACTTGCTTTAAGATGCGTGAGAAAATCATAACTCAAATATTCACCTCCACGATCGGATCGTAGAAACTTAATCTTTCATTACGATGGTTCTCCACTTCATTCGAAATTCCTTGAACTTTTCAAATGTTTCAGATTTATGTTTCATTAAATAGATATACCCATATCTACTTAAGTCATCATAAAAGTGAGGAAATAGCGATATCCACCGGCGTCGAAACACTCATCGGTCCGCATACATCGGTATGTATGATTTCCAACAAGTCCGTTGCTCGCATCATACCGGAGAACGGGTTTTGATCATCTTGCCCATGAGGCATGGTTCGCATGTGTCAAATGATTCAAAATCAAGAGACTCAAAAGTCCATCGAATGGAGTTTCTTCATGCGCTTTACACCAATATGACCTAGACGCAGTACACAAATAAGTAGTATTATCACTATCTACTTTGCATCTCTTAGCCTCAATGTTATGGATGTGTGTTTCATCCCTTTAGAGATTTAGAAGAAATAAACCATTCACAAGAGGTGCATGACCATAAAAGATGTTACTCATATAAATAGAACAACCATTATTCTCCGATTTAAATGAATAACCGCTTGCAATAAACATGATCCGGAAATAATGTTCATGCTCAACGCAGCACATAATAACATTTATTAAGATTTAAAACTAATCCCGAAGGTAAAACTAAGGAGAGCGTCTTGACGCCATCACATCAACTCTTGATCCGCTGCCAACGCCAATCGTCACCTCATCCTCGCAGTCTATTCCGTAGCTCTGCTTCGAGTTACAAATATTAGCAACGAACCGTATCAAATACCCGTGCACTACAACGAGGGCTAGTAAGGAAAACATCAATAACATGTATATCAAATATACCTTTGATGGTACCAGCCTTCTTGTCCGCTAAGTACTTCTGGACGATTGCTTCCAAAGGACCCTGTCCTTGCAATAGAAGCACTCGATGTCCCTTAGGACCGGACTGAGCTTCTTCTCGGCAGGGCATTGCGCTTGCCGCCCTTCTTGAAGGGCTTCTTTGCTCCCTTACCTTTCTTAAAGGAGGGCTTGTTGACCATCAACACATGATTATCCTTCTTGATGTCCACTTCCGCAGCCTTGACTTTGCGAAGAGCTCGGTGATCGATCGATGGAACCAATCGATTATGAGTCACTACAAAACTTTTGTAGCTGGGAGGGAGTGATTGCAACCCTCACAATCTTGAGCTCCTCCGAATCGCATTCCAGCTTGCTCATATGCTGAGTGTAGCCGACATCTTTATGGCGTGCTCACTAACTAACTCCCTTCCTCCATCTTGCGCTTAAAGAACTTCTCGAGATCTCATATCTCTCGAACGGGCTTGAGTCTCAAACATGGTTTTCATCTCCTCGAGAATCAAGCGCCGGATAGGTTTCAAAACGATTTTGAAGCTCGGTTCCATAGCAAACAACATGGTGCTCTTAATCACACCATAATCATCTTTGCACGATAGACAGCTTTCTCATCACGGCGCAGCTTGTGAGGGGTCACCTAACGCTTTACCAAGGACATAGTCCTTTTGTCCCAGATGAATGATTCTTAGATTGCGGAACCAATTGGTGAAGTTAGACCCATTGTTTCTAAGCTTTTCTTTCTCAAAGAAAACGTTGAAGTTGAAGTTGGACTTGGCCATTGGATCTATGATTTGCAAGTACAATTTAGACTATGTTCATGATAAATAGTTCAACTTAATCAAATTACTAGATAAACTCCCACTAAATTCAACATCCCTCAAGTTGTTTAGTGAACACGATCCAAATTCACCACACCTAATCCGATCATCACGAGAAGAGATGTGGTTTAAATGGTGGACAACAAAGTGTCGATCATATCATTCATATGACTCATGCTTAACCTTTCGGTTCTTGTGTTCCGAGGCCATGTCTCAGACATGCTAGGCTCACAAGCTAGACCCAAGTATTTCCGCAGTGCAAACCGGCTTGCACCCGTTGTATGTGAGCGAGAGTCTATAGCACCGATCATCACGTGATGCTTGGACACGACGAACTTTCGCAACGGTGCATACTTGGGGAGAACACAGTTTTTATCTTGATCTTTAAGTGAGGAATCATCTTATAATGCTACCGTCGCGATCTAAGCATAATAATATACATAAAGGGATAAACATCACATGCATATAACTTTATGTGACATGGTATAGCCAATCCTCAAGAATGATCTCCATCTTGTGCTCCAAGATGATCTCCATCACTCCACCATGATTGCCTCCACCACGAATAGCAACTACAACTATTGCTAACTACTTAGCGATAAAGTAAAGCTATTACATGGCGTATAAGAAGTTGACTCGCAGGTCATACACAATTTTAAAGATAACCATATGGCTCTTGCCGGTTGTGTATTCATCGACATGCAAGTCGTGAAACATTACAAAACATGATCATCGCATACAATATACACATCACATCTTGGGCCATACCATATCACAGAACACTCGCAAAAACAAGTTAGACGCCTCTACTTTGTTGTTGCATGTTTTACGTGGCTTATGGGAGTAGATGCTAAGAACGATTCTTACCTACGGAAAGCCACAACGGTGATATTATGGTTGCCAAACTCCGGTGTTAATCCCATGACAACTATAGTGAGAGAAATCGACATCCACCACCGCATGTGTGGAACAAGCCACACGTCAAGTGCGGAGCCGGTCTCATGACGATGTCGCATAAGGTTGGCACGGACCGCTTCAATCTCACTATCCCGGCCATAAGAAGAACACAAACAAGAGGCTTGCAACAGAAAACATCAACGCCTCGAACAACCATGTTGCGTTCTACTCGTGAAACACATCTACGCATAGATCTAGCTCGATACCACCGAAGGGTTTCGGCATAGTAAATCAAAATTTCTACGAATGCGAACAGAGGGAAAGCCAAGATCTAATCTAGGAGATGCAATCAACGAGAGATTGGATTAGATCTTCATACCCTTGAAGATTCGCAGACATGAACGCTCGTCGAAACATGGGTGATGTAGTCGCACTCTCCTCCTCGCGATCCGATCCGATCTAGCACCACAAGTGGCGGTGCCTCCGTGAAATGCACACGCACACCTCGCGTCTCCTCCTTCCTCGGACCAGCGAGTATGGTGGAGAGATAGATTGGATCTACAACACGACGGCGTGGTGTATATGGTGGAGAATTTCACTGCAGGCTTCACACAAACAATGGGAGGGAGAGGAAGGTAGCAAGGCTGCTAGGGCTTGGAGGAAGGTGTGTGGGAGGGGCACCACCCCTATATATAGAGGGGGGGCAGCCCTGCCCTCCTCCAAGCCTATCTCTAGTTTAAACAATTTAAACTCTCCCTTATCTAGAAATCCTATCTCTAGTTTAAACGATTTAAACTCTCCTTATCTAGAAATCCTATCTCTAGTTTAAACGAGTTTAAACTTATCTAGGATCGGCTGGGCCCTATGTGGCCTTTTGCCCTTGGCCCAATGCGGCCAGGACACTCCCTCATAGGCCCATGCCCCTCCCGAAGGTGGGGCCACGTTAGTCCCCTTCCGAAGGTTCTAGAAGCTTCCTGACAATACCGATTAACCCAACAATTCAACTCCAAAACTGCACCCTTTATATGAATCTTATTCTCGGACCATTCCGAACCTCTCGTGATATCCCGGATCCCATCCGAGACCAACAAAAATTCATAAACCAATTATCCAATCTATCCTAGCGTCGAGATACGTTATGTGTGACCTGCGGGTTCGAGAATATGCGCATGATCTTCTATCAATAATCAACAACGGGTGCAGGCACCCATATTGACTCACACATTCATCGATGATCATATCGGATGAACCACGATGCCGTGATTCAATCAATCCCATATATATATATATTCCTCTGTCTCGATATTTTACTTGCCCGAGATTCGATCGCTTGCATCAGTCATACCTAGTTCAATCTCGTTCACGTTAGTACTTTACTCGCCTCGTAATCCGATATCACTTTGTGATTAACTCCTTAACCACATGCTTGCAAGCGGTGTTGATATCGACACGAGGGCCCAAGTATATCTCTCCGACTTGGGAGGGACAAATTCCATCTCGATACATACAACCCAACAGATACTTTCCGATCACCGAGAGACACCTTTATGATCACCCTCTCATAGGATGACGCTTGATGACCTCAAAGCTTTCTTCCGTACAGGAGTTGCATTATCTCATGGTCTAAGGAATACAATATTTGACATAGGAAAATCTTCGCAAAGATGAACACGATGAACGATCTAATCGCTTCGCTTAGTTTGGGTCCATCCATCATATCATTCTCCCAATGATATGATCTCATTATCAATTGACAACTCATGTCTATGGTTAGGAAACCTTAACCATCATTGATCAATGAGCTAGTCCTTAGAGGCGCATTTCAGGACACGGTGTTGTTCACAAACCACACAAGTATTAAAGTTTCCGCTTAATACAATTCTAGCATGGAATATAAACTTTATCATGAACAAGAATTATAATAATAACATCTTTATTATTGCCTCTAGGGCATAATTCCAACAGTAGCCTCTACCCCTGCCCCAGCCCGTGCCTGCCCTGTCCTCCCATGCTCGAGCACGTGAGGAGGAAGGAAAAGGTGGCCGAAGCCACCTTTATCTCCAACCCATCTCCCCACGGCACCTCCCCTCTCCCGTCCTTATCTACTCCTCACATAACCCTCCGCCTCCCAGATCCCCAGACCTTGCCCTCCCTCTCCTTCCTCTACACCACCGCTCACTTCAACGCCGGCCACCGCTCGGTGCCACCACCGATCCCTCGAACCAGCAAAGTGGCGTGGAGGTTGTCGAGGAGCCGAGGAGTCCTCACGCCGCCCGCACACGCAACGAGGAGGAGGAGGACCAGGAGCCCCAGGACCGGCGCCGCCCGACGAGAACCCTAGCCCGCCGAAGCGTCTGTGTCGTCGACAATCCGCTACGCCCCCGCCCGATCCAACACCGCCGACCACCTCGCGGTGAGCCAATCTCCCTCCTAGACATCCTAGCGGCCACTGCTTTCTCGGACACGCCGATCGTTGGCCGAGCACGCTGCACCGGCGAAAGCACGCCAGCTGCCGCCTCCGCGTCTGCAAACCCTATCTAGGCCTCCATCTTTGACAACTACCCCAGCCTTAGCCTAGTGGCTGCCGCAGCCACAAGCCCCAGTCGGGTTCGGCGGCGCTGCTGCTGTCGCGCACTGCTCGTTAGTGGGTTTCAGAGAAGATCTACAGGGGCTGTGGTAGCTTTGCATTTAGCCCCCTTTTTTACCCTACGCTCAACCCGCACTCCTCGCTAGCCCCACCTGTCAGCCTCACTAACCTTTTTGCAGAGAGGCCCCTCTGCTTTTGTAACCCTTAACCCGCGCTCCAGCCCAGCCCACCTGTTAGTTCGATGCCCAACAATGGTCGCCCAATTGTCACTGTGGCTAAGTTAGCTGAGAAAAAGCTTTTCTGTTCTGCTTTTAATTCAAATCTTTTCAAATTTAAATCAATTCAAAATTCAAATCAGTTATAATAACTTTTAAAATACAAATCCAAATAATACAAATGATATATGTTTTAGATCAGAAAAATGTGAGGATTTCAAATATGCCATCCAAAATATATTTTGGGCACTTAAAATTTCAAGTTGAATTAAATTACAATAGAATGCCCTTTTCTTAATTAATTAATAACTTTTGACTTATAACTCCAAATTTAACAAATGATATGTCTAAAATGATTAGCTCGACGAGACCTTTCTGTTTATGCATTCCATGTTCTGTTTTGAAGCATGCATCATATAAATATAATGTAAACAGCAACTAATATGAGGATAAAATGTGGCCAAAACTCAATAAAATGTTTATTTCTTGTATTCTACACCTCACCCATTCCATGCTACTTTATTGCCATGTAAATTGAGCATCATTCATCATGGCATGATTGGTTTTTTGTCGCATTTTATTCCTATGCTTGTGCACTTTATTTATGTTGGCTCTTGTTTGTTTGGTTCTTCTTCGAATAGACACTGAGCAGGGGATATATCAAGAGACCCAGGAGCACTACCCAGATACTTCTCTCGCTTCAACTGAGCTGCCAGGCAAGCACTACCACATGCTTGCATACATATAGTACCTATTTCCTCTATCTTACTCTTGCATCACTGAGTCGCGATTGCATTAAACTGAATCCCAAGTATTGCATATCCTTTACTTTTAAACCCCACCAAAGCTTGTTCCTCCATCCCATGAGCCATTACTACAGGAGTTGTTTGAGCCATGCGAGTCGTAGAACAGCATGTGTAGGGTATGTGAGTGTCTGATGGATAACGAGGTACCTATACAACTTAACCTGAGTAGTAATGGGATAACTAATGAAAGTGGCACCGGTGAGCAATATCTGTTATTTGGTTTTTCCTGCTCACTTGTGTCCCGTAGGACCCCGAGTACTTGATTCTTGTTCCTTGAATATTAGCGCTATCCACATCCGGGAGGCTTATGGGACCCCCCTGAGCCAGAGCTTGATTAAGTCTTATTTCTTGGGGCCACAAACTAGTTTGAGGTTTTATTTACTATCCTGTACTTATGCCATGCTTTACTGCTTTATTTAAAATTGTGCGAGGTAATCGCACTGCATCGCTTAGGTCAGGAGTGTTTTCAGTATCGACAAGACCAGTCACATTTTCGGTTCCCAGTCGTTTACCATCGCCAAACCTTGAGTCCGTCTCAAGTCGGCTAACTTCGTTATGGTGTACTCAATGGGTGGCCTCTAAATATTTCAATCGTGATTGCTTTGTCGTGAAGGTCTCGTTGGGTTTTGATTTGGTTTTTCCGAGGTTGATCGAGTGTGTGTTATTTGTGCACCTAGGTAAAACTTTCTGAAAGCCGTGTCCGCGGTTATGGACGACTTGGAGCACAGTTTCTCGATCATAGACAAGCATAACTAAAGTACCGCTTTAATTTGCCTAAGTAACTGACTAGTAAATAGTGCAACACTCATGGAATGGATAATAAAACTGCCAACGGATGGGGGATTGTTCGTCCGCTTCCTCGTTGGTAAGCGAGGAGGAGGATGGATCTGTTAATATTACTGTTATAACTGCTGTTATTAATTCATGGACATCCGTCTATCTTGGTTAGGCGGATGGTTAGCGAGTATCTATAGAATTGTTAGGGTTTATCTTTTGCTGCAATTGTGTCACCCCAGGTTGTGTCCCCTCTAGAGGCATAAAGACTTGTTGAGTACCCCTAGGGTCTCACACGATAAATTATTTGATTCAGATGAACAGGTACACTCACGAGATGGATACTGGGTGGAGGAGACGGACGATGTGGGCAACGATCATTCGGTGTAGAGATTTCGAGAACGGGGATCCGTGAGATCTGTGGGCGGGATGTGTTTATTAACGGGGCATCTTATGCCAATTTGCTTCTTATCCATACTCGGATCTTCCGCCTGATACTCTGATGTTTGATGTATGAGGAGATATCCTAAACTATTATATCTATCTAGGATATTTGGTTCTTGCCGTATGGCGTTGCAATATTTCTATTTCTTTTAGATGGAATGGCTCGATGTCTTTGTTGTATGGTGGCTTGCATACATACTCATTTGTGTATGTAGTTGATCCTTCGCCCGCCGATTACGCCGTTCTTGTCCCGATGTTTGGAAATGGTTGGGACGGCCGAAAGGTCTACCTGTGAGTGGCATTTGGGCCCCACCGTACTATTTCAACCATTTCCTCTCATCCAGGCTTGTAACTAGGAGCGTAATTCACCGAGGTAGTTACAATTGGTATCAGAGTCATCCCGCCCTTCAGGGTCTCAGCCAAATGGTCGTTGTCAGTCTAGCAAATATTTTGGTAGTTATGTATACTAGGAAAAAACAAAACGCGAGAGTAGGACTGCTTCCACTTTTCTTCTTACCCACCCACCCACCCTTTTCTGGTAAGGAAGTGTAACGTTTTCAATCCTCTTCTTAAAAGTTCAAACTAGGATTCACGTGTTCTGGGTTTCCGTAGTACCATAGGTTGTGTGTGTGTGTGTATAATTCCTTGTCTATCTGTTGCATCCAAGTTGTTATCACAATCGGCCTTTTGGTTATCAACTGTTGGAACATTCCATACTGACGGGCTTTTGCAAACCGACGCGATCTATCTGATTCGTTGTACACCGCCGCGATCTGTCTTACTCTTTATTATCCGACGTTATCTTGTTTGGGGTGTTCGTTTCCGTAGTTACCAATCTTTAGGTTCATCGTGAGAAGAAGGGGTTAGGATATGTGTTCTACTTATTCATGTGCGGAGTAATGATTTGAGTGCGGGATGGAGTCGCGACCATACCACTACTCTTATCATTCGCTTTTGTATATTGAATTGGTAGAGTCACTAATCTTGATTCGTTAAGTGATTTTATGATCTATTGGTATTTTAATGCCGAAATTTGCGAAATTTTTTCTTTGATATATTCAGGTACCACACTCCTTTTCATGTGTATATGCTTAATATCTTCTAGGTGCTTTGAACTTTGTTGATATTTTAATATCATCTTAGTAAATTGTATCCTTTAATCTTGGTTAATTCCATCTTGGTACTATTTTGGATTATTATTATTCTCCATTATAGTAATCGACTTGTGTTTTATATCAATCATAGGATGGCACCACCACGCCGCTCGATGAGGACATACCACCGAATCGGGTCTGCGTTGTCAAACATCGCCAATGCCTTGGCAGAATGCACAGAACCAGCGTTTTGAAGAAAGTGTGCGGAGGAATGAGTTTGCTCGCTACCTCCACCTCCCAAGCGAGGAGACATCAAAGCTTCACGAAGTTCAACCCACGCCAATTTGATGTTTCGATCAACCACTTGATGCGATGATTGGTTGCGTGAGATGTCAAGGCTATTGACGATCGCTGATGTTCCCGAGCAAGAATGGGTAAAATGTGCTACTCACCTTCGAAGGGAGATGCAGCTCTGGTGGGAGAATTACCAAGGCAACCGCATTGGTTTTCACCTACTTGGGAACAATTCACCGGAGCGTTCAAAGAGCAAGATCATCGAG
The DNA here is from genome assembly GCA_030063025.1 of Avena longiglumis. NCBI lineage: Eukaryota > Viridiplantae > Streptophyta > Magnoliopsida > Poales > Poaceae > Avena > Avena longiglumis. Next base: position 49,256,275 of record CP125976.1, on the reverse strand, counting down.
AAATTGTCATGGAGAGGATGAAGGAAGTGTTTCTCAACCTCAAGGTGGAAATGACAATGTCAATACCTACATCAGAACTTCATGAACCTTTCTCGTTATGGTGGCGATGAGATCTCCGATGACAAGAAGAAGCAAAAGAGGTTCGCAAGGGCTCAATGCATCGATTAAATATGCAATCACACATGCAAGGCCGGCATCTTTCCGAACTTCAGATACACTCTGCAGAAGAAGCAAGTAGGCAAGTGTTTGAGGAGTCAAAGAAACACAACCGTGATGCAGCAAGCTCTTCACTATGTCAACTCCTTCTAAGCGTGGTCCGGGTTCCTAACACCCCACCGCCGCCTCCGGCTCCACCAAGACCTGCAAGCTACGGCAAGGCCACCAAACTTCCTCACCGCTCCCTGTGGGCTACAACCACCACTACCTCGAGCGCTGGCGGAGTCCCCGACTACGTTGCTCCACGTCCACCGGTGCTTGTTTCACGTGTGGAGACTCGGCATCAAACTGAACTGTCTGCTGAAAACAAAGCTCTTCCTCCACTACCTCCAAGATCTGCGCAAGCTCTCCTTTGGTTCGTGCACCACCACCTCGGGCTCTCAACATCAACACCAAGCCCGGTCATCGTGCTCGTGCCAACTGTCAACACGCTCAAGCCGAGCATGCACCGAGTTGTGATGGGTATGCTTCCGTTAACTCGATCCCCCGCGAGTTTTGTTTGATTCGTGCATCGCATTCTTTTGTTTCTATCAAGTTTGCAAATGAGAATGGGTTAGCGTTGGATCCTCTCCTTAAGCGGTTAATGGTCCTTTCTCCGAGCAAAGATGGCAACTTCTAAAATCAGCCATGGCAATCAAATTGAGATGGGTGGCTCTTCGCTCTCGGCCCTTAATTGTTCGGGCATTCGACATTGATGTCATCTTGGGCATGGATTGGTTGACAGAAATGCAGCTGTGATTGATTGTCTTGAACGCTTCGGTTTCTCTCAAGATTCCTCAAGGCCATATAGTCTTTATCCAAGTCCGACTCGCTATCCACTTTTTCTTTGGCTCAATGATGATGCTATGGAAGCTATTCAGAGTGTTCGGTGGTCTGTGAGTTCCCGGATGTCTTTCTGAAGAGTTGCCGTATGCCTCCGGATCGTGAGGTTGAGTTTGTAATTGAGCTTGAACCGAACGGCTCCTATCTCCAAGCCTTATAAAATGGGTCTCCTGAGTGAGTTGGCAGAACTCAAACGTCAGCTTGATGAACAAGAGAAGTTGGGTTTCATTCAACACAGTACTTCTTCTTGGGGTAGCCCAACAATCTTTGTGAAGAAGCGAGACAGGACTGATAGACTTTATGTTGACTATCGGGCTCTCAATGCTAAAACCATCAAGAATAAATATCCCCTTCCGCGGATTAATGATCTCTTCGATCAGCTAGCTGGAGCTGTGGTGTTCTTTAAGATTTACTTGAGAAGTGGTTATCACCAAATCAAGATTCGCAAGGAAGATGTTCCTAAAACAGCTTTCACCACCCGCTATGGCCTGTATGAGTACACGGTCATGTCTTTCGGTCTCACCAACGCACACTGCTACCTTCTCGAGGCTTATGAACCGGTTTTCATGGAGTATCTTGATAAGTTCGTGGTCTATCCGGATGACATCCTAGTCTATTCTAAGTCAAAGGAAGAACATGAAGAACACCTTCGGTGTGTCCTAAACAAGCTTCGTGAGAACCGCTTGTATGCAAAGTTCTCAAGTGTGAGTTTTGGCGCCTCAAGTAACCTATCTTGGTCACGTCATCTCGCCAAGGGCTTGCAACAACCCGAAACTGTGAAGACAATTGTTGAATGGCTTCCTCCGTTAATGTCAAAGAAGTGCGGAGCTTCCTTGGTTTGGCTAGTTATTGTCGCCGCTCGTAACTTTTCGAAGATAGCGAAGCCTCTTACCGATCTCCTCAAGAAAGGCAAGAAATACCTTTGGACTCCTGCATGTCAAGCAAGCTTTGAGACACTCAAAGAGAAGCTCACTTCCACACGAGTCTTGGTTCCTCCGGACACATCCAAGCCGTTCCAGATATTCTGTGACGCCTCTTTGCAAGGATTGGGTGCGGTCCTTATGCAAGAAAAACAAGTTGTTGCTTATGCCTCTCGACAGTTGAAGACGCATGAGATCAACTATCCTACACATCACCTCGAGCTCGCAGCAGTTGTATTTGCTTTGAAACTATGGAGGCACTACTTGCTTGGCAACCGTTAGAAATCTTTCGATCACAAGAGTCTGAAGTATATCTTCACTCAGCCTGATCTCAACCTTCGGCAGAGGAGATGGATTGAAGCAATCCATGATTTTGATTTGACAATCAACTACACTCCGGGCAAAGCTAATGTTATGACCGATGCTCTCAGCCGCAAAGCTTATGTCAACAACCTCATGATGGAAGAACAACAGCCTCTCTTGTGCGAGGAATTCCGTCAGCTCAACCTTGAAATTGTGGAACAAGGGCATATCCTGAACCTTCTAGCAACCCCTCTCTTGGAAGAAAAGGTTCGCTCTCGTCAGCGTGGTGATCCGCACACCAAAAGGATCATCTCAAAACTTCAGCTTCCGAAGTATGAGTCCTTCCACGTCGATGATCAAGGCACGCTTTTCTTTGAACACCAGATGTTTGTTCCGAACTACCCAGGTTTGAGAGAGCAAGTTCTCAAGGAGGCGCATGAATCTGTTCTTTCTATCCACCCTGGCAGCACAAAGATGTACATGGACTTGAAAACACAATATTGGTGGCCGGGATTGAAACGATATTGTGCCAAGTATGTCTCGGAGTGTGATGTCTGCCGCAGAGTGAAAGCTGTCCATCAGAAACCTTTCGGTCTTCTACAGCCATTGAAACCCCGGAATGGAAATGGGAGAAAGTAGAGATGGACTTCATCACTGGGTTTCCAAGGTCGCAAGGGCAACAATGCAATCTTTGTTGTCATTGACAGCTTTCTAAAGTGGATCACTTCTTCCCGTCAAGGAAACAATTTCGAATTCAGTTTGAGCTCTATATCAAGTAATTGTCTCTCAGTATGGGGTTCCGCTGAGATCGATTCTGCGTGGGAGCATCTTCACTTCCAAGTTCGGGAAAGTTTCCAAAATGCTTTGGGAACAAAATTGAACTTCAACACAACTTACCACCCTCGACCGCAAGGACAAGTTGAAAGGATCAATCAAATTGGAGGATACGCTTGTGCTTGCGTCATCTCTTTTGGCATGAAGTGGGAAGAATGTCTTCCTTATGTCAATTCTCTTACAACAACAGCTTCCAGAAAGTCTCAAGATGGCACCATTTGAGGCTCTCTATGGTCGCAAATGCGTAACTCGATTGGTTGGTCAGCGCAGAGAAAGAATATGGTTTGGCCCGACATTGTAACTCAAGCGAGGAGAAGGTGCACATCATTCTTGAAAATCAAGATTGCTCAAAGTCGCCAGAAGAGCAATTATGACAGGAAGCACACGGACATGGTGTATGTCCCTGGTGATCTCGTTTACCTTCGTGTCACTCCCATGAAAGGCACGCACCGTTTTGGTATCAAAGGAAAGCTGGCTCCTAGATACATCGGTCCTTTCAAAATTCGTGGAAGAAGAGGAGAAGTTGCTTATGCTCTTGAGCTCCCGGAAAGACTCAAGGTCCATGATGTTTTCCACATCTCTCAACTCAAGAAGTGCTTCAAGGATCCCGGCAGGACCGTGGATCATGAGCTAATCAATCTCCAAGAAGACCTGTCTTATCAAGAACACCCCACAAAAATCCTTGAGATCGCAGAAAGAAGGACTCGCAACAAGTCCATCAAGTTCTGCAAGGTGCAGTGGTCGCACCATTCCGTTGATGAAGCCACTTGGGAGCGTGAAGATGAGCTTCGTGCCAACTATCCTACCCTCTTTGAGTCTTCTTCTTCTTCCTAGAATCTCAAGTAGATTCTGCTTAGTGGGGGAGAGTTGTAGCATCCCATTTGTCTAACAATTGTAATGCTACTTGGTCTAGTAATATAATGGCTACTTCATATATATAATTGTTGCATCATCATTATATCATGCTCATGTCATCATGCCACCTTGCATTTGAGCATCATATAAAACCCTTTTTGTGTTGGTTCTTCTCTCATATGCATTGTAAATTGTATTTGCCTCTTGATATTGTATTTGGTTCTTGATATATTGTTTAAATGCCCAAGTTGAGTTGGGGGCATATCTTTTATTGACTCCACCACCTTTCTTGTCATCACCCCATCATTCCACCATTCCACCATATATGAGCATTGCAACCTATTTGGTTTTACCTCTAGCTCATGTGGGTTGGGATGGATCCAATTCTATCTCCACATGCTCTCATCTTAGCATCATGTGGTTTTTCACATTATTGATATGTGGGAAGCCACATGGCCACCTTTGCATGCTATGATGCAGATTTGCCTCTTCTATCTTCCATGTGGGAATTATCCAATATGTGTACATGCATGGAGCTATAATTTGGCCATGTGATGATCTAGTGGAGAAACACACACTAGTATGGTCATATAGCTCCATATATGTGCATAGGATCAATATTTTCCATATTGCATGGTAGTATTCAAATTTGGGTGCATGCATGAGATAAATGCCCATGTGTATTTCTAGTTGTTTTCACAATTAGCAATGTGGCATTCAATGCTTATGCATGGGCCATGCAACCTTCTCCAACTTTGGTCCTCCTTTGTCTTTATTTGAATCTTTGAGTGGATCATCCCCCATATCTCTCTCTACCCCTCTTCATGCTTGATCTTGCTTGATGCATGCAAGCATCTAAAACCCTACACTCATCTCCATCCATTCCATCACCCCATCATCACACCCATATCTTTTCTTTTAATAAAACTCTTATGCTTGATCATATGAGGCTTATTCTTCTTTCTCTCTCTTTCTCCTAGCCTAGTATCTAAACCCTAATCCTCTCTTCTCTCTTTTGCCACCTCTTGTTTTGGGCATGTATCAAACCCTAGTTACCACCACATCTCTCTAATCCTCCACTCTCTCCAAACCTTGACCCTAACCAACTACACCTCTACCACCATCTTACATAAGCTAAACCCTAAACCTACCCCACCCTCTCTCTCTCTCGGCCTTCCTCCTCTCTCGCAGCCCCACCCCTGGACCCATCTACCCCTCTCTCCCCACCCCAACCCTAGCTACAACCCTAACCCGAGCCATCCCATCCTCTAACCTAGCTCCAACCGAGCCACTTTCCCCCTCTCTAGCTCTCTCGCCCTGCTACCCTGGCCCCACCACCCTCTCCTTCCTTCCCTACCCCACCGTAGCCTCTACCCCCGCCCCCAGCTGCCTCCCTGTCCTCCCATGCTCGAGCACGTGAGGAGGAAGGAAAAGGTGGCCAAGCCACCTTATCTCCAACCCACCTCCCCACGCACCTCCCTCTCCCGTCCTTATCTACTCCCTCACAACCCTCTGCCTCTCCAGATCCGCCCAGACCTTGCCCTCCTCTCCTTCCTCCACCACTGCTCACCCCCACCGCCACCATCGGTGCCCACCACCGATCCCTCGAACCAGCAGGCGGGCGTGGCGTGGAGGTTGTCGAGGGAGCCGAGGAGGTCCTCTGCGTCGCCCCGTACACAGCAACGAGGAGGAGGAGGACCAGGAGCCCCAGGACCGGCGCCGCCCGACGATAACCCTAGCCCGCTGGAGCGTCTGCGTCGTCGACAATCCGCTACGCCCCCGCCCGATCCAACACCACCGACCACCTCGCGGTGAGCCAATCTCCGTCCTAGACATCCTCGCGGCCACCGTCGTTTCCTGGACAGGCCGATCGTTGCGTCGAGCACGCCAAGGCACCGGGCGGCTGCGCCGCTTCCTCGTCGCAAACCCTATCTAGGCCCCACCTCCATGCCGACAACCCCAGCCTAGCCTAGTGGCCGCCACAAGACCCCAGTCGCTGGAGCCAGCCCAAGGCTTCGCCATTGTCGCACTGCCTGTCGATGAGTTTCAGAGAAGATCTACAGGGCCGTGGTAGCTTTGCATTTAGCCCCTTTTTACCCTACTCAACCCGCTCCTCGCTAGCCCCACCTCACCAAGATTAACCTTTTTGCAGAGAGGCCCTCTCGCTTTTGTAACCCTTAACCTGCTCCACCTCAGCCCACTGCCGTTCGATGCCCGGTCATGGTCGCCCACTGTCACTGACGTGGCTAAGTTAGCCCTGAGTAGAAAAAGCTTTTTTCTGCTTTCGCTTTTAATTCAAATCTTTTCAAATTTAAATCAATTCAAAAATTCAAATCAGATTTATAATAACTTTTAAAATACAAATCCAAATAATACAAATGATATATGTTTAAAATGTGAGGATTTCAAATATGCCATCCAAAATATATTTTGGGCACTTAAAATTTCAAGTTGAATTAAATTACAATAGAATGCCCTTTTCTTAATTAATTAATAACTTTTGACTTATAACTCCAAATTTAACAAATGATATGTCTAAAATGATTAGCTCGACGAGACCTTTCTGTTTATGCATTCCATGTTCTGTTTTGCAGCATGCATCATATAAATATAATGTAAACAACAACTAATATGAGGATAAAATGTGGCCAAAACTCAATAAAATGCTTATTTCTTGTATTCTACACCTCACCCATTCCATGCTACTTTATTGCCATGTAAATTGAGCATCATTCATCATGGCATGATTGGTTGTTTGTCGCATTTTATTCCTATGCTTGTGCACTTTATTTATGTTGGCCCTTGTTTGTTTGGTTCTTCTTCGAATAGACACTGAGCAGGGGATATATCAAGAGACCCAGGAGCACTACCCAGATCCTTCTCTCGCTTCAACTGAGCCAGGTGCAAGCACTACCACATGCTTGCATACATATAGTACCTATTGCCTCTATCTTACTCTTGCATCATTGAGTCGCGATTGCATTAAACTGAATCCCAAGTACTGCATAGCCTTTACTTTTAAACCCCACCGAAGCTTGTTCCTCCATCCCATGAGCCATTACTACAGGAGTTGTTTGAGCCATGCGAGTCGTAGAACAGCATGTGTAGGGTATGTGAGTGTCTGATGGATAACGAGGTACCTATACAACTTAACCTGAGTAGTAATGGGATAACTAATGAAAGTGGCACCGTGAGCAATATCCGCTATTTGGTTTTTCCTGCTCACTTGTGTCCGTGGGACCCCGAGTACTTGATTCCTGTTCCTTGAATATTCGCTATCCACATCCGGAGGCTTATGGGACCCCCGAGCGAGCTTGATTCATCTTATTTCTTGGGGCCACAAACTAGTTTGAGGTTTTATTTACTATCCTGCACTTATGCCATGCTTTATCGCTTTATTTAAAATTGTGCGAGGTAAACACCGATCTTTAGGTCAGCGGAGTGTTTTCGCAAGATCGACAAGCTCACATTTTCGGGTTCCCACCACATACCACCGGCGCAAACCTTGAGTCCGTCTCGAGTCGGCTAACTTCGCTATGGTGTACTCAATGGGTGGCCTCAAATATTTCAATCTCGTGATTGCTTTGTCGTGAAGGCCTCGTTGGGTTTTGATTTGGTTTTTCCGAGGTTGATCGAGTGTGTGTTGCTATTTGTGCACCCTGCAGGTAAAACTTTCTGAAAGTCGTGTCATGGTTATATGGACGACTTGGAGCACGCCGATCATAGACAAGCATAACTAAAGTACCGCTTTAATTTGCCTAAGTAACTGACTAGTAAATAGTGCAACACTCATGGAATGGATAATAAAACTGCCAACGGATGGGGGGTTATTCGTCCGCTTCCTCGTTGGTAAGCGAGGAGGAGGATGGATCTATTAATATTACTGTTATAACTGCTGTTATTAATTCACGGACATCCGTCTTTCTTGGTTAGGCGGATGGTTAGCGAGTATCTATAGAATTGTTAGGGTTTATCTTTTGCTGCAATTGCGTCACCCCAGGTTGTGTCCCCTCTAGAGGCATAAAGACTTGCCGAAAATTCTAGGGTCTCACACGATAAATTATTTGATTCAGATGAACAGTACACTCACGAGATGGATATTGGGTGGAGGAGACAGACGATGTGGGCAACGATCATTCGGTGTAGAGATTCCGAACGGGATCCGTGAGATCCGTATGGATGTGTTTATTAATGGGGCATCTTATGCCAATTTGCTTCTTATCCGCATCGGATCTTGTTTGCCGCTCACCGACTCGATGTTTGATGTATGAGGAGATATCCTAAACTATTATATCTATCTAGGATATTTGGTTCTTGCCGTATGGCGTTGCAATATTTCTATTTCTTTTAGATGGAATGGCTCTGATGTACTGTTGTATGGTGGCTTGCATACATACTCATTTGTGTATGTAGTTGATCCCTTCGCCTGCCGATTACGCCGTCCGTTCTTGTCCCGATGTTTGGAAATGGTTGGGATGGCCGAAAGGTCTACCTGTGAGTGGCATTTGGGCCCCACCGTACTATTTCAACCATTTCCGCTCATCCAGGCTTGTAACTAGGAGCGTAATTCACCGAGGTAGTTACAGTAGGGGCCGAAGACTCCGGTTAGTCTCCGGTGTCGTCTCCGGAGTGGCGTACTGACTGTCCCCGGGTCGGTTGCTAGGGTCGGTCCGGAGGTCGGTCCGGAGACTCCGGTGCGCAGGACCGGAGACTCCGGTGTAGTAGGACCGGAGACTCCGGTGGTTCAGCCGTGGCTTCTTCCGCCTCCGCTTCCAAGCCTCCGTCTTGTCGGGCTTGATGTTCCGGGCTTCCTCCCTTGCCTTCGTACTTGTCGGTGTGAACCTATCATGCATATGTGACGGAGTATGAAGTAGCATACCATTCAATAGGGTAGGAAGTGGGCTCGCATAGAGGAACGGATTCACCTTTGGAGTCCATGACGACTTGGCGTAAGTTGGAGACCATGATGTGGTAACGACCATAGGTCGGGCTGCATCATCTCCCCCCCCCCCCACCTTCAAAAAGAGTCATCCTCGACTCTATATGCTCATCACAAAGTAGAAGAGGCCGAGAGACCTTCTTGATCCTGGGGTTCACCATATAGTCGTCCTCGGAAAGATTGACTTGACAACACTTCAATGTTCCTTCACCTTCCATGAAGCCTACAAAGCTCACAACAAAAGTGAAGCAACACTCAAAGCGTAGCCAATTCATGAAGATTATTGCATGAGTCCTCAAATAGAAGGAAGTCACCTTATCTTGTAGAGATAGCTCGATGAAGGGTACACATAGGTAACTCTCTTTGGTTCTTCTTGTCAACACGTGGTTGGTATAGGTTGACGTGTATGCATTTTTACCTACACACAACAAAGACCAAGCAAAATATTTTCGTGCGTGATAGAGGAGCATGTCAAATGTGGCATGTCCATTCTTGTTCACACCACTATTATCACAATACAAGGATAGCAAATGGAATGCATATGCAAGGTCAAAGTGCATGGAAATCGTTCGAACATCCTCCAAATGTGGGAACTCAAAAACTCCATATAACGTCTTAGTGTGGCACTCAAAGCAATCGAATAGAAATTTGAGAAACATCTTTGATGCAAAGTTAGGAGAATTTGGCAAAAACACAAAAGGAAGAATATCCAAAACAACATCATTATGTGTGTCAACCAACCATTGAAAATAGAAATTGTTCGACATGTTGGATGTCACACACAAATCATCGATAGCAAATATCATGGGAATATGAGTATCCCAAGCGGAAGCCAAAGTAACGTGTTTGCAAACAAACCAAATGAAAGAGCAAGTGATCCTTATGTTTGTTGCAACAACAAGACGAGATTCTTGGAAGGTTTCATGACAATACATGCTCTTAATGGAATTGTGGTTGCACATAAAACATCGGAAGGAGAAAATGTTCAACATTTTTGTTGCAACACATAAAGCATCATTATCCAAAAGCGAAGAAACATGAATGTCACAAGGTGAGATAATACCATCAACATGCTTGCAATCAAACCATAGGAAAGAGCAATTTGCCAACATGAAAGATGCAAAGCATGCAAAAGGTATCAGAGCTGGGTTCGATCTTGAACTCACTTGTGGGATGCTCTCTAGAGCTCGTTTTGTCAACTCGTGCTCAACCGAGGTTGACATTCTTGTGCGGGTACCTACACACATCATACACCAAAGGAAGAACGTGTGTGCATGGTAGAGATACACATCATCCATCATGATGTATCTCTTCTTGTGCACATCACCATTAATGTCAATCAAGTATGACATAGATGCATGGTGAGTATGCAAGTGGGGAACATGCTTATCATGGCAATCATCAAAATCTCCAAAAAATTGAGAAAGCTATGGGGGCCATCTCATTATAACGCATATGATCAATATTGTTGCAAGCAAAACAAGTGAAATAGCAAGCATTCATCTTATCGCAAGCAACGGGAGAAATTGAATGACTAGCATGACAAGACAAGTCCGAAGCAATTGGAGGATACACACAAGATGCATAGCATGGAATGTTTATGGAAATGATATCACAATCAAACAATTACACATGATTAATATTATTCAAAGGTGAATCATCACATGGGAATGTGAGTGAAGCATATGTAATGTCACAAGTAACATCCATAACATGCATATCCTCACAATTCATCATGTCCACTAGTGGGATCATGGAATCATCAACACCCTTATCGTTACCTTGTTCATACCTCTCATATGAAGTGGGTGTTGTGGAAGTAGTGGCCTCCTTGTGGATGACTTCGTCTTCTTGATGTAGCCATGGCGTAGCATCATCTTCGTGCACCATGTACATCTTCTCTAATCGAGGCATCGTTGCTTCATGGCTTGGCACGTCTTCATCCATGGAACCTAGCATAACATAAGATAACACACTAGAGGTAGAGGGTAAGTTGTTAAAAATAGAAATGGTCTCACTTGACCTATCAACTACCACTCTTAACTCACTCGGTGTATCACTCATGCCCTCAAAGTGGAAGCACTCAATCTCACATAAGGTGGAGTCACTCATCTCACTCTTTTTCTCACTCAAGTGGGCTAAGTGGATCTCATATTCACATGGGATTGGTACCACATCATCACTCAGGCATATAGGGGTAGGCTCGGGTTCCTCAACTCCATGCGCCTCCTTTGGTGAAGGGAAAATCCCATGCTCACCATTCTTGACCTTGTCGCCTTCAAGGTTGGATGCCATAAGATGGGCATCATCGTTCTCCTCCATGGTCGAAGGGAAAATCCCATGCTCGACCGTCTTATGGACATCTCGTAGTAGTGGTGCAGGTATGCTCATGCTATCCAACTTGGAGAAGTAGAGGTCTACATTTTCCTCGTTGGTGAGGTCGTGGAAGTCAAGCGTAGGCATTGAAGCTTGATGTCATGGAGGAAGGCTTGCTCTTGGTGCCATTGTGGCGGTGGCACGAGTAGTTGAAGGTGCCCTATGATGGTGTCGACGGAGGTCATTGGCGTGCCTTGCCGATGGTTAATGTTGGTGAAGCACTTGGTCATCCACATGACGCTCGCGACGATGATCACTTGCCTTGGCACTCTTCTTGTGCTTGTGGTGCCTTCTTGAGCTTGCGTGAACATTATGGTTGGTGCTCATCATTAATTCGTCGTCTTGGTGGCGAAGATGCCTTTCACGATGTCTTGTATCCTCTTTATGGTGGCGATGCCCATGAGAGGATGTTTGTCGATGAAGATTCTTGTTTCTTGGCGCCTCTTGATGTATACGATGTTTGGACGCCACTCTTGTTTGGATAGGAGGTGGATCTTGGCGCCTTGGAGGTGATGTAGCTTGGCGCCTTGGAGATGGTGGAGCTTGACGCCATCTAGGTGGTGGCACTTGTCGCCTTGGAGGTGGATCATCGAAGTAGGTGGTGCCCTTTGGTGTGGCACGCTTGGCCTTGAAGGTCATGGAATCTTGATGATGCGCCTCCGCTTTCTTGGCATAGTAGGCTTCCATCTCCACATGGTGGAGTAATTCTTCATGGCTCATGGAGGAGCCATCAAAGTCGATGAAGTTCTCCGTATCCTCCATGCTTGGCGACGCGTCGTCGATGTCGCACTCGAAGTCGTCCATGCTTGGGGAGTAATTGTTGGTATAGTACTCCATATCACCCAAGCATGTGGAGCGATTGTCGGTGTAGTGCTCCATATCCTCCATGCATGAGGAGCCATTGTCGATGTAGAGCTCCAAGTCTTCCATGCATGTGGAGTCGTCGTAGGTGTAGTGCTCCGGGTCCTCAAAGCATGCGGAGCCATTATCGGTGTTGTGCTCTATCATGTCCTCTATACTTGTGGAGTCGTAGGCATGGTGGCTCATCATGGATTCTTCATAGATCTCATCCTCGGTTCCGGAGTACCTAGACATGATTCACAAGACCAAGTGTTGTATATGTAAGTGGTAGAGGGTGTTGGGGATGCAACGTCAAACCTTACTTTACCTTGGAAGATAGTATCGTGCAAGTGGACACACTTGAGAGCAATAAACCAAGCAAAGTGAAGTTCACGCGGAACACCAAAACCAACTACGAACCAAAACACACACACAAGGCCTATGGTGGATAGGTATGGAAAGTGGCATGTCAAGAACCAATCCAAAATCAAGATGTTGCAATGGCAAGTAAAGAACCACAATGATCACAAAGCAAAACAAGTCAATCCACAAGATAGGAAATATGTACAAGGAAACACACACGGTGGGATAAATGGGACTTGTGCGACGAAGAAAGTGAGCTAAGAACCAAATCATTACCTAGTGAAGACTATAAGCTCGTGTCACACAAGTACAAGGAGAGACGCTAGTTCGATTGCATAAGATTGGTGGGCTACAAGATATGCACAATAAGTACCACCTATATGATGTTCATCGAGCTTGCGCTTACTATTCTATGAGGCACTTGTTTGTTTCTTTCTCTTTTCTTTTTTTCTTTTTTTTCTTTTTTTTCTTTTCTCTTTTTCTTTTTCACTTGCCTCTTCCTTGTGCCAACAACTATACAAGATAACTATATGAGATAGCGCTCACAACATTTGCTCAGAATTTACAAGGTATCAAATGTGCATAGCCCAAGCAATCGTAAGAGGAACTAGTCTCAATAGTTGTTTGTTGCTCGCAAAGATAGTGGGGTTCACAAAGGAATGCAAGTGGGGAAAAGTCGCGGAATGTTATACCTTTCGTCGACGAGCATCACCCTTTATTGATATATTACGCCTTGATCACGGAATTTGGATGGAGTAGATAGCATTAACAATGTGGATGATGATGTAGTGCTCCTTCTCCTCTTCGAAACGAGCTAAAGAACACCAAAATCCGAGTTAAAATGCAAAAGTTATGCTCAAAACCGTGCTGCAGTTTTTTTGTCTGCAGGGAGGGGCGGAGACTCCGGTCCGGAGGTCCGGAGCTCAAAAAGTCCGGAGACTCCGGTCCGGGTGATTCCAGAACGTCCAGAACTCGAACGGTACGCGTTTTGGGCGGAAAAACTCGAACCAAAACCTCAGATTGATGGGGGAAATCAAGGAATTAGGCCATGGGAACGCAAGGGAAGTTAGATCAACAAGTTTAGCAAGTAATCCATGGATCAAAACCTACCAAAACTCACTCAAATCACAGATCGATCCAAAACACGAATTGGGGCTGTTTTTGGTGGAATTTTTGAATTTATGGGGAAAAGACCAAATCGATGAGAAATCCGTGGCAACCAAAAGTCACGATACCGATGATGGAGGGTTAACCTCTTGGGTGGCCCGATCTTCACGGATCTCGTGGTCAAATCGATGGGAAAGCGAGGGGAAAGGGAGAAGGTAGCAGAAGCGGACACACACCTCGCGAAGAACACGATGAACACACGCAAAACTCACATGATACAAGGACGATTGCTCCCGAACGGCAGCCACCGGTCCGATAGAATCCTCGCAAGGAAAGATCGGTCAACGTGCTCTCTCAAATCCACATCGGAGAGGGAAGAACACCTTGGGGAGGGTCTTGACAACTTGGAGACGGGACATCGAACTCCAAGGCCTTGTTCAACGATGGATGCGTGATGCAAAGTCCAATCGAGGTTGGTGATGATAGTCGGTCCCCTTGGGTAAGGGGATGAGGCAAAACTAGAGATTCCACACAAGGGGGTTTTCTTTAGTCTATCATCTATGCCTAAGGGATACACGAAGGGGTGGGGGCTCTATTTATAGGCCAGCCACATAAACAGGGATAGTTTGGGGATAAAACTAGGGTTTGGACGAGCTAGAGGGGTACATGGGCCGAAGGCTAGTGGCGCGTGAGCCCATCCCGCAGTGAGACTCCGTGTAGGGGCCGGAGACTCGGTGTAAACCGAGACTCGTCAGATCTCGGTGTCGCCCGGAGTGGCGATCTTGACCGCCCCCGGTCTGTTTGGGTCGGTCCGGAGACTCCGGTAGCAGACCGGAGACTCCGTGGTTCACCGTGGCTTCTTCCGCCTCCTCTTCCAAGCCTCCATCTTGTCGGGCTTGATGTTAAGCTTCCTCCTTACCTCCGTACTTGTCGGTGTGAACCTATCATGCATATGTGACGGAGTATGAAGTAGCATACCATTCAATAGGGTAGGAAGTGGGCTCGCATAGAGGAACGGATTCACCTTTGGAGTCCATGACGACTTGGCGTAAGCTGGAGACCATGATGTGGTAACGACCGTAGGTCGGGCTGCATCAGATATACTATACATGGAAGAAGTTGAAAATGATAGAGGTTGTGGCACGGTCCTAGATATATTGCTCAATTCAAGCACCATTATCACGATGCCCAATGCCTACAACACCACATTGTAGAAAACACTATATTGCCCTCAGTCATCATCTTTCCCTTATTCCGACCTCTTTCCCCTCCTAAATTCGAGCATACATCTGCCCCCGTGAATATTTTTTGGGTTCTTAGTAGTTTTCCGTCCATGGTCGGTAGCATTTTTTGCGTTAGATTCTATATTGGAACATGTTATGTTGGAGCGTTCGTACATATAAATCACAAGCACACATTCATCTCAAGAACAAAATTTTCTTTTATGAAAGTTATTTCAAGAGCATTGTTCTAACAATTAAATCCACACTAGAAACCTCCATCAATGATTTTTGTGACTACATCCGTTCCAAAATATAAGATGTTTAGCCTACAGGGCATCTTATATTTTAGACGGAGGTAGTAGAACTTAACCTTTAGATAAATATAAGAGCGTGCGCGCACATGTGTTACAAATTAATATCCATAGAGGCATGCGATTTTTTCCTTCTTTTTATCTCTCATTTAATGTTTTGGATTTAACTATAGAGAAACATGCAACATAACTTTTACTGTAGTCCAATACAAGTGCAGATTTCATAATTGATAAATAAGTGCATAACAACACATATACTAATGTTTAGCAACTACATAATATGGTTAAATATTATAACTAATCAACATAATGATATAGTAATCACATCATAGTTTCATAATATTATTGTAATAGGTACATATGTTTAGTATAAACTATATGGTACCCCGCGCGTTGCTGCGGGTTTTTTAAAAAGACCTTGAAGTAATAACACAGTAAAAGAAATATAAAGCTGAATGTAAGATGTGATCCAAAGAAATAATAGAAATAGACATGTTGTATATAGACATCATAATTGTAACCAAAATGTAGTGAACCATGGAAGTTCTATGAACTCTGGTAACACAATCATATACTATAAGTAAGTCCGTCTAATTAAATACACCCCAGATATGCTAAATAGTGGAAATAGACACTAGCGCGTTGAGAGGTGCTCAATTGAATGGATGACCCGATTAACATAAGACAACTAAAACTAACCGCATATTATGTATATATTGGAATTCTATTACATGATAGTGTTAATTCTCGTCGAGACAAAAGATCAGGAAATCATTGCAGGATACGATTATGTTTACAGATAGACGACAAAAGTTGCCACTATTGAAATTTGATCTGCAGTTGAAAAAAAAATGGTGAACCAAGAATTCATATATAAATTTGACTGTTTGATGTAAACCTGCATACCTCCCGCCGATACATGACACTATATATGTCGGTTAACTGGGCATGCATGTTGTCTTGTAGTTGCATGTTTCGTTGGCTAATAATGTTTAGCACTAATGCTCGATATGAACCCATCCCTCGAGTCTACATACTTATGTCATACATAGTTTGTAATTTTCCTAGTACTAGTAAGACTGAAGCTCGTCAAGACGATTGTAGCAAGGAGCATCTGACCTTTGATTATACGAGGGGGTTTTGGAAAAGTGAAGAGCATGAATATGACATCCAGATCCAGATTATATGTGGTATAGAAAAGAACCTGAACCTACAAAACGCCATGGGTGAGGGGTTGCCTCTGATGGAGTTGCAACTGCCAGGGATTGGATCGGTCGTGAGCGCAAACGTGTCCTCGGGAAGAAACCATGGGATGGATTCCTGCGCACAAAGTTATAGTTTATGTTAGCCTGTAAAAAGAATTTGGATAGAACGAAAACACCAGGACATATAGAGTCATAAGGAAAGACTGGGCGAGAGCACCCCAGCTGCCGGTGGCAACGACGGTGACAGCCCCAATATCCAACTGCTATCCTTTCTGGCCGCTGGTGCGAGCCGTCTGCATATTAGCGACAGGGTCATGATGGAGGTATAAAATGGTGCGGAGTGCTAAGAAACGGATCATCAAGGATGTGAGTGGAGAGTGTGTTACTGGAAGACTTAATGACAAGACATTTGCGATGGCGGAGAGCCAGGGAAGATGTACGGAGACGGACACTTTTTCTTTTTTACACAGATGAACAGAGAGTGGGATTTGCCTCGTACTAATCCTCGTCCAGACCATGTAGGGATGGCAAGCCCACATATCAATAACCTAACCCATTTAGAGAAAATGCTTAGTGAGGGAACCTAACGGTGCATCACATCAAAAAGAAAAATACGCATCACATCGCTCGCGAGAAACGGCTAGCGGGGAAATAAAGAGTGACGTGGACGCACGGGAGGGCAGGAACATAAGTTAGTGGGGGACTCCTATTTAGATATAGAAGATTACTTTTGTTCTAACTTGCCCTAAGTGCAAAGTAGATTGGATCCCGGGAAAATATAACTATCGCTATATCATGCATGATTGTTCTTGGCAAATTTTGATCATGATATAAAATATAAGTGAAGATAATATATCATATAGGCAATAACCCTTATAATTGTGCGCAAAACCTTGGGACAACAAATAAAAAGTCTTTGTTGAGTAGTTCTGACCAGATGTTATTTGTCATGACGATTATAGTCTATAAAAAATTTATCAAATGGATTTTGAGTTATATTAAAACATATTAGTTAATGCGGTATGGGAGAATGATTGCCGCTTTCTCTCCTTTTGTCTTATTTAGTGTAGTTAACATGGCATTTTATTTCTACGTGGTGTCATCCAGTGATACTTATGATTGTCAAGAGTTAATAAAAATGTAATGTATTGTAGGATTCACATGAATAGAAGATAAATTGTGGCGAAACCATTTTTTATCTAAGAAAAAAGTTTATTGTATGTCAAAAGATTTTATCTTCCCTCCGTTTCATAAAACCTTCGGGATTGTTTTGGTTTCTAGTATATTTTCTACTAGGGATGAAAACAGATGAGAAAGTTGTCAACTTTTCGGTAGAAAGATGTAAGTATAGAAGAAATACGGAAGCAGCAACAAAATTTAGAAGATCGGAAAGTGAATTTTTTTAATCGAAAACGAGAGTGGAAATGGTTTGGCATTTTCTGGCGGAACGAACATGGTAAACCTTTCATTTGTGTGTGGTCGTCATTGTTTTGTTTGGCTTAGTGTAGTACACCCTATTCAATCCAAACGAATTTGTCTAAGATAAGCTATTATTCGACATAATCTCGTAATCCTTTAGGCCTCCTCCCCTAATCAAGCAGGTGAAGTCATTTCATGTAAAGTTATCATTTGTTTTGAGAGGGTTGTTTTAGTTTCAAGTTTAATTTGGATTCAAACTCCAAACGCCAGAAAAAATGAAAATTGCTAATTAATCGGCAAAATTCAATGACCATTGGAAAACGTTTTGTCAAGTTACACCTGTTTGAGTAATATGGTATTTTTGTTTTATTTTTATCTTTTTGGTTCATATTTCAAATTTCACATAGAAAACAGAAAAAAACTAACAAACAAAGTATAATGCTGTGACCACCCTAGTTACTTTTTTAGTTATTTTTTTCTGTTGTATTTTTTCTAGCTGGACAGTTTTTATTGTACAGGGATGCCAGTGAAAATATATTGGAGAGAAAACCCACCTACACCGCATGGCACGTGCATCTTACCTTTTGGGACGACTAGGTAAGGCACTCACAAAATCTTAGAAGACGGTCAAAGTTGGCAACTGTTCTCTAGCTAGGGTTATACCGATGAAAATGTTCTAAATGCGGTAACAAGCATACAAATGGCAAAGTAAAGGGTAGAAACTAGAGTTCAGTCATTTTCGCGTTCCTAATTCATATGCTTTCTAATTTTTATTTTCCTCATGTACCAAAGGTACTCCTGTGTACAAATCAACGTCCATTATTTTTTCGACTTATTTCCAAATTGATGTGAGATTCAGCATGTGGTCTCCTCAAAGTGTTGATTTGTACTATTCTACTAACCTCTGGGCTCCAAAGAATGGTAACAATCTATCCCTCCATCAAAATATAAGATGTTTTAGCATTATGAAACAAATGTATCTAGACTTATTTTAGTATGTAAGTTTACTTAGATTTGGAGTGAATTTATATACTAAAAGAAGTCTAGATATATTTTCTTCATAAACCTAAAACATCTTATATTTTGAAACGAAGAGAGTATTGATCATCATCCAAAACGAGGTTTTTCGAAAAAATAAAAAGAAGCCTACAGGTCAGTAGGTCACCGAATGGCAAGAGAATCTTACCACTCGTAGAAGATGCGGCAACCGTTCGAAATATATTCGTTGAACTCGAGATGGTACTGAAAAAATAAAAACCTGCAGCGTTGAGCGAGATTTTGTAGCTGCATGCCAGATTTCATTCTCTGGCACGCCCCTGCAACGAGAACGATCTATAGCTACATGATGACCCGGTAGGTTGCAAGCGGGATCCTTTAAAGTCCTCTGTTCTGGTTCATTTGAAAAAAAATAGTACATTTTTTAAAACAAAAATTGAACTAGAAAACCGTAAATAAACTAAAAGCGGGACTTTCGTGGGATCCTGCCTATAACCCTACGGCATAGAAACCACAAATGTAGCCTGAGTACACATAGTGTTCTTCCAAAATTAAGAAACGGCATTTTTTTTAGAATATTCTTAAAAAAACCTAGATGTAGATAATGAAGTGTTCTATCAATCATCAACTCCAAATACGTTATACTCCAAAAATACAAGGTATGTACTTGAAGTGTATTCTTGACTGCGAACTGATGACAAAATCTAACATAGTTTTGTCATTTTTGTGCCGCCAAGAATACAAGGTATTTGGAGTTGATATATTGCACCTTCATAGAACACAGCATTATCTACATTTGAGATTTTTTTCTTAAATTTTTCTGGAACTTTAAAATGCCATTTTTGAATTTTTAAGAAAGACGTGTAGCTCAGGCTACAAAAATCCACCCTCCCGCTCGGCCATTCTTTTGACAACTTCACCTAAAGGATATCTCAGCAGTGAAAGTCAATCAGCATAGTAACAGTGCACAGAAGTCTAGATGCTGCTTTATGCTTCTGCTTGTAGTGACACCAACAAACTTCATATTGACAGTACATAATCACATACATAATCTCAGATAAGCCCCGAGAGCAAGCAGGTGCCATCGTGTATGTTTAGGCGAACGATACAAGATCATACAGAATCTGCAAACCTGAGATCACCGTGTGTCTCAGTAACTGGCTCACTCCAGCAGGTTGCACACTTTCTTGAAAACTAGCTACCTAACACCTATTTCAACACTAGAAATCTTAGAACACATGGAAGATTTGAGACCACAAGCCGGTTACAGCTCCACTTCAACTTCGTAAGCAGCCGACACATGCCTTTCTGCTTCTTCAGATACATAAACCGTTCAGGGCGATGCATGAGAAGGGAACCACACTGCTTTCAGTGCCAGTCTGATTTCTTATGTTTTTCTTCATTGGGCTCGTCAAGTTTTCTCTTGAAGATGTCTGAGTTGCGAAGCTTTTCTCTGGACTCGTGTGCTGAAGGTATTCTTGTGTTCCGCTGGCCCTGAACAGATGCAGATTACATAAGTTTAGCTGAATAGAGATATCGTGGATTTAGGATATACACTTCCTTGAACCATACCGTTCCAAGAGATTCTCTGTTCCTTCCACGGTGAACATCTTTTTCATGTATAGTGTCAGGAAAGAAAAGCTTCTGTGCTTTTTTGACGAACTTGAATCCCTCAATATCACCACTCCTGATGGCTGCTTCTAGCTGCAACGGAAGATAGCATCTCATCAAATGAAACAACCTTGCTTAAGATGAAGGGATTCGCTCACTGACCTGAACATGTAAAATGCAGATGAAGATGCTAGCAATAGGTAACCAGCTCTCGTCAGGGGACAGTGACAAGTTCGTTCTGAAAATAGCAGCGATGTTGTAAGTGACCCGAGAGGCAGCTTGAGTGTAATCTCGAATGCACCAATCAGAAATGTGCAAATTGTTGGACAGGCAATATATATAGTAAGCACAAGAGAAATTGATGCATGGCACACCACAAGTCCATATAATATGTTATACACATCCAGCTGCACTACTAGATTCAATCATATGAATACAGATAAGGTGCACAAGGAAAACTATGGTGACAAGCCCTCTGTGTCCCCGCAACCATCTTGAATTACTACAGTATATATATTCCCAAATAGCACCATAAAATGTACCAAAGACGAATAAAAGGCTAACAACTACACATTCAGTTTTTTTTAATATGCGCATTCAGGTTAATACAATACCGTGCAGCAACAGAACCAGAAGAATAGCTACAGTCGCTAATATTAGTAGGTTGAAGTAGTGCTACAGGTCCCATGTGGAAGAAATTCAGAAGACAAACACTGAAACACTGCTAAGATTTTGAACTAGAAAAGCTCACCACGCCTACTTGTTTACCCCGTAGCAACTGTTAAGCAGTTGAAGATGATCTAATCATTTGATATTTGTCGATGGAAGCCCAGAGCAGGAGTATTAATCGAACCTTAGCTTCCCTGAATGCTCTACAGCCCAAATGTCACAAGATGCATTCAGTCAACAAAAGTTAGTACCTAGATACTAACATTAGCAACTAGCCAGCAATCATAATAGTATACTAACTGACACAAAGCTCAAGTTTTTTATGCAATCATCATATATATAATAAGCACGAGAGCAATTGATGCATGGAACACCACATTCCATATGAATTATAAGATCCAGCTAATGAAACTACTAGATTCAATCATGTCAATACAGAAGAGGTACACAAGGAAAACTGTGGTGACAAGCCCTCTTTGTGCCAGGACCATTTTGAATTACTATAGTATATATTCCCAAATAGCACCACAAAATGTAAAAAAATAAAATAAAATAACAACTGCACCTCCAGTTTTATTTTTTGAACAAACGCATTCGGGTTAATAGCAATACAACCAGAAGAGCAGCTATAGTTGCTAGTATTAGTAGGTTACTAATACCACAGAAGAAATTCAGATGACAAACTCTGAAACACTGCTAAGATTTGAACTAGAAAATGGTGATAATTAGCTCATCACTCCAACTAGTTTACACCATAGCAGCTGTTAAGCAGTTGAAGATGATCTAATCATTTGATATTTGTCGAAGAGCAGTAGTATTAGTCAAACCCTTAGCTTCCCTGAATGCCCTACAGCCCAAATGGCAGAAGATGCATTCAGTCAATCAAAGTTGGTACTTTGGATAGAGATATTAGCAACTAGCCAGCATTAGTGATCATATACTGACAAAGTGACACAGAGCTCAAGTTTTTTATGCAAAACTAGTACCAACTTGAAATGCCGAGTCTCAAACAAACATGACAGAGCGCATAATCAGTGGTTGCAGAATATAGAATAATGGAAACAGCAACTCGTAGCTCAGGATCCACAATTGCAAACCTTAGGTAAGGAGCCAAGTAGACGGCCGCGTAGACCAGGTACAGCTTGCTCCCGCCGTCCAGATACGCGAAGACCCAGCTCTAATCCAAAGAGTAAAATGACGGGGAAAAGATCATCGAACTGTAGGGGAAAGGAACGAAAAGGGCACCGGGACCTTAGCATCATCTCACCAGCCAGTTGAAGTAAGGCAGGAAGGAAATGATGCCCATCACGCCCATCCTCGTGTCCGTCGCGCCGAACTCGCCGTCCCCCTCCTCTTCCTCCGCCTCTCCGCGGACTCTGGGAGGTGGGAGCGCGAGGGAGGCGAGCACGCAGGCACCGATGGCGGCGACGAACGGCGCGTCCTGCGGCAGCTCCGCGCGGCAGGCTAAACTCCGGCGGCGGGGCCTCGGGCGGAGAGGGTTGGCCCCACTATAGCATCCATGGGAGGCGCCGAAGGAGGTCTGGCGCGGGGAGCGGCGGAGGGGCGGGGGGAGTGAAGCGGTGGTGGCGGCGAGCATCGGGGCTGGCCTTGCGGTGCGGGGAGAGACCGAAGAGCAAGCGGCCGAGCAAGGGGGTTGTCGGGTTGGTGGTACAGACAGACTTTTCCGCCTTCACGGGATAAATGGAACTCGTGACTCCCGTCTTCAAAGTCCACTGACGTAAAACTACTAGTACTGTATTAACACATCAATTATCCAGCTAAAAAAAACACATCAATTATCCGGACGCCGCCAGTGAACCGAGTCTTAGGCTCCGTTTGTTACAGCTTAAGCTGCAGCTTTTGGTTCCAAAATCGAAAGGTGAAACAAACAACCAACAATTGAAAAGCGCTGCCGAGAATAGCGTTTCGAAAATGAACGTGAGACGGACCGCGAGCAAAAGCTGGTCCAGAGCAGCTTCCCGGCGCTTTCAAGCGATTCTACCGCTTCGAGTACAGACGAAGATAGCCTCATCGTCGGATAATTACGGAAAATCTCTGCCACGCCCCATCCCGAACAATTCAATCGTACCTTGCTCCTTTAAAATCGACTACCATGGAAAAGGCAAGCTAAAGTTCTACAGCCGTAAGCCATCCGTCGCCGTCGTACCTCACTGTCGCTCTGTTCGGCCTCTCGTCGCCATTCACAGGTGTGGCGTGGTGATGGCTCTCTGAGCATGGGGCGGCGCAGTTCCCCGCGTGGGGGCGGCGGCGGTTGTTCCCGACCGTGGGGGTGGCGGCGGCGATTGTTGGCCGTTGCGGGCGGCGGCAGTTGCTGGAGGTGAGGCGGCCACGATTTCTGGGCAGGGCCGGCGGTTGCTGGGAGCGATGGGATTAGGATTAGGATTGAGCTCGAGCTCGTCTGCAAGCCAGAGTGTCCTCTTTTTTTTATTTTTTTTCATGGATGATACAAGATAATGTTGATGATATGTACTGTTCGGTCATGAAAACTTTGGACTATGTGTGTATGCGGTTAAACTTCGAAAGCTAGAAAGTAAAAAAATATAGTGTCTAATCAAACACCTTGAAATTTTAGATCTATTGATTAAAAAACAGTCAGAAACAATTTATTAATTTTAAATCAACACTTATACAAAATCTTCTGCACCTAAAGGGTATTTGTGACATTTCAGTCATAAAATCATCAACAACAGCAATCAAAAGCACTGTTGCCAAACACCAAATTTTTACTTCCAACAGCTGCTTCCTACAGCTTATTTTCCGCAGCTGATTTTCCACAGCTGATTTTCAGCAGCTGCAGCCCAAACAAACACAGGCTTAACCCCGATGAAGTGTCGATAACTTGATACCAACCAACCGAGTCTTAGGGCCGCTACTTACGAAGTTTACAAATCTTTATTACTTAGTTGGTTCAGGAATAATTAAACATCTAAGCTTTCTACTTAGTCAAAATAATTTTATTTTGACAAAATTATAAAATGATACTTTAATTCACACATATCAAATCCAGATCACTTATTTTCAGAAAAAGTGAATAGCATATACACATCGGTAATGTTTGTTAGGTTTGGATTGAGGACAATAAGCACATGCTTGTAGGGTGTCAAATGGGATATCATTTAAATCAAACCTCTAGTTTATTTTGAGATTTACAAAAATTTACACTATAAAATTTAAAATAAACTAAAAACAGAATCTAGTTGGGATCCCACTTGACAACTTACATACTTGTGAGGGCACGTACAGTGGCGGACCTAGCAAGTTTTTAAAGACCGGGCACACTAAAAACTTAAAAGACTACACGTTGGTCTACCAAGAATCGTAAATATCATATATTTGGATAAACATCATATGAATATAATCAATATTGTAGCATAGATCACAGATGTTAGAAAAACGTAAACTAAGGTATATCCTGCTGAGTATACTAACCATAGAATGTTAAAATAAACTTTTGATGAATCGATAACAAAACTCCAATGTGCAAATTTGTTTTTCCAACTGTCGTAAGCCTGTAATATATATAGAGAATCTACAAGATATAAAAATATATTAGTAAATTATACTACTTTGCATGGGATGATGGAAACCATAAACAAATTGGAGACAGTAAAGCATACCAGTAATGTGCTAATTACACTTAGGCAATTGTTGTAGGGGTTCGTAGCATGGAAAACAAAAATTTTCTATCGCATACAAACAAACAAGCCAAGATCTATCTACTAGATTGTAGCAACGAGTCGATGGAATAACTTACCCTCGAAGATTCCAAAGTGTTTAACGAGAGCGGATTCTCGTGGGTGATGTAGTCGTACTCTTCCCGATCTCAAGATCGTGTAGACGATCCTTCCCAGGCGCTCGTTCGGCGCGCTTCCACAATCGGTCACACGTTCGTACTGACGAAGACCTTCCTCTCCTTGTTCCAAAGGCAGCGGAGGTTGTAGCACTCTCCTCGCGATTCCGGCAGACAATGGCGTGGTACCTAAGTAGAGGAGATCCCGCAGGCTTCGCCTTAAGCCGGCGAGTATGGTGGAGTATGAGAGAGCTATTAGTGGTCTAGGGATTAGACACACCAATTAGAAGGCTCTAAACCAAAGGCTATGGCAATTAGAAGCTCTAAACCAAAACGGCTCTAAACCGGAGATTAGAGGATAGAAACTTGTGTGTCTAGAGGAGGGGGCCCTGCCCCTCCTTTTATAGGTGGGAGGTGCGGCCAAGGGGAGGGGAGTCCCTCCCAAGTCGGCCTTGGTTTGGCGCGGCTTGGAAGGACGGACTCCTCTCCAAGTCGGTTTCAACCACCTCTTGATTGTTTCCACAGTTTCTGTTTAGCGTTTGACTTTCAAACCGGCGTTTGACTTTTCGGTTTTGGAACAATGAGAACACTTAGTACATGATGCAATCATTCCAATATGCAATGACACATTCATGTACCCTTCCTCTCGAGTCTTGGACATTCCGAACCTTCTAGAACATTCCCGATGAAAACACCGAAATCATTCCCGAACTCAAACGGACTTTCCTTATATGAATCTTATTCTCCGAACATTCCGGATCTCCTCGTGATATCCGGATCCCATCCGAGACTCGAACAACATTCGGTCTCTTTCTCATAATACCATAACTACTCAAAACAACGTCAATCCTTAAGTGTGTCTCCCTACGGTTCGTGAATTATGCGGACATGATCGAGACACTTCTCGAACAATAACCAATAGAGGAATGAAATTCATATGGCTCCCACATATTTCTACGATTACTTTGCGATCAAATGAACCACTTACATACGATACCAATTTCCCTTTGTCTCACGATAGTTTACTTATCCGAGGTTATGATCGTCGGTATCTCTGCATACCTAGTTCAACCTCGTTACCGATAAGTACTCTTTTCTCGTTCCCGTGATATGTGATCCCTTGTGAGCCAACAATTGGATGACATTCCACCGAGAGGGCCCAGAGTATATCTATCCGTCATATGGATGGACAAATCCCACTCTTGATCCATGTGTCTCAACCAATACTTTCCGAACACTCAATGCCACCTTTATAGCCACACAGCTACGGTGTGGTGTTTGATGTCATCAAAGTATCCATCCGGTAAAGGTGATATGCATGATCTCATGGTCGAAGGAATTAGGTTACTATGTATCAGAAAGCATATAGCAATTGAACTATTGAAATGACTTGATCTTTATGCTACGCTTATCGATAGGAGTATGTCCACCATATCATTCTCCTAACGATATGATCTTGTTGTTGATAACATCTCAATGTTCATGATAGGGAAACCACAATCATTAATCAACCAACAAGCTAGTGAAGTATAGAGGCTATACTAGGGACTTCAAATTAAGTTTACAAATCACACAAGTATCAATGTTTCCTTGTTAATACTATTATAGCATGAATGTAAACATTTATCATAAACACAAAGATATAATAATAACTATATTTATTATTGCCTCTAGGGCATATCTCCAACAATTGTCCTTTCTGATCTTTGATGGCTTGAAAACGTCTCACAATAGCATCATCGTCAAGCTTCCTAAAAATCTCCCGCTCAGTGTAGCAAATCATCAAGTTATTAAACCACACATTGTTCATTTTATTGCGCAATTTAGACTTGATAATCTTCATTGCCAAGAATGCTCGTTCAACTGATGAGGTTGAGACTAGCAATATGAGCCAACTCGATGAGTTTGTAGACTAATGGAAAAACCAAATATTTCTCGGTTTCAACCATCATTGAAGCCAAACCTTCAAGATCTTTAGAAGAACTAAATGCATCATGGCTTCGGACGTGAAGAATGTAAGTGTCGGGGGATAACCCCCGGTAGGGTCACAAGGGGTGAAACTTAATATTACTTGGCTTACTCCGAGTAAGGAAAGAGCCCGGCCGAGTAAGTACGGCCGGGAGAGAGAGAATCGTGTGTGGCCGACATAAGAACTATGTCGGCCCGCATAAGACAAAGTTGTTAATCTTGCAGGGACCGACAAGCCAAGTCATCGGAGGTAGGGCCGACTCAGATATGACGCGTGGAACCTTTTCGAGTAAGGTTCAGGAGGGACCATGGTAAAGCGTGGTCAAAAGAGAAGGACGACGCCGGGTGACACAAAAGAAGCCGGGTGACGCCCAAAGCAAGAGCAGACATACAAAGTTACAGCGTGACGCCAAAAGGAACAGGAGGCGGCGTACCAGAAGACCGTTAGCTGTCAAGCTTTATGGACTGGGCTGTTGGGCTTAGGGCAAGCCCAAGACCCGGCCCGTATTGTGGGGACCAAGATCCAAACAGTAAACCCTAGAATCCAAAGGGGTATGAGTTAGCTAACGTTGCCTATATAAAGGGGGCATAGCTGTAGTAGGAGGAGGTTGGACCAAGTAGGGAACTAGTGCCCAGAACACTAGTTCATACAGCTCAAGGAGCACTTGTAACACTCGAGGATCAATCAAATCGCCAAGTGTGGAGAGTTCATCTTGTTCTTCATGCATGGCTCGGCCGTGCACTCCCTCCCCGGTGACCACAAGCACCCATTCGACCCCTAACTTAAGCCTACCCATGGCATCTGTCATGCCACCACCACGACAGTTGGTGCCCACCGTGGGGCACAAGAAGGTGCTTGATGGAGTCTTCATCCAGACGGGCAACATCATCGCCAAGACCGACGAGCGCGTCTACTCCGGCCTCATCCATAGGTTTGGAGCGCTCAACTTTGTCAGCGACAACGCGGGGTGCTTCGGAACCAGACCGTTCCCTAGGGGCGGTCGCTTCATCAAGTTCGGCGAGCACCAGGTCTACGTCGCCGTGCGCGTGAGGCGCACGTATCCAGAGTGCGTCGTCCTGGCACCGGATCCGCCAGCGATTCCTGTCGCTAGAAAGCTTCACCAACTCGTCTCCGTCGAGGTAATGATGATGACTCTAACCCAGCAGCTCCACCGATAGTTCCAGTAGTGAATGAGAATGCTGAGGGAGGAAATCATGAAGAAACACCAAAGGTTGCGAGAACAACAAAGGCACCGTTGGAAAAGCCAGAAAACATAGCTAGGAGTAAAAGGGCTAAGGAGCTACAGGATGCGATAGATAAGTTGGCAGAACCAGTAGCGCAAGCAACTGAACCGGCACGTGTGCAAGCCGAGTTGGAGGAAGTCAGGATAAAAGTTCTAGAGAAAGCCAAGGAATTAGCGTAGTTACAGCAAGATGTGGATATCACAATCCGAGAGCTCAACTCAGCAAACCGAGTCAAGGGCGAAAGACCCGGCTTGATGCAACAAGATTAAGAGGAAGAAACCTCAATGAAGAGATGGCGGATGCAACATAAAAAATAACGCCAGAGAACAGCAACGAAACAGCCATGCGGCCAACATACAACACAACTGCATCTAACCTACGAGCCATAGAGGCAGCAATGGCATAATTACCCCACTTAGAGGGAGAAGCAAAGAAAAGACAACAAGCGCGAGTCAATGAATTGGTAAGAGCAGCTAGTATGCTGAATGAAGCATACTACAGAGCGAACCCGGGTATAGCAGGGAGGTCGCAGCTGGTTCACTCGGCAACTCCTGCCCCGGCGAGATCAGCAGGTCACACGGCATCCTCACCCGGAGCGGCACCGAGACCGAGAAAAGAAAAAAGTGTGGATTCAGGGAGAAACAAGCAGATGATCACTTATGACCCGGTAGTGGCTCAGGGAAACCCAGCGCGTGCACAAGGAACGAGAAGGAATAATGCCCAAGGAAATGAAAACCAGGAAAATGCAGGCCGAGAAAGGAAAGCAGGGCAAAGAAATGACAATGGAGGGCAAAATTTTGTGCCTCAACCTAGGCGTGGAACTCACTCGGCAGGAGGAGGAAATCCAGCGCCGAATAACGCACCATCTCAACCCGAAAGAATATAGCAAAGCGCGGAAAGGCAGCTCAACAGCCCGCTGACCCGAACGCTAATAAGTATAATGATGGTTACTTGGCTATGGTGAATGACGGACATGAACTGCCGGATCACGCGTATCAAGCAATGAGAATTAGACTCGGAGGCAGAAACCTTTAGCCGGATGATGCAAGGCTAAAGCTTGACCGAATAAAGATGGCGGAACTGATCGAATCGCAAGGTCTGCAAGGTCCACCATGCTTCGGCCCGAGGATCATGAAGGAGACACCTATACCAAATTTCAGCTAGCCAGAGGAACAAAAACATATGATGGAAGTACAAAGCCATAGGATTGGCTTATAGATTATGGAACTGCTGTGAAAATCACGCAAGGAAATTTGAGATGGGCAGTACGATATGTGCCGCAAATGCTAGAAAGACCAGCTCGGGTGTGGCTGAACAATTTGCCACCCGAAAGCATCAACAGCTAGATCGATTTTCAGGACGCTTTTGTGAGCAATTTCATAAGCACTTACAAGAGGCCGAATCGCCCACAACGTCTAGCAATGTGCAAGCAAAGACCGAATGAAATAGGTAGAGAATTCCTCACAAGATGGTGCACAATGCGCAACTCTTGCGAAGGGGTAATCGAGTCACAGGCAATCGCTTGGTTCGCCAAGGTTGCAGACACAGAAGTGTGTTGTGGCTAAGGTTACAGAGGGATATGCTGACAAATTTAGCAGAAACAATAAGGATTGCTGATTCATATGCATTAGGAGATCCGACTCAGTCGCTGCTCATGTCGGCAGACGGGATGACCGAGACTCAGATCTATGATGAAGCCGGGTCACAAAGGCGTTGGGAAAGATCCGAATACAGAAGCAAGAGGAGAGACGAAAGGCCAGACTACAGATATGGTTTGACTCAGGTTGCGGCCGTGGGTCAGGACCATCCAAATGCTAGAAGTAGCCAGCGTCAAAGGACAAGTGGACAACAACAGAGGGTGCCAAAAAATGATGGCAAAAAGCCATATGAAAAAAAGGAAGCAATATCAGGACCAACAGAAGTATACCTATGAGATGATGCTGGACCATCCGTGTAAGTTTCACACGCCTAGTCCGAGTAAGCCAGCCAATCACACAACAAGGCAATGCACTTGGTTTCAGAAAGGAGATAGAGTGGATTCGCCGAATAAGCAGCTTCCACCACCTCCCCCTCCATCACTTACAGGAGGAAATGCTCAAGCTGTGGGAACAGATAACAGATACGAAAACAGGCAGCCAAGGTATCATAATCAAGAAAGAAGATGAACTGTGCACCAGGTGCATAATCCAAGAGGTGACGATGCTCATGTCGGCCACGGAACTAGAAATGAGTACAGAGAACATCACCAGAGCTATGTCGTCTTCGTCATAGAGACGAATGACAAAAAGAGTCAGCAGCGACGGATAATGGAAGTGAATGCCACAATGCCGGCAATTCCCAAGTACATGTATTGGTCTGAGCAGGAGATAACTTGGAGCATAAAGGATCACCCCAAGATCATGCCAACCCCAGGAGGATACGCTCTAGTTTTGGATCCAACATTCATGGGCCCAGATATCAATGTCAAGTTTTCAAAAGTACTGATCGATGATGGCAGTAGCATCAACATCATGTACAAGGATACTATGCTCAAGTTAGGCATTACCATGAACATGCTGGAGCCGACTAAGACCACTTTCCACGGTATTGTGTCGGGATTGTCCTGCGAGCCAATTGGCAAGATTTGGGTCGACATCTTATTCGGCAACAGAGAGAATTGTCGCATTGAAGCCATATAATTCGAGGTAGTTGATTTGGTCAGCTCGTATCATGCCTTACTCGGCAGGCCAGCTATGGCAAAGTTTATGGCTACTCCTCACATTGCCTACTTGAATATGAAGCTGCCAGGCCCATGTGGGGTGATTACAGTTGAATGGGATTACAAAAGATCCATTGCTTGTGCCTTAGCCAGATCTTCACTGGCCGAGTCACTCGTCATAGCACAAGAAAAGCATCAAATGTTGGAAGTGGCAACATTGGCCAAAGCAGCACAAATGTCCATGTCGGCACTCACCAACCCGCATGGCAATGTGTCATTTCAAGCTACCAAAGAAACCAAGAAGGTACAGGTGGATGAGAATTTCCCAGAGCATACAGTTACCATTGGGGCTGGCCTCACCGACAAATAGGAAAGCGAGCTCACCAGCTTCCTCCGTGAGAATCGGGATATCTTTGCATGGTCCACACGGGATCTGCAAGGAGTTCCGAGGGAGCTGGCTGGGCACTCTCTTCATATAAGACCAGATGCCAAGACGGTGAAGCAACCCCCTCGCTTCATCAAGATAGAGGAAAGTAATAGCTGCTAAGATTGCTAGACTTTTAGCCGGATTCATCATGGAAGCATCGCACCGATTGGTTGTCAAATCCAGTCTTGGTCGAGAAGAAAAAAGATGACCCGAACGTGGAAGTGGTATGGCGCATGTGTATTGATTACACGAACCTCGATAAGGCGTGTCCAAAAGATCCATTTCCCCTGCCACAGATTGATCAGGTCATAGATTCTACTGCTGGGTGTGAGTTGTTGTCATTTGTGGATGCGTATTCTTGATTCCATCAGATACCACTGAATCCGAATGATCAAATAAAAACAGCTTTTATCACCCTGTATGGGGCTTATTACTATCGTACCATGCCATTTGGGTTGAAAAATGCAGGTGCAATATATCAAAGATGCATGCAAAAATGCTTGCAAGATCAATTGGACAAAAATGTTCAAGTATACATCGATGACGTGGTAATAAAAACCAAGAAAAGTCATACTCTAATTGAGGACTTGCGTCAAACATTCGCAAACTTGAGAAGATTCCGGATGAAGCTTAACCCGGAAAAATGCACATTTGGTGTCCCGGCTGGCAAGTTACTCGGATTCCTTCTATCCAGCCGAGGAATTGAGGCTAACCCAACAAAGATCAGGGCCATCAAAAGAATGGAATTGCCAAGAACCCTCAATGATGTCCAGAAGTTTACTGGATGTCTGGCCTCGTTGAGCAGGTTTATTAGTCGGCGAGGTGAAAAAGCCCTACCACTATATCAACTGATGAAGAAATCAGACAAATTCACATGGACATGGCAAGCTGATAGCGCTTTCCATGAATTAAATAAAATGTTGGCAACAACGCCAATATTAGCATCACCACTATCCAAAGAGCCAATGTTGCTCTATGTCGCCGCAACCAACAGAGTTGTAAGTGCAGTAATAGCGGCTGAACGTGAAGAAGAGGGCAAATCAGTCCAAAGAACGGTTTATTACTTGAGCGAAGTGCTCTCTGTGTCAAAACAGAATTACCCGCATTATCATAAAATGACATACGAGGTATATATGGCAGCAAAGAAGCTGAAACATTACTTTCAAGAACACCCAATCCGGGTAATATGCGAGGCACCTATCTCGGATATATTGGGTAGAAAAGATGCTAGTGGCCGAGTCGCAAAATGGGCCATAGAGCTAACACCATATACTCCACAGTATGATAGGCGGGATCCAATTAAATCTCAAGCCGTTGCAGATTTCTTTGTAGATTGGATGGAAATTAAATACGAACCACCACTGCCAGACCCGAACTACTGGAAAATGCATTTTGATGGGTCCAAGACAAAAATGGG
Organism: Avena longiglumis; assembly: GCA_030063025.1. NCBI lineage: Eukaryota > Viridiplantae > Streptophyta > Magnoliopsida > Poales > Poaceae > Avena > Avena longiglumis. The sequence continues at coordinate 49,223,700 of CP125976.1, read as the reverse complement.
TCTGGGAGCCGGGATAGTGCTCACATCACCAAAGAGGGATCAGCTCAAGTATGTGCTACAAATTCATTTTGCTGCTTCCAATAACGTTGCCGAGTATGAAGCACTTGTCCACGGCATCAAAGTGGCCAAAGAAATTGGCGTCAAGAGTATCATGTGCTTTGGCGATTCGGATTTGGTGATTCAACAAATGTCTGGAAATTGGGACGCACTAGACGCAAACATGGCATTGTATCATTTCCATGTGCAACAAATTTCGGGGTACTTTGACGGGTGTGAATTCCACCACGTCCCAAGAGCAGAAAATGAGGCGGCAAATGTACTATCCAAACTAGGTTCATCTCGGCAAGCAATACCACCAGGAGTAGCCTTGGAGCACCTTAGGAAACTGTCGATCAAGCCATCACCAGAGTCTGAATCAATATTCATCCCGGCAACACAAGAATCAGATGGTGTGCCAATGGATATTGACTCGAGGCGCTTCGAGTCACTCGGGGGTGACCCGCCACCTCGAGGTTGCCGAATCACACTCGAGGACTCGTCGAGTCATGTCGATGTAACATTTGTCGGCAGAACCAATGGAAATTGATGGTGAAGCAGACCCGGAGCCACTGATACCAACATGGGCACAACCAATATTCAACTACTTAAAAGATGGAACTTTGACGAATGAGGAGATATTGGCAAGACAAATATCAAGAAGAACAAAATCATACACCATAATCAAACAAGGATCTATACAAGAGAAGTGTGACGAGTGTACTGCAGTGTTGCATCAGCTCAGAGAAAGGCCAGGAGATTTTGTTGGATATTCATCAAGGGGAATGTGGGCACCATGCGTCATCAAGAGCATTGGTGTCCAAGGCATTCCGACATGGATTTTATTGGCCAAGTGCATTGGCGCAGGCACAAGAGTTAGTCAGAAAATGCAGTGGTTGTCAACACTATGCATCCAGGTCACATTTACCAGCATCTGAATTAAAGACTATACCAATCACTTGGCCATTCGTAGTATGGTGCCTAGATATGGTAGGGATATTCAAACCAGCAAGGGGAGGCATGACTCATATTTTGGTGATGATTGATAAGTTCACCAAATGGATAGAAGTGAAACCCATAAAAAAATTGGACGGTAAAACAGCTGTCACATTCTTAAGGGACATAATCCTAAGATATGGTTACCCACACAGTGTAATCACATATAATGGCACAAACTTTTCTGAAGGAGCTTTTGCTCGTTTCTGCAGGAAAAACTGAATAAGACTCGATGTCACATCAGTCGTGTTGGAGATATGCCCTAGAGGCAATAATAAATGTAGTTATTATTATATCTTTGTGTTTATGATAAATGTTTACATTCATGCTATAATAGTATTAACAAGGAAACATTAATACTTGTGTGATTTGTAAACTTAAATTGAAGTCCCTAGTAAAGCCTCTATATATTACTAGCTTGTTGGTTAATAAATGATTGTGGTTTCCCTATCATGAACATTGAGATGTTATTAAACAACAAGATCATATCGTTAGGAGAATGAAATGGTGGACATACTCCTATAGATAAGCGTAGCATAAAGATCAAGTCATTTTAATAGTTCAATTGCTATATGCTTTCTGATACATAGTAACCTAATTCCTTCAACCATGAGATCATGCATATCACCTTCACCGGAAGGATGCTTTGATGGCATCAAGCACGACACCGTAACTAGGTGGCTATAAAGGTGGCATTGGGTGTTCAGAAAGTATTGGTTGAGACACATGGATCAAGAGTGGGATTTGTCCATCCATATGACAGATAGATATACTCTGGGCCCTCTCGGTGAAATGTCATCCAATTAGCTTGCAAGCATGTGACTGGCTCACAAGGGATCACATATCACGGAACGAAAAGAGTACTTATCAAGAACGAGGTTGAACTAGGTATGCGAGATACCGACGATCATAACCTCGGATAAGTAAACTATCGTGAGACAAAGGGAAATTGGTATCGTATGTAAGTGGTTCATTCGATCGCAAAGTAATCGTAGAAATATGTGGGAGCCGTATGAATTTCCAGATTCCTCTATTGGTTATTGTTAGAAGTGTCTCGATCATGTCCGCATAATTCACGAAACGTGGGAGACACACTTAAGGATTTGACGTTGTTTGAGTAGTTATGGAATGATGAGTAAGAGACCGAATGTTGTTGAGTCTCGGATGGGATCCGGATATCACGAGGAGATCCGAATGGTCCGGAGAATAAGATACATATAAGGAAAGTCCTGCTTGGGGTTGGAGAATGGTTCCTGTTTTCATCGAATGTTCTAGAAGGTTCCTAATGTCCGGCACTGGAAGGAAGGGTACATGAATGTGTCATACCAAGTTGGAATGATTGCATCATGTACTAGTTGTCATGGCTGAACAAAATAAAGGGTTTAATCAAATCCTAGATCGAAAAGTCAAACGCCAATTTGAAAAGTCAAACGACTATTTTGGGAAGTGGAGGGGAAGGTGGAAACCGAGTTGGGGAGGAGTTCCTCCCCTCCACCGCCCCTTGGGAAACCGAGTTGGGAGGGACTCCTCCTGGCGCCCCTCCACCTATATAAGGAGGCAGCCTCCAAACCCTAGCCCTAAGCCACTGCCCTCCCGCACCGCCGCCTAGGGCAAGCCACGCCGCCTAGCTAACCCTAGCCACGGCCAAGCCTCCTACTTGGTGTGTATAAACCCTAGATCACCGAGGGCTCTCTCATAGTCCACCATACTGCCCGCTAAGGAAGCCCTCACGAGTTCTCCTCTACTTCCGGTACCACAGTTGTCTTTGTCGGAATCATGAGGAGAGTGCTACAACCTCCACGCCATGGAACAAGGAGAGTAAGGTCTTTGTCGAGTACCGAACGCAGTGACCGATCATGGAGCTGTTTAACGCAGCGGAAGGATCGCTCACGCGATCTTGAGATCGGGAAGAGTACGACTACATCACCCCCGAGAATCCGCTCTCGTTAAACACTTTGGAATCTTCGAGGGTGAGTTATTCCATCGACTCGTTGCTACAATCTAGTAGATAGATCTTGGCTTGTTTGTTTGTATGCGGTAGAATTTTTTTGTTTTCCATGCTACGAAACCCTTCAAGTCGCTCACCCAGAATCAAATGGACAAGTTGAACGGGATAATGGGTTAGTTCTGTCAGGGATAAAACCCCGATTAATGGAACCACTCCAGAGATCACCTGGTTGTTGGATAGAGGAACTGCCCTCAGTGTTATGGAGTTTAAGAACAACTCTGAATCGGTCAACAGGCTATACGCCATTTTTCCTTGTATATGGGGCAGAAGCGGTTTTGCCTGCCGACATAGAGTATGACTCGCCAAGGATAAGGCAATACTCGGAAGCCGAGGTAAAAGAGGCCCGAGAAGATGGAGTAGACTTACTCGAAGAAGCAAGGGAACTGGCGTTATCCAGATCCGCTATATATCAACAGAATCTCCGACGCTACCATAGCCGGAAAGTTCAACCTCGTGTTTTTCGAGAAGGGGATATGGTGCTAATGCTGGTGCATCGCACAACGGGAATGCATAAATTTTCACCCCCATGGGAAGGTCCTTTCATTGTAAGCAAAGCATTACACAATGATTCATATTATCTCATAGATGCTCGCGAAGCGCAAAAGAACAAGGCGGACAGGTCAGGAGATGAGACCAAAAGGCCATGGCATGTGGCACTGCTTCGTCCCTTCTATACTTAGGAGGATCAATGCATGTATCATTAGAACTCTCATATGTCGGACACTTGTGTCGGCTATGTGCTGATAATAAAATGGTATGATTTGAAAAACTAACTCGGGTACTATACCTTATATTTTCCCTCTAAGTTATTTTATGTCGGCTGGCGTGATACCCAAAACTTATCTCGGAACAAGTAGTGTTTACTCGGAAAAAATCAACTCTTCGACTATGCTGTTGTCCGAAAACACGGCTTCATGGCAAGCAAGAGGAAAGGATGTATGACGAGTGAACACAAGCGTCGGATAAGTACAAAGGAGAAACGCGAGTCGGCTTTATGTCTTTGCCTAACCCACTGCAGGTCATATTATATTGCGTCAATGATCTCGCCAAGTGATCCAAGTTTCATACCCGCTAACTATATCCTTAGTACTTTGAGACTCTAATGTCGAACGCCAAAAAAGGTAGACACGTGCCAAAGTCGAGGAAAGGTGAAACGACAAAATGAGACTCGGGGACTTGACCTTGAATGGTTCACACTTAGAACATAACAAAAATATATAAAACCTTATCAAAAGGCGCATGATCAAACTTAAAGTGCAATGTATATTACATCTGTACCCGGCATACCGGGAATCTCATCAAAAGTTCAAGTACTTGTTCTATTTAGCCTAAGAAGCAGCAGGACTCGGAGGAGCAACCTTGGAGCTAGGAGCGTCACTTGGAGCATCTAGCGAGTCGAGGCGCCGAGTCGAAGTCATCGGAACCATCAGACTCGGTTGCTTCGCTGTCGGCACCCTCTTCATCAGCAACTTCGACAAGCGGGTCATCGAGGTTGAGTAAGCTGGGCCCGTCGCACCAAGCGTGCACCATGGTGTACTTGATCATGGCGTAAGCTCGCTCCTGGCGTTTCTTGATTAGCTCCGAGTCGTTCAGCCATTTACCATCTCCCCTTATGCGAGACATCAAGGTTGATGTCCTCGTACCATGAGAGCACGAAGGAGAGGGCCTTGTCCGCTGCAGCTCGGTCGGCCAATTCACGCCACTAATCCAGCCTGTCCTTAGTGTGAAGCAATCTTTCAGCAAGGGGATCGATGAGCGCGGGTGCATCTTCATCAGGCCAGAGCATGCGAAATGCATGGATAGCCGATTTGAGCAAGTCCACCCATCAAGACTTGAGGGTCTGGACGTGCTCCCACAATGCTTCCAAATGCTCATCGTGGTCACCTCGCCATCAGCTGGAGCACCAGACTCAGCTCTCACCCTCTTCATGGCCCGAATAGCGAACAAATTCGCTTCGGGAAAATTCTCTGCAAGCAAAAGAGAATCTTAGCAAGCAAATTGACGAAGATGACAAAATCCAAAAAGCAAGAAAGCACAATGCGAAAAAGGGTAAGAACTCACTACCGAGAAAAGAGTTGATGCTGCCGAGTCTGGTTTGCCAAGCCTTGGCCTTGGCTTGGAGTGCGTCCAGGTCCAGGTTCGCCGACTCAACCGCGGACTCGGCCTCCTGGAGCAGCTCCTTGGTTTTCTCGGCGCTGGCGGCGTGCTGCTCATCTTTCTCGGCAAGCTCCTCCTTCAGCCCCTTCACCTCGGCCAAGTGTTTCTGTTCCATCTCGGCCATCAGCTTCTTCAGCCGTGTCACCTCGTCTTGCTCCTTTTGGAGTTCGGCTTGGTGCTTCTCTACTTATTCGAAACAACTACTCGTCAGCAGCGATAGAAATATCTTAACCTACCAGGATAATAAGGCAAGGAAAGTGGCCTGAACACAAAGTAGCACGAGGAGGGCAAGAAACTTACTCTCCATCTCGCTGATCTGCGAGTGGAGTGTCTCGATGGTGGACTGAGCTGAAGCTGTGGAAAAGAGCAAGAAAAGACTCAGAAAATGAACCAAAGGAAGATATGCCGAATAAAGATAGGGCAGGTAAGAAAGTTACCTTGGCCTTGAGTATCAATTTGCAGCTTCTCATACGCAAGTTCGAGCTTGCGATGATCCAGGAGGAGAGCCTGATGCACCTTGGTGCGCTCGTTATGCATGAGCTGCAAAAGGGAAAAAAGATACAATGAATAGATGAAGAATCAAATTCCCAGACAGTTGAAGAATGACTCTTATCTAAGAGCTTATAGTTGAATGAGTTTCTCATTCGACAGTAACCTCGAGGGCTAGGGATCGAAAGTCTAACATGTGAGCTTGGCTAAGGAAATGAAAAGCTAAGTTATTGTTTTAGAGCTTACAGCCGAAAAAGTCTCTTATTCAGCAGTAACCTCGAGGGCTAGGAATCGAAAGTCTAACATGTGAGCTTGGCTAAGGAAATGAAAAGTTATTACTTAAGAGCTTACAGCCGAGTAAGATCCTCACTCGACACTAACCTCGGGGACTAGGTGATATGTATAATAGAAATACTCATTAACGCGAAAGAGTAAAAAGATCAATTACCTCATTTACTTCGTCAGCACGGGCCTGGCTTCATGGGTCATATCAGAGACGGCCTTGGGGCCTAGAACCAGTTTCTTGCCACCACGCGTACTGACCTCTTGCTCACCAGTTGCATTCCACGCCAAAGCATAAGGCTCAGCTCAACCAAGGCCTTCCTCACGAAGCGTCCGAAGGAGAACTCGCCCATTTTCAGTGTAGTTCCTACATTGGCGCGGGTAGCAGTGGCACTAGTATGCAGGGCAACAGCTTTAGAGCCATCACCTAACCCGACAGCCGCGGACCCGCCAGATTTACCCATTGGGGCAAGCATTGTTGCCAACGACGGGGGGCGGATCTAAGGAGCAATACCCAGAGCGCAAACCAACGTGGTCTGCTTGGTGGAGGTGGACTTTCCGTATAAAGGGCAAGCCGGACCAGGAGCCTTAGGCTAGGTCTGGCTCTTTTACAGAATAGGAGAGTGAGCAAGAGGATTTGGAGAAGAAAGTGGAGTTGACTGACTGGGCTCAGCACTTTGGCTGGCACCAAGATCATGAAGTTGTTCATTGGCACCAGCTTGAGGGCTAATGCCAGAGGAATCAGTGGCGGGGGTTTTCTCGGCACCAGTGTCACTGGCACCAAGATCAGGAAGTTGTTCCTAACCAGTGCCAGAGGTGCTGGGCCGAGTCTCCTTCACCAGGTGCGCCACTGGTTCTGACTGACACTGAGAAGCGTGAGCCTCAATAGTGGGAGCCTTGACTCGGACAGGGCTCGGCACCATGGAGTCAGTCGGAGCGGGTGCGGTCCTTAGCGGCGAGGCAATGCTAGGAGCAGCCTGGTTCGCTGACAGAGGCGCATCACTGAAAATAGCAAGGCACGCATAAGAAAGCAATAGCGATGCATAAGAAAGAAAAGTATAACGTGAGCAGAACACGAAAGCTTACCCGATGACGACCGGATCGCGTGGAGGGCGACGCGTGATTCGGCGCCCAGCAGCTTTCGAGTCTTAGCCAGCGTGGCAGCAGCAGGAGCAGCGGGAGTGGGCTTACTCTTCTTTGTCGGATGAGTGCTGGAAGAGGCCCCACGTCATTTCGGCTTGGCGACGGGGATCTTGCCGACTCCTCCCACAGCGAGAGGAGGAGTGTCATGTACCTAGACAACTGCATAAGTAAATGACAGGTTTACTCGAATAAGTTAGAAGGCTAAGGTCGCAAGGCAAGTACCTCCAAAATCGTACAATCATCATCCTCATCATCGTCAGACCAATCTTGTAAGGGATTTCAGATTGGTTTCACCCAAGCAAGCGCAACCGATGCGGGATGGGCATGAAGCACTCCAAGTCATACTGACTGCCGTAGTCGGAGCGATCCTCGCTAAGCGCTAGGAGGATCGCATCATCAACCTGGTGAACAAGGTTCTGCGAAAGACAAACATAATATGTAACGAAAACTGGATAGAGAGTAGCAAACAAGCTAAAGCTGACTCAGCCGAGCTAATGACTCGAAAACTTACCAAGGAGACAGGCTTGACCCGGCTAAACGGAGGACAACTCCAAGACCAATCAGCCGCCAAGTTCAATTTGAAGATAGAACTTACTCGGCGAGCAATGGAATCGTGGGTGAGCTCGTTCATAGAGTGCCGAGTGGGATCGTGGGAGCCACTCATGAAGCACATCTTGTGGATCCTAGCTTGGATAGGGCTTACCCGACATGAGATGTAGGTGCACATGAGGTCTGAGTCGGAAAGATGGAAGTTCTCATCCGGCGACAACAACCTTTCCAAGATCACATTGGCCTCGTTCACCGCTGTGTCCTGGTCGCGCGGGTCAAGCTGCCAGAGTTTCTTGTTGGGGACCTCGTCCGAGAAAGGGGGAGCCGGATGTTATCGGTGGACCCGCTGTTTTTGACATAGAAGAAAGTCCTATGCCATTTTTTGCAAGAGTCAAGCCCAATGAACCGAGGAAAGATGGAGTCTCTCCTGGGTGTGATGCTAGCGGCACCGCACCGAGTTGGCCTTTTATCGGCATGAGGAGCACCTGGTTGGGGAACAACTTGAACCCGAAAGCTAAAGTATTTGGCCCACAGAAGAACTGTAGGCCAAATCCCGAGGTAATCCTCACAAGCAGAAATAAAACAAGAAAGAGAGCCAATCGCGTTGGCAGGAAGATGATGGGTTTGCAGATGGAAAGTGGAGAAAATGAGGATAAGAAGGTGCTCACTAGAAGAACAAAACCGCGCTCAAAGTGAGAAAGGAAAACCACCCGCTCATTGGCATCGAGTTTAGGAGAGATCTCACATGCGGGAAGATGACAATCCACTTGCAGCGGAATGCGCCTGGTGGAGCGGAGCCATTTCACATCCTCGGTGGAGACCTCCGAGCCTTCCCAGCCGCCGCGCTCGCCGGCGGGAACCTCCTGCTCCTCAGCACCATCGGCACCATCGCGCGCGTCCATGACCCTCGAAGATTCAGTCTCCTCCACCGCCGAAGATGGTTTGGAAGAACACGGACCCGTGGTGGAATGGAAATAGAAGGGGAGTAATCGCAGGGCAACAACTAGAGGAAGGAAAATCCGCAAAGGGGGCGGTTTGATTTTGCAGGTGCAAGGAAGAAGAGGCAGGGAGAACTGAGAGGGCGTGGGGGAAGTGTAAACCCCATCACCCCTACTTAAGGGCAGTAAAAACCCAATCATGGGATCCCTCTACGCCGTGCGGCCAGCGTGTGGCTGTGTACTCGGCCGAGTAAGCCAATCAGCGAGCGCCACGTAGCTAGAAATACACGAAAAATCCCTTGCCACGTCATGAAAGGAAGGACAAGGGGCGCAGACCGACGGGACGGCTAGAGTGACAGGGAATAACTGCGCAGCCGTCACTGTGCCGCCAAAGTTTGGAACAAAATTTGAGGCAAGTAACCATGATTACCAGCTGTCAGTGACTGGGGCGCGCTGGAAATGACCTGGAATTGGCCAAAGTTACTCGGCACGAGGCAAAAATGAACCAAGAAGTCAAAGAGAAGATCCGAAAACTATCAGAGAGACTCGGCACAATATGAAATTGCACGAAACAGTGCGCCCTAAGCGGCCAATAAAGACAATAAAATAAGTTCCAATCACATTAAAGGAACCTGGAGACGCCTAGCAGCTTGAACTGCTAGACCTCACAAGCTTCGGGGACTAATGTCGGGGGGATAACCCCCGGTAGGGTCACAAGGGGTGAAACTTAATACAACTTGGCTTACTCCGAGTAAGGAAAGAGCCCGACCGAGTAAGTACGGCCGGGAGAGAGAGAATCGTGTGTGGCCGACATAAGAACTATGTCGGCCCGCATAAGACAAAGTTGTTAATCTTGCAGGGACCGACGAGCCGAGTCATCGGAGGAAGGGGCCGAGTCAGATATGACGCGTGGCACCTTTCCGAGTAAGGTTCAGTAGGGACCATGGTAAAGTGTGGTCAAAAGATAAGGGTGACGCCGGGTGACACAAAAGGAGCTGGATGACGCCCAAAGCAAGGGCTGACGTACAAAGTTACAGCGTGACACCAAAAGGAACAGGAGGCGGCGTACCAGAAGACCGTTAGCTGTCAAGCTTTATGGACTGGGCCATTGGGCTTAGGGCAAGCCCAAGACCCGACCCGTATTGTGGGGACCAAGATCCAAATAGCAAACCCTATAACCCAAAGGGGTATGAGTTAGCTAACGCTGCCTATATAAAGGGGGCATAGCTGTAGTAGGAGGAGGTTGGACCAAGTAGGGAACTAGTGCCCAGAACACTAGTTCATACAGCTCAAGGAGCACTTGTAACACTCGAGGATCAATCAAATCCCCAAGTGTGGAGAGTTCATCTTCTTCTTCGTGCATGGCTCAACCGTGCACTGCTTCCCCGGTGACCACAAGCACCCATTAGGCCCCTAACTTAAGCCTACACATGGCATCCGCCATGCCACCACCACGACAGTAAGTCTGAAGTTGGTCTCTTATGATTGTACGATCATCACTAGTGAAACCCCTCACGATAAGTTTCAGCTAGGCTAGCAAGATTTTCAACATCAAACTTGCAGAAATAATCTTTTGGATGAAGACATGAGAAGGACACTATTATCTCTGGAGATGCATCATTAAAGCGATGATTTATCTCGGTGCATATCTTGTCGATGGCAACATAAAAGACCTCAACTCGATAGAAATGGAGATAAGTGTAAGTCATACCATCAAGCCTCGAACGACCCCGAACAGGAACTCGTTCATCAATATTAGGCACTGGAATACCTTTCGGAGCACAAAACTGGAAGACTTCATCGAAAAAATTCTCCCATCCACTATCTCTCATAGTGGCCAACCAAGATTTAACATCAGCAACTAATTCCATAGCACTAACAATGTTTATATATTTTCTTTGCAATATGTGTGATAGATCATTTGTAATACCAAGCAACTTTATCATTAGATTCAAGGTGAAATCAAATTTGAAGCTCTCCATTATTTCTATCAAACCTGCTGCTTGAGATGGTCCACGCCCCTCTTCATTGACCTCACGAAGCACAAATAATACCGACTTCCACATTTCACTCAAACGAAGCAAAGTTGTATGATGTGAACCCCATCTAGTATCCCCTACTCGAGATAAACTTGTTTCTTGGTTCAAACCTCTTCCAGTTAATTTCTCACCTTTCTCAAGTTGATCTAAAATATTTTGATGATGTTCTTCTATCAATATATCTCTCCTCTTGCAAGATGCACTTGTTGTGTTGACAATCAAATTGACCATGCTCAAAAAAATCATAAACGGAAGAGCAACAACTAGCAATTGAGACAACCACCAATTGCAGACGGTGGGCAAAACAATGAACATAGAAAGCATAGGGGTTCTCATCAAGAATTTTATTTTTAAAACCATTGAATTCACCTCTCATATTTGAAGCCCCATCATATCCTTGCCCCCGCAACCTATGAAAGGATAACTTGTAATGATCAAGAATGTCAAGAAGAGCTACCTTTAGTGCAGCTGATGTAGTCTCATGGATAGATATATAGAGAGAAATCGTTCCACAACCTTCCCTTCATTATTCACATACCTACTGGAAACACAATTAATATGTCAAAAGAGTTAAATATAATTATGGTACAAATATAATAGGTAAAAATAATACCTAACGAGTACATACCTCAACATTACTGCCATTTGTACTTTCACAGATAGATCACGTGATTCATCAGAGAAATTCTTATCACCAATTTCTCTCATAATCACAGTTGTGACCTCTTCTGCACAACACCTCGAAAGATCTTTTTGAATTTTGGGAGCAAGCATCTTGCATCTCCCACCATGGTCCAAAGCATGTCTCACTTTCTCATCATTAGCTTTATGCCAGTCTATCATCTCACGAAAGTTACCCTTGTTCAATGAAGTGGAAGTCTCGTCATGGCCACGAAAAGCCAAGCCTTGAGAAATGAGATACCTTGCACACCCAAGAGAAGATGTCAAACGGATTTTTTATAGTGCTTTGGACTCTTCCGATGCCCTAGCAAATTTCTTGGACACACTTTCTCTTTGATTCTCAAAATCAACACAATGCAGTTTTGCCTTGTTGTGTGCACTGTCTACACCACCAACATGTTGGGGCAATGCCTGGTACGCATGCTTCCAATCCCTATACCCCGTTTTGTTGAAGACATCAGAACCAAAGTGTGTACTACTCCCAGGTTGCTTAAAGAGAAATCAATATAAATAATATGCGGCATCTTGAGACTCACTATATTCTATCTAATCATACATTTTATACCAATTTTTAGAAAACTTACGGCTCTCCCTTCCATATTTTTTTGGTAGGGAATTGCACAATTTGTTGTGTTGGACCCTTCAAAAGATATGCTCTTCTTACTTGGGCTTGAACATCCGGATGATAATCTTCAATTTATTGTCTAAGAACTGTATCACACATAACTTTAGCCGGATTAAACAAATCATCATCCTCTTCCTCAAAACCATCCTGCTCTTCCTCATCGAGCATTTCCTGCTCAATCCAGTCCTTAACCTCATTGTCCTTGTTGATCACATTTTGTTCATCTTCATTAGTAGGTGGTGGGTCTTGCAACGGCTCCACTTGCGGTGAATTCCTTGTTGAAATCAGAAATCTCCCTAATTCTGAAAATTAAATGGTTCAATCTATAAACTGGGCACGGCGATGTTTAACAGAAAATCTGCTGCAAATTACAGAGAAAAATTTACCTATTTGTCGTGTCCGACGGGTGCCGATCGTCATCCCCACCGCCGGTCTGCTGCTGCTTCCAGCCTCCATGTGCACAGGTCGGAAAATCATCGGTACTGGATGCTCACGCTCGGCAGGCGCCCGACGAGTCACCGTCTGCGGTCGCCAGATTAGAACTCTGGCCGTGGCCGCTGCTATTGCTGCCTTGCCTCTTGCGCTTCCGCGCATCCCTGTCTCGCGGCGGAGTGGCAGCCTGATGGGAGCCGGGAGCCATCTGTCTTTCCACGCTTGTGTCTCATCCGTCGGCGACTCGCTGATCTAGGGCACGTCGGCAGCCAGCAGCGTACTCGCAGTTGTTTCGTTGCGTTAGTTTTGGCTAGAGACTCACGTCGACTAGATAACCGATCGATTGATTCCCGCTAGCTTACCGGACGTGAGAACGTGGCATGGCTTGCTGGGAATAATGGAATAGGCCCAAGCAGGTCCAGCTAGCTCTATACACGTATTTTTACAGCAGATATTTGAAGTTTTAGCTACATATATCTACCTGGGACCTCGCCGGAGTACCTGCAAGCGCCGGCGTCGAGCCCGGGCACGTGCCCAGGGTGCCCGGATGGTAAGTCTGCCCCTGGGCACGTACAATGCAATCACGTCAGTCTTCCCTTATAACTGCCATGTTGGATATTTGCTTAGTCGGAGGAGAGAGAAATAAGAAAGATGAGGTTGTCTTTCCTTAACTAAGGGATGATCTCTTAGAAATAAGAGAAGGCGAATTTCTTGGTTGTACCATATGTCTTCCCTTAGCAAATCAATTTCTTACTAAAAATATATAATTCTCATTAATTGATAGAGATGACACTAAATTATAACTTATCTATAATGACTTCTCTATATGATGTGGAGGATTAAGAGAAGACATGCTCTCTCTAGCATTGTACATGCCATGAAACCATACCTCCACGAACGGATTGAGCTCTCCCCTCTCAGTTGTCACCTCTCACTAGGCCATCACCACGTCGCCAGCAAGGACATGTGCCGGCGCCTCTCACATGGCATCTATTTTTCATGTGCTCCTCGCCTCCTCCCGCTCTTATCGTTCATGGCTGTTGTTGAATTTGTGTACCTAAGTGATGGCTCATACGGTGTAGAGCTCGTTGGGGAACCCCATGTGGAAGGTATGATGAGCAGATCAGTAAGTTTCCCTCAGTTATGAAACCAAGGTTATCGAACCAGTAGGAGAATGGAACCAGCTCCCAAGGTGTTGCCAGCAACATGGAACCTGCACAACACAATCACAATACTTTGCCCCAACTTACATTGAGGTTGTCAAGCTCACCGGTTTGCTGAAAACAAAGGATTAAACGTATAGTTTGGAAGAAAGTAGTTGCTTGTAGTAATTGCAGAAAGTAAACAGTAAATGGTAAACAATAGATGTTATATCAATGAAATGAATGGACCGGAGTCCACCGTTCACTAGAGGTGTTTTCCATAAGGTAAATAACATGCTGGATGAACAAATTACAATGGGGCAATTGACAGAGTGAAAATGCATAACAATGCATATACTAGACATCTTGATCTCTACGAGATTTGTTTGGGCATTATAACATGATACATAGACCGTAATTCAACTGCATCTTGACTAATAATTCACCTTCAGGTTATCATTCGAACCCCTTCCATTATTAAGTTGCAAGCAAAAAATAATTGCATTAAGTAAGGTGTGTAAAGTAAACAATACAATTGCCCTTGGACAAAGAATTTTTGTTTTCTCCCTAGTAGCAACAACACATCTACAACCTTAGAGATTTCTATCACTTCCCAGATTACTAGAGGCATGAACCTACTATCGAACATAAATATTCCCTCTTGGAGTTACAAGCATCTACTTGGCCGAAGTATCTACTAGCAACGGAGAGCATGCAAGATCACAAATAACATAGACATGATAGAATCAATAATCAATCTGACATAGTACTCAATATCCATCGGATCCCCGCAAACACAACATGTAGAATTACAAATAGATGATCTTGATCATGAATAGAGCTCACAAGATCTAAACATGATAGCACAAAAGAGGATAAACAACCATCTAGCTACTGTATGGACCCGTAGTCCAAGAGTGAACTACTCACGCATCACTCCGGAGGCTGGCATGGTGATGAAGAATGCCTCCGGGATAATCCCCCCTCTCCGGCAGGGTGCCAGGAAGAGCTTTGGATCCATCCGATCTAGGGATGGATATGGCGGCTGCTACGGACTTTTTCGTGGATTTCTGATCAGCTACTTAGGATTTATTCCTCGGGGTGTTTATATAGGCGAAGGGGCAAGGTCGGTGGACGCCCGAGGGACCCACACCATAGGCTGGCGTGCCCTACGATGGGCCCGCGCCACCCTATGGTGTTGCCGCCTCGTGGCTCCTCTTTGTCTCTCCTTCGGTCTCCGTGCCGTGTCGGGGAATATATTGATTTTGGCTTTTGTTCCGTCTAATTCCGAGAATATTTCTTTACTAGCTTTACTGAAACCAAAAACAGCAGAAAATAGGCAATTGGCACTGCGGCATCTTGTCAATAGGTTAGTTACAAAAAATGTATAAAAATACCTCAAAGTATAGAAAAACATAAGATAGTTGATATAAAACAAGCATGGAGCATTAAAAATTATAGATACGTTTACGACGTATCACTAAGCTCCACCCGTTGCTCTCTTTTCTAGCTCCACATGTACTTAGTATTGTGTAGTACTCCATCCGCTCGGAAATATAAGACAATTTAACTTTGTGAAACGAATATCTAGATATATTTTAAAATACATCTAGATATTTGTTTCACAAAGTTAAACTATCTTATTTTTTTAAAAGGGGGGAGTATAAACAATTTGAGTACATATCAACTAGTCGAGTAATGGTTGTGACTACTCATGATTTTCAACTCGTCGACTTGTAATCTTTGCATGCAATATTTTTTGTACTATATAGATGTGATATAATAGATAGTAACACATTTTCTTATAAATACAATCAAACTTAGAAAAGATTGATTAGCAAACCTAGGAACAAGGGATGCTGATTGTACCGCACATATGAAATTGGAGTGGGTGGTGCTCTTATTCATCCATTATCACTCACTTGTGGGACTAACAACCTTGTAAAACTACAATTAACCAAATGCACCCATGGCTCCGAAGAGAAATCAATATACAAATGTAATTATATATACTCACCCACATATGGGACCTAATACAAATCAAAAGATTCCATACTATTTTCAGATAAGACCAATACTCTTATTAGTAGTAACAGACCGTGACAGCCAACAAGACCGGACCCATTTTCGACTCATGTGATACAACTGGCCCATACAAAATTTGTACACAAATCTTAAAATCTAACGGGCCAAGTGTAGTGTTAAAAAGAGTGTGGATTTGCTGTCCAGGGTGATAGCTGTCCCCCCCCAAGCAGCACCGTACGATTTGTGCAAAGATCTTTACAACCACTAGGATGTCAAATAACATGGTGCCAATGGAGTGGTGTTAATGGCTGATTAATCAGTCCTCTCTACTGGCAGGCTTGTCAGTGCTCTGCATGCACATATCTTATTGGTCTATGCGTCCTTACAGTGCGTGGAGTACCGTGTCTGAATTATTTGCTATGTCCAAGATTTTATTGTACTGACTCTGCGCCGCTGGATGAAAAGACGACTGATAGTACGTAGCGCTAGCTAGCTCAAGCATGTAATAAGCATATGTAGGCAGCCTTACGTTAGAAGGCCTTACTTCAGATCGTCTTCGGATGTATATTTACTAGATTATCGGAAGACCGATGATTTGCTTGGTATATGCGAGTTTCCATTCCAACCAGTACATATGCTTCCAGACAAAATTATGTAATAGCATAGCTGCTTCTGCCATGCATGCTTATAAAAAAACAAAAATCTGCAACTGCGTATCAGTCCATATGAATCAAAACTAAACAAAGTACATGTATATTGAGGAGATGTTTTCTCCTCTGTATCGTGTTAGCTTTTGAAAATATTTTTATTGTGTCCTGTCAGCTTTATTACAGACTGCTTAATGATACTTCTTATCTTAAGGTTACTACGCACGTATCTCAGCGCATGACATGGCATGCATCCATGAAAGGGGAAGCTATCCCCTGGACAGCAGACTATTAACCGTGTTAAAAAATGTCTTGAAAAGACCAGCCCAAAATTATCACGCATGCACAACTAAATGTGGAACGTGACTCGCAACATAAACCCGTGCTCTTTCTTTAATTTAAGAGCAAACAAATACTTACCACATGGCATATGTGGTGCGTGATCTACTAAAAACAATATCAATAAAAAAAATACTTCGTTCCTCTTTAAAAAATGTCATAGATTTGTTCAGATTTGCATATATCTAAATATATTTTATTATTAAATCTATATAAATCTGCGATATTTAGTACATTGTGACCTCGATGCAGTCTCTTTCCTAATATCCATCATCTCACTTTTATTTTGAAATGTCGTCTCGCTTTAAATCTCACAGAGACCTTTCTATCTTCGGTCAAGTTTCTCCAACGTTTCGCTGTCCAGATCTCTTGAACCGGGACTCTGCATGTCGATGATCTCTCTCAAACCGGGAGACTGCATGTCGATGATCTCCTGCCACAGTGACCTCACTCGTCTTTTTTACATTTATGTACCAATGTGCCTACCGACTACAGTGTGCTAGCTACTTATACAAGTTTGGATTCTGCGGTGATTTCACTCTCCGGTCTCTCGTTTGTATCAACGCGTGAGACTAATAGAGTAACAATTTTCATAAACAATCATTATTTAATAAAGAACAAAGTTCCTTTTTCTTCCCTTAAACTTTTCACTTGGCTCACGTTTCTCCCAAACTACAGTTAGATCACTAAACGACATGAACTATCACTAATGGTTTTTTTTGCGAAATTTCACCTATCTATTAATAATCATCAACATCAGTATAAAGAGTCTTAAAAGTAATAAAAAATACAAATAGGTCAATGAACCACCTAGCGATGACTATAAACACTAGCACGAGCTGAAGGCTCGCCGCCGTCTTTGCCCCTCCATCACCGGAGCCGGGAAAGCTTGTCGTGGTAGAGCTTGTTGTAGTAGACAGACGAGAAGTCGTCGTGCTAAGGCCTGACGGTGCTCGACGTGGCACTTTGTTGGTTGGCTATGAATTGAGCTGTCACTTGGTTCAACTGGTTCTGGGTTGCTATGAGCTCTTTCATGCTCTCCTCTTGGTTGGGGTTGGTGTCATCAACCTTGATGTTGGAGTCTCTTGGAGTAGTCATCTGTTTGGGTTGAAGGGAGATTAGAATAGGCAAGATATTTCTAAGGAAATATTTCTAATCACACACATCACAATTTACTCAAGCAATGTGCAAACAATCACAACCAAACATTTCACTCAAACAAGGTTCAAGCACATACTTAGGCAACAAAATATTTTTGTTACACCACATAAGTTGGTGTGTTTGTCTTAACTAAAATATGGTGGTCCATCTATAGGGTTCACTTGTAACCTTTCCATCATTCTTGGTTGCTTCTTCTTACTTGAGATCATGGTTTCTTTGAGAAAACTCTTGGTTATATAACTTCAAAGTTGATGATGGCTCCTTCTTATTTTGCATTCCCTTAGTCTCCAAACCTTGAGCAAGACTTTCCTTGTTTCACTTGTGGTCCTTAGTGATATCCAGGTTGGAAGTCCTTGGTGAATATGCTGAAGATGTTGAAGTCATTAGAGTTGAAGAAGTTGAAGTCATTAGAGTTGAAGATGTCCTTTGCACATGGTGATGTCTTTGGCCATGGGGTAGGTTTTTCCATCAAGTTGAAAATAGAAGAGAAGTAGAGTTGGAACCAAAATGGTTGAGGAAAGAGTTTTCAAGTGTTTTTGTAAATAAGTTTTTGGAACAAGCATAACTCCTATTTTTCTAAGGGTTTTTGTCCAATCCTAGGGTTTACAAATCCTACAGGCAACACAATGCTCTGATACCATCTGTAGAACCCCTCCTTTGTAAAGGAAAGGATCCCTGTGATTGCAATGCTAGTCCCTGGATCAATAGCTAGCATCCACAGTTTAGATGTAATATCAAGAAACAAAGGTCATAATATAACTTTATAACCAGGAAGAACATAATTTTATTACATCATACACAGCTCATTTGGCTATTACATTACATTGCAGCGGAATAACTATAGTCACGGGTCCTTTATCTTCAAAGTGCCACAGGCAGATGTTGGTTGTAGACTTTGTAATCCTAATCAATCAATCTTCACTAAAACAATCAAACCTGCAACATTACAAGTTACATCCACAAGGGTCAATACATTTGAATTGTATTGGCAAGCTTCACTACTATGTATAATATGAGTGGATCCTATCATTACATGCATATTTGGCTAAGTAGAGTTTAAGGCTCATTTGCATAAAGCATAATTTATCCTATCTTTTCAAAATGGTTTTGGTCCTTTGTCAAATCTTCTTTTCCAAGTTCCTTGAACTCCTTGGTAGAAACTCAAGTGTTCAAGTCCTTGTCAAAATCCCTTGAGCTCCTTGGTAACCCCAAGTGCATCAAGTTTTATCAAAATCTCATGAGTTTCTTGGTAACCCCAAGTGTTCATGTTTTCATCTCTTGAGTTCCTTGGTAACCCCAAGTACATCAAGTTTTGTCAAAGTCTCTTGAGCTCCTTGGTAACCCCAAGTACATCAAGTTTTTAAAAGTTTTCTTCTATAAATAAGAATGTCGAGATCTCCCATAGCTTCAAACTTTAGTTGCTCAGTATTGTCCATAACCGGGGACACGGCTAAGTACTTAGATTTTTTTATCTTCTGCAGAAGGAGTACACTTTACCCACATGTCACAATCCCATCCTTTTGCCACCAGTGGCCACTGGATTAGCACTCACCATGATGGAATCGGCATTGAGAATGTGTGAAGTCTTTCCAAAGGGTCCTCCCATACACCATTGCTAGCTTGTCTTGACCCATGAAGCATTCCAGATCCCCATGTCCATTAAACTCAAGACAATGTATGGGTCTTCCCAATGTAGTTGACTAAGCCGAGCCATAATAGCATGTGGTTGCTACGAAAGCCACAATTGGAGAAACATGTTCAATCTCTAAGTTTCCTGGGTGGTTCCCTTTGGAGCACAACACAAAGAGATTGCCATAGACATGGTTCCTTTTGTTGCCACCTTCTCCAATACTCAAAGTATCCTTGGCTACCCAGGTGGTTCATTGAGTCCTTGTTTTATTATATAAAATCACAAGCCCTTTTCTCAACTTCATAAAAATCTCAACATGTATCTCTTTTCAAAATATAGCATGGCTAAGCATGTAACAACTACATATTTTCACTAAGGAGTGTATAGGGAATCCTGTTGGGATTTAGCATAGCATAAGTATAGAAATTCTTTTCATGCATGTTTTCAAAATCCACTAAGTACAATAAAAAAATAGTAGGACTTTAGATGATAGTGTAACTTGCCTTTCTTTTGGTAGGGAATGTTGGTTCACTCCTTGATCTTGCTAGTCTCACACTTTTTCTAACTTCTCTACAATCAATCAAGCAAACACAATATCAACTAGCATTCCAAACCAATAATCAATCAAGCAATTCACACGCATAAAACAATGGGATCTAAGTTATGCATGCAAGCATGCAAGGGTAGTTTTATTTTGCAAAGATGGTTTCTACTAGGCTCTAAACTTTGTAAAGTCCAAAGTGGTCATTTTTCCAATGTGGCAAAGTCATTTGAAAAAGGGT
This sequence comes from Avena longiglumis, assembly GCA_030063025.1. Lineage (NCBI taxonomy): Eukaryota > Viridiplantae > Streptophyta > Magnoliopsida > Poales > Poaceae > Avena > Avena longiglumis. The sequence goes on along the minus strand of CP125976.1, from coordinate 49,203,599 downwards.
TTTATTCATAAACCATTTTTAAATCCAATCATTATTTTATGTGGTGGAAAATATTTTTATCAAAGCAACAACTTTAAGTTGTTCACAAAATAAGTTGTTGTTTCTCAAAACTTGGTGTTTAGGGTCAGTAGGTTTGGTCCAAATCATTTTCCCAAAGTTTTTACTCCAAAAACATTTTCATCACAAAACCATTATTTTTATTTGGCAAAAAATAGGCTAAATCAATTAATCCAACCCAAACTTCACCAAATTCATTTTCAAAACCATGGGTTGGTTCCTAGGGTCAGTAGGTTCACAAGAAACCAATTTGCCAAGGTTTCAAACTCAAAAATATTTTTGAAACATTTTTCTAATCTAAACAAGCAATCAAATGTTTCTGCAAAAACAAATAATCTAACAGTTACTATTTACTAAACTAATGGCATGGTTGGCTAGGGTTTGTTCCACTGATTCCAACGATATAAAGTTTGTAATTTTTGGACGTGAGGATCAAAAGTTACAAAGGTTTGAAAATCACAAATAATTATGTTTTCAAATTTCTGTTTTAAGCAAAACTGGCCACGCGTCACTTTCTCATTGGACGGTACCGGTTCGGCCGGATCGGCTCTGCGTTGGATCTAATTAGATCGTGCAGGCAGGACGCACTTTCGGGTTAAGTGATCTAATCGTGAGCGTCGGATCTCGATCCTACGGTCGGGTCCGCCTTGACCATATCTGGCGGCGCCCGGCGGCGCGGCGCGCTGACGGCGGTGGCGGTGCTGGCAAAACAGGAAGCAAGGGAGGTTGGGAAGGTGCTCACCGAGGTCGCAATTGGCTGGGGAAGCTCAATGTGTTGGTTGCAGACGGAGGGGCGCACTGGAGTGGGCTTAATCTCTCGCCGGAGTGGAGCTGTGTCTCGGCCACGTTCAGTCGTCGTCGAGGACGGCGCTAGGGATCACAAGGAGTCAAACGAAACGTATGGTCAGTCTCGCAAGGACACGGTGAAGGTGTGTGTGTGAACGAGAGGGCTCGAGGCGGTCTGGACTTACCAGGAGACGTCGCCGGAGAAGTTGTAGGCAAGGCGCGTAACTTTGTCGAAGGTGGAATTCTAGGGCGCCCGCATTGAACGGAGGTGCGGGAGATGCGCCAGTGGGAGTCTGCTGGCGTGCTCGGTAGGCAAGGGTGATGAAGCTCGGCGAATCGACAATGAAGGTCGTCGAGACAGAGGTGCTCGGGAAGAATTGGGGCGGCTGGGGGCGTGGGCGAGGTGAGGGAAAAGGAGGAGGCAGGCGTTTTATCGTGCGTGGTAACGTGGTTTAAGGCACGACATTAAGGTGAATTGAATGCTTTCAATGGCAAGAAGCAGCGGGGTTTGGGGGAGGGTCGCGAAGAAGATGACCACGTGGCAGGGGTCTATTTGTCGATGAGGAATGAGAGAGGAAGAGGGACCACGGTCATTGGTTCTGGTCGGTTTAACTGAAAAACAATTCGTCGAGAGGGAACTGGGGTGTTTTTTGGGCTTGTGGAAGCTTGGTACCGGGCTGGGTCTAGTTCCATTTTTTCCTTTCCTGAAACCTTTTCTTTTCTATTTCGATTGCTTTGAAATTCAAACCACCAAACAATGTTCAAATCATTTCAAACAATCACCAACTTTGCAACTATGAACTTGGTTCTGTTCAAGAACATAAACCAAAATTCCGAACCCAAATAATAATTTTATTTTAGGTCCATTATTAATTAGATAAATAGACCATTGTTATTAAATCAAAATAGAATTTGATGTTTATTTTAGAACTCCATTTGAAATCTAATTATTTTCAAAACCAAATCAGTAGGTTTTATTTGAAAATATAAATACTTGGAAACTTATTTTAAATAAATAAAATAAGTTTTGATGTTTTGGAAATAGCAAAACCTTTATTAATAAAAACTTGGATATTAAATCCTTATTATTTTATTTAAATGAAGCCTTTACTATTTTTATCAAAACAACATGTTTTATTTCAAAGGCTTGGCCAAGGTTTAATTTGGCTTTATAAAATAATCTTTATCTATAAAACTTTCATTTCTTTTGAAAACCAAATCCTTTTATTTGAAAGATCCAAAATAGTATTTCCAAAATATTTTATTTTTCCTTTATTAAATGTTTATCTTTTTAAATACCTTTAGGATTTTATTTGATCCAAATTGGTTTGAAGATTTCCAATTGGATTCAAAAAGTTTCTTCTCACTCTGAAAATCAAACAAAGTTTTATTTTATTCATTCATTTTTCACATAACAAGATTTGGAAAATCTTGGGATGTGACAAAAGACCTTTTATAAAGGAAGCAGGGATTTCAAGTTTCAAAAAGAGCTTCCAAAAATCATGGTACTTGTTAGCTTTCAGCCCTCATTGCCCCTATCATAAACCTCTTGAAGTGATTAAAGTTACAGTGAACAAAGATGGAGTATATGCTTGACAAAGTATAAGTTGGCAATCTCAAGTCCCTTGAATATGAGGGCCACACCTCATGCTACTCAACTTTACTCACCTGTAAGTTCTTGTCATTGTAAGTATTTGCATATCATTGAGAACCGCCAACGGGGTACCCCTTGAACATGGTACAAGAGCTTTCCCGTAACCAAAATGACAAGGCAAGCAGACAATGAGCATCTCAGCGATCTTTTTATTTACCATATGCATAGCTTTTTATTGAGGATGCTTCATAGATAGCTCACTATGGTGATGCTGCAAGTTTCCACTATGATTAGGCATGGCTTAGGCTAGCGGCCCAGGCGTTTCTCTAACACAGAATACAAACTCCATGGACTTACAAGTTCCCTCTTTATTTCACACTGATGACATCCATAGACAAAAAAGCATGATATCAACTGAGTACAAAGTACAAGTGCAATGTTGAAAACGTTCCCCGTGATAGCACGGTTCTACTAATTCCAACGTATAAGTGCAAGCTTATACAACATAGATGACACAATGGTTCAAATTTATTAGGGGCAAAAAATATAAAATGTGCCATCAAGTTTGTGAGGGCTTTAATCACTAAGTTTTCACATAACAAAATAGTTTTAAATTGGAAGATAGCTGAAAACAAGAATATACTTGGAATGGTGTAAAACACCATGCATAGGAGTTTATAGTGTACACTTTGGAATAACTTGGTTTCTTGGGAGTTGGAAGCATGAGTAGAGCTTACTCATACAAGTGGAGTCTAGCAAAAGACTGGGAGCAACCAACTAAGAGAGCAATAATGGCCATAATCATGTAGAGTAACAAAGCATTACTAATCAAAGCATAGAGTGGCACTACAAGTCAAGGACTAAATGATCATAGAGGATAATGGCAACTTGTTCAAAGTCATAACATGGTGTGAGCATGTGTCAAGTCAACCCAAACAAAGCATCAAAGGAGAATACCATAATACTATGCTTTTGCATGCTAAAACAACGCATAATTTCTTCAAGGCACACTAAGCAATCCCAATTATTTGGAACAAGACATGCTACAGCAATAATTACTAAGCATAAATTCAAAACAACACCTAGCATGTCATGATAAAGTATAAGTCATAGTCAATGCAAGATCCTCTTGTACTTTTAAGCAAGAACTTACTACTCCTTTCCAACACCAAGCAACTTATTTGCAAAACAACACAGTGAGAATGGGGGTCCAAACTACTTTATTCAAGCAGACTAAACAACTAAGCAAAGCAAACGAAAACTAAGACGCTCCAAGAACAACACAACTGTGCATGAAACAATAAAAATGAAGTGTCTAGACAGACCTAGGCTTTTTATTGATGAAGAAGGGGATGCCTTGGGCATCCCCAAGCTTTGACGCTTGTACCTCTTGGACATTTCTTGGGGTGACACCGGGGTGGCATCCCCAAGCTTGAGATTTTGTCCATTCTTCATCTCATTGCATCATTCTCTCTCTACACCTGAAATTTGTCCTTCATACAAAACTTCACACAATCTTCATTAGCAACATTAGTTTATTTAAAAAATATTAGACCTCTGGCAAAGCTTTGGAAAAGCAAGGCTTTTCACTAAAAATACAAGCTACTGTAGCAACTCCTTCAAAAATCTCAATTCCCCAAATGAGAACTCAAAAAGTAGTCAATAAGAAGCAAATACAAATAATGGCAGAAATCTATCAAAACAGACCGGTAGGTAGAAACCGATTTTTTCAGACATCTTCTGTTGCTCAAATCAAAAAGTGTTGAACTAAAAAAAAGTTAGCTAACATACTGGGAGATTTATTCATAAATTTTGAGATCAATTCGAGTTACAGAGACTCCTCACGTATGTTTATAGTGGAGGACAAAAATCTGTTTCGGGACAGCAACTCCCCAAATCTTACTTCCCTCTTATTAGAGGTCATTCTTGGCACAAAAAGCAAACAAAAAGGATAATGATAGGTTATTACTGAAGTAATAACTTCCAAGACTCAAGGAAACTCTTGGGTTATCTCCCAACAAGTACTTTTGTTTAACGCCTTTAAGTTAGGCACAAGAAGCAAGAAGAATCAAGTATTTTCAAATGAAGAAGCATTAACATAAAACCTTGCTTTCAAAGGAGGAGAAAAAGCAACTTATCTCTCCTCATAGGGAAGTGTTCAATACCTTTCTTGAATGTAAAATTATATTTAATGGTGCCTTCTTTCATATCAATGATGGCACCAATTGTTCTAAGAAAAGGTCTTCCCAAAGTAATATGACAGGAAGCATTGTATTCAACATCCAAAAGATAGAAATCCACAGGGACATAAGCATTGTTAACCATAATGAGAACATCATTAATACTCCCCATAAGTTTCTTCTTAGCATTATCATTGAGTGGGACATCCAAATAACAATCTTCTAAAGGTGGCAAAAAGCATTTCATAAATCTTCCTAGGCATAATAGAGACACTAGAACCAAGATCACATGAAGCTTTGAGATCAAAGCTATTCACTTGCATATTAATAATGGGTTCCCAACTATCTTCTACTTTCCTAGGAATAGAAGCTTTGTGTTTTAGCTTCTCTTCCTTAATTTTCACAAGAGCATATGTAATGTCTGTAGTGAAAGCAACATGCATATCACTAGCATCAGGACTTCTAGCAAAATTTTGTAGGTACATAATCACTTCAGAAATATTGCAACCATCAATATCAAAGTTAAACTTAGCATTACTAGTAGTAGGCTCAATAGGCTTAGGCATAGTAGGAGGAGGAATAATGACTACTTGTGGTTTAGTGGTGATGGTGCACACACTATTATTTCTATCAATATCAGCTTCCCTTTCCCACCTAGCATGAAGTTGAGCTAACATCCTAACATTTTCATCAATAGTAACTTGTTTGGCATGAGTAGCAGCAAAGGTACTTTCCATGGTTTAAGGTTTAGCATCCATTTTATTAATCAAGGAAGATTGAGCTTTAGATAAAGAGGATATATTTTTCTCAACATTTAGAAGCTTTTCCTCTATAGCCTTATTGAAAGTGGTTTGTTTACTAATAAAGTATTTTAGCATGACCTCAATCTCAGAGGGGGCACTTCTAGCATTATTGTTGGAGTTTCCATAGGAATTGTCATTATTAGGAGGATAAGGCCTATAATTGTTACCACCAAAATTACTCCTATAAGCATTGTTGTTGAAATTGTTGTTTCTAATGAAGTTCACATCAACTTGCTCTTCTTGAGCAACCAAGGAGGCTAAGGGAACACTATTATGATCTAGAGGAGCTTTCCCATTAACAAGCATAGCCATAATAACATCAAACTTTTCACTCAAAGAGGAAGTTTCCTCAACGATTACCTTCTTACCATGTGGAGCTCTCTCAACATGCCATTCAGAAGTTAACCATCATATTATCAAGGAGCCTTGTTGAAACACCCAAAGTGAGGCCCATGAAGGTACCTCAAAGTGTTGAATCCAACAGTTTCTTGAGGAGAAGTTCAAACTCAGCATAAAAAGTCTGGATAATCATCCAAGCGGTGAGTCCATAGGAGGGACAATTCTTAACCAAAGATTTCATTCTTTCCCAAGCTGGCGACATGTTCACTATCAAGTTGTTTAAATTTCATAATGTCACTTCTCATAGATGTAATCTTAGCGGAGGATAGTACTTTCAATAAAAGCATCTTTACACTTATTCCAAGAATCAATACTATTTTTATTCAAAGATAGCAACCATTATTTAGCTTTTCCTCTCAAGGAGAAAGGAAAGGCTTGAGCTTAATAATATCTCCATCTACATCCTTATACTTTTTGCATCTCACAAAGTTCAACAAAGCTATTGAGATATGGGCGGGATCATCGAGAACTAGCACCGAAAAATTGCTCTCTCATCACAAGATTCAACAAGCGAGCTTAATTTCAAAGGTAGCATCAGGAGTAGGTGGAGTAATAGGTGTGCTAAGAAAATCATTGTTGTTGGTGCTAGTGAAGTCACACAACTTGGTGTTCTTTTAGCAGATTCATTTTGGCAAAGGTGGAAAGCCAAAAATAGCAGTTATCTAAACATGAAGCGGGGAACTAATTTTTTGTGTTTTGAATAAAGCAAGCAAACCAAACTAGACTAATTTTTGATTTTTTGAAAAGAGGCAAACAAAACCAAGCAAAATAAACAAAGCAAACTAAAAACAAAGTAAAAGAAATGAAGTGGAGTACTCCCCTCAAGTGAAGACGCCCTTAGCCTCCCGCAGCAGGCGCCTGTAAAGAACTTGACGGATTGCTCGACTGGCACTTCGTTAGTAACCCAAGCCGAGGTGTGAAGAGCAACACCCCAAATCTTACTTCCCTCTCATATTAGAGGTCATTCTTGGCACAAAAAGCAAATAAAAAGGATAAGAGGTCATTACATAAGT